>CM076069.1:4407500-5757500 GCA_038088235.1 Zacco platypus
AAGGGTCAACTGGACTTTGTAACGAGTTTATATCTCGTAATTCGGACTTTTTACTCGCAACTGCAAGTTTATCTCTCAGAATTGTGAGTTTAAGACTTTGTGAAAAAAGATATATTTATAGATATAAATACGCAATTGCGAGAAAATGTCCGAAATGTTAGATAAAAAGTCGCAATTACCTTCCGTATTTTTTTATTCAATGGCGGAAACAAGCTTTCATAGATAACGCCTTATTTGCATATTTAAACAACATTTCATAAAATTTGTAAAACAAACAAAAAAAATATGGCAATTCGTAACGTAATCAATCAGCCAGGGAAATATGGTGATATCCAAGTTGAAACCTGGGGTGTCTTGAATTTCATTAGTTTTTCGTATTTTCACACGTCATGAATCATGACACCATGACGCATGGAAACACAAAGCCTATGGAACGCATTTTAGATTTCCAACAACAAAAACCCTGATACTAGATTTTAAACAAAACTTACATTAACGAGGCACAGCCATACAAAGAAAACTGGGCAAACAAAATAACGCAAATGATGGGAAGCAAACCACCGCTGGTGGAAAAACAGTGATGCCAACAAAAACCTGTTAGTTTGACTCTGACATGAGGAGCATTGAGCTGACAGCAGTAAATAAGGGTGCTTTTATGTCCTTACACCTCCCTGGGTTTTCCATTTGGTGAAATAGAATGTTTGTAGCCCTCGCTCCAGCATCTCCAGTCATTACACCCCATAAAGAAAGCTCATTAAGCCCAGACTGGAGTCACATTTAAGGGGTTGCCAGCACATCAGCATTCCTCCCTTGGTGATCAATCCAATAAAGCTGACTCAAGTCTCTGAGATTCTATTTATAAGTACAAAACTTTAACAGAAAAGCCAGAAAACTACACCTTCTGGGTTTAAATCTTTGGCAAAAGGTTTTCTGTGATTGGGGAGCATATGATGGATGAATATGGGAATTCTTTGCTTTCCAGTCATGCTAAAATAAGAAGAAGCCGCATCAACTCACAGGTTTTTCCATTCTTCGACATGCGCTTGCCCTCTCCAGGAGCGTACACTGGCACTACAGTTACTGTGTACTCCGTATCAGACAGCAGGTTCTTCAGAACTGAACTGGTGGTGGTTCCAGGAACCTGAACCTAAGAGTACATGAAATAATAATAAAACAATTTCCTCTGGTCTCTGCAGAAGTTGCTAGCACAATGCTTTGAATGGTTGACAAAATGTTGCTATGTAGTTGCTAAGGTGTATTTACTGCAGTACATTTCTATGCACTTGTCCAAGTGGTTGGCTGGGTGTTGCTTGGAGAGTGCTTACTGGTCCAAGTCAAAAGAGCACAGCTGTGAGTCTCTGTGATATTCTGTCCTTCAGTGGCATTTTGTGCATCTGTTATACAGCTATTAAATCAGAGTCCTAAAGCAAAACCTGCTGAGAACCATGCTTAACCCTCGATAACGTTGAATTTCTGGGTACAATCATCATGTTCGGCTTCTAATTCTAATTCTAATTGTATTGAATTCAATACAATTCACAATAAAATACAATAAAATCACACTATGAAAAAATTCAGGAAAGTAAACCTCGAACATTAACACTACTCTTACTTTACAAAAAATGAGAATGGTAACACTTTATTTGTCTTTGTTATATGCAGTAATCACTATAAATTATGCATTCACATTACATGCAACTAGCCCTAAACCAAACCAAACCCTAATCCTAACCCTTTAGTAAGTACATGTATTCACTTAATATTACTTTTAAATGTAAAATAACAGTGTAACAAAGACACCTTAAAATAAAGTGTAAGCATGAGAATATACTGTATTTAACTGCATTTTTAAACATTTGTTTAACACAAAATGTGAATATAATTACAGTATAATGTATTCACATTTTAATTAATTAGTGAACTTATTGTGCTTTCTTGAAGACGGCAACAGGGCTGGGTAGGTTACTTTTAAAATGTATTTCACTACAGATTACAAAATACATGCTTTAAAAAGTAATTTGTAACGTATTTCGTTACATTATTCAAGTTTAGTGACTTAATCTAAATACTTTAGAATACTTTGAAATACTGATAAGTGTGGAACAAACACAAAAAAGGTAATTGCAAGTTTTTATCTCACAATTCTGAGTTTTTCCCTCAGAATTGCGTGATATAAAGTTGCAATTGCGAGTTATAAAGTCAGAATTATGAGATTTAACTCGCAATATTGAGAAAAGTCAGAATTATGAGATATAAACTCGCAATATTGAGAAAAGTCAGAATTATGAGATATAAACTCGCAATATTGAGAAAAGTCAGAATTATACAAAATTCACAATTGCAAGAAAAAAAATTAGTATTGCAAGTTCATATCTCCCAATTCTGACTTTATAACTTGCAATTGTGAGTTTAAATCTCACAATTCTGATAAAAAGAAGTCAGAATTGTGAAATGCAAACTCACAATTGTGAGGGGAAAAAACAAATTGTGAGAAAAAGATGCAGTGACCTTTTTTTACATTTATAAAATGACTCACAAACAACTATCACAAAACATGAAAACAGTCGAAAAGATGAATCTTAACTCCGCTTTTTCAGACTGTCAGAGTCAGAGAATCACCAATTGCTGTTTAAATGACATTAAATTCAAAGTAATCACTTTGGTAATCTAAAACACTTTTCAGATGTAACTGTAATCTGATTACCACCCATTTAAAATGTAACTATAATGAAATACAGTTACTAAAATTTTGTATTTTAAATACGTAACTAAGTTACTTGTATTTCGTTACTCCCCAACCCTGGACGGCAATGACAAGATCATGGGTTCGATTCCCAGCAAAAAACACATGCGTGAACTGCTAAAAATGAACTCTTTCAATACAGCATACGTTTCTTCGAATAAAAACGTTTGCCAAATCCCTAAATGTAAATACCCTCAAAGGGTAGTTGAGAAACAGCACCTGCCATTGAATTTAGCCATTAAAATTACGGATCAAATAGTAATAGATTTTTCGTACGCACAATCCACAACAACAGTCATGTTCACAACCCTAAACGAGAAACAGTCACACAGTCTCAAGAAAAACATCTTGGGTTAACCATTATTTCTGACAGCTCACAAAACGTGTTGCGGGTCAAATTGATCCGGAACATAATACAATAGTTAAGAGGTGCCATGGGACGTACCATGTCTTCTGCGCCCCCTGTGACGGGCTGGTAGTAAATCCGGTATTGGCGTACGCTCCCCTCAGCCGGCTCCCAGCGCACATTCAGAGTGCTGACCGTGGGGTCCGTGACCTGAAGGTTTCTCACACTGCCCAGCGGTACTATGGGAACACATAAAACTCCATTCAGCATGTCAACAATGACCTCATTTATGTAATTTACACACTATTTGTAAACACTTTCATGTAGCAGTGTAACCAACAGGTCCTGTGAATGCGGCAAAGTCATGTGTTGGTCACTTACGTGTCTTTCCTTGTCCAGAAATGTCTTTGAGATCTCCATTCGCGTAGATTGCAGCAACAGTGATGGAGTAGGGAGTATCTGGAGTCAGTTTCTGCAGAATAACGGTGTTTTTCTTTCCTCCAATCTGTGTCTGTGACAGAGAGAATGAATTTTGTTTATTGTGTAAATTTATTACTGAAATTGGTGACACTTTACAATAAGGTCTCATTTGTTAACATTAGTTAATGTATTATCTAATATGAACTAATAATTAGTTAATCTTTAGATAATAAAAATGTTCATGTTAGTTCACAGTGCATTAACTAATGTTAACAAATACAACTTTTGATTTTAAAGCTGCAATCTGTAGTTTTTCCATCCGCTAGAGGTCTTCTATTCAAAACAAAGGCGTAACTTGATGACGCCTAGTTTGAGCGTGGAATCTTGGGACATGTGGTCTTCACCTCACAGCCGGTGGAAAAGAATCGGGATGGGACTCGGGCAGAAATTATGTTCATGGATGTGATTATTAACGTTACTGTAGTATGAAGCAGAGCAGGACCAAGTGTTGTGGAGCTGAATGAGCGATTGTTAATGAGAGACGAACGCGACACGCGCCTCGCGAGCGGCGAAACTTTTATTATGCCACAGTCGCCGGCGCCGCTTCCGTTTTTCCGTTCATGAGTGTGAGGTAACGCAGCTCTGTTTATCATATTAGATACATTTGAGTGTGTTGAAATGATGTTATAACGTTACTCTGTGCGTTCACTCGCCGGCTGCTCTGAGACACTTGTTCACACTGCAGTAAGATTGATCCATATTAGAATATCATATTAATAAATGCTGGATGGCTTGTGTTGATAATGGCATGCAATTAATTTTAAAACGCACTGTATGATGTAGAAAATTCTGTATTACTGTCACTAAAAATAAATCTGCATCTGATTATGTTAGTCACTTGAAAAAATGGTGTTTTCTCTGAGGCATGGTAAAGCGCGGTACTCGCAAAAAAACGTGACTAAACGTGTTGAGCTATATTACAATAACTCGTTTTCTGTCTATAAATGTATCAAAACGGATGTTCCCTTGTCTATTAAAACATTTAATATATTAAAGCATCTTTGGTGTTTCCATGGTTTCTACAAAATAAAATCGGAAACGCCATTGACATGCGACTCCCTCACACGTCCGTATCCATGGTTAAAATAGCAATTTACAAATAGTTGGAAACATTTGGGATACTGTAAGTACTCAACTGAACAAAATGTATACCACTGGCCTAGTGGTTTTTGGATATTTTACTGCAAAAATTACATATTGCAGCTTTAATCATGTACTAGTAAATGTTGAAATTAACCTTAACTACGATTAATAACTAATGTTAACTAATGAACCTCACTGTACAGTGTTACCCTGAAATCTACCTTATCAGTGAGCAGTTCATTTGTTACAGCATTTATTCATCTTTATTAATGTCAATAAGTTAATAAAAACACAGGCGTTGTTTGTTAGTTCAAGTCAGCTCAGGTCCTTTGATTTTACTAATGTATACGTAAAAGTTGAAATAAATTGAAATAAAATTAATAAATGCTTTAGAATTCTATTTCATTGTTAGTTCATGTCATATAATCTAAACAAATGAAACATAAAATAATTTTGGCCCATTTCTCAGCTTGATAAAGGAAACAAACAGCGTATTTACTGCAGTGCATTTACATTTACTCTGAATTTGAAGCGACGCATTTTCTTTGGTAATAAACAGCATGTCACTGAAAACACTTTTGTTTTTAGCCCAGAATATTCCATTAAAAAAACTTAAGCAATCCTCAGCAATACCGGATAACCGCATTAATGTCAAGAACAGCACATCACAAATATGATTATAGATAGGACTGTTTTTCAGCAAAGCAAAACAGCGTGCAGTTTTATGTTGTTATTTCTGTGACTGCTGCCAGTGTAAATCTGCCTTCTTGATGAAGAAAACAGAAGCTGAAGAAAAATCGCTGCAATGATTTTAGTATCGAAAAACAACACCTCTGCACCCACTCAGATACCATAAAAACATGGAAAATAATAAGATGATAGCTGATCCTGAAGACAAAAACATCTTAAACGGCCTAAGATTTGCCGGTCTCTTGGTTTGCTGCTTTGAGAGTGGTTTTGGGATAAGTGCCGGTCTGGGAGACCAGCTTAAACCAGAACAATCAGG
Source organism: Zacco platypus (assembly GCA_038088235.1). Lineage (NCBI taxonomy): Eukaryota > Metazoa > Chordata > Actinopteri > Cypriniformes > Xenocyprididae > Zacco > Zacco platypus. The sequence continues at coordinate 4,413,159 of CM076069.1, forward strand.
GAAAATAACATCAACCTATAAAATACAGTGTCAATAAATCATTCAGATTAAATGTATTCATGTGTTGTACAGTGACAGCATTTATCTAAAGACATAATGAAAACTACATATCTAAGTTAGCAGTGTGAAGGTGGTTGGTATTTTACTACTGTTCAAATGTTGTTTTTTTGTAGGATTTTTTTTTAAAGAAGTCTCTTGGTCACAAATGCTGCATTTATTTGATACAGTAAAAACATATTGTGAAATATTATTACAATTTAAAATAGCTGTTTTCTATTTGAATATATTTAAAAATGTTATTTATTCCTGTGATCAAAGCTGCATTTTCAGCATCATTACTCCAGTCTTCAGTGTCACATGATCCTTCAGAAATCCTTCTAATATGCAGATTTGCTGCTTTGATGATTAGAAAGCTCAAAAGAGCAGCATTCACTTGAAATAGAAATCATTTGTACAAATATACACTGTTGAATGTAACGCATCAGTGCTGAAAAAAGCATTAATTTCTTTAAAAAACCCTAACCTTTGAACAGTGCAGTTTTTATAACCTCAATAATTGACTAATTAATTCAATGAAAAAGTCTATATGGAATAACTAATCTATCTCCACTAAAAGTAAAAGTTTTACATCTTATAAACATCTTCATCTTAAATGCATGCACAAGATGAGACCAGCAGATTCATTTTTGTGATTCATGTATTGGATGAGTAAATTAAAGGTGATATTCACAATTTTTGGTTCAAAACTAATTTTTAGGGTCCAAAACATTGTTATAATTGCTCAAATCACATTTAGATGCAGACAAAAGCACTGTTTTCCAAATGAATGAATGTTGAATGCATTTAGTACATGTAATGTTGGTGCTGGGAAACGTGTTTGCAATTTGTTTGTTGCCGCAAGTGGAAATGATACACATCACCTGTGATTCAGCCAGCTCGATAATGTAAAAATAAAAATGTCGAAATGTTCCTTACAGATTGTGATCTTCCTCCTGCGACTGGTACGTAGGTGATCTTGTAGTTTTGGACTCGTCCAGGAGCGTGATCCCATTTAGCGGTGAGGGAGGTGGTGGTTGCGTTGAACACCTGGAGGTTTTGAGGAGGTCCACTGGGAGCTATGAGAAACAATATTGATATTTTAGTTTTGCATTCTAAAACATAATTATATCCATATGGCATGCAAATGTCAAATGAAAATAACAGACTCACCAGGTGTAACAATTTTGGACACTGAGTATGAAGAGAAAAAAAGTGTTTGTCAAATTCACATGTGATGACTGAAGTACAGTTTATTATATGGATTTTGTGGTTTCTTACATGTGCGTTGGTTGCCTAAAAGATCTTCACTCTCAGACTCGTCAGGGTAAATGGCAGTGACTGAAACGTCATACAGGGTGTCCGGCTCCAGGCCCTCCAGAACGGTAGTGGTGTCCTCATTGCCCAGGATATCCTGAGGAAGAGTGTGGTATTGAACTCATACAGTACTGTAGATCTACTAAACGTGCAAGGTAACACTTTTATTTTACAGTGTCAGTGTTTTACAGCTATTACGCATAATTACATGCAATTAACCCTCAAACCAAACCCTCATCCTGACCCTAACCCTATAGTAAGTACATGTAGTTAATTGTCATTACTAAGTACTTAAATGTATAATTACTATGTAATACTGACACCTTAAAATAAAGTGTAACTACGTGCAATTACCATTTACCAAATACTGAGATACAAACAAAACTATTACTAATTACTATTGCTAGATACTAACAATCACTATTACATGCAGCGGTGTAAAAATTACTGAGAAATTGTGTGTGTAAAGAATAGATTTATGTCAAGTATTTTACTCAATTAAAAGTATCGTCCCAAAAAAAAAAAATACTTGAGTGAAATCAGGGTTATTATAGCTAAAACTATAAAAAAAAAAAACATATCAGTTGCTTGAAATAAAATAAATGAACTGAAAAAAATAATATATTTATTATAAAAACATATTTTATTTCAGTTTAAGCTGATGCAATGAAATAACAAAAACTGAAAAAATTACATTTAATAAATACTATATGGACATATTTCAAATAAAAGTATAAAAATGACAAAAATACAACAAAATTACTGTTAAAAAGTGAAAGTAAAAATATCCACATTTATTTGTACTTACGTATTTAAAAGTTAAAAATTAAACCTAACTTTTCTTAGCTAAAAACAAGAAGCAGTTTATTTTCATTTTAATATTTGTGGGGTATTTTATAATGTGTAATTGTTTTTAAAACTTTAAAGAAACCTGTCAAAAATCACTATTTTTCCCTCATTGTTCTGACTATGAAACGGCAGATGTTAAACAAAAATATCCTGAAACATGTTACCTAAATATTTTCCTCTACAATTAGCAGCAGATGATTTTACAGTGGTTTCACAGTGAATATAGCTATTTTTAGATGAATATTCAAGACTAATAATGAACCGTGTATCATCTATCCACAATTACAATAGTTCAGAGTCGCTATCTGAAAAGACCCACAATTGAACATTCTGTCATCATTTACTCACTCTCATGTTTCCCACATTCTTCAGAATATTTTACTTTGAGTTCAACAGAACAAAGAAATTTTTACAGGTTTGGAACAACCTGAAGATGAGTAAATGATGACAGAATTTTCATTTTTGGGTGAATTATCTCTTTAATCATGGTAGTGAAGTGCTGTTACTCAAATACTTCACACTTCTGATTGCATGCAATATCTATGAATTTACAGGAAGGAGATTAACTGATGAATCAGAACTCAAGTTCAGTCTCTGATGTCTTACATATTGAAAGTTGTTCTCTCCACCTTTGGACCAGCCAATGCGGTAGAGGGCGACATCAGGAGCGCCGTGCTCCCAGTGGGCCCTGAAACTGGTCTGGGTCACTTGAGAGAACCTCAAGTTCTTCGGTGCAGGAACGACATCTAAACCGACCAGGAAGAGAAGTTGATTTTTGGGTTACAATCAAAAATATGAAACATTTAAAAGTCAAGTATCAGGCTAGATAACATTGACACCATTACCTGTGGTGGCTTGGTTAAGCATTGGGCTTCCGGTGCCAGAATCATAAACCGGAGTCACGGCCACATCATATTCTGTTTGGGAAATGAGATTATCCAGTCCTCTGAACGTAACATCTCCGTCAACTTCAAGCTAGATTCAAACATGAGAAGTGCAGTTACAGCCACACAATCTGTAACTGTGTGAAAAAATCTCTTTAATGTATCATGACAGATCACTGTAGCTCCTTCAAGCGACTCGTGAACCGATCATCTCTTCATACTAGTTCATTTATAGCATCAAATAAACATGAATGAACATCATAAGGAATGTTGTTTCAAGCGCGGAAAGACGTGAGTACACACAATTTCAAGTTCAAGTTCACCAACGTTAATCTACCAACTCCGCTAACTGCTTTGTCGGACAAAATGTCGGATTCGGGGTTATGATTGGTCAGATCGCCTGTCAATCAAACTGTTTGCGAAGGGTCAATTCATTGGTAAATTTTCTGCCAAAGCAGCTCCATGTGTGCTTTTTTTGCAAAAACCTCTAAGTTTACTCGCCAATCGCTAAATCCTGTCATTGCTAGTGTAAAGATGGATAAAACATGATGAAAACTTGCAGCTCTGCAATTAAAAGCAGGCTCAGACACACACCATCATTCATCATGAAATCATATGATTCGATTTGTGTCTTCCGATTGGTTCTTCTGTGGACTTAGAGGCTTTTGCTAACGAAGAGGAGAGCGTTAGCAGTTTCTGCCAACGAGGCAGTATTTCTGAATTGGCTGATGGTGGGATTTAGCGGATTTGAAGCGAAAGTATTTGATATATGTATACTATGTGCGGAGAGCACATTAATATCTCAAACAGTGGCGTGTAGTTGCTTTTGCATCTGAACTCTTTAAATATTTCTACTGTACATAGGACAATTAGTTTGGAGAACTAATATATGGATACAGATTTGGTGTTTTACCTGGAGAGTTCTAAAAAAAAAAAAAAAAAAAAAGGAGTTACATTTTACCCTGTCTGCTGCCTTTGATATGACAGTTCATGCACCGAGATGGTACGCGCTAGTGAAGGGCTTGGGACTGTGTGCGTTTTTGTCAGAAAGCTAATGGACAGGAATTACTAATCTCCTCAGTAAGCACTCAGTTTGGATAGTCAATGTGACAGCGCATGTGATGGATGTTTTGCTAGAGAGGGGTTGACGTTGAGAGGAACAACGGTATCTCAATAGCACTTAAAGTTCCTGCAGAATCTTGATCTTTGATCCAGTAGTGGATCATCCTCATCATCCGTCAGGTAACAGGAGCTGCCACCATCTGTCGGGCTTCTCAGGCTTCGATCCACCTGGGCCCACATTTGTGTGCATGTTTGTTTCATCTTTTCATCCCAGAAAGAAGAGTTATGAGCAGCACTGAGTAATGATTAATACCCCAGGATGTGGAGCAGCGCTGATGCCAAAACTGCCAGTGAGAGTTAAAAAAAATCATAGGGAAAATAAAAACCCACCCATAAAAAACACATCCCAAAGCACTGGACTGCTGCACGTCACTCAAAACTCCATCTTTTTCTGTCGGCTGTCTGTTCTCGCAATCTTTGGTAGATGATCGCCGTAACCGAAGCCCTGGAGAGCAGCTGTACTCTCTCGGCAGCTGCCGTCTCCACTGAATTGTGTAACGTAATTGCTGATATGTTAAAAGGTCCCAAATCCATCAACATAAGTCTGTTTCTTGGTTGTCTGCCTGGATGCTTGGTGTAAACAGACAGGAATCTTTCCACAGGAAGGCTTCCATAGTGACCCAGGAAGGCTTTGCACATTCGAAAACAAGATTGTTGTTTAACAGCTGATAAGCTGTCCACACAGTTAATCCCAAGTGCCGCACTACTCAAAACATGGACAGCAGGCCGCATATGGTCCACCCTTCCAACCCCCATGTGGTTCATCAGAAAACATAAATATTACATGTACAAATTACTTTTTACTTTCGCTATTAGGCCTTAAAATCCCTCTTACTGAAATTTATTGAAATAAATGCCCTTTATGCCTTCTCAAACTCAGGGCCAGTGATTTTTCTAAAAAATTCCTGGATTCAGCAGTGTAAGTTGTTTTGGAAAATTATGATATTAGAAAAGAATTACATGTCGTTTAGGTAGCAACCTTCTTTTGAAACAACACCATAGAAAATATCTACGTAACACGCTAAATTACTGTAAAACTGTAAAATAAATGACTGTGAAAACTATGATTTAAACAATTTTACAGTTCACATAATACAAGGTTTTACAAAAAAAAAGATTTGTAAAATGATAAACCTCATATATCAGCCTAAGTGGCCGGAACTCTCTGACAGTCGGTCAAACTTAAAAACAGAAATACAGCGGTGACCCCAGTTATCTGTGTACACAATATCCATGTACACTTTATTAGGTATTATACAGAGTCAAGATGGAAAGAAAATGCCATCAAAACTTCTCTGAAGAAAGTCAGCGCCCTTCACATATTCAGTACATTCATTTAATCACTAATCTCGTGAATGGCTAATTTCGCCAAAAGGCAATGAGTTTGCAGGTATGGGTTATGGCCTTACCTCCTTCGCCTCTCCCTCCTGTGGCTTGTAAGTGATGATGTATTTACGAACGGCGCCGGGTGAAGCATCCCAGTCCAACTGCATGGTGCTGTGGGTAACATCCGTAATCCTCAACTCACCGGCTGGTGGAAGAGGCACTATAGAGAGGGGAGAGATTCAACAACAACAAAAAAAAAAAACAGACAAACAAGCGATGAGAATCTTATACACTGCGAAACATTCCTGCTGAGGGGAAGAAAGCCCTACTGCCACCTACGGGTCACCCCCTGATCAGTGAGGGGGTCACTGGCGTAATCGCCGTGCAGGGAGAAGAGGGAAACGCTGTAGGCCGTGTTGGGGCGAAGTTTCTTCAGCTGGACATCAGTAACTGTCCCTTTCACACGCATCTGTGAAGGTCAACCACATCACAAATGAAAGGGATGGTGGACTTGTTCAAGGGAACATGATGGAAAAATCGCTTACGACCACGCTGAAAAGACCAGCATGAATTTCCATGCTTGTTTAGTGCTGCTTTGAGGAGAGATATGAAGAACGAACCAGGATTTTTATTTTGTTGACTAAAATCATAAAAAAACATTTTCATTAAATAAATAAACATTAACTGTAATAAAATCAAATATATATAAATATATTAAAAAAATTAAACATTTTATTTCAGGTAGATGACAAGGCAAAATTTCTTATTTTCATTTAGTTTAATTTTTAAAATAACTAAAACTAAATTAATTAAAACTAAAAACTATATAGACATATTAGGGCTGTGCGATTAATTTCGTAATTAATCCAATGGTTACGAAAAAGAGATAAATGACATAAACCATTATTGTGCCGCATTCCAGTGCGCTTTTGCTCCTCCTTAAAAGCCAAAACTTAATGTGAAAATTAAAATATTCATGTAACATGATTTTCTTAAAATTGGATGCGCTTAATATTAAAAATTGTTATTAAAAGTGTGAAAGAGAACCGGATGTGTATCAGTTTATTGGATCCATGTATTCGGTCTTAAAGTGACAGCAGCCTAATATTCCTGCTGCTGTGTGTGTCTTTAAAGTTATTCAAAGAACATAAAGAGCTTTAATAAGAATCAAACCAAGTTTAATTCTTACAGTGAAGACTATGCTGTGTTTTATATTATATTTGATTATTTAATTTCTGTAGCAGGCTGTTAGCTGAATACTTTTAGACTTGCATGAAAAAAATTGAAACAATGTTTGTTTCATTTGTAACTTTTTTTGTCCTAGTGTTTGTACTACTGACTGTTTACTTATTTTCAATATTTTTTTGAGGACTTTTTTACCTGCCATTACTTAGCCTAGTATTCTGCTGTTGTATCGAAATTGGGTGAAATTTCGCAGATAGGCTAAAATGTAGATGTAATAGCAACCTTATTTCCAGCAAATATATACTTGACATATATCACTATCATTAAAAAAATATTCATACAAGGCTTTGATCATATGGCCCTCTCAAAATAGTATTAAATAATTGTGATTACAATACTGACCAAAATAATCCCAATTATGATTTTTATAATAATCGGAAAAGAGTTACAAAGAGTTACACAGTTACTGTCATGATCGTGTCTGTTTAATGTCTTAATCGTGTTTCTGTTCATTTGTTTATTCTGTTCCCCAGTCCTGTCTTGTCACATGTTCTTTGTTTTCATTTAGTTCTGTTTAGTCATATGATCTTTGTTTTGCTTTACCATGTGCTTCTTGTCATTATTAGTTCACCGTCGTCACCAGTGTCTGTTAATTAGTCATGTCTATCACCTGTGTAACCCTCATTATCCTCTTGTGCCAGTCTGTATAAATTCCCTCTGTGTCAGTCCTGTCCTTGTTCTTCGTTGAATGTAGATGGCTTGTGTTACCTGTCTTCGTGCTCTTTCTTGTTTAAATACATACGTTAATCTTCATCCGTCCTGCCTTGCCGTGCTTCCTGCACTCCCTAACTGCGAGCCGTTACAGAACGAAGAACCATAACAAGAGGCAAAACATCATGGATGTCTCTCCCGAAAGCCATCTCTGGAGCATCCGGCAGCGGGGACGCCCGCTGGAGAGGTATGTGGGGGAATTCGTGGAGTTCTCTCATCTGGTGGGCTGGTCGGATGCTTCCCTTAACACCGTGTTTTGGTTGGGACTGGATGAAAATATGATTCGCCCGAACGAACCGATGTGCAATTACACACTAGCTGAATTAGTTAATTTAATTCTAGAGCTAAACGGTTCTGAGTTCGTGGTTGAGGAATGTGATCTCCGTCCAGTCTCATCCAAAACACCCGCTCCGCCAGCCCTGCCTTCTCCGAGTCCCCCCGCATATCTCTGCAGCGGTGTGTTTCCTGTCTGGTCGCCTAACCCGTTCTCGGACGAGGAGGAGGAGCTTCCTGATCCCCTCGATCCGCACCATCACACGCTGCCATATGAAACCATCCTCAATCCTGCCGTTTTTCGGACCGCCGACCAGAAATCTCCTCGCGGGCCGCCGCCGAAAGGGGCTGCACGCAAGCCACGCCCCCGAAGGGCCGCGAGGGATCGGAAGCCACGCCCCCGAGAGCCCGCGAGGGATCGCGAGCACGATCCAGCTCACCACGAGCCGTCTCCGGTGCTCGCCGCCCGCGAGCCGTCTCCGGTGCTCGCCGCCCGCGAGCCGTCTCCGGTGCTCGCCGCCCGCGAGCCGTCTCCGGTGCTCGCCGCCCGCGAGCCGTCTCCGGTGCTCGCCGCCCGCGAGCCGTCTCCGGTGCTCGCCGCCCGCGAGCCGTCTCCGGTGCTCGCCGCCCGCGAGCCGTCTCCGGTGCTCGCCGCCCGCGAGCCGTCTCCGGTGCTCGCCGCCCGTGAGCACTATCCTGAGCCGCCCGAGTTCCCTGAGCCTCCCGAGTTCCCTGAGCCTCCCGAGTTCCCTGAGCCTCCCGAGTTCCCTGAGCCGCCTGAGTTCCCTGAGCCGCCTGAGTTCCCTGAGCCGCCTGAGTTCCCTGAGCCGCCTGAGTTCCCTGAGCCGCCTGAGTTCCCTGAGCCGCCTGAGTTCCCTGAGCCGCCTGAGTTCCCTGAGCCGCCTGAGTTCCCTGAGCCGCCTGAGTTCCCCGAGCCGCCTGAGTTCCCCGAGCCGCCTGAGTTCCCCGAGCCGCCTGAGTTCCCCGAGCCGCCTGAGTTCCCCGAGCCGCCTGAGTTCCCCGAGCCGCCTGAGTTCCCCGAGCCTCCAGAGCTCCCCGAGCCTCCAGAGCTCCCCGAGCCTCCAGAGCTCCCCGAGCCTCCAGAGCTCCCCGAGCCTCCAGAGCTCCCCGACTGGCCCGAGCTCCCCGACTGGCCCGAGCTCCCCGACTGGCCCGAGCTCCCCGACTGGCCCGAGCTCCCCGACTGGCCCGAGCTCCCCGACTGGCCCGAGCTCCCCGACTGGCCCGAGCTCCCCGACTGGCCCGAGCTCCCCGACTGGCCCGAGCTCCCCGACTGGCCCGAGCTCCCCGACTGGCCCGAGCTCCCCGACTGGCCCGAGCTCCCCGACTGGCCCGAGCTCCCCGACTTTCCTCCACCCGAGCTCCTAGACTTTCCTCCACCCGAGCTCCTAGACTTTCCTCCACCCGAGCTCCTAGACTTTCCTCCACCCGAGCTCCTAGACTTTCCTCCACCTGAGCTCCCAGACCTTCCTCCTGAGCTCACAGACCCTGAGCTCCCAGACTTTCCTCCACCTGAGCTCCCAGACTTCCCTGGGCTCCCTGACCCGCCAGAGCCTCCTGGGCTCCCTGACCCGCCAGAGCCGCCTGGGCTTCCTGACCCGCCAGAGCCAGACCTCCCAGACCTCCCAGACCTCCCAGACCTCCCAGACCTCCCAGACCTCCCAGACCTCCCAGACCTTCCTCCGCCGGGGCCTGTGACTGTTCCTCAGCCAACCAGCCCGCTGATATGGGGGACTCCGCCATGGCCGCCTGACCCCCTTGCATCTGCCGTGACACGGCCCTGGACTCCGCCATGGCCGCCTGACCCCCTTGCATCTGCCGTGACACGGCCCTGGACTCCGCCATGGCCGCCTGACCCCCAGGAGGTCCAGGAGACACCCTGGAGGCCACCTGAACTGTCTAAGCCTGACCACGGCCTCCAGGGTGCCCACCCCCCCCTCCCGAATCTGTTCCTTCACGGCGCGAGGTCGCGCCTTCCGGGAGGGGGGAGTACTGTCATGATCGTGTCTGTTTAATGTCTTAATCGTGTTTCTGTTCATTTGTTTATTCTGTTCCCCAGTCCTGTCTTGTCACATGTTCTTTGTTTTCATTTAGTTCTGTTTAGTCATATGATCTTTGTTTTGCTTTACCATGTGCTTCTTGTCATTATTAGTTCACCGTCGTCACCAGTGTCTGTTAATTAGTCATGTCTATCACCTGTGTAACCCTCATTATCCTCTTGTGCCAGTCTGTATAAATTCCCTCTGTGTCAGTCCTGTCCTTGTTCTTCGTTGAATGTAGATGGCTTGTGTTACCTGTCTTCGTGCTCTTTCTTGTTTAAATAAATACGTTAATCTTCATCCGTCCTGCCTTGCCGTGCTTCCTGCACTCCCTAACTGCGAGCCGTTACAGTTACAGAGAGCAGCATTTTTATTTCTTTAGAAAACCATGTCAGATCATGGCCAAGAAAGTAAATAGGGTTCATTTTTATTTCATCTTGATCAGTATCACTTGCTGGTCTTTTCAGCAGGACAGGTAAAGCACATATACTTTTGAATCCTTTATATATTTTCTATAACGGTATAGAGTGTTATTTTAGTCTTGACTGATATATTTTTGCACACAAAACCACAGAGAAACGTATTTTGCACTTAATAAGCAAATTCTTATAATGCCATCTATTTATTTCTATATCCCAGCACTGCAAAAAAATGTGTTCTTGCTTAGTATCTTTATCTTGTTTTAATAAAAATAACTAAATATTTTTTAAATAAGATACATTTACTGAAGAAGCAAAATCACAAGATATTAGGTCTTGTTTTCTGAGAAATGTAATACTTTCTGAAAAAAGTATAAAAACTCTAAAGCATATTCTTTCTTTCTAATGAAAAAAATAGTGGAGCAATTTTGAAACATCTGCACTCTCCGACGTACCCTGTGGACATCAGATTCTAGCCAGAACTGACGTCGAGACCTCTGGATCTTAACACTATGTGAAATACTTGAAAGAAAACCTGTGCTAAAAAGCCCCAAAGTGCTAATGAGCTGATATTTCCCAAAAGCTGCAATATAAAGGACATTTTTGAACCCATTAAATGTAGACTTGCCACCTGTGGTATCTACAATATCTCCAAAAATGCTTTCCATTTCCTCTTTCTGCTACAGTACGTCATAGTTGCTGACAGATTTGAGCTGTATAAGACCACTGGGTTTCCATTAGATCATTTTAACTCTTCCAGTAAGTCCAAAATTATTTTCATTTAAACTTTTGCACTTATATTGAAGACTGTACTGCAAAATGATAATTTTCTTACTCAGTATTTTTGACATTTTTCAGTACAAATATCTAAACATTCCTAAATCAAGATAAAATTACTTGAGTTTGCTTAAAACAAGCAAAAATATCTGCCAATAGTGTGAGAAATATCTTTCTTTCCCTTTAAATCAAGTTATTTTGATTCAAGTTTTTGATTCAAACATGTGGCAGATATTCTTGTACATAAACTCATCATCATTTTCATAGATTTTTTAGAAAACAAGACTTAATATCTTGAAGTGAAACTTTTATGATTTTCAACACACTTAGTATTTTTACTATGGCATTGGTATATGTAAATGAACCGTGTTTACGTGTTCGCTGTGTTACCTGGACTGAGAAATCCATGTTTACTCATCAGCAAAAGTCTTTTGAGCTTTCATCTTTTCATCTGGAAAGCTTTTCAGCTTTCCAGCGCTTTCATGAAAATGGCTGTTTCTTTCATTTTTTGTACTCCATTTGGCATTAATGCTGTGCGTTGCCATCCAGTTTGAAATGTTGACTAGAAACTCTGAGGTTTTTCAGATTTTCCGTCACAGCGTTCTCTCCGTATTTATGAATCTTTGCAGCCTTTAGCCACTGCCTCTAAAAAGTAATTCAGGGGACCCGTTACCACAAATAAACGCATGGTTGCAAGTTAGAAATTCTAATTTATAGTTTTAATTCAACCTTTAAGTTGCAATCATTATTTTGTAGAGTTCTGTTGACATAATAATATTGATCATTACATCAACTTAATATCATCTGTAATTTAAACTCAAATTTCTGCTCTAATTGTTTGGGTTTTTTTTTTTAAATTAGGTTGTAATAACTTAATGAAATTGTCTTGATAACTTCGAAAATTAGGCAGTGGATTTCTAGTTCCCAGCATGCTTTGCATAGGACTGGATAAAGAGTAAATGTTGAAATTAAGTGCTCATTTATTTGCTCTTAGTGAATGGAAAGACCTGCTAGTGTTTAGTGATGTTATGTTTGACATTTAAAAGAGTTTCTGTAATGTTGAAGTTTTTGTGGTTACCATTGGTGAAAAGTAGATCCATGAAGGTAAACACTACATTGACTCCATAAGCAATGACTGCACTAATGCCAGTGACAAGTAATATCTTATTTACTCATTAAATATACATGTTAAATAAGTTATGTTGGCATCTGCTATGATAGCTGTTGATATGAACTGAAATAGATATGATTAATTGGTTTATTGGTTACAAAACCGCAGAAATTTGAGTTTAAATTACAGATGATAGTAAGTTGATGTAATGAACTTAATTTTTTGAGTTATCAACTTAATCATTTGCGTTAATGCTACAAATTATTAAGTTCCTCTAACTCAATGTAGCTTGTTGGTGGAAGGTAAATTCTCTCAAAGTTGTCATAACTCAAAAAAGAAATTTGATGCAAACTGTTGCTTTAACACTGCCAACAAATTATTTGTGAGTGTACAACACTCTGAATCCTTCACTGGAAACCGAAAGTAACTAATTTCCGTTAAACGTTTACTCTTTGAATTCTTGGTCCCGGAAACAATAAATTAAGTTGACACCATTATAACTAAAAGTTTGCTAAGAAGTATTTCCTACTAAAGCAAGGCAGTTCCCATTTGGAAAAAGGGAAGACAACAGAATTTTTTCTTCGTTTTCTCTGGTCAGGTAGCAGTGATTTAAAAAAAAAAAAAAAATAAAAAATCACCCTCCTATACTGCATAGACAGCCAAGTTTTACTGAAAGTATCCCTTTAAGTCAATTTACTCCTCAAGTAAATGTATCTTTAGTAGGGCTGCAGTATTTAATCGCACGATACGAAATTTAAACGTGATTATCACTTAAACGCGATTGAAATAGCAAAGGCTGTGATTATTTTTTTATGCACAGCTTGTCAGTGAAGTACGGCTCCAAATGCTAATCCATCTGAAAGCACTGCGAGTTTGAGTCGCTTATAACGTACATTTGAAAAAGCAACGCGTGTCAAACATCTTTCCAGACATGAGAAGCATTTATTAACATCTTGTCCAACAAAAGATATCATGTTTTTACTCCAAACTCACTTCATAACGACAGCTGAGCATCCTTCTGTGAGATGATGTGACTTCTTATAAAGAATAAGGCAGTCGTGTGTTTATTAGTCATGTTTAATCAAACAAAGCGTTTCAATATTTTGCTTATTAGGTTACCGCGATAAGACACGTGTTATCTTCTTCAGATGCTGGGCATATTTTGAGTTTCTGCCCAAGAGCGCCCTCTGGCTTTCAGATGATCACAGAGCCGTAAAGCTCTGACAAGCTGCGCATTAAATAATCGCAGCCTTTGCCAAATCGCGTGCAATTTAAACGCACTGGAGAACAAGACAAAAATACTAAGTTTGAAAATAATTTTTTTTGCAGTGTGGGCATACAGAGATTGGGATAGCAGGCTGGGCAGCGGTTAAAATGTGTGGCGTCACCGTACCTCCCGCTCCACAGAGGGTTCAGTGGCGTTAAGGGCGCTGTAGAGAAGCATGTAGCCTGTGGCCCCTTGGGCTGCGTCCCATCTCACATTCATGGTGGTGGAGCGCACTTTGTAGATGTTCATGTTCCTCACAGCACTGAGAGGCACTACAGAGGGGAACATGACTTTTCTCTCTTTCTTTTATTCAATTCGATCCCTGACTATCCTTCTAAGCAGACGGAAGCTCGAATGGGAACATGGAAGCATTCCGGGTGGAATGATGGATGTGTGACCAGGTGGAATGGAATGCCATGATAGACGATGGTTGGATGAGAATGATCATGGGATACTCACGTGATGGAAATGACTGACAGACAGACAAACAGATGTGCAAACGTCAACACATACACTGCAAAAAACTATTTTCTTACCATAGCATTTTTGTATTCCAGTACAAATATCTAAACATTCTTAAATCAAGGGACATTTACTTGAGAATCAAAATGACTTAAGAGATAAAATCACTTAATTTATCAGAAGACTTAATATCTTATGTCATTTTGCTTCTTGATTTAAGAACGTTTAGATATATGTACTAGAAAACAAGAGTAAGAAAATGCTTTTTTCAGTGTAAAGACAACATGTATGTACATGAAATAATACATTGACACTTTGCGGTGCAAAGCAGCATCATGCCGTATGAAACACAGCACTGTGAAAGGAATGATGATATTAGGGTAAATTCATAATGTTAATGTTGCAGCAAATCAAATGAGTACAGCAATAGCATGAGTATTAAAAATGTACATTGCGTAGCATTTTAACTGCACCTTCTCAGTGACTGACTAAACATCAGCAAATCCTAGTCATTTTTAAATAGTAAAAAATGATACTAAAATATCAATATGTTACTTTACAGTAATATACAGTGAGTCTCTTATGCTCAGCAAGGATGAATTTATTTGACACACAATAAAAACTAAGTAAAACAGGAATATTATTACAAGATCAAAGCTGAATTTTCAGTCTTCAGTGTCACATGATCCTTTAGAAATCATTCTGATATACTAATTTGATGCTCAAGAAACATTTCTGATTATTATCAATGTTGAAAACAGTTGTGCTGCTTCATATTTTTTTAGGATAATTTGATTAATAGAAAGTAAAAATAAAAAGCATTTATTTTAAATAGATTTTTGTATCAATGTAAACGTCTTTACTGTTATCAATTTAATGCATCCTTGCTGAATACAAATATTTATTTCTTTAAAAAAATAGCTAGACATGTTTTTGTGAGAATCACCCAAAGATTGTATGACACAATACTTGTGAATGATTTCTGTATATCAATACCACAGTATTTCCACGGTACTCCAAGGTACTTTTACCATATAAAAAACAAGATATTACAACTAAAAAAAATGGTATTACTGTGGTATATAGAAGTGCAGAACCATATCCTCATTAATATGTACTTCCAAAACAAGCAATTACATTTGTCCATTGTGGGATTCAATCTGTTTCTGATTATTTTTTGTTGTGTTTTTTAGTGTGTTGACACATATTGTTGAGGAATTGGCTCTGGCTGCTCTATGTAAGTGTGTATTATGGGTAAATGCACACTTACATGTGGTCTCTCTGCCTTTGAGGGGGTCACTGCTCTCCTCTCCCATCACTGAGTAAACCTTCACTATATACTCTGTCAGTGGAGTAAGACTCTCCAAGACAACAGTCGTCACAGTCCCGTCCACAAACAACTGCAACAGAGGAACAAAATAAAGGTGAGAACACACAAGAATAGGACATGACAGTGTTTCCGATGAAAACAAATGAATCATTTCTAGGTCAAACACAAGTTAGCCTTTCCAAATTGTTTCCAGACTTTTAAAGAAATCTGGTTTTGTCCTTGTTTGCCCTTTCATTCTGCATAATTTAAGTGTTGGGGGTAATAGATTACAAGTAACATGCATTATGTAATCCGATTACTTTTTTAATGTAACGTGTAAAGTAACGCATTATTTTAGAAATTTAAAAATTAATTTCCCCGCCATTGACAAGATTTTCTGTCATTTATGACACAACCCTGCCCCACCATTGTCCATATTTTGACTGTTATTCGGTAAGGGGGCGCTATTATGCATCTTCAGAAAGAGTACAAAATCTCCGGATTCAAAAACAAGCAAAGAAGCAGAAACAAGTAAGCTAACACGATCATCAAACACTGAACAGCATAAAAATCCAAACTGCCTAACGTTACTGAATGAAACGTCGACCCAGGACGAGCTACAGGACTGTGAAGCTTTAGGGGTGTTGATGGACTGGATCTACTCTATATACTTTTTGATCTGCATTATGTATCCGATCTGGACGAAGTCTCGCGATTTTCTATTTTTTTTCGATTTTTTATGAAACTTACCCAAATTCAAATGTTGAAGCTAGAATAAAATGTTGTTGTCATTTTTTTAAAGCAGAGGCTCTGTTCTTTCTTTTGATATATTATATACTCAGATATTCATACAACAAAATATTCTGGGAGCAATGTAAATTTTGTGAAAATGATAAAAAATTTTAATGCTGACATTTTATTTTAAATGCTGGCGGGGAAAGAGTTAATTTTTGTGAGTTTTTTTCGAAGTAATGCATGTTACTTTTCAGTTGAATTAATTTGCTTAAACATTTTTAATCTACTAAATTAAAATTCTCTTTCTTCTCCTTAACGTAGTCACTCAGACTCATGTGTTTGCAAGACCAGTGGGAAGCTAACAAAAACCTGTCAACTTTGAAACTATACTTTCAACTTTCAATAAAAAGATTTGTCCAGTTGGTGATATAGCTCTCGAGAGGACAGGAAATTAAGTCCTTGGAATATATTAATATTCTAAATGTGTTTTAAAAGAAATTGAAGGTGTGTCTTATATAGGCTATGTTGTTGAATGCATGACTGCGTTAAAAAAATAACCTAAAAAAAGGCTAGGAAGAGAACAAGCCTCAGCCAGGTGAGAAAAAGTACCTCAAAAGTAACGTAACACATTACTTTACATCAAAAGTAACTAGTAATTAGTTACTTTTTAACTAGTAATTAGTTACATTTTTAGGGAGTAATGATAATTGTAACACATTACTTTTAAAAGTAACTTTCTCCAACATAGATATGTGCATAGATAGACCAAATGGCGTTAGATGAGTCGCACACTGATGTTTAGTACTTTAGTTTTGAGGCTGGTTCAAAACCCTAAGCAGGAGCAATAGTCATCTTTGCACAGATATGAAGTGGGCATACCTGTAGTGGTTCTCCTCCTGCAGTGCTCACATACTCTATTCTGTACTTCTCCACGGGTCCATCAGGGCCGACCCAGGTGGCACGGAAGGAGTAATGTGTCACTTCTGAGGTCGTCAGGTCGGTGGGCGGCTCCGGGCCTCCTCCTCCTGTGAGGGGCAATGATGGTAATTAGGGTTTAGCCTTTAACCCCTCACATACTCAAGAATTAAACTGTTGCATGTTTACTGTCATCAGGGATGTTTCTGACGAAATCTGAATCTGAATTTTCGTAAATCTCATGGTTTTCATGACGTTCCTAGTATGTTTTAAACTTATTTAGAATTTTAGAGTTATTTTAGAGTTCAATTTCATACTGTGATGAGTTTAATTAGAACAATGATATGAACATTCAAATATTTTATTAGGAGATATAAAATCCACATGCGAATGGACGCTGTGTTTTCTGGACACAAAAGCCTTTGTTAAATTATTATTACACCACCATTCATTTTAATATAATAAGTATATATATATATATATATATATATATATATATATATATTTATGTATGTATTCAATAAACTAAATATATAACATTCCATTTTCTCAACAATCCATTTTCATTGCATATGTGTATTGTGGCTAAACTGTTACGCCACATCAACTGCTATTATGTTGATGTGGCGATGGAGTGCTATCAACAGCTAGGTATAAAGCGCTTTTCCTTTTCTCTTCCTCTTTTCACAAAATTGAGCCCCTGAAGGCTTTGACCTTTTCGTGATGAATCTTTGACACTCTGATACTTGATCCAAGCACAGACAGACGTTCCAAGATCCACAAAAAACAGAAACAAAAGCACAGGCTCGAAGCAGCCTTGTCAAGAAACGTCCCTGACTGTTATAAACTGAAATAAATACTGTTAAAACTCTTGAACTTCTGACCGATTACTGTTATATTCGGCCATTTCAGGACGCATTAAGCACTGTTAGAGAATTATAGTGTTATAGTTCCTGTAATCTCTTGTTCCAGTGGGGCAAAGTAAAAAATAAAAAATGAGACACGGTTTCCCTGTCGGAATTTTTGCCATGAACGAAAACAACCAGCTCTGAGAAATCATAATATTACTAAATTTAATTTTTTGCAGTAATTTATAATAATGTCAGAACTCCTCGTAGGTCGAACAGATTATAAAAATTGATGTATGAGATTTTTACTTTTGGCTGTTGAGCTCTATTCTTTACTCTCCTGACTACCAGGGAAAAAAAAGTTTTGTGAAATTAGTCTGGAAAAAATGATGGTGAAACTTCCAAACATTTGGTATCTCTGAAAATCCCTGTGTGTTCTTCACAGGACATCCAGACATTAAACAGGGACATATAAGGTCTCAGAGAAATTCACAAAATATAAATGTCCTCTACAGAGGACAAAACTCCATTGCTGGTAGTCAGAAAAATAAAACAGCCTAATGAACAATATTACCTGTCAGGAAATTGTAAATGATGATTATTAAAATTAATGTCTTGTCTTTTTTCATGTTGCCATTGCCACAATTTAAAACACAAACAAAAAAAAAACAAGTCCCTCAAGACTGTCGCAGTTACTCTACTTTGTATCATACCTAAAATACCCTTAACATCCCACTGCTCCTATGAAACATCTTTGCTGATGTCACTTAGACCTCCATACTCACATGGAACGCCTACTTTTCATTATCCAGTCAATTCCTACTCTACATTTCTCTTATTGACTATTCCTTTCCCCTCAGAAATACTGTATCAGAGACTGCAACACAGTCTTTCAGGCTTATTGTTTGACCTCAGTGATACCTGGACCCTTGACACTGTTACACAGGTTGTTCGTCAGGTCGTCCACGATGTCCAGCAGGAAGGAGAAGTCAGCCACGTTGTACATGTGGATGTCATCGGGATCAGAAGCGATGGTCCTCAGCTCATTCTCATCTGCGTTCTTTACACCTGGAGAGCACAGAACATGTTAAAATCCATTCTAAATCAAACCAAAGACTTTAGATATACAAGGACGGTACTCTAGTTTAATTCTGAATGATAGAAAGAAGTACAACATGCAATGTGGTGGAGTAAGTCTAAATAAAAGAAATAGGTGGCCAGAGGCTGGCCGCAGAATGAACAGATTTTGATCCATATTAGTTTTCCTCCTGTAAGGGGAAACTCGCTCTTACCGATGGCGTACAGTTCAATCCCCTGGTCCCGGAGGTTCTGAGAGTTGACTGTGATGTCATCCTGTGACTTGCCGTCAGTAACCAGGACACCGATCTTGCGAGAGTTTGGACGCATTCCAACGTTAGGTTTGAAGTTGTTCTGAAGGATGTAGTTTAAAGCAAGGCCTGTGGAATAAGAGAATATTGGTAATATTAGTCTAAATACACAACATGGCCAAAAGTACATGGACACAGCGAAGTGAAGACCAATCTTAACCCTATAAACCCTACTGTATCATATTTGATATTCACATTTTTAAGGTCTCTAGGTGATCAAAACTCAGTCTCACACAATCTACTGCATGACTTCTGTCATCTGATTTATAGTTTAGCAAATACTTTTTCACGTAGAAGGTATTTTGATAAAATTGTATATACGTTCAGCTCGTGGTTCATGTGTCTTTTTGCTGTGTATTTTTTTTTTTAATTGATTTTTAAATGTATGAATAACTTTCACATTGTTAGTAATATTTCAAGATGAACACTTGGTGGACAGAATCAACTTATGTGTACTTGATTATCTTTACATAATTTTTCAGAGAAATCAAATGCGAGTCTCAAACATGATCACTAAGCTTTTGAGGAAGGTTTATTTGTTCATCCCTCAATTCTCATTATATTGCCTTCCATTGTAATAAAAACTACAGAAATTTGATCAGAAGCATTTAAGATATATTATTGGCAGATATGGAGCTACACCTGATATTTATATGCATTTTATACAAATATCTGTTATCTACAATTCAAGCCTCAAAATATCATCTTAACTTTTGGCCATATAAATATCAGCATCTGCACCAAAATGCATATTTTGGGGTCTCTGATTAAAACTGAGGTGTTTTTGCCCTCCATATTCTCACTATATCAGACTATATGAGTCATAAAAGCCTAATCTATCAAATATGATCCTCAACCAAAAGACATATATGCCATTTTCTTAGATTTTGTCGAAAAGTTCAATAACCTGTTCCATTAAAAAAAAATATACATATATTTATATATATATTTTTATATATATATATATCTATATTTATATATATATATATATATATATTTTTTTTTTTTTTTTTTTTTAATGTATGTATATATAAATAAATATATAAATATACATATATATATATTTTTTTTTTTTATTTTTTTTTTTTATTTTATTTATTTATTTATTTTTGGACTATTATTTTGTTTTGTTATTTTGTATTATTATCATGTCAGGCTTTACAGTGTTTATGCTATCCCATTCAAAGACAATCTAAAGAACTGATAACTGGAGTTGCAAGTGACAACATGGCAACTTTCCACACACACTTTGCGATTCCACCACCAATGAATGATGCTGGGTCTGACATATAGATCAGAATACAAAATGATTTACCAGTCAGAGTGTTTCCTCCTTTGTAGGGTAGATTGGCCACGGCCTCCAGCAGTTCGCTTCTGGTTCTGTGAGAATTTAGGTGCCACTCAGTCTTTGGGTCTCCACTGTACTGTGCCAGACCTATAAACGGACAATACAGTGTTCATGTTTATATACAGATCAAGATGTCATTTTCTTAGAAATTTCTTTTATGGAGCAGATTTTGATTCACATGTTTCTCCTAGCAAGAGTATATAGAGCTATAAAATGCATGTGCATCAAACGTTTGAGGTTTTTATTGACTTTTGATTGCAAAATTTGGTATCAGTTTGAGGCATTGTTCTCTTCCGAAACTCTAAAGCACAGATGTGAGATTATTAGGAGAAACATCTGAGGAGAAACAGGAGTAATCTCACTGCTGTCTAAGAGAAAGAATTGCAATGCTAAAGAGATCTACTTCATGATTTTTCTTTCCTATGGGTGTCGCTTAGATGTAGACCTTCTCGCTAGCATTAAAATTCTCTTACCAATCTGGACACGATCCGGCCCGATGTCAAAGACACCCACCATGCGACCGATGAAAGACCTTATGGTCTTGAAGTTTAGACGACCAATGCTCCAAGATCCGTCAACAAGCAGGACGATATCAGCCTGAGCTGTGGTTTTGCACATTACATCTGTATGACCAGAGAACAATTCAGTCAGTCAGTTAAAAGTAATAAAAATAATAATAAATAAAACTAGTATTAAGCAGTCGCAAAGATGGATTTGTGATAAAGGATGCAGTTCGAAGCTTAGGACACATAAAACATTCACACAGTCATGCAACGCATGACAAAACAGTTTATTTGGCATTTTGAAAAGATGATACATTTTACATATTATGTTAAATAACATCTTTTAAATTATAAAGTCTTTGTTCGTATGGTCTGTGTTCCATCATGCCGTCTCTCCAGATACCTGAATGAAGGGAAAAGAGAGGAAAGCACCGCCCGTCTGGCCCTGCTCAAAGAGAACATGTTGCATAATTGTCTGATTTATAGATCATTCCCTCAAGCAACAAAAAAGAAGATTAAAAAAACATGGATGGATAAGACTCTATATAGCCAGCTAATATCTTAAAATGCTGTGGTTGTTCTGAAATATGTTGTTATCTAGACATACCTGTGTGGGAATTTCTTAGTAGCAATAAAATGAATTATCTAAGGCTTTAAAAGAGATTTATTACCCAAACAGGTGTTCATTCTCAATTGTGATGTGGAATTTTCACATTTAAATTACGACTCCTTGCACCCTAAACACTAAGGCCAGGAACGTACTGAGCAAACACACATGCAAATGCTTGGTCGATATGTTGCACGTACACAATCCTAGTGTAGTCGTCATGCTAAACTACAATCCAATAAAGTATTTTAACACTTTACCTTTAACAAGCTAATTATTACAATCTAAAAATACTCTCTGTAATGGAAGAAGAAGAACAAAATATAAGTGTATTAATAGGTGAAGGTAGCGCAGTATAGAGAAGTATGTCAAACATCTTGAATGACAGCACACAATGTACATGATGTAATATATATATATATATATATATATATATATATATATATATACTTGCTGTTTCCTATTGGTGTCATGCGTATTCCATTCAGTGAACCGCTCAATGTGGCTCATTCACTGTTTACATACAGTGGGGACAAAATGGCTAAGACCCCATTTACACTAGAAAAATAGCGTTTTAAAATGAAAACGATCCTCGTCTATACTGGCGTTTTAGAAACGATCTTCATCTACACTACACAACCGAAAACGCATGTCACATGACCGTTCATGCAGACTAGGCATGTGCTTATGTAACCCCTCTACCTGCATCTCTTGAGGTCAGAGGAGTGAGGTTTACTCACACAGCTGGCCTCTGTTACACTCACCCCCCTAAACCTCACTCCCATCCGGGTCACGGCACCAATGTAACTCCTCTACCTGGGTCCTACTCGACTCGCTCTGAGCGGGCCTCGAACCCGGGCCTTCCAGCATGGGAAGCTCTAACAAGGAGGCTAAAGGCTGCAACCTCTAGCGTCTGTAGCTTGAGGTTTACTCGCACAGCAACTACTAGCTGGCCTCCGTTACACTTAGAAGTGTAAACAGTTACCTCTTGCACTTGTAGACACCTGCAGTATTAAATAAATACAGAGTTTAACTGCACAATGGCTGCTAAAATTGGAAAAACATGGTCGTCAAGGATATGCAGAGCGAACGTGGGCAGCCACACTATCTCAGTTTCTGAGGTGCGAAAACGCCGGTGTAGTGTAAACGACAGGCATAACCGCAGCAAAACTTATGCGTTTTAAAACAAAAACGCACTGGTGTAAACGGGGCCTGAGACTTCTGAAAATCCGCAATTCAAAAGCTAATTTAACACTGGAAATAAACTGAGAGTGTTAGGATTTAAAACAATCTAAGACCCTGTTTACATAACGGCGTTTTAAAATGAAAACGATCCTCGTCTACACTGGCGTTTCCACAGCGTTTCTGAAACGATTTCTGTCTATACTTCATGACCGAAAATGCATGTCACATGACCATTCATGCACGTTGGGCATGTGCGTAGAAATGTAAACAACTGGTTCCTGCGCATGTGGGCCTGCAGTATTTAAAAAATGCAGTTTAACAGCACAATGGCTGCTAAAAATGACAACAAAGCCAGCAAAGATTGCAGTTCAGTCTCCTTAGTATTGTTTACATGGTCGTCAAGGATACGCAGAGCGAACGTGGGCAGCTTTTCAAAAGTCTCCATTTTGGTGCGTTTACACTGAAAAGCAACCCCGACGTTTTCAAACTAAAGCGTTTTTGAAAGTCGCCGGTGTAGTGTAAACGACAGGCGTAACTGCAGCAAAACTTACGCGTTTTAAAATGAAAATGCACTAGTGTAAACGGGGCCTAAGCAATAATTTTTTACAGTATGTATTAATATTTGTTGACATTAGTTAATAAACATACAAATGTTCATTGTTAGTTCATGTTAGCATTTGATTTTAATAATGTATTAATAAATGTTGAAATTGACATTAACTAAGAATAATAATAAATACTTTATGTTTGTTAGTTCATAATGTAGTTAACTAATGTTAACAAATGGAAACTAAATGGAAAATGCAAGATGTGTACACCATGTACCAACAGAACTTTTTTTGTCTTAGTGTCTGTCGCATGCAAATGACAAGCTGAGCGTTACAACACCTCAGCTCTTGCCTGGGAATATTTCCCTTTCCCTCTCCCGCTGGTGTCGGTCGGACGACCCTCACCGTCAGATCTGTTTCCAATTAGGAGCGGCATTCCACACCAGGGTCAGCAGACCATGTGCAAAGCTTTCATTCTGTATGTCACTTTTTTCCTAACCAACTTGTAAAGCATTAGTAATTGTAAGCAGATAATATTTCTAGCTGTTGAACGTCAAGAGTCCTTCCATGCGAAGGCAGAGACATGGCTACCATGTGGCGCAGTCACCCTGTCTGCTCTTTCACAACACAATTAGCTGTGCTGAAAGGTATGTGCCATTACTCAAAGCACTAGACTGCAGCCTATTTTTCCTATCACAAACTGACAAAGAACTTTAAAATGTTACGCTTTGTTAGTCTTTTTTGATTAACTAAATGCATAGAAGACCAACAGATTTGTTTCATATTTCCTAAATTGCAAAATGAATGGTGTATGCTAATTGCTTTGGAATATACTTTGTACATAACGACCTGAATGCGGTAACGTGAGATCTGATTGGTTAGTTTGGGAGGGCTAAAGAAAGAGTTTTTTAAATTTATTACTTAATTAATCTTACCTGGAGTTTGAAAGGTTGGAGGTGGTGGGGCGTCAGAGAGGGTGGTCTTCTCCTCTCCAGCCAATGGCATACTCTCTCCTCCATCAAACATACCAAACACACTCACTGTATACTTGGTGCCGGCCCTGAGATGAGAGTGACACAAATCAGTTAATCTATCAACCTTAAAAGGCTAATAGATGCACAATTTCACTTGACATCACACCCTAGCATAGCAAAGCTTTCCTCTGTTGCCAGATTTGTACTAAATATAACGTACTAAGACATTTATTTAATGTTCTAAGACATTTTTTATTATTTATTAAGACCAAATTCAGTATAAACCTAATTGGTGCTGAATACTATATATAGGCAAGCAGAAGTGCCCAGAATATGAACGCAAAAAATTCAATTCAGCTGAAAAGCAGCACTATGGAAAACAATAGTGTCATTACCCATTGGTTGGTGCTTACTGCTTATGGATTTGCGCACACTGAGTAGCAGAACGTTTGAAGAGAGTGTGTATATACCTGACGGATTATTATTATTTAATATAAATAGTTAATATTGCCAAAATATAGTATCCGTGAGTAAAGTTGACAGTGTTTCTGATCAAAAGAGACCCCGAGAAGATGGAACTGCACCCCTGGATAATTCCGCAAATCAGGATAACGGGAGACACAAGCAACTGGATTTCAGATCAGCCAGAATCAAACGTATAAATCGATGTAATGGAAGAAGCAACAATGTCGTCTGTGAGAGAAAATATCACTGATCAACTCAATGATATTTGGTCAAAATTTAGCTATATGTGTGACAGAATAATACACTAGGCAGTAGTTAGGGACAAAAACTTGTGAATGATGCTCTTATAGTTGTGCCATCACCGTTTAGTGACGTCATTGTATGTTCCGGGAAAACTGAACTTGTATGGTCAGTGTCGATCATAGGGCATTTTAATTGCTGTTTTTGATCCAGCAATTGTTCATTGTTACAAATTAAGCACTGCTTGTCTACATGTCAACTAACTTTCATTAGAGTATCAGTAGACTGTCTGGTTAATATCTGCTAACACTTTATTTTGATGCTCTCTAACAGATAATCTATAAGACGCTTTGCAACTACATGTCAACTTATTCAACTAACACCTAACCCTAACCTAACAGTCAAGAAATACTCTAATGACAGTTAGGTGGCATTAGAGCTGCAACTAACGATTATTTTTTCTGTCGACTAATCTAACGATTATTTTTATTACCTTTTTTTTTTTTTTATTAATCTAGTGATCTTTTTTTACGTAAGAAGTTAGAACTAATTTAGCAGTTCATTGAGGTGTAGAAACACTGGGACACGCCATTATGTAATAATACGATTTGATTTTGATTAAAAATAAGCCACTTATGTGTGTTCGTCCAGTGGTGGACATTTGAACTTTAAAATGAAGAGTGTCAAAGACTTAAAGGAACTTTGATAGTGTTCAAGCCATTGAACAAACGTCTCCTGAACCTATTTTTCCTCTTGCGCTGTCTGTAATGCAGGGAGTCTTATGATTGGTTGTCAAGCCACCCAATCAGAATTTAGCAGCCTCATCTCTGATTGGCTGGAATTTTGGCACATTGTAACGCTGGTTTGTGTTGAGCAGGCGAGCGGTCGCCGCTTAGCAAGCGCGCAGGAGTGCGAGCAACTGAAACCTTGCACGTGCGAAAGAGAACGTCCGCGCACATCCATATAAACTTCTTTGAAATGCAAAACTGATTTTCGCTCAAAATATTTTCTTATTTGCGAGACGAAGATTTTCTCCTCAACTCAGTTCACGCGGGCGCGAAATGCCCTTTTGCACGCTCAAAATATGATCTTGCGTGCGCAAAAAAATTGGCAGAGATCCAATTCCATAGGTGGTACGCCATTTCGGTTCTGCAAAGGGAACAAAGGACCATTTTATTTGGCCTCTGTTTAAAGTATTCCCATACTTTTGATAATCGTGGTCTAGGTTTTTGTGATAGAATGGAACTTTCTCCGTTCCCAGGAGCAGAAGTCGCCATTACGCCAGATGAATGTAAACAGTGTGACGCGTCGACGCATTTCACGCATGTCGACGTATTTTCATAGTTGACGTAATCGATGACGTCAACGCGTCGTTGCAGCACTAGTAGGCATGAAGTTGCAAAGTTACTTATGCTTAGTAGAGTGTCTAAAGTGGACCATCGAAAACAAAGTGTAACCACATTGCCAGGGTTGCACTGTTAGGGCTCTATCATACAACTTTTTTTAAATAGTAAATGCACTCATGCCCATCTGTTCGTCCATGGGCGTGCTGGTTTGAATATGAGGAGTGTTCAGGCGCATTGTTGGCGTGTTGCTATTTTGAGGCAACTAAAAATGACTGTGCACTGACTAACAAATACCTGGTCTGAAATCAATGGTGCAGTATATTTTATTATTATGTACTTAAAGGGGCGTTAGTAATATGCACTTATAGGCGGGTGCACAGCACAAGTACACTCTGCTTGTTACACACACAGGAACGCGCAGCAGCACACAAACATGCCAAATATTAAAAATAAAAGGATTCCTCTCAGGAGAAGCGTTCATTCTTTCCCCTCTTTTTTATGTTTTTGCTCTCAAGGGGCCAGTTGCATAAACATAGACACTATGTTAAGACTGTGTCTTAAGAACTAGTCTGACCAGCTAGCAATTAGCCAAGCTAATTTCTGTCAGGATCACTAACGTCAAAGATGACTGACAGTTAGCATTAGTTTGGTCAAGAGAAATATCAGAAGGGCAAGTCTTGACTGGACAAAGGAGGAGCTGGGGATGGAGGAGGGTGATTAGCTCCTGAGCAATGCGATAAAGCTGCTGATAATACTCAATGGACCATATATACATATATGAATGCATTAATAGGCATCGTATTCCTATAGGTCAATGTGAATCAATGTGAATGTGAGTGTCAGCTGATACGACCTTGACTAACGTGACCTGCCAGAACTAGCGCTATGCTAGATGAGTCTTACTTTTCTGATTCAAATTAGACCAGTCAAACTTTCTATGTACCTAACTTTTAAAGTTATGCCCAGTCTCAAAGAAAAAAACTGTAACTAACTAAAGCAGTTTATGCAACCAGACCAAGGTCTCCATGGCTTTCACATGACTGAAAACTATGAATAAGATCATTAACATGCTCTAAGAAGGTATATAGAATATATTTGATTTCACGATGACTTTAAAAGTGTTTATAGGAAATATCTTCATATGTCTATTAAGTGTTTTATGTGTCTGTATTGGCGTCTTTACCTTAGCTCCTCCAGGACCACTGTGTTGTCATAGGGGCCCACTAGCAACTCTCCCAGGTCCACTTCCTCCCCAGTGGGATGGAAGGTGACCTTGTAGCCCTTCACATCCCCAGGAGCGTGATCCCAGGTCACCCTGAAACTGGTTTTAGTGGGTTCTGAAGTTTGAAGGTTTCTGGGAGCTTTATATAGAGACACTGCAGAGATAATAAATGGTTTCGAATTAGATGCATATTCACAGTCAAATACCGTTGGACCTTTAACCTTAAAAGGTTTCAAGTAAACAAGTCAGATATTTTATATTAACTTACATGTGGTTCCTTCTCCTTGTCTCGCTCTTCCATCACCAAACTTGTAGACGGGAATCACAGTGATATCATAAGTGGTCTGGGGTTGCAGGCGCCTCAAAACTAAAGTGTCGGTGCCTCCTGGTGCTTTGGAGGCCAACTGACGTGTATCACCCTGAGGTTTATACGTCACCCTATAATTGACAACGTTGCCGGGTGCTGGTTGCCATGTCACCCGCATGGTCCTCTCCGTTTCTTCTGATACCTTAAGAACTCTGGCAGCGGCCGACACTGTTGGGGAGATAAACGAAAGAGAATGTCCATTAAATGTTGGACTCATTCAACTACAATTCCTTGGGGTCGGGAAAATCAAACCATCTGAATAATGACAGTTCATCTGCCAAGATAATCTTGATCTAACACAGGCTACGAATCTCCAAACTGGGTGAAACCAGACATGCCGAATTGGTTGTACGTCATGCATAACGTGGACATGTCTGCAATGTTCTCTTTTTATGCCATGACTGTCTGCAATGTTCTCTTTTTATGCCATGACTGGAGTGTTTTTACGCAGGAGGGAAAGGAATGAATTGTCCGCTTTAATCGGCCTACGGAACACTTTCAAATTGGGAGTTTTATGGATGGAAAACAACACTTCCAAGTTTTCAAAGAATCCCTGTTCCAAAAAGACACTGTGTGTTAATGTTGGTCCTGAGGGAGGTAAGGAATAGAGTGATGGCAGAAATAAAATGCAGAAGCTTGAGCCAGAAGACTGTTTTCGGCTCAACTGCTGGGCCTTTTAGATGACAGACAATAAATAAAACAGCCAGACAGCAAGATAATCCAATTACAAATTTACAGCATGCTTAACCAGCTCTAAACAGGAGTGAGCTTCTCCATTGATTGCTAAGCAAGAGTATGCAATAAATGCTGTAGAGTGTGCTGAAATCATGCATCCCTTGATAATAGAAACCATGTGTAAATCATTAAATCAGCCACTACACTTCACAACACTTCCATACACTATACCATATGTTACAATAGCCCATAGCTGAGGTATTTTAGAGGAAACAGTAGCAATGACGCAGAACTATGGCAATGACGCTCTACCCACGCTTGGTGTTGAACTTATGAAAGGAAATGATAGTCGCTTTTCCGACATCACAATGAACACAGAGCCATTTCTGTATTAGAGCTTTTGCCTCCAGCATACTTCAGAGACCATGTCATTATGTTGCAGTGGGTTTTTAAAACCGCTATTGAACTCGCTAATACACGAACGACGAAAAAGCTTACCGTACCTCAACATGCAAAACTTTCTAAGGTGTTGAGAGTGAGAGCCATGGTGTTGCTAAGGTGTTCAAGTTGTATGTTCTGATGGTGCGGTAACATTTCATGGGAAAAAAAAGGTCTGTTGTGCATTGCCAATAGTCTAGCAATGTATGAAGCAATGCTCAAACAGAAGTTACTTTCAAAGCAAGCAGCGTTCAGTTTCTCAGTGCATAGAATTCATGTGGCCAACAAGCAAGAGAAAAAAAAATAACATTTGACAATGACTGGATTTCGCCAGCGGAATTTTGCCGAGCAATGGTAAATGTGACCGCATCTTAAGTGGTTACTTGGTCATTGCTATGGTGTTCTCAGTGGTATAACCTCAAGTCTGTATAATATTCTGGTCTCTAGATATGTCTTGGATGCACGTCTGTGGGTTTTGTCGTCCTTCAGGTGAAAATCATCAGTCTAGTATGTTTCTGAGGCAAATGACTAAACTCAAGTATCAAGCACCACACATATCTTTCATTTGCTAGTAGCTAGGAGTTTAATTTTAATCTGTGTGCAGACTGCAGAGCCCTTCGTTCACTGCTGGCGTTCCCATTCAAATTGTTGGGGCAGATACTTCATCAAGGTTTATGTGCATGTCAGTGGAATATTCTGACATTATATACAGTATATCAAGTTTTTTTCCTCTCTGGGGTAGGTTACCTCAGGACGAGAGGCCCACCCCAGACACAAAGAGTGAGGTAGAGAGCGCTCAGTCATATGCTGAAGTCATTATGCAGGCGGGAATGGACTTACCATCTGTGGTCTCCTCTCCATGCAGTGGCTGCCCCTCCTCGCGGCTGTAGGCAGCATAGACAGAGACCTTGTAGCGGGTCTCCGGTGTAAGACCATCCAGAACAGTGGTGGTTATGTCCCCGGGGACGGTTTTCTCGCCAGCTTCCGCTGAAAAGAGGGATTTCCAGGTGACCCGATAAAGACGGACGTTGCCAGGGGCGGCAGTCCAGGATGCTACAAAACTGCTCTCAGTGACATCTGAAGTAACCAGATTCGAAGGTGAACCAAGTTCTGAAAGATTGAGAAAAAAGACAGAATTTTTAAAAACAGATCATATTACATTCAAAATCTCACAATGTCTGGTTACAGAGAAGCAACAATCACTTCCCTGCTAAAAAGAAATACCTTAAACCAGGCTACATGCCAAACTGATTAGGCAGATGTGCTTTGATGCTTTTAGAGGGGTTTCTGACACCTAGACAGGCTAAAGCCGGGAACACACCAAGCCGATACCTACGAACTAGTGGCGACAAAAGCAGGGTTGGCTTATGCCGACAGCTTCTGGGTTCAAAGTTGCTCTGACACACCAAACCGACGCTCAACACCCGTGTATAAAGGAGATAACGGTCTATTTAAGCAGATATATTTGTCAATATTCGTCATTCAAAAAGGGAAAGCGAAACAAAGACTGCATGTATACACACCATATACAAAGCAGCGTTTGATACCATTTTGAGTATCAATCATGCTGATCACGTTCTTTATTCCACACTGCTCATCTTATTATGAAAATATTTGTGCACTCCAGTGCTCAGGTAAGATGAGGTCTGTCTCTGCCATCATGACTTCTTTGCTTGCTCTCATAACTTTTGGTTATATTCGCCTGAACTGACTCGTTTACTATACTGAACAGCCAATCAGAGTTCTCTCTCTCACCGACGGCCCGACACCGTGTCGATATGTCGAATCGGCCGAAAAAAAGCCGACGAGGACCAACTTCAGCCGACGGTACGAAACACGCTAAGAAAAATTAGTCGGCCGACGCACGAAAACTGCCCGACGGCCGACCTTGGTGTGTTCCTGCCTTAAGAGACCAACTTGCCAATCACCTTAACAAATTAACGCCAGTTTGGCCAAGCATAGAGACTGAAAAGACCAGTAAAACACTGTAGGCAGGTTTAAAGAGGCTACTTTGGTTAACTAGTTGCCCAGCCTGGCGTGTGTGTTTTAATGGTTTTAAAGAGGTTTCTGAAACCTAGTCATGATGGCAGAACAACCTAACATAAATCAGTTAACACCAGGTTCAGAAAGTGGTTAGACTAAGTAAGATCAGCAAAATACAGTAGGTGTGTTTAAGCTGGGTTTTAAATTGCTATAAAATTGTCATAATTTTAATATGAATCATTTTGGATTCAAATTGGAACATTCCTTTTTTTTTTTACTTTTTGGAGTTTGTCTGCCTTGAACACTGTCTACTTTTGCTGAGGTAAAACAGCAGCTTATGTAACGGAGGCCAGCTAGTAGTTGCTGTTCGAGGCTCGAGTAGGACCCGGGTGGAGGGGTTACGTTGGTGCCGTGACCCGAACGGGAGTGAGGTTTAGGGGGGTGAGTGTAATGGAAGTAGTAACAGCTAGTAGTTCCTGTGTGAGTAAACCTCACTCCTCTGACCTCAAGAGACGCTCTAGCGACAGATGTTAGGGTTCCAGCTTTTAGCTTCCTTGTCAGAGCTTCCGACTCTCATCCCGGAACACCCGGGTTCGAGGCCCACTCGGAGCGGGTCGAGTAGGACCCGGGTGGAGGGGTAACACTTGGACATTCTGCTAAACTTCTCCTTTAGTGGTTCACGCAAGTAAGAAAGTCATATTGGTTTGAAACGACACAAATCTAAATAAAATCCAGAATTTTCATATTGAGCGCACTATTCCTTTAAATCTCCACTTGTCTGTGTAAGATGCCGGTAGCTCACAAATGCTTTGATTTGCTCTGTCAGTAATGCATACCCTGGAAAACAGCTCTGCAAAAATAATCTGTTCCCTGCTGCCACACATCTGTCACCACATCTACTTTCCATTGAACACGAAACCCGATCCATTAAACACAGACTGCTAAAACTGCAGATGTAGCTCTCTTTTTGATCTGCGCCATACCACCTACCTATCTTCTCACTCGTTCTCTTTCTCTCAGTTGTATGTTGAGTGGGCCGAAGCAGAAGAGAGGAGAGAGACCAGAAATTATATGAAAATGTAGGAGTGCTGACAGGGTAGTCAACTAGAATAAACCGCAGTGTGAAACTTCCACAGTAACGTGTCTCCCTCTTAACACCCATCCTCATGTTCTCCAGACCTCAGCATAGTCACCTGTCTTCCACCCGTTGAGCTCTTCTGGTCTAAAACACGGACCATTTGTCAGTCTAAATCAACAGCCCACGTTAAAGTGCAATTACTGGGTTTTGCGTCATAGCTCAAACACGGACAAGATATCTCATAGACCTGGGAGGATAGGGATTTCAAATGACAGGATAAGTGCTTAGGAAAACTATTGTCCCATTTTCTTTCCGGAGAGCTCTCCAATGTCTAATTCCTCAAAAACATCTGTATAGGGGTTTTTTTTTTTGCTTTGGAATATTTTAGACAGTTGGCGGTTTAAAAAAGGGTAAACATTTTGTTGGGAGGGACAATGAGAAAAGAAGTGAGTGTGAGTGTGAGTGGAGCTTGCGTGTGCAGAAGTTGTCGACACATTGCTAAGGTGTTGAGTGGCTCAGTCCTTGTACTCTGCCAGCCAAAAAAAAGTCACTGTTTGGATTTAAATAGGCAAATGCTTAAGACTCCAGATTTACTAACAGCTTGCACCGGCGCAAACCCTCTTTTGGCATTAAAAAACTACTGTCGAGACTTACTAAAGACACGCAGTGCAAAAGTAGCGCTGAAAAGGCATAGATTGAGTTGTTTTTGTGGCTGTTAATATGCATTTGTAGGAGTTTGCCTTTCAGATATAAAATTTCTGGGAGTGGATTATTTAAATGAATCACGCAACATGATTTACTAATGTTTGTGCTAGTCAATTTACTGCTTTTTGCGCCATCATTTAACGCCCCAAAAAAGCACGTCTTAACCCATTTTGCGACATGGCTGCAATTGTTGCTGCTAGGAGGAGACAGAGAACAGAGAGTACGAGAAGGGAGAAAATATTTTCCACACGTATTCATTTCTTTGGAATGCCAGAGGAAGACGTTAATTATCTAGGGTGAACTCAGAGGGATTGGGACACTTTTTGCCATTGAGATGAATTGGAAAAATTCACTGCTATATTTGTATGTGTGTATGTGTTTGTCAGATTACACATGTAACATGTTGCGCCTGTGTCGACCCACATCAGCTCTGCTTATTTGTGACCCAACGCAAATTTGAGCTGCTCTTGGTAGATTGCGTTGGTCATTATGTAAATGATTTAACTGTACTTTAATTTGTGCATTAGCAATAGACAACACACAAAACTTGCCACTCCCATCAGCGCATTTGTGGAATTGCACTCTTATGCTAATTTACCCAGTTTAATAAATCTGGCCCTATGACTTATTGCAGTGATTTTTATGTTTCTAAAATGTTTGGCAACAGTTTTTCTAACCCTAATTGATGGAGATTTTCATTCCTTAAACAACCATTGTAGGAAGACACATCATGGCCATATACCAGGATGATAATATCAAGGCTCATCAGCCTCAAATTGTGAATTAATGCTTGGGAGGAAGCATGAAGAATCATTTTTACACATTAATTGGCATCTCTGAGTCCAGACCTTGAGTCAAGACAAGATCTTGATGCACCTCTTCACATCACAACATTTATTTCCACCAAGAGGTGCATCAATTTTTGCTCAAGATCTTGTATTGATAATGCAAGAGGTGAGCACTCTGTAAAGTCTCCTCCAGCACATCCCAAAGACTTTCGATGAATTTAAGGTCTGCTATGCCTGAGCAAATTTGATCTTGATGAATCTTGATATTGTCATCCTGGAATGTGGCCATGATGTGCCTCTTCTGCACAAGTCCATGTGTCTTCCTAAATGGTTGCTTAAGAAATGAAAAGCTACACACTCCATCAATTAGGGTTAGAAGAACTGTTGCCAAACATATAACATGCTAGAAACATAATCGCTGCAATAATTATCCAGCCATAGACTCGTAAGCATTTGCCTATTTAAATCCAAACAACGACTTTCTTTTTGACCCACCAGGTGAAAAAGTCTGATTATATAGTAAAGTAGCAGCACAGCTCTCCCCAACAAGCCTCACATTACCATTCATGTTCGCAGCACAAACTCTGCGGGAACTTTATAGACTAAAGTTTAATAGTTAAGGTTAAGGGTTTGTTCAAATCACTAAGCCAACAGTGATGCGTGCCCCAATAACTAATTCAAGATGAAACAGACAGAGAAGTCATGAAGACTCCATGCCAGATTGCCTGGATCTGAAGATGTTTACTGACAAAGCGTAGAGGAAAGCAGATCATATGTTAATGTCTTCTGCAGACTGCTTTTGATTATTAAAATGCAGACAAACTTCAGATGCCAGGCACTGCAGTGCGTGTCTACTCAGAAAACACATGCCATTAATGAATATTCATTTGTGTTTCTGCATTGAGACAAAATACACTGAACAGAGAGGCAACAACGCAATTCTATGGATGAGTTTGTTAATGCTGCCCTGATTTTGATATGTGTTGAGGCCAGATTAAAACCAGACTACTTTTGGACCTCCGCATATGCTATTATTCCTTTTTTTGATCCTTGTTTTAGTGCTCCATCCAAGCAAAATGTTGATGTTAACTGGGAACAGGAGTTCTAGCACTAATGTGACTGTCAACCTGAATTATTTCACTTTGGAAAAGTTTGGAGTACCTGGAAGCAAGACAAATTCTCCACTGCTATGTCCTTCAGCCCAACACATTCAGTAGGTCTGACCACCTCATGCACATTAAGTAATCTTTTGGCCTTTTGCCTTTATTTCAAAAGGAGAGTGCAAGGGTAGACCGGCATTGGGGAACAGGTTCAGGAAAGGACCTCAAACCGTGACTAGAACTTTCCCACTTGCCTACAAGACTATGACTTTGACTGACCGCCATATGTATATTAAAGACGTGTTCATCCTCATTCGAACCATACAGGCAACCCTTTACATGAGGTCTGCCAGCAATCACACCATTTACAACATGGCAGAAGCTCACTGACCTCTGATGATTCTTCAGCCAATGAGATTGCTTGCTCAGCACTTAAATAGTCTTGGTTAGAGTTCGCTGGGAGTTGTTTCCTCTGAAACCTAACATGCTCACACCAGAGTGTCTGTATATTTACTGGCAGCTTCAAGTCCATAATATCTAGTCCGCCAAGAACAGATACATTAACACTGTCAGTTCCATTAACATGCTAAAACTATTTGTCATGATCGAAATGTTGCTTACACGAAACAGGCTTTTTGCCCGCAGAATGTGGTTGCAGTATCAACCAGCAGAGCCTAAATCTAACCAGTCAAGCCTTGAGCCCCTGGTCATGGTTGCCAACTTAAACTAAATAGACTAATAGCTACATCATGAACAATTTAGCACCATTTTCCACTGATTTCCTCTTCGTAGCTAGACTTATCCAATTTCAGGCCCTGGATCCAATTTCTGGATCTTCTCACCCGTGTCCACATTCAGAAAATGATGGTGATCTCTGCCATTGACTGAGCGAAATAAAGTATGACACATCTGAGAAATCAATCTTCAAAAGGTAATGAAATGGGGCGGTCACCAGCTGAGAACATATTGGGATCGAACATCTTGAACGTGCTTCGCCCATGCAAAGCTGACGAAAACTTGGACTTAGACTTGGACATTACAGAAGTTAATTTCCAATAGCACACTGATTAAGCTTTGCATCTTTGCTCGGGATCCATCTGGACAGTGCTTAATGAGTAAATGAGTTCTGTCCTCTCTTTTCTCGCAGAATTCAACTCATTTTCAGTAAAACAGGGCAGCACTCTTGGCTCAGAGACTTAATCTGGTGCTGGCGAAGATCTCACAGCCCAAGCCCAGTTTCCACAAAACTATCATGAGACAAAACTCATGCTGACTGCAACCACATTCACCAGATGTTAAAACACAGAGACGCTCTGAGATCCCCGGAGCAAACTGGCTGATTTAGAAAAACAAGTTTACATTTTTTGCATTCAGAGGAAATGCAAATCAACAATTTTAATGACAGTTCAGTAGGCTGAACATGAGATGTGATTCTCACACCCTCAGAATGAACTGATCGGTCCCTGAAGCCATTATTTAAGGTCACTTCCTAATTGCCCAGATTGGGCTTTTCTGGAGGCTGAGGGCAACTAAAACAAAGAAAGCTGTGTTATCCTCCAGGATGTGGAGTTGAACAAAGCTCAGTTTGGAAACGCCTTGTCATCGGCTAGAAATTAGTACATGTTTCCTTCGCCTCTGTGTTGAAAGGCAGCTTGAGTCAGCATACATAATAACAAGCCTCTGAAATATGTGCTTTTGTATAATGTGCCGTGGACAGTCATTAGCGATTCCGGTTAGATGTTGTAAAGGATACTTTTGATATGAAACTGCTTGTAATTCCCCCCCCCCCCCCCCCGGGCATTTTAAAAAGCTTGGATATAATTGTTTGGCTGTGACTCAAATTGAACAAGCCCACAAGTTAATAGTACAGTAACTCAAGAGAATATTGAGAGAGACATGAACTTTTTTTGCGAAGCCAAAAAAAAAAAAAAACGTTTTTATGTATTATTAGTAACTTTGAAAAAGTGGGACGCAACAATTCAACTGTATGATTTAAGTTTAAAACCCCAAATTATGATTGCTAGACCAGGGTTAGACACATGAAAACATTTCGCCAAACTAATATCTCTTGAGGTTTTGTTTCCATTCGCTATTCATGCAATGCCAAGCATGAGTGAGGAAATTTTTACAAGCTCAGCTAATTCATCTGCTGCCCACACACCAAATGTATAAAGCCACAGCGTGGGGGAATCCACTCTGTCATTAGATGACACAATCTAAAAGGTCATCCAATTTCCCAAAATTATGGAGTGTACTTCATACTGACAGACAACACTGAAAGTCTTTAAGTACATCTGTCCTCTGTTAAGGGTGCGATATAGAAGCGTGCAAAGAAACACTGTCTAAAACGAACCATCAAAATGTCCAGCTTAAAGGGTTAGTTCACCCAAAAATGAAAATTCTGCCAGTCTACACCCGTAAGACCTTCGTTCATCTTCGGAACACAAATATTTTTGATAAAATCCGATGGTTCAGTGAGTGTTAAGCAAGACAATTAACACTTTCAGATGCCCAGAGAGGAAATAAAACATACTTAAAACAGTACAGTGGTTCAACCTTAATATTATAAAGCGCCGAGAATACTTTTTGTACGGCAAAAAAACCAAAATAACGACTTTTCAACAATATCTAGTGATGGCCGATTTCAAAACACTGCTTCGAAGCTTTATGAATCTTTTGTTTCGAATCAGTGGTTCGGAGCGACAAAGTCACGTGATTTCAGTAAACGAGGCTTCGTTACATCATAAGCGTTTAACAATTTCAATACATCACATGAGTTTGGCAGTTTGATACACGAAACAAACCACTGATTCAAAACAAAAGATTTGACACAAAAAGACAGACTTTGTCAATTGATAATGCACAATTTCAGTTTTGATTAAATACGGAGTAATTTTTTTTTTGTTGATTTAAGCTCTTTCATTTCTTCATTTTTCAATTTCTCATTTGATATCACTACACTGTATTTACATCATATAGATTAGCATTCTCATAGTAGCCAACCTGTCTTCAGGGACTCTGCATCTATTATTGAAAAGCAATGTTGGTCACACTTGTGCGGACTGACTTGAACTTCGCACACTGAACTTCATGACACTCTACACGGGAACAAATGAGTAATGCAATATTAGCACTCTAGTAAATACTAATAACTAACAAGAAACTCTGGTTAACGAATTAGTAAGTATTAGCACTCAGTTGAATGTGGTAGTTCACTATTAGCTCATCAATAACTACTATTTTTTTTCATACCTCCCAGAGAAGAACTAAGAACTACTATATACGGGTTCACAATAACCCACTAGAAATGACTCAAGTATTAAAATAAGTATCTTCGGAAGAAATTACTAATTATTTGGATGAGTGTTCTGAAGTGAAAAACATAATAACTCTCTAGTAATGACTGATATCATTGTAAGCTTTTGAGGTTTTTGTAAGGTTTTGGGTAGTAATTTATTCCAATGGACTTCAGTCATCGCTAGTGGGTCACCATGACCTTCACTTTAGAATACTGATCCAAATAATTCATAATTGCTTTAGAAGGACTTAATAACAACAACTGAGTCATTACTATCCAATTACAATCCAATCCAACCTTTCAAAAACCTCAAGTTTACTATGACTTCAGTCATTTTTAAGGAGTTATCACGTTTTTAGAATACTGATCTTGATTAATAATTTCTTTTGAAGGAAATTTGGTTATACTCAAGTCATTGCAAGTGGGTTTATGTGCACTTCATTTTAGAATTAATTATACATGATGTATTATTTCTTATTACTTAGTAGTTCTCTGGGAGTTTTTGATTAGTAATTGATTAGCTAAAAGTGAACTACCACCTTCAACTGAGCACTAGTACTAACTAATTTGTTAATTAGAGTTTCTTGTTAGTTAGTAGCAGTTACTAGAACGTTAATATTACGTTACTCATTTGTTCCTATGTAGTTATTCATTAATAACAAAACAGTACTCTAAAGTGTTACCGACAAATGAATTGCAATGTAGAAAGCAGAAGCTTGATTTGTAATACTAAAGTCTCTTACCTTCCAGAGTGGTGCCTGTTCCCATAAGTGGAGCGCCGAGGCCG
The DNA here is from genome assembly GCA_038088235.1 of Zacco platypus. Classification (NCBI taxonomy): domain Eukaryota; kingdom Metazoa; phylum Chordata; class Actinopteri; order Cypriniformes; family Xenocyprididae; genus Zacco; species Zacco platypus. The sequence continues at coordinate 4,451,870 of CM076069.1, forward strand.
GAGGTATAGCGGGCACTAACAAACAGCTCATACTCTGTATCTGGGAGAAGATTTTTCAGCAAAGCAGCTGTTGTGTCTCCTTTAACAAATATTTCTTTCCTTTCTCCACCATCAGGTTTGTAGGCCACATGATACTGAAGCACTTTGCCTGGAGCAGCCCGCCATGAAACCCTCATGCTGGACACGGTCTCGTTGGAGACCCTCAAGTCACGTGGAGAACCCCGAACTGAGAGAGAATCATAAAAATAAGATTAAATGAGTTCTGTTGGAATTTCAAGAGAAAAGAATCAGGAGTGAAGGCAACAAATGCTATAACAGCGCTGACCTTCTTTGGTGGTGCCCTCAGTGTCCAGGGAGGGACCCATTCCGCTTGCATACTCGGGGTACACTGTTACACGGTAGGTGGTGACGGGGAGCAGTTCGTGCAGCACAGTGGTGACCTGACTCCCATCCGTTTCTGCTTCCAGTTTATCTCCTCCAGTCACAGGCTCATAGAAGAGTCTGTACTTCAGAACTGCTCCTGGAGCAGCTTTCCACGACACCCGGAAGCTGTCCACGGCCTCCTCGCTCACCATGAGGTTACGGACAGGGCCTAACTCTGAATTACGAGAGCAGTACGTGTTATGAGTCAAATGCAAAAAAAAGTCGGCGTATATGTCAGAGATAAACGACTTTGACTTTGATCAAATACCTTCTAAAGTCGTCTCCTCGCCTGTCAAGGGAAAGCTGTCTCCTATATCATACTGGGCAATGACATTAACCTCATAGGTGGTCAGGGGTGTGAGATTGGGCAAAATTGTAGTGGTGGTGTCATGAGGAACCACCAAAGAGATGTAGTCTTCAGTTATGTCAGCCGCTGGCCTGAATCGCACCATAAAAGACTGGACATCCTCTCCATCAGAAATCCAAGAGGTCCTGAAGCTCCTGGAGGTCACCTCAGAGAAGCTTAGCGACTTTGGTGGAACCAAACCTGTGTGGTGAAACACATCACCATAAGTTAAAGGCAACACGTATATTATCCTCAATGCTTTGAGTTTGGTCTTGCTTGCTGATTTGCTCAAGCAAAAATATATGAATTCTAAACATACATTAAGTAACAAATAATTAAACTGAAACAATTTAGTATTGTTCTATGGTGATGCTGATCATTTATTTATTGCTCATGATGTTTATTATGCCTAAGCAGCCCTTAACAGATGTTTCCAGAGGTTAGTAATTCCATATTTGTGTTATGAAACAATATTGGTAACTGCGATTTTGTCAAGCACTGCGTGTTCCTGGATCAACATCGTTTGTCCGCCCTGGAACAACATTCCCCTCAAATAAACACAGACTGAACCCTATCCTAAACTAAGCATACAACTACCCAGAGTAAACTGCCTGTCAGGGGAAAAGATTAGGCTGCATGTTGTTCTAGCCCCTAACCCTAACCTTAACATTTCTCTCATTCCTAAAATGTTACTGGATGATAAGTATGTAATTCCAGGACCATCAAGGCTGTTGATCCAGAAACAGTCTTAAGCCACATTTCCACCGCAGGAACTAGGGATTTGGGGTGGTTCTCGATGTGTTTCGACCGCAGGCACCAGGGTCTAAATGAAGTTCCGGATAAAAATTTGCCCCTCAAAAAGTCCCTGCTAGCGAGGTAGTACGTGCTGATTGGTTGAGTGTGCAGTAAGAGTTGTTTGCAATTCGAATCAACAATGGAGTTTAAAAATTATGATAGATGGACCGACGACGAGGTTCAGGCTTTATTAAGCTTATATGGTGGAGGACGAAATCCAGCAGGAACTGGAAAGTTGTGCACAGTCCTATGTCACTTCCCTAATCTTACTTTAGACCACGATGGAAACGCAGACAGCAACAGGTCTGGGGGAAAAAAAGTTCCTGGGACAAATTGTTCCAGGGAATTTCGGTGGAAATGAGGCTTTACTTTGGAGAAATTCTGGTAAGCCATCCATCTAGCTCACACACATAAATATGAACAGAAATTTCGGAAAGAAAACAATAAATAGCTTAAACGAAAGTTGCCACATACTTCTTTTCCTGATGTTATGGAGCTCCTGCTCAATTCTTAGGCATATGGATGTGGTCAGTTCCTTGGAGATCCGCTCAAAAGCATCAAAGTCTTCCACCTCAAACACATGGTTATCAGCAGGGGCATTGGCAATCGCCTCCAGCTCGGTGCGCACGGCATCCTTGACTCCCACGGCAAAAATCTCTACGTCTGTATCCCTTAGTTTGTTGGCAGGGTCTTTGAAAGAATCCGAGGACTTCCCGTCCGTGATGAGCACCATGACTCGCGGCACGTTATCACGAGCGCCACGGCCTGAAACGAATATCTTTTCCCTCACGTAGGTCATGGCCTTGCCAGTGTTGGTGGAGCCTCCACGGTAGGGGAAAGTGCGGACCGCCTTGACCACAGCGTCAATGTCATGGTGCTTATTCAAGGCAAACTCAGTGTGAGGATCCCTGCTGTACTGAACCAAGCTGATTTGCACTTTGTTGGGTCCGATGTCGAAAGAATTGACGAGCACTTCGAGGAAGGATCTGACTTTAGCAAAGTTAGCCAGTCCTATACTGTACGAGCCATCCACCAGGAGGACAATGTCAGCTTGGACATCAACCTCTAGGGAGCACTCTGTAGGGCACAAAACGCAAAATTTACAACCTATTGTCTGATGTAAATTTTATTTTGGAAGGTAAACAGATATCAGTAAGGACCAGTATACAGATAAGGGTAGATCTTTGAGATTTATGGCTGAAATTCACTATACGACTTTTCCCAGATTTTAGAAGTCAAATGGACTACTTTCTTTATGGTGCTTCTTTGTCATTTTTTAGAGCTTGACAGCCTCTGGTAATTTTGAGACTAAACAAATGTAAATGATGACAACATTTTCATTCTGGCATGAACAAACTCTGACACTTTGGATAAAAGCATCTACTATATGACAAATTAGTAGATAGCATCTTACCTGTAGACACTTTCACAGGCTGAGTTTTCTCTGTGACAACTTGTGGCTTACTAGGCGTCAGACCTTTGAGGGCAAACAGACTGATCTCATACTCTGTCTCAGGGGACAGGTCTCTGACATTGGCCAAGGTGAATGTGGGCCCTGTGTAGAGCTCCTGCTTCTTGGCGCCAGCAATTATGGGGAAGACCTGCAGCTTATAGCCTGTGATATCACCAGGAGATGATTCCCACGTAATTCTCATTGATTTGGAGGAGATATCAGTTACTCTGAGGTTCGAAGCTGGTTCAACAACTGCGAAAACATGGGTAGATGATTTATAGATCTTCCTTTAACTGGTCAATTCTCTATGAGTTCAGCTAGACTGTGAATGCACGTGTTGGGTTGTACCTTCCTCTCCGCTTACAAAGGATTCTAGCTGTTTCTCCACACCAGAACAGACCTCAGTGATGAGCTCCTTCTGCACTTGATTGATCATGTCGAAGTTTGGAACATTATAGACATGCTTGCTGTGAGGAGTGGAGGCCATCTCCTTCAGCTCATCCTCATCTGCTCCTTTGATACCTAAAGATATGAATTGTGGCTTGAAAAGGAGCTCTATATTACAGATACATATTCAAAAGACGTATAGACACATACCCAGGACAAAGATCTCTGCTCCAATGTTCCTCAGCCGTGTGGCATACTCCCCTACAGGATCCTGCGACTTTCCATCAGTGATGATCATGGCCACTTTTGGGAAGCCTTTTCTGGCTCCAGCCACCTCAGAGAAAGTGTTTTTCACCAGATAGTCCATTGCATCACCTGGTTGAGCATGTAAGACACAAAGATACAAATTTGTGCATGCTGGATGATGATTACAAACAGCCAGTGCTACAGATCCTCTTTTAATCGGGTTGGTGTTAAAATATACTTGCTAAAAAAAACTTTTTTTGTTTGAAATTCAGACAATACAAGAGAATAATTTTGCCAAGTAGGACATGTTCCTACATTACCTATGTGTTAACGCATTATTCTACATTGACCTAAATTGTTTGTTTCACTATGTTGGTAATCAGGACTAACTTTTTTGCTCACCAGACACACTGAAATTTCACTGGCCACAATTTTTGCCATCGATACCATGGGGAAAAACTGCCATATAGATATTAGAAATACATGTATAATATTATCTCATAATTTGGCAGCAGGTATATTAGGCTGCTGTCACTTTAAGACCTGACGCACGGATTCATTATACTGTTACACATGCGTTCTCTTTCTCAACTGTTTACGTTCACTTCAAACATAACTGACTGTGTTTACTTGAATACTCACAGAGACCGGCATTTTTACATTATTTTGTGTGTATTTGTCACAATAAGCAGCTAAAAATAATTCAATTTAGAACGGAGGGGCAGCTTTATGTGTGCGCACTTTGAGCACAAAATCTGCGGGAGTGAGTAATATTATGCGCGCAGTCCCACAACGAAATGCAAGGCCTGTAACACAAACAATATTCATCGAGAGCAAATGAAACGAGTGAGGGGTCGCTGTCGAAGAGATGAAAGAGCGAGAAAACGCAGCTGGTATCGTGTATTTATTCGGCACAAAATGAGTAATTGAAGCGTTTCATATATTTGTAGAGTCGATATGTACCGAAAAATCGATATTTTTGACAACACTACATTACACTTAGTTTATTATTTCAGATATGTATATATATATATATATATATATATATATATATATATATATATATATAAAATTGAACCCGCCAAAGTAGCTAGTAAGAGTGACTGCGTTACACACCACTGCTGAAATCCACCAACATTTGGCAGGTTGGCAGGTGTTAATGTAACTGTTGGTTATCTATATTGTATATAATTTATAAGTGTTGTTTTAAATGTGCTATATAAGTAAAGTTAAGGTTGAATATTATCCACACTCTAAAGCTAACCCCAACCCTTTCTAACCCCACCTTTCCCAATCCACAAAATCTTATTGGTTGATTAATATCGAGTAGTTTTGTTCCAGGACTAACAAGGATGTTTATCCAGGACCAAGTCCTAATTGGCAAAATCATGGTATGGTAAATCTTTACACACCTGTCATGGTATTACCACCCTTGTAGGGCAGATTTTTAATGGCTCGTAGGACATCAGGCCGTCTGAAATGCTGGTTCAGGTTGAACTCTGTCCTGGTATCTGAGCTGTACTGTACCACAGCCACTCTGGTCTTTTCCTCTCCAATGTCAAAGGCTCCTGCCATGGCTCCAATGAAACTCCGGATATATTTAAAGTTTTCTCTTCCCACACTCCAAGAGCCATCCACCAGGAAAACCAGATCTGTGATAGCACTTACTGAACACTCTGCGTGATGAGGAAATGAAGAGAAAGGCATGAGAGAAAGACAAATAATCTGCTACAATCTTCGCTCATTTGTTTTGACACATGAGCAATAAATGTTGTTGTTGTTAAAAAAAATGTCTGTTTTACGTATGTTTATATCGCAGCTACACTTACTCTATTATTAATGACTCTGGCAGTGTCCGCCAGCATTTCCAAACCGAAACAAAAAAGCTTTCCAAAGCAATAAACTTATTTCTGTTTCTTTAGACGTAACTAACTCTACATCTGTACATCTTTTTTCCCCCCAATTTCAATGGGATTTTTTTTTTTTTTTGATCTGGTACTCACGATTTGGACTCACAAGAAAAGGAATTGGGACAAGACCGTAATCCTTTCCACTAGTTTAAAACATGATGTCTAACTGTGAGAGTCAATGAATGAGGCTAGAAGGAACCTCTGTGTTTTAACAGCACAAAGAAAAAAAATTATAAGCTCTGATTCTATTTGAATGCTTTCAATTAAAGGCAATTTTTGACTTTGCCAACCACAGCCTTGAGCAACCTTTCTTTGCGAGCTGTAACAAGTTTGCAAAGCCTACAGTGGTCAGATGAAAAAAGTCTAAAGGAAAAATGTGATCTAATACATTGCATATAAACTTCCACTTCATAGGTGACAAGAAACAAGACTGTATCTGTGACAATGAAGAAATACTCACTGACAGCCTCTGACTGCGGCTTCCTTGTTCCACTTGTGTTGCTGGATTGAACTGAAATAGAGAAAGAAGTTAGGTATGTGTCTTGAAAGCTTATGATTCCTTTTGTATTTTGCTTTTGATCTCTTTCTTTCTGAAGAAAATGAACAGTTCTTGTCCATGTACATCCTCAAAACAATCACAATGCTAGTGTGTTGTGGGTAGTTTAATGGTATTGCTATGCAATTACTAAAGTATTCTGAATGTTTCAAGTGTATTGCTATGCGATTCCAACAGAGTATTGTAATCATGTGTGTGATATAATTCATTCCCTCATTTTACTAAACACAATTTAATAATTTATTCCCTTGTTTTGTGAGCACAATAAAATAAATTGTTTCCTCATTTTACTAAATCGTGCGCATGTTATAGTAATTAATTCCTCATTTACTAATTCGCTCCCTCGTTTTTAGTAAATCGTGCGTTCGATCGGTTTGATAAATCATGTGTACAATATAGACCTAATAATTTATTCCCTTGTTTTACTAAATCATGCTCACAATATAATTCGTTCCATCGTTTTACTAAATCGCGAAAAATATAATAATTTGCTCCCTGCTCCCTTACTAAATCGTGTGCAAGATTTAATAATTCATTCCCTCATTTTACTAAATCGTACACGATATAATAATTTGTTTGTGGCCACAATTTACTAATTTGTTCCCTTGTTTTAAGTAAATCCTGCACACAATATACTTATTTGTTCCCTCATTCTGCTAAAATGTGTGCTTGATACAATAATTTGTTCCCGCGTTTTACTAAATCATGGCAACGTTGTAATGATTCACTCATTCAATGAAATCAATACGAAGGTAAGAATTAGTTGGCCATGATTTACTTAAAACATGGAACGAATTAGTAAATCATGGCCACCATTTACTAACAATTTCTTAATTCATGGCCATGATATATATATATATATATATATATGTCTGTATGTATGTGTGGATATATATATATATATATATATATATTGAAATTTTCAAAACATTTGAAATATACACTAAACTCCGTTTTTAAAAGTTCATTGAACCACAAGCTGCATGATCTGAAATATCATTAATGTCCATATAGGTGAGGGTTACGAGTTTCATGCCACAGTTAAAACATGAACAAATCCCAAATCCCTTACCGTGAATATGTGAAATATTAGTAGTTGCTTACCTTAACGTACAAAACTGCACTTACTTGTTAATTGTCCGAGGATAGGGATACTTTCTTCCGCACCATCAAATGAATTGATTGACACTGAATAGTCTACATCTGGAGTTAGATCCGTGATGGATGTGTTTGTGGCCGAGGCAGGAAGAGTAAAATCTTTAGAATCATCTGGAACAGATAATGAGATATCAAGTCAGCAGATCAGTCACTCAAAGCTCAAAAGACACGCAGACGCTGTAATATGTGAACAACGCACCTGTATCTGATATTACTTGTATTCTGTAGCCCCGTATCTGAGACGAAGGCCTCCTCCATGACATTTGCACTGTGTTTTCATTTAGGATTTTAAATTTCAAGTCTGAAGGAGGCTCCACTGCAAACAAGAGGATAAAAGAGTCAGGATCACGAGAAAGCGAATTAAAAAGAAATTTTGAAGAAACAATAGACGATTTTTAACGACCCCAACGACAAACACTTCAGGACTGAAGTTGACTTGTTTATTGTTGGGCAAGACAAACACAACCAAGAGTGAAGGTGACAAAACACAACATAAGAGGGTGACGGAAGCCATTTCGGATCAAATGGCCTTTTCTTGAGTTGCATAACCTGGAATCTCATGGTCTGCAGCTCAAGCAGAGAAGAACTAAACACATTTCAAGACCTATCACAAACAAAACGTCATCGCCAATCCATGTGCAGACAACCATCCAATGCATGCTGAATGCAGTCAATACAAGGCATGCCCGTTCAACTCTGGTGGCAAAAATAAATCATGTCCATTCCCAAGATATTGATTATACAATGGAATCGAGTTTTCAAGATGTCAAAGATGTCCAGATGGCTCTGTCAAAAGTAAAAAAAAAATATATATATATATATGTTATATATACGCTTTGTATATATACATATATTCCAACAAAGCTAACGAGTTTTACTAAAGCCACACATCCATTGCAAATCTCATAAAAAGAATACACAACTTGTCGTGACAGACTTTTGTGTAGTTCCTTTTCATACAGAAGGTGTACGTGACAAGACAACACTCCTAATTGAGAGGTTTGAAGGAAAATCACGCATATGAGGAGGAAATCTATCCACATTCGTCTGGTTGTTGAAGTGTCATGCACGTGTACATGAGAAAGTTGCTGGGTGAACAACTTATTGTTTCCATGTACACAAAGGACAACACACAGGGAGGCTACAAATGTATTTCAAAATGATATTCTGTCGTAGACATTACCGACATGTGATCTACATCAAACCGTTGTGGATCTCATCTCTGCGGACGATGAGATGTCCACTCACAGTACGCGCTCAACATCCATGTTCCATCCGCATGCATGAATGCTGATGATTGATGTAAATCTCTGCTGTCAGGATAATGTCTTGAATGCATAGAATGCAGTGGAAAAACAGGTGATCTCATCAAAAATGTAAGCAATAGAGGACATTAAACATGCTTCGTTTCACAGAAATGAATTAGTAAGTTTTACCAGGAGAGTGCGATATTACAATAGCGTTTAGCGCACTTAAAAATAAAGGTTGATTGAAACTTTTAGAGTGGATTCATTAAGAACTTTTTTGTTTACCGGGTTTTTTAAAGCACCAGAACATGCTTTTTAAGATGGCAAAAAAAGTGTTTTTTCAGTACAAATGTCTAAACGTTCTTAAATCATTTTCTTTAGAAGCAAAATTACATGGGATTTGTTTTCTACAAAAAATGATCAAAGTTTAATGAGTTTATGCTTAAAACAAGAAAAAAGGATGTGGAAAACATGATTATTTTTCTGGCTACGTTGGGGATTTTTTCTTGTTTTAATTAATTACATTTTCAGAAATCAAGATTTAAAGGATTAGTTCATTTCAGAATTAAAATTTCCTGATAATTTACTCACCCCCATGTCATCCAAGATTTTTATGTCTTTCTTTCTTCAGTCGAAAAAGAAATTAAGGTTTTTGAGGAAAATATTCCAGGATTTTTCTCCATAGAGTGGACTTCACTGGGGTTCAACGGGTTGAAGGTCCAAATTTGCAGCTTGAAAGGGCTCTACATGATCCCAGACGAGGAATAAGAGTCTTATCAAGCGAAACAATTGGTCATTTTCCAAAAAAAAAAAATTAAAAATTATACACTTTTTCACCACAAATGCTCATCTTGCACTGCTCTGCGATGTGCCATGCATTACGTTGGAAAGGTCACACGTGACGTAGGCGGATGTACCGTGGTAGGGCGAAAAACTCAAACGTCAAAATCGTCTGAAATCCTTGTTTTACCTTTTTTTGTAAAGGGCGTTTGACTTAGTCTTTGTATGTTCGCTTTGTGAACACTTGCTCGGTACTTCCACCGCGTGACCTTTCCAACATGATTATGTAATGCATGGCGCATCACAGAGTAGTGCAAGATGAACATTTGTGATTAAAGGTGCAATATGTAGTTTTTTGTCCGCTAGAGGTCTCTGATTCAAAACAAACACTATATTATTCATATTATTATTCTCATATTAATAAATGCTAGATGACTCGTGTTGATAACGGCATGCAATTAATTTTAAAAACATTGTATGATGGAGAAAATTCTGTATTACTGTTATTAAAAATAAAGCTGCATCTGATTATGCTACGTTAGCTACTTGACAAAAGAGTGTTTTTCTGAGGCCTAGTGTGACGAGCAGGGCAGCCGAGAGCCGTGATGGAACGGCGCGAGGCCGGTGACGTGATTGCTAATGAGCGTCAGCTGCTCGGTGCACCGGTCTCGTGTCTCTCACGGAGGAGCTCCGGAAGCATAAAAGAGGAGCGACTACAGTGAAGGACGAGAGAGGACCAGGCCTGGATTTTATGTTGTGTTTTTATTATGTTTGTATTGAGACTGTCACCATTTTACTTTCGTTTTGTTGTTTGTTTATTTATTTGATAATTAAAATTACGTTGAATGTTCGCCGGTTCCTGCCTCCTTCTTCCTGTTCTTACAAACTGCGTTACATTGGTGTCGAAACCCGGGAAGAAGGAGGCGGGAACCGGCAAACATTCAACGTAACTTTAATTATCAAATAAATAAACAAACAACAAAACGAAAGTAAAATGGCGGCAGTTCCTCACGGCGACTGCCGCCCACACAAACATAATAAAACACAACATAAAATCCAGGCCTGATCCTCTCTCGTCCTTCACTGTTGTCGCTCCTCTTTTATGCTTCCGGAGCTCCTCCGTGAGAGACACGAGACCGGTGCAGTGAGCAGCTGACGCTCATTAGCAATCACGTCACCGGCCTCGCGCCGTTCCCTCACGGCTCTCGCCCGCCCTGCTTGTCACACATGGTAAAGCATGGTACTCGCAAAAAATTCTGAAAATTAGATTTAAACAATAAGACTAAACGTGTTGAGCAATATTACTATGAATAGTTTTCTGTCTATAAATGTATCAACGCAGATGTTTCCTTGTCTAATAAAACATGTAATACATATTAAAGCATCTTTGGTGTTTCCATGGTTTCTACAAAATAAAACCTGAAACCGAGGGTAACTCGCAATGTTCTCAGGATTTACAAATAGTTGGAAACATTTGGGATACTGTAAGTACTCAACTGAACAAAATATATAACACTGGCCTTGTGGTTTTTGGATATTTTACTGCAAAAATCTTACATGCTGCAGCTTTAAAAAATATATAAATTTTTAATTTTTTTAGAAAATGACCAATCGTTTCACTGGACAAGACCCTTATTCCTCGTCTGGGATCATGTAGAGCGCTTTGGAGCTGCATTGAAACTGCAATTTCTACCTTCAACACATTGAACCCCAGTGAAATCCACTATATGGAGAAACATCCAGGAATGTTTTCCTCAAATACCTTCATTTCTTTTCGACTGAAGAAAGAAAGACATAAACATCTTGGATGACATGGGAGTGAGGAAATTATCAGGAAATTTTAATTCTGAAGTGAACTAATCTTTTAAGACTCATTTTGCTTCTCTAGTAAATTCTAATCTTGATTTAAGAATGTTTAGACACTGAAAAAGAAGAAAAAAATCAGATTTTTTTTTTTGCTGTGTAGAGAATTACATTTGGTTCTAATTGAAACCTTTATTTTTAAGAATATTAAACTAGTGCATTTATTACAAATCTTCATCAACAAGGTGATGAAGATCCACAGTGTCTGCTCATTATAAGAGCAGATCTTCCCTGTAGAAACCTTGATCATCTTTTTCCATGCACTACCAGTCTTAATTCTACCTAACGGCCAGCTGGATAATGAGGACGTGATGAAATGTCACATGCACTAAGAAAAAGAAGGGTGGAAAGTGAATTGAGGCCAGAGTAGCAGAATATCATTTTAAACGGTGGAGGAAACACACCAGGAAAAACGACAAATAACACGACCTGCTGGAGAAAGAATGCTCACCAACCTGACGCCTCAAACTCAAACGGTCTGTGTCCGGACAGGCCTCTGCCCTTCTCCGAACCCACGAGTCTTCACTGATTCACAGATGTCAAGCTGAGGCATCTTACGGGACGTGTCGCGGCACCAGCGCGCGCTCAACCACGTATGAAACACCACCTACCATGTGCTTAAGTCGCGAGCTTTAATAACAGCTCAGTGAACTCATGTGAAATAATGGAACCGGACAGATTTGTTGACTCTGGTGACAGTTTAATAACGAAAGTGACACAAACGTCTGCTCGTGTTGAGTTTCTGGAAACTTCAGGATGAGGAGGCCCGTCAGGAGAGCGCTTCTCTCATCCCCCGGAGAGAGAGTCTGCCCCGCGTCAATAACCTCCAGCCAGTCAGGCATTCTTTCTGGCTAGCGCCGTTGCCAGGCGGCTCGGAAAAGAGGCTGGAGTCTCCCGGAGAAGCCGAACAGATGCCAAAGTAATTCCGCAACATGTGCTGACATTAAACATTACTGCATATTAACTTTCCATATGGATTGCAACTCAGCGTTTTCGTGAGGAAACCTAAAAAGGCTCTTTGTCTTTGTGCTGTCTGAGGACTTAGTTCAGCCCTCTCATGTTACATCTTTCCATTCTGTTACAGCACAAAAAACAAAAAAAAAACAAAAATGAAAGTTTCCATTTGGTTTTCCAGTTGAATCAAACTCCATCCTCACGTTCTCACATGATTTTCGCCAGAGACAGCTGTCACTGAGATAAAGTGATGCTGTGCGGCGACTTTAATTATATATCCGTCTTAAACTGAAACAACTTTAAATCATGTGGTAGAAAACACATTCATTTTACTACTGTAACTGATTGAATAAAGTATAACTAAAGTAATATGTTTTTAGTAAAAGTAGTTTTATATTTGAAGTATATTGTACATATATATCCAGCTCAATGCTGCCAGGGTCAGTTGGGCTGTTTTGAAAATGCCAACTTATAAGAAATATCAGGATTTTAATTTAAAGGGTTAGTTCACCCAAAAATGAAAATTCTGTCATTAATTCCTCTCCCTCGTGTCGTTCTACACCCGTAAGACCTTCGTTCATCTTCAGAACACAAATTAAGATATTTTTGATGAAATTTCATCAAAAATATCTTAATTTGCAAGACAATTAACACTTTCAATGCCCAGAAAGATACTAAAACATATTTAAAACAGTTCATGTGAGTACAGTGGTTCAACTTTCAAATAGAGACTCACTGAACCATCGGATTTCATCAAAAGTATCTTCATTTTTGTTCTGAAGATGAACGAAGGTCTTACGGGTGTGAAACGAAATGTGAGTGAGGAATTAATGACAGAATTTTCATTTTTGGGTGAACTAAGCCTTTAATGTAAGATGAATTATATAAAAAAAAAACTGGAGGAGTGAAAGGAAATATGCATTTTACCTTGCCTTAAAATTTTGAGTTCATTGAAATAAATAAAAAAATTGAGTTACTACAACGAAGGCGATTGGTTTAATCAACATAAACTCAAAATATTATGTTATCTGAAACACATAAATTAAAGAATTATTGAATTATGAAAATAATTTTTACAGTGTAGCTATAAAATAAAAATAAAAAAACATAGAATAAACATTTTGAAAATGTTTATTTTAATGCCCTTTATGGGAATCCCGCCACTGTCAACGGTGATTGGATGCTGGAAAAAAAAACTGGGCTAGTTTTCATTCCATTTAGGTGAGTTTTGAGTCGGTTGGAATTTTTTCTGGGATCTGGCAACCCTGATCCTGCTACACGGTGTTCAATGTTTTGATTTTGTCCCATATCTTTTAACTCAAGATTACGGCACAGTTTGAGTTTGACTTTAAGAATTAACTCCCTGCAAGAAAACAAAATCTGTCGTCTATTAGACTGAATTCTGCCCTAACACTTTTCAGCTGTTAAATATAGTAACTCTGCAAAAATCAATAAAAGGTCTGCAGTTGAACCCTTTTCTGTTGTTTAATAATGATGCTTTTGTAATAAAGTTTTCATTTCAGCTCTTCATGTAATTACTGTGGTAATTCATTGGACAATAACTGACTCATAGAGGAGGAGATGACAATCCCAGACTGCTTTGTTTCGAGCTGCAGAGACATGCCTCGCAACAGTCGGCAGATTACATGACTATTTCTCATGCTAAACATTTTAAGGATAGTCTAAATTTTTTGTATGTGTGTGTAGGAGCACTGAAATCACACTTAACATGAACAGCAACATTTTTTAACAAATATACCACATACTTTGTTAGTAAATCATCATTTCATCACTTTTTGAACTATAACTCTCTATAAATTTATGACTGTAGTACATTACTATGTCAATTATATAACTATATATATATATATAAATATTTATATAAAGTCTAAATATTAATACAGCTTAATATATGATACTCAAAAAGCACAAATTGTATATACTTGGTGTCCAAAAAACTGTAAAAAATGAAAAAGTTTTAAATAGAAGAGAGATAGACTGCACGTGACAATACCTTGAGCCTCTACTGAATTCAGTAATAGAGTAAAGAGTGCAGCAGCGGCCAAAGACAGCCTGATCTTCATGTTTATACACACACAGTCAGCAGCTCATTAATTAATCTACAAAGAGAAGGAAAAACAAATTAACTTTTTTCTGTATTCTTTGCACCGTAGCATCATCATCATCATCATCATCCCAAAACATTCTTGGTGTAGGCTACTTAGTATTTTTAAACATTCATTTAAACAACGATCATGTAAATGACTATTAGATTCGCAACCAAATTACAGTGCGAAATTACTCCTCATTAAAACGGAGATTTGCGCTACGGCTCACGAGCGCCCCCACGCGAAGTTTTACCGAAGTGCAGCGAATAAGAAAAACCATTACTGCGATTAATCAGCTATAGATGGGACCAAAGTAAATGAATTATTATCTCAATATGATTTCTGCTAAACATTTAAACAAAAAAGTTTCCTCTAATTGCCCAAAAACGCACGATTTCATAAAGAAAACGCTGCAGTTGTAAAGAAACATGCAATCATTTTAAAAATTGTGATTAAATACACCAAACATGTCACATCCACACAACTCGAAATTACAGACTATAAAACGCCCATTTGTTTTTATAAATATTAAATGTTTATTTCATCCACTAAACACTTTAATTACAGTTCCCATGCAAGTCTAGAGAAATGATTGAATGAAGTCAAGAAACCGCAATCAGACCTGTTAAAGTTCGTCAGTATCACAGATGGAAACGTCCCGCTCCAGACAGACGGAATGAGAGGCTGCGCGCGCTCCTCCAGCACTGAGGGAAACCTCGGAGAGAATGGGAGGTATCTGAGCACAACCTGACACTAAATAGGGGGTTGTTCCCAACTTTTCTCCCTTACGAAATTCCTCAAGAATGGAGCCCCCACTTTTAAATCAGAGATAGGGGACTGCTCCGGAAGAATGCGCTGATCCACTTCAGTGGGATGCAAATGAGGATAATTGGCCCACTGTCTTAAATTAAATATTAATTTAGAACATTTGTATCAGGCTTCCACAATAATGTCTGTTTCTCCTCAGAAAAGTGAAGCATTTGAAAAAATAAAATAGATTGAATTTACATCTGTAAAGTAAATTAATTTATCTAATTTACATACGTAATGTAATAATTTGGCGTAATCTTTCAATACCTGAGTACTGAATCCTCGTATTTTGACATATATTTGAGGGGGGAAAGCAGCCGATACAGTTTTATTGTGTAGGGGGTGTCGTCATCTGCACTACAAGCACGTGACCGTTGAACGTTTTGTTAACGAAGCTGACTACACTTGAAACGAAGTATGTATAAGTTCTCAGTATCCCGGTAAGACGGCCTCGTCATCCATAATGAGGCGTTGCAGAGACTGCCAGGCTGCATGCTAAATCACACACTACAGCTGCGTACTAAAAAGCATTCTATACTGCTGATGGTGAGGTTTATAGCTTACTTTTAAGTGTGTCGTAAGCGGCCGGTAGAGGGAGATACTATCAAGTCACTTCATACAAAGACGTTTTTATACCACATCAAGATATATTTTACATACAGCTACCAACTTATAAGTTTGTGGGTCATTCCTACAGTTATGTCCCCATGAAACAATATTGGACACATATAACCCAATTAACACAAATTCAAGATTATTTTCTAATAAACTTTTTGAAGCACGTGACAGGCAAATTCCCATGTCCCCAAATCAAACTTCACTTTGAAATAAAGTTACATATACATTTCTAAATTATACATATATAGGGTCAGTCTTATTTTTAACATTTTTGCTTGAGTTAAATATTAAAATAATTGAATCAAGATGAGACGCTGTATTGTAATGAATGTACATGTTTAAAATGACCTATTTTTAACCCTTTCATAGATGAATTATTATCATCTCAATCAGAATTATCAGCTAATAAGGGCAATCCTGACTATGTTCAAAATGGACACATTTCTACCATAGCTCTCCTCTGAGAAAACCTTGCGATCAGGTGTTTTCAAACTCAAATGAAATAAGCAGTGTTGGGAGTAACGCATTACAAGTAACATGTATAATGTAATCAGATTACTTTTTCGGCATTATGTATAATGTATTACAAGTAACATGCATTACATAATCAGATTACTTTTTTGATGTAACGAGTAAAGTAACGCATCACAAGTAACGCGCATTATGTAATCAGATTACTTTTTCCGTTATGAGTAATCTATTACATAATCAGATTACTTCATGTAATGAGTAAAGTAACGCATCACAAGTAACGCGCATTATGTAATCAGATTACTTTTTCCGTTACGAGTAATGGATTACATAATCAGATTACTTCATGTAATGAGTAAAGTAACGCATCACAAGTAACGCGCATTATGTAATCAGATTACTTTTTCCGTTACGAGTAATGTATTACATAATCAGATTACTTTATGTAATGAGTAAAGTAACGCATCACAAGTAACGCGCATTATGCAATCAGATTACTTTTTCCGTTGTGAGTAATGTATTACATAATCAGATTACTTCATGTAATGAGTAAAGTAACGCATCACAAGTAACGCGCATTATGTAATCAGATTACTTTTTCCGTTATGAGTAATGTATTACATAATCAGATTACTTCATGTAATGAGTAAAGTAACGCATCACAAGTAACGCGCATTATGCAATCAGATTACTTTTTCCGTTATGAGTAATGTATTACATAATCAGATTACTTCATGTAATGAGTAAAGTAACGCATCACAAGTAACGCGCATTATGTAATCAGATTACTTTTTCCGTTATGAGTAATGTATTACATAATCAGATTACTTTATGTAATAAGTAACACATTACAAGTAATATGCATTACGTAATGATTACTTTATTTACTTATCCATGTGTTATAATGTGCATTACGTAGTGAAATTATTTTTTCAGTGTTACGAGTAAAGCACTACATAATCAGATTACTTTTTTGTAATGCATTACAAGTAACATCACATATGTAAATCACACTTTTTTGATGTTAGTGCAAATTACATTCTAATAAAACAAATACTTTTATTTAGGTCAAAAAAGTTACTTCAGATGAAATATTTGAAAAAAAAAAAAGTCCCAGTAGTAGTATGAATTGTAGCTGAAATATAGCCAGTAGTGCATGATGTCCACTTTAATCAGAATTTCCTCCCAATCTAAAAACAATACTTGGAAAATTGAACTGTGGTATGACTCATTAGATATTGCTTGATACTACACCATTTTTACCTGCAAGAGTGTCCTAGGATAGAAGGAATGGATGACATACAACAGCTTGTCACTTGGTGGAAATGTATAGGATGATGCACTAGGGTCCACTGTAGAGGTTGATGTGCAACTATGCCATCAAAACCCATGCACATGTAAGAAAAAGCTTTTTAAATAGCTGTCCACTGTAGTGACCTCTATGCATGAAAGGGTTAAAACATTTTCTAAATGAATGTAATAGATCTTATTGTAAACTAAATGATCCATGGGTTTCATTTTTATTTTTTACCTCAAAATGTCAACGGATCTTCCGTTGAAAAGAACAGACTCCTCTCTGGGGATGTATGCAGGACTCCTCCAATCATTTAATCCGGTTAAACTCCGCCCCTGCAAGCTCACCTTCATCTGCCTCCACTTTTGAGAGCCACGCCCACATCTCAACATCTAATCAAAAACTGATTCACTGAACCAAATCTCTGCCCTACATTTCTTATTCGATAATCTGTTACATTACAATACATCACAATGCAGAAGATGTGTCGTTACTTTCACTTTATCGGACTTTAAATCTACCGAAATGTAGAGAAAATATGATCAAGAGAACTTAAAACACAGACTGTCAGTACAGTGGAAAGTTTTATTACATAATGATTGTGTTTTATAGTACAATCAATAAATATTAATCCAATGTATTCAAAATAAATGACATAATTCGGAGGATTAATGATCTTTACAACTCAGAGACACATGAATAGAGAGACATGTTCAATCCTTCTTCTTGGGCAGTGCTGCGCTGATCAATGCATACACCACATAACCGCACCCTGAGGAGAGAAGAGGGATGTTGTTTATAGAGCCAAACAATTACATATTCCATTCATTTCGTACACTGGAAAGAGTACATGGTACAAAACAAAATGGCAGAGTCCTGAACAGCCCTTGACGTAAGACACTGAACTGTAAGCAACTGTACTGTTGTGGTTACATTTAGAAATACTTACACAGTTCTATCATATGTTTCTCCATCACATACACAAATCAGAATGCTAACTATAGGAACTAGCGGAGCAGCTCATTTTAAATAAATATTTAAAAAACCCTAGCTATCAAAATTAACATTTGTGTTGCACTAAACCAACATGTTGTCATTTTTCACCAACTGGAAGAACAGTAAAAAAAAGAAAAGAAAACACACACACCTGTCCCTCACCCCAAAGGAGAAAAAAAAAAAAAACACCATAAGGGGCCGTTCAGATATTGCGCCTAAAAAAGCGTGGAAAGCGCGGCCGTGTCGCTTCCTTTTGCAAGCGTTCGGGAGCTTGCGTTTCTGTAGCGTCTGTCGTTGCTATACAACCATGAACAGTTTTCTCCACGACTATGTGGTAATATCAATGGATTCCCATCACCGAAATGGAGAAGAAAAAAAACAAACTCCCGCAGTGTTTGGGTGCACCACGGAGAATTTCACAAATTCATCCAAGAGCTCCGTCTGGACGATGAGAGATTCAAAGTCTATTTCAGAGTTGACAAGGACCAGTTTGATAATCTTTTAAGAAAAATTGGCCCAAGCATCACCAAACAGAGCTTCTGCCGTGAAACCATCTCTCCTGCACAACGACTCTGAGGTGATTAGGCGACCGTTAGGGTGAGGGAAAGGGTCGATTGGATGGTTCTTGTCACATGACCTGCGTTCGCTTGCGGCATTCTGAAAAGTTGAGATGTTTTAAAAACGAGTAAATGTGATGAATGAGTAGATGTGGTAAAAACGAGTGCGCCGTACCGCATGCGTGCGCCTACATAGGAAACAATGAAAATGCACGCGCAAAAGACGCGATATGTGAACGGCCCCTAAAAGCAGTGCTTTTCAATTTTGTGTGTGCTATATTCCAAGTCTTATGAAGTTAAACGATGGCTTTGAGTAAGGAAGTGAACAAAATAAAAAAGTTATTTGCTGATAATTTTCCCTTATGTTGTACCTCATATCTAGCTGCATTAGCATTCTGTAATTCAAAAATAATCATAAGAAGTGCATTAAATCATTTGAATGTAAATACATTTAAAAAAATAAATAAATAAATATCCAGCTTCTGCCAGACCGTCTTCTGTATTCTTCAAAAAGCTTACGCTGTACATCATACGCCTTTTCTATTCAACTTACAGACTGACATGACACCAGTTCTGTTTTTTTCCTAATTTCTTTTCATTCACAAACACATCGCTTCACTTCAGAAGGCCTTTATTAACCCTCTGGAGCCGTGTGAAGTAGATTTATGAAGGATGGAAGCACTTTCTTCAGCTCATACTCGTTTGGTAGTGCATTATTACCATTATAAAACTTGTATGCATCAGGATATTTATTAATATTTCTGCGATTCTCAGAAACAAGAAAGTCATATACACCTAGGATGGCTCGATGGTGAGTAAATCTTGGGGTCATTTTCATTTGAAAGTGAACTAATCTTTTAAGTCTGATACATTCCAGATGTGTACTTCCTTGGAGCAGATAAAATAAAACAGGAGTTTGCATATCCGACTGCTTATATTGACTGATGAAAATGAAGTCATGTGCAGTAATATTGCAGCGCATTGTGCTATCGTACGGAATAGCGGACATGACAATAACAATTGAATCGTGAGATCAGTGAAGATTCACACCTCTAATCCCTCACATATTTCTTCAGATCACATAACCTGGTACATGCAAGAACTACTCTAATGTGGTTTCTTTTTGACAGCCGTCATGATCACTGTAGTTGTATGAAAGGACCATTTTCCAAAAGTTTTAATAATTATATTATTTTAATTTTACAAGTAAACCACTTTGTTATATTAACATGTTGCACTTCATATAAATTCATTTGATTATTTTCTAAAAGATTAAACTGTTAATGTTGTACGCCCTCATTATGACTGGATTCCAGATAAAAGACAGATAAAGCACAAATAATGTTTAGCTTACCAAAGACAGTGAGGGCCATCGTCGCCCTGTACAAGAGGGCGTCTTTAACACCTCCCTTCAAATGAACCGGCATGCCATTGTCTTCCTGAAAGAAGCAGAAACGGCATGTTAGCATTTGACACTCCAACACTTCCTTTTAAGGGGGTCACAAGTGTAAAGCTTAAAAACAGTTTAAAGAGAAAAAGCCAAATTCAGCATTTGCGCTTTAGAATAAAGCTACAGATCTCCTTCAATACAAGGTCAGTTTTACTCCTGTAGGCGAGACCACCAACACAAACTGAACAAGATTGATCTCAGTCACACAGCCACAATTTAAATTCCTAAAAATCATAATATAACAGCATAATCTAACAACAGCAACCCTCAATTTAGCGGCAGACTGCCATAAGCAGAATGTGGAAGCATCAAAGCCAGTGAAATCGCAGTTATAGAATAAGTGAAGCTTTACACCAGTTTAATTTGACACTTCATACTATTTCAGTATTATGATACATGCAATGATTAGTAATACAGCCTACTATACAAGTGAACCCTACTAGCGAATCATTTCGTACTTATCTGTTCATCCACAATATCAGTCCAGAACCTGGGAACAAATTACAATCTTAACTTGCACATTACCGTTAGCGAGGGCCAAACAGGAATGAATAGGCGTAGTGCTGGGCGGTATACCGGTTCATACGGTAAACCGGTTTCAATTTCGAGACCGATATGTATTTTTCAAAAACCGCCATGAAAGAGCTGTTGTAGCTATTCAATGGCCATGAATGTTGAGAGTATAGAGAGTGGAATTCTATTAACTGCAAACCCTTCTTACACTAATGGAAACAACATTATTACTAGGGCTGGGTAGGTTACTTTTAAAACATATTTCACTACAGATTACAAAATACATGCTTTAAAAAGTAATTTGTAATGTATTTCGTTACATTACTCAAGTTTAGTAACTTAATCTAAATACTTTAGAATACTTTGGAATACTAATAAGTGTGGAACAAACACAAAAAAGGTAATTGCAAGTTATCATCTCACAATTCTGACTTTTTCCCTCAGAATTGCGTGATATAAAGTTGCAATTGTGACTTATAAAGTCAGAATTATGAGATATAAACTGAAAATATTGAGAAAAGTCAAAATTATGACATTTAACTCACATACTCAATTCACAATTGCAAGAAAAAAAGTCAGTATTGCAAGTTCATATTCATATCAATTCTGACTTTATAACTTGAAATTGTGAATTTAAATCTCACAATTCTGAGAAAAAGAAGTCAGAATTGTGAAATGCAAACTCACAATTGTGAGAGGAAAAAATGTGAGAAAAAGATGCAGTGACCTTTTGTACAATTATAAAATGACTCACAAACAACTATCACAAAACATGAAAACAGTGGAAAACATGAAACTTAACTCCTCTTTTTCAGACTGTCAGAGTCAGAGAATCATCAATTGCTGTTTAAATGACATTAAAATTCAAAGTAATCACTTTGGTAATCTAAAATACTTTTCAGATGTAACTGTAATCTGATTACCACCCATTTAAAATGCAACTGTAATGAAATACAGTTACTCAAATTTTGTATTTTAAATACGTTACTAAATTCGTACTTGTATTTCGTTACTCCCCAACCCTGATTATAACACAAATATATTTATATTTCAGTGTCTGCTGTCTCACTCACCGTGTCACTTTATGAATTTCCCCATTTAATTTGATAAAACTATCAACATTTTTCGTATCGTATACACAAGTAGTCAAGGATCTTCACGACCATATCAAAATAAAAGTTCGGTATAACTTGAAATAACATAAATATTACTATTATGCAATAGAATGTGCTTCGATTAATAGAGAAAATAATAATAATAATAATAATAATAATAACAGCATTTTTTTAAAACAACACAAACTCAGTTATTAATTTAATTAAATAATTAAATTCATTTGATTACATTTTAAACTAAATTGCTGGCTTCATGAACTGATTTGATTTCATTTTTTAAACATTTTTATTTGACATAAACATGCGTTTATATAATATACTATCAACATTGTAGGATTGTACATTGTATTATTCCCTGTACTCCTGACAGTATAATGTGACAAAATAAAGGTCAAGTGAAAAAAACACATGATATACCGTGAAACTGCCACAATCTTAAAAAGAAAAAAGAAAAAAGTGATTTTTGGTCAAACCGCCCAGCACTGAATAGGCGTAATAACTAAACCTGTGATTTGAATAAATGTCTAGTTGGATTATCAGAACTAACTTGAAACAACTTCTGCTTGCCCGGGACTTTATTCTCCAGTTGTCTGGGTGCGCTACTGGATACGGTCCGCCTGGAGACCTGCTGGAGGGTCTGGAAAACAACAACAACACTTATTATTTGAATGGATTTCATGAGCATACGCTAAAACTATCAAGAGTGAAGAAGCTTGTTTCCGCAACAGAATTTAAAATAAATAAAAGCATGGCTTTTTATCTCACAATACGGA
Organism: Zacco platypus; assembly: GCA_038088235.1. Taxonomy (NCBI): domain Eukaryota; kingdom Metazoa; phylum Chordata; class Actinopteri; order Cypriniformes; family Xenocyprididae; genus Zacco; species Zacco platypus. Next base: position 4,474,693 of record CM076069.1, read on the forward strand.
TTTATTTTCCTTGCAATTCCAATTTAGGCTCACAATTCTAAAGAAAAACATTTAGCATTTTTAACATTTAGCAAACATTTCTAAAATGTTTAGATGTATAACCCTTTTTTTAGGGATCTTTTCTGCGAAAAACAATCACGAAACGTAAACACTCAATTCTGAGAAAAAAAAAATGTTGCAATTACTTTATTTTTATTATTACATTTCCAGAAATGAGAGAAAACAATCACTTCAACGCATTAAAGTCTTTATTCATCTGCTTACACTGGACCTCTATGAGCTGATTTAATATTAATATATTAATTAATTGATTATTGAGGTAAGGGACAAAACATGTTTTAGAAGTTAGATTTTATTATATAACAACATATTATTTTTAAACAGACGTTTTGTAGTCAAAGGTCTCTCAGCTAATGAACCGCGTCAGGGACAGGTTTTTTTCTAAAAATGTACATTTATTCATTTCGTAACTTAATGTGTCAACTCCGTGAAACGCATTAAAAAGCATGATATTTTAATTTGATCCATCCAACAACAGTGTAAAGTCTTCAATTATGTAATAATGGTGTTCAGTAAAGGAGAAAAATCTTTATGGGATGATGGATATTAAAGCTGGGGTCACAGAGACTTTAAGATTGTTTGAATAAAATATTTTTAAAAAAATATATAACTTCCAGGACTGTGTATCCTACTGTAAGATCCACAATGAGTAGGAAATATGAAAGGGTCATCAGAATTAAGATGACCATGACACTGCCTGATTTATTCAGAATAAAAAAAAAAATTAAAAAAGTTGGACACAACCTTGATAGCCATTTTTTATGGAAAATATAATTCAAGACTTACTTTTTGTATTTTTTGATATATTACAGATCTCCACCTTTCAATTTAAATGTCTATTCTTGAATTTATTGCATTTTTAAACACTTTCTTTGATAATTTTACATTGTGACCTCATACATACATTTGTATGTAGAACATATAAAAGCACAAGGACACTTGAAAATATATATATATATATATATATATATAGTTGTTTTTGGTGTTTGTTTTTGATTTTATATACACATATACATACATACAGGTGCTGGTCATATAATTAGAATATCATCAAAAAGTTGATTTATTTCACTAATTCCATTCAAAAAGTGAAACTTGTATAGTATACTCATTTATTACACACAGTTTATTTCTTTTAATTTTGATGATTATAACTGACAACTAAGGAAAATCCCAAATTCAGTATCTCAGAAAATTAGAATATTGTGAAAAGGTTCAATATTGAAGACACCTGGTGCCACACGCTAATCAGCTAATTAACTCAAAACACCTGCAAAGGCCTTTAAATGGTCTCTCAGTCTAGTTCTGTAGGCTACACAATCAAGGGGAAGACTGCTGACTTGACAGTGGTCCAAAAGACGACCATTGACACCTTGCACAAGGAGGGCAAGACACAAAAGGTCATTGCAAAAGAGGCTGGCTGTTCACAGAGCTCTGTGTCCAAGCACATTAATAGAGAGGCGAAGGGAAGGAAAAGATGTGGTAGAAAAAAAGTGAACAAGCAATAGGGATAACCGCGCCCTGGAGAGGACTGTGAAACAAAACCCATTCAAAAATGTGGGGGAGATTCACAAAGAGTGGACTGCAGCTGGAGTCAGTGCTTCAAGAACCACTACGCACAGACGTATGCAAGGGTACGACATGGGTTTCAGCTGTCGCATTCCTTGTGTCGAGCCACTCTTGAACAACAGACAGCGTCAGAAGCGTCTCGCCTGGGCTAAAGACAAAAAGGATTGGACTGCTGCTGAGTGGTCCAAAGTTATGTTCTCTGATGAAATTAAATTTTGCATTTCCTTTGGAAATCAGGGTCCCAGAGTCTGGAGGAAGAGAGGAGAGGCACACAATCCACGTTGCTTGAGGTCCAGTTTCCACAGTCAGTGATGGTTTGGGGTGCCATGTCATCTGCTGGTGTTGGTCCACTGTGTTTTCTGAGGTCCAAGGTCAACGCAGCCGTATACCAGACAGTTTTAGAGCACTTTAAGCTTCCTGCTGCTGACCAACTTTATGGAGATGCAGATTTCATTTTCCAACAGGACTTGGCACCTGCACACAGTGCCAAAGTAACTAGTACCTGGTTTAAGGACCATGGTATCCCTGTTCTTGATTGGCCAGCAAACTCGCCTGACCTTAACCCCATTGAAAATCTATGGGGCATTGTGAAGAGGAAGATAAGATATGGCAGACCCAACAATGCAGAAGAGCTGAAAGCCACTATCAGAGCAACCTGGGCTCTCATAACACCCGAGCAGAGCCACAGACTGATCGACTCCATGCCACACCGCATTGCTGCAGTAATTCAGGCAAAAGGAGCCCCAACTAAGTACTTTTCAGTTGGCCAAGATTTCTAAAAAATCCTTTCTCTGTATTGGTCTTGAGTAATATTCTAATTTTCTGAGATCCTGAATTTGGGATTTTCCTTAGTTGTCAGTTATAATCATCAAAATGAAAAGAAACAAACATTTGAAATATATCGGTCTGTGTGTAATGAATGAATATAATATACAAGTTTCACTTTTTGAATGGAATTAGTGAAATAAATCAACTATTTGATGATATTCTAATTATATGACCAGCACCTGTATATACATATATATATATTACACATACATACATTATATATATACACATTACATATAAAATCAAAAACAAACACCAAAAACAACTCTCACGTACATAATCAATTTAATAATAATGAACGTCAACAGTGTAATTCTCTCCAGGAAGCTCCAATTTATCGAGCTTGAGAGAGATTGGTGAAACAAATTGCATGAATTTATATATCAATGTACTAATATAGTATTTTTAAATTTCTTACGCAGTTATTTTGTTTATAAATCAAAATATACAAAATCACGTAATATTCTAAGCAGGAGGTCATGACAGCTGCTACTATGCTAACGGCGTTTCTAATTCTGGACAAATCTAATCTAATTCATGAAAAGACATTCAATCGCTTCCGCCAAATAAATACAATGACAACTGACAGAAAGATCTTAAATCTCACCCTTAAGTGCCTAAACATGGTGATTATTTCTCCTTCAGACCGCAACGCTCAGGAAGCCGCACCAGCACAAGGGCACTTGAAAATGTCACTTCCTTCTTCTGCTCGATTCTGACGTAGAATAAGCAGAGACAGGAGCATTACTGCCACCTACTGGAGAGGATTGTTGGGAGGTCCGGTTCTTTCTAGCGAATCGGTTCGTTCGGACTGTCACCTTCAGTAAATGGCTCAAAAACGATTCGAGTAGCCGCGCGGCCTTTTACCTGTTTTATTGTTCATTTAAAGGGCGTTTAGTTAAATACACTTATTACCATTGTTGATAAGTATGTTTGCTACACTTCAGCTTGAAAAAAGTTAATCTTTCTGTTTAATAGCAGTAGTCACAGGTGTAAAGTACATTTCACTGCCAAATCTTTGACAGAAGAAAAAAATAAAAAAAATTATCCAGTCAACAGTAATCTATAGGCCACACTTTTGACAACCCATTTACAGTGCTGGGTAGTAACGTAATCCATTACATTAAACATTTTAGGTAATATAATCGGACTAATTTTTGATTAATTTTAGATTACTTTTGACCTAACGTGTTTATCACATTGAATTAAATAGGATATTACTGTGCCATATTAATATATAGAGAAAGAACATATATTCCATTCTTTATTTGTAACAACATGAAGTGCATTAAACAATACATTGTCAAGGTTTCCCAAACTAATTTTAAAATAATAAAAAATAAATGTGTGTTTGAAAGATTTCACTTTACTGCCATTGTGTGAGTAATATATAATCATGTAAAGAATAAAAAAAGTAACAGTCTGATTAAGAGTATTTTAAAACATAATATAATCTAATTGACCGTTTGCAAAGACCCGCCCCCTTTAGTTACTGTTGCTATGTCCGACAACCCATGCGCTCTCTCTCATGTTGTCACACAGTGAAAAATACATCCGAGCAAAGAGTGCAGGTGACTTTTGATGTGAAACAAAGTTTCAAATTTCAAATATTGTTATTTTTTTAAGAAGTTTAAACAATAAATAGCGTATAGTGTGTCTTTAATGTGTCGTGACAGATCGCTGTAGCTCCTCGTGAACCGATCATCTCTTCATACTAGTTCATTTATAGCATCAAATAAACATGAATGAACATCAGAAGGAATGTTGTTTCAAGCTACGATCAAGTTCACCAACGTTAATCTACGAACTCCTCTGACTGCTTTGTTGGACAAAATGGCGGATTCGGGGTTATGATTGGTCAGATCGCCTGTCAATCAAACGTAACCCTGCTCATTTGTATACTTCACTCACACCAAGGCAGGGATTAAGTCCTAAAAGCACCACAGCACATCTCCCATGCTTTTGTCGTTTATTATCACACAACTCTTAAGTAAATGACATGACTTTGGCCCAACAACAAACACGCAGAACCGAACTAGATTAAGGATTTTGTAGCAGTTGCTAAACACACACATATGCTTTTTAAATACACATTGCACAGAACAAGCTTTTCAAAGAATAAACTAAAACAATGAACATTCGCTTTAAGCATATCTAGACTCTCACAGTTTAGCATTTCAAATAATACAGTACAACAATCCTTGCTGATTTGCATGACAAACAAGGAATATTTCATTCTTATAAAAATCACTGATTTAAAATCCACGACTGTTGTGATTGTACCATACCATCAGCATTAATACCCAAATGGGAGAATCTCACAAAGCCCGTCCAGATTAGTCATATTTCACCTCGAAATTAAAAGAAAAAAAAAAGTATTATATATTTTTGGGCCCACAGATTTTTTTTTCATTGTGACAATACAGAATGATCATGACAAATAAGCACAATTCCCCAAATTCTCATTATAACGCAAAAAAATAAAAATAAATAAATAATACGCTATGATAGGATATGTAGTATTTGCCTTGTTTATTGTCATCTTAAATCGTAAAGAGAACATAATTAAAATAATGGCATACGAATTACAAACAAAGTAAAATGTCAGGTGAATTTTTAGGGGAAAATGTGCTCATGAAAACAATGTCAATATAAAGTAGTGTTGTCAAAAGTACTGACTTTGGTCCCAAGTCGGTACTGAAAATTTAAAAATGTGACAATACCAGCACTGTTGAACGGATTCTTGAACACTTCTGATTGGCCACGGTGTTCATGCGTTCATCAGATAAGTCTGTGATTGGCTACAACGATCAACGCTTCAAAAACATGTTGTACATAGACATCTTCGATGCTCTTCACGGAGAGCTGACACAGATACACACCCGAGCGTTGATATTTCTAATATATCCGCTAATAGACATCTGCTCTCAAACGCTACTGTGTGTATCTGTGTCAGCTCTTGATCATTGTAGCCAATCACAGACATATCATAATCCGTTCAACAGCACTCAGAATGCTAGAGGAAATCATCTCATTTTTAAAATCTAAGTACTAACTTGGTACCAAAATCGGTACTTTTGACAAAACTAATACCAAGTGCTTCTTTGTTTTGTTTCCCATTTTGTTTGATTTTTAGGTAAAATATGACCTGGACATGTTTGGGTTCACTCAAATACAGTCCTACTGTACGACTACATATCATTCAGTTAATCCATAGTGCTATCATACTGTCCTCACCACAAAATACTTCTTGTAGAAAGATCAACTATGTTGAAAGAAATCAAGATACTGCTCATATTTCCAATATAAAGCTTTGGTGTGGATGAAAGTAAAACGGATCGTTAAAAACTGCTAGTGCATACACAATAATTTTGCAAGCAGTCCATCTGGCCACCAGCATTACAGGAGCATCTTCCTGCGTGAGATATGATAACTCACGCCGTCTCGTTTCAGTGTATGGACCGCGGTGTGCTGACTCACATTTAATTGGGAATGTCAGCATTGTTGTTGCGGTTGCCATATTTATGGTGGATGATCAGTAGGACGACTCCCAGGAAGAAACACACGGATCCCACTGTGATGTAGGCGATGCCCAGGAAAGGGTTCTTCCCTCCCATCCAGGAAATGGTGCTGAGGATCATACGCTTGCGGCCGTCAAAGCTGCGCACTGGGTAATCTGAGTTCACATTATTAAAGAATGTTATCGTGTTACAACATACATTTGCTCATATTTAGAAGGAAGTTTTTCTCTTTGGGGTCACTCAAATAACTACAAAGAAATGGCAAGTAACATTGAGAAAGCAGAAAGATTAGATTGTTTTATTTACATCTTTTTACATTGTACTGAAATCTAAAGCAGGCTCCAGACTGACATTTGAGAGCAGCACCTGATTTTGTAGCACTGTTTGTTTTTTTTTGTTTTCTGTAATCATAAAGGTAATTTAATCATATTACTATTGTTTTGTATCAATAAGTGCAATTACTAATAATATTACATGTTTATTCATTGGAAATTTGACAGTAAAGTACTGAGATTGAACTGAGATGCAGAAAAATTTAACTTATTAACAGTAACATGTAAAAACATTTTTATATGGAAAAAATGTAAATATTTATATATAATGTATAAATATTTGTATATATATATATATATATATATATTTCTACTCTTATAAAATGTACCATACTGAAGTAACTGACAGCTTCAGTGATTGTAAAATGAGCGCTCTTTACTTGTTTACTGTGTAATTCATTTTTTGTTTTTCCAAGAGGCTTTTCCTGCTTTTCCATATATTAGGGAGTCAATTAGTGCTTCTATGCCGCCATCTAGTGGTTTTTTCATAAAAAAAAAAGTTTTGTTTGCCAAGTAGTGTTAGTTTTACAAATCCTTTCTGTGAAAAGCAGGGCGGGGTGAGAGGGAACAAGCAGTTGGGCGAGTTTTGTTGTGAAAACCCTGGGTGGTGTGAGTGATAATGAGCGTCAGCTGCGCGCTGCACCAGTCTCGTATCTCTCATGGAGCAAAAAAGCAAAAAAGGGGGAGCGATGACAGTGAAGGACGAGAGAGGACCAGGCCGGGATTTTATGTTTAGTACGTTTATGTGAGTGGCAGTCATCCGTGAGGGACTGCAGCCATTTTACTTTCGTTTCGTTGTTTGTTTATTTGACATATTAAAGTTATGTTGAACGTTCACCGGTTTCCGGTTTCTCCTTCTTCCTACTTCTCCTTACAAACTTTGTTACAACTACATTAAAAATAAGACTAAAATGGCATAATATTTAGAGCTTTGAAGAGCTAGAAAAAGTGTGAAAAGTGCTTGAATTTCACTCTCAAATGTTTGCATAGACCCTGAAATTAATAATGTAAAAGAATTTGAGTATTTCTGCTGCAAGTTTCAGTAAGCATTACTACATTAAATCCATGGTGATTTGTGGACTGGAGAGCCTTAACTTGTTCGTGGCACAGTGGTTTCCACGTCATTGCCTTTAGTTCTGATCTCTGTGATTTATAGCATTGAATTCTGTGCTGAATTTGAATGCTTCCCACTAGATCTTACAGTGATGTTATTAATTTTGCTGCAATTTCAAATGCTTTCTCACTGGATCTTCCAGCAGTGTGTAGTAAGCAATGTCACATGATCGAGATCGGTGCTGATTAATAATCCGCACTGCACAGCTCAAACGAGTAGCGCAATGTTTCACTTCCATTTCATTTGCCGTTTGATTTTCCTCACATGAAACAGAAATGGAAGCTCTTATCAGTTGTGCAATGTGGCGCTCGCCTCTCACAATATTTAGTCGTACTGGTGGAAAATACGATCGCAAAATGCGCCCGTCGCAGTCAGGAGCCCAGTGATGATTGATGAATTTGACAGGAAGCTGTTTTTATAGGGTGCAATAACTTGAATAAAATACAGCAAACCTGAGTATTTTTATTTGGGTCTTCTATTTGGTAAATTCTGAAGGATACTGTAGATGACTTCCAGACTGTAGTTTCCAGGTGGTAATGTTGGGGTCAAGTTGTCCTTCTTCTTCTGAATGATGCGGTACAGTTTTCTGAAGGTGGGGAGAGCGGCGGTTCTCATCCACACAATGAAATCCTCATTGATGAATCCGTTGTTCTCAGAATCAGTCGGGTCCAGCTCATAAACAGCTTTGTGCCAGTTTACGGGTTTGCTTGTATCTGTGACAGCAATAATATAGAATGAAAGCGAAACTTTAAAAACAAAAAAATAGGCTACTTTAAAAGTACCACTTATTCCAACATTAAAAACATGCACTGATGTAGAGTTATAATGCTGTAGTATATATTTAAACAGTCCAGTAAGTGTTCATCTTGAAATATTACTAACAACATAAAAGTTATTCTTACATATACGAAAAGATTTTCACGAGCTGACGTTGTTACAATAATACTAAAAGGCCTTTCACTTGCTAAAAATGTATAAACCATCAATCGGATGATTGGAGGGCATGGAGTAGATTGTGTGCGACGGGTTTTCAGCAAAGTTTTGATCGAGTTGAAGGTTACCTTTATATGGTTACGATTTATGTACCTTGGAACACAACGGACAGGTTGTTGTTGCTTCCTCCTGGGTTTCTGAACTTCACATGCTTGTCAGTCCACCAAGCAATGCCCGTCTTTACCAGATGAATAGCTATTTTGCTTCCGTTTGGATGGATGTAAAACAGCTCCAAAGTATCTACAAATATGAAACGAATTACAGAAAGTAGTCAAAAAAGGTCTGTTTCACGCAGCTTGTGCAAGCAGTGAATATTGCTCATATTCACATGGTGCAGTATTCCTGTTTTAAAATGAACACCAGTTTGTTTGTTTAAGCCGTAAGTTAGTCACTGAACGCACACATATTTGTCTTACCATTAAAGAGACTGTTAGCAATGGCACCGCAGGGAGCAATGGGCTTCTTGTCGCTTGTTCGATACGGTTCACACTCTTTACTTGGGTTCTGCAGAACAAAGAACAAATGAACCCTTAAAAACAATGTCTTGAAATTTGAAGCATAGTATAAACCTATCTGACATTTTGTGCTTTCATTCCATGGCAGTTTCTCACAAATTTTTAGCCTTGTCATGACATTATATAGGGATAGTTCACCCAAAAATGAAAATTACCCCATGTATATGACATTCTTTTTTCAGACGAACACAATCAGATATATTTAAAAACGTTCTATAATGGTAATGAATGGGGGGCCCGATTTTGAATCCAACAAAGTCCATCCATCCATTGTATAACTACTCCACACAACTCCAGGGGGTTAATAAAGGCCTTCTGAAGCAAAGTGATGGGGTTTTATAAGAAAAATATCCATATTTAAAACTTTATCATCTAAAATAGCGAGCTTCCAGCAGATGACCATAACCCCTGACCTGATGTATGACACAGGATGTAGGAGTATCGTAAGCTTAGGGTTAGTCGTGGCCTAATGGTGAGGGAGTCGGGCTTGTAACCTGAAGGTTGCTGGTTCGATTCCCAGAGGTTTTAGACCTCTAACTCGTGACTGGTGTTTTGTTTCGCTCTATCCTCTGAACTTCCGCGTTCGCCATTATGTCATTCGTTATGTTAGTAAAACCGTAAAATGCTGCGTATGGCCATCTGCTGGAAGCTAGTTATAGTCAATAAAGTTTTAAATATGGATTTTTTTTAACAAAAACTCATCGCTTTGCTTCAGAAGGCCTTTATTAACCCCCTGGAGCCGTACGTTACCTTAACGATGGATGGATGGATGTACCTTTTTTGCTTCAAATTCGGACCTCCCATTCACTGCCATTATAAAGCTTGGAAGAGCCAGGATATTTTTAAATATAACTCAAATTGTGTACGTCTGAAAGAAGACTGTCATACCTAGGATGGCTTGAGGGTGAGTAAATCATAACTAACCCTTTAAGCTCCAAGGAAAAAAAATGAAACTGTTTAATGAAACTAAAAGCAAATAAAGACATTACATATTAGACCTTTCATAAAAAGCATATTTCATCAGAACCGTATCTTTATACACAAATAAATAAAAAAAGCAATGCCAGGAAATACTTTACTCATGTTTCATGTTTTAGTCAGTCATAAAAAAGCATACTGAAAGGCACTTCCTCGAACCACTTACCTGTAAAGAGATTTTATCTCCGTTCAGCTGACTGTCATCTCTTGACTTCACATAACGTCTATGGTTTTGATAGAAGTTGGAGAGTCCATAGTACATGAAAACATTACTCTACAAAAGAAAAATACCAGAGGATAAAAAAAACCATTCAGTGACAAACCACAAAACCTTTTGTCCTGGGGCTATTTTGATGTCATTTACATAAGTTCACAGGCAGTTTATACGTAATTGATCGGAAACATGTTGTTTTATGAGCGGGAAACTATTCTATTTTAAACTATTCAAAGATACGATCAATAAAATGTCCTCTAAAATGCTAATGCATAATAAATGAGAACTAATGCCACTTTAGGCGATTTATTTCACCACTAAACAGTTCACAGACCAAGTAAATAATGCAACTTAATGGACCTACAGATAAATATATCCAACTATATAACTGCCTCTGTTCCAACTTATGGACTTTAGGTATGCTGCAAATTTAATTTGGTTGGATATATCAAATAAAATATTTTCTAATCAAATTTTTAAATAAATGCAGCCTTGGTGAGCCTAAGAGACTACTTTTAAAAAATATTACCCCAAATTTTTAAATGACAAGCAAAAACCACAAACTGCATACAAAAAATAGGAACTTTACTAACTGTAAAGCACAATGGTTGAAGTATAAATACTGTAGCATTGGTATTTATGAACTACGATGGCTTGCCATCAATGAAATAAGCAGAAATGTAAATTTCGGAACGGGCAAGGCAAAGTGCTGAGTCCGACCCTAACATATTAGAAATTTTGGCACACAGAAATGAGTCAAAATTCCTCTAAGCTGAGATGGACTGATCCACAATCATGGGAAGTGTTTGGTTGTAGTTATTGCTGCTCAAATTGGTCACACCAGAAACTGAAGGCAAAGACATTCACTCTTGATTTTTTTTTAGTTGTAAAATTGAGTTTTTTATCTAGTCATAGCTCTTGCACTGACATCTTGTTTCCGCCACAGAATAAAAAAATAATAATAACAATTTTACCCTCACAATTGCGAGTTTATTAGGGATGCACAATATAATATCTGCCACCATATCGTTATTTGCCAATATGTATGTTCATTTCTAATGTTATGATTGTTATCGACCCGGTAAGAATCTTTGGCCGATATATTAATGCCGATAAATAATGGATTATTTCCTTCAGCTGAGACACTTCAGATTTGCACTGTTCGCCATGATGGTTTTGAATTGTTTGAATATGATTGGATTGTGATCATCTTTAGCTTCAGCGCATGCAGCTCCAACACCAATGCAAAACATTAATAACTATGATTGGGACAGTCATATTACATAATATTACAAAGAGAACACTACTGGAATAAATTACATTGCAATTCTATTATTTGAAACAGTAATATTAATTTTAGATGTTTCTTTTTCAAAAAAAAACATTATTGCATTATTAATAATAACTAGAACTTTTATTTTTCTTGTATCATTTTCATCAACAAATATTTCATTATTGTCCATACAGAGGCTATTCCATTTTATTTATCCATGGCACATGCATTTTGATTCTTTATGCATAAGTGGTGTTGTCTTATTTGCATTATTTAGGCATTATTTCATTTATTTGTAGGGCAATAGATTTTATATATATATATATATATATATATATATATATATATACATATATATATATATATATATATATAAAGAAAGTTGATCATATGTGTCACGAGTTCGGTCTTTCTTTCATTACTAGAGGTCACCCGCTCGCACTATGCTCTCCTGACACCACACTACACTTCCCAGAATCCCTCACCCAGTCACTGATCATCCGCCAGCTGTTCCAGATTAATGGTTCACCATTCACCCACTTCCTCACCACGAAGTAATATTTACCCAGTGTTGCAATTCCAAGCATTATTTTCCCTGTCTGGTTTTTCCTGTTGCTGATCCTGCTGCTGATCCTGCCTGTTCTCTGTTTTTTTTTTTGACTATTCTCTGCCTGCCTCTGACCTCCCGCCTGGATATTACCTCGAGCCTGTCTGCCCTCTGATATTGCTGTTCGCTGTAGTTGACCTGTGCCTGTCTGACCACGTTTTCAATAAAAGCGGCATTTGGATTTTACTCGCTGACTCCTCATCATTGTATATGTATGATTTACGTTGAAGTGCTTGGGACATGGCTTTTAATGGTGAGACTTCTGTTTTTGTAATCAGGCTCTCAAAAAATATAAAAACATTTGGATTTAGGAATAGATTTATCGTCTAATATATTGGTTATCGGCTTTCAAATATAAAGAATTATCGTTGTCGGCCCAATTTTTCATTTTGGTGCATCCCTAGAGTTTCTTTGATTCAAATTACAAGCTGAACTGGCAATTGACCCTTCGCAAACAGTTTGATTGACAGGCGATCTGACCAATCATAACCCCGAATCCACCATTTTATCCGACAAAGCAGTCAGGGGAGTCAGTAGATTAATGCTGGTGAACTTGAACTTTAAAATTTCTATGTACTCGCGTCTTTCCGCGCTTGAAACAACATTCCTTCTGATGTTCATTCATGTTTATTTGATGCTATAAATAAACTAGTATGAAGAGATGATCGGTTCACGAGCCGCTTGAAGGATCTGTCACGACACATTAAGGAGCCACTGTACGGTATTTAGTGTTTAAACTGCTTTAAAAATGACAATATTTTAAATATGAAACTGTTTCATACGTTGTCAGTGTCCTCTTTGCTCTGCGATGTATTTTTCACTGTGTGAGAACATGATGTGTGGCGTGAGAGAACAGGGCTGTCGGACATAGCAACAGGGGGCGGGTTTTGCGAAGGGTCAATTACGTAAAGGATACTGACAGGGACGAGAAGAGATTGTGAATAAATTCGTTATTTTTGTGCACAAAAAGTATTCTGGTCTCTTCATAACATTAAAGGTTGAACCACTGCAGCCACGTCAGCTATTTTAATGATGTCCTTTCTGGACCTTGAAATTGTCAGTTAAATTGCTGTCTATGGGCGAGTCATACATCTCTCGGATTTCATCAAACATATTTGTGCTCTAAAGATGAACGAAGGTCTTAGGGGCCGTTCACACATTGCGCCTAAAAAAGCATGGAAAGCGCAGCCGCGTTGCTTCCTCCTTCTTTTGCAAGCGTTCGGGAGCTTGCGTTTCTGTAGCGTCTGTCGTTGCTATACAACCATGAATAGCTTTCTCCACGACTACGCGGTAATTTCAATGGATTCCCATCACCGAAATGGAGAAGAAAAAAAAATCCCGCAGTGTTTGGGTGCACCACGGAGAATTTCACGAACTTAACCAACTTTTTTTCCAAGAGCTCCGTCTCGACGATGAGAGATTCAAATCCTATTTCAGAGTTGACAAGGACCAGTTTGATAATCTTTTAAGAAAAATTGGCCCGAGCATCACCAAACAGAGCTTCTGCCGTGAAACCATCTCTCCTGCACAACGGCCCAGCGTTCGTCTGAGGTGATTAGGCGACCGTTAGGGTGAGGGAAAGGGTTGATTGGATGGTTCTTGTCACATGACCTGCGGTGCGCTCGCAGAATTCTGAAAAATTGAGATGTTTTCATCTCGCCGCGGCACAGGCGCGTCTGGAAAAAACGAGCGCGCCGCACAGCATGCGCGTCGCTTCCATTTTGCGCGCAAAAGACGCGATGTGAACGGGTGTGGAACGACATGAGGGGGAGTAATTAAAGACAGAAATTTCCTTTTTGGTTGAACTAACTCTTTAAGACTTTGCAAAGTGTAAGGATGATGATATTTACCTCGAAAGGCTGGTCTAGGGTGAAGGGCACAGAGCAGGTGCAGACACTGGTGCTGTTCCAGCTGTAGTTCTGCGCGCAGTTGTAACACGGACTGGACATGTCAACACCAGTGTAGTCGATCTACAACAGAACCAACACAACACAACTCTTTTAACTGATGACATAACTATACATGATCGCCGTGCATTAATAAACTCCTTCACTCGATATAATGTTGCTATGGTGACGTTAAGCACCTCAAACTCTTTGATGTTGTTAGAGGTGACGAAGAGTCCGATGCCGATGGGGATGAAGATGAGTCCGATCATGAAGAAGGCGGGCAGGACGGTGCCTGCGGTCAGAATGGGCTGCCAGGCGGGCAAACGCTGCTGTTTAAAGGCCGTGTTATCGGGCTTCTTGCTCTTGACGGAGCCCGGGCCACCGGAGCCCACCGATCCCGGATGGTGACCATCCTCATCCTTCGCGTTGTAGCTGGACGCCATCATCACTCTTTAATCCTCTAAAGGCGAGCGCACGACACGACACCTTCAAATATGTTGGCTTGATTGACAGTTGTGTGTATTATATCGCTGCTATCTCTTGTTTATCGCACAATAAACGCGCCATTAACAGCAATGATGTTTTTCCGTAGCGCTTATTGAACATGAACAACACGGTAAACAAGGAAGTACAGCAGCCAATAGACGGAAAGTAATGTCGTGACGTCACCAAACATCCCTCCCCTCAGTTTATGATTTCTGCATCATAAATTAATCTCATTTTCGTTAATGATGTACAGTAATTACAATCGTCTTATCCAGATACAATGTTTCAAATCAGCATTAATATTATAATAATAAGAAGAAAAGGAGTTTTTTTTATACTTTGGAGAAGGGGGTAATGCGTTAATGTCAATTCTATAATCCAAAATCCTGTTTGTTTGGGTCGTAAAAAGTGTCATATAAGATTAGGAATTTCTTCAAATGTATGGAGATTAGCTATAAGTATTCACACTTTGACTCTAACAAACTGTCAAATTTTTTCATTCGTGTATAGTAGGCATAAATTGAAATAAAGTATCACATATCTGAAAGCAAAACATTTTTACTTAAAAATGTCTTCATTACAGGTCGTTATTAGTGAGATTCTTATCAAAGCATTTCAATTCAAAACAATACAGTATTACAGACAGAAAATGCTTGGTCTGTTATGTACATTCTGGAGAATGCTAAAATTATAAAACAAACATCACTATTAAAATACATTAGCAGATAGTATTGAAAATAAACGTTTTCATGTGATTCATTTCATTTGATATTTATTTGCTTTGAGAAATATTCTTTCAACCTGTTGCGAACAAAGAGACATGTAATGCCTGAAGAAAATCGATAGCTTGTCTTTTAGCATGTGTGACCTCCACCAGCTCCACCATCTTTGCGCAGCTCATGAGCGCTCGTGCTGCAGTTATGTCATGTTGAAGGTGCATGACTGCCGCCACAAAGTCGTAAATACCAACTGGGAAAAGATTATTTTCATTAGAAGACCAAACACTGACCCATTCCTCTACAGAACATAGCTGCAGGGATGACATTTTTGTGGGCCAAAACCCAGAAACAAGTTAGCATTATAGCTAACTTAGCACATCCAGTTCCATCGTCCTAAAGTCAATGTTTTTTTTAATGGGTTTTTGGTTAATGCCTGAAATAAGGTCTGTGGTGAACACAAGCTCAAGATATATACAAGAATAGCTCAAGACATAATCTAAAATATAAACATCAGCAATACCACCTTGTGATTAAAAAAAAAAAAATTTAAAGCTAATACTTCTACTTTAATCGGCGGCTGCTAACATGTGGCTAAATAGGACTACAGAGGTTGTCAGGTACATTAAACGTTATGTTAACACTTTACAATAACGTTCATTAGTTAAACATTAGTTAATGTATTAACTAACATGAACTAACCATGAGCAATACATTCGTACTAATCTTCGTTAACGTTAATGAAAATACATTCATTGTTTGCTCATGTTAGTTCAGTGCTAATGTTAATTATGTATTAGTAAACGTTGAAATTAACATGTACAAAGATTAATAAATGCTGTAGACGTGCAGTTCATTATTAGTTCATGTTAACTAATGTTAATGAACCTTATTGTAAAGTGTTATCAACATCATCATGCTAAACTGGTAAACTCATCCTTTCACTACGCAAAACGTTTAAGGATCATAACCTTTTGTTGGTCACAAAGCTTATTTGTCATTTGGCTGATGTAATTCAAAAGCCTAATGGAGTCCTATTTAGTCTCTGTAGGTTGGCCTATGAAAATACGTCATCACTGCAGCGCTCTATTGTCCAAACATGTCTCCTTCACTAATTGAAGGGCAAGAAAAATAAGTGTCCTCCTTTGCATCTCTGCAACATGTACCAATCGTAGAAAGTGGTAATCGAAGATAACTCGTTTTCATTGGCAGTAGACTTAAATGTAAACATTGTTATTGTTTCAGTGCTCTCAGCCCTTCCCTCCGGCCTGTAATGCTCCATTACTAACTGTTGATTTTTTCAGGTCAAAGTTCATGGCCAGGTTTTCTGAATTAACTCCTGTGGTGATTCCCAAAGCTCCAAGCACAGCTTTTCCCGTTTTCATCCCCCGAGACATTGGAATACGACTGAACCCTGATCGCGCTGACGGGACATCCATAACAGGCTGCTGTTGAGTAACAGAGACAGAAGGAACATGATTTAATGTAAGAAGGACTTTCTTGGCTTATTGCTTTTGAAATAACCCTGCATATATTGGACACTTACCACTGAGAGTGTAGGTCTGGCTGGTGCTTTAGTGACCTGCGTAATGGTGGTGCTACTTATCGCTTTGTTGGATGTTGATTTGCTGGCAGTCACATGGTGTGGTGAGCGTAGCACAGTTCCAGTAGAAACTTCCTTACTCTCGGATGATACGGGAATAGATTTGACCACGACAGTTGAGCCATGCTCATTGGTCTTCTTGAACTGTGATCCTATTTGAATGTGAGTCTTACTGTCCTCTGTGGTAATGACATTAGCATTTGACTTCTTGATGGGTGTGGGGACCATTCGTTTCTCAGGAGTGTCCTTAAACACAACTCTACCTGTTATCATGTCCACATGCTCTTGGGAGCTGCTGTTGGATCCAGAGGATGCAGGTGATTTGTCCATAGAGGGAGACCTCATGATCTCTGCACTCTTTACTCTAGAGATGGCTGCAAAGGACATTGGAGATCGAACTCTTTCTGTGTTCTTTGGCTCTTTGGTTCGTTCATTTGTAGGAATGATGGTTGTCTGGGGGTTCTGAATTTCTTGTGATGGTTTTGCAGAAGCTTGTTTGGTCAAGTCCTCTGAGGGGGCAATGCAAGTCTGTAAGTTTCCCTCGTTGTTCTGAATACCTGGGATCACCTGAACGTGCAATGGATGGTCATGCTTTTGGGACATGTTGACTTCAGGAGGTGCAACCTCCCCACTGGTATCCGAAGATATTTCGGATGCGCTGCTATCCTTCTTCCTCATCCAAGGAATCCAGGACTTCTTCACAGTAAAGTCACTGACTGTTGGAGGGTAAAGTTCACGCACTGTCGGTCTCTGCGCCGGCTTCTTTAAGCTCCTCTGTTGAAGACTACTCATGATCCGGTTCTCTTCTTGGACAGACTTCTTGATGAATGCAGCAGGAGTGTCACTGTCAGCTGTCCTGTTCTCAACCGAATCAGTTTGTATTCCAGTCGATGTCATTGGAACATCCATCATTCGGCTTCCTTTGGTGCTGGGCCGCAGAGTTCGGCTGTAGCGCTTGGTGACCTCAAGTTCTTTGGTGAGGTTTAAAACTTCAGTGCTTATGCTCTTTTTCTTGTCCTCCTCTTCCAGAAATCTCTGTTGCAGAACAGAGTAATCCACCTGTAGCTGGGAAAGCTCATCTTCTTTGTTCATGAGCTCATGAATTTTCTCCTTCAGGGCTTGCACATCTGCTTGAAGGTCTCTGCTTTTGGCCTCCTCCATCATGAAACGATGTCTCAGTTCAGCCTCCTGACAGCATACCTCTCCTCGCTCGATTGCCTTACTCAACACAGTTTGGCTTCTTACCTCAGGTGCTTGCTGTGGGAGAAATTGTGCCCTTTCTTTCTCAGTTGCTAACAAATCATACTCTGGTTTGATCAGGTCTCCCTCAGTAGCTTCAAGCTGCTGAAGACGGTTCTTCAACCGTTCAATCTCCAAAGTCAACTCCTTAACCTTATTCTCATCTTTTCCATGTGCATTTGAGATTCTTTCCAGTTCTTTTATCTTTTGAGCAGATTCCCTTTCTTCTTCGCTCATGGTACCGTGCTTCATAATACTATGATTAGAGCTCAGATCTTTACATTTTTCTTCTGCTTTGGTAAGCTTTCCCTTTATTTCATCTCTCTCCTTTACAAGAGCAGCTATCTTCAACTCCATCTCTGATTTTACTTTCAGACGCTTCTTGCTCTCTTCTATTAACCTCTCCGTAACCTCCATGACTTTCTCCTGTTCTGCCTTATAGAGTTGGTTCAGTTCATCTTTCAGCCTTTCCTCAGACCTAATTCTGTCTGCCATGTTCTTGTGCTCATTAACCATTATGACAGTGACTGATTTGAGTTTCAAAAGGTCTTCTTTTAAATCCAATTCATCCTTTTCCAGTTTCAGCTCGGTCGACTCAAGCTCCTTCATACGGATTTTAACGCTCACCAGTTCATCTGTTAGGTCTTTCGTCAGGCTTTTCTCTTTTTCTAAAGCTGCCTGCAACTGGGCACATTCTATCCTGCCCATATTGAAGGTCATCTCTAGCTTTTCTAACTGGGCCATTCTTTGTTGCAGTTTTTCCACCTCAAGCCTCAGGTCTTTATTTTGATTCTCCTCAGCCAGAAGCATCTTCTTCAACTCATTGCACTTGTTGTCAGTTTTGGTGATCTCTTCATCTTTACCCTCCATTTCCAGAATTCTTTTGCGTAAAGACTCAAGTTCTGCAATCAAATTTGAGTTGCCACACTCACCCTTTCTGATCTTGTCCCTCAATGGCTGGAGCTCCTCTGCTGATTTCTCAAGAGCTTCATTCATCTCTTCAAGCTCCTTGAGTTTGTGCAACAATTCCATTTGTTTCTGGGACAGCTGTTGATGCTGAGATTCTTGGTTGGACAGTTTCGTGGACATCTCCTCTTGCTCTTTTGAAAACTTAGAAGTTCTTCGCTCCAGCTCAACCTCGAGATCCATGATCTTTTGGTTGTCTTCCTTTGCTTTTCTCTCTGCCTCATTTAGTTTCTTTTCTTTTTCATGCAGTTTTTGAAGAAGATCTTGTATTTTGTGGCTCTGTTTGTCAATTTTCTCCAAGTGAAGTTCTCGCTCATCAACCATCATCAGTGCGAAGGACTTCAGCTTAACTAGCTCTCCAGATGTTCTTTGCATACGTTTAGAGAATTCTTTTTCCTTCCGTATTTGGTATGCTTTTTCTTGTTTCAGCAACCGCTTCAACCTAGTGAAAATTAAATAATAAGTATGACTGACTTGCATTATTTTACACAACATTTCTTTGACATTCAGAAGAACGAATACAATTTAAGATACAAAATAATTTAATTCAACAAATAATTGTTCTGCAAAATAGTTACATTGAACTTCATAGGTAACACATTAAGAATGTAGGTTGCTCATTAAAAATGTTAATATAAATTTTAATATAAAAGGTCAGGATTGTATATGGTATGTATTCAACTGTCGCAAAACATAAACCGTTATTGAACATCAACTCAGTATTAAAAAAATCAAGCGAATGCAAACTTTAGAACTGGCTCATTTGTGTAATTCAGTTTTTTTTATTCAAGGAGGTACTAAATAAAAAAAAAAGTCTTATTTTAAAAATGAACATTTTGCAGATTCTGCAAAAATCGAGACCACAACTGTATACGCATTAAACAATACAACAATAAAACATTGTTTGAACAAACAAAGTTCAGAAGCTAAAATTAAGCTAAATGCTTCATTGTCCTTTAATGGAAAAAATAAATGTGATGTATACTGTAAATAGGCCTGTATGATTCTATATGTGCATCAGTTATTTTTTGACTTTGCAACATAAGCATGTACTTTAAATGTAATATAAGTGACTGCCTATACAAGTTATAATGCTTCTCAAGCTACATGATCTAACACACTCTCAGTTTTTTAACTCTGTTTTCCAGAGAAAAACAGAAGTTCTTGAAGTTCAGTTTGTTCAGGTTGTTGTTCTGGACTAGATGGATTACAATTCAGATCATGGACAGATCTCTGAAACTGCTGTAATCGACAGAGTGAATTTTACAATGTGATTAGCCTACACTCATTTTTAAATTTGCACAATGTTTAATTTTTACTGTGCAACCAAACAAATTGATTCACATAATAAAATAATATAACACTTTAAAAAAAAAAAAGGTTACAAAAGAGGGGTTTTGTAGCTATGGAATAGATTAGAAGAATCATTTGTTCCCAAAGAACCTTTCAGTAAACAGTTCTGAAAAGAACCATTTTGTTTCAGTGTGAAGAATATTGCAATAATCTGAAGAATATTTTTCCACTCTAAACTATGGAAGCTTTTTTCTACCATAAGATAAAAGTTCTTGACTTTTTTCTCAGAATTGTGAGATAAAAAGTCGCAATTACCTCATTTTTTTATTTAGTGGCAGAAACAACGTTTTATGTTATGGAAAGCTTCCATGGACATTAAAGGTTCTTAATGGTACCAAAGATGCTAATAAAGAACCTTTATTTTTAAGAGTGTACTTGATTGAATAGGACAATTCTAAATGATCATATCTACCTTAAACAATGCATCACATTCAACTGTCATATTTCTTTGAAATATTTTCAGTCTACTTTGGTCACATTGTTTGTTTAATCTGTTGTAAGTAAGGTTTGTGGAATATAATTTGTCCTTTGGAGTAACATGCAAGAAATGTGCGATTCAACCCTTAGTTTTGTTCCCTGCCATATCTCTCCTCTCACCTCTCTCGTTCCTGCTCCAGGAGGTTGGTGAAGTCATCGCTCTTGTTCATATAGTCCACATGTTTGCGTTTCTCTGTATCCAGCTCGTAGACAGTGCGCCGGTGGCTTTTCTCCGCAAGCAGGAGCTGTTCCAGCATACGGCGGTATGAGTCCTTGTGCTTATCCCGCAATCTGTCCAGCTGAGACAGAGTAAAAACTAAATTATAAGACTAACAGGGGGAAGGGTTTGCATATTTTTAAGACTAAATTATGAATTTAAAAGAATAGTTCATCCAAAAATTAATATTCTGTCATCCTTTACTCACCCTTGTTCCAAACTATGACAGAATTTTCTTATATTGGGTGAACTAGTCACTGTTATTCTTTTCTCTCTGCACTCAAAAAAATATTTCAGTCTAAACATAAGTTTTATGTAATTTAATTACATAGCAATTTTCCATCCATTTGGATTACATAGTTTTAACATAAACAAACTAATAACCTTAATGTGATTCATATTTGTCAGTCATATGTAAATGAAATAGGTAAGATTTATGTAATAGGTCACAGAAAAATGCCCAGGTTAATGAACACTGTTTAGTGGTCATGTGTGTACGCACTACTGAGTTAAAGTACCATTGAAGCAGAGTCAGAGTTAATGAGAACATGAAGTGATGATAAAACTTATGTTTAGACAGAAATATTTTTTTGAGTGTGTGTATACCTCTGCCATTGGCTTCTCATTCACATTCTCGCGTTGTATGTGGTTGTTGCTGAGCGTACGGTCTCTCTGCAGGGCTTGCAGGGGTCTGGCCGGTCCTGAAGAGCCATAACGTGACTCCAGCTCCTCCGGTCGACTCAGTAGCGCAGACCTCAGTAGACGGATCACGTCTTCACGCGCCTGGGTGGCAAGTAAAAATCATAAATGCTTTGGGATATATTCAGGGTGTGAATCACAGGGGAAGGTCTGACCTGCCTAAAATTTATTTCTCATATTCTCAAATGCATTTATTTGAACGGTTTAGAATCAGCATAAATCTGTTCACTGTGAAAACAATTATTTAGATAAAAAAGTATGAACATAATTAAAATATGGCTAGCTGTGGAACCAGCAATATTCAATTAGTTAAAATGTATTAGACTTAAACTAATTGGATTTTTTTAAAAATATAAATAAACCTGGTTATTGTGCATTTAAAACCCATTCATTTAATTAGGATTATTACAGAAGTCTTTTTACAGTTTAATTTATGTACGGCCTTACCAATAGGCATCATATTGAAGGGTTAGTTCACCCAAAAATGAATTTTATGTATGATTGATTGATTTATGTATGAAATGCATGTACAATTTGCAATTACAGCATTTTAACAAACAAACTAGCCTAAACTTAAAAGGTTAATTCAACCAAAAATGAAAAATCTGTCATTAATTCCTCTCCCTCATGTCGTTCTACACCCGTAAGACCTTCGTTCATCTTCGGAACACAAATTAAGATATTTTTTGATGAAATCCGATGGCTCAGTGTGGTCTCTATTACCAGCAAGACAATTAACAGTGTCAAATGACCAGAAAGATACTAAGACATATTTAAAACAGTTCATGTGAGTACAGTGGTTCAACTTTAATTTTATAAAGCGACGAGAATACTTTTTTGCATCAAAAAACAAAATAACTTTTATAACAATATCTAGTGATGGCCGATTTGCAAACACTGCTTCGAATCAGTGATTTGGTTTGTGTATCAAACTGCCAAAGTCACATGATGTATTGAAATTGTGAAACCCTTATGACGTAATAAAGCCTCGTTTACTGAAATCACGTGACTTTGGCACTCCGAACCACTGATTCGAAACAAATGATACATAAAGCTTCAAAGCAGTGTTTTGAAATCGGCCATCACTATATATTGCTGAAAAGTCGTTATTTTGTTTTTTTGGTGCACAAAAAGTATTCTGTGCACTTTATAAAATTAAGGTTGAACCACTGTACTCACATGAACTGTTTTAAATATGTTTTAGTACCACTGTAGCTTCGCGGCTCGTGAAATAAATAGTCAAGTCAAGTCACCTTTATTTATATAGCGCTTTTTACAATGCAAATTGTGGCAAAGCAGCTCTACATTAATAATTGGCAAATAATTTTGGCTGCACAGCAGCTCCCAAAGAAAATGGTGTCATTGTGCAGCTTATTCTATATATTATTGATTCATTCCATTGCAAAGATCAGTAGTTATTAGTCTAGTTAATTTATGTATATCAGCACTGCAGAAAACAGTGACGTAATCGTCTCAGCTCAGTTCTCATACAACGGCGCCAATGCAGGCATATCAAAAACACTGCTGAATATCAAGCAAGTGTCCCCAACTTAAGCAAGCCAAAGGACACACCGGAAAAAAAACCTTGGGAGAAACCAGGCTTAGTCGGGGGGCCAGTTCTCCTCTGGCCAACAGTGAACACTTGTCCGATACTCAGGCAGAGTTACAGGTCATTAAACCGATTTGGAATCGCAACAGTCAAAATATTTTATCCAGTTCCATCTAGTTTAAGATCTTTTTGATCACGCCGGTATGGGACGTTTTGTTGGGGATCTGTGCCACTGACTGATGTTCATTTCTGATATTATGAATGTGATTGCCGTTTTAGATATCAGAAATTAATTTGGTATCAGGAATTCATTTTCAGATATCAGAAATGAACATTTTTACTAGTAGCAATTCAATTGTTGATATCAAGAATAGACATTTGCACTAGTAACAATGTAATTGTTGATATCAGAAATTTGCATTTTTACTAGTAAGAATTGTATTCCTGATATGTGAAACTGGAATTTCAACTAGTAAGAAATTAATTCTTGATATCAACAATTGAATTTGAATGGCAGCCTATGGCGAGATTTCACTCGTAAAAATACAATTCTTGATGTCAAAAATTATAGTTTATACTAGTGGAAATTGAATTGTTGATATCAAGAATGAACGATGTTACTAGTGGAAATCTAATTCCTGATATCAAGAATTAACATTTTAACTAGTGAAAATGTAATTGTTGATATCATAAGTTCATATCCTGAGAATGAATAAAAGTCAAAACGGCTTGCCATCGAACGTTAGCTCTTCTGATCTGAGAATGTTCCCTGTTAGCTTGGATCCTTTAGAATGGCACTCAGTAAATATAAACAACCAAATAATTCTGCTGGATTCACACCAGATGGCGCCAGACGCTCATAAGCGTCAGACAGGATAGACCAACTCAAAACTGAACACTATTGTCTTTTTGTAAATTGAAACCAAATCTAGTCTATATATACTAAAACTTTTCATCTAGCTATGGATTGCTTGCTATTAAATGATTGTGTTTTGAAAAAGCTACATTAAAATCAGGAAGTGTGCTAAGTCGCATCCAAATGACCAATAAACCTCTTCCTCTTCTCTGTTTAGAGTAGCAACGACTTTAAAAATTGTGGGAATATGAAAATAATATTGCATATGGCTTACTCAGTGGCAGGGGTGTTGTGGGATGAGGAAGCAATAAGAGGATCCAGAGCCAAAACATTGCATTAACACATATGCAACAATGTTACTTGTATTATTAACACATTAAAATCTAAAATAAACATCTTGGCGTCATCATCTGTAAGAACCAAAGTTAAAGTTGCACAGATAAACACAGACAGGTTGTGATGATAGATAATCATCTTTTAACTTTCACAATTTACCTGAATCTCTCCTTCCATGATCCCAAGCAGTTTCAGTAGGTTGTCTTTGGACAGATCTCTCAGCCCAAACATTTGGTCGTCATTCGGAGCTGATTTTTCATCATTATCAGGCCCAATTTTCTCTTCATCATGCACAAGTTTAACCTTGATAGTCTTTTCTGTCTCCAGTATTTTCCCCTCCTCTTCTTCTTGGACATCATGTGACGTCTGCGTGACGACCAGAACTTCGTTAACTGTGCTGTCCACTGGATTGTCTTTGGACCTCATTTTCCCCCTGAAAGTACAAAATAAATTGTTGAGCAGCCTGCTATATTTTAACCCTGTAAAGTCTGATATGAAATAAATATTCAGAAGAATCTATTTTTTAATGGATTAATTTAATGAACTGAAAAAATGTGCTGTTTTTTGTGGAGTATCATATTTGCTCGATCAGGATCATCTAGTCTGACAATAGTGAGAATCTGGAGCTCAAACTCGAGACGACAGAATCAGAAGGCATGTAGATTATGTGTTTTCAGCAAAGTCTTGATCATGTTGATCATTTAGAGTCCTTCGAAATACATGTATTAAATATGTTAGAGTAGGCTTTATATGGTCAAGACTCCACAGAACATCATCAAGCCGTGACATTAGATCATAAGTGTTGAACTAAAAACTAATTAATTGGAATGTTTTGCAACATCTTGATTTTTAAGTATTGTTTCACCCTTTCACCATCCTGCACTGTAAAAAAAGAACTTTTGGTTTAACTTTAAAATGTTGAGTTCATTGAAAATAAAAAATTGAGTTAATACAACGAATGCGATTGGTTTAATCAACAGAAACTCAAAATATTATGTTATCTGAACTACAGTTATAAAGTTGATTTGACAAAAGAAAAAAAAATGTGATAACAAATCAGGAAAATAATTTTTTTTACTGACTCTTACCTGAATGTATACTACTGTACAGGGCTGCGCGATTAATAGCGTTTAAATCACACGTGATTTGGCAAAGGCAGCGAATATTTAATGCACAGCCTGTTAGAGCTGTAGGGCTCTGTGATCAGCACTAAATGCTTCTCCATCTGAAAACCAGATGGCGCTCTTGCGCAGAAACTCAAAATATGATTAAATTAAAAGCTTAAAATGCTTTGATTGATTAAACATGACTAATAAACACACGACTGCCTTATTCTGTCTAAGAAGCCACATCATCTCACAGAAGGATGCTCAACTGTCGTTATGAAGTGAGTTTGGAGTAAAAACATGTTGTTAAATTTTGTTGGGCAAGATGTTAATAAATGCTTCTCGTGTCTGGAAAGATGTTTGACACACGTTCCTTTTTCAAATGTACAATATAAGCGACTCAAACTCGCAGTGCTTTCAGATGGATTAGCATTTGGAGCCGTACTTCATTGACAAGCTGTGCATAAAAAAAGTAATCGCAGCCTTTGCGTGCAGCCCTACTACTGTAGGTTGACTGTGTTTTGAACTGTTTTAAACTAAGTGTTTGAAGCCAACATCTATGGGTGCAATTGAACTTTTGACTCAAATCCTGATAGTAGATCTGATAGTAACCCTTGTGATCAATGCACCATGTGACAACTATAGTCTTCTCTAGCTCTCCGTTGTTGTTTATTCTGCATGTTCTGATAGTAAGTGAAAAAACACACTCTAAGCAGAACACCATCCAAGAAAAAAAACAAAACAATAGAATTTAATGATGTTGTACGAAATGCTGCTTTGGTGATCTTATCCATGGATTTGTTTGAGAACTGGAAGACAAGGCTGGGAATAACTGTAATGTTTATACAATGCTGGTGTATTGAATATCTGGACCAACCTCCAAAGTCACGACAGCATGAGAGGACAAGCAAAATGCTTCTCAAACCAGTGTTTATGTGTGGAAATGTATTTAACTAATCATGAAAAGTGTTGCTTACAACATTATCTTCCCGTACTGCATGCAATGAACTCATTGATTTCTGCAAATGATTTCATCATTACAAATGCAGTGCAATGTAAATGAGAGACTAAGTGCAGTGTAGACGGCATCATTGATTATAACAGGGGTCTTGGTGAAAGCGCAGAGTGAGATTGCACTGAACTGAGATGATTGAGAGCTCCAACAATTATAAAGGGATTTCTCTTTCAAATATGTACAGTTCAACGGAGTGGAAGCGGAAAACGAAGTATACCCTACCCACAATATGGAGGTGGCACAGAGCCTGCTAAAATTAAGCTGGAAAATATCTGATTCAGCTGTCAATAGATGATTTTATGTCTTTGAGAGGTGCAGCACTCATAGTAAAGTACTATTTATAAAGCATGTCTGACAGTTGCTTTTGACATTTGTAGCAACTACGTTGGGCAGGGTTTCTTGGCCCAAAAAAAAAATCATTCCGTTTGTGCGATGTACCACTTACAGACTATACACTGTATCTTAATAATACAGATAATATAACCCTAAAAAAACGATGGACTCTATTATTTACACATGATTTTATAATACATTTTAAGAAACTCTTTTACAAGTAATTGCAACCCACCAAGTAAAACAAAATGATTTATTTATAAAATATATTTTTTTGAGATCATTCATATGCTTTTCAGAATTTTTTACTAATACTTATATTAATACTTTTATCCAGTAAGGATGTATTAAATTGATCAAAAGTAACAATACAATATAAAAGGCAAAATATCTTTATATTATGCTTATTATATTTTGTGCGCGCACATGTAGATGCGAATATGGAAGCTAATTTCTGCCACAGAAAAAAATAAAACATAATTGTGACTTTTTTTCTCACAATTGCGAGTTATAAAGTCCCATTCAGAGGAGAAAAAATGACTTTTTTTCTCAGAATTGCGAGGTAACAGTATAACTTGTAGTTTGCAGATTTTAAAGGGACAAATGTTCCCATGGGAACATCCCTGATTTTTTGCAGAGCTGGTGGCATTATTGGCTCCCAATTTGGTGTGCTTTTGAAGATAACCAAGAGACACAGCTGGTACCAGCAGCTGTCTAAAGTCCGCATTCCTGTGCTGCCAATGAAGAAATGAAAGGTTTTATTGGACATGATGGGCCCAATGTGTCTAAATAAGGGCTAGGAGTGTCATGGATGACATTTGCGATTGTGGATTTGGCAAGACATGGAGTCTGCACACTAAAGGCAGAACTCAGAGTCACGCTGAAGTTTCACATTTGCGTGCCTGGGCCACTTTAGAAGGTGTCCATGTAAGGACTATAAACATAATCTGTAATACCATATAAAACAGAAAAGTAATAAATGTGCAACTTTTGATGGAGTATGTGCTTTGCAGGTAACTCAATACACATGACCTGGAAAAAAGTCAAATTCTATCAACTACAACAGTATTCAGAGGCAGTATTACCATTCGCTCTGATAATAGTAAAACAGATACAAACATTACATAGCGAGCACACAATGTCATGTACGTCTTATGATTCTCTTTAATATATTTTTATAATTTGCGATTGGTATCTATTACTGTATGAGTAAATATTACCCAGTTCATCTTACTGTATACAGTCATCAGCTTCTATTTTTATCAGCCATCCATAACTTATGTTCAGTCGGAGCAGTTGTCTTATTGGATTTCAGCTTGTAGTATGTTACTCACAAGTACTCTAGAGGCAAAGTGCACAGCAGTTTTGATGGGGTAATGTCACGCAGCTGAACTGACCTTATTAACAAAAAATCATTAGGAAAAAACATGATTTCTTTCTTTCAAATAGATTTTGTGCAATAATCATTCAACACCCGTTACATTCAAAATGTGTTTGTTTGAATGTTGAGATCAGTTAAAAAATCACTACATAATAAAATGTGATGTTCTGTTAAAAAGCTACACTTATATAGGGTTTATAAACCTATTAAAATGTAAATGTGATGGCATGTAAAATGGCTGATACTTTATTAAAACATTTGAAAATGTCCTTTGCATTAACCTAAAACCTGAGGTGAATTTTCCTATAAATTCAATTGCAAATAAAGAAAAAAAATTCTGCATCATTACTCCAGGCTTCAGTCACGTGATCCTTCCGAAATCATTCTAATATGTTGATTTTCTGCTCATTTATTATAAATTAATATTGGTGCTCAACAATTAAATGCACAATATGTAAGACTTTTATATTAAAATATCCAAAAAACACTTACATAGTGTTATATATTTAATTCAGCTATGTACTTACATATCCTAAATGTTTCCAAGAATTTGTAAATTCAGAGAAATTCACAATTTTAAATAGTGCCCCGTCCCTCCCTTGTCACTTGCGTCTGTCAATGACGTAATCTGCATTATCCCTGGTTTCCACTTGTATTGCATAGTAACCATGGCAACAGACGCGAACGGCTGCATAACGTCTAGCGGCACGCTGTTGTTTTTTCGTTCAAACATTATCGACCGTGGCAAGCAAATTTTGGGACAAAAGGAGAAATAAAATGAGGATCAATATCGGTGTGGCGTTTCCGAGATGGCAAGAGATTTGCTGTGTGCTGTGTTACCTCACAATTTTAATTTATCAAATAAACTGACCTGTATGAGTAGTATTTCAGCACTTGCGAGTAGTTCAGAAGAATGAAATGTCCTCATTCCTTTATATCCCCCGAAACTCGCGTGTGCCACTGATATCTGATGTCTCTCATTAGTGATCATGTACGTAATTCTCGGCCACGGCCTGCTTCATACCACAGTCATGTTAAAAACATGCATTCACTCATCCATAAACATTATTTCCCAATGAATATTATTAGATCCACAGGCATGACGACAAGTTCCGTGATTCCATGTTCATTCACTGCGGCATCAATCTATGCCTTTGTTATTTTTATTTATATAAATATATATATATATATTTAGGACCTAAACCTTGTTATTATCAATGTTTGCTGCTAAATGTTTTTGTGGAAACCGTGATACATTTGTTTTCATGATTCTTTGATGAGTAGAGAATGAATAGAAAAATCTTTTGTAACGTTATAAATGTTACAGATATATTTCACGTTTTTACAGCTTTTACTGTATTTCTGATCAAATAAATGCAGTCCTGGTGAGCAGAAAAGACTTCTTTCAAAAATCTTAATTATTCCACACAACTACATTAAGTAAATAAATAATGCTGAATTTAAAATTCGTACATGCCCTGTCCCTCAAAAATGTAAAGCATGTGATCATGGGAACACAAAAGGAACAGAAATGACATCATACATATATATATATATATATATATATATATATATATATATATATATATATATATAATATGTACGACTAATGTGAATACCTTTCTAACAGGTTACATTCTACCGTAACATCATCGGTAAATCAAAACCAAGACCTCTGGTTACGTGACATCATTGGATAGCTCTTTAAAAAGCCATTCCAAGGGGGTGATTTTGAAGTTCAAGTGCAAGCCGTAGTATTAATAGGCGCCGTAAACGACACCTGGATGAGGTGGTGGTAAAATACAGTAGCCTAGCTATACTGAATCAATGGGCCACCAATCTATGACCATGCAGACAAATGTGCTTGAACCCTCCAGAATCTCAGCAACCGAGACACCAAGAACTGACATCACCAAAACCTCAAAATAATAATTTTCTAAAAACAAAGCAAAAAGTTCCTTCACTTTCCAGTCTCGCCTATTATTACTGGAATAAACGGCTAAAAGCTGCAGTTCACTACTGCTGAAAGTTACATTAAGGACCTACATTAAGTAACATTTTGGCTTATGTGTATATTTAAAAAGAAAATATTAAGTATGATTTAGTCTTTATAATAAATATATTTTAATATTATAATGTATTTTACACAAAATATAATTTGAGAAAAACTAATAAATTTGGCTGTAACATATTAAAATTTTATAATAAGTTTTTTTTTTCAAAGTATCATTTTTTCTTCAGTGTATTCGGCTGCAGGACATACTTCTCAAATGTGCACAAGATCATTTATTTCTAAACTGTTTCGGCAGGAAATGCGCTTCTTCCATGCAGTCACATGACATATAGCTTTTACGTTGCAATTTAAACTCTCCATATTGTATTGCAATTGCCTGAAATGTGTGTGAAAGCCTAAGAGAAAGTACACAATATGCCACTCTCATGTGGTAATCTTTGGTAAATTATTAATAATGTGGTGGCAGAAATTGATGCAATCCCATAAAACAAGAACACACTGCTCTCTGAATGAAACATGATTGAAACACTTACCCACAATGGTCCCTTAGCGTCAAAGCTAATATTTTCCTATGTACTCCAGGTTAGACGATTTTTCTAAAAGCAGTACCCATTATCCAAAGATCTTTCCTCTGTAAGATAGTGCTATACTGTGAAGCAGGTGCTTCAAACCACGAGCCAACAAGTGAAAGAAAGCATGACTGAATGCGAGTCGTTAGGAGGGCTGTAAAATCAATGAGTCACAAACAGTGAAGCTGTTATTCTATTCCAGGGACAAGAGGTGCACATGCTTCCTCTATCAGTGATTGTGTGCAGCTCCACCGTGCTGAGCTATATTTAACCTCTTCGCTTACTCAGTTGTAGCCATTAGGGTGTGAGAGTGACATTGGTCTCTCAGAAGTGACAGCTGAGCCTTCCGATTCTCACATCAGAGAACGATCAGGCCTGTTACTCCACCCACATGCAGTCCAGGAACGGCTGTGACAAGACATGAGTTCTGAACAAATGTATAATTTGTCTTTGTGGATTCAACTAAGAGCAGCAACTATCCTTTGCAGTATCACATATATGACCACTAAACATATCTTCGGTCCATTTTACAGTATCAAAGTGTACTTATGTAATGTTGGCTTGACTAAGAAAGTATAAGAAAGTAAAACAAAGTTTGAAAAGCCTTGCTAATTAAAAAATGCTTTTTAATTAGTTTTAATTATTTCTTGACTAGCTTTTAATGTAAATCGTTATTGCTAGCACAATGCTCTAGCATTTCGCTTGCCTGTTAACCTGTCTTTCGGGCTTACCGTCTCTTTTCTCTCTCGTGCTTCTTTTTTCGAGTCCATCAAACAACTGTGGTTAATCGGAATTAGTAAAAAAAAAAGCGTTCATTATCACTTGTACTGCCTGCCATATGTTTAGCATAGCCTTCTCTGTCAGCATTGAAGATTTTGCATGTGATAAATGCAAGAAAATTGTTGCTGACAGAGAAGATTTGAGAATTAGAGACACACATCCAATCTTAAAGCGAGGATAGTAAGAATGCAAGGGCTCTAGATATGGCTTTGGATGCGACTAGCTTAGAAAGCCCCGTACATTTTTCGGTTCTGGTTGCAGATCCCCAGTAGCAGGGGATCACTGCTGTTCCTCTCCGATTAGAACATCAAACAGGTTCTCCCCACTCAGTGACAAACCCACTGAGAATCCTGTTGAAAGTGCCCTAGCTATTGGCAGTTCTATTATATGGAACGTGAAATTAGAGACCACCATAGTCACATGTTTGCTGGGAGCCAGAGCATCTAATGATAAGAGTAAATACTAAGATTGCTATTCACGTCTGCACTATTGATGTCCGACTTTCCTGGTCGGAGATCACTAAAAATAACTTTAAATGTGTGAACTCACAAGTACGATGTCAGACACTGTAATTTTCTCTGGCCCTCTTGTTCGCCTGAGTAATGAGATACTTAGCAGACTGTCGTCGCTCAATAGCTGGCTGTCGATGTGGTGTCCGGAGAATAATGGTGTCCGCCATACATCACAGAAGTCAGATAAATCCCTTTCACCCAGATATTATCACATAGAGACTGTTTCTGTTCCCTGAACTAGTAAATGCAAAAAACTCCCAAGCCTGTTTAAGGGAAAGAATTTAGTAAAAAAAAAATATAAACAGATATAATACAGATGAATGACTTTGTTCAACAATTTCTTCTATTCCCTGTCAGTCTCCTATGCTGTTGACGTAGTGAACAAAGTACAGTGCTTCAGGATAAATCATCAAAATTAACATGTAACACCGACTAAGCTACTGAAAGAGATGCTTCCAGAAGTCATAGATCCTCTTCTTAATATGATTAATTCATCATTGTTTTGCATTCGTACCAAAAACTTTAAGATGGCTGTTATTAAACCTCTCATTAAAAACCACAACTTGATCCTAGAGAATTAGTCAATTACAGGCTGGTCTTGAATTTCAAAAACACTAGAAAAGGCAGTATCCTCACAACTATGCTCCTTCTTAGAATGAAATGGCATCTATGAGGATTTCCAGTCAAGATTTAGACAGTTCCAGAGTACTGAGACTGCTCTTATTAGAGTTACAAATGATTTGCTCTGGCTGTATTTATCTATTAGTGTTCGTGAATCTTAGTGCTGCATTTGACACTATCGACCTTTGAATAGACTTGAAATTTACATTGGCATTAGTGGAACTGTATTGGCATTGTTAAAATCATACTTATATGACCGTTATCAATTTGTAGCAGTAAATGAAGAGATGTCATATCAATCACAAGTTCAGTATGGAGTACCACAAGGCTCAGTACTAGGAGTGTTTTCTTTTCCCTGTACATGCTACCCATGGAAGATGTCATTAGGAAGCACGGCCCTAGTTTTCACTGTCACGTTAATGATACTATTTCTTCGCACCATAACGAAACTAACCAATTCACAAAATTAACAGAATTCATAGTTATAAAAAATATAGGTAAAATATAATTGCACTCCTTCGTCTCCATACCAATGTGATGAATCCGATCTTCAAGCAGAAGCGACTGGATGAAATATGTTCAATGCTTCCGATCCACAATTGGATTTCTGAGTTGTGATACAGCTTGAATTATAATCTATAGAGAACTGTTCTGTATTTGTTCATTGGCCAGAGGAGAACTGGCCATCCGACTGAGCCTGTTTTTGTTTTTTTCTCCATTTCTGTCAGCTGATGAAGTTTGGGTTCCTTGCCACTGTCGGCTGTGGTTTGTTTAGTTGGGGACACTTAATATTCAGCAATATTATTGATTTGACTCTATCTCTCAACTTAGCTGGACGATGACATCATTGGTTTCTACAGAGAACTCATTTCATAATTGATGTACTTTGCACGTTATTGAACTGAAATGAATAAACACAGAACTGATTTCAACTGAATAATGACTGTTTACTATTGTCTTTTTAAAGCTGCTTTACAGCAGAGCTGGATTCGGTTTGCCTCATTGAATTGTTATTTTTCTGTTTAGCTGCTTTGAAACAATCTGTATTGTATAAAGCACTTTATGAATAAAGGTGACTTGACTTCTTTTCTGTATCGTTACCTATTTTAACTTGAAAATGAGACAAAAATACTCTTTAAGAAAGTAGGTGTTTGTACAGTAGCTCCTATTCTTCCTTTTGACCACCAGATGGCCATAATGTATACGAAAAGCTTTGAGTAAAGAACACTTTTAAAATAGAGTGCTGCAAGAATGATGAATTTTTGTAGGCCCAAACCCACACATGAGTTTGCTTAAATGTGTTTTTGGTTTAATGCCTGAAATGAGGTCTAGATATTTTCACATTTTATTCTACAACATATAATACATCAGTTAGACCAACTTGTTATTTTTTTATAGCTTACTTGTCTTGAAAAGGGTAGTTGAAGTGTCTAAATGGGAGGTTGTCGTTATTAAATGTCATCATGCCAAACCAGTAAACTCATCTACTAACTATCGCTTTCACAGCCTCACTGTGTTTATAATCACACTCTTGCAAACTATTTTAGTCTTCAGAGAAATGTTTTTTTAAATAAAGACTGAAAGAGCTGCCAGTGGTAATCGTGGTGACATTGAAGTCATGTGACCATAGTGTAGTTAATTTACTTCTGTTGATTGTATTTTTAGGCTTCAAATTGTATTCATAAAAGTTGCTCATTTGTGAAGATTATCATGATGTGCAAATATGTAAGAATCATCGAATATGGCTTTTTTTTTTGTCCCATGGGGAATTAATTAAATGGTTGTGGTTTGCTGTTGGTGGATCTCATGTGAGTGACAGGTTGTCCCGCCCTCGCGCCAGTAAACACGTGATCAGAGAAGAGATATGAAGTTATTTTGATTAAAAATTACTTTTCATGTGGTGTTTTCGCCTACTGTATGGTAGGAAATTATGCACATTTGGACACATCTATACATTTGTGGCTATACTGTACGCAAGCTGCTGAGAACAGTATAGTTTGAGAATCACATATTTGTCCGAAACACACTGACTCATTGTGTGAACGTCAAATTGTTTTGTAACTAAAAAAAAGATAATATTAAAATAGCCTAATAATTTTAACAAATATTTATATATTAGTATCACTACATTACAAGTCCTTTCAGGAAATACATAATATAACTTAACATTTTTTGAGGGATTTATGTGTGGAATTTCAATGATCTGTGGCAGCAGAAGTGCACGCGCTTCACGAGTGATGTTTTTAATATAACTCTCACGAGCTCTCACAGTCACGTGCTCGTCACAGTTCCAGGAAGTTCCCGCAGCAAAGAGCTCGTTGCTAGCTGTCAAACACCGAATCCTGTCAGATATTAACAGACAATTCAACGGTTAAAACGGAAATAAACCACAGCGTCTCGCAGAACAATGGGATGAAATACGTTTGCAATTCGAGGATCTGCGTTTTAGCGAGTTTAAATGGCAAGATATGGACGCTAACTAGCCAAATGCTCATGACACAACAACAAAACAAAAGAGTTTCAGTGTTTTTTCGCTTATTTTTTTAGACATTGAACCGACAGAGGACTCAAGAAGGATGGAGTGGGACAATTCTGGGACATTTGACAAGAGTCAAGCTGATTAACAAAGAAGATAACCCTATGACTGCTGTGTAGTTGTGGATTTGCTATATTCTGTTTGTTTACTATTGTTTTGTCAGCTGCCAGCAGATTCTACAGTAGTCAGGCTTTTTATTTTCTATTTCACTATTTTTGGTTCTTTATCTACTCGTGTTGGTAGTACATAACAGCTCCAGTATGCATGACGCATATGAACCGGTTCCTATTCTGGAGAAATTACCCCTCCAGATTGACTGTCTGGCGGCATGGGGTGAGTTCTGCTTCCCTTTCCATCATTTACATTTCCTTATACACTTTTAACACCTAACGCCTTTTCATGCCAGTTTCAATGACTGTCTCGAAACCTTGTGAGTGGCCGACATACTGTAGCATTTTCGCAATGAGTTGGTATAGTTGTAAAGCTGCTTTCTCTGGCTGCGTCTCAAAATCTTTCTCGCTGCCTACATAGACAACGCGTATGGACATCTAGTTAGTATTTCTACCTAGACAGATTTTTGAGCATGAAAAGTATGGATGTCTTCACCCAGTTGTGTCACAGAACCTGAGCTGGTCAGCTGACTCAGAAACAAACACGCCATTGATATTGATTTTGAAAATGTCGAATCATTGTACGTGATTTGAGATTTGATTCCAGCAAGCAAGTATAAAGGGAAAAGAAAACATCGCTGAACTGAAATACTATCACAACTTCCAAGTTGAAGGGTGCATGACTGATTATTAGAGCCATTCAATGTTCTATGAAGGGGTTTTAACCCTTTAAGCTTACTGTATCATATTAAATATGCAACTGTTTAAAGCCTCTAAATTATCAACATGATCAAAACTGCAGAAAAAACCTGTTGTACACAATTGATACAGTGTTGGGGAAAGTACCTTTGAAAAGTAATGCGTTACTCCCTAAAAAAAACTAACTAATTGCGTTACTTTTTATGAAAAGTAATGCGTTACATTACTTTTGCGTTACTTTTTCAAGCCTCACCTTGCTTGTTTGTTTTTTAATAAGTTCTATTTTTGGCAAATGTTAAGGCCCTTTCACACCAAAAGTGAGATGAATAAGCCTCAGGCTGAAGGCAATGCATATTTTCGGCGCAGCTCAAGCAAACTGGTTTCATTCATTTTATGGAATACTGAATGTTTTTGTGCAAGTGAAATGAGTAAATGCATGTTCACATTTATTCTAGAGCTACAATAATCATCATGTTTACTCAGCGCACACACCTCCGACCTTTATTTCTCTCAGAGTGGGGACAGGAGAGCTGTCAGTCAATAACTATGAAAAAGTAACTTGCGTTACTTATTTGAAAAAGTAACTTGGATATTTTGTTGTAAATTGAAAAAGTATTAATGCATTACTTTACTAGTTACTTGGAAAAGTAATCTGATAACGTAACTCAAGTTACTTGTAATCCGTTACCCCCAACACTGAATCTACTACATGCCTTCTGTCATCTGATGCCTAGTCTTTTAGTATGACGGTAAAAATGTCCCCCTTCAGCTCGTGGTTCATGTGTCTTTTTACAGTAAAATCTACTGATTTTTGTAAAGTAAACGTAAGAATTACTTTCATATTGTTAGTAAGATCTCAAGATGAACTCTTACTGGACTGAAGCAACTATGATTTACTTAATTATCCATACATCTTTTTTTTATAATCATGGTCAAATGTGAGTTTCAAATATGGTCCATCAGGATTTTGAGGAAGGTTTATTTGTTCATCTCTCAATCGTCATTGTATTGCATTACCTTTTAAGTTTTAAAACTACGGAGCTTTGATCATGAAACTAAGCATTTAAATATCATCTTACTAAGACGTAATATTGGCAGATATAGAGTGACGACTGATATTTATATGCGTTTTATGTAAGTATCTGATATACAGTTATGAAGATCTCATTGATTTACATTACAAGCTTCCAGAATTTCATCTTACTTTTGGCCATATAAATATAAGCAACTGCTAAAAGATGTACATAGATGTAATAATTAAAAAAAAAAAAAAATTGTACTTTATAATTTTTTTTGACCAATTGTGATGGACTTGGCATCTTAATTCTGGATTGTTCTGTAGGTCTAGTTGCATGAACTCATTGCCATAAACATAAAGCTCTGCCATGTGTCTTTTAGTGTGATAATCATACTGTGATTGCAGATGATTGGCTCCTTGTCGGGACCAAACCGGGTCATCTCCTTCAGTACAGGATCAAGAAAGATGCAGGTACATAGTTTTTGTTTGAAGCTGTGGTCATATTTAGTATTGATTATTTTTGGGATTTTCTTTTAGTTTAATTGATATGTTTCGTTACAGGCACAAACAGATTTGAAGTTACATTAGAGAAATCAAATAAGAACTTCTCAAAGAAGATTCAGCAGGTATGCACTGATGGAGTCCACCAATGAAGTATTAGTTCACCCAAATTTTGTCATTATTTACCCACCGTTATGTTGTCAAGCGATTTAAAATATTTTATTTCATTATAATTAATTACATCAAATTTGGATGAGAAATTACCCCCCAAAAGATAATCATTATTGTGATAAATGAGAAAAGCGTCGAATAGACATTACAAAAAGTAGCTATAGACAGAAATATTTTATTTGATTCAACATAGAATTTATTACACATAAACTTTTTGGCTGCAATGGCCATAATTATTTTTTCAGAAGCTGCATCTGAATTGGCATTTAGATATATTTACAAACCAAAACAGTTTGGTTACAAACACTCTTCAAAATATATTATTTCATGTTCTGCAAAAGAAAGAAAGTCAGGTTTGAAATGACATGAGGGTGAGTAAATGTAAATAAACAGAACTCTCCTATATATATGTATATATATGTATGTATGTGTGTATATATGTATGTATGTGTGTATATATATATATATATATATATATATATATATTTATTTATTTTTTTTCCAAGTGATAATCTAAATAATAAACTTAAAGTGCCAGTAAGTTGCAGTTAATGTCTAAATGAGTAAGTCATTGAGCCATTTATTCATTTGATTCATTCAAACGTCTGATTCATTCAGGAATGATGTATTAGTGCCATTGAATCATTGGTTCACCTGAGTGATTCACTCAAAAATCGGATTCATTTATAATCAAAACACTGTGTTGCTCTGAGACACACACCAGTTCGACTTTGGCTTTATAATTTTGTTGGCAAAAACAAACAATATTGTTTTATTGAACTGTCCAACAATCTTGTTTATTGAACTGTTGTAAATCAATTTGTACTTGTGCTACAAAAACAGCACTTGTGTGATATTGCACTTGTTGCTCATGTGATATTGCTACATTATTACTACATTATAGGATATAAATATGATACAGCTCATACAGGGACATTTTTGCCCTCATATCTTGAATTTTAGGCGCATATAACTGCATTCTATTGGCTAAATCACAGTGTTTACCTTGTTCATCAACTTTATTGAAATCTAAGATGATCTATGTAGGTCTGCGTTAATTTTATTTTACCATAACAACTTAATTAAATTAACATATTTAAATCGATATCCTATTTGTTCTGTATTGTTATTGATAAATAGTACCTTTTTTGTTGTTTTTTCTCACAAAAAGCAATCGTATACTTCAAAAAAAATTAGAATATAATAGTTTGGCATCTGTGGTCACTTTAAACTGATTTTTTTGTGCAAGCTGAATGAAGATTCTTCAAAAAATTATTTTTTAACATGTAAAAATAGCAGAAAATTGAGACAGTTGAGAAAATAATGACAAGTTGACGGTGGTAAACTATGTGTAAAGAAAATAATTTGCTTCTGGGCATCCCTTATAATCTGTTTCCTCTTTCAGCTGTTTGTGGTTTCGCAGTACAAGATTTTGGTTAGTCTTTTGGGTGAGTATTTTTTGCCAAGTCATTGTCATATGATGTGTAATCATATACTTTCAATTTTGGTTGCATATAAGAGACCAAATTGATGTGGTGTAATGTATGCTATGGAACGGTGTAGTTTTGGTGTCAGCAGTGCCATTGCCCTCTTTCATTTCAGAAAATAACATCCACGTTCATGACTTGCTGACGTTCCAGCAGATAACTGTGGTGTCCAAAGCCAGAGGGGCCACACTGTTTGCCTGTGACCTGCAGGTAGGTTAAAGAATGCCTCTCGCCTGTTGATTTTATTCATGCATACAGTGGTCCCAAAAAGTTTTGTGACTCCGTTTGTGAAGTGATGAACTTTGTGAGTGATTACTCTTCAAGGACACATGTAAACTTGAGGAGAACTGACTTCATACATCTTCTAAAAAATCACAGCTACAGTTGCATAAAAGTCACTGCAAAAGAAGTATCAGAAAAGTAAACTTAATTCTGTGAAAAAGTTTTTAAAAGATTATTTTGCTTTGATATTTTGTTATGAAATGCAGTGAAATTCATACACTTCTGTGTCCAAATACTCAGGGTCCCTGCAGGTCCTTAAGTTTTAAAAATCTTAAATGGTATAAGAATTCTTAATTATAATTTCATGAGGTCTTAAATTTGGGGATGGGGAAAAACAGGAATGGTGGTACGGCATAATGTGATTGATTATTAAATATCAGAACGCGATGACATGAATGAGACATCAAATTTGCCCTGGTTTTTTGACATATAAGAAGTCTTTGTACAATTTAAGCGTCCTGCAAATTTCAGAGCTTAAAACATCCTCCTTATTATAAACAAAGCATTTAATGAAACAAGCTCGAAAAGCGGCTTGTTTTGTTTTTGGGTGACCTGTGACATCACATGGGCAAATATATTTGCATATGACTGCCTCCATAGCAAGAAATCGATGGATAGTGATACATCATCGCACCATAGGCCCCGCCCACTGGCGATCAGTCACTTAACGGATGACATTTGCCTATCCTGGACGTGAGTGTTGCGTCAAAAGCAAATAGAACCCATTATAATCACTGACGCTTTCTGCACTGGATACAGTATACAGATGCGTGTTCAGTTTCTGACGTACTCCGACAACTGGACAAATGAAAGACTGAAAAAAACGCTCACTTTTGTTGAAAGTTGAAGCAGTCAGCTGTATTGGATCTGACAGCAGGTTAAAAATGATAGTTTTTTCAAATATATATTTGTTTTTGTTTTTTGTCAAAAAAAAACAAAACTTTATTAACATTATAAGTGAACCTCAAGGATCATAGTACAAGGATTAAAAAAAAAATCCATGTCATGGGACAATTTTTCTTAAAAATGATTTAAATGTTTAAATGTGAGTTTTATCATTTTAAAAAACTTTGTTTTTGTCAAAACCTGTGTTTGAACTAGACATGCACCAATGTATCAGTCGATTTTTGATCAGTTTAGAACCATCAGCATATCAGCTATATCATTCAAAAAACTGTTGCACAATCTAATGTTTTTCTCTGGGTAAAATAATTAATGTTTTTAATAAGAAATATTTGCTTGCCATATTGTCTTATTTGTATTTTGTCTGTTTTTAATCTTACCTTGTGCCACTTTTATAATATTGACCTTCATTGAAAATGATTTGATGATACAGCAGCATAAACTAGCTAGTAGACATTAAGAGTTTAATGTGTTTTTAAAATTGGCTTGCTAATTTAAAACATGATCAAAACAGTAATCTGACGAAAGTTAAAATAAGTGAGCAGGTGACAAAATATCTTTATCAGTATAAGCCTTCCAAAAAAATCCTATTACCCTAATTTGAACTTTAAAGTTTTAATTGTGTTTTTACAGTCATTTTACAGTTTAGTGTGTTACCTTAGGCATTGTCCTCCGACCTTACTCAAACAGAAGTCATTTATGTTTGTGCAGGTCTTTAAAAATTATTTTAAAAACCGGAATACTTTTTGGGCCACTTTAAGTGAATGTCATTGCCCTTTTGAATCGCATCTGATCACATCACACTCTCTCTCTTCAGAAGTCCAGCTCAGGTGAGGCCAAACTGCGCTTGTGTGTTGCAGTCAAGAGGAAGATTCAGCTGTACTACTGGAAGGACAGAGAATTCCATGAATTACAGGTTGTTTGAGGCTTGAAAACACAAACAAAATACTTTTGATGAGGCATAACAGTAGTCTAAATCTTGTTTGCTCACTACTGCAGGGAGATTTCGCGGCTCCAGACATTCCCAAGTCCATGGCTTGGTGTGAGAACTCCATATGCGTGGGTTTCAAACGAGACTACTATCTAATCCGGGTAAGTGGGAAAAAAATGCAGCTGTGCTTATTTTTTTGTTTGCTCTGCAGTTTTGATGAAAGTTCATCGATGTTAGCCAGAAACAATACTACAGTTGCCCAATAGGGCAAGTGATAATTTTGTCAACACCCCCATGCAGGCCCCTTGGCAACTTAAATAGTAAAACCATTGGTTTAAGCGTGCTTTGTTTCCTCTTGGACTGATAAAAACCAGATTGGGGCTTTCTGCTTTC
This sequence comes from Zacco platypus, assembly GCA_038088235.1. NCBI lineage: Eukaryota > Metazoa > Chordata > Actinopteri > Cypriniformes > Xenocyprididae > Zacco > Zacco platypus. The sequence goes on from CM076069.1 coordinate 4,516,445, forward strand.
AGTTTTGTGTACAATATGTATCAGATTTATAGTGAATGGTCTATGTGCAGACTAGATCCCATTATGGATGTTCACTCACATTAGGCTTTTTGTGACTTTTCTCTTCAGATGGACGGGCGTGGCACAGTCAAGGAACTGTTCCCCACGGGGAAACAGCTGGAACCATTAGTGGCCCCATTGGCTGATGGGAAGGTAGCAGTGGGTCAGGATGACCTCACGGTTGTTTTGAACGAAGAAGGCGTCTGCACTCAGAAATGTGCCCTTAACTGGACGGACATCCCTGTTGCGATGGGTATGATGATGTCAGTCTTAACAAACATGTTCTCATAAGCAACTTATCAGACATGTTATGTCAAACAGGTTCAGCTAACAACAGATCGTCAAGTTACCATCTGATCAAATAATGAGTAACAATGCGGTTAAAAATCATATCTAATATTACTTCCGATGTCATGAACAATCCAATCTCCACCACCTTACTGTATAGCAAAATAAAACAAACTGACTGCAAAACATGCCTAACAATGTAATTTCTTTCACTTGATGAACTGTTCTGTACAAGTAATGTACTTGTGCATTATCTTTAAGCTGCCGCTAAAAAAAAAAAAAAAAGTTCATTACAATGTGGAAGAACTGCATAGCAACAACAACAATTTCAGTTATGAACCAGCGCCATGAACAAGTCCTTATTCAAATATATTTCACCCCTGAAAGCTGCAACTCACTAATGAGAATCATATGCTTGTTTCCACCATGAAATAAAAAATAATAAGTTATTGCTACTTTTATATCACAATTCAGATTTTTTTATTCTCGGAATTGCGAGTTTATATCTCACAATTCTGACTTTATAACTCACAATTACATGTTACAAAGTCAGAATTTTGAGATATAAACTCACAATTCTGAGAAAAAATATAGTTATTATTAGAAATATATATATAATTAGATAAAAATAAAAATAACAAATAAAAAATTGCAATTCTGATTTAAAAAAAAGTCTATATTTAATATTTTAGTCTATAAATAGTCTAACATTTAAGATATGTTTTTTCCTCATTGTTTTTATCACGCAATTCTGACTTTATAACTTGCAATTGCGGGTTTATGTCTCGCAGTTCTGAGAAATAATGTTAGCATTGTGAGATGCAAACTCATTTGCTAGAAAATAAAGTCGCAATTACCTTTTTTATTTTTTTAGTGGCGGAAACAAGCTTCCATAGAATCAGAATCTTTTTTTTTTGGATTGATGATTTGAACTGATTCATGGAAGAACTGAATGCGAGAGTTGTATTAATATTGGCTTATAAGCAGTTCCACACATAATCTGTGCCTGATTTCCACACACTAGGAACATCCAACATGCATTAAATTCAACAAATCCACTGCTCTTTGCATGGCTGCTTTTTAAATACGTATGCTCATTTGATTCTTTTGTAGTGCTGTCGTCTCTTTTCAACACGTTTCACCATTTTTAAATCCATTCATCTTCCATTTCTGAGTCTGCTAATGACCATTTCCTCATGTCTTTCAACAGAGCACCAGCCACCGTACATCATCGCAGTGCTGCCACGGTATGTGGAGATCCGCACTCTCGAACCCAGACTGCTGGTGCAGAGCGTAGAACTGCAGAGACCGCGTTTCATCACCTCTGCTGGGTGAGACCTGCACACAATCTCAGTTTAGAGGAAAACATGGTGGAACATTTTTCATTCTGACTGAAAGTCTATTTTACATGATCTATGTTTACATGCACCCACATGTTATAATCAAATGAATGGCTTAGACTGAAAAGCCTTCATGTTAACACCTCAATCGATGCGATTGAGCTTGATCCGAATGAAAGGGGTGGTGTAGATCTGAAGTAACCCCATCAGCAGGGAAAAAATGAAGCATTTAAAAGCGTGAATATGGCTACTTACAAATTGAGTCTGCTTTCTTTCCCTCTTTGATTTCACAGATCAAATGCTGTCTATGTCGCTAGCAATCATTTTGTTTGGCGTCTGGTGCCAGTCTCTATAGCCAGCCAGATACGGCAGCTGCTGCAGGACAAACAGTTTGAACTGGCGCTTCAGCTAGCAGTGAGAAACCCTGATTTTAACATCCAGGAAATAGAGTATGCAAAGTACACAATGTGTATCTTATGTTGACCTGGTTTTTGTGTCATCTTTTCTCAGAAAATGAAGGATGATTCAGATGCCGACAAGAGACAACAGATCCATCACATTCAGAACCTGTATGCCTTCAACCTGTTCTGTCAGAAGCGGTTTGACGACTCCATGCAGGGCTTTGCTAAGTTGGGCACAGGTGTGTTGAGTTCATAAAGCAGTAATGAGCAAAGAGTAAATTGATTTAAGTTGTAATTGATTTCCTTGACCAGAGCATTCAAGTATTCAAGAGAAACTTTCTGGTAGACCGATTAAAAAAAACCTGCACACAGTTGTTTAAATACCGACCGGTCAGATTTGAGTTTTGGAAAGTTTATTTTTGTGTCAGATAAACCTCACTGGTCTTGGTCTTCCTGACTAAAGCTGAGTTGCAATGTATTGTCCACTAGAGAGTGCCATTGCACCAGGACATGTGTGAATAATAGTTCTACAGTGATGAGGCATTTCTGTAAGTTAACCCATTTGCATCACTCTGGTTCCCTCAACAGAAACCCAATAGGATTTTTCTGTTGGCTTTTGAATTATTGCAGAAAATAAGTGATCAACAAAAGTTTGATTCATACACATTTTGTTCATCATGGTAATCTTCATAAATGAAGTTTTGAAGACCAAATACAATTTTAGGCTATAAACAAACTACACTATGGTCACATGACTTCAATATCACCACCATTACGCTGCATTCACTCAGGAAGTTGACACTTGGCGGAGGGCGTGTTCTGAAGCTTGGGGCTGACGCGACTGTCATAGTCTAGCGCAATTGGCTAGTGTCTGTGCTACTGTATTTGCATAGATGATTTGATTGGCTGACACCTGTGTTGGCGCTTGCATAGTTGAGAAATTTTCATTTGTGAAGCGACGTAACGGAACCCACGTTCGGCAGCGCATTACGCCACCCATTCAAAGTAAATGAGAAGCGCTAACGCCGACGCCCTGTGTGAAATGGATCGTTAAGCTTCAACAACACTTTCAATCTTTATTTAAAAAAAAATAAATAAAAATAATTTCTCTGAAAGTTCATGTTTTGAATAGTTTGCAAGAGCGTGATTATAAACAGTGAGACTGAAAGAGACTGAGTAGATGAGTTTATTTTATTTTGTTTTTCGGTGATATGATATTTAATGTCCCATACAACCTCTCTAGTCCCATTTAGACACCTGCGAGAAACGGCCAAGTAAAAGCTTTATAAAAATCGCAAGGGGTTATCACTGATGTATTTTATGTCATTGCATAAAACATGAAAATATTTTGAGCTTGTTCACCACAGACCTTATTTCAAACCCATAGACTTCAGGGTGATGTAGCCGGAAATACAACTTGTTTTGGCCTACAAAAACACATCATCACTGCAGCACCCTATATAATGGGTAAAAGCTGATTTGTTCTTCTCTTGGATAGATCCCACTCATGTTATTGGACTGTATCCAGACCTCCTTCCCTCTGACTACCGGAAACAGCTGCACTACCCCAACCCTCTGCCTACACTGTCTGGAGCCGAGCTGGAGAAAGCCCACCTAGCCCTCATAGACTACCTGACACAGGTATTCATGATTTCTGAATTTCATATTGTTCTGCAAACCTTTTTTTCATCTTGTTACAGATTTCTCTTTGTGTTTTTGATAGAAACGCAGTCATTTAGTGAAGCAGCTGAATGACTCGGACCCCTCTACCACCTCCCCTCTCATGGAGGGGACCCCCACCATCAAGAGCCGCAAGAAACTCCTTCAGATCATCGATACCACCCTGCTCAAATGTTACCTCCACGTAAGACCCTCACATTGTTCTCAGCAACTCTGCTCTGAGCCGTCGTGAGCTGCATTGACAGCATCTTAACTGAAATGGCGTCTTGATTAATGATCACAGTTGATTCCAACAGATGTTGAAAGTCTGGTGATTGCATCTCGCGAAGCTTAAGGGTGTAGTGCACCCAAAATTGAAAATTTGCTTTTAATTTACTCGCCCTCAAGCCATCCAAGATATAGTTGAAGTAAAGAACAGTACAGTAGAACAGTAAAGAAGATTTTTAGTAGACATGCACTGATTGCAATTTTCTTTGGCCGATTTCATTTTTTTTTTTGAAACACTGACCTTCTGATTTTCTTTTAAAAAGAACTATAATTGACAGTATATACAAACAAAAATCTAATTTTCTTCAATGCAAAATTAAAGCTGCAATATATAAAATATTTGCAGTAAAATATCCAAAAACCACAAGGCCAGTGTTATATATTTTGTTCAGTTGAGTACTTACAGTATCCCAAATGTTTCTAACTATTTTCTGAGTACCATGCTTTACCATGCCTTTTTCAAGTGGCTAACATAGCATAATCAGATGCAGCTTTATTTTTAGTAAAAGTAATACATTATTTTCTCCATCATATAGTAAGATTTAAAATTAATTGCATGCCATTATCAACACAAGCCATCCATTTTTATTAATATTATATTCTAATATGGATCTATCTTACTGTAGTGTGTAACAAGTGTCTCACAGCAGCCAGTGAGCGAACGCACAGAGTAACATTATAACATCATTTCAACACACTCAAATGTATCTAATATGATAAACAGAGCTGCGTTACCTCATACTCAATCGGAAAAGTGGAAACTGTGGCATAATAAAAGTCCCGCTGCTCGCGAGGCATGTGTCGCGTTCGTCTCTCATTAACAATCGCTCCAGCGCCTCGTTCAGCTCCACAACACTCGGTCCTGCTCTGCTTCATACTACAGTAACATTAATAATCACATCCATGAACGTGATTTCTCAGTCCCATCACGATTCTTTTCCCCTGGCTGTGAGCTGAAGACCACATATCCCAAGATTCCACGCTCAAACTTGGCGTCGTCAAGCTATGTCTTTGTTTTGAATAAGTGAACTACATAGTGCACCTTTAAGAACAAATAAACAAATTTCAAACAGCAGCACATATCAATGCAATAGAATAAAGAGAGATATGAAATAAACAGCTTTAAGTTTTTCAAGTGGGCATACAATATATATATATAATTCAGTATACAGTATATAAGACATACTACAGAAATTAAAGTAATCAAATGTTAAATAATAAATAATGCTGAATAGACAATTAATGCTTACAATTAGTTTATTCAGTCAAGAGCAGAGTTTTTTTTGTCTTTTGTTCTTTTATTTACATGACAGACAGCAGCAGGAATATTAGTCTTTAAGAGTTTAAGCTCAGATTCAATATACTGTTACCAGTGTTATGGAGTTATGGAATACATGTAACAGTCATGTATTTAAAATACAAAATATAAGTAGCAGTATTTCATAATGGTTACATTTTAAATGGGTGGTGATCAAATGTTTAATAATATTAACAAAATAAGAGGGATCATATAAATAGCATGTTGCTTTTATTAGTACTATCTAGTACAAACCCATGAATCTTACCTGAATGATCCACAACTGTTTTCATGTTTTGTTATAGTTTGTGAGTCCCTTGTTTAAACTGCCTGCTGTTCATCAGAAAAATCCTTAAACTACTTTATTTCAACATACTGTAATGGATTCTGTGTGAATTTAGAGCATAGTTTTTGTTTTGTTTTTTAATCTGCAGACCAATGTTGCCTTGGTGTCGCCTCTCCTGCGCCTGGAGAACAACCACTGTCACATAGAGGAGAGCGAGTACGTTTTAAAGAAAGCTCATAAATACAGCGAACTCATCATCCTCTATGAGAAGAAAGGCCTTCACCAGAAAGGTGCGCACAGTCTTATCAATTGCTTAGATTTGAATGTGAGCCTGAGGAATCTCCATTAGGAGTATAATGTCTACTGGTGTCTGTCATGTTGCTCATCCCTCAGAAAAACCCAAGCATCTGAACATCATTTGGAGGGCTCAGATCAGCTCTTGTTCATAGAGATGGCTCTAATCATGTTTTGTTGATGTCATGCCTTACAGAAGAGAATACGGATGAGGACCAGGCTGTGTTGATCTATACTGCCAAATAAAGCCTCAGTGCAGCCAAGAAAACTTCCTTATATAAACATCTCTGTCACAAACTGTCTCATGAATATACACTCTTTCTGTTTGGCTCCCTCATTCTCATGCAGTTGTTTCCAATTGGTTTTATTAGCGTTCTCTGTTTATTTATGTGATTGATTGATTGAAGTTTCATTAACCCTTTAAATCTAAAGCTGTTTTAGCATTGCGTTAAAAAAAAGCATCCAAAAAGAGCCAGACAAAATAACCTGCGGTTCGGTAAGAGTGAGTCATCTGAGCCGTTTCATTAAGGAAGTCCATTCAAAACGAATGATTTCTTCATGAATTGGATGTATGTTCTTCAATAGCATGTCTATTTTCACTGACGATATGTGATTTTGCGGCACCATTCTTTCTTGTGACGTGCAATTCAGAAGTCACTTAAAAAAAATACATTTCCATTTTTGCCATGATGCTGCAGATTGTGTGCCGCCATCTTGTCGTCTTCCTCATTCAGTTCAATTGACTTACAGAAGTGTGATTATCCAGCTCTGCAGGTTCTGCTGGATCAGTCTACTAAAGCCAACTCTCCTCTGAAGGGTCATGAGAGGACTGTACAGTATCTTCAGAGGCTGGGTGAGTTTACCACACCATACATCTTGGCTGTAGTTTAACATAGTCAATAAACAAGTTAAGTACTGTAGTTAGTGTGCATTATGATTGTACACATTAAAGGCCCCATGTTTTCGTTTTTTTTTTTCCTTCTTCATTTAGAGGTAAAAAGAAGTTCAAAATACCTTTTGTAGCGATATACTGTTAGCAAACATGATTTATGCAGTAGATTCCTTTAAAATATGAAAGTCTGTCTAGAAAGTTTGCTTTGGCAAACTGTTTAGAACTCCCGAAATGAACCCCATCCAAACTTCGTTTTTGCCTGATTTTGTTCTAAATTACATTATAAGTTCGTTTTTCGATTTCGTACATTGGGGCCTTAAAGCTTAGTTTTTAATAAGTGGTAGTCGTGAGGGAGTCGGGCTTGTAACCTGAAGGTTGTTGGTTCGATTCCCACGCCGGCAAGAATTGAAGGTGGGGATTGTGAATGAACAGCACTCTCTCCACCTTCAATACCATGACTAAGGTGCCCTTGAGCAAGGCATGAAACCCCTAATTGCTCCCCTTGAAAGTCGCTTTGGATTAAAGCGTCTGCCAAATGAATAAATGTAAATGTAATAACTCAGTTATAGTTCGATTGCTTGAATACCCACTTTTTTTCTGAAGGTCAAGAAGTCTACATTTAGTGTGCCAGAATCTTAAACATACTATCAATCGCACATGAATTTTGCAACTGCAGAAATTCATTAGATTTTTAGAGACTCCAACCTCCAACCAAATCAAGCAGAAATCGTGATATCAATTGAATTCGTTACACTTGATTAGATGAAGTTTGCAGCATCAATTAAAGACGAGTTTAAAAGGGCTCCTTGCAGTTCTACATCGTAATACAAGTTTGATGGCTCAGCATTTGTAAATGAAGAAAATAACAGTTTAAATTATTATTATATTAAATAGTCAATTTTATTTTACAATGAAATATTGCAGTAGTAGTCATTTTTATATTTTAATTTAGTAGTAATATTATTATTATTATTATTATTATAGCCAAATTGATTTATGATTACAAATGTTGGCGAAATTGTGCAAGCACAACAAGCCTGTAATTTTTAAAACGCATTTTAAACTGCAATCGCGGTAAAAAAGGCAATTTGATTTATTTTTTTTTCAATTCGTGCAGCCCTACTCCCTTTCATTTTTATTAAATTTGCAGATACAGTTACAGATTTTGTATATTAGTAACAGTGAGATATTTGATAAGTAACATTTTCATTCTGACTAGATCAACAATATGTTAATTTGTAAGACATGCACCAGTGACATGTATTGGTGACTTTATGCACAGGTGTGGAGAACCTGGGCATCATATTTGAGTTTTCACTGTGGGTTCTGAAGATTTGTCCTGAGGATGGACTGAAGGTGAGATATATGTGGTCTGGTTGTATCTCCATGTCTTCTGGGGTCATTTTGAAGAGCTTGAGTTTGGTTTTGTTGCTGTCAGATCTTCACTGAGGACCTGACGGAGGTGGAGACTCTACCCAGGGATAAGGTATTGAACTTCCTGAAGGATGGGTTCAAGGAGCTGGCCATCCCATACCTGGAACACATAATTTACATGTGGGAAGAGACACGGCCCGAGTTCCACAATGTTCTGATCCAGCTGTACCTGGAGAAAGTGCAAGGCCTCATGAAAGCGTACCTCAACTCACTGCCTGAAGGTCAGACTTGCCCCTGTCATACACTCCTTTATAAGTACAACTGCAGAGCCGCTCTAGGAATGCTACTGCTAATGATAATATAATAACTACTTAAAGGGATAGTTCACCCAAAAATGAAAATTATTCCATAATTTACTCACCCTCAAGCTATCCTAGGTGTTTATGTCTTTCTTCTTTCAGCCAAACACAATCGGAGTTATATTAAAAATTATCCTTGCTCTTCCAAGCTTTCTGCTGCTTGATAACAGACTCTTGTGAGGAGACCGCTAATGGCGAGCCATTCATTTGCCACTCTGATTGCACTCATTTCAAGCTCAATAAGACACAACAAAAGAATTTTAAATCTGTACTGGGGAGCTGTCTGTGTGACAGACGCACACGACTCATGCGCACAGAAAGCCACTTCAGACAGCTACTTTGTTGAGTATCCTCGTAAGCACAGTCTTCAATGAGTTAAGTAGAGTCTTAGGGTGCGTTCACAATTGTAGTTCGGTTGGTTTGGTCCGGACCAAAAAACAAAAACAAAATATATAGTCCTGGTCCGCTTAGCGTTCACACTGGCATTTTTAGCGGCGAACCTTAAGTTACCGAACCAAAGGCACAGGGATATGGTCACAACTTGATTGGTCGGCTTTTATGACATATATTTTGCGACGGTCCTTGCTTACCGAACATTCAAAACAATGCTGTGTGCTGGATTAAACGCCATCATTTTATGCGTGTACATATGCTTTATTTTTACCAGCTGAGAACTCACGAAGAGCTCATAAAATGATCAAAACATTCAAAACAGCACCAGGATACACCATTTTGGATACACCGATCTTTCAAATCAGCTGACTTGTAGCGTCGCATCTTGTGACATCACGTCCTGTTTTTGGTTCGTTTACATGTCTTTGGTCCGTGTTGCGTTCATATATCAATCGAACCGCACCAGAGTTCGTTTGGAAGCGGACCGAGACCCATCTTTTTAGCGGTCTCGGTCCGCTTGTTTGGTGCGCTCCAGGGTTCGGATGGCAGCGTTCACATATGTTCAAACGAACCGCACTAACTGAGTAACCGCACCAGGGTTCGTTTTAATCGAACCAAACATGACAAATGTGAACGCACCCTTAAATGACAGTAAAGAGTGAGGACATCTCCGCGCCATATGTGTCCGATCTTAAAGTGACAGCAGCCTAATAAACCTGCTGCTGTCTGTCATTAATGTTAATCAAAGACAAAGAAAATCCTGCAATGCTCTTGAACGAATAACTTTTTTTAGCTTCAATAAGGATTAATCTATATTTAATTTATAATTTATGCAGTGAAGACTGTGAAGTGTGAACATTGTCATACCCATTACCATGCCAAACACTCAGAGTTGTCATGATAGAACATTAGTTAGTATAACATAAACTAACAATGAAAAATACTTCTTGCATTTATTAATCTTTGTTAATGTTAATTTCATCATTTAATAATACATATTAAAAATTAAAGTTGTATCGATTAATATTACTTATTGCACTGTGAACTAAAATGAACAAATGTAACTAGCATTAACAAACTTTAATAAATGCTGTTAAACATATTGCTCATTTTTAGTTAATTTTAAAATCTTTATTGTAAAGTGTTACCAAAATAATGGATAACATAAAAATAATCTTTGTGCCACAAAGTATCCATAAATGTTTCTAAAATGAAAATTTTCCTGCTGTATGAAAGTAAAGGACATTGTGTTGACTGTGTCCAGGTGTTTCAGCTGTAGCTGCAGGGAAGGAGGCGGGAGAGCTTGGAGAATTCAGGAACAAGCTTCTGACATTTCTGGAAGTTTCCAGCAGCTATGAGCCAGAGAGACTCATCAGTGATTTCCCATTTGATGGTGAGTCCAGAGGTCAGAGACATTACAATATGAAATCTAGAAATAAAGCTGGATGACACATACTGTTCTTCTTTCCTCTCTCTCTCTCTCTCTCTCTCTCTTCAGGTCTGTTGGAGGAGAGGGCTCTGCTCTTGGGTCGTATGGGGAAACATGAGCAGGCTCTCTTCATCTATGTTCACATTCTAAAAGACACGCGTATGGCTGAAGAGTGAGTATCGTTCTTTAATGACCCCCAGCCCTGCATGAAGTCAACATGAAATCAATACTGACCCTGTTCACTTTTTTATACACGTTCCTGCCCCTATTCATCAGTGCACACTATTATTAGAAAAGAACAATTTGTCATTTGTTATCTACTATCAAAGTTGAATAATTTCCTCCAAGTTAAGTTATGTATTTGTCTGATCCTTCCTAGGCTGCACTAATGGTTATGACGTAGCCAAAAAGCTATTTAGACATTGTTTTAGGCTGCTTTTGTAGGCAACACTGTTATATAATGCTGCATAATACATTGCCGTGAAGTCTGGAACAATTCAGTTTTTTTTTTATGTTTTGAAAGAAGTCTCTTATGCTCTCCAATGCTGAATTTATTCGATCAAAAACGCTTGAAATAATATTACAATTTAAAATAGCTTTTTTCTATTGTAAAATATTTCAAAATGTCATTTAAGATGAATTTTCAGCATCATTACTTCAGTCTTCAATGTCACATGATCCTTCAGAAATCATTCTATACTCGGGACACACTTAACGATTGTAAGGCCGATTCTGAATGTAATCTGATATTTATGACTGATTAAGCGCCAGTTGTGTTCAGTCTGTGTTTAAATCCAGTCTATAAGTATTTAAATCCGCTTCAGTCGAAGGAAACGGTGTTGAGAATGTTAGAATGTTTCAGCTAGTCATTAAGTAATTTTCTGCTCAAGAAACATTTCTGATAATTATCAGAAAATAGTGTCAAAATTACCGACCGCGATACCAAGACATGTCTGATGAGCGTGTGAACACAAAGGCCAATCAGAGGCATTTACAAATCTGCTCAAAAGTGTCACATTTTTAAAACTTCAGTACTGACTTTGTATCGCGGTCAGTACTTTTGACAACACTAGTTAATTTTTTTTTTTTTTGTGGAAATTATGATATTCTTTTCAGGATTTTTTTTTTTTTTTATGAATCGAAATGTCAAAAGAACATCATTTATTTGAAATAGAAATATTGTGCAGCATTTTAAATGTCTTGACTGTCACTTTTTCATCAGTTTAATGCATCCTTGAATTTTTCAAAGTGGAAAAAAAAACTTAATGTATTCAAACTTTTGACCGATAATATAAATGTAGGCTATTAAAGCTTAAGCAATAATAGCAAATGACATTGGGCTCAATAGGACGCTTCCACGTTCCTGACTTCAGTCTGATATTAAATGCCCACTTTCAATTAATTCCCACCTACCAGTTCGTGTTGAATATCCTGTTACTGTATACAGCATGTTACACTCACATTACAAAAGTAAAATGCATTGAATTTCCTGTTGACTGTTCCATGATAAGGAATCTGGCTGTAAACACAAACTGCTGTCTCTCCTTACCTTCTCTAATTCTCCTGAATTTAGACTGTATTTTCTGTGTTGTGATTTTCCCAGGTACTGCCACAGTCATTATGATCCAGCTGCAAACGGCAATAAAGATGTGAGTGCCTCTCTGTGACTGTTCACAGTGTTATTTCAACTGCTTTCAGTGTGACATTGTAAATCTACATGTTGTATAGTTCAGTGCAACAGTCCCAACCACCAGGAGAATTTTTCATTTTGTCACACACGCTTAACATGTAAATATAAAAGCTGTGTGCAGTTTTGGAAGCAAACCAGTTGTAAAGACAAAAGTGTAGGTTGTGAATGAATGACTTAAAAAAAAAAAAGTGGAAATAAGAAAAAAAAAAAAAAAACTGTAGTTGCTCTTACATATAAGATGCTTGACTGAGTTATTGATTCAGTTTTTGAGCGGTTTCTGTAAGCTGTTGTTTGAGATTAACTGGAACTACATTTGTCATCCCAAACACTGTGTGGATGTAGCCACATGGAAATGTGAAACCATCTCTCTTGTTACGACACAACTTGTCTAAATGTTAACAGGGGTGCCATCTGTCTGTAGGTGTATCTGTCCCTCCTGCGCATGTATCTGTCTCCTCCGGACGTGCACTTCCTCGGGCCCATTAAGATGGAGTTATGTGAGCCGCAAGCAAACCTCCAGGCGGCCCTGAAAGTTCTTCAGCTCCACCACAGCAAACTCAACACCACCAAAGTGAGCTTTCCATCAAACTAACAATATCATACCAGAACAGAATGATACCCTGGAAAGCACCCACACACATAGAAACAGGCATGAAAACGGGTCAGGGGTGAAAAAGGTGAGAAGGATATTACCCCTCTAGGGGGGTCCGGGGGCATGCTCCCCCGTAAGAAAACTTTTAAATATTCCATATTTTAAAGCATCAATCTGATGCATTTTGAGATGCTTTTTTTGCCAACCCGGGGAGAGCTGGAGAAACTTGACTTCAGCCATGAGTCAAAAATTATTATGGCGTCCTTACTAAGTATTATGCAAGCCATTTCATGCCAGCCTGTCACTGGGTCTAACATTTACAGTATATGAGGCACAATGTGGTAAGGGCACCACAAATGGCTTAATGCATAACCCCCACAAGAGATGGTGGACATGCTGTAACTTAACTCGTCTACTCTTCCATCATGATTGACAGCCAATAAAATGTTATGTAATTCAGATTTTAATACATTTTATTGCCAAAGATAACAATTTACATAACAGTTTGTAATACTCTCAGAACCAGATCTCATATTTTCTTCTTTGCCTGAACCACCAGTGTCTCCATGGCCCGCTTTTGCTGTTTTGCCACATGTCTCAGCCTCGCCCTTTTCTCTTATCCCAGTATCCTAATATGATACTAAATACCACAAGGAAAAGGGCTTCTGTTTGTCACGTGCTGTCTTTGCATTTGAACATTGTAGGCCTACATTTTAAACGGCACACATTAGCTGAATAAATGTTAGTCAGTACAAACATATTTATAGTTGACAATGAATAGACAATGAACTGAATTCCAATAATAGCAAAACGAATCACTTCTTCTAAAAACAATGTCAAGTATAATTTAGACGAATCCGACATGTAATGAGGGCTGTGTTAACAGTAAAACGTCCGTCATTTAACTAATTTTAAAAACATGGATGGATAATACAAAATGCTTTCTGACATTTTGACAGAAAAAAAACACAAGCAAGAACAAAATTTAAACTTAGTCCGTCAATTTTCATTTTACAATTATCTTATGTCTGTGTGCGCGCGTCCGTGTTTGTGAGAGACGGCTCGCGCAGCACTGATACTACGCTACTTTTTAATCCATAATTAACTAACGCGCTAGTTTTCGTACAAAATAAATATGTAACATAATTAGGTACTCGAGTTATTATGAACACAATAACGTAACACATGCAGGCTACGTTGCTCAACAAGAAGAATTAATAAATGTACGTCTGTTTCTTCAGACTCGCGCTTATCGATAAGCTGATCAGTCATCCATAAATCACAGCACTTTCATAATCACTAAGCCATAGCGATTTCAAATTTATTAAGATTTATTGTTCAGCTTTACTTGAGCATTTTATCATTTGCATGGCTGAATGAGGGAACATAAATGACGGAGTATTTTAAGATAATCATCGAATCCAGAGGATTAAGTTAACTCGATACAATATTTCACCTTTCCACATCGAGCCCAGGCCGTTTACCTTCAGGTCAGAAGTACCGCGATTTCTGTCGCCTACTGTTCATCTGTCACACGGCGGGAGTGGAAGCTGGATCGAGCGGGAATCTTTGGTGTCGATTTTCAGTCTCTTTTTAATGATAGGGCTTTACGCATCTGTCAATCATCCCTCACTTATTTGGGGGAAGAACCTAGCGCTATGATTGGTCGAACTCTTCTTTTGCTGTTGCTTGATTTGAGGACTGCGCGTGCACAGAGGCGTCAACAGGTTTTTGCGTAGTTTAGAGTGACAAATCGTACCAGCGTACTTTGGACCTGTTCGCACTTCCTTGAATATGAATACCCCCCCCCCCCTTCCAAAAAATTTTCTCATCGAATCTACACGATTCACGTAGGTCACCTATTTTGGTTTCAAAACGGCGAATTTCGCCGAAAGGTGAGGGATTTTCATGCCTGTAGAAAAGCTTCTATATGGACCTTTAAAGGGTTGTGTAAACTCACAATTGCGTGTTGTATTGTCCAATTGTTGTTTCTCAGAATTGCGAGTTTATATCTCGCAATTCTGACTTTATAACTCGCAATTGTGACTTTGTAATTTCTGAGGAAAAAAGTCATAATTGTTATTAGAATTTTGTTATTTAGTTGCGGAAATAAGCTTCCATGAGAACCCTAGGGTTCTATATTGAACCCCACTAAACCTTTTTTTTCTAAGAATGCCGAACATTTGAGCATCATAACAAGATTTGCATGGGCTAAAGAGTGAAATACTGAAACACTACATGTTGCGACACAATCACCGCCAGTCATATGCCAGTCATTGATGTTTTAGAAAAGGCTGTTTTGAACCAGTAAAACTGACTGTGGACCATAAACCTAAGGTGGCATTTAATCATGGTTGTTTTTGCATTATTAAAGAAAAAAAAAAGAAAACCTAATTTTTATGCTTTGCATGCATTTCCTCTTGCCACTGCCTCAGAATGAGGCATCAGTTAAAAGTAGGGCTGTCAGGTGTTTTAAATTAAACATAGTGATAAATCTAATTCTAAGCATCTTCCTTTTTAATTAAAGAAAATAAAATCGTTTGGGTAGCAGCGCTCTTTGCTAACACTAAATTTGCGGTCACGGTAGCAAAATTTTGGCTAAATGTTGCAGGCAAAAAAGTCTGTTTTCTATTCTCAGTTTTGTAGCGGAGCAGAGCGCACACAGAAGTCTCTTTCAAACCAAATCATCCACCAGTTAAAATTCTTCGAACAATGGTCAATGTGACTGCACCTTAAGTTTTGATAATTATATTTTTATGATGGTTCATTTTTAATATTGAAATCAAATCAATACTTATACATTTCCACAACAGTTTTAATGTGACAAAAAGACAAGTTAGTTTCAATAAAAATCAACCCTGGGATGTAAAAGTGTCCTATTTTGGGTTGTATTTCACTCTTGTGTGGTTCTATGTCAATTTTCTCAGTTTAAGAATATATGCAAATATACAGTAACCAACCGAAATAGTCAAACTGAATAAAGGTCCCTTCACAACGAAAACAATAACTATGGCAAAACGAAATCATTCTAAATATAAAAGATTAGCAGAGTTCACACTGAAACTATAACGGCACAGAGGAACAAGATAGTTGGAATAACTTTCAGAATGATTTTTTTTTTCCAGCTGATGAATGATAAAAACATTGACAGCCAATCAGAATCCATCCTGCTTCAAAGAGCTTGAGCATTTAAAGCGGCAGATGACAAAACTCTATTAACCTATAAACAGAACGATATCGTCCACTGGTGTGAACGCTAAATATAGTTATCCTTATGGCTGTCTTTATAGTTATTGTTCATGGAGTAGACCTTAAGACTGTGTTGACTGCTCCAATTAAGTAAGACTGAGAGATGAAGCATGTGCTGTAGTGCCACACTATTCAATCCTGCTGATGCCGGCAGAGGAAATGAGACACTGTGTTGACATGTTATCAGATGCCACCCTTTCAGCTGTCGCTGAGTTCTGAACTTACACATTACCGTGTGGGAAACAACCTGCCATTCATGTTACTGTAGAATTTATTTTCTCTTTCCTTTGTAGTTTCATCATGTTAGAATGTTGAAAAGCAAAACATTTTGACATTTAGACAGATTCAATTCCTCATAACTCTCCAAACCACATGGCACATCATGGTGTTTCTCTCCGTCTTTCACTAGGCCATAAACCTGCTGCCAGCCAATACACAAATCCGTGAGATCCAGGTCTTCCTGGAGAATGTGTTGGAGGAGAAGGCTGGAAGGAAGCGCTTTGACCAGGTCCTGAAGAGCCTCCTACAGGCCGAGTTCCTGCGGGTATGTTTACTCGTGAACAACGGTTTGGTCTGCTACATAAATGATTGATTCAGTTTCTTTTGAAGCTGTGTAATTAATTAAATTCTGTGTTCTAAAATGCTGTATTGGTGCATTTTTTTAAATTACACAGTTACTTGGCAAAACATCTAGCTTGTTAATGGAAAAGAAAAACAGCAGATGCTCCTGAAAAAAAAAAAGTTAAATTAGTGGCATCTCTTCTTCTAAATAATTCCTCTCCAACATTATTTTATTATTTATTATTTTAAAAAGCACCTATTTTGCTTTTTTACATTCTCAGCTTTTTTTATGTGTAATGTTCAGGGTTGGGGAGTAACGAAATACAAGTAACTTAGTTACATATTTAAAATACTAAATTTGAGTACCTATTTCATTACAGTTACATTTTAAATGGGTGGTAATCCGATTACAGTTACATCTGAAAAGTATTTTTGATTACCAAAGTGATTACTTTGAATTTCAATGTCATTTAAACAGCAATTGGTGATTCTCTGACTCTGACAGTCTGAAAAAGTGGAGTTAAGTTTCATCAACATTTTAATATTTTTAAGAGGGATCATAAAAATGTTGTTATTTTTATTTAGTTCTGTCCTGAACAAGACAAAATGACTGAATTTATTAAAAAGAATTGCCCAACAGTCAACTTAACTGTCCTGTCATGACCTGATGATCCACGACTGTTTTCATGTTTTGTGATAGTTGTTTGTGAGTCATTTTATAATTCACTCGTCACTGCAACTTTTTCTCACAATTAGTTTTTTTCCCCTCACAATTGTGAGTTTGTATTTCACAATTCTGACTGCTTTTTCTCAGAATTCCAAGATTTAAACTCACAATTGCAAGTTATAAAGTCAGAATTGGGAGAAATAAACTTGTAATACTGACATTTTTTTTCTTGCAATTGTGAATTTAGTATGAGTTTATATCTCATAATTCTGACTTTATAACTCACAATTGCAACTTTATATCACGCAATTCTGAGGGAAAAAGTCAGAATTGTGAGATAAACACTTATTAGTATTCCAAAGTATTTTAAAGTATTTAGATTAAGTTACTAAACTTGAGTAATGTAACGAAATACGTTACAAATTACTTTTTAAAGCATGTATTTTGTAATCTGTAGTGAAATACATTTTAAAAGTAACCTACCCAGCCCTAGTAATGTTGTGGTGGTAAACGTGAAAAAACTCCAAAGCACAAAGTCCTCCAGCGGGAGTTATTCTCTGTATCAGTGTCACTGTTTCTGAACTCCCAGAAACGCCTCCATTGTACTCTTGAGTTTTCTTCTGGGAACAAACACGTCACAATATTCCTCATTTAAATAATTCCTGCCGAAGGCATATACAAAATAAAGGGGCGGGGTCTGGTTGAATATTTATTACAGTTATTTCCCAAACATGCCTGAAACACTTGACCAATCACAACACTGCTCCAGCCGACCAGTCAGAGCACATTGTGTTTTTCAGAAGGAGGGGCTTCATAGAGACAGGAACTACTGTTACTGACAGACTGGGAAGAGACGAACTGCAGCAATGACAAATATGGGGAAAATGTTTTTTGAACATTCAAGCAGGGAAAACTATTCTTTTAGAGCCCAAATACAAAATCAGGACTTTGTAAATGGGCATAATAGATCACCTTTAATAATATTTTAATCAATTTTTGTCCGTGTCCAGGTGCAGGAGGAACGAATCTTTCACCAGCAGGTGAAGTGCGTCATCACAGATGAAAAGACCTGCAGAGTGTGCAAGAAGAAGATCGGAAATAGGTGTGCCTCACATGATTGCAACTCATTTACGTTATACTATGCGCTAAGCATTTTTTGTAACGCAAGTGTTTATATTTGATAGTTTTGCAAAATAATTTAAAAGTAATGGGAGTGGGACATATTAGCATATCATTAAATTTATTTTTGATCCCACAGACGTAACATACAGAACCAGCCTTTCAGTTAATCTGGCACAGTTAATCTAGTTCTCTGATTTTGTTTGTTTTGGGGGTTTTTTAGCTCTGCAGACGTACTTGCGTATTTGTGATTATTGCTGTCAAGCAAATAAAATTTTAATCTAATTAATCACATGTTGTGGCGATTAACTATCTAATTTATCACTAGTTAATCACACATCAAATTTGACTGAGAAATTACCCCTGAAAGATAAAGTCATTATTGTATAAAGCATCAAATAGACATTTCAAAAAGTGGCTTCAGAAAAAAATATTTTATTTGATTCAACATAAAATTTATTACACACTTTTGGACCTTGAGATTGAGTAAATGATGACTGAATTTAAATTTTTTTATGAACTATACCTTATAATGTTTTGTTTGTTTGTTTTTAATATGGAAATATGAAATTGTACTCT
Organism: Zacco platypus; assembly: GCA_038088235.1. NCBI lineage: Eukaryota > Metazoa > Chordata > Actinopteri > Cypriniformes > Xenocyprididae > Zacco > Zacco platypus. The sequence goes on from CM076069.1 coordinate 4,535,241, forward strand.
AAATAAGAAACTAAAACTGCCAGTAGGTGGTGGTAAATGTCTTAATGATTCATTCATTCATTCGCTCGCTCGTTCAAACGGCTGTTTCATTCAGGAGTGAAGTAAATGGTTTTCTTTATGAATGGTCCATTGGATCATTGGTTCACCCGATTCATTCAAAACGCGGATTCAGAACTGAAACGTGTTGCTCGGAGACAAACAGTTTTGCTTTGTCCTTATATTTTCGTTGGCAAAATTGAGCAAAACAGACAATATTTTGTCTAAAATAACACAGTGTTAACTTCTTCTTTATTGAACTGTTGTATAAAACCAGTATCACATTTGCACTCAACTATTCTGGACAGAAAAACGGCAACTGTGTGAAATTGCGCTCCATACTCGTGTGATATAGCTTAACTATATCATATGATGTAAAACCGAGTTAAAAACTCAAACGGGGCATTTTTTTGCACCATATCTTGAATTTTAGGGACATTCTAACTGCATTCTATTGGCTCCATCATGCAGTGAATTGTTGCCCTGCTTCATGTTCATCATCAAACAACTGTATGAAATGCAGGGTTGCCAGGTTTGCTCAATAAAACCCGCCCAATTACTAATCAGAACTAGCTTAAAACTACTGTGTTTCGGGGGGTCCCTCTTTAAAATGCACGTTTTGGTGGGGTTCCCCTAGTAAAATCGCATTCCAGGAGGGTAAATATAATTTTTTGGGGGGTCACTTCAACCCACAAACATGAAAAACACAGACCTGGCAACACTGATGAAACGTCAGATGACCTTACGTCTCTGCATATCTGGGGCGGGCCAAGTGCGTTAAATGCATCAATTTTTTACCTTAGTTAATCTAATTAACGCGTTAAATCCACAGCCCGACATAAAACGCAAACGATAAATAAATCAAGCCAAAAATGCTCTGATGATTCATGTTATTAAATATTTTTCAGACTAAAAGACATTTGCATGACACTATACTGGGTCTCTATTGAATGTTTTCTGGTTTAGGAGCATCACAACAAGCTGTCAGATTAATACAACACTTTCCTGCTGGAGAATCTGACATATTGCTTCAATGAGCAGTTCTATTCATTCGAGTGGAAGCATCAAATCCAGTCTCACTTACTGTTTAGAACAAATATTGTGCATGTATATTAAAGGGGTATTTTTCACCCACAAATGACATTCTGTCATCATTTGCTCTACCTAACGTCATTCCAAACCTGTAAGAATTATGTTTTTAATGAAACCTGTAGAGAAAAAAAGAGAAAATCTGTGCTCTATTGGTACTCAATATGATTTTTTTGTGTCCTCTACGTGTCCAGTGCCTTTGCCAGGTATCCCAACGGTGTGGTGGTTCACTACTTCTGCTGTAAAGATCGCAGCATGTGTCCAGCAGAGTAGTGAAAGGCCGGAGACGGCGGACACGCTCCCTCAGCTGAACACGGAGACCTCAGCAAACATGAAGCATCTGTGTGAAAACGGCAGCCTGACGCGCCGCCGAAGGAAACGCCAGTCTGGATATTCTGCTCTCTCTATCTGTCTCTCTCTCTCTTTCCAGTGCGATGGCAAAGACCACACATCTGTCTGATGTAGTGCATCGAAAAACTATGGACAGTGAGACTTAATTCAGATTTATGAAGTGCATTACTCTGAAAGCTTTTCACAAACTGTGACGTCCTTTTTTCCCCTGAGAAACACTTATCTCCTCTCTTCCCTTTTCCTCTTTACTTACAGTGCACCCTTTCATCCAACATGACACTTTGTCCGATGCATTTAGTGGAAAGTAAAGGCCTGTGTTTGTATGCACCATCCAGGCTCACAAGACTCTTATTCTGAGCTGCGCTTGTAGGTGCCGCTCCGCTTCGCTCTGTTAGCTTGAGATGAAATCAGACACCTGATAAAAACCTTAATGTGGCCCCCCGTACAGAAAGGGCAGCGCTTGCACACCTACTGCTATGAGCCGTCCGATGGAAGGATGAACGCTTCCTCTAGTTGCATGGACGTGCGGAGAAGTCTGGATGTGTAGCTTGTTTTTAAGCAATGCCAAAAAGCTTGGTGTTGTGTCTTACGTTTTTCTAGTGGCATGAGATTTTGGAGAGCTCTACAGTCACGGTTGCGTGCCACTTTTTTTGTTCTGTTACTCTAGTGGCTTTAATTTATTATTAACACACTGTCTAAACGTGTCCAGGAATGTTTCACCTATGTGTGCATTCGTGTCGCTCAAATGGGCACCGGAGTTTTTCTGGCTTCCTAACACATGTCTAATTAACACTTGTGCTTTCAGTTGACTGTAAACCACGACCTGGACTGTTGCTCAAACAAAGGCGCGCTCACTTACATTAAACCATTATGACAGACCTGAAATTTTTTGGTGGAAATGGATGTGAATGTGTAGATTGTACATTGAATCTGAATCTAATAAACATGTATCTTCTCTTTTGCGCTTCATTTTCATTTGTTTGAACTGTAAGCACACATACACATTACAGTTACTTTGCATTGATTTCAGTGGTGACTGCGATTATATGGGTGGCTTCGTGGAGGTGCAGATAAGTGCCATTTGGTGTGCCGTTAGAAATCTTCTTGACCCTTAACAAAAACTAGAAATCATGGGGAATTGTATAACAAACATTTACACTTTTCATTTATCTATAGACACATCATCAGGGTTGGGGAGTAACGAAATACAAGTAACTTAGTTCCGTATTTAAAATACAAAATTTGAGTAACTGTATTTCATTACAGTTACATTTTAAATGGGTTCTAATCAGATTACAGTTACATCTGAAAAGTATTTTTGATTACCAAAGTGATTACTTTGAATTTTAATGTCATTTAAACAGCAATTGGTGATTCTCTGACTCTGACCGTCTGAAAAAGCGGAGTTAAGTTTCATCAACATTTTAATACTTTTAAGAGGATCATAAAAATGTTATTTTTATTTAGTACTGTCCTGAACAAGACAAAATGACTGAATTTATATAAAAAAAAAAAGTCAACTGTCAACTTAACTGTCCTGTCATGACCTGATGATCCACGACTGTTTTCATGTTTTGTGATAGTTGTTTGTGAGTCATTTTATAAAAAAGGTCACTGCAACTTTTTCTCACATTTTTTTTTTTTTTGCATTTCACAATTCTGACTTCTTTTTCTCAGAATTGGGAGATATAAACTTGCAATACTAACTTTTTTTTTTATTTAGTATGAATTTAGTGTTTTATAATATTTTAAATATGAAACCGTTTCATATGTCTGTCGACGTGTTGTCATTGTCCTCTTTGCTCCACGATGTATTTTTCACGGCGTGAGAACATGATGTGTGGCGTGAGAGCGCATGACTTGTCGGACAAAACAACAGTAACTAAAGGAGGCGGGTCTTTACGAAGGGTCAATTATGAATCTTGATCGGGCTGCCTCTGACGAGAGACCCGTGATAGCCAATGAGAGTGAGCAAGCGTCACCTACCGGACGTTGTATGCTTCTTTAGCTGAAACTTGGCAGTCAGAAACATGCAACGAAAGTGGAATATCGAGAAAGAAGGTCACCCATATTCTTTTTTTTCTGTTTTGTTTTTCATTGTAAAGTAGAACACGTGACAGGGGAGTCTGTTGACAAAACATTTGTTTTTATTCTCAAGTCACGTTTGATCTTGCGAGTCTCTGTGAGATCTTGTCTCACTGTGAAATCAATCAGGCGTGTGGAACTATCTAGTGTGTGCGTTAAGAGGATTATAATGCTAAAAATCAGTTGAAACTGCCTTTGGTCTCTCACAGTTTTAAAATCAGTTAGAAGAATATCAGTTATCAGGTCTTAAAAGAAGCCCAATTCTTCAGGAAAACGTTCTGTTACATTATGACTCACGCTGAGGAGGAGCCAATGATCTCAGGCCAAATCTCTTCAATGATTCAACTTCTGCAGATAGTTGCTTATTTGAAATACTAAAAGTCAAGTTTTAATTCCAGATTCAGTGTTTATTGTGTTTGGAGGCTGCTGTTTGGTCAAATGTAGAACAGCTTCAAAAGAGTCCATTGCCATCAGATATAATAATACTGGTAGTTTGCTTTAGTCCAAAACTGTAAATACACTGTAGACACAGTCAAAGGGAATAAATGTTGTATCCTTGTGTTGTCTGTATGGCGGTAAGTCTTGGGCTCTATTAGAATAGGTTTTCATTTAAAACACATTATTTTCCCCATATTTATCATTGTTGCAGCTCCTCTTTTCCGAGTCTGTCAGTAACACTCTGTTTGGTTCCTGTCTCAATGAAGCCCCTCCTCCTGAAAACACAATGTGCTCTGATTGGTCAGCTGGACCAGTGTGTTGTGATTGGTCAACCACTTTGGGCGTGTTTGGGAAATGTCCCGCCCCTTGACATGGCCATGAGTTTCACACACTACAAACTAACTCAATTATTTAAATGAGGAATATTGGGACATTCAGATATAGAGAATAACTCCTGCTGGAGGACTTTGTGCTTTGTAACTTTGCAGAGATTTTTCATGCTCAAACACCAACATTACACACTAAAAAAAGTTAAAAATGTACAAAAAGCTTAGGTCTTCTTTAAAGCTGCAGTCTGTAAGTTTTGCCTCTTTGTCGCCATCTCTGTTTGAAACCTGCAATTGCAGTTATTTGCAGAATTATGATCTTTTCGTCTGTTGTGCGTCGGCACGGCTCCTCAGCGCAGGTGAATCTAATGTTTTGAGAAGAATGTGTGTCCGTCATCGATCCGGTGGACACTGTGCAGGTACTTCAGAATCACAGATTTTTCACTGGAAAATGCAAATAAGTAACAAATCTGCCACTTTTTTTCTGACCAACTGAGGGAAAAAAAGCATTTCAATAAATCGCTGCCAATGATGATTAAATCCAACAATTGTTTATCTCATATCACATCAAACTGTGCAAATTATTATTATTGTTGTACGTTGTTGTTAATGTTAACAACATTAGCATTGTGTGACTATGTGTATTTAGTGTGTATTAAGGTTACCTGTAGAATTCAATTTCTATCCAGTCTAATCTCTAACGTTAATTTGTCATACCATACAATCCGCCATCAAAATTATAGGTTTAATTATTGCTGCTGCTGTGAGAATTACGTAATGACACAAAGACGAACGGCAGCATGCTCGAATTTCCTGCAGAAATTCACCAGTACCACTCGAATTATAAAACATTATTACAAGCTTACCGTTGTGAATCGGGTTAAGGTAAGGAGATAGTTTTGAACACTGGCTGGTTATGTACATGCTCAAAAATTGATTTTGGATCATTTTAAAACTTACAGACTGCAGCTTTAAAATAAACAGAGCCTTATTACATTAGTTTACATTTAATATCATGTTAAATATATTTCTATATAGTAAGTGTTAGTAAGTAAGTGGTGCTCGCCGTGCAAATCTCATTGTCATAATGCTAGGTTCTTCTGAGTTGTTTTCAGCACATTGCTTTATGGTTGCTAGGTGATCGCTTGGCTGACTTTTTTCTCCCCATAAAAAAAAAAAAAAATTAGGAATTTTCTACACTTTAGCCAGGAGAAGAGAACCCAAGAACGAAAAGGAGATCTTTGTGGGCTGAAATAAGGACTTTGGCAGCAGGGTTGTAAATGCCAGCTGTGGCCCCGAGAGGATTAGGAGGTTCACGTGGTTCATTTTGGAGCCTGTTCCAGGATCAGGTGGGTCTTGTTGATCCTTTTAAAGAAAATCACAGATGTTACACTCATCAATACATTTCAAATGCCTTACTGCTCAGACCTAATCTACAGCGTTGAGCAACAGCATCATAAATAATCACAACAGTAATTTGCTCTGAAATAATATTACATCTCATTCAGCAAATACTAAACTTTTGAACAGATTCTAGATGCTGATTGGTCAAAAAAGCATTCCAGTTGTGCTTAAGTACATACATACAGTAACAGCAATAACACAAAATCAGCATTTACTGATCGTCTTTGACATTGAATCATTTTTAATGATGAATAATTTCTGTATACAGTATAGTGGCCAAAAGTGATGTTTGATTAAACCATTGAAATATGAGGAAAATATTTTATATTTTTTAAATATCTGACGAAATGTTTTTGACATAAAAAGGCAAACTACAGCAACAGGAACAAAAAGCTCACAGGAAAAGCATAAACTGAATACAGCATTATAATTTACTAATATTTTGTTGGCTCTCTCATGTTTTTGCATGTGTTCATAATTTCTTTGTATGACAACCTAGCCAAAAATGATGTCGGCACAATTTGGCACGTTTCATTGCATTATAACAAATAAAACAATTGACTCCAAGCACAACTGTGCAGTACGCTTACAAAATCGTTAACACATTTTAATATTTGAATAAATGTTGAAGATGTCAGTTTTCCATTACTCAGATGTAACCTAACCTACATGCCTGGCTGCTATCTCTCAGATATCAGTAAATCAGACGAGACCATTTTAGTGCACATCACTTTCATCTATATTATACTATATTAACTTCACAGTATGGAAAACTTTGATGCTGAGATGGAAACAGCTGTGGCTCATTTTCAGAGCTGTTGATGGGCTGGAATGATCTCATATGAAATGCACAATCCGAACAGAACAGCAGAAAAAACCCTCTCTGACTGCCAGATCAGCTATTTGGAGGTTCTGTTTCGTGAAACAGCGTGTAACTTGCACTCACCATCAGGATTTCAGAGGAACGCTGCGTTCTGACTGGAGGGAAAATACCAATGAGCTGATGATGAAAAGAACTTTGCAATGTTGTTCTGTTGGAATAGAATATCGTTATTGTCACATGATGGAAGTAGTGGATTTAGTTATAAATATAAGAAGGGATTATTTGCTTTCGGCAGTTTCGTCTGCAAACTGTCCAATACATGAAAACAACTATAACTTTAATGTTTTCTTGAAGGAGTTCTCTTTCAGACAAACACAATCTGAGTTATTTTAATATACACACACCTAAAGGATTATTAGGAACACCTGTTCAATTTCTCATTAATGCAATTATCTAATCAACCAATCACACGGCAGTTGCTTCAATGCATTTAGGGGTGTGGTCCTGGTCAAGACAATCTCCTGAACTCCAAACTGAATGTCAGAATGGGAAAGAAAGGTGATTTAAGCAATTTTGAGCATGGCATGGTTGTCGGTGCCAGACGGGCCGGTCTGAGTATTTCACAATCTGCTCAATTACTGGGATTTTCACGCACAACCATTTCTAGGGTTTACAAAGAATGGTGTGAAAAGGGAAAAACATCCAGTATGCGGCAGTCCTGTGGGCGAAAATGCCTTGTTGATGCTAGAGGTCAGAGGAGAATGGGCCGACTGATTCAAGCTGATAGAAGAGCAACTTTGACTGAAATAACCACTCGTTACAACTGAGGTATGCAGCAAAGCACTTGTGAAGCCACAACACGCACAACCTTGAGGCGGATGGGCTATAACAGCAGAAGACCCCACCTGGTACTACTCATCTCCACTACAAATAGGAAAACGAGGCTACAATTTGCACAAGCTCACCAAAATTGGACAATTCAAGACTGGAAAAATGTTGCCTGGTCTGATGAGTCTCGATTTCTGTTGAGACATTCAGATGGTACAGTCAGAATTTGGCGTAAACAGAATGAGAACATGGATCCATCATGTCTTGTTACTACTGTGCAGGCTGGTGGTGGTGGTGTAATGGTGTGGGGGATGTTTTCTTGGCACACTTTAGGCCCCTTAGTGCCAATTGGCTATCGTTTAAATGCCACAGCCTACCTGAGCATTGTTTCTGACCATGTCCATCCCTTTATGACCACCATGTGCCCATCCTCTGATGGCTACTTCCAGCAGGATAATGCACCATGTCACAAAGCTTGAATCATTTCAAATTGGTTTCTTGGACATGACAATGAGTTCACTGTACTAAAATGGCCCCCACAGTCACCAGATCTCAACCCAATAGAGCATCTCTGGGATGTGGTGGAACGGGAGCTTCGTGCCCTGGATGTGCATCCCACAAATCTCCATCAACAGCAAGATGCTATCCTATCACCTTGTTGAATCAATGCCACGTAGAATTAAGGCAGTTCTGAAGGCGAAAGGGGGTCAAACACAGTATTAGTATGGTGTTCCTAATAATCCTTTAGGTGAGTGTATATACTGACGCATCTAAGCTTTATAATGGCAGTGAAATGGGATCGATGAGTTTGAGCTGAAAAAAGTGCTTCCGTCCATCATAAATGTACTCCACACGGCTCGGGTGGGTTAATAAAGGCCTTCTGAAGTGAAGCGATGCGTTTGTGTAAGACAAATATCCATATTTAACAAGTTACAGTTTGAAGTACCATTTCGGTAGCACTTTACTTGAAGGGGTGTGCATAAGACTGACATGACACCTTCATAATCGTGACATGACGCATGGTTTATGACAACTGACATGAAGTGTCATTCGCTCAATTATGTCATTTTTAATGCAAAGATGACATTGTTTGAGATGTCTTTGCTATGACAACTTGACATAAACCAAAACATCAAAACCTGTCATACATTTATCATAAACATGACAGATTATTTATAAAACTTAAGAAACTAACTTTTACCGACCTACGTTTTTTTACTTTTATGGGTTAACATTACATTAAACTGTCATGTGGTTGGTTTTGAATCTGGCTGTCATGAGAACATTATGACTCATTTTTCTGACTACTTTTTTTTCCAGTGGTACAAATTGAATTTGTCATTAAAATGTCATAAAATTATTTGACAATTATTTTGTCATGAATCTTTTTCTTGACCTAAACTACAGTGGTACAAATTGAATTTGTAAAATAAAATGTCATTAAGTGTTAATAAATAAAATAATTTTATAAAAGTGTCATGAATATTTTTCATTTCATAATTTCTTTAAGTACCACTGTAGTTTAGGGCAAGAAAAATATTCATGACGCTGTTATATGTCTTGGTAATGTCAAGTTGTCATGACAAAGATACTGACAGGTTACGATGTATTTGTCACGCTGCAGTGTAGATAAACTCACGAAACACGAAGACATATAATTCTAATAGGTAGTTTTAATTCCACGGGCAGGATAAACAGGAGACAGGCAGGTCACACGCAGCGTACATAGACGAGAACCGACAGAGACTGAACAAACACAAGGAGAATATATAGGGGAGATAATGAGGCTAACGTAATCAGGGAGATCAGAAACAGGTGTGGGTAATAATTAACTAGGTAGGTAAACACATGGAGGGCAAATGAACAGAGAATGACATCACTAGACAGGACTAAACTAAACATGACAGTTCATGGGTGTGACAGTATTGCTTTATGTCAAGTTGTCATAACAAAGACATCTCAAACAATGTCGTCTTTTCATTAAAAATGACATAATTGAGCGAATGACACTTCATGTCAGTTATCATAAACGTGCAAAAACCCTCCTTCATATGTGAAACTGTTTCATATGTCTGTCGACGCGTTGTCAGTGTCCTCTTTGCTCCACGATGTATTTTTCACTGTGTGAGAGCATGATGTGTGGCGTGAGAGCGCATGGCTTGTCGGACATAGCAACAGTAACTAAAGGGGGCGGGTCTTTGTGAAGGGGCGCACACTGTATATCACTTTCATAAACAAAGTGCAAGAAAATTGTAACGTCGTCAATTAGTAAGTCATGAAATAAAGGTAAAATACCAATAAATCATGTAACTTTTAGGTCGTGTGTTAGCTGGGAAGGATTTGCATGCAGGTATGATGTTCATTCTATTCATAAGCAGCAGTTTCCATGTTTCATTCACAGTTCATGTTAGTATATTGTGTATTTACCATGGTAATGGTTGTTTCTGTAACCCCAAAATTACACTTTATTTTCACTTTGTGTTATTTTGTATATTTTGGTGGCTCAAGCCAACCAACCAACTTTACTGTATTAACAAAAACTAGTTTGGGACTGTTATTAATAGCCGTAACTTATAGGCCTATTTATTCATAAGTTATATTCGTACAATTTATGAGTATGTTAAGTACAGTGGGACAGTACTTGTGTGTGTGTGTGTGTGTCAACAATTTTTATTAAATAAATGTGACTGTGTTTTAAAACACACACACACACACACACACACACACACAGGGTTGTTTTGCTATCAAATGAGGACATTCCATAGGCGTAATGGTTTTTATACTATACAAACTGTACATTCTCTACCCTTACACTAACCCTACTCCTACACCTACCCATCACAGAAAACATTCTGCAATTTTACATTTTTAATAAAACATTGTTTAGTAGAAGCTATTTTAAATATGAGTAGTCATGAAATGTCCTCACATTTCATGTTTATGTCGTAATACCAGTGTAATACCCATGGCATTATACAAATTTGTGTCCTCATAAATCACAAAAACAAGTACACACTATGGCAAGCCATTTTGACATTTATTCATTCTCAGGATAGGAATTCTTGATATCAATAATTAAATTCTAGATATCAAGAATTACATTTCCACTAATAAAAACTATAATTCTTGATATCTGTAATTGTATTTTTACTAGTGAAATCTCGCCATAGGCTGCCATTCAAATTCAATTGTTGAGATCAAGAATTGATTTCTTACTAGTTGAAATTCCAGTTTCACATATCAGGAATACAAATTTTTACTAGTAAATAAAAGTATAAAAGAATAAAAGTCAAAACGGCTTGCCATATGCCATAATTTGATGATGATTTTTACGAGTAAGAAATGTATTCCTGATATGTGAAACTGGAATTTCAACTAATAAGAAATTAATTCTTGATATCAACAATTGAATTTGAATGGCAGCCTATGGCGAGATTTCACTAGTAAAAATACAATTGTTGATATCAAGAATTATAGTTTATACTTGTGGAAATTGAATAGCTGATATCAAGAATTAACGTTGTTACTAGTGGAAAGGTAATTCTTGATATCAAAAAATGCCATTGTTACTAGTGGAAATCTAATTCCTGATATCAAGAATTAACATTTTAACTAATGAAAATGTAATTGTTGATATCACAAGTTCATATCCTGAAAATGAATAAAAGACAAAACGGCTTGCCATACACACACACACATAGTTTTTTTTCCACACATAGTCGCGACTTAATGACCATGGGAAAATGTGGGTCCCATGGCCAAACCAGTTGAGAAGCACTGATCTACAGAAACATCTGAAAGTCGCTGTACATTTGGCACACGTGATGTGATGTGATGTGATGTGATGTGTGAGCGGAGGCGGGCTCTAGGACCTGCGCGAAACCCGCCAGAGATCCGCTCTATTCTGGAGAGGCTGTTCACTGCGCACGGCTTCATCCTCATCCTCATCATCACCGACAACACATCACAAACACACGGAGCGGGTCGCCAAGCGTTCGGAGCCGCTCATGATGCGCAGGATTCGGGCCAACGCCATCCTCATCCTCACCGTGGCCTGGATCCTCGGCACCTTCTATTACCTGTGGCAGGACAGCAAACCATCCTCTTCTTCTTCCTCCTCCTCCTCCTCCTCGGGCTCCCAGCTGAAGAACCACGGGCAGAAATCCCCCTCCGGGAGGCTGGAGGAGCGCACTCTTCCCCTGATCGTGAGTGATGATGATCACTGATGTTTACTGCACATTTCACATGTTAAACATGCAGAAGCTTCACTGCTGATATATGGAGCCAGTGCGCGCGCACGATGTCAGGTGCATGTAAGAGGCTTTTCCTTAAGCCAGCTGCAGGTGTGTGTGTTTGTGTGTGTGTGTGTGTTTTGCAGATCCATGTGCTGCCTTTGTTAGGATTTAACCTACTATGCAGGCTAGCTGTAACACCCTGTGTCATTGATCAGTAATCCAATAGGAATGTAATTAGACATTTTTTCTGGATTCATATTTGCATTTGTATTATGATTTGGAACTAGCCCTATCAGACTCTAATTCAAATTTTATTGTACACTCTAAAAAATAAAGGTCCTTTATGGACATCGATGGTTCCATGAAGATCTATGGAAACTTTCAAATGCGCAAAAGGTTCTTTATAATGGAAAAGGGTTATTAAAATGTTCTTTACACTAAGAAAAGTAAGTGCTGGGAGGAAATGTTAAAACTTAATTTTACCGAAAATATAGGATTTTAAAACTTGCCAAACAAGTTGAAAGAAACAAGAAAGATCTGCATCTGATATATTCATTTTCAAAGTCAGATTCAAACCGACTTGAAGTGAGAATGACAAAACAATGATGATTCAGTCAAATCATGCAGGGTTTTCGATATTGACGGGCGATCTGAGTCATCTGTACTCTAGGACAGCTGTTTGCTGTTTGTTTTGCTCTTCTCGCAGTTTGACGCCACATTCATCGGCTCGAGGGCAAACGTTCAGATTTGACTTCTCAGTCTGCTGTCTCCCAAAAAGAACGTTTGATTTGACTCGAATGATTCCACACATGCAGAAAGATCTCACGATCAAGGATTTAAATCCTTGTTTAATGTTTCAATTGTTTAATGAACAGTCATTTGCATGCATGTGAAAAATGCAGATGCTTTCAACCAGATCAGAGAATCCTTCATCCCTGAACTGTGTCCTGCAGCTCCATGGCAACAGAGCATCACACGTGTGACATCGACCGCGAAGGTCTAGAGTGTCATGAAAAACAGATATTTATGTGTTTACTTGCACAAATACCTGGAAATGCTGATGGTGAAATGAGTTCTGAAGGATCTCTATTAAAACCTTTTATCCCAGGGCCTTGGCGATTATGATCTACACAAGATTTTCTGTAGAAAATATCATACATTTATCTTAACATATTGAATTTGACCAGTGGTTTCATAATAATTACAGATAATTATTCGATAGTATTCAGTTTAATTGCTCTATACTCTATATTAAATATCAGAATCCAAAAACATTCAGTGAGTGGGATGGCTAATATAATGCTGAGTGATGAAATTTAATGAAAAGCTTTTCATACAATATATATATAATGTATAAGAATGTTAAAACATATACAATACAAGGTTCCTAAAACAATCTGTAAGGACTATAGTATATTGAGTAATATATATATATATATATATATATATATATATATATATATATATATATATATGAAAATGTGTTCCTGTGACGGGTAGGTATAGTGTAGGGAAGGGCCTTAACATAGTGACTTTTTAATTTTTTGTCAAACATTCTTACATACGATTTTTAAGTCTTACTACCTGATCTTACTATCTTAGTGAGGTCATTTGGACCCCACAAACTAGTATAAACAAGAGTATGTGTGTGTGTGTGTGTGTGTGTGTGTGTGTGTGTGTGTGTGTTAGTGTTAGTAAATAGAAAAAAGTTAGAAAAGCTTTTCATTAAATTTCATCACTCAGCATTATATTAGCCATCCCACTCACTGAATGTTTTTGGATTCTGATATTTAATATAGAGTATAGAGCAATTAAACTGAATACTATCGAATAATTATCTGTAATTATTATGAAACCACTGGTCAAATTCAATATGTTAGGATAAATGTATGATATTTTCTACAGAAAATCTTGTGTAGATCATAATTGCCAAGGCCCTGGGATAAAAGGTTTTAATAGAGATCCTTCAGAACTCATTTCACTATCAGCATTTCCAGGTATTTGTGCAAGTAAACATATATACTTATACTTATACATATATATATATATATATAATGTATAAGAATGTTAAAACATATACAATACAAGGTTCCTAAAACAATCTGTAAGGACTATAGTATATTGAGTAATATATATATATATATATATATATATATATATATATATATATATATTTATATATATTGTTATATACAGTATATATATATATATATATATATATATATATATATATATAGAAAATAAATCTAAAAAATATTTTTTAAAGTAAATAATACAAAGATTAGTGGAATGTGTTTTCAGTTCCCTTTTTTAGTCCTCTTTTTCAATCACGTTTAATGTTATGTCAGAATGAGCCAAGACATTTTTGTCCTTTACAATTTCACTTATTTTTAAATGAATCATGTTTAACAGCAGAACTTGTGGTGAAAAACTACATTAGCCTTGATGTTGTACTGAAAATTCAACCTATCAGAGAGTTGCCATAAGCAAAAACATGCCAAAACTGTTTTTTTAGCCCCGCCCACTCTCATAAAGCACTACGAATGACATAATGGAGTCATTATACACTGCCTGGCAAAAAAAGATGTTTGTATTTTATTAGGCAAATACTTAAGGGTCTATGACTGGATCATTATTACAGTGATTATTATGTTTCTAGCATGTTTTATGTTTGGAAACGGTTCTTTTAACCCTAAAAGATGGAGTATGGAGCTCTTCATGTCTTTAACAACCATGTAGGAAGACAAAATATAGCCATATTCCTGGATGAAAATGCCAATTAATCAGGGTTAAAATTGTGAAAAATGGTACACAGAACATGAAGAATCATTTTGACACATGAATTGACATCTCTGAGTCCAGACCTTAACCTCAACCTATAAGTGGTTGGGATGTGCTGTAGGAGACTTTACAGAGTGCTCACCTCTTGCATTACCAATAACATATCTAATAAAATAATATATTTCCATTAAAAGGTGCATCAGTTTTATATATAATATAAATTTTTCAATTGTAGTCTTTTAAAAAGGCATCTGAAATAATAACATTTTCTATAAAATGTTTCTACATTTTTAAATAAGTACTTTTATATTTCTCCATCTTTTTTCAATGTTGCTGTTTGCAATGCTTCATGGGATTGTAGTTCTTTTTCCTTACTAAAGCCGTTAGTGATCATATTGGTTTGGTTCATGGCTTATAACAGTTTACTTTTTTGAAATTCCTAAAAATTAATGAAAAAGTGGGCAGGGCTAATGCACTTTATACAGTGTGTTACACACTGTTTTTGTAATTGTTTGTGGAAATTCACTAGCAGTCGAACCTTCGCTAACACTTTGATTGACAAAGCAGTCAGGGGAGTTAGTAGATTAACGTTGGTGAACTTGAACTTCAAAAATTGTGTGTATTCACATCTTTCCGCGGTTCTGCATTCCTTCTGATGTTCATTCATGTTTATTTGATGCTATAAATGAACTAGTATGAAGAGATGATCGCTTCACGAGGAGCTACAGCGATCTGTCACGACACATTAAAGAGACACTAGACGCTATTTATTGTTTAAACTTCTTTAAAAAAAATTAAGTCTGTCGACGTGTTGTCAGTGTCCTCTTTGCAGATGTATTTTTCACTGTGTGAGAACATGATGTGTGGCGTGAGAGAACATGGCTTGTCAGACATAGCAACAGTAACTAAAGGGGGCGGGTCTTTGTGAAGGGTCAATTATTTCTGGTAAATCTACTCTTGACTCTAGAAAGAGCTAATGCAGATCATTTAACAATGATTTATCAGCCCGACTCTTAAAACAGATATGAGCCTATTACTAATAACAATTCACCAGCGGTGGCCTTGTCCTCATAATACCCCATTAGCTGAGCTCTGTGAAGTGACAGTAATTTTCTACTTTACCTAAAGTAATCCCTCTCTCCATTAGCCAGCTTTGATATCTGATCTACCCTTGTATTTGTGACTCTGCTTGTAAAATAAGATGAAATGATTGTACACTCTGCCTTTTCACTCTATTAATGACAGAAGTGCATTCACAAGTCCTGGAAGAAAATGATAGCCTATATGCATGGAGATCAATTGGAAGCTTTATCACAGTTATAAGCAGTAATTCAAGCTGTTTTTATATGGACAGTGTCTCCAGAGCATTGTTGCACAACGCATTTATTTATTTGCCCTGAGCCAATAGATCCTCACTTTACCGAGGCCTTTTTGCAGCGCATCAGTCTGAGCTAATATTCTTTTATGAGGGGAACAAATACTGAAGATTCAGTGCAAGCGTCTCTCTCATGTTCAGTTTAGGAAGAGTAACAGACGCACTCCCCGTTCCTAAGTCAATTTATTAGATGTGCAATTTATGCAAAGTAGAGTGTTTGTTGCAGCAAGCAAAAAATTTTTTCACAAATTTTTCCCAGCAAGTTTCTCCCAAGCAAAAACTGATTATATTAGCACAGTTCTCGTAATGGCCTGGTTTGTTTTTGTTGTACTTGTCCATTTGATGCATCATGTAAATAGCCAAACAGCTTGGACACACACAACACAAACCAGATGTCTCATATCAGGGCTGTTGCTCGACTAAAGGGTGATTGTTATGCAATAAAGCAATACAATAAAGCAAATTAGCAAACATATTAACTCCTGTACAAATGATCAACAAAGTCAAGCGTTCAGTAAACACCGCAAGAGGCTCTCTTGGACTACTCTAAAAAGAAAAAACAAAGCTGAAAAACAAAAGCAAATACTATATAATAAAAATGTGTATTTAATTTTTTTATGATAATATAATTTGTAATTTTAAAAAAACTTAACTAATGGATAACGCTATACTTCCCCTACGTTTTTTTGCATTTTTTTTACAAGTTTTCTGAAATGTAATGTTTAAATATGAAAAAGATACATTATCTAATCAAATATCCACCAATTTGCACAAATTTCCAGACCATTGGATAAAGCCAGGTTCAGAATTCTAATATGTCAACATATTAAAGTTAAAGGGAATTTTAGATATCTCTTTTTACCACTTCATAAATGTTCATTTTTTTAGGAATGAAATGAGTTTGCAAGTGCTACTTAAAAGGGATTCCTGACTAAAAAAAAACTTGTTTTGAGAATACAGCCTTTGAAGATATATAGATAATTGAAATATTGCGATAAAATAAACACTTAAAGGGGACCTATAATGCCCTTTTCACAAGATATAATAAAAGTCTCTGGTGTCCCCAGAATGTGTCTGGGAAGTTTCAGTTCAAAATACTCCACAGATCATTTATTATAGCTTTGCCACTATTTGGGTGTGAGCAAAAACATGCCATTTTTGTGTGTGTCCCTTTAAATGCAAAAGAGCTGCTGCTCCCGGCCCGCTTTCCAAAAGAAGGCGGAGCTTTAACAGCTTGTGCTTCGGACACTCAACAACAACAAAGCTGGAGAATCTCGCGCAGCCAAAATAATGTTTGTCAGTAACGGTGTTCAGCCTTACATTGTTCACACTGGAGTCGACACTGATGGAGAGACTCAGGAAGTTACAACTTTTAGAGTGAAACTGGACGTTTCTGAGTGGTCAGTGGATAAATTTATGTAATTTCTGTGGAGTTGATTCAACTCATCGACTAGCATGTGCCGTCATGTTAATCCTTTGTGCAAATCCTATATTGACGCCCACTAAGCATACCTGTTTGCCAAACAGAGTCATACACACCAGGCTAACGTTTATGATTGCTATCAAATTCTGTGAATTGTCTATTTTCCCAAATTATCGCTCAGACAAGCAATTGAGCTTGCCAGTGCCAACTTGCAGGCTATCCAAGCTAACCAGACTCTAAATAGTGTTCTGTGCTTGTCTCTGTAGCTAGCGACAGAACAGTTAGCATACTTTGCTCAAACTTTTGCCATGGCGGTAGAACTGGTACACCGTTGTCACTTGCGAAAACAAAATGGTGGTGCCATGAGTGGAAACATGCAGATTAAGGGGCGGTAATATTATAATAATTCCTACGTCACTATAGGCGAGCGAAATATGAGCGGCTTGTTTTTTCACCTGCTTGCAGAGAAAGTTACTAGGTTGTCCTTTTTCAAGTTGTCTGGGTGTGAGATGCACCGAGGACCCGATTATAGCACTTAATGGGTTAGTTCACCCAAAAATGAATATTCTGTAATTTATTACTCACCCTCGTGTCGTTCTACACCTGTAAGACCTTCGTTCATCTTCACAACACAAATTAAGATATATATATATATATATATATATATATATATATATGAAATATATAATGAATAGTCATTATTTTGTTTTTATTTTATTTTTTATTAAGGTTGAACCACTGTACTCACATGAACTGTTTTAAATATGTTTTAGTATCTTTCTGGGCATTGAAAGTGTTAATTGACCCTTCACAAGTACCCGCCCCCTTTGGTTACTGTTGCTATGTCTGACAAGCCATGCTCTCTCACGCCACACATCATGTTCTCACACAGTGAAAAATACATCGCGTAGCAAAGAGGACACTGACAACATGTGAAATCATGAAATCATGACAACATATGAATCAGTTTCATATTAAATAAATCATTATTTTTTAAGGAAGTTTAAACAATAAATAGCGTCTAGTGTGTCTTTAATGTGTCGTGACAGATCGCTGTAGCTCCTCGTGAACCGATCATCTCTTCATACTAGTTCATTTATAGCATCAAATAAACATGAATGAACATCAGAAGGAATGTTATTTCAAGCACGGAAAGACGTGAATACACACAATTTTCAAGTTCAAGTTCACCAACGTTAATCTACTAACTCCCCTGACTGCTTTGTCAGACAAAATGGCGGATTCAGGGTTATGATTGGTCAGATCACCTGTCAATCAAACTGTTTGCGAAGGGTCAATTGTCTTGCTGGCAATAGAGGCCTCACTGAGCCATCGGATTTGATAAAAAATATCTTAATTTGTGTTCTGAAGATGAACGAAGGTCTTGAGGGTGAGTAATTAATGACAGAATTTTCATTTTTGGCTGAATTAACCCTTTAAACACAGTCAGATTTTCATGATATGTCCACTTTAAAGGTCTATTTTGGATGTGTTCTTTCCAGTAGTCGAAATAAAACATTATAAAAAGCCCAAAGAGCTCAAAAAGCCCAAAATCTCAAAATTGATCAGGGCAAGAAAAACAAGGACTTTGCCTGTAGTGTCTTGACTTGATATTATTATATTGATATTAAATAAAAATAAGTAGACAAATAGAAGCTTTTTACTAGAGATCTCGGACCCCTTTAATTATGATGTTATTGAATTCATGTACCATGGCATTTAAACAATAATTCAAGGTATTTTAAAGAATATTATTTGCAGGAAATCTGACATATCATCTCTGAACTCTATTCACACACACACAAAAACAAAAAAAACTGTCAGCAGGGTCTGTTCATGTTTTAGTTCATTTTCCTTGGTTTCCATCTGTTTCTATGGTTATTCGTTGTGTGATTAGTGTTTGTTAATTGGTTTGGTTCTGAGTATTTAAGCCCTGTGTTTTGTTCTGTTCATTGTCCGTTCTCACCACGTTAATGTGGGTTGTTCTGTTCATTTTCTAGAGTGTTTTGTTTTGAGTTTTGTTAAATAAATCTTTACACTGCTGCAGTTAGATCCATTCTCATCACCGACTGTGACACAGAAGACCAAATGTTCCAGAAAAATGTTCTGCAGTAGTTCTGTGCATCTTACTTGAATCTTACCTTGTGTGCGTTCAAGCTGTGATGATATGGCCTGAAACCGCAGATGCGTTCTGTCATAGCCAGTGGCATATGCATCTCATTAGCTCTGATCAGGCTTGCTGATGAAAATGAGGACACATTGAAGCCAACCTCCAGTTTTATTGCAGAGAATATCTGTAAGCTGATGTCATTTAAATTAACTTTCACACCTGAGGCATATGAACAACTTCAGTAAAGGAAAACAAAGCACACGTGACCACACTGAAAAAAAAAAGAAATTCTACACAATAACATTGTATGTCTGCAGCATGTATGGAGAAAAAAAAAAGTGTCTTCATTGTATCTCTTGTTGGAATGCATGATTTAATCAAATTACAATTTTTCTGATACAATTTATGCTGCGCCAAAATTTTGTAATTATATATTGTTATGGATACAAATATAGTATTAATAATAAAAGTATTATTGCTAAATAAAAATATAAAAATACTAACAAACTAAATAAAAATGAGTTCTTCAGAAAAATAATATACTAATAATTATATTTTAAGGTGTCATGTAGTTTTCCCCTCCGTTAGAGGTCGCCTATTCAAAACAAAGGCGTAGCTTGATGACGTCAAGTTTGAGCGGTTTGGTTTGGTCTTCAGCTCACAGCCTCTGGAAAAGAATCGTGATGGGACTGAGAAATCACGTTCATGGATGTGATTATTAACGTTACTGTAGTATGAAGCAGAGCAGGTCCGAGTGTTGTGGAGCTGAACAAGCAATTGTTAATGAGAGACGAACGCGACACACGCCTCGCGAGCCGTGGGACTTTTATTATGACACAGTCACCGGCGCCGCTCCCGCTTTTCCGTTCATGAGTGTGAGGTAACGCAGCTCTGTTTATCATATTAGATACATTTGAGTGTGTTGAAATGATGTTATAACGTTACTCTGTGCGTTCGCTCGCCGGCTGCTGTGAGACACTTGTTCACACTGCAGTAAGATTGATCCATATTAGAATATCATATTAATAAATACTGGATGGCTTGTGTTGATAATTGGATGCAATTAATTTTAAAACGCACTGCATGACGGAGAAAATTCTGTATTACTGTTACTAAATCTGCATCTGATTTTGGTATGTTAGCTACTTGACAAAAGTGTTTTTCTCTGAGGCATACAAACATGGTACTAGATTTAAACAATAAGACTACAGAGATACATTACAATAATTAGTTTTTTGTCTATAAATATATCAAAACGGATGTTCCCTTGTCTAATAAAACATGTATACATTACAGAGTCTTTGGTGTTTCCATTGTTTCTACAAAATAAAACCGGAAACCGAGGGTAACGCGGATATGACTCTCTCACACGTCTGTATCCTTGGTTAAAATTGTTATTTTCTCACAATTTACAAATAGTTGAAAACATTTGGGATATTGTAAGTACTCAACTGAGCAAAATATATAATACTGGCCTAGTGGTTTTTGGATATTTTACTGCAAAATTTTTACATATTGCAGCTTTAATATTACTTTATATTACAATAATAATATTTATTAATTTCTTCATTTTCAAAGAATAAATGATCAAACTTTTATTTGGATGGAAGACCACAGGGAGCCAAAGATCCTGTAAATATATATCAATATGACTGAAAAATAATAATAATTAATCTGTGGTAAAAAAATAAATTGTCACGCTAAAGTGGAACAATTAAAATTATTTGTATTTTATTTATATAGCACCAATTTAATACAACGTTAGTTGTCCAAAGTGCTTCACAGTGCCAAGAGAAAACAAAAGCACAAATAAAACAATATAAAACACACATTAAACATCACTCTCCATCACTAGAACTTGCATTCAGAATTAAGCAAATGTGATTTTAACATAGCGTTAAAAACAGGTAAAGATTTGATGAATCTAATAACAATTAAAATTATACAACAGCCAGTTCTAAATCTCACACAACTCACACACAAGGTCCAGCCATCAAACTGCAATATATGCTGCGTATAAATCTGTGTAAGATGCCAAAATATGATACGAAATATGATTCTGTATTATAGAGGACGGTTGGCAGATCTAAGCTCGCAGTGATTACAGTAGAGTCACAGCAGCTTTATTAACAGGTTTGGACAAAACAGTTCTGAGTGCATCCCTAAGTGCTCTTTCTGAAAGTGTTTGTGGAATGTAGATAGAGGGATTTTCACCTCTATTTTGGCTTTCTTCAGAAATAGAAGGTGAGGTTGCTCTGGGCTAAGCCTCTCTCGGCAGCGCATGAACGCTTCCACACCATATCTCCGTCT
This sequence comes from Zacco platypus, assembly GCA_038088235.1. NCBI lineage: Eukaryota > Metazoa > Chordata > Actinopteri > Cypriniformes > Xenocyprididae > Zacco > Zacco platypus. The sequence goes on from CM076069.1 coordinate 4,556,855, forward strand.
CACAGCTTGATTCCGTGCTTTTTTTAGCTACATTTTTTGCATTTCTAAGTGTTAAACATGGTTGATCTCAAGGCAAGACGCTAGATGCGAACCCACTGGTTTTCATGCACTGGTCAATTTTGGGCTATTTTGCTTCCATAACTTGTCTTCTTTCAGACTAGTGTAAAAAAAAATGTTTTTTTCAGCACTTGATATAAGAATTTTTTTTTTTTTTTTTACAGTGCCCTGAAAAGAAAGGTTTTGTGGTTAAGGTCTATTTCGCCTGTTCCCTGCATAAATAACAAATATGGTTGAATGTCTGGAAATGTTCTAGTTTTATTTAGATTTTTGTTGTCATATTCAGTAACTTATTATGCTGTAATGTCTCAGTGTGTTTGCTCCTCTACTCCAAATAATCTGTTCTTCTGCTCAGTTGATTCTTACCCTTGTCATGTTTCACGGATCCAGTGTGAGGAATTTTAATCTATTTTGTGTTGTTTCATGAGTATCATGTGATGAATGCCCATGTGATTTACCATTATAGTTTAAACAGCAAGCATAAATCATAGGACATAAGTTATATGAGCACTATCAGACTCAGAAAATATTGAACAATGAAAAGCCACACTGCAAAAATTGATTTCTTGTTAAAATTTCTTGGCTTGTTTTTCAGTAAAAATACCTTAACCTACTATAAATCAACATTTACTAGAGATGCAGAATGACATTATGATATTTGTGATATTTGTGATATTGGTCTAGGGAGAGAGATGAAGGAGCAGGGAGAGGTAGATCTTCATATCAGCCGTCTAACTTTATTAAAAAAAAAAAAAAACAGGAATCGCATGAGTATAAAAACGTAACAGAACTAAACTCAGGCTTAAATACACAGGACAAGCTATGTTTCCATCTACCTATTTTTATGCGCATTTTGGGATTTTGCATTAAAAACTGCTGGATGGAAACGCCAAGATGCGCATAAATTCTAAAAATGCGCATAAAAAATGCTCGTTTGAGTTAAATAAGGATAAATGTTCTATCTGATAAAAAAACATGCTGGAAACACATTTACCGAATAAATTCCTTGACATGCATAAAAAAAAATCATGTGACTTTGCGCGATGGGACGGAATAACCTTACTAACCAGTGGAAATATCTTGTTGCAAAGCATCTGAAATGCTGTTTTGGTCTGTTATTCATCCCAGAACCGTCTTACATGACTACGTTCCCAAACAGCAGCAATTGCTCTGAAAGCTAGATAACACGTTTTTTGAATTTCGCCTGCTCGCTCTGAGATGTAAATAATTTATTATATACAAAAATTATTATATATCGTGGCTTTTCCTGTTTCATAGTGATATTTAGCACCAGTTTATCAGGAAGTGGCGATTTTGTTCTCTTTGCGCATAAGTTAAATTCATAACTTTGAATGGAAACATAGCTAATGACAAACTCAACCAGAAACAGGTGTGCAAAATAATCGGTAACCATAGCAAAAAATGAAAAAACAAAACAAGAACAGAGCACAGAAAAGCAAGATGATACAAACTGATTACACAACAACAATGTACTCCTTTGCATTTTTTGCATACAGACAACGTTGTCAAAACAATTCCCGTTCACACGGATACGCGAAAACGACTACGAACGCTGCATTATCATGCCAGGACAGTAGTTGGCGATGTCACTTTGTAGAGAAACACTATGCACCTATAAACTGAACACGTAGTACGCATGACGTTAGCGTTTTCACAAATTCACGTTTTTGTAGTTCACGGAGAGATGATAACACTGTCATTCTCAAAAACTTGCACTTTAAAACCTGTTTTCAAAACTTTGCATTTTCAGGCCCCCAAAACGCTGTTGTCGTTTAAATGAACGACCAAAACACATAAAAGGTTTTACGTTTTTAGTTTACTTGAAATAATTCAACTTCAACTTGCAAACTGTCGACTTGTTTTCACAGTGTAGGGTTATGGGGGTTTGTTCAGTTTAAATCTCTAACACCAAGTTTGAGCTATGGCAACAGTGATGCTTACCTAATAAAACACTAATAACACTAATCCACCATGTGAAATTGTGTCTGTCTGTCTGTCAGGTGACTCATGCACCTAAGGTCGAGCAGCAGGGTCAGCTTTTGGGCTTGTTTGATGAAAAGGCTTTTCTATCCAGTAAGCAGCTGAAAGCAGGTGAGGATCCTTACAGAGAACATGCGTTCAACCTGCAGGAGAGCGACCGACTGGGGAGCGAACGCACCATCAGAGACACACGCCACTATCGGTAATATGTTCATTTGTTAAATATTTTGGCTATTTTAACCCTTCTGCAATGTTAAAAGACTGTGCACACCTTTTGCGGTGATTTCCATGCGATGTGATAAAAATCGACACTATTTTTACAGTCTATGGTAAAAACAGCAAATCTGTTGTAGCTTGTCAGAGACTAAAAATATAAAATATGTGAGAAATGTAATAATTCCCATAAATTTCATTGCATTATTTCAATTGTTTAACAGTCTACATATATATATATATATATATATATATATATATATATACACACATACCACTTTTAACCACCAATAATAGCAATAACTTCTGTGTTTTGTTACTTTCTATAAGAAACAAAGTCTCATCTCTCATATTTTGTCCATTTTATAATGAAATTCAAACAATAAGTGCCGTTTTGATGCTCTTTAATGTGCCGTGACAGATCACTGTATAGACGCTTCAGTTAAAGCAGCAGCGCGGAGCGCAAGTGAATGTGAACATCTTTTCCTCTTTAATACTAGTTATAGAATAAACAAGAATAAACATCTGAAGGTATGTTGAAAGATACAGTACAACTTACTAAAACATTTAATGTGTAATCGCTCAATCAGTGTTTCAACGGCGGGAAGACGTCAATAAAACAGCTTGTGAACAATATGTCACGTAGCATTACATTTCTGAGGTCATTCAGTGTCCACAGCTCGTTAGTTCGGTTGAGAAATGAACTCTTTCACTAAATATGCACTATATTAGCCTATACATTCATTATATTTGACTTAACCTGTCTTGATTATTTATTGTATATGTTTAATGTAGGCCTATCTTTAAATAAACCTGCCATGAAAACAAGTTATGATGGCCACTGTGTGAATTAATATATTTTAACAACGAATTGGAGTAAATGTAGCCTAATTGTATAATTTTATAAACTGTTTGCAAAAATGCAAGTTACATGTTTGCATACAATTTCTATGTGAGTGTTGATTATTATATCTAATTGAATAGTTTGGGATCTGTTGTTAATTGTAACCTTTGATATTATATTAATGTGTAAGTAAGGGCTCCTTATATAGGCTAGTTTACAGCATTAGAAGAGATTTTTTTATCCTTAAGAAAATTTTAACTATAATTGAATTTATTTAAAGACAGAGAAACAATTTGTTATAAAAAAAGGAAAAAAAGAGCCAATTTTATGTTTAGTTTTTTCCCTCTTGCTATTCCGAACCCATACCAAACTGTGACTTTAAAACCGAGGTACATACCGAAACACCATTTTTGTGTACGTTACACCCCTAATATATATATATATATATTGTCATGACTACTTGTGCCTATTTGTACACTAAGGTACAAGTAACTACTAAGTATAAATAGCATCTAACGTTATTGTCAGGGTAAAATTGGTTTCTCACACAACAGTCTTGTAACTGAGATCCAAAAAACTAAAAACAGAAAACATCATTTGACAGGTTTTTTTTATACTGTGAAATTTAACTAAAGAAACAATTTTCCCCGGATGAAGATCAGCCTAAAATTTTGAGTAAACTTTGTGTCTTAAATGTCATAAGTTCTCATGTATGTTGTTACGTGTGTTTCTGTTTGGACTCTGTTTTCATTTGTCACATGTCTGTTTGCATTCAGTGTCTCCCTCCACTGTTTAGTTTCCTAGGTTACGTCATTAGTTCCATTGTCATCAGCTGTGTTTTATTAATTAGTCTCGTTATCTCCTTGTGTTCCTCTGTATATAAGCCCTCTGTTTCTGTCTAGTCCTTGTCGGTTGTCGTTTGTGTTTCCCTGGTGTCTGTGAGTTGTGTTAAAAGTCTGCATTTCCGTATGCTGCTTGGTCTTGGATGTTTATATACCACAAAACGTAACAGACGTCATATTTTAGTCTTTAATATCTACAATAAAGATTTTCTGTTTTTTTACCTGATTCTTGTATGTTGATTTTTGGCATTTTTTGACCACAATCGTAGTCACCAAAATTTGTACAGCCTTTCCAAAACACATATATGTGTCGAAACTTTGCTTGCACATGCATGACCCTAAATGAGAAATATTCACAAAATTTCAAGAAGAAATTTCACCAGTTCAAGCGGTTTGAATATCAAATGTGGGTCAAACTGACCCAAACACAACAGCATTCAGCTACCAATATTCCTTAGTCAGGTTGGGTGCCATATTGAATTTTATTGCAGGTAAAAACAAGGCTGAGGAATAGACATACTTTACAATGGCACGCACTGTATAAAGGTCCTAGATCATATAATGAAACTGTTTTTTGTATACTGATAGTTTTAAATATGTACTTTCATCATCCTTATGGAAATGCAATTTTTTTTTTGTGCCGATCTACAGTATATTTAGTATTGTTCTACAATAGTGTGCACAGCCGTGACAATGAAGCCTCTGATCCTCCCCTGTGTGTGTTTGCTGCATTAACAGATGTGCCTCTATGACCTTTGACCCTGACCTGCCGCCCACCAGCATCATCATCACTTTTCACAATGAGGCGCGCTCCACCCTGCTGCGCACTATTAAAAGGTAACAACCTACACTGCATCGAACTCACGCAGCGTTTCTAGAGCTGTACCAGACACACTGACATTCAGCTTTACAGCAGCACTTACTTACATGAAGAGAAATATCCAGCATTAACCCTTCAGTTACCATTGAAGAACCTGCACTTGTTACCTTAAAGAGCTATTTCTACCTGACTTAACCCAGAAAAATTAGTTTTGTTGGTATGAATGAATGTATTTAGGTAAATTCGGGTATGTTAAATAAGAGCTCGGACTTGAATTAAACCAGTTAACATAGATGTTATATTTCTTTTAGGTTGCCTTTTTTCCCCAGTCTGGCTCAAACTGACTATACAGTACATCAGAAATTCTTAAACAGGTCATGCAAAGGCATGAAAGGGTTAAGATCGTTTTGTGTAGAAATTGCGAGTAATGCTGCTACAGTGCTGAGGTGTTGTGTGTTGATGGTGGTTTCCAAGGTGTTGCTTTGCGTTCTCAAATATCCCTTGGGAAAATGAAGTGCACTAAATTGTATTGAATGTGCACATGTCGGGTACTTAAAATCTTAAAAGTGTATAAAAACTGTACTTGCAAATAAAATAATATTAATGATATAAAAAGACCAAGATAGCACACTTTAATGACTTTCAACTATTAGTTCTTTGGAATAATGTCAAATTAAAAGTTTTACTTTAAAGTACATTTTAAATCAAAGTTCACTTGTTTTGATGTACTGACTAATATACTAAAGTACATTTAAAGTACATGATGATAAATTTTAATGTAGTGTGTTATTTGATATTACTTTCTAAGTTAAAGAAAACCTATTATGCTTTTTTACGTTCATCTTTTTTTATTGTGTAATGTTGCTGTTTGAGTATGAAAAATCTCTGTAAAGTTCCAAAGGACAAAGTCCCTTTAGTGAGAGATATATTCTCTATGTCAGTGTCACTGTTACTGAACTCCCTGAAACATTTTAGTCTTGAGTTTTCTTCCAGGATTGAACACGTCACTCATTTAAATAATTCCCGCCCAAGGCATATGCAGAATAAAGGGGCGGGGCCTGGTTGAGTTAGTTAGTAGTGTGTGAAACTCATGGTTATGGTAAGGGCCAAGACATTACCCAAACACGCTTGAAGTGGTTGACTAATCACACTGATCCAGCTGACCAATCAGATCACATTGTGTTTTCAGAAGGAGGGTCTTCATAGAGACCGGTACTAAACAGAGTGTTACTGACAGACTGGGAAGAGAGGAGCTGCAACTAAGACAAATATGGGGAAAATAATGTGCTTTTTGAACTTTCAAGCATGAAAACCTATTCTAGTAGAGCCCAAAATCAAAATCAAGACTGTAAAAGGGCACAATAGGTCCCCTTTAATATAATTTAAATGTACTATATTGAAATTTCATCATTACAAATGTGTAATTATGAATATATTTAAATACATGGCATGCAAATTTCAATAGAAGTAGTATTAAAGTCTACTAGATTATCACAAATGCTTGTCCTACATTCGGCAGTAAACTTTAACCATATTTTATTGACAATAGAAGTAATTATGAAAATATGTATAAAGATGTACTTAAGTCCTACTTAAGTGGATCAAAAAAACCTCTCTAAAGTTCAACTTATTGCTTTTGGGATATATTTAAATCATAATACATTTTCACTTAATTGCAATTAACATGCAGTTAAGTGCCTGAAAATATTACATGAAGTATGTATATTCTAGCAAGTTGTCTTTTTAAAAATATGCTAAAGTGCACTTCTTCTTCACAAGGGGTGATCTAAGCCGGCACTATGGTTTTATAGGCAGCTGTTAGGATGTTTAGGGCAGTTACTAGGTCGTAAAAAGAGCCGAACTTCAAAAATTATAATTTAGTTGCTTTAGGAATTAACAGCACACCTGCATAATTTAAAGGGATAGTTCACCCCAAAATGAAAATTATCCCATACGTACCCTAAAGCCATCCTATATATGTATATAAGTATCTTCTTTCAGCCGAACATGAGAGTTATATTAAAAAATATCCTGGCTCTTCCAAGCTTTATAATGGAACTGAATACTAATTGAGATTTTGAAGCCCAAAAAAGCACATCCATGCATCATATAAGTAATTCATATGGATTCAAGGGGTTAATAAAGTCCTTCTAAAATGAAGTGTTAAATTTTTAAAGAGAAATGTCGAAGGAGCTTGAGTTTGTTGCCCAGCCCTATTTGTTTGGACCACGAGAGGAGTCTACTCTAAGCTTACACTTCTCCAACATCCTACGCCAGGTCAGAGGTCACTCTAACATCGGAACTCGACTGATGTACGGCCATTGCCGGAAGCCAGCGATTGTAGTTTATAAAGATATAAATATGGATATTTTTTAAATAAACTTTAATAACCCCCTAGAGCCATATGGATTACTTTTATGATGGATGGATGCACTTTTTTGGGCTTCAAAATCACTACTACCATTGTAAAGCTGGGAAGAGCTGGGATATTTTTAATATAACTGCAATTGTGTTTGGCTGAAATAAGAAAGTCATATACATCTAGGATTGCTTGAGGGTGAGTAAATTATTTTTTGAGTGAACTATCCCTTTAAAGGAATCACTCATGTCTGTAGAAACAAGCTACACACTGAAGTTTAATTTTTAGGATTAGGTATAACACAATATCGTTATTATATGGTATTTATCTGGTTTATTTATTTCCGTGTTATTCATCCTGTTCTTTTTGTTTCAGTGTACTAACAAGAAGCCCACCTCATTTGATACAGGAGATTATTCTCGTGGACGACTTCAGCTCCGACCGTAAGTAGAGCTTCATTTCATTGCAACATAAGAGCACAGAAACACACACACTCACATACGAAAGCTCTGAATGATGACAAAGTGTTTCCTGTATTTGTGTGTGTTCATATTTGACCGTTGAGGACACATTAGCTGTGGAGTTCTGTATAAATATTGCTCATTCTATGTACATCAGTGAGCCAAGACTGAACCCGGCCCTGCTGTTGTCATGGTGAGGAAACAAACGGCACAATCAGAATTGTGGCTCTGCTGTGATTAATGTTGTGGAGGGTTAAAGAGAGACGTGAAGTTGGCAAATGTGATTTTTCCCTTTACAGAGATCATGTGTTGAGCTTATGCAGTGCTTTACGCTCGCTTGTCCTTGGCATGGGAACCACATGCACCTCACAAAACACACACAGATGCAGAGATGCAAGCTGATCAGTCAGAAAATGAGATAACACTGCACTACTGATTGCTTCAGGGGTTCAAGTCTAATGAATTACAGGTTAAACTCTGGTTAGCTCTGCCTATCTAGAGCAGTCTTTACACTGCGAATGAAGCCACATCTGAAGTTGCGTGTAGTAAAGAGGTGGGTTTTAGGGATATGGACAAGACCCAGTAAGGCAGTATCCATTTATCATTGTAATAAATCTAATCATATACAGTGAATAAACTGCAAAAAAACTGACTGGTCCTACTTTATATAACATATAAGTCAATTACTTGATGGGTCATTTTTTGTCCAAAGGCCTTAATAATAATAAAAAACAAAGATATGACATCCAAAGTTTGTAAGGTAGTACAACTAGATCTCTTTTATTGAATCCAAAAGGTTTTAATTATATTTTGCTACATGTAAAGGTATTTTAAAGATTTTGAAGTGTCAAAAGGTCATTCGGTTTAACCGTCCAAAGGCCAATACAGCCATTTCATTTGTGATTAAAATATCTTAATATTTATTTATTTTTATTCTGGCATGGTTTTATAACATAATATATCAACATAGTGCAAAATGATATTAAAGTTATGTGTTGAAGTCATTGCTTTGTTATAAGAAAGAATGTCCCGGAAAAATTAATTTCATTGATGTCATTTGGAATAACCAATATAAAGGGACCATTCGTGTTGTCGAGTCGTGTTGTCAATATCATGTGACAGGATATGACATCTTTCAGACACCTGCAAAGGACACACGGTGTTCAAGCAAAGTAACTAACTCTCTCTTAACTATTTGGCAAATTCATGCTTTCACTTGCTCATACGCATGTCCCCAAACATCAGGTCATTTGGTACAACCGCTATAAAACATGTAAAATGTTATAATATTTTGAAAACTCGTACTAAATATAAAATGTTTGATTGTCCTTTTGCTAGCTATCTAACAACCTAACTAGCTAGCTTGCTAGAAATCAGCCTGTTAGCATTGTTTGAAAATATCGTCATTCGGTATAACCAAAAGAGTCATTCTGTAAAAGCGAAATTTTAATTAAAACGAATTACTTTTTTGGTGACAAATTTTGTCCATCTTGTAAAAAATGACAAAAGCAGTGTTAATTGTTTATAAATGTTATGTTTTACACTTTTAAAAACCTTATTCGTCAATGACCCATATAAGATCATGGCATTGTATCTAATTTTATGTCTTTTGCAAGAACCTCTCAAATAGTACTCTAAAATACTCAGTATCCTGAACTGTATATTTGACTTTGTTATCAGAGTCTGTGAAATATTTGGTGCTCCGTACATCTGGATGGAGGAGCGCAGCTCTGAGTTTATTCTGGGTTGTTGGCAGAACAGAAAGCTCCGCAATAATTTAAATGAGCTTTCAGTTTGATGCTGGATAAACTACAATGTGCACCAGGATTCATGAGTTATACTATGTTTAAATTATAGACCAGATTGTAGATCTGAATGATTTAGTTATACTGATGAAAAAATTACCTGGAACAAAAGAAAAGGTAATAATAACATGTTAATGTTAATTACCCTTTTTCGTTTTTTTTATCATGTTTGTCATAAAACATTATTTGTTATTTTATACTTGAAAAACTAAAAAAAAATATATTTTTTTAAAAAATATTATATTTTGACAGTTTATAATATTTAATGCATCAACTCCGGGATTCCCAAACGTTTTTTTGTCAGCTGAACCCCTTTGATCTTAAATAAATACTTGCAGTACCCATTAAGATTAAACATTGTAAGTAAATAAGTAAATATTTCAATAATTTACACAATCGCATATTCACTTTACCATACACTCTAAAAATGCTGGGTTAAAATTAACCCATTTTGGGTCATTTTTGCAAACCAGTGCTGGGTCAAAAAAGGACGAATGTTGGATTGGGTTAAATATTTGAATGTGTTGTTTTATTCAACTCAAAAAATGTGTTTAAAAATGGCCATACTGCTTAGTTCGAATTAACCCAAAATGGGTTGGAAATTAAAATAACACACAGAATGGCTACAGTAACAACACAGGCAACAGTATTAATCAAAAGGTGAAAATTTATTAAGCAAGAACACCCAGAAATTGACAAACATAGGCAAACATGAAATCATAAATGTGTATGAGAAAAAGTTCAGAAACGAATTCCTTAACTTCATTAAATTAATGTTTAAGACCATATTTGACCAGTTATTTTATTTTTCTCCCACCAGTGAATACACTACTAACTATGTGTGTCCAAACCAAACCAAACACAGACAAACTGAAAGCCTGTAATAAACACTGAAAGTCAGGAATGATCTCTGTATTATTCTGTTTCAACAGGATTTTACCATCTCTGTTTAAAGCCTTTTGATTCACTCCTCAAGTGCCATTCCGGCTTGTCCAGTTCTCAGTCACTGCTCGAGTGAGCTGGTTGTGTGAGAAAACATGCCGACAGGAGCCTCCAGATTTAACAAAATGCTGCAGGGATATCCTCTCCACTTCAATTAGTTTTCTTCTATTTTCTGAAAAATATTCCTGTCATAAGTGCTGCGAGTACAGATAAGCAAAGCGAAATATCAGCGCACAGAGAAGAGTCTCTGTTTGAATTTGTGACGTGCAATGCCCTCTTTCACATCCGCGTTCCCAACCCAACACCATCGGGTTACTGATTATGAATGATTATCAACTAAAATTGGGTCAAATCAACCCAGCTTCCTTACCCAATGATCTCAACCCACTGTTTCAAAACCATCAGGCTGTTTGTCAGTACACTTTAACTATATTTCAAAGGCGATACAAGTAATTATAAAATTACATATAAAGACATACTTAAAGGGATAGTTCACCCAGAAATAAAAATTCGGTCATCATTTGCATCATAGAACATCATCATGTTCTAATCCTAATTGAATTTCTTTGTTGTGTTGAACACAGAAGAAGATTTTTTGAAGAATGTTGCTGTTGCTCGTCCCCATTGACAACTTTGGTTATCAACAATGTTCAAAATATCTTCTTTTGTGATCAGCAGAACAAAGAAATTCATACAAGTTTAGAAAAACTGGAGAGTGAGTAAATGAATTTTATTTCTGGGTGAACTATCCCTTTAACTATACGGAGGTGTTGATCTTGGTGGTGAGAAGCTTGGAGGTTTAGCTTTAGCCAACCATTCTTGTCAGGTTATTGAGTGTATTTGCAAATGGCCATGTTTATTCATTGTAATTACCTCTAACAAATTAGCCTCTGAGGTGCCAGCTCGCAGCTGTCCTGACAGGGTTCACTGCACCAGTTTGAAATGCTGCCAGGCTGCATGCTGTAGCAGCAACATTTCCTGACAGCTTCCATTCTGTCCGCACTGCCGGCTGGAGAATCTGCTTGCACAGTCAGGCATGTAAACCTGCAAATGAGCTGTAGTGTTCTGAAGGGTAAAGCAGGATTTTCACCACACCTTTAAATCCTGTTAATGCTAGTCTTAATGGGCCTGATCTCCGCTTTCATCTGCAGGAGCATGTGACGGGCAGATCTTCACATCTCAGTGTTTGAACACATGCAGATAATCACAAACACTTAGCAGATGTCTTGCTTTATCTTTCTGTATATCTTGTTGCCTTTTAGTGTTGTTTGTTAATTCAAGTATTGCTATTACTGTTTATATTTATGATTTTCAACTCAAGCGTGCAATTCATTCAGGGTAGCTAAGTCAGTGTTTTTTCCACGGAATTGGGCTACATTTTGACTATTGCCATGGTTTGACATGGCATAAATTATATTTGAATGACATGCTTGAATTGAAATATTTTAGTTTCTACCAATGATAAAATTGTGTTGTGAAGGAGCGCCACTGGTAGGGAGCCTTTGAGCTGTAATGATGACTACGAAATAGTGCTTTTCAATTTGCGTAACAGTAACTGTAAAATATGTGTTTTAGGTATGGGAATGGCATATTTTGATGTTTTAAATGTGATTATTAGGCTATTTTTGGTCGATTTTTGATTAGCCTAAACTCATTTGTTATTGCTGGGTCCATCTCAAGCAGTTCAATGAGGATTATTTGACCATTTAAAAAAAAAAAAAATCTTTATGCATGATTACCTCTGTGTATTGCTATTGTAAATTCACCAGTTTTTTTTTGTTTTTATTTGACTTGTTTAAACCACAGCGGCCGTCTTTGAGCAGTGGTGCAGCAACACATTTTGGTTTAGCTGACATTTATGAAAACCTCAATAGCTAGGACCGAGCTCCTTAAAATTACCCAGTCATATCATATACACACAAATTCAAAGGTCTTCACTACAACCCGTAAAAATAAATGCTCCCTTTCAGTGGAACTCAACACTAAATTCCATCCAGATGAAACGACAGTATAGCTGCTTGTATCTAAGCCTTCCTGACAGACATTTCTTGCTGGAAGAAGGACCACCACCTTCATCTAAACCTTGCGAAGACAGAGCTGCTTGTGATCCCGGCCAACCCAACACTCCATCACAACTTCTGTATTCAGCTTGGTTCATCAACTATGACTCAATCCAGGACAGCCAGGAACCTTGGATTTGTGGTTGATGATCAGTTGAACTTCACAGACCACATTGCTACAACTGCCAGGTCCTGGAGACTTACCTTATATAACATTAGGAGAATCAGGTCCTTCCTAGCAGAGCATACTACACAACTCCTTGTCCAAGATCTTGTTTTATCCAGACTGGACTATTGTAATGCTTTCTTGGCAGGCCTTCCAGCATGCCCTGTCAAACCTCTGCAACTGATCCAGAATGCTGCAGCAAGAGAACGTCACACCTCTCCTCATAAAATTCCACTGGTTGCCAATTGCCGCTCGAATCAAATTCAAGGCACTGATGTTTGTCTACAGAACAACCACTGGCTCGCCACCGTATGCCTGACCTCATTACTTCAGACCTACATGTCATTTCCTGCTGGTGGAAATACCTGCCTAACTCAATCAGAGCTGCTGAGTCTTTAGCCAATTTTCAAGAAACTGCTGAAGAGGCTTCTTTTTCGGCAACACTTGACCAATTCATATTTACAGTTACTATTTTATATCTTTTTTTTTCTTTTTTTAAAACTTGCTGTGTGTATTGTGCTGAACTGACTGGATCTGGTCACAGCATATTGTTGACCTATTGTTTGTTCGATTGCTTCTATTGCTCTCCTCATTTGTAAGTCCTTTTGGATAAAAGCTTCTGCTAAATTACTATATGTAAATGTAAAGCACATTGTGGCGAGGGGGGCGTGGTTCAGCGAGGTCTGCAGCGGGAGAACGAATCGGGAGAAGTGCGGTGAGTAAGTGGGTTAAGCGCAAATAACGATCACCTGCATCTAATTACAGTGATTGGCGTGGAGAGACTGGATATAAGGGAAGCAGAGGCGGCGGAGGAGAGAGAGAGAGACGGGCTGCTGCTGACGCCGGGCTTCCCTGCCGACAAAGAAACTGTTGAGACGGACGTGATTCTAAGAGTGTTATCTGTGTAGAGTGCGCGTTTTAAGCGCCGATGGTGTGTACCTTTTGGTTTTTGTTATAAAATAAAGAGAATACTCAGCAGCAGCCCTACCAGACCCTGTCCTCTTCCTTTATAAGAAGTATTACCTGTTGAACCCCGCTACACTGGTGCCGAAACCCGGGATAAAGGAAGAGGAAAGCCGCCGCCATGCAAAACCCGCCGTTTACGGAGATTGTTACATCCCTCGCGGCCCTCCACCAAGAACACCATCAGGCCTTAATGGAGATGCGCCAGGATCAAGAGCGCCGCTTCCAGCTCATTCTCCAGGCGCAGAAGGAGGACCGCGAGAGGTTCCGGAGCTGGATGGACCGGGAGGTTCCGGCCACGCCAGCCCCTCCCCCTCCCCCGGCCCTGCATTTGCCGCTGAGCAAAATGGGCTCCCAAGACGATCCAGAAGCATTTCTCGAGCTGTTTGAGAAGACGGCGGTGGCCGGGGGGTGGCCCAAGGACCAATGGCCATTGAAGCTGATCCCGCTACTGTCTGGGGAGGCGCAGCTGGCAGCGCAACAACTGCCGGTTCAGAACCTCCTGGTCTTCGAGGATTTGAAGAAGGCCATCCTGCAGCGGGTCGGCCGCAGCCCTGAGCAACATCGCCAACGCTTCCGCTCGCTGGACTTGGGTACGTGCGGCCGACCCTTCGTGATGGCCCAGCAGCTCCGGGACTCCTGCCGTAAATGGCTGCAGGCCGAGACCAGCGGCGTTGACGACATCATCGACCGTGTGGTACTGGAACAATTCATCACCCGCTTGCCGAAGAAAACGGCCGAGTGGGTCCAGTGCCACCGCCCGACGTCGCTGGACTCGGCCGTCCAACTAGCAGAAGACCAGATGGTGGCGTGCTCCGGGGTCGGGGATTCCCTCCCCGCGGTCTCTCTCTCCTCTTCTTCCCCTTCTCTCTCTCGCTCTCCTCCTGCCTCTCGCCCTGTCCCTCTCCCCAGGTCCCGTGTGCCAGGCCCACCGCGAGTACCGCCCCGGGGGCGGGGTGGGAACGGACCGGACTACCCTGCTGTCCCCAGAGCTCCGCCCCGGAGGGTGGGGCCGTTCGCTGGCGACCCAGAACCCCTGTCTAGCTCCTCCCTCTCTCCACGCCAATCCCTTAGCCCACTTCCTGCCACTGGAGCGGCGGGAAAGTCTGGGCCGGCCTGTTGGCGTTGCGGGGACCCGGATCACTTCATTGACAGGTGTCCAGTGATGGAAGTGGGGACAGTGATCCGGGTCCCGGATGCCCCGCAGGCTGCCCTCGATCAGGCTGGCCTGTACCAAATACCTGTGAGTATTGGGGGGGGTACTTATCAAGCCTTGGTGGATTCAGGTTGTAACCAGACCTCGATTCACCAAAGCTTGATTCAATCCGAGGCATTGAATACAAGCCGCATGGTTCAGGTGCGGTGTGTGCACGGGGACGTGGTGAGATATCCCTTAATGCCTGCTGTGGTTAAATTTAGGGGAAAAAATCATAGAATAGAGATGGCAGTTAACCCGCATCTCCGACATCCGTTAATTCTGGGAACGAATTGGCCCGGATTTAATAAATTATTGGGATGTTTGTGCACGGATGTTTCTTGGGGGGGAAAGAAGAAAAGGGGGGGGGCACGCGTCCAGGTGGGGGAGGCGGAACCGGAATCACGGGAGGTTGAGCCAGAGGGAAGGAGCGCAGCCGCGAGACTAATTCCCTCGGAACGCGATGACTTTCCTCTGGAACAATCCCAGGATGAGTCGCTTAAAAACGCGTTTAACCAGGTCCAGTGTATAGACGGTCAGCCTCTCCAGCCGGGACGCCCGCTTTCCTACCCATATTTTGCCATAATAAAAGATCGGTTGTATCGAGTGACCCAAGACGCTCAGACAAAAGAAGATACAACGCAATTGTTAGTACCCAAAAGCCGTCGGGAAATGCTTTTTCAGGCGGCTCATTGTAATCCCATGGCAGGTCATCTAGGGCAAACTTCAACACTAAATCGTCTCTTGGCCCGATTTTTTTGGCCAGGCATTCACGAAAATGTTCGCAGGTGGTGCGCGTCATGTCGTGAATGTCAGCTGGTGAATCCAGCGGCCTCGCCAAAAGCGCCATTGCGCCCTCTACCATTAATGCAGGTCCCCTTTGAAAGGATTGCGATGGACCTCATGGGGCCATTAGAACGATCCGCCAGGGGGCATCGGTTTGCATTAGTCATTGTGGATTATGCAACCCGATACCCCGAAGCAGTGGCTCTCCGCAACATTTCAGCTAAAAGTGTGGCGGACGCACTGTTTCGCTTAATCTCCCGGGTGGGGATACCCAAGGAAATCCTCACCGATCAAGGCACGGCGTTTATGTCACGTACGTTACGCGAACTATACGAATTATTGGGCGTTAAATCAATCCGCACCAGCATCTATCACCCACAAACAGATGGCCTGGTGGAGAGATTTAATCGCACGTTGAAAACCATGATTCGTAAGTTCGTTCACGAAGACGCCAAAAATTGGGACAGATGGCTGGATCCCCTCTTGTTCGCTGTGCGCGAGGTCCCCCAAGCCTCTACGGGGTTTTCCCCTTTTGAGTTACTCTATGGCCGTCAGCCCCGAGGGGTGCTGGACGTCCTAAGAGAAACTTGGGAGGACGGACCTTCGCAGAGCAAAAATGAAATTCAATATGTCATGGACCTGAGAGCAAAACTTCACACGTTGGGGCGGCTGTCTATGGAGAATTTGCTCCAGGCTCAGGACAAACAGAGCCGGCTGTACAACAGGGGAACCAGCTTACGTAAATTCACACCGGGAGAGAAAGTGCTTGTATTACTGCCATCATCGAGCTCTAAATTACTCGCGAAGTGGCAAGGGCCCTTTGAGGTTACACGGCGAGTCGGAGATCTCGATTATGAGGTGATTCGGACGGATAGGGGTGGGGCACATCAAATATACCACCTCAACCTCCTGAAAAAGTGGAATGAGGCAGAGTCAGTGATGCTGGTGACGGCGGTAAGTGAGGAAGATGATCTCGGGCCAGAGGCAAGCATCAAACCGCATTCTCTCGCCCTGGCCCCGGGGGGGGATCATCTTTCCCCCGCCCAGCTCACTGACGTAGCTAGGTTACAGGCGGAGTTTGCCGATGTGTTCTCACCCTTACCGGGCCGAACGACGCTCATTCAGCACCATATCGAGACTGAGCCAGGCGTGGTAGTGCGCAGTCGGCCGTATCGCTTGCCTGAACACAAGAAAAAAGTGGTTCAGACAGAATTGGAGGCAATGCTCGATATGGGAGTGATAGAAGAATCCAACAGTAATTGGGCAAGCCCGATAGTTTTAGTTCCGAAAACTGACGGCTCTGTTCGATTCTGCGTGGATTATCGCAAGCTAAATGCTGTGTCAAAATTTGATGCGTATCCAATGCCGCGGATTGACGAACTGCTCGATCGGCTAGGCACAGCTCGTTTTTACTCGACACTGGATTTAACAAAAGGGTATTGGCAGATCCCCTTAACGCCAGTATCTAAAGAAAAAACAGCCTTCACGACGCCGTTCGGATTACACCAATTTGTTACACTTCCGTTCGGATTGTTCGGGGCACCGGCCACTTTTCAGCGGCTTATGGACCGCATATTACGGCCCCATGCTGCATATGCCGCCGCTTATTTGGATGACATCATCATTTATAGTAATGACTGGCGGCGGCATGTGGAGCATTTGAGGGCCGTGCTGAGGGCGCTGAGGGTGGCTGGGCTCACGGCGAATCCGAAGAAGTGTGCGATTGGGCGCGTGGAGGTCAGGTATCTGGGCTTTCACTTAGGTCACGGGCAAGTGCGTCCCCAAATTGATAAGACGGCAGCAGTTGCGACTTGCCCGAGACCAAAGACCAAAAAGGAGGTTAGACAGTTCCTGGGGCTGGCGGGATATTACAGAAGGTTTGTTCCTAATTATTCGGACCTCACCAGCCCTCTGACTGATCTAACTAAAAAGGAAGCACCAGATCCGGTCCAGTGGTCAGAGCAGTGCCAGCAGGCTTTTACCCAGGTTAAGGCTGCTCTCTGTGGCGGACCCATTTTACATTCTCCTGATTTTTCTCTCCCCTTTGTGTTGCAGACTGACGCGTCGGACAGGGGGCTGGGTGCGGTCCTGTCCCAGGAGATGGGGGGGGAGGAACGCCCGGTGCTGTACATTAGTCGTAAGCTCTCGAAGAGAGAGACTAAGTACAGCACCATTGAGAAGGAGTGTTTGGCCATCAGGTGGGCGGTCCTCACCCTTAGATACTATCTCCTGGGGCGGGAATTCACCCTCTGTTCGGACCATGCCCCCCTGCAGTGGCTCCACCGCATGAAGGATACCAACGCGCGGATCACTCGGTGGTATCTGGCATTACAGCCTTTTAAGTTCCAGGTGATCCACAGACCGGGTGCACAGATGGCTGTGGCAGACTTCCTCTCCAGAAATGGGGGGGGGGCCGCAGGCCGGACGGCTCCCCGGCCTGAGTCGGGCGGTGGGGGTATGTGGCGAGGGGGGCGTGGTTCAGCGAGGTCTGCAGCGGGAGAACGAATCGGGAGAAGTGCGGTGAGTAAGTGGGTTAAGCGCAAATAACGATCACCTGCATCTAATTACAGTGATTGGCGTGGAGAGACTGGATATAAGGGAAGCAGAGGCGGCGGAGGAGAGAGAGAGAGACGGGCTGCTGCTGACGCCGGGCTTCCCTGCCGACAAAGAAACTGTTGAGACGGACGTGATTCTAAGAGTGTTATCTGTGTAGAGTGCGCGTTTTAAGCGCCGATGGTGTGTACCTTTTGGTTTTTGTTATAAAATAAAGAGAATACTCAGCAGCAGCCCTCCCAGACCCTGTCCTCTTCCTTTATAAGAAGTATTACCTGTTGAACCCCGCTACACACATGTCTACACATATCAATTATGATTGGCTGAATGTATGGACTGCTACGCTACGTGCTAAACTATGTCACAAGTCCATAAATAGATGCCAGACATGCACTTCAAAAGCTGTTTGTTGAGTCAAATCAGTCTGGAGTAAGTCTCTACAAAGGCAGGGTTGAGTTATAGGAAATGTGTGACACCATGCTGACTGTGAGCCTTGCGATTGCTTTACATGCCACAAGCTCTGATCACGCTTGGCCCCTTTTCTTGAGGGATGTGGGTCGAGCCCATGAGCCCTGTGGCTCAAGTCCTGCTACCGCTGAGGCAGTTTGCAGAGGTGGAGTTTGAAATGAGTGAGAATGCTCTCATGCTCTCCTCTGACTCAAAGGACCATTCTTTCTGCATCTGATCCTGAGGGATTGGATGTAGAAACGCAGGCGACTGCTTCGGTAGAGCAGCTTACTCAGTCTGCCACTTTCGAGGAGCTGCTTGAGGTCGTTACTCGCAGGTGTATGGGGTGATGCTGAAGATGGCAGGGATGGTTGTGGCCTATCTCTCCCCTTCATCAGTGTCATTGCCCACTAAGCTGTGTAGAATGACATCTGCGTATGCAACAGCAGGTCAGGCTGTTACGCCCCTGCACACCATGGCGGTTCTGCATGCGTATCAGGCACACCTGCTAAGAGTTTTGGATCATGGCGAGGGATTAGGGCCTGACGAGGTTCAATTTAACAGGCGTCAAGGAAAAGAACAAGGAGTTTCTCCTTGATGCTCTGATTTCACCCTTTGGTCTGTTTGGTGACACAGTCAACACGATCATCAACAGGTGCCTGGAGGCTAGACGACAGTTGGCAGCATTCTAGGAGATGATGCCTTGCTGTGTCCATGAGCGGGTTGCCTCTACCAGTCATGCATGACTGGCCCAGCTCTCATAGAGAAGAGCAGAAGATGAGTGTGGCCTCTTGAGCCCCCCCTTGGTAGGGACAGAGAGCAGGGAGATCTGGTCAGACCAGGCTGCCTAAGGGGAGAGCTGACCTAAGGGAAGTGAACTCTGTGAGTCCTGATGCCTTCAGGCCTCAGTCCCTGAGTCCCTCTCGAGGGAGGTCGGTGTACACCACGATATCATGTGCTCGACTTTCCCCCAAGCTCTCAGCCTCTCTGACTTTTGTTTCCTACTTCTACCACCGGTGATTTGGGAGGTGGGGTATCCAACAGGTCATTCGCTCCATCTTTGCTCACAAGTGATTCCTTCAGTCAGTTCAGGTGTTTCCTGCCAGTATGCTGCTTCAGGGCACTGAACAGGCCAATTCTATCAATAAAAAGATTCTTCTTCTTTGTGGGAGTGTGGCAAATTCTGCCCAATGTCTCAGTGGGTTTTGAATACTGTAATAAAAGGTTAGAGGATTCAGTTTGCCTCCCATCCACCTTGTTTCCAAAGCATGGTGGTAACAATAGTGTGTCAAGTAGGAGACAAAGTATTTCTCAAACACGACTTGTGCATCAGAATTTGGGGAAAATAATGGCTTTCATAGGGTAAAATGTATGCAATCTATGCAGCCTATGTAAGCAATCACCTAGCAACATCCTAGTAACCACCCAGAGGGTGCTTGCAACCTTAAAAGAAATATGCTAAAAACTGTCAGAACACCTTAGCAATTGCATAACAAAATCCTGGCAACTACCACAGCGCCTAGCATTATAATGAGTTGGACCGATTTAAGCAGAAAATCTATTGTGTTTCTGTTCATTCCTAACACTGAATATCAATTCTAAGCATCCCATTTCCTCCTCCAAAACAAATAATGACAAGAATCCACACACGTTTCTGAGACACATGCTAGCTGACAACCACAGTGTGAATGTGGTTGTGAGATCATGATGACATCTGGCGTTAGAGTGAATGTGACTTGACTTTTGTCCTCACAGTAATCTGTGGTTTATCCTCCCCCATCACCATCTGCCACTCTTCTTCTTCACCTTCTTTCTCTAACACATGCAGCACACACACACAAACCCAAACACACTGTCGGCAGGGATGCAGTTCTAATTGAGTGGGGAATTCTGGTTCTGATTCCTCTTAAAAATTCTTTCCTTAATGATACCTTAAGTCATTTTGTGCCGCCACGACCTCTGAATAAATTGGTCCTCTACTAGAGCTTACTAAAACAAAATGTTGCCATCATTAAACACAACACAATACAAGAGAAATATGCTCCAAAAATAACTGTATAATCTTTATATTACATGTTTACTGTATTTTTCATCAAATAATCGCAGCGTTGATGAATGTAAGAGACTTTCGAGAAAACATCTTTCAAATTCTTACTCACCCTTACCTTTTGAATGGCAGTGGATCACGGTTTCAGCACAACTGTGTTCAACGTTGTTAATAATAAGAAATGATTCATGATTAAAATGATTTCTGAAGGATCATGTGACACTGAAGACTCAGCTTTGACATCACAGAAATGAATTAATTCTTATAACAGTTATATTAAATTGTAATAAAATTTCACAATATTACTATTTGTACTGTATTTTATACACAAAGTATATCATTACATTCAATTCAAGCTGAAAACTCAGCAAAAACATAATTCATTGTGCCCTGCTGTACATTTTCTAGGTATGTTTATCTAGGGTGGCAACTAACGATTATTTTGATAATCGATTAGTTTGGTCGATTATTTTTCCGATTAATCGGATAAATAATCCTAATCAGTAATATTACCTAGTAATAACCTAGTAATCAGTACTATTAGTTTAGGGCAGCTGTGGCACAAACCTTACACAAGGTTCGCGGTGGTAAATTTAAGCACTGTATATAGCGAATATAGTTTAAATCTCTACTTTAAAAATTAAGATAATAAAAGAAAAACAAAAACACGATCTCAGTGTTAACCAACAGGCAAGAGAAATGTTCTGCAGGAACACACACATAACCTCTTACTGTCATTTTTTTTTTATTCTGTGTAAATAGAAACATTTAGTCAATTACATGCTG
The DNA here is from genome assembly GCA_038088235.1 of Zacco platypus. NCBI lineage: Eukaryota > Metazoa > Chordata > Actinopteri > Cypriniformes > Xenocyprididae > Zacco > Zacco platypus. The sequence continues at coordinate 4,578,202 of CM076069.1, forward strand.
TTATCCCTTTACAGTTACTACTCAGCAGTTCACTCTGTTTCCTCTATTTTTTAAAAGCATTTTGCCCATAAAAATGCGTTATTCAGTGCTGTAATTTGATAAGACTGGCTGAAGTTTTCCTTGCACGGTGGGCAGACCCGATTAATCGATAATGACAATCGTTGTTGATGATTTTCATTATCAGTTATTATCGATTATGATCAATGTAATCGATTAGTTGTTGCAGCCCTATGTTTATCACAGTGTTTTGTCCATATCAGCAAAAGAATGCAGATGTTCAATAACCATTAGTGCAACCGAACACAATGAAAATCATTTAATTAACATTGAACCAGTTCTGCTTCTTGGTTCCTGGCTTGTAAGTGGTTTTAGGTCTCACTGCAGTTCCTCTAGAGGTCTAGATTTACCTGATTTGTGATCAAGCTGTAATTAATCCTTCCTCCTCTAAAGTCAGCCGCGGACACGGCTCCGGTTGTGTGTGCGTGTGTGTGTGTGTGTGCGTTTGTTTCATTCACAGATTGTTTACGTGTATCTTGTCTGCTACATTCTTTACTGTCAATCAAAATGATCATGTTGAAATGTTAATATGTACATGTGTGCTGCACACTCCCTTGGGATGTTTGCTGATGCATTCTGGGAAATCTGATGTCCCTCTCTCTCTCTCTCTCTCTCTCTCTCTCTCTCTCTCTCTCTCCATAGCTGAAGACTGCCGACTGCTCTCTCAGATCCCAAAAGTGCGCTGCCTGAGAAATGAACGCCGGGAAGGTATGTGAAATGAGTGGAACGGACATACGCTCATATACTCAGATAAAACATGTTGAATGTTATGTCATAAATGCACAAATGATTTTAAATTATTGGAGAGATATTTAAATAATACAGGTTTCAGATCTCTCCTGCACAAATTTTTGTAATGGTTGTACCATTTTTAATCATAAACTGTAAAAAGTTATCTGCAGTTGCTACCTTAAAGTGCTATTTCTACCTGATTTACCCCATACACATTTGTTTTGTTGCAAATTAAAAGATATGTGTAGTAATATTTTTCACTAGAATAAAACCAGTTAATTTTACCATTTTTTCAGTGTATAGTGCTAAACGACCAAACAAACACACATTATTTTAGAATTACATCTTTTTGACAGGAATAATTCACATAAAAATGTGGTTTGGGCTCGTTTTTTAAAAATAAATTAATAGTGATCTTTTATTCAGCAAGGATGCATTGAATTGATCAAAAGTGACAGTAAAGACTTTGTATTAATCAAAGAATCAAGAAAACATATATCACAGTTTCCCAAAAAATATTAAGCAGCATAACTGTTTTCAACATTGATAATAAAATATATTAAAATAGAACAGTTACTTTAAATTGTAATAATATTTCATAATAATATTTTTGATCAAATAATTTCAACCTTGGTGAGCAGAAGAGACTTCATTCAAAAAAAATTAAAGATCTCACTGACCTCAAACTTTTGAACTGTACTGTATATCTGCTTAATGTTTAAGCTTAATCAGCTTTAAGAAGTACATATAGATTAGCTTAAAGCTTACATGGACATGGACTAAATGCCACAAAACTCCCATTTAGATTTCACGTGCTCTTTAACATGGGAAACAACCCAGTAATTTACTGAGTGAACTGATTAGCTTCATTTATGCACTTATTTGTAATGTGAAAATTGTGTTGTTGCAATGAATGTGTAATAAATTGGGCCGTGTTGGTGCTGATCAGGTCTGATCCGGTCTCGTGTCAGAGGGGCGTCTGCGGCTTCGGCCTCTATCCTCACCTTCCTGGACAGTCACTGTGAGGTCAACACCGACTGGTTGCAGCCCATGATCCAGAGAGTCAAAGAGGTGTGTTTCCTTGCTATACACTAACATAGCACACAGTATCATGGGTGTTTCTTCTGTTTTTTGTTTTTGATGTGAAAAACTATTGCCATTGGTCTGACCACTCAGCCTCCTTTGCACAAACACCCCAAAGAACGTCACTGTGCCATTATTTAAAGAAATTCTATATAAATGAAAAACCTTCCAATGCATAACTCCAAAACTCCAAATAAGCATTCAAAACCTACAGTCTCTCACTTCTGCTGAAATGGATCATGGATTTTCATGACATCACCACGGACTTCAGCTTCTCTTCAGATCTTCTGTCCAATCAAATGCTCTCTAGAATCTAAAGCGTCCCACCCTATACATTATAAATATACGCTGAAGCTGCGGCTGAAATCGGTCACTTGTTCGCACATTTACTATTTTCTACATGGTGAATGGCACATAGTGCACTATATAGAGGATAGGGAACGATTAAGTGTAAATATGCTTTCCATTGAGGCGAATGAAGTCTGGTTTCACGTTAGAGTCATGTGAACTGTTGCAGCATGCACACAGTCTGCTCCGGTCCAGAGACACAATAGCACAGAGCGGATCATATGCACAGCGAAGACCACAAAATGTATCGGACCCATTTGAATTCTGCACAGAATGCCAAATTTTAAAGCGATATGGAGGAGATTAGGAGGAGAAACTGTCAGAGATTAAAAGGAAACTAAAGCATTGCTGAGTTTAACGGCTCTGGCCGAGGTGTGATATAAACGAAACGCCATTGGCTGTTTTAAAAAAGGGGAGGAGCTGATATGTCCCGCCCTGTCTTTCTATTTCAGTTGAAATTACGTCAACTCATTGAATAATGCTGCATGTTTCAAGGCACTTCAGTGGGCCTTTAAGTTCCTCCTTTTCATTCAGTTGGTTTCTGATATTGTTCAAGCTGTTACGTTGCCTTCCTGCATTTGGATACCGTGAGTTTACTTTATTAAAGAGCCTTTACTTACCAGCCCCACTTACCATCCATCACCTCCCCAGAGCCAGACTCAGGGCCCATCCCACACCGCAGACTTGAGAATCCCAGACAATGCCCACTATGGAGCCTGAGCCTGAGCTGGCCATCACGTCTGAACCAGTGGGAGTGTTAGTGGAGCTGGAGGAAAAATTTGTAAATATGTGTTATAGACTGGAATGCAGAGGTAACACTTCCCACCCTGATTCCCATCCACGGACCTCTGCTGCCATTTAAAGTTCTGCCCATCAATGAATCATCATTTTCATCACTGGAATCCCCATCCAGCATAGTTTTGTCTTTACCGCTACCATCCCTGTTCCTTTCCAAGTCTGTCTCCACGCCCAACCTTCCTCTCCAGTTTATTCCACTGGAGCCAGCCATTCCTTCGACCCTGTCTCCGATGGCTCCCCCTCAGTCCTTCGGCTCATCCAGTGGATCCGCCATACAACCTGGATCCACCTTGGGATTTTGAGTCAGCAGCTCCACCTCGGACTGTCGACCAGTCGGCTCCATTCTGGCTCCTTGCCTCCTCGGCTTTGCCCGGGACTGTCGTCCCTTCGGCTCCACCGGGCTCCCTCGTCCCACCGCCTCTACCGGGGTCGTTGCCACACCATTGCCACAGACTGCCGCTCTGTCTGCTGTGCTCCAGCCCTTCACCCCTACGGTTCCGTCAGCCTCCTCCAGGCTTTACCGGGGTACTTGTTCACACCTGTGTCGCCTCGGCCCACTTGCCCCCTGGCTCCGCTCGCCGCCGGGACTGAAGTTATTACTGTGGCTCCATCAATTCTGCTGTGGGTCACCCTCTTCCTGGCTGCCTCCGGCCCTCTACTCATCCATGGATTCTATCACCTTCCACTCCTCCATGGACGCTCCAACTGTCTACTTCCTCCTGGTCCCTCCGACTGACATCTCAGCCTGTTTCCAGATCTTCGCCGGCTCCTTGTCCACCTCCAGAGCCCTCTCCTTTCCCTCGCAGTTGAACGGTTATGGCACAAGGTCAAGTCTTTCCAGAGTGGGCGTAATGTTAAATGGACTTTTAATAAGTTACCTGTTTTCCTTTGTCCCAGTTTCCCGCTCCTTGTTTGTAACTATGGTTTTGTCATTTGAGTTCAATCACCTCTTTAAGTTTATTAAAGTTTAAGTTTATTTAAGAGTATTTAAGTTCCTCTTTTTCATTAAGTTGGTTTCTGGTATTGTCCATGTTTGTGAGAAACACGCTGTTATGTTGCCTTCCTGCATGTGGATTACCTGAGTTTGTTTTATTAAAGCACAAACGTTTTTCATCATCTTCATCTGGACCAGATCGTGACCCTCATGCTCCTCAATAATGCAATTGTTTAATCAAAAATGCTGTAGCAACAGTCACATTGTGAAGTATTATTACAAAAGTAAAATAACTGTTTTCTATGTGAATATATTTTAAAATGTAATTTAAAATGTGTTCAAAGCTGAATTTTCAACATCATTACTCCAGTCTCGATATGATCCTTCAGAAATCATTCTAATATGCATGAATCATTCAATAAATAATTGCTCTTATTATCAATGTTAAAAACGTTTTTGTTGCTTAATGTTTTTCTGTAGAAACTGAGATACATTTAAAAAAAAACAGTTCTTTTAAATTGTAATTATATTTCAAAAAATTACTGTGTTTTTCTCAAATAAATGCAGCCTTGGTGAGCAGAAGAGACGTATTTTAAAAACAAAATCAGAATTATTCTAAACTTTTGACCGGCACTGTAGTTTGTTGTTGACATAAAACATGTCAAAGTTACTCCAGTTAATGCCAACATGTATGATTTGTCATCATGAATTGGTGAAATCTCTAGCAACTTTCCAGACATCTTAAATTCTGTTTTGTGCGCAAGAGGAACATCAGGAGTGTACAGATGTGTATGCAGGATCGTGTCTGATTTAAAGCAGTGCTTGCTTCAGGACTCATATTTTACTTTGGACATCAAGTGGTGACAGTACTACAGTTGTTTATTGTACAAAATTAAATACAAATGTCCTAAATCTGAAACTCTGAAACAAGGAAGACAGTATATGCAAAATGATTGATGTTTTGGAAAATTGACTATAAATGTAATTTGAATTTTGATGCTCTCAGCACAAAACACATTTGTGGGCATGATTATCCTCACTGCATGTATTTAATGTAGTCTACATCAAAATATTCTTTAATCTTATTTAGTTTTGTTCACAATTTTAGAGGATGATGCATGCCATGCAAACTGTCCATGTCGCATCAACCTAATTTGACTCATGAGTCTTTGACACATGAGTTTGCATTTTGCCCCAAATTACTGTAGTATAGTCAGATTTGTTTTACTTGTGTCCGTGACCATTTTGTAAAACCATGAGCTTTAAAGGGCATGGCAAAATAGTCTTTGTTGGTTTTGGATTGTTAAGATCTATGTTTAGGACGTTTTAATACACTTTCTGTCTACGTGACCTCTGCAGAAAATGACGGTGCTTCAACATTGTGATTGTTGAGAGTCATTAGTGAGTCATAAATGGCCTGAATCCAGTCTGGTTCTTCAGAGGGATATTTTCCCAGAATCAGAGCGAGAGAAAGGCAGTTTGCCTTCTCACAGCTGCACCATGTAGCCTCTCTCGTCCTAAATCATCAAGAGTGATTATCATCATCATCATCTACTCAACCGCTTTTCTCCAGAATAAGGGCTGTAACTGATCTTGTACTGTGATACAGAATGAATTTTTTTGTATATTTTATACAGTCCATGAATCCTCCTATTTTTCATTTTTGACTCAAGCGTCATTTATTTATATATATATATATATATATATATATATATATATATATACTAATTTCATATATTTGTGATCGCTTCATTAAGCAGCCAAACATCTGTGTGGTTTTCCCAGTCAAACATTATGAGCTGGCATACTGACACATGTCTGAATAATTGCAGTGCCGTAAGATGAACAACCAGAGAACTAATGATACATACTGAAAGAAAGAACACTTTGAAAGAGAATCAGTGTCTGAAGCCTTGAGCGGCACTCAGTCAGACTGTTCAACCTTCAACACGTACACAACTTGAAATATATAGAGCTAGAACAATGGCAAAGCAATTTAAATTTGAATCTTGGAATAGTTTTGCGGCATATTTTTGGATCTGTATTTTTAAACAACAGATTTGGCGAAATTAGTTTGCAAACATTAGTTTGTAAGTATTCAGATTATGAAATTGCAGTTTCAAATTTGTAGCTAAAGAAGAAAGTCAGGATTCTAAATCAAAATGGTCATTTTAGGATCTGAATGATGAAAATACAAATGTTTAAAAATACATATCTGTTGAATATGCCTCAAAAACAATTTGTTAAATGTCACATTTTATACAATTCAGATTTTTTCTGGCTCCATAAAAATAACAGTTTGGAAAGTGATTTACGACAGTAAACAGCCATTTGATAGTGAAAGGGGAAAATATTATCATTATTAAAGAATAAAACATCATTTAAACATACTTTGTGTGATTCACTTACCTTGTTTGGAGTCTCTACCTGTCACATGTTCACTTGTCATGTTTAGTTTAGTCTTGTCGTGTTTAGATTAGTTTGGTTAATCAGTCATTGTCTGCACCTGTTTTCACGTAATTAGTTAATCCCTATCACCTGCCCTTCATCTAGTCATGTGTATATTAGTTCCTGTTTGTCATTCATCCCCTGTCGGTTATTGTTTGTGCTATGCACTCTGTTGCGTGTCTGTATCTGTTTCCTGTGTCATTAAACCTGCTTGTTATTCGTTTGAACCTCGTCTCCTGTCATCCAAAGCGTTACACTACCATGGTAATACCATATTTTTATATATATATGTATCATGATAATACATTGGTATTCTCTGAAGTACCATGTAAACACCAAGGTTCATGAACAGATTCAGTACCAGTACCGTATGGTAAACCCAAAAAACCCTCATGATATAAAATTTCAATCCATTTGGATCAGACAGTTTTAACAAACAAACAATCTAATAAACTTAATGTGATGCATATTTGTCACCATGTTCATACTTTTTAATTGAATACATGTAATTGTTTTTACAATGAACAGATGCTGATTCTAATCTAAATCTTTTGAATAAATGCATTTTCAATGCAAAATCAAATAGATGCAGATAGTTTAAAAATAAACTATGCCATGATTTTTGTTTTTTAGTGCAGAAATTGTACCCGTTTCATTTACCATATGACTGACAAATATGCATAAGCAATACTTATATAGCACTTTTTACAATGCAAATTGTGACAAAACAGCTTTACATTAATAATTGGCAAATAATTTTGGCTGCACAGCAGCTCCCAAAGAAAGTGGTGTCATTGTCCAGCTTATTCTATATATTATTGATTCATTCCGTTGCAAAGATCAATAGTTATCAGTCTAGTTAATTTATGTATATCAGCACTGCAGAAAACAGTGACGTAATCGTCCGGCTCAACTCAGCTGCTGATTAAGTTTATTAGTTTATGTTAAAATTGTGTAATCCAAATGGAAAAATTGGCCAAATATAAATTGAAAAGCCATGGACGACTTCTAAGTGGAGTGTCCTGTTGTTCTATATAATTGTCGAATGCTTTATGAATCTATGAAACTACTGTATATGGGATGTTGCAGATGATTTCTGGGGTTCCCCCCACACATACTGAAGCTCTGAGCACCACAGCGTAGAGCGCCAGCTCTAATTGAAAACACTTGATGTTCTTATGCAGTTGTAATATGAACTTCCCCAGCACAAGTTTTTTTTTTATATGTGACACACGCTTACACGCTCGTAAATACTGTTATGTATGCACAAGTGTACTCGCGCAGCAGCAAGCAAGTTTTTAAAGTAGCAAGCCTTGCGAATAACACATCATAAATCTAGCAAGATTTTCATATTTTTTCATTTTTAAAAAAATTAATGTGTGTTTATAAAACTTGTAATATAGGTGTTCTATATGTGTTATACTTCTGCGCCACATTACCTTGGCATTAAAATGCAAAAGAAGAAAAAAACTAGTCCACTGCTGTGAGGGGGTTTCTAATACAGCTGCTGAGGGAGGGACAGACTATAAATTTGACATCTTTCTCTCCTCTGACTGCCACGATCCATCTCTCTATATTTTTTTCTTCTTTTGGGAAGTTGTGAAAAACATCATAGAAAGTTGCTGTTGGAGAAATAATATTTGCTATGATCTCCTATTCAAGCTTACCCTCCTATACTCTGAAAAGTGTGCATTTTTTCAATGGGAGCGGTGCAGCTGCAACCAAATGTGGACAGATTTACTAAACGGGGCAAATAAGCACGAGAACACAATTCCACAAATGCGCCGATGGGAGTGGCAAGTTTTGCGTGTGATATACTGCTGATGCACAAATTAAAGTACAAAGGCGTAGTCAAATCATTTACATAATGACCAATGCAATCACAATGCAATCACAATGCAAACACAATGCAATTAGTGTTGGGTCGCAATTAAGCAGAGCTGATGTGATGCGGGTCGACACTGGCACAACTTGTTACATGTAATATACAAATAATGTCTTCCTCTGGCATTGCAAAGAAATGAATACGTGTGGAAAATATTTTCTCCCTTCTCGTCCTCTCTGTTCTCTGTCTCCTTGTAGCGGCAACAATTGCAGCCATGTCGCAAAAAGGGTTAAGACGTGCTTTTTTGGGGCGTTAAATGATGGCGCAAATACCAGTAAATTGACTAGCACAAACATTAGTAAATCGTGTTGTGTGATTCATTTAAATAATCTCCTCCAAGAAATGTTGCATCTGAAAGGGAAACTCCTACAAATGCATATGCACAGCCGCAAAAACAACTCAATCCGTGCCTTTTCAGCGCTAATTTTGCACTGCGTGTCTTCAAAAGAGGGTTTGCGCTGGCGCAACCTGTTAGTAAATCTGGCCCTTGGTCTTCTAGCCTAGCCATAATGGTTAGGCTGGTCTGTTTTGATGGGTGGATGGGTTGATCCACATATCAGGCTGGATGATTAGCAAACTATGAGTAGCGACAGACATTTTCTTCGTTATTTTTGTGACATTTACGTCTGATCATCAAAAAAGAACAACAGTAGAGTGGAGACTTGGCTCTATGCATTGGGTGATGATTGGATGTTGAGATGTGGGTGTGGCATGCAAAAGTGGAGGCAGATTACAATGCTTGCAGGGGTCGAGTTTAAGTGCACTAAATGATTGGCATATGTCATCAGAGAGGAATCTGTCATTTTCACCGGAAGATCCAAGTGATTAAAAATTGATTAAAAGTCAAACATTAAAATAAAAACAATATATACATGGATGAATCATTCATTATAAGATCTATAACATGCATTTGGAAAATAGATGAATTTTCATTTCATGCACTTCAAAAGGTTTTTTGCAAAAAATTCACCTGATTCAACTTAAAGGGTTAGTTCAGCCAAAAATGAAAATTCTGTCATTAATTCCTCACCCTCATGTCGGTCTACACCCGTAAGACCTTTGTTCATCTTCAAAACACAAATTAAGATATGTTTTACTAAAATCCGATGGCTCAGTGAGGCCTCTATTGCCAACAAGACATATCTAGTGATGGGCGAATTCGAAACACTGCTTCGAAGCTTTACGAATCATTTGTTTCAAATCAGTGGTTTGGAGCACCAAAGTCACATGATTTCAGTAAATGAGGCTTCATTACGTCATAAGTGTTTCGCAGTTTCAATAGTTCACGTGATTTTGGCAGTTTGATATGCGAACCGAATCACTGATTCAAATCAAAAGATTCGTAAAGCTTCGAAGCCGTGTTTTGAAATCGGCCATCTCTAGATGTTGTTGAAAAGTGTTTTTTGGCGTATAAAAGTATTCTCGTCGCTTTATAATATTAAGGTTGAACCACTGTACTCACATGAACTGTTTTAAATGTGTTTTTAGCAGCTTTCTGGTCATTGAAAGTGTTAATTTTCTTGCTGGTAATAGAGGTCTCACTGAGCCATCAGATTTCATCAAAAATATCTGTTCTGAAGATGAACGAAGGTCTTACGGGTGTAGAACGACATGAGGGTGAGGAATTAATGACAGAATTTTCATTTTTTGGTCAACTAACACTTAAAAACTTTAACATAAAAGCTCATTTGCTGTCTTAAATTTTTAAGAATAATCAAATATCATTTCAGTGTCACTGTCAGTACAAGTCATTTTTAAAATCTTGTCTAGTTGAATCTCAAATAACTTGAAAAATAAAGTTGAAATTGGTTAAATTATTTTGAGTTCAAGTAATGGAAAAACATACATTTCCATGACTTATTGATCATATTACTTATTGATCTGTATTTAGTGTGCAATAATGACTAAATTAATTCAATAACATTAATGCTTGGAAACATGTTTGTTAAAAATGAAATGCGTCATTTGCAGTTTGTGTTCTCTTGTAGGATCACACCCGTGTGGTCAGTCCCATCATTGATGTTATCAGTCTGGATAACTTTGCCTATCTGGCCGCCTCTGCAGACCTGAGAGGAGGTGAGAGAACCATTCGCCACCTCAGAATATGTGTGTAATGTGTTCATCAGAGCTTTACCACAGAAAACATCCTTTGTGTAAATTAATTCTCTTCAATATTTGTTTCTGCCAGAAAGCATTGAGAGCAAATGGAGAAGTTCCTAGATGTTTCTCCTGAGAATAATCTCACGTGTCTCCCCTAGAGTCATAGAAATCTGTGCTCAGATTTGCCAATATACCAAAGTCTGCAATCAAATTCAAAGATCTCAGTATGAACCTGTTATAATTTTAGTATTATTTTTATACTATTATATTATTAATGTTTTACATTAGCTTTTCTTTTCATATTTTCAGTTTCAAGTTATAATATATAATCTTTATAATTTCATTTCAGCTTGATTTTAAAACTGATTTTTTAAATAGTTTATTTTAGTTAATTCAATTAAGTTATTCTGAAATCAAATGATCCAAGTTTTTATCCACATGCATTTTATAGTTCTATACTCATATTGTTTGTCAGAATTTTAATTTTTCTCAAGGAATATCAGGAGGCAAACATTTGAGACAGAGTTGATATTTAAAGCATAAGTGAGAACATTTAGTGTCCTAAGTTGTGAAAGAGCAATACATTGCTCAGAATAATCTGGTTAACTCAAAAATATCAGTAAATTTCAAGATGTCTGATTTAGTGGTGGACCGATATCTCTCCAAGGCCACTAGAGGCCCCATTATACACCCCAAAGCATACAATTTTGTCCCACCATTTTTGAAGTAGTGGTGCCACCCTTTATTGGCAACAGGAAACCTGTATCGGTCAACCACTAGTCTGATTAAAATAACTGCATGTGTTTATTCAAGTGATCCAGAAATTTACACTCTGATTTCAGGTTTCGACTGGAGTTTACACTTCAAATGGGAGCAGATTCCTATAGAACAGAAAATGGCAAGAAATGACCCCACACAACCAATCAGGTCTCACTCTCTTTCTCTCTAGAATATTGTTAGTTAACCTGGTAAATAAACAAAGTTTTAGAAATTTGAAGATTTGACAAAATAAATATGACATGTAAATTTCTAGATCACTAATCAAATGGAAGCAAATTTGTAAGAAAAGATCAACAAATTCAAGCTTCCAAGAGCTTTTAGCAAACTAGAAGCATTTTTTTGTTTGTTACTGTAGTGGTCCCAGACCTTTCAAACCAACTTTCTGTGTATTAGTATGTATGTATACCAACCATGGGCGTAGGTTTGATTTTAATGAGAAGGAGGCAGTTTAACAGAGCTTTATTTTAACTCTGTCCATTGTGCATTTGTCAATATGTCTCATCAGCATCAGAGTACATACTGTATAGTGTATATGTAATACTCTATATAATACATAGAGCACTTACTGTGAAATACACAGTGTTTTTGGAGTCTTTATTTTTCATAATAATAAAAAAGAACTGATGATTCTGAAAGACAACACGACTAAGATTCTCCTAGACATGAACACAGCTTTCATGAGCATCTGATTAACAGATAGATCGCTCACTCTTATTCCACTGTTGTTTTTAGTTTTTTGGATATTTAAGCTAACAGTTTGCTTTATACATTTAGTTTAACAACATTAAGTTAAAGTTAGAGAGGGTAAACTTTATTATTCAACTGAATTGTACACGTAGACTATGATTCAAACGTGTACCTTACCCTGTCCACTTAATATACGTGTGTATATAAAAGTGCATTTTTCTTACGTATTTACTTTGACTTCTCGGGTAGTGTCAATGGTATGACCCATTTCAGATGCATCCAAAATTAAAACAACAGTGGTTACATATAAATGATCAAAATTATTGCTAGGGACCATTTAGTGTCGCTGAATATTGGTAAGGATAAGTCCCTAGCATCCATAATAAATTCTGTACTATTGATACCAACTGCTATTCATGCAGGACCCCTGTAATTGCTGGAGGAATCTTCGTAATGGATAAAGGCTGGTTTAATCACCTGGGCCAGTATGACACTCACATGGATATTTGGGGTGGTGAGAATTTTGGTAAGTAACGATCAAATGTATGACATTATTCTGAAAAATTCTTTCAGTCCTCTGCTGTGAATGTGGCGAAGTGTCAAACATCCTGTGAACAGTTTAGCGTGTGATAAAAATGTCCTCACTAATATAGTTAAATAAACCTCAATGATATTATTGTTAACAGTTAAGTGAAACAAAATAAAATATAAAAAAACTTAAAATTATTTTATTTCACCTAGTAGCCAAGGCAACATTTTTCATTTTTAGATGTACTAAAAAAAACTAAAACTGAAATAAAATAATAAAAACTATGTAGACATATTAAAATAAAACTAATAAAAATGACAAAAACAAAAACTTAAAATTAAATTAAATTTAAAATGATAAGAGAAAATATATAAATAGAAACTCATTCAAAATATTAATAAGTTAATATGTGTGTGTGGTTCAAGTATACCTTACGTTATGAAGACAAAATGTATAGTGATACCAGAAATCTTTGACATTTTTTGGTCTCAAATGTATGTAGCCCAATTTGCTGAGTAAGAACAAGACGCTGAGTCATGACGTTGATGCTATGGGAAACACCACTGCGTGAGCCGGTGTCTGAAGCATGTGTGGAAAACTGCCAATCTTGATTGGCTGACAGCGTTGTCAGGTGATGTAGCGTCAGCATGTCACTGAGACCATAAATAGACACCTGAATGCATGTCACCAAATTCTAATGGTCTGAAGAAAGCCGTTTTCAGGCATTATAGGAAATATGGCAAAGTGACGCAGCGTCTCATTCCCACTTTTAGGGAACTGGGTAACATACATAACCTGAATCCCTTTCAAGTGGAACTCAGCGCCGCGTCACTACGTTAATGCTTATGGGAACATTAATACCCACATCACCATGCTGAAAAAATGCTTGTACAACAAGGTTGTGAAGTATACACAAACACAAACCCTTTGGTCTATGGAACAGATTAACCCATTGGAGTCAAAGCCTGGGGTCAATCCAATTCAACAATAAACTTCCATGAATGTGTGCAGGAAGGGCCAGCCTCCCACAGCACAAACATATAAAGGTGTATTAATTAGAAAACATATTTACCCATATAGCCCCCTTTACCCAAGTAATAAGCCTACCACTCATCCCGCAGGTAACTGAAATTGTTGAGACTGAAAGGGCACAATCTTGGATTACTTCTCCAAGAAGGTAGTCCCTGTTGTGTATGGACATGAAGTATACTGCACACCTTGTAGGCCTGAAAAGGAACTTAACCTAATGTAAAGGCTAAACATCTCTGCAGAGAACTGTGTTTAAATTTACAAAGACTAGAAGATATTAAGGCATTTAGGTTGTGAAGTATGGATACAGACAAACCTGTTAGCCTCCACCAGATTCCTAAGAATCCTTCCTTTGTAAGGTCAATATGGAACAAATCCCATGAAAGGGACAGCCTGCCACAGCACAAAACATTTCATAATGGGTCATTTCATAATCAATTAAGCTCCTAAAAATAAACCACAGGACCTGAATCCTGGGGTAAAATCCATCCAACTGAAGAACTATATGAATGTGTGCGGAAGGAATAATCTGCCACCCTTAAGTAATGCTTAAAACTAATCCATAGTGCGAGTATTGTATTAATGCCTAGAGGGAAAGTATCTAGATACTGAAAGAAAAATGTCCCATGTCAAAGAATGATGAGATCATTGCATGAAAACACATATTTTGTTTGCTGTCTCAGCAAACTTGAGACCCAAGCTGTGCATCCTTAATATTCAGATGATGAGGGCATGGCAACACACATCTTTAATTTTTTCCATTTATTCATGGTAGACAAACTTATCTCCTGCCTATTTTCTTCTTTCTCTAACTCCTAACAAATACACAAGACTTTCCACAATAACACAAACAAGCAGCTCCTTGAAGGAGCTGGTGAAATGCATTTTAGGTATTTATTTACCGAGGCTACGTCACATGACCACACTGTCGGCCAATCAAGATTTACATTTTTCTACACATGCTTCAGACACCGGCTCATGTAGTGGCATTTCCATAGCATCAAACTTCATGACGCAGCGTCAAGTTCCACTTGAAAGAGAACAGCTTATAAATTATACTAAATGATGTTTTTTAAAAATGTAAAAACGCAGAAAGCTTTCTGTGATGGGGAGGTTTAGGGGTAGGGGTTAGGGTTAGAGGATAGAATAAACAGTTTGTACATTATGTCTATGGAATTATTCATAATTGTCCTTCTATCTTTCTCCCACTTTTATAAAGTCGTGGAAACATTATCATGGAGTTTGTATTTTGCTCTTTGAGCAAATGGGAATACAAAAATTATATTTTCTGTCATCTTCCATTCACTACTATTGACGTTTACCCAACTGTGATGACTTCTACTTCTGAGACCCCCGTAAATGTGAAAAGTGTCTATTGCAAAAGAAAATATAGTATTTCTACGACTTTTCCAAAAGAGGAAAAAATAGAGAACGATGTCAAATTTAAATCACTCCTTCAGCCGTTTATTACAAACACTCTTGCAGCAGCATTAACTAGTTTTCTGTAATGTAATGTCAAGTTGTATAGTGTTATAAATATGCATTAAGTATTTAATTTTTTAAAAATGAAAACATATAAACAAATTGCTAGATTTACTGTGGAAACACGTCATAGTCTGTGAAAAGGGTCCATCAGAACATGTTTTGTGTTTAAAATACAGCTATAAGGAGAGGAGTTTTGGACAAATACAAAGTTCTGTCATGAAACTCTATATGGCGTAGAATGAAACTCAATCTGCTTGCAATCACATCATTATCTATAGGCACAGCTGATTGATTCCTGTTGTATTAGTAGCCAATGAGCTCGATGCTGAACCTTTAAATACTTGGTCAGCATTTGCTGTAGCCGTCGCAGCGTGCTTTCAGAAACCCTCCACCTTCCCCAGCTCCACCTGTATAGATCTACTACGGGTAATTCATGTGCACAATATTGTGCAGAAGCAGCATGTCTTACTTTCTCACAGCAGCGTGTCGTGTATGTATTATTAGTAGCAAGTCCCGTCTTGCTCTGCAGCAGCAGCAGTGTAGCAGAACTATTCTGCCAAGACCGAACATATCAACATTTTCATACCCATTACTATGCCAAACACTCAGAGAGCTGTCATGATAGAAATGAGATTTCACTGTGTGTGCAATGGCACAGAAATGGAAATGACAAAATATCCTGTTGCTTGAAGTTGTGGCTGCCTAGGGCAAAAAGTTTCATTTTCAGGGAAGTCTGTATTGCTTTTTATCTCTCTATTGCATGGTGTTTCCTATTTCAAAGCATGTATAACCATATTTTTGATGTTTCTTTCTCGCATGAAAGTAATTCTTTATATTTCCATAATCTTTCTTTTCTTTTCTCTTTCTTATGTTGTAGAGTTGTCATTCAGAGTGTGGATGTGTGGCGGCAGTCTTGAGATCCTGCCCTGCAGTCGCGTGGGCCACGTCTTCAGGAAACGCCATCCCTATGACTTCCCAGAGGGCAATGCACTCACCTACATCAAGTAAATTGGCCTTTAAAAGCTGTAATCATATACTTTACAATGAAGTGTATGAATGAAGCGGTGTTAAATTTTCTGTGTGTGTTGTAGGAACACACGAAGAGCAGCTGAGGTCTGGATGGATGAATATAAACAGTATTACTACGATGCAAGACCTTCAGCGCAGGGCAAGGCCTTTGGGAGGTCAGACATCTCTGATAGGCCTTTTTATGAGATTGTCATTATTAAATTTACCTCTGATTCTGAAGGAATAGTTACATCCAAAATAAAATTTCTGTTATTGTTTACTCACTATCATGTCCCTCCAAACCTACATCACTTTCTTTCCTCTGTGTAACACAAATGGTAACATCTATATTAACTGGTTTTATTCAAGGGTTTGATTAACAACACTGAATCAACCCAAGTACATTCATTCCCTTGTAAAAAAAAAAAGAAAAAAGCATAAAAAAGAGGTTAATTGTATTGAATGTGTTTTGCATAAACTATTCCTTTAACCCGCTTCTGTCTCTCTTCACAGTATTGCAGATCGGCTTGCACTAAGACGGAAGTTGAACTGTAACTCTTTCCGTTGGTATCTTGAGAATGTGTACCCTGAACTCAAGTGAGTCATGTTCACTCGACTGTGTCTGGGCTCTGATGGGCTTCCAGAAAAAACTAGATTTTTTGTATTTGGAGTGAAATGCCATTTAACACTCTCAGGTCTTTGTTCTGAACAGGTTTTGTCTTTATTGCTTGTATTTGTCAGAATCCCAGAGCAGGAAGCCGTGTACAGTCTCCTGAAACAGGATGGATTGTGTCTGGAAAGCCACGGCACAGACAGTCTGGGTTTGGCTGAGTGTAAGACCACAGCGAGCATACCTGCCTCACAGGTGAAGCTTTAGCAGTGACTGAAAGTAGCCTTTACTAACTTAATATTTTCAGCAACTAAACTACATCAGTAGCATGTCATTTTTTAGTTTTCAAAATGGTCTAGCTTTTCCTGTAACAATTTAGGTGTTTTTCCAGTAAGTAAGTGTCTGAAGTCACAAAACTAAAGGTAGGCATTGGCACTGATATCCTGATTCAATTCTGATCCCCTAAATCTTTTGTTGCAATGTCAACAGACCTGTTTCATTTATTATATAATTGCCTCATTGATATGTGCATAATGTGCATTGTAATTGCAACACACTCCACATTATTTTCCATTTTAGCCTTTAATATACTTGTACAAAGCCAATTTAATGCAGTGACGGGGAGATGAGAGAACTTTATTTGTAATGAAATGGAATATATATATATATATATATATATATATATATGATATATTATTCATATAATATATTTATTATCAACTGCTTCATTCCAAATGAAGTAAAAATGCAAATAAAATGGTCAAGTATTCAGTTAGTGTTACGCAGTAAACTCAGGTTTATTAAAGTCCAAAACGACACACAAAATTTCGAACAGGTGACAGTTTATGGGTGTGATTCACATACATATTATGCTATTACGGTATATATATATATCCTATGGTTGAGTTCCATTTGAAAGGAAACGTCTCAGGTTATGTATGTTACCCGGTTCCCTAAAAGAGGGAATGAGACGCTGCGTCACTTTGCCATATTTCCTATAATGCCTGAAACTGACTTTCTTCAGACCATTAGAATTTGGTGACATGCATTCAGGTGTCTATTTATGGTCTCAGTGACATGCTACATGCTACATCACCTGACGCTACATCACCTGACGCTACATCAAGATTGGCAGTTTTCCACACATGCTTCAGACACCGGCTCACGCAGTGGTGTTTCCCATAGCATCAACAAATTGGTTTACATGCATTTACATACATTTGGGACCAAAAAATGTCAAAGATTTCTGGTATATATATATATATATATATATATATATTAGGGCTGTCAAGCAATTAAAAAAACTAATCTAATATAATTAATTACATGATGTGGCGATTGATTAATCTAATTAATCACAAATTAATCGCACATCAAATCTGGCTGAGATATTATCCCCAAAAGATAATCTGAAGTCATTATTGTGTAAAGAATCAAATAAACATTACAAAAAGAAGATTCAGAAAGAAATATTTTATTTGATTCAATATAAAATTAACTTTTGATGACTGAATTTTAATTTTGGGGGTGAACTATATATTTATTTTTTATTAATATTGAAATATGATGTTTTTAAATGAAATTATACTCTAAATAAGAAACTAAAACTGCCAGCATGTGGCAGGAAATGTCTAATTCATTCCATTCGTTCAAACAGCTGATTCATTCAGGAGGAGTGAAGTATTGTGTCTAAAATAACACAATATTAATTTCTTAAAATTTAGATTTCTCTGATCTACATATATGCATTTTAAGATGTTTGAAGGCTTTTAAATCTCTCCTTGTCATCTCCATCACTTTTTTTTTCCCTTCAGTCTCTTTATCTTTGTCTCTTCCCCTCCTAAAGTTGAGCTTTGACCGATAGTCTTTTCATCTGTATCAATGTAGAAAGTAAACATAAGGTCAATTGATATTTATATGTTTTATGAATCATTTTCTTAGAGAAGTTAATTTACTGAAGGCTACCAGAAAAGCTAGGTTTAGGCTAAGTTTATTACATTAATTCACAATTAATGTGCATTTATTAATAATCATATGCCTAATATATGATGAAAATGGCTTTGTTATCTTTTTTTGATCCCTCACATTGACAGTTAAGCTCTACTACTAATTATTACATGAATTACATAAGTTATAACTGCTAAGCCTATTAAAAATGACGAAATCAGACTGAAGTTTAGTTTGCATCCCTTATTATTTTTGTCTGCCACATTTCAAGCATAAAACAGCATCACGAAATGGGTAGTTTATCTACTTACAGCTTATTTCGCACTTTATGACCGCTAACTGAAACGGTTAGTTCACCCAAAAATGAAACTTATGTTGATTACTCACCCTCATAAAACCTTCGTTCATCTTCGGAACACAAATTATAGAATTTTGATTAAATCCGATGGCTCAGAGAGATCTCTATTGCCAGCAAGACAATGCTCAGAAAGCTACTAAAAACATTTAAACAGTTCATGTGAGTACAGTGGTTCAACTTTAATATTATAAAGTGACAAGAATACTTTTTGTGCACCAAAAAAACTAAATAACGATTTTCTACAGTATCTAGTGATGGCCGATTTCAAAACACTGCTTCGAAGCTTTACGAATCTTTTGTTTCGAATCAGTGGTTTGGAGTGCCAACGTCATGTGATTTCCATAAATGAGGCTTCGTTACATCATAAGTGATTCGAAATTTCAATAGTTCACGTGATTTTGGCATTTTGATACGCAATCTGAACCACTTATTTGAAACAAATTCTCTTTGCTTTATAATATTATGGTTGAACCACTGTACTCACATGAACTGTTTTAAATATGTTTTTAGTAGCTTTCTGGGTATTAACCCTTGAAGCGCTGCGCTGGAATTCGCGCTCAGCAGCTTCTGTGAACATAAAGGCTAGTATGATTTAAATGGTTGTCTATACATCTACTATACATCAACATATCTATATAACACTTCTCTATACCTGCATTACTCACTCAATCATTTGTCTGTCTCTTTTTTTAGAAGTGGACCCTGATTGAACCACAGATCCGTCAGCATGACCAGTGTTTGGCCATCACAGCCTTCACTGCAGGGTCGAAGGTCAGACTGGAGCCCTGCAACGCCAAAGAGTCCCGACAGGTGGGTGTATGTGTAACTGACAGATGGGCAGTTAGAGTTTTGATGACCCACTGAGAAGGAATCCCGTGTAAGTTTGATATCTGCGTGTTTCAGAAGACTATTAAGCTCTATTCAGACAGCACTCGTGTTCTCTGAGGCAGTTATGTAAATTTAAGTGTTTCAGTGATTTTCTGTTGCCATTTCAGGTCGAATGTTCAGCGTTATTCCTGTTTGTCCTAATATCCCCCTCTCTCATTCTCCGAGTCAAAATAGCTGCATTTTTTCTTTTGCTCTAAATCTTCTGCCGTCAATCTGAAACACAACAGACAGGCTTACAGCCACAAACACATATCTTCTCATAAGCCCACTGCATATGGTTCCACTAAAAGCTTAGTTGGCTTTGCTGGTTCGGCTTTTATCTTTTTTCTTTTTTCTTCCATCTTTCATCAGCTCCCGTCCTCCGCTCCCGTCCACTCATTCATGCTCGGCTCATTTGTGATATCTCCTGAAGTCAGAACATCCCTCAAACCCAGATCAAATTCCATATAGAGAATATTTGCTGCTGTGCTCTTTGTGTCCATCCATATCATGAGACCGTTAAGAGATGGTTTATTTATTTTTAAAAAATTACATTTTGGTTGTTATTATTGTGCATATTTAAAACACATTAATGCATGTTGTGGGTAATCAAAGGACCGCGAGAGCGATTAGAGAGCTTTCGAATAGCTCTCTCCGTACCTTGATGTCATACACCAATCAAAACGCAGTGCCACTTGATAATGTCTTTTTACAGACTGCCAATTCCCTGCAATTTGCAGAAACAACTGGAATCTAGTTGAAACTGTTGGTTTTTGGTGTAAAACTATACTTAATATTTTGTATAGTGCTTTACCAATTTGGGCTGGGCAATACGATGATATTAACACTGATGTAAGCGATTATTATATCTACCTATATTGTATTGATAGTGTTGTTTAGGAGATAAAGCATTCACAGGGTTTGCTTTTTGTATTTCCCGGCGAAAATCAGACATATAAATGTCAGAAAACCTGATTCCTCGTCACATGTCAATGTCCAACCACCACTGGTTATTTGGTAAGCTGTGAGGAACACTGTCGAGTCTAACTTCCTTTAATTTAAGAAGATAGATTAAATTAAATCCAGTCATGTGGATTTAATTTAACATCCAGTGGATGTTTTGCCACTCAGTTCAGCTAAATGGGTGTGTTCCGGCGGGAAAGTGACATCAATGCATACCCTCTATATCAGTAAGCACTGTTTCTGAGCTTGAGCAATCACAACATACTGGTCCACCCAACCAATCAGAGCACGTTGCACTTTTAAGAAGGAGGGGCTTCATAGAGACAGGAACTAAACAGAGGTGCATTTCCTGTACAACAACGTAACTCACTGCTAAAGCCCTGGGAATACTAGTATCGAATGCAAGAAAGTCGAACGCACAGCCTTGAAAAGTAAAGTTCATTTGACTTGTATGCGTACACAGGTGTTCAAAACATGCGCAGTTTTCAGCAATCTCTTGCCACGGATTTCAACCATGCAAATATATTTGTACTCTTTCATGCTAGAGTTGTACAAATGAGGGTATTTTATAACCTCTTCGCACAATCTCTCCTCCATGTAGGCCTCCATCATCGCTGTAGCTTGCATGTGTTCAGGGCTGTTCTGTTTATGCAGTTTTTCTTTGACTACCTTGTGAATCAGCGCCCCCTTGGATAGACTAATTACTGAAAAAAAAAATTAAATGCACGTGTGACCTGCGTGTACAAAGTATGCGCGGTTACAAAATCCGGCGATGCACGTACAGTACACGAATATTCTTCTAATTATGAAATTTGCATAACGCTCACTGTACGCTGACCCTCGCAGGTAGTGTAAAAAGTGAATAGTGAATAATTTGGCTTTAACCACCATAGTACGATGCATCGTTGTTGAAACTAACTAGCTAGTCACGACTGTTTCCCGCACCTCTGTTGTTTAAACCATGTTAGTTCTACAATATAGGACTATTGTTAATGACATCACGTGCAGGTGTTGCAGTAATAACTTCTGCTAATTAATTGATTAGAGATCACAATTAATGTATTTAATGTTATTTAATTTAATTTACATAAACAACAGAAAGTCATTATTATTTTTAATCACGTTAACATTCAGTATTTGGCTCACACTTTACTCCAGTATACATGCGGTTCATTCAATCAGCAGTTTTCTGTTTGATGTTTGATTCATCACAGGTTTCCTTATACGTCATACTCCATTTATGCATATGCGTACTCTTTAAAAACAGTCTTGATTGTTGATACGCTAAAATATATAAAGGATTAGTTCACTTTAAGAATTAAAATGACCCCAAGCTTTATTCACTCTCAAGGCATCCAAGCTGTGTATGACTTTCACCTTTCTGATTAACACAGTTGGGAGTTATATTAATAAATATCCTGATGCACCCAAGCTTTATAATTGCAGTGAACAGGTTTGAAGCTCAAGAAAGTGCATCCATCAATCAATCAATCATAATAAATGTACTCTACACTGCTCCAGGGGGTTAATAAAGGCCTTCTTAAGCAAAGCGATGCATTTGTATGTATAAGAAAAATATCCATATTTTTATAATATATAAAATATATATATATATATATATACCCCCCACCTATATACACCTATGATGCCTTGAGGGTGAGAAAATGGTGGGATAATTTTCATTTTTGGGTGAACTATCTTTAATTTCAGTGGGGATTCTGCCTATGCAGTGGTCAGAAAGATGGATCACTAGGGTTTGGAACAGAGCTACTCGGCATTGAGATCATTGCTCTCCTGAATGAAACCTGCCGTGTTGCTAGCAAACACACACACACACAGGATATTACAGTGTGCCTTCTGAATTCAAACTCGCTGACCTCACTATAAACCAGTCACACGCAATGTGGCATGCCCTTGGCTAAAACATTTTGCTGTTTTGATTTCATTGTAAGGTAGCTTTGCAGCATAGATGTTTCATATTGTGTTTCTCTATGTTTATTTAAATGTGTATTTTACAGTAATGCTATTTCCTGTAATATTTGTCACAGTTCAGAATGCAGCCGCAGGCCTATTTTTATATGAAAATAGTTTGTGGAACATTATATAAGGAGAATAATTTCAAATCGTACATTTATGTCAGGTGACCTCACTACGTTAATGATGAAAGACTGTCCAGTTATTGGATATCTCAGACAGACAGTTACAGTTGCATTTTTATTCCTGGTTTATGTAAAAATGTTCAAACAGTGAAGAAGGATATGTTAAAAATAAAGTTGATATTACCTTCAGTTCATAAGTTTCAGTTTATTGCCATTTGCAGGATCTCGTGTAGTGTGCCTTTTGATAAATGTATTAGGTTATCCAGGTTATATCCAGAAAATCCACATACTGTACTATGCAAAGCAGATGTACTAAATACTAAAGAAATAATAGGATGATTACTTAGAGATTATAAGCAATTCTTCCATCCTTGATCCTTGTGCAACAAATAATATTGTAAGTAACAAACATGCATAGGATTACAAGAATGTTACTAGCAATTTTCATTTATCAATACCCAACATTTGGTTCCAAACTATCTCACTTTGATGTTTGTTTAATGATTATTGCTTGAAAATAACAAATTCACACAAATTAGGGTTTTAAACTCTATTTAGACACACCCCAAAGTTGCAAAAATTTGCAAATACAAAACATTTCATAGGGTTTTCATAGCGATGCAATAGAAGAATCATTTTTGGTTCCCCAAAGAATCTTTTAGTTTTGGAAAAATATAAATCATGCACACTAAAGTTTCCATCATCACAAAAATATTTTATTGAGCAACGTTTTACTCAACTGAACTTCCACAGGCTTAGCAGTTCTTAAAAGAACCATTTTTTTCTCAGTGTGAAGAAGATTTTAATAATCGAAAGAGCTTTTCTCCATTATAAAGAAGCGTTTATGAACCATTAATGCCAATAATTAGCTTTTATTTTTAAGAGTGTATTCTGTACTTCATTTGTGGTGCCGTCTGTGGGATGTGTGTGTTTCTGGTTCAGTATAATAACAATTTTTTTTTCTGTAGAAATGGAAGCCCCGAGGGTCGGCATTGCAGCATATGATCAGCGGCTTGTGCCTGGATAGCCAGCCCCCTTCAGGCCCACCGGTCATCGCACAGTGCCGCCCCCAGGTGGCCAGCCAATCCTGGGAGCCGCAGCTGGTCACCTGACTTGGAGAGCTCGCAGGGAAGGTGGGGAAAGGGGAGGAGTTTAGTGAGGTTGCTGAGCTCGAGGTGCTGTAAGAGCCAGAGGAAAACGTTTGCACTCTGTTTTAGTTGAAGGTGCTGCTCTCAAACGAATCGAACATGACCATGTCCAAAACATCTGACCTCATATCTTCATCATGGAATAGCCGGAGAGGGAAAAGCAACATTTTGCCTGCCAAATCAAAGCCTGAATGTCTGTGCTCAGAGCTTTCACTGTCCAGTTTTCTGGTTTTCTCAGATACGGCATGGTTTTGTCAGTTCACACAGGAGTGCTTTGTGACATCTTTGGCTTATTTTTCTGAATGTTGTGTTGAGGTCTCAAACGCGCGAGAATGGATGTGTACATAAATGCCTTTTACTACCTTTCAGACCCATGACCTGTATATTCCCTCATTCCCACAAAAGACTGTGGTTTTTGCAGCATAGGCTTCAATAGCAGTACTCATGAAGGTCTGAATTGTTTTTTTCTCCTATCACTGTGGATGGTTTTCCGGTTGATTTGTTCAGTATTAGGTTGGGATGAAGTGCGATGCCTTGAGATGAATCTGCATATACCATGGAAACTCGACAGAAAGGCTTTAAGACTCTGAAAGGTTTATCCTTAACAACAGTCAAAGATTAGCAGTACAGCGCTGACTGAAGAGGTTGGAAAAATAAGGAAAGAAATGGCTCCAGAAAGATCCACTAAACCCAAGGCTAACATTACAATGAAATAACCAAATGTTATATCAAACATGCATCGAGATGTCAACTCAAATGAGGTGTAAAGCGCTTTTAATGAGCTATTATTCTGCATGGTACTGTAACATCAGCGCAACGAAAAGGCATTTGCGAACATCTAAAGCCCAAAGACTGTTTTTCCTCTGTCGCATTCGTTTGCCTTTTGACACTTTGTATTTACTTGAAGCATTTTTCATTTTGAACATGTGCTAGGAAGCAGTTATGTTGTTTGAAAAATAAAGACTACCACCAAAAAACAAACAATCCAAAAAAAAAAAAAAAACTTGAGTCTTGTCTTTGTATGCTACAGTAAACATAATCGCACACAAAAACATTTCACCGTTATTGCTTATTGAAAACAGAGATAGACATTTTAAACACTACATTTTGTAAAATATACATGTGCATTTGAAATGTAATGGATGTATATGGATGTACTGTCCTACAACAATCATGCAGTTTACTGAATTTATACATACGGTATACGGTAGTATTACACAAAATTTACATGTATAATTTGTTGAAAATTATGGGGGATCGAGACCTTTGACCTCCTTAAATAAACACCATGTTATTTCACATAATATGTCTATTTCCCCAAGATCACACGGCTTCCCCGTTTACTCTTAGATAAGAGAGCAGAATTTAGATTTTTTTATATTTGTCATATTTGTTGATATTAAAGCTGCAATATGTAAAATTTTAACCAAGGATACGGGACGTGTGAGGGAGTCACCTGTAAATGGCATCATATGCGCGTTATCCTTGGTTTTATTTTGTAGAAACCATTGAAACACCTAAGACGCTTTAATACAGGGAACACAGACAAGGGAACATCTGTTTTGATACATTACAGACAGAAAACTAACATTAGTCTTATTGTTTAAATCTAATTTTCTTGATATTTTTTTTTTTTGCGAGTACCATGTTTTACCATGCCTCAGAGAAACGCTTTTGTCAACCAGCTAACATATAATCAGATGCAGCTTTATTTTTAGTAACAGTAATACAGAATTTTCTCCATCATACAATACGTTTTAAAATGAATTAAGCTATCCAGCATTTATTAATATGATATTCTAATATGGATCTATCTTACTGCAGTGTGAACAAGTGTCTCACAGCAGCCGGCGAGCGAACGCACAGAATAACGTTATAACATAATTTTCAACACACTTAAATGTATCTAATATGATAAACAGAGCTGCGACTGGAAAACCGGAAGCGGCGCCGGCGACTGTGGCTTAATAAAAGTCCCGCTGCTTGCGAGGCGTGTGTCACGTTCGTCTCTCATTATCAATCGCTCCAGCATCTTGTTCAGCTCCACAACACTCAGTCCTGCACTGCTTCATACTAAAGTAACGTTAATAATCGTGTCCATGAACATAATTTCTATCCCAGTCCCATTCTGATTCTTTTCCACCGGCTGTGAAGACCACATGTCCCAAGATTCCTCGGTCAAACTTGGCGTCATCAAGTTACGCCTTTGTTTTGAATAGGCGACCTCTAGCCCACGAACTACATAGTGCACCTTTAACAGAAATATGGCATTTAAAATGAATCCAAAATGTATTTAACACCCAAAACGGCTGAGCTAAACAAAACTACATTTGTTTTCATTTGATTTTTATTACTAAACCCCCCTCACAAGTTAATAACACTGTAAAAATGTTTAACATGTACCCTAAGATAAATACGCTTGTTTTTTGTCTAATGTATAACACTAATTGAACTAATATTTTGATCTACAGTGTATGAAAATGAAAATTATAAATAATAAAGCAACCAAAAATAGATTACAAGCTAGTTAAAGCGTGCATTTTACTTGCCTGACGCTAAACGAACAAAATTAGGTTTTCAACAGCAGCATGTTCTGTTGATGTTGACAAACTGCAGCTTAGGCCTATTTATTTAATATTAAAAGTACTACTGTGAAGAAGGCAGTAGTGAAAGTATTTTCGTAAAATTAAGTAAATGTATAGGCTAGGTATGCGACCAAGTGATACGCAGCATCATCATGGTGCACTTTCTGTACTCACAGGTTAGTCTGCGGTTCACTAAGCGGCCACAAGGTGTCAGGCCATCATCACAGATACACGTTTAACTCTCAAAGTTAAAATAGGTGTTAAATAAACAGATTAAAATTTCATGCTCCGACATTTATCGAATAAATGACAAACACTTTAGCAATCTACCCTAAAAACAGAATGGAAAAATTCTTAAATTATCTAATAGTTGTATAAACCCGTTTCTATTTCAAGGTAAACAGGCCTAGCGGCTAGCATGTTCACAAAAATGCTGTTTCTCTATAACACCAAAAACTTAATAAGAACGTCACTGTCAAAAAAGGATTCTCTCTTTGTATTCATATATTTATGCTACTTACAGTCCAGTAAACAAGTCAGTCAGGAAACATTAACCTTCCCTACAGTTATTCAACCGGTGGCTGTTGGTTGTTGATGGTTTGGTATTTAAAGGTCAACACTGAGGGCATTGTGACCTATGGATCAAATGTGCCTCACCAGCAGCTCACTATTACGTACTTGAATGTATGTGCACACTTACAGGGCTGATGTCTTGAGCAAATTAGCATTGTGTTCCTTTTCTACCTGGTCTTTTCATGAAAGATTCAAGGCAGTGAATGACCTCAGAACACACAATCAGGGCTGCGGGTGAAAGACAGGTGAGTCGAGAGAGATAACCGGGCTTAACGGCACAACAGGCTTGACAACTCTGTTGCGCTCCATGAGCATTCCACACATTCCGCCGGGAGCTCCGGTGAATCCCATTCCTCTCTCACAGCTACGCCTGCTATCCATGCAATGCCCTCTAAACATGCTTGCTATTTTTAATAACAGTTGTGTTATATTGCCATGCCTTCTTTTAAAAGAGCTGTTTACAATCCTTGTAATGACTTTTGTGTGTTGCTGATTTAAATCTTTGCATTGTTGTTTTTACTGGACTTTGTATTTGAATGCAGGATTGAATGCTATATACCAGGATACCAAAGTTTAAATTATTATATATCCAAACTCCTCTATATTATAATGTTTTGCTTGAGTTCAGAATATAATATTCTAAAAAAAAGAGTGGGGAAAAAACAGAAAAAGATTTATAATGTCAGCCAATATGTTAGTTTTGACCATCCCAAAATAGAATAAATGTTTCAAAATAAGTAAAAAGTTTTAAAACCGGAAGAAGCGATAGTTGTGAAAAATGACAAGTAATTCAATTAAGTAGTATTAATTAAAATAATGTCTGATTTAAATTAAAATGCTAAAAAAAGAAGCTGTATGAAATTAAGATGTAAACTGATATTTTTATTTTCCATTGGACATTGGGTTCTGGAATACAGAATATAACTTAATCTAATATATTAAATTAATTAACCATATTAATTAATTCAATATATCAATAAAAAAGTTTGAAAACAAGCAACTTTACAATAATTGTAGCAGAAATAGGTTGTCATAAATATAAAGAATTGGTGTGGTGTTGTTTGTTTTGTATGTGTGTTTATAGAGAAAGAGATGACGATTTACATATATATATATATATGTGTGTGTGTGTGTGTGTATATATATATATATATATATATATATATGTGTGTGTGTGTGTGTGTGTGTGTGTATATATATGTGTGTGTGTGTGTGTGTGCATATATATGTGTGTGTGTGTGTGTGTGTGTGTGTGTGTATATATATATATGTATATATATATATATGTATATGTATAATGAAGTATATTCTCTAGAGTGAGACAGTGTTGTAAGTCTTATAGTGTGTTAGTTTTATATCCATATATTTGTATATGTGTGTGTGTGTATATATATATATATAAAATTTATTATGAAGTATACTCTGTAGAGTGAGACACTATTGTATGTCTGATAGTGAGTTAGTTTGATATATATATGTGTATATATATATGTGTGTGTGTATATATATATATGTTATATATATATATGTTATATATACATATATATATATATATATGTGTGTGTGTGTATATATATATATATATATGTTAGTAAGCATATTATGAAGTATACTCTGTAGAGTGAGACAGTATTGTATGTCTGATAGTGTGTTAGTTTTATATATATGTGTATATATGTGTGTGTGTGTGTATATATATATATATATATATATATATATATATATATATATATATATATATATATATGTTATCGTATGTCGTGTAAATATTAAATATATATAAGTGTGTGTGTGTGTGTTCAGTGGTGTCATGAATGCTCCTCCCAGGTCTACTGTTTATGTTGTGAATAATTAATGAGCGCTCGTGTCAGACTGTGACCCCGCCCAGCACAGATCGGCGGCTGACGGCTGCCTGAACCCGGCGAACAGTCAGTCAGGGTTGAGAGAGAGAGAGAGACAGGTGAAGACGTACAGTTGGATCGATCCATAATTTGGGGAATATATTTTATCTCACAGGTCGTGTAAATCTCTGAATCTCTCTGATCGGGTTCACGTAACGTTACATCTGTGGATACGAGCAGTTCATCTGACCCGCCGCTGAACAGGTGAGTCGATTCACCTTTACCTATCCGTCTGAACCGAGACGCTGATGAGGATGATGATGTTATAATAATAATACTATTGATGGTTGTAATAACTACGGTTGACGATGTAGTTGTTAGCCAGCTAACGAGCTAACTGACTGTTTGTCTTAGAGTTCATAAGGTAGCATCCAGCTAAGTCAGCTGCTAACAAGCCACTAGCGAGATAAAATGACTCAAACTGATTGTTTCTGTGTAAAAACAATGTGCTGACAGGCTTGTGTGTTTCGTGTCGAGGGTTTGGCTTTGGTAAACCGGGTTATGGGTTCGGGCTGTGCTGAAGAGTTGCTAGCTCAGCTAGCCGGTTAGCAGCTCACCTGCCACTGATTCACAACACTTAAATACTAAATACACCATTACCGTGACCAGCTATCATGTACACCGTTATTATGAACACCAGAGGAGAGGAATATCTTATGTTAGGAGTTATTATTGGGCTATTGACATGTGCTAAACTGTAATTCATGGCTGTAATTCCTTTACTGGCTGGACATGATTAGTACTGGTCATGTTAATGCTGGAGTTATTCGACATAGTTTGACATAAGTCAGGAACTTGACGTCTTTTTATCACTTTTTAATCATCAGTCTGCTGTTACATCTAGTGACTCAAAACAACCATTGTTTGTAGCTGTCACACTCCTAAAAGATGGTTTGGTGTAAGA
Organism: Zacco platypus; assembly: GCA_038088235.1. Classification (NCBI taxonomy): domain Eukaryota; kingdom Metazoa; phylum Chordata; class Actinopteri; order Cypriniformes; family Xenocyprididae; genus Zacco; species Zacco platypus. The sequence goes on from CM076069.1 coordinate 4,608,060, forward strand.
GCGACTGGTCAGTAATGATTATATCCCAGGTCACATAACAACAAATTAGCATGAGTCACATATAATTCATAATGACATCATGGGTCTGTGAACTTGAAATAATAATCAGTCTAATGTTTGGAACAGTTTAGTAATCCTTTTGGCAAAATATTTAGAAATTTTAGGCAGAATATTTAGAAAATCTAGAAAAGTTTTCACTTTTTTTTTTAAATTATATTTGATAGATCAGACTCGCATTGTAAGGCTCATATCGTGAGAATATGGAAAAAACGCTTCAGTTTTATTCAGAGGCCCAGACTGAGCAAAAATATGCAATTTGGTGCAGATATTAAATGGCCAAAAAGTAAGATGAAGGTCTGATGCTTGTAATGTAAATCATTTTAACTTTATAACAGACTACTTGCATAAAATGCGTATCAATATGTCTTAGTAAAATGATTTTTTATATTTTTATAAAATATATTTTTATAACATCCCCATCCCCAACATTCAAACCCCTTACAAATGAGGACAGACAAATAATAATAATAATAATAAAATAATTAATAAATAAATATGCATTCTCTTTGCAGAGGAAACATTTGTACGTCAAATCACAGGAGCAGGTTACATTTTACATTAGTTGACCCAACTTAAATTACATATCTAAATAGCTTGTAATACTCCTCCATCTTTGCAGAAAGATATCCATCTTCATTTGTAGACATGCAGTCATTTTTTTCATTATATATAGTCTCTGAGTCCACTGAACCGAGCTTCAATCTTCCTTCCAATGTACTATCATTATTTTTTTAAGTTATCAACCATATCCTTTTCCTCATTGTACATTTTTTTTAGGCAATGCTCTTTTCACATTTTTCCAAAGTTCTTGAATATTTGGGCAATCCCAAAAAATATGACTATGATCTCCTATTTTACCACATTTTCTCCAACACAATGCTACAGATCACATAAGGAATATTGAAATATCTCATTTTTACTTAGTCTAGTAAAATGATATTTAAATGCTTCATTTTATAATCAAAGCTTATAATGAAAAAAACTTATAATGCAATGCAATGAGAGATGAAGAAATAAACCTTCATCAAAAGCCTGATGATCATATTTGAACACGATTCTATGGTTAAAGTTGCTATTGCCAAGTACAAATTTTAAGTTATTCTTACATTTATAATAGAGAAATCACTAAAGATTTCACAGTAATCAGACCATGAGCTTTTACAATTTTTAACAATTTTACCTTTCATTTGCAATAAAAAAAAGTCTAAATGATCAATCAGACGACAGAAGGCACGTAGTAGATTGTGTGCGACAGTTTTTTCAGAAAAGTTTTGATCATTTTAGGCATCAAATTATGGTACAGTTACAGTAGGCTTTAGTGTAAAGCTCTGGTTTTAGTGATGATATTCTCCTTCAGACGCTCTCCGATCTGATAATTACGCAAGGCTTTGTCAATGTCCTATTGCAACATCATAGTTCTGTCACATAATTTATAGATACATTTACAAACACAGGTTGGATTTCCATAGAAAACGAACAGGTTTTGTTGTAACCTACATGTTCACTAGACTGGTATGAGGGTTTGGCTTTTCTCAGAAGTTTGATGACATCGGGAAACGAGTGCCTCCAGTTGATGAGTCATCAGAATGGGAGTTGCTGTCAGACTGCACACTTATGATGGTTTTTCTTGCGGGATGAAGTCATTTCTCATTTCCTTGCGGAGGCTAGGCTTCGCCAAGATACAAATCGAGAGGCTGCTCTTATCTGTTTACTCAGCTACCTTTGGTTCCAGCTGTCCTGCGTTGCTCAGCGGTTAATCATTATCACGTCCAAAACTCTGTACCCTGACCGGTATGGTTCATTTGGACAATGTTTCGATATGATTGTGCTCAAGGTTGTGCAGTTTTGCATGCGTTATGTGTCTATACAAATAATTTATTACGTTATTTTGAAGTAGAACGTACTCTTCTCTGCTGTGGATGATTAGGTCTTTCCTCCATTCTTGTAATTTTTCAAGGCTGCGTCTGCTCCGTTTCACATTCTCTGTTTTATAGCCGCGTGTAAAGAGAGGTCACGGCGCAGGATGAATGGCTGTGATGTGAGCCGTGAGTTGCACTGAGATATTACTGCTGTTTCTGCACATGGACTTTGGCCTGGTATGTGTCCAGCTCTCTGATTTAGTGCTGACATCACATTCAATGACGGCACATTCATGAAATGTTATCTGGGAATCCAGCCATACCCCTTTTTCACCAAAATGGAGCTGGTGTTTGACCAGGGATCTGCAAACCTCTTTCAGAACCCTTTTGCAATTTAATTCCGTGTGTTTGATAGAAGTCGGAAGTTGCGATGAAGCGGAAGTAGCTTTTTCTACTGCATTATGATGGACCTCCAAGTGAGTCTTGATTGATTGGATGGAAGCAGATCTGAATTCGAGCTTGCAGTCGATTTTTCAGAATGTGATGGGGTTTAAGTGGACTAAATGACTGGAGAAGCCTGGCTTATGTCGGCAGAAAGAAGACTGGCATGTCACCGGAAGAGCTGTTTATGACATTTTGATTAAAAAATTGTAAAAAATCAAACGGACATGTTATTGATGTTATCGTGAGTGATTCATCCATCCTTTTAGAAAATAGAAAGGGTGAATTGTCATTTAATGGCGACTTTTGTATATATATATATATATATATATATATATATATATATATATATATATATAAAATATTGTCTTTTATATATATATATATATATATATATATATATATATATATATATATATATAATCTCATTCACTAAAAACAAATGTTTTGTCCCTTTTGCGTTAAACTTAAAATGAACTTAATCATTTGTAGCATAAACAAACATTTTTAAGTTGGTTACTCAATAAAATTGAGTGGCCATTTACACAACACTGTTTTCAGCTAAAAACGGAAAACTTTTTATGTGTTTTAGCCGTTCATTTACATGACAACGCCGCTTTGGGGGCCTAAAAATGCAAGCTTTTGAAAACGGGTGCAAAAAAGATACCGTTATCTCAGGGTGCGTTCACACTTGTCATGTTTGGTTCGATTAAAACGAACCCTGGTGCGATTGCTCAGTTAGTGCGGTTCGTTTGAACATATGTGAACGCTGCCATCTGAACCCTGGTGCGGACCAAACAAGTGGACCGAGACCGCTAAAAAGATGGGTCTCGGTCCGCTTCCAAACGAACTCTGGTGCGGTTCGATTGATATATGAACGCAACACGGACCAAAGACATGTAAACGAACCAAAGAGAGGACGTGATGTCACAAGTTGCAAAAGTGGAGCAACGAGGAGGTAAAGTGCCTCATCAATATTTGTTTCTGCATACAACAGAGGAAATCCTGGTGCTATTTTGAATGTTTTGAACATTTTATGAGCTCTTCGTGAGTTCTCAGCTGGTAAAAATAAAGCATATGTACACGCATAAAATGATGGCGTTTAATCCAGCACACCGCGTTGTTTTGAATGTTCGGTAAGCGAGCTCCGTCGAGAAATATACGTCATAAAAGCCGACCAATCAGGCTGTGACCGTATCCCTATGCCTTTGCTTCGGTAACTTAAGGTTCGCTGTTAAAAATGCCAGTGTGAACGCTAAGCGTACCAGGACTATATGTTTTGTTTTTGTTTTTTGGTCCGGACCAAACGAACTACAAGTGTGAACGCACTATTAATGTAAACAACAAAAACGTGAATTTGTGAAAACGGTGACGTCATACACTTTTGTATTGCATGTTTAGTCTATAGGCGCATATTGTTTCTTTACAAACTAGTGGTCTGGCAGCAGGATACAGCGTTCTTAGTCGTGTGAACGGGGATCGTTTCAACAGCATTGTTGTCCATAGGAAAAACATTTAAAACTGTAAAAACATTACAGTTTTTTAGTACATTGTTGTTGTGTAAACATACCCTAAATTTTTCCAACTTTTTTCAACATAATTGAGTGGTGGCACTGAACCAAATTAATCTATTTCAGTTTAAATTAACACCTAGCATAGCACATATTAAATGTAACTTATTTTAGCATGTAAATTTAAAACAATTAAAATTTCAAAATATACCAATGCCACGTAGCCACTAACTAACTACTCTTCAACACAATGGTAACCCCAAAACTCAACATAACAGAAATGAAGAGACGCCGACATTGATTTGTCTATAACTTTTGAAAAACGTATTAAGTGCAACTAGGTAGTTTTTCCCTAGTTGCATGACTGTGAAGTTCCATGACGTAGCTTTAAAATGAACCATCACCACTGCGTGTGGAGAACCTTATGAACATGCACAATAATGCTAATCGTAATTAAGTCTCCAGCATCATTAATGCTTATGCTAATAGAGACGTTTGTATCTTTAGGAATTATGCAGACCATCTGCACTCAGGTCCTCGATCTCATTTTACAGGAACACAATGCTGGTGTTAATGAGAACTCTTGACTTTAATAGTGTGTTGAAACCTGCTAGCCAGCTTCACACAAGAGCATGTCATAATAGGAAGAATGAGGCACTCGGGACGTTGTGACATTCCGCTGAAGCTCGTCATTGCTGACATCATTACTAACCTGTTAATGTCACGAAAACAAGTTTAAAACTTCAGCGATCCTGCTGCTTTACGTTAGCTCTTGACGTTACACATCCGCACACATTTTCACAGTGTTTCCCAAAGGATTTTGTGAGATTCTGGGGGGTGAACATCAGTCTGTCTAGGGGTTATGAGGGAATGCACCTGGAAGAAAATTTTGTACATTCTAAAGTTTAAATGCATCAATCTGTTGCATTATAACACTTCAAAATTAAGAACTATGCAACCCCTTTTCAGTCACCAATTTGAACAAGACTTGTACTTGGACTTTAAAGTGGAATCACACATGTGATTATTAAAACTTCTTATTGTTGTTATTATCATCCCTAAAACAGTAATATATTACTATTGTATTACAACAGCACTGTAATATTTCATAAGTACATTATGTTACTCTACATTAGTGCTGCAACGACGCGTCGACGTCATCGATTACGTCGACTATGCGAATAGGTCAACATGCGTGAAATGCGTCGACGTGTCACACTGTTTACATTCATCTCGCGTAATGGCGACTTCTGCTCCTGGGAACGGAGAAAGTTCCATTCTATCACAAAAACCTGGACCACGATTATCAAAAGTATGGGAATACTTTAAACAGGCCAAATAAAATGATCTTTGTTCCCTTTGCAGAACCGAAATGGCGTACCACCTATGGAATTGGATTTCTGCCAAATTTTTGCACACGCAAGATCATATTTTGAACGTGTAAAAGGGCATTTCGCGCCCGCGTGAACTGAGTTGAGGAGAAAATCTTCGTCTCGCAAATAAGAAAATATTTTGAGCAAACGAAAATCAGTTTTGCATTTCAAAGAAGTTTATTTGGATGTGCGCGGACGTTCTCTTTCGCGCTCCTGATACCCGCCCTGCGCGCTCGCTAAGCGCCGACCGCTCGCCTGCTCAACACAAACCAGCGTTACAATGTGCCAAAATTCCAGCCAATCAGAAATGAGGCTGCTAAATTCTGATTGGCTGGCTTGACAACCAATCACAAGACTCCCTGCATTACAGACAGCGCAAGAGGAAAAATACATGGTTCAGGAGACGTTTGTTCAATGGCTTGAACACTATCAAAGTTCCTTTAAGACTGTATAGAAAGTGTTTGACACTCTTCATTTTAAAGTTCAAATGTCCACCACTGGACAAACACACATAAGTGGCTTATTTTTAATCAAAATCAAATCGTATTATTACATAATGGCGTGTCCCAGTGTTTCTACACATCAATGAACTGCTGAATTAGTTCTAACTTCTTACGTAAAAAAGATCACTAGATTAATAAAAAAACCTTAATAAAAATAATCGTTAGTTGCAGCTCTACTCTACACAGTAGTTGTAATAAAATTACAGTAAGGACAAATTTTTTAGTGCCCAGCTCCAAAATAGACAAAAAACACCGTAAAAATTCTACTTTCTTATAGAAAAGAGCAGCGTGAACGTTCTACCAAACACCTCCTTTTAAATTCTGCAGAAAAACTAAAGAAAGGAACGTTCGTTTTTGGGACGAACTATTGCTTTAATGTGGAGTTCTCATACAAGAGGCCTTTGTGAAAGTGTCAAATGTGAAAGGGATGATTCAGTGCTGTAAGCTTCTTGATGGCAAAGCTAATTATCAGGATAAGACTGTAATCAGCGGTTAACGCAGCCTCTGCAGTTATAAGAACGCAGGACCTGGATCAGCGGCGGTGATTGAGCGCAGTGCTTTGTTCTCTGTTGGGTTATCGTCACCCTCACGCTCAAGGACAGCCGCACGCTAATCTGCAACCTGTGGCACTCTGATATCTTCTCAATAACCTGCACACGTAACTCTGCTCACGTTACCGCAAGAACACCAGTGGCTTTGATGCGGTTTCCTGGTAACGGCAGCAGTTGCAGGATACGACTGCACGAATGCGCACAGCGGTGGAGAGGGTCTCCTCTTCGGCCGAGCATGCGCTCGATTTTTGGCTCGGTGTCAGAAACTGGCTTGACCGTGGCAGAGCTTACTAAAGGCTCCTCGCTGACACAAAATCTGTTCTGTTTGCTGCATCACGGTTTACATGGAATTTCAACGCCGGATGGGTTGTGTAACGCAAGTCCTGTCGTGCTATGCTGCGTTCGCTACTGTTGCTGTTGACGTTAATGCTTTTGTGACTGAGGTGAAGTCAGGATGTTTCCTGCGGTTTGTTTGTGGGCAGAGCGTTTCTATTTAAAGAACTCATAAAATTGGTTTTGTCAGATGTCATTTTAGCTTAATTTGGACATGTGTTTTTCTGCCTTTAGTCATTCTCTTTTTTGTCAAATTGGGGGAAAACAAATTCTACTCTGGGCAAAAAATTGGTGTAGGATTTATTTTAAAACTGCATGCAATTTTGAAGTATGTTCTTGTAAAACATGTCATAACATTTCTCAGCATTTCCCCTCTCCTCTAGCTTGCTTCTTAGTAGGGGTGTGACAAGACAGTTCGTTCACGAGACGAGATTGAGTTCATGAGAATGAATTTTTACATAGTATTTTTAAGAAATCCTCGATAAAAAAATACATGACTAGAAAAATTGTCTGCAGGTGCATTTGAAATGTTTTAACTAATCTTATTAAGGAATGTCGTTTCATTTCTGCTTTCTGAAGAAAAGCACTGTTAAAGGTTTTCCAGAAACTCAACTGACTGGCTTCTTTCCTGAAAAAATAATTGTTGGTTCAATTTAAAGTAAGTTACTTGGTTGCCTTAATATTTTGAGTTCATTGAAATTAATACAATGAAGGAAATTGGTTTAATAAATAGAAACCAAAAATATTATGTTATCTGAACCACATTAATTATCAAAGTTGATTTGAGAAAAGAAAAAAAGTTGATAACAAATCATTTCATCAATTAATTTTTACATTGTATGATTTCACATGAGTCTCTTCAGACATGATTTGTGACCCTCAACCACAAAACCATAAGTCATAAGGATCATTTTTTTTGAAAGTGAGATTTATACATCATCTGAAAGCTGAATAAATAAGCTTTCCATTGATGTATTATTTGTTAGGAAAGGAAATATTTGGCCGAGATACAACTACTCAAAATATTAAGAAAATCAGCCTATTCTAATGATTTTTGGCATAAAAGAAAAATCAATAATTTTTACCCATACAATGTATTGTCGGCTATTGCTACAAATATACCCAAGCGACTTATGACTGGTTTTGTGGTCACAATTTTAAATATTGCCCGTCCCTCCCTTGTCACTTGTTGCCTGCCAATGATGTAATATCTGCGTTATCACTACTTTTACATTACTTTTGCTTGTACTGCATAGTAACCATGGCAACAGACGCGGACAGCTGCGTAACGTCTAACGGCATGCTTTTTCATTCAAACATTATGGACCATGGCAAGCAAACTTGGGACAAAAGGAGAAATAAAACGATCATCAATATCGGCGCAGCATTTCCGAGATGGTGAGAGATTTGCAACAAACTTTGACTTGACAGAGACGCCGTAAACTGCAATAAACTGACCTGTATGAGTAGTATTTCAGCACTTGCGAGAAGTTCGGTAGAATGAAATGTTCTCTTTTCTTTATATCCCGCATGTGCCACTGATATCTGGCGATTCTCGGCTACGCTTTGCTTCACACCACTGTCATGTTAAAAAACATGCATTCACTCATCCAAATACATTATTTCCCCATAAACTAAATTACTAGATCCATCGACATGACGACAATTTCCATGATTCCACGCTCATTCACTGCGTCATCAATCTACGCATTTGTTATTGTTTTGAAGAGTTTAGCGACCCTTAGCGGATGAAAAAATACATATTGTGCCTTTAAGTCACTTTGGTTAAAAGCATCTGCTAAATGCGTAAATGTGAATAAATCTGCAGCCCTGTGTTTTGTCATATGAAGATTGCTGATGCAGATGTTTGATTCAACACTGATGATTCAAATGTGAATGCACACAAGCACATATTGTGCTCTCAAAGAACTCCCTCCCTCAGATAAGACGAGAGTATCGTGGGAAGAATGTGCATTCCTTTCCTGTGGAGGAGGAGGAGGGGACGGAGGACTAGAGGGGAGTGCGTTTCCTCTGTCTTGCATCAGTGGATGGCCCTCAGCCGTTCAGGCTTTAAACAGAGATCCGGGCCTGCGAGATGAGTCACATTGTACAGTCTGTGTCTGGGTGCATCTCTCACACCCTTTTCCATTGAAAAGTGCAAAGCTTTCTCAGGAATGTTTATTCTAACTTGAAACTGTTACTATATGAACTGACCGCAACTGATCCAAAGTAATTTAATTCATTGAGCTTATGGTGTCAGGAGCTGGCTCTTATCATGAGCGGTAGTTTAAATAAACTACCATTCTGAAAGTTTTTGAAATAAGTGTATTTTGCTCACTAAAGCTGAATTTATTTGATCAAAAATACAGTAAAAACAGACATATTTTTTTACAAATTTTACCATTACAAAAATAATTTTTTAATTTTGAAATGTAATTTATAGGGGTGTGACGAGATCTCGTACCACGAGATCTCGCGAGACTAAAACGTGACGAGATTTCTCGTCGAGGTGAAAAGTTGTCTCGTCGTGCTATCAGTGTGAGGGCGAAATTATTATTGAAGATGCTCCCGCCACTTTCAAATCGTTTGTGTGGAAACATTATGGTTTTCCAGTAGAAATAATAAACGGCGAAAGAATAACACACAAGACACAAACAATATGTAAACATTGTAAGAAAACTATGCCGTACACCTCGACCAAGGTTGTGCAGACTCTTGGAAGTTCAGTGAGATTTCTCATGTGAAATTATACAGGGCAGAAAACAATTGGTTGATTTTGTGGCAAAACATTTAGCAGTGTTTGCATGTTGTTTTACTGCAAATAATTCATTAAAATAGAAGTAAAATGACATGCATTACAAGTTGATTTCAAAATGCACCAACATTTTTGCATTTTATGATTTTCAGTTGAATAAAAGACTATTTTCCCTTCATACGTTTCATTATTGAGGATTTCTTAAAAATACTATAAAAATCTCGTCTCGTGAACCCAATCTCGTGTTTCGTCTCGTGGGATAGGGGTCTCGTCACACCCCTAGTAATTTATGAAGTAAAATAAGTAGCTTCCGCCAGACCGCCTTCCATATTCAAATTACGGTTGCACCAGTTCCGTAAGTTGAATAGGGAAGTTGTATGACGTACAGCGTAAGCTTTTTGGAGAACACAGAAGGCGGTGTGGCGGAAGCTGGATATTTTACTTCATGACTTGTTAAATATGGGTATTTTTTTACACAAACGCATCGTTTTGCTTCAGAAGGCCTTTATTAACCCTCTGGAGCCGTGTGGAATATGTTTATGATGGATGGATATGGATCGAAACACTTTCTTCAGCTCATACTTGTTTGGTAGTGCATTACTGCCATTTTAAAGCTTGGCTGCGTCAGGGTATTTATTAATATTTCTCAGATTGTTTTCGTCAGAAACAAGAAAGTCATATACACCTAGGATGGCTTGAGGGTGAGTAGAGCTTGGGGTCATTTTAACTAATCCTTTAATGAAAATACAGCCGTTAATGTTAGTTCTAGGGCTGCAACAAATGATTATTTTAATAATCGATTAGTTGGCCGATTATTTTTCGATTAATCGGATAAAAATCCGATGATTCATTCTTTTATTTTATTGACAAAAAAAACCACATTATTGCACATCCTGCCCAATGACCTTCAAACAAATGTGCCAATTGAATGCTATGAAAACATGCAGTGCTTAATTTCTAAGACCTCCTGTCACAGAAAAGAGAACACAAATATTTTAGGGATCTGACAAAAAGTCATTATTCACACATAATATTTTGTTTGGCCTCCTTTGGCTTTGATATAACGGCTTGCATTTTTGCTGGCATTGATTTATATGTACTTTTCCACAGTCTCTGTTGTTATTTACTGTAATTGGGCGTCTGAAAAAAAGTGCTTTACTATTTTTTCTGTCTTTCTTGTGAAACAGTAAATTCGAAAATTCATGACAACAATATTTATATTTTAGTGTTAGAAATACTACTGTGACTAAACTGCTTACACATACTGGTGGATTAACCATTACAGAAACATAAAAATGAGTTTGCTAATCATTAAAAAGTAGCGTTAGTTTAGGGCAGCTGTGGCGGTCGTCTAATAAATTTAAGCACTGAATATAGTTTAAATCTCTACTCTCTTTTAATCTCTATTAATAAATAAGGTGACAATAAAGAGAATCAAAAATACAAACTCAGTGTTAACCAACAGGCAAGAGAAATGTTCAGCAGGAACACACACAACCTCTTACTGTCGTTTCTTTATCCCTTGTAAATAATAGAAACATCTTACATTTATTCAGTTACATGCTGTTATTCCTTCAGTTACTCCCATTAAATACTTGAATGACATACTGACTTTTAAACCTAAATTGAACTTTCAACAACAGATATTTCAGCAAAATGAATATTTTTGCACTGAATATGAATTGTCTCCCTCTCTACCGCGTTCCGTCTGTCTGACGCGGGCACGCGCTGGCGCTCATTCAGTTACGTAAAGTTTGAAGTTTAACGCAGACTGTCAGGATAAACCTTTATGCAAAATGGAAATGCTCGCGTGAATTTTAAACATTTACTGATAAGGATACAGCCGTAGAATGAACGTTTTGCGCGGAGGACGCGCGCGCATCTGTCAAGCGCCTGACAGATCAAGCCATGTTAAACACAGAGCTAATGCGTTAGCTTGAAGCTTAAAAATAAAGAGTTCTCATGTTTTGGGCAGTTTGGTTTACGCACCTTTACCGCAGCAGCTCACTCTGTTTCCTTCATTCTTTTAAAATGCATTTTGTCCGTAGAAATGCGTTATTCATCGCTGTAATTTGATAAGACTGGCAGAAGTTTTGCGTGCACGGTAGGCAGACCCGACCAATCGATAATGACAATAGTTGTCGATAGGGGTGGCACGGTTCACAAAACCCACGGTTCGGTTCGTATCACGGTTTTAGGGTCACGGTTTTTTCGGTTCTGAACGGTTCTTGTTATTTTTTCTTTTAATCTTGCCAAAACACTCCAGAAATTGCCTTCAGCATATGATATATAGCTTATTAGCTTAATTATCCACAATTTAGGATACAGTATTAACATTTTTGTAATGTAATCATGCACTAACTGAATTTGACTTGACTTTAAGCACATTATTGGGACCATCTCTGAGTAAAAGCTGGGTGAGATTTTGATACAGCAAGAGAGAAGACATTGATGATGACATGCTTTTCGTTTGTTTCGCATAAAAAAAGCATGTGTATTGTTATCTCTACAGGAACTTGTGCCTTTTTAGCACACAAAGATTGAAATTAACTTGCATTTATCAAACTGCCAACTTCAGTGTAGCTCTTACAAAAAAAAAATATTTTAAAAGACAAAGAGAGGAACTCTCAAAGCTCTGTCTTTTAAACAAGTCAAAATACTTTAAACATAAATATATAATATAATGTAATAACATAAATATCCCCAATGCTTTAGTTATCACCGAGAGGTTGCTTAAATGCTGCGGACAGTAGAAGTTGTTTCCTAACCGGCTCTCTCCCGTTTGTGCTTATAGACACATTGGCGTGAAGTCTTCTCAAATGAACTGTCATATTAGAAGTGTTTCCATTAGCATATTGAATGCATTTTGCACAATGCTTGGACACAGTCGCAGTTCTATCTACTGTTTTATTTCCGTTGTCACAACGGAAGTAACATGAAATCCAAAATGTTCCCACACACCGGATTTGAATGGCACGGGCGCATCTGCCAACTCCGGGCAGCCTTCATTATGGGCCGTTCACATATCGCGCCTAAAAAAGCGTGGAAAGCGCGGCCGTGTTGCTTCCATTTTGAGCGCGCTTGCCGTGTGCCTACATAGGAAATAATGAATATGCGCGTGCAAAAGACGCGATATGTGAACGGCCCCTTACTCCACTTTTACTGTCTATATGTATGTTCGCACGAAACTGTCTGAGGCGAAACTTTCTGAATACTGGCTACATTGCGCATGCGTCAAACCGTCGAACCGTGCGACGCACACATGAACCGAACCGAGACGAGTGAACGGTTTTTCATGTACTGTGCCACCCCTAGTTGTCGATGATTTTCATTATCGATTAGCTGTTGCAGCCCTAGTTAGTTCACAGTGCATTATTTAATACTAACAAATACAACTTCTGATTTTAATGTATTAGTAAATGTTGAAATTATTAAAAGTTTTATAAATGCTGTAGAAGTATTTCTCCCTGTTGGGAGAAAAGCTGTAATACAGGGTGTACTGCGTCTGATAGAAGCTTCGTGAGCAACAAGCATTCTTCAGTCAACTGGACCGAAGCCCTTGCTGTGCTTCAGCGGCAATCACCTGCCCGCTGTAAGTGATCGGTGTCAGGCTGCAGCTCTGCTCCCCCTGAGACGCCAGTGAGACTGATTGGAGCTTCATTCAGCGGCCGAGGTCCCGGCCCGTACGCTGATGGAGCTGCTATTTGCAGAGCGTATTTCTTCAAAGCAATCAAAGCACCCCTACGTTCTGTGCCACGGGGTAATTTTCCATTATTCGGACTACTTTTGCTCCACTGCACGCGTTTGTTCGTGGAACGGCGATCTCTCCGAGGCTTCTCATGCAATACAGTCTCCATTGTCTTGGACTAGAGACAATGAGTTCTTTCAGTTTGTTCAATTAAGCTTGTGGGCCTAGAGGGAGAGAGACGGACGGATTGGTCGCTTCAGGTGTCACTCAGGTGCGGCGCAGTCACCCAGAAGGAGAATGTAAAATACTACAGGCCTCTTTGAGTCTCCTTGAGTGGTCAGACTGGTCGGGCAGGGTGTGATGAAATTCCCTGCTCTGGTTTGCGCCAGCATGCTATGAGTCACACCGGCTCCTGTTACCTGTTCTTTCAGTGTTCTCTTTCACACAGAGCTCCAGAGCATTTCTTATCTGCTTTGGTTGGGTTTGATTCATCCACTAAGCCCTCGTGGAACTCTACGAGGCTTTTATAAACATTTATTGCTTGCACGATACATGAATTTTAGGTGTGGTGGAAATTCACCTATAAGATTAAAGTCAGGCCACTCAATAGTAAAATTATCAAACCAAATTATATCTCTGAAAATCGAATTTTCAGGTCACTCTTAAACCGAAACTTGGAGAGCTACAAAGTGAGCACAGAGTATTTTTTCAGTCAAATCAAACATGAATTTTTCAGCAAACAAAGACTTTCAAAATTGATTGGATAATCAAATGAACAGATTATCATAAGGCCTCCCACTTCCTTATCATATGTGCATTTTCCGGTTCATCGACATCCCATAATAGTCATGTCCACCTGACGTGCATAAATATTTTTAATTTGGATCTTTTCTAAACTCTCTAAAACTCTACCCGGCCCAACTGACCTTGACTGCAGAAAGAAATCATTGTTTCCAAGTTCCTTTCACAACATTTGTAGACTAGTTTTGAAACATCAGATAGAGAGAGAGAGACATAAAATACAAGTTTTCACCAAGTGCATGACGAAGAGAGCGGGCCAGTGCTCAGTATAGTTTAACTTACAACATCTCCATGCTTATCAGTCAAAATCTAACGCTTACATGAGCTCCGTCCGACCGGCTTGAAACCTTCAGTTCATCTCCTTACAATCTTAAATAGTTAACACTCTTTTGATACCATTATTTTTGTCCTCCTTCACTAACATATCTTAATAAAAAATAAATCTGTTTTCAATACATGTAATTGTTACACACGTCTATATGTCAAAAAAAACATTTTCTCATGTATAAAATGTTATGTAAATATTATGTAAAATTGATCAAGCAATAGCATTGATTGAATACATGTAAGAAAATAATATTTCTCTTGCATATAGGGCGCTATGAAATCCATTTTATTTATTTCTCAAATTCTGTTTTTTGTTTGTTCGTTTTTTAAATTGACATTTTTCTCCGTTCCGTTCTAACGGTTACATTTTAGACAAAGCAATTCCTCACTGCACACCGAATTAGATACAGACTGGAGAAATTCTAGCAAAAATATTTTATTTTATAAACTGTATAATGCTATAAATTGCCAAATGCAAGTGAATGAAGGGCTTTACATGCACGGGCAAACATTTCTTCCAGTGTAAATTAAATTGTAGTTATTTAAAAGCATATCTAATTAAATAAAATCATATGTATACTTCCTAGTGGTACAAAAATATGCTTTAAATTTAATCCTTAAATTTATTTTATGAAATATAATCTTGACCATTTTTGTGACATTCACCCATGTACAATTAGAATATTAGGCTTTTCAATGTGCTGAATGGTCTTTTGTCATTTGGAAGGATTAGGTACAGGAGCAAGAATGGCTTCCTGGTTTCAGTCAGGATGGATTGTTTGTGTGATTTTAGTCACAGGTTTCAGATGTATTTGTTGCTGGACTGGCAGAGCCTGAATAAAACATGAGTACAGCCATCAGAGAAGCTCTGGTTTCAGTAGGGCATTTAACAAACCTGCAGTTTACTCTGACAAGACCTGCTTGAGCTCCCTTAAGATAATCAACACAAAACTTTAGGTGAAGGGCCAGCCGTCCTGCCTCCGTCTTTCTCAGCTATTTTAATAGGAGACATGGGGCTTGTAAGATTGTATCTTTGAACAAGCGTTCGTCCACTCTCTACTTTCATATATCTGAGTTTGGTGCTGCTTTCACTGTGCTGAGAAGTGAGGGTATTTGGTATTAGACTTTAATGGTATTTGAGGTTTTTAATGTTTTAATGAGGTTTTATATGCAGCATGTAAGCAAATGTTGTCACAAAAAGTAAACTTCATCTGAAGTTCTTTAAGGAGAGGAATTTTTATTGGTGCTACTTAAAAGCATTCAAATTCCCTTGGATTTTTTCACTTTTCATTGTCCACATCAAATCATGATGTGATGAATCCATATTTAACTATGACTTTTTTCAGCCTCATTTGTGACCCAAATATTATATCTTGAGTTATGACATTTATCTTGCTGTGTAGTAATTGGTGAATCATGTGTGAATGGCAGCGACAGGATTCAGTAATATCAAATCTCAGATGCTGTCGCCCCAGAGTCATGCGAGATACTCATCGTTAATTTGAAGGCAGATTCCATCATCTGATAAGACCAAAAAACTTTAGAACTTTAATGCCTCCATTGACACCTGAGTTTTTGTGTGTGTTCAAGCCTTGATTGTGGAAAGCTGATTCCTGAGTTATTTTTTGGCACTTAGACACTCAGCTTTTTAAAGTATTGAGATTGAGGAAACTGGGTCATTGTGCATAATTTAGCAGTGATTAATTTCTTTTCCACGTATGTCCCTGAAGAAATAGGGATCAACCAAAGCGTTTTAAAAAAAAAAAAAAAAAAAAAAAAAATTGAGAATGCTTATTCAGTCTCTAATAGAGCTGCATGATTTATCGTTAAAAGATCGCAATCTTGATTCAAATACCCATATGATCTTATTCCAAAATGACGATTGTCCTGTGTCTCCTGTGTCGTCTCAGTCTTATCAACCACACACGAGATGAGACACGAGATTGAGTTCACGAGAAGGAAATGAAATTGAGTTCACGACACGAGTTTTACACAGTATTTTTAAGAAATCCGTGATAACTTATGGTGCATTTTGAAATGTTTTATCTAATCATCTCAAAATGAATGTAATTTCAGTTCTGCTTTTATTTCAAATGTGTGAGACGATTACAACTACACAGAGCAGATTAAGATAACTTTCATATTGGGAGATGTTTGAATGCATAGTCAGGTAGCCATTTTCAAAATGCGGGCTATTGAAATCGCATTTATACATGCTCGCGTTTTACTTTCGCTTTGGCTCTGTTATGCAATAAATCCTCCGCTATGGTCTTGTCAGTCATCTCGTCACTTACTCTCGTCATGTGATTCCTGCTGCACTACGTACGACTTGTGTTGGATGAGCTGCGTGGGATTGAAGCAACCGTTAACCAACTGAATTAATTGGGGGGTTTTTTCTATAAAAAGCAAAACGTGACAGTGGAGGTGTAATGTAAACGTAGGGGTGGCATATTCTATACTAATTTCACCCTCATACTCAGTCATGGCAATAACGTGAGACAGCTTTTCACCTCGACGAGAAATCTTGTCTTGAAATCTTGAAATTAGAATGTGCCTAATAATGGCACATTCACGTAGATTAACGTTTGAGTAAATAACCATGTACAGCGGCTAAAGTTAGGCTACTACTTGCGTTTCAAATGATGTTTGAGGTGATGGGTGCACGTTTGGATTTCCTGCCTAACACAGTTTCCACAGGGACATGCCAACATGTCAATCATGGACTGCGTCATTTTGCCAAGTTTTTAACCTGTGACTATTTAAAATTTGGTCAACTATACCTCCTCTCATCAACTATTGGGGGCAGCACTAATATCTTCATAATTATATCTTGAGACATATGCTAAGACAGTTTGGTAAAACTTTACAATAAGCTGTAGGATATGTACATTGAGGAATGGGCCCTCAAAATGCTAGGCTCGGCCCTGGATGGTGTACATGGTTGACCTTTGAAAGAAACCCATACTCTAGTTTGTGTGACAGTCTATTTTCTATGACTCGTGTCTTTCTGACAGAAAACTGTTGGAGATATGTCTCTTTTCCAGGGAGATGTGCATGAATGAGTGTGTTAGTGTACAGCTCAGACTCCATTACCTTCCTGAGATCGTTACAGGCTGTCTACTTTCTATCCCAAATGCTCCCTCTTCCCGTTTCCTTCTTTCTGCCTCTCTTCATGAACGTCTTTCCTGACGGCATTGAGGAACTGTTGGAGACAGGATAGGCTTGTCCATGTTTGAGATAAAGTTCAGTGTACTCTTTCCATCATACACACACTTTAGGTAGGCCGCTCCAATACATCACTTATTAACTGCATTGTTTTGCTTCTTGGAGCAGGAATATCCTGCAGCCTTATTCTTCAAACTTTGCATTTCTATACTAAGCATTTGCAGTCTCCAGCAGAATTTGCATATGTGTGATTTTAATAAAACTCTACATACTCTGTGTTTTGTGCTGAAGTCTGAGCAGATATTACATTCAAATAGAGATGTAGAACAGAAACTGCAAATCCTTTGGCTACATCGGATATGAGTCAACTTACTATTATTTCATATCCTCAGGAGTCGTCGTGTCTGTCCAATGGCTTTGTCAAGTGAAGGTATGCAGGCTTGCCCTTCACAGATAACACTGAACCGAGGCACGGCCATAAACATGTGCATACTTTCATGTAGATATGCAAATGTTTGTGCCTTTGTGTGCTTTTCTGGCTTGGCCTCATAAAAGGCTTATCTGTGGTACCGTATATCTCACAGTGGTCATTGATGGTGGACACACAGTGGTCAAACATCGGACTGCCAGCCCAAAAGCCTTGAATCTTGTTAGAGGTGTGATGTGTGAAGTACTGAGATATTGTTTCAGCCATTGTGCCGTTCATCTGCACGTTTATGTCTATTTCGTTTAAGACTTAGAAGATTTGCTTCTTTAAAATAAAGCAAATAAGTTAAGCCAGACAAATGAAGCAGACGATCAGAGTAGTTGGCATCAATAGTGAAATTTCTCGATTTGTACTGCAAAAACTAATACTAATATCTAAAGTAATACTAATATCTAAAGTAATATCAAACATTGTAAGTACCTTTCCAGTAAGTTCTCGAACAGTATGCACTGCTGTTCAAACGTTTGCTGTCACTTTTTATCTATTTAATTTGAACTTTTGAAAAAAAAAAACAAGCAAAAGACATTTTTACAAAAACAATTATATAATGGTTTCCGCAAAAATATTATGCAACACCGTTTTCAACATACAGAAATGTTTCTTGAGCAGCAAATCAGCATATCAGAATGATTTCTGAAGGATCATGTGACATTGAAGACGAGTAATGATGCTGAAAATCCAGCTTTGATCACAGGAATAAATTACATATTAAAATATATTCACATAGAAAACAGTTATTTTAAATTGTAATAATATTTTACAATATTACTGGTTGTATTCCTGTTTTTAATCAAATAAATTAGTTAACTCGAATATTATTGGGTTCCCAGTATACTTTACAGCATTAGATGAGAGATGTGTTTTCCTTGAAAAATTTTTAATGTACTGTACCTTTTTAATTCTAATTCTTAACAAACTTTTCTTGTGGCGTCTTAAAGCCCAATATGGTTAGTTTCTATATAAATTTTTCATATCTTCAGTGGTCAAAAACCAAATGTGGGTCACTTTGCATACAGCGGATACTTTTTCTTTTAAAGAGGAATATCTGAAGAATAAATAATGTTGAAATCCCAAGACATCCCAATATCTCTGGAAGTGAACCATGCTGAGCCTTAAAAATTAAAATACTGAGGGCAAAAGAAATGTTTTACGAACCAGAATCTAAAAGGAAATTAAGGAATCTTTAATACTTCTCGAGTTACAGACATGCAAACTTCAGGCAAAAAAAAACACACAAAGTGCTTTTTCCCATTTTCCATCTGTCACTGTTGGATTATAATGCAACAAAAATTGCTCATGTCAACAGATTTTACTAATAGACATACCAATCTCTGTGGAAAAAATAAAATAATAATGCTGCCATCTTTCTAAAGTCATTTTTACACCCTTCAATTTGGTTCCCAATCTGATGAAAATTGTCATTTTGACCCCCCTCTACAAAACAGTGGATTACAGTGATATTTTGGATTTCTTCATCACTTAACCTTTTGTATTTCTTTCACCAAAAAAAGATAAAAAATTTTAGCCAGGGACTTCCGGTTGATTTGACAAAGAGTAACCCAGGTGTGTTCAAACCATGTCGTAGTTACTGTAATTACGATATTTCAATATGTAAAAAGCATTCGCGTCTTTCGAACTTGGGGGATTTTCTGAAAGCTTTTACTTGCACCACTTGACGATACAGATTCTTTTAGGCATTGGTAGTGTCGCCATAGAAATACATAATTACCAATCCGAGAACGGGAACAGAATGTCATGTCGGTCTTCTTGAAATTATGGTAATTAACATGGCCTGACAGTAACA
Organism: Zacco platypus; assembly: GCA_038088235.1. Lineage (NCBI taxonomy): Eukaryota > Metazoa > Chordata > Actinopteri > Cypriniformes > Xenocyprididae > Zacco > Zacco platypus. Next base: position 4,627,718 of record CM076069.1, read on the forward strand.
TGGCATATGTCCTTTGCAACTTGTAAACTGGCATTCAGATCTACCTCCATTTACTTAGCAACGCCCAAGTTCCTAGGATTCAATCAGTTCCCGAAGTATGAAGTTAGATCCCGCCCTTTTTTCTCATTCCAGAAGCAGTTTCACTTGGATATACATTGCAATAGAGACGAAAAGACTTCACAATGTCGTAATTACTGTAGATAGAATATATGCAATGTTCCATCTCTTATGCGGTAAATGAGTATTAGAAGGCTTTCAAATGTTTCACTATCAATATGTATTGAAAAATTGATATATTTGACAACATTACATTGCACTTATTGTTATTTCAGATGCCTTTTTAAAAGACTACAATTGAAAAATGTCTATATTATATGTAATGTAATATGGGTTGCACGTCAGGTTCGGGATGGGTAGGTTGGGTACAGGTCTTTGGACCTTTAGTGCACTCGCTGGGCTATTCAGCACTCTTAAGTGTGCAATGTGCATAGATTATAAGTCCTTTGTTTCACTTGTTTAATTACTTTATACTTGGATAGAAAGTATAATGTAATATGGTTTATTGAAATTATCAGCCTTGCCTGCGAATATGCTGTGCCAAGTCTTGTCCATGACATTCTGTGTGATCCGAATGTGATAAGAAGTAAAAACCTGATCAAATATTACCAGTAATATCATTTGTATCAAGGGGCTGTGTATACCAAATTGAATTTCCTTCTGTTATTTGTGATTTGTTATTGGCTGTGATATTTTTAGTGAAGGTTATCATACTGTGACACCCCTTCTGTCCGCTCTGTTGGCCGCTCCTCTGTGATACGCTCTGTGCTTTTCAATAGATTTGCTTTGCTTGGCTGTAATAGGGTGTTTCAGTCGGGGTTTCTAAATCTGGCTGTTTGTCAAGGCTAGGGAACGAGGGTCGGACCAGCACTTACACAACATTCTAGATCCAGAAGAGGGTTCCCTTCCTTCCCAGCCCTCTTTTCACTTCCTGATTAACTGCTTCCTGTTGCGTAATATCATTGACTCACCACAGTAGGCGTTATAAAGCAATAAGCATCACAACCTCATTACGTTGCATTTTTTTCAGTGCGTGGCGTCCAGTTATCAAAAAAAAAAAATAATCAAAAGATACTTAACTTTTGCATTGTAGTGTTTGGTAACACTTCAATTTACGGTGCCCTTGTTTAAGGCCTTGTGTGTCCTTGTTTTTTGTTTTTCTACAAATTTATAATCAAAACCACTTAAAATCTTTTAAAATGTAATCAAATGACTATTAGGGCTGCCCCCTAATAGTGGACTAACCGTTAGTCGATTAGAAGAGGCTTGGTTGAGCAAGATTTAATTAGTTAATCGCAGAAAAAAAAAAAGCTCCACAGGAAGTGGCAAAGTCCGCGAGGGACGGATTGTTAACGGCAGGAAATCTAAACATTGGCATATCATTCCTCATTCATCAACCTCGAATATGGCTTATTACTCGAAACATGCCATATCCACTCGCTCAAATGTTAGCCAATGTGCGCTGTTATCCAAGGGTTTGTGTGGAGAGCGCGCTTACAGCATGACACGGAGGCGCCTGTACGATCACTTTAAAATACTCCGCCATTTTAGTCATAATGCAAAACGTTGTGAATTAGTAAAATAATGAAAACAATCAGGATGCGCTTTCTAGTGAACTTGAGAACAGAAACTCGGCGTCATCTATAGAAAGCTTGAAATGTCTAACCAACCAATTCAAATGGAAAATAACTATTCTCAGATTATGTAAGATGATGAGTCAGCATCGTTGTGCAGCCGAAAACAATAATTATTAAAATGTTAAAACAGTCGCCTTCTGTTTTTTGTCAAGACACTCATAATCATTACATTTGCTGATGTGCTGTGGAAAGCTTTATGCTTGCGCTTGGGCGCTGATTAGACTATGTTTTTACACACATATACATATATTATATATATATATATATATATATATATATATATATATATATATATATATATATATATATATATATACTGTCAAACTGTCACACGATTGGTTCAATCTGTTAATATCAAGCTGGTTGGGATGCTCAAAAAAACAGAGCAATGTTTTGGTACAGAGACAGTGGTACACTTGTTGGACAAATCAACCTTATGGTTGTCTCTAATCAGTACTGATTGATTTTGATTTCTCAGTATTTCAGGCTTTATGTAATGATTTTTTCCGTCATTACATAAGCTGCAAGTGATGCCTAAAACAGCTTTTTTGTTTTGTTTTTTTACCATCCTAAATGCATATTTTAGTTTTCATTCATAAGATGTCTGACATGGAGCAGAGCCATGAGTTTGTTGCTTTGAATGAGAGCTTTTTTTTTTTTTGTAAGTGTTTCTTTGCTGTCGCTCTCTCTCTCCGTCTGTTTGAAAGGACTTTTGTCTTCCTCTCCAGGTTCTATTTGCAGGAATTAATAAGTGTTTCCGTTCCTGGAGAGATGATTTAAATAGCTTCTCTTTCAGCCCAGCGCTCTTCCTCAGCTCATTCCGCTTTTTACCTCGTCTCCTCTCGCTCCTCCTGCTTTCATGTCTCGTCTCTGAGCCGCGTGACTGAGGCAGTGAGCGGCTTGTGGCTGGGCAGCGCTCAACTTAATGCTCATCTAGTGCACTAATGGCCTCATTAACGCATAGAGAGAGACAACAGGCTAAGAGAGGCCCCTCTGAATCAAAGTGTTCATTCAATCACTGACTCGTTTTGTCTTTTCACTCATTTGTTTTCACTCACTCACTATTTTATTCATTTTTTTCAGTTCATGGGTATTTTTATTTGTCTTTTGACTTTTCATTTAACTGAATTTTTCTGTTTTAAATCTCGTGAGCCAGTGTGCGCAATGATTAAATAGGACCCTATCTTTTTTATTTTTTCCCCAAATTCTGCATACCGTTATCTCTATCAATAATCAGAGGCATGTCTAATCAATTGAATTAGTTGAATTGTTCATTTGAAAAAGTTTATTCAAATTTTAACAATAATTGGGAAATCTGTTTTATTCTTTGCTAAATTCTAATTAATTGTTCCCCAAATGTTGTTGTCCATATATAATTTTTTTCATGTTCTGTTTTACTTGTATACTAATTTTTATACAAATTTAACACAAATTTTTCATCAAACCTGTGGTAATCTAATCAATAAATCATCATAAAGCCCTTTTGCAGTTTAAATATATAACATTTCCTTTACAACAATTTTATTTTATTTTTGAATGAAAAAAAGTGTGTTGGAGACGAAACTGCACTGCTCATTCACTCATAAATATATAATATATTGCATATATTTGTCAAAATGAGCCCCTCTACTGTTGATTTGTCTAGCTAACAAGTTACAGTCATTGAACAGCTTACCTGAGGTAAATGTAATGTTATGTAACATTGTTTAAAAACTGTTTTAGTGATGTCTTTCTGAGGTTGAAACATAGATTGCGCTATTACATGAGAGTAGGTTGTACATTTCGGTAAGTTCTACTGTATCTTTCAACATATCTTCATGTTTATTCATGTGTATTTATTGCTATAACTAGTAGTAAAGAGGAGGAGATGATCGGTTCACATGCCGCTTTAATTGAAACACTACCGCAATCTGTCACGACACATTAAACAGCGGCAAAGTGGCATTTTTTTGTTTATTTCATTATAAAATTGACAGAATTTTAACTGAGACTTTGTGTATTTATTTATTGGCTAGGGTTGGTGCTTAGTGCTTAATGTTTAGTGAAGATTTGTTCTGAAAAAGCATAGACTAAAAGCTCTATTCTTTGGAATCAATCGGTTCAAAATGAGAAATGATTGAAATCAAGAAATAAATATTTTTAATGCAGCTGTACATCGTACCTTACCCATGTGAACTGAAAGCCCAGTACTGACAGTAAATAAATGCGAAGAAACCATTTGAAATATTAACTCTTATGTATCTTCTGTTAATGAAATAAAAAGAATCACTGCCAAAAACAAAGTGCTTAACTTTTTTATATTTAAAAATCTGTAAGTTTGTATGTAACAAGTCACTGAGTGACCGATTTGAAAAGTGGCTGGTCTATTATTTTGCATTTACACTCCAAAACTTAATGCGTAGATCATTTGACAGATAATGTCAGATGTTTTGTTCCGTACATTGCTTTGTCAATTGGATTCAATAGTGCATTTAAATACGATTGTTAACTGTCACTTGCCCAATGTTGTTTTGATATATATATATATATATATATATATATATATATATATTTATTTTTTTTTTATTTATTTTTTTTTTAGTAATAAAAATCATTTAGTTCCGTTAGAAAGCAGACACTACAATTAAAAACTGAACGTCTTCTCAGTGCTGCGTCAGCTGAGCTAGCGTCACGAGAGCTGACAGATAAGATGATGGCGGAAGATTGAATTTTTGCAATATTTGGGATTTAAACCCATGTGCTAATAGTGAACCTGCAAAGTGTTTTTTTTTCATTGTTTTGTGTTTCATTAACAACAATAATGAACCCACCATTCAAGCAATCGCCGGCCCAGATTTGGTACTAATTCGAAAGCAAAAGTAAAATCCGTACAGCTGCACGGGCATGTGCTTGTCTACTGGCATAGAGCGTTTTCAGTTCATTCCTATGGAAGCTAAACTCGCTAATTTCCACTGAAACAGGAAGACAGGGTAGGACATATCAAACAGCTCCTCCCCCCTTTTTTAAAAGAGCCAATAGCATTTAGTTTATCACATCTCGGTCAGCGCTGTTGAGCTCGGTAAAGCCTCAGTTTCCCTCTAATCTCTAACCGTTTCTTCTCATCTCCTCAATATTGCTTTTGAATTCTGTATCCATGTGACCGATTTCTGCTGCAGCTTCAGCGTCTATTTATAATATAAGGGGCGGGACCTTTTTAGATTCTAGAGAGTAGTGTTGTCAAAAGTACTGACTTCATACCAAGTCGGTACTGAAATTTTAAAAATGTGACGCTTTTAGCACTGTTGAGCAGATTCGCAAACACATCCGATTGGCCGTTGTGTTGACACGCTCATCAGATATGTCTGTGATTGGCTTTAAAAACGTTGTAAATAGTCATCAATGACTATCACCGTTTTGAAAGAGGGAGCATTTTAAAGTAAGCATCTATCACGGACCAGTGCGCTGATAGACGCCTGCTTTCAAACTCTCCCTCTTTCAAAACGCTTTCAAATTCAAACACTCCTGTGTGCTTTCTAACGCTCCCATGCCTTGATCATTGTAGCCAATCACAGACATATCTGATGAGCGCAGCAACACGATGGCCTATCAGAGGTGTTTACGAATCAGCGCTCGGTGTCATTTTTAAAATGTCAGTACCGGAGTCGGTACTTTTGACAACTCGACTAGAGAACATTTGAGTGGACAGAAAATCTGATGAGAAGCCGAAGTGCAGGGTGATGTCATCAAAATCATTGGTCCATATTGGTGGAAGTGAGAGACTATACATTTTAAATGCTTATATCTTCTAAATGCAAATTTTGTCATTATTTTGGAGCACCTAGTGTAAATAACACTAAGGCTAACATATTCATACTAAAAGTTAAAAAAACAAACAAAAAAAACTTCAATTTTGATTTCAGGGGGACTTTAAATGATTAAATTAATCTTTGGTGGGACAAAGATTTCAATGCAGGAAAAACCCTGGCCTACTATATATCTAGGGCAGATGTTAAAATGTCATTTCTAGTAAAAAAGCATCCGAGTTTAACAGCATATTGATGGTGGTTGGTGAATGGCAGAAGCTTATGAAAAACACTGTTGCTTGTGAATAACAGATGTAGCTTTTTAAATAAGTCAATCCATTTATTTAACGGCATTTAAACATGAAATGTGTGAAAGTGGCTTGTGGCTGTACTGTGCAGCTAAGCCTGCTCACATGACTCAGTCTACCGTGAGTTTCTGTTTCCCATCGTCTCTCTACTGCTTTTCACACGCACTCACATATTCTCTTTTATTTAATTCGCGTTTATTTCACCACCTTGACACCAGTCTTGCTCTCTGTGTCTTCCTGTCTCTCTCTCAGAGAGACAGGAAGACACAGACAGGAAGAGAGACAGTTATGAAGCAAGTAAATAATATGAACCTGTTCACACTGACAGCCACTTTGCAGTGGCAAAGCAACCGGAAGTCTTTGTGACGAGCAAGAGAGATTGAATGAACTTTAGTCATCATCCATTTATATTCTGAGCTTGTCTCCAAAATTTTCCACTCGCTTATAAAAAAAATAAAATGGGTTTACTTATTCTTTTAGTTTTTGATCCACGTAACCTTAATAAATAAGGTTATGACAACTACTAGCCTAACTCATATATATTTTAAATATTGTTACAGACAGTCAGTAATAAAATAAGAACAATCAAATACGAGCAATCGAATAAATAAGTACAACAGAACAAAAATATACAAATGAAATAAACAGTTCTTTTCAGGTTTTTCATGTAGGTCTAAACTAGATTATCAGGTACATAGTCTTCACTGTATAAATATAGATTAACCCTTATTTTTTGTCTTTTGTTTGAGTAATATAAAAACAGACAAGTTTATTAGGCTGCTGTCACTTTAAGGGCTGCGCTGATCCAATATATTGTTACACATGCATCTTATCTCACGTTTACATTCACTTAAGACATAACTGACTGTGTTCACGACGATACTCCACAAGACGGGTAATTGACCCTTCGCAAAACCCGCCCCCTGTTGCAATGCCCGACAACCCATGCTCTCTCACATCATGTTCTCCCACAGTGAAAGTACATCGCAGAGCAAAGAGGACACTGACAATGTATGAAACAGTTTTATAATTAAAATATTGTAATTTTTTAAAGCAGTTTAAACACTAAATACCATACAGTGGCTCCTTAATGTGTCATGACAGATCCTTCAAAAGGCTAGTTCATTTATAGCATCAAATAAACATGAATGAACATCAGAAGGAATGTTGTTTCAACTGCGGAAAGACACACACTATTTCAAGTTAACCAACGTTAATCTACTATAGGCTACCCCCTGCTGATTTGTCGGATAAGATGGCGGATTCGGCATTATCATTGGTTAGATCGCCTGTCAATCAAACTGTTTGCGAAGGGCCAATTTCACAATTTTGTGTGAAAAGAGTTTTTGTGTGTTGCTGCGCACATAAAACTTATCACACAGTACACGAGTACCAAACTTAGATACGCAGGTACTTTCACGTCTACGTGTGTTTTAATATTTAAATTGGTGAGGCTTATAATAATTATATAATAATAATTATAAGTGAGAAAATTATCAGCTTCTATGAAGATGCAGCACTAGCCAGATCGGTAAGTGACAGTTCCATCAACTGGCCCGTCTTTCACGCTGACTGGGCAGTCCATATTGTTGAGCCATGCTCTGTGTGAATGAGTGTCGCAGTTTTGTCAACTTCACATCAGGGCCCATTCCAAAGGACTTTTTCTACTGACTCTGTTGGGAACAGGGGTTCAAATTTTTACTTGCGGCCATGTCAAAATTTTCACTTGTCCAACCACAGGGAAGTTGTTTTCATGTTGTTTTTGACCCAAGTAAACTTTTCAAAAACCAATGTAAAACCGATTTCTTTCTCAGCTCTTTAAGTTCACTTAAGACATAAGCAACTGTTTACACTAGGGTACTTGTCAAGATGGGTATTTTGACAATTTTATGTGCATTTATCCGTTCAAGCGCAAGAAGATGTGATAGAGAACTATTCACGCTGTCTGAAATGCGGCTCACACCCAAAGTGTGCGCACAGAAAACAGCGTGTGAGTACAGAATTGAGTTTCATGCTTTATCTACATGCAATCTTTCATGCCTTATGTTAGAATGGTTTAAAATCGCTTGAATATTTAAATTGGCAAGACTTAAAAAAACGTGCAAATGGTAAACTTTTGTGATGATGCGGCACTGGCCGTTGACAATTCCTCCCAAGCATGTCCTGAGTGTTTTTCACACTGGCCTGGGGTCATCGGCCTGTCATTTTTGGCCCTGGCTCAAATGGCACTCTTCATGTACATTTGTGGACTAGGCTTGCTACTGTAGTCAGTGTTACTGTTGTGTTACACCATGTTTGTCCATTTTCCGTTTACACTACTTGCCCACCCCCCCCACTGGAAATTCAGTATGAATATGTGTACCGTTACACCCCTACACCCCACACAAAAATGGAATTTAGGAAAAAATAAAACCGTTTTTCTTATGTTCTTTATGATTTGTCTCTGCCTACAGCTGGGGATAATGTAAAGTTATGGCATGTGTCCACTGCGTGGTACGGCTCTGTACGGCTCACTTTTTGGCGCTTGTCCACTGACGGCTCGGTACGGAACGGTATGGCTCGCTTAAGTAGTATCACCTCGGTGGAGGTTCCGAGCCTGCCGTACCGATACTAAATGTGACGTGTAAACACTGCAGATCACTGATTGGTCAGAGCGAATCGTCACTACCTGCGTCATTAGATTTTAATAGTATCAGTTGTTCACAAAACGATTTGCTTTGCATTCGCACGCAACTGGAAAAAAGAAATGGCTGTATCGTGGTCAGTGGACGAGGAGCGGGTCCACGGCGGATCCTTGACCACCCACATTGAAGCGGTACTAAACCGCAGTGGAAAAGCGAACCGAAAGTAAAGCGAGCCGAGTAGGACCATGCAGTCGAAAAGCGCCATAAGCCAGTCTTTACCGTTGTGCTGACTGCACATTATGCCTTATGTAATGCATGGAAAACCGTATCAAAATTGGTCAACATTCTGAAGGCGTTTGATTTATTCATTGATCTTTCATTCCATCCGTTTCATTGCAAGCCTCCATTTATATGACTCATTGTGCATTACTTCTGCTGCTTTCCCCTGCAGAATGCTTTTTAGCAACAAGAAAGCCGAATCCTTATCTGGTTAAATTGCTTTACACTGGCAATACAGCCCATTTGTGATAAAGTTTTCATTACGCAGCCCACCAATAGCATCAGGACCACCTCTTATGACCAACAGTACAGCGACTTTGCGACCTCCAGAGATAAAATCATTGTCAGTGTGAATGGAGCTTAAAACTGGACGGAGATCACGAGGTAGAGTGATGTCAACGATGAGGAGGCTTTAGGTGATGAGTAGTGGCAGAAATCTGTAGAGTGGTGTTTTTCATCATGTCTCCTCCGCAGCATCCTTTCTTCTACAGCGACAGAGCTTCGCCCGCGGCCTGCAGTGAATGCACAAACCATCTGACCCAAATACAGACGAGCAGAGAAAAGCTGCTGAAGTTGAGCCAGCGTTATGTAGGATTCTCTCTCCCTCTCTTCCTCTGTGCTGCTTTCTGCTGTTTTTCTCACAGTTTCTGTCCTCTGACAGTAGATGAACTCAATGGCACCAGCCTGGGCGTTTGATGTCTCACCCCCCCCTTACACACACACACACACACACACACACTCACACACACACACACACACACACACACACTAATCTCTTCTGCTTATTAAAATTTGTTCTATTCGTTTTCTTCTGCTACTCTGTATATTCACACTGGGAAAGAATATTTGTCAGATGACAGAAGGACTTTCTTTACCCAGTGACAAAAAATCACTGCCTCTGCTAAAAAGCATTCAAAAGTTTAGGCTCTGTAAGATTTCTTTAGTGTCTTTTGAAAGAAGTCTTTTCTGCTCACCAAGGCTGCATGTATTTAATCAAAAATACAGTAAAAATAGTAATATTGTGAAATATTATTACAATTTAGAATAACTGTTTTCTATTGTAAATTTATTCCTGTGATCAAAGCTGTATTTTCAGCATCATTACTCCAGTCTTCAGTGTCACATGATCCTTCAGAAATCATTTTCATATGCTGATTTGCTGCTCAAGAAACATTTCTGATTATCAACATTGAAAACAGTTGTGCCGTTTCATATTTTTGTCGAAAAAAAAACACTTTGGAGCATCTTTGCTGTGACTTTACTGTCACTTTTGATCAATTTATTGCATCCGTGCTGAATAAAATAATTAATTCTCCTAACCAGGACTCGACAATGTAAGCGTTTCATTTTACAATGTTTACTTTATGGTGTTTATACTGTAATGTGTAAGAGTGCATATTTTATCTCACAGCTAAGAGCAGCTGGAAGTAGTAAAGCATATACATTTCAAAATAAGAGTCCTTGGGTATTTCAGGCTTATTTATAATTAAAAGTCTTACCTTATTTTTTCTCCGGGTTGTTACTGGTCTTTTGGTTACACAGAAAACTGTATCTGTCGTTTAATTCAACAAACTTTTTTGTCTGGGCTTTGCTGTCACAGGACGGAAAGACTAAGAACATAATTTGAATGATTCAATACAGATTTTACTAGTATCAGCACAACAATCTGTTTATTACATACATATATTTGCACACACAGTTTAAAGAAGGCCTATAAATATTTGCATAATATTTAAATACAGAAATATTTAAGAACTCGGTGTACTTTTTGTATTGTAATAAATGTTATCTTTTTTTGTATCCATTACTTAATATATTTTCATTGCACCTCTAAAGTTTTTTTTAATGTTCTCCAAAACTGTTCAACTTGTATGTGTTCCTTGGGGAAAGTGTCAAGCCCCACTAATCCTACTTACTAACACACACACACACACACACAATAAAGAATAGTGCTTACAGTTGTGAACCTGTGTGTTTGCTTCTGTTGCTCACACATCACAGGCAAGCTGGGCTTGGCACTGGTCTCTTATTGTGTGTGTGTGTGTGTGTGTGTGTGTGTGTGTGTGTGTGTGTGTGTGTGTGTGTGTGTGTGTGGTATTCCCTACGTTATGGGGACCAAATGTCCCCACAGGTATAGTAATTCTAGTAAATTTTGATCTTGTGGGGACATTTTTTTGGTCTAAATGAGGAAACAAGTTTATTATGTTTTTTTTGAAAATCTAAAATAGCAGAACATTTTCTGTGATGGGTAGGTTTAGGGGTAGTGTAGGCGGACAGAATATACAGTTTGTACAGTATAAAAACCATTACGCCTATGGAATGTCCCCATAAAAAATGAAAACACAACGTGTGTGTGTGTTTGTATGAGTCTCTCCTGGCTCATTTAAAATGAGTGTCTCATTATGCTGTTGAAATCTGAACTTCTGTGGAGTGTAAAGGGAAATATTTATCTGTTTCTCTTAGTTGATGTTTCAGAGGATTTGAATCTTCTGTTTGAGTCTGTCTGCTGTCTGGCTCTGCAGGTGACTGATCCACAGCAACTCTGATGTGACTCAGCACTGCTTGACTCTGAACGTGTGTGTGTGTGCTGGTGCATTCAGGGGTGACACCACTCAGATCTTTTTCAGTTTCGTGTTAGTGAGAGAGAAATATTGTGCGTGTGATGTGAAGGCACAGCAGATTAAAATTCCTTGCTCCTATGCAGTTAAAATAGCTGTTTCCATCCACTTATTTTTATGCGCATTTTGGGATCTCGCATATAAAAAACCACTGGATGAAAATCCCAATAGTTTCCTAAATTCTAAAAATGTGCATTAGGATTAGTTAACATTAAAATGAAAATTGCCCCAAGATTTACTCACCCTCAGGGCATCGTTCTTCTTTCTGATGAACACAATCTTATAAATATCCTGATGCATCCAAGCTTTATAATGGCAGTGAACGGAACCAACGAGTATGAAGCTGTAGAAAGTGTTTTCATCCATGATAAACATACTTCACGTGGCTCCGGGGGGTTAATAGTCATTTTGAAGCGAAGAATGCGTTTGTGTAAGAAAAATATCCATATTTAACAAGTTATGAAGTAAAATAACTAGCTTCCGCATGACGTCGCGTAGAACACAGCGTAAGTGTTTTAAACAGCAAGAGGCGTTACACTTTCCTTGTAAGTTGAATAAGAAAGGCGTTCTGACGGAAGCTAGATATTTGAAATTATACATTATTTTAGCTGTTCAGGTAAAACTAAACCTTACAGACCAAGCACTAATACACAAGTGGCAAACCCATTCACTAGCGCATCACATTTTGATTTCAGAAAATCGGTTTTAGTGAACGCAGATAACATGATTGAGATGAGATTTCGGCATCGAAATATCCATATCAGTACCTCAATTTAGTACCAAGTGGATGCCGAAATTTTAATGTAACAATGACAGTCTTTCTGTACTGTACTGAAGCTTTGGTTCTATGACAACCATTATATTTGTAGCGAGTAAAGGAATTTCTCTCTTTGTTATGTTTTACATGCTTTTCCCAATAATTTTGGGATTTTTAGTGATTAATGGACCTGATGTGTAGTTGATAGTCAGAAGTCTGCTCTGTGAGACTAGTCTTCGTGCTTGTTGTCTGTTGGCATCTGTCTGAAACTCTCTGTACCATCTGCAGGAGGAGGTTAAGCGATGAATAAGCTACGGCAGAGCTTCCGGCGAAAGAAAGACGTTTATGTGCCAGAGTCCAGCCGGCCGCACCAGTGGCAGACAGACGAAGAGGCCGTACGCGGGGGCAAATGCAGCTTCGCTGTGAAGGTAATGGACAGACACACACACACACGCACCTGTGCTGAACCACCTGCAGCTGTCAATTATTTTCATACTGTTCATGCTAGAGATTACTAGAGCTTTGAGGCACTTGTTGTCTACGACTGTTGTGCTTGTCTGAACACTTGTCTCTGAACTGTTTTTGGAAAATAATACGCTGTAATTCACACCATTTTTTGATGTCAACCAGGCATTCTGACAACAAATAGCTCATCAAATTGCATTAAAACTAAAGCATTTTTCAAAGTAAGTGTTCTTCTGTGATCCTTACAGGTCGCATATATGGAAGCTTGTTTCCGCCACTTAAATAAAATATAAAAAAGGTAATTCTGACTTTTTTCTCAGAATGATGATATCAACTAAATTGTGTTATAAAGTCAGAATTGCTAGATATAAACTCGCAGTTCTGAGAAAAAATGTCTTTTTTTCCCCTTCACAATTAGACATAAGACGCAATTGTGAGTTTATATCTCACAATTCTGACTTTATAACTCACAATTGCGAGAAAAAAAGTCAGAATTGTGAGAGAAAAAGTCGCAATTTACCTTTTTTATTTCTTGGCGGAAACAAGCTTCCATACACATATGATCTGTATTTGAAGAACATTAGCATTACTTTTATATAAAACATTCAACATTTACCAAGACATTGACGTTCTGTAAAAATAATATGCAAAATAATATAGATAGATGAATAATTTTTTTGTTATCTGTGCACATCATATAATTGATATGCAGTTTCTCTGAGATCATTTGTTTTTTTGTTGGCCGTACAGCTTTGTGACTGGCTGTGAGAGGTGCTGCGCTGCCTATGTTTAGGACTCCTTTCTCTAGATTAGAAGGGGTGTATGGGTTTGAGAGAGAAATTGTCAGTTGTTTTCTGCAGCTAGAAAATATGTCCTCAGCCTACTTTTGATGGGTCTCTGATTTACCACATTTACTCACAATCCCACAAAGAGAGCAGACAGAAAACTAAGACGTGTGCATGTCTCCTCATTCTGACCATCAGCGCCTTTTTTCCTGTAGATGTGCTTTTTCACCTCTGTTTTTAGTCTGGTTTATCATTGTACCGTAAGGTCACAGTAAATCAGTGGCCTTTGGCGGAATAGTGTCTGTTCGTCCGAGTGTGTGTGTGTGTGTGTGTGTTCTGTTGTCGTGTCCTAGATTCGGTATCATCATCTGAGCTCTTATTTCTCCACCTGCTGATCATAAATATACTCCATACAGCTCTGTGTGTGTGCGTGTGTGTGTGTGTGCGTGTGTGTGTCTGTGTGTACTTGTTTTGCCTATACTTATGAGGACCAAATGTTCTCACTTACATTGTGAAATACTTTGACAACCCACTAGTGAGGACATTAGACTGGTTCTCAATAGTTAAAAAGGTTTATAAATCAACCAAAAGATGTTTTTATTTAAATCTAGTGATGGTCACATGTTACTGTGATGGGTAGGTTTAGGAATAGGTGTTGGGTTAGGTGATAGAAAATATCTTTTCTCTTTTCTTCTTTTCTCTGTTTTGGAATCATTCTTAAAGGGTTAGTTCACCCAAAAAGAAATTTCAGTTGTTAAGTACTCACCCTCATGTCGTTCAGCATCCGTAAGACCTTCGTTCTTAGGTTTCTGAACCACACATAGGCAGCAACTTCATTGCACCTTCAAGGCCCAGAAAGGTATTAAAGACATCAAAAGTAGTCCAATAATAACGACTTTATTCAACCATTTCTTCTCTTCCCTGTCAGTCTCCTACTCTGTTTATGTAGTGAACACAGTGCAATACTTCCATGTTCTATGTCTGAACGTTGGCTCAGTATTGTCCGACGCTGTTCACGTGAGGCAGCATGATGTATGCGTGTGATGTTGAAGCAGGACCCGGCCAATACTTCTGACGTAGAACCTGGAATCGAACTTAAAGGAGTAGTTCACTTAAAAATGAAAATTTCCTGATTTGCTTAGCCCCCCAGGTTTCGGAGAAAAACTAAAGATTTTTCTCCAGCTAATTCAAGTGAAAGGTGCTCAACTACTACATTAATTTCTTTGTAATTTACTGAATAGTTAATTATGAAAATGTGTAGTTTTCCGTGTCCTTACCATTAATCAGTTCATATTTTTAACACTTGTCACAATTGTCTCGATGAATAGAACTGTGATAGAAAGCTTAAAAGTGAAAATTCTGTCATTAATTCCTCACCCTCATGTCATTCATCCTTCGACCTCAAGACCTTCGTTCTTCTTCGGAACACAAATTAAGATATTTTTGATGAAAACCGATGGCTCAGTGAGGCCTCTATTTCCAGCAAGACAATTAATACTTTCATATGCCCAGAGAAGTACTTAAACATATTTAAAACAGTTCATGTGAGTACAGTGGTTTAAACTTAATATTATAAAGTGACGACAATACTTTTTGTGCACCAAAATAACGACTTTTCAACAATATCTATAGTAGTGATAACCGATTTCAAAACACTGCTTCGAAGCTTTACGAATCTATTGTTTCGAATCATCTCGTTTGGAGCGCCAAAGTCACGTGATTTCAATAAACGTGGCTTCGTTACGTCATAAGTGTTTCACAATTTAAATACTTCATGTGACTTTGGCAGTTTGATACACGAACCAAATCACTGATGCGAAACAAAAGATTCGTAAAGCTTTGAAGCAGTGTTTTGAAATCGGCCATCACTACATTTGCATTTACATTTAATCATTTGGCAGACGCTTTTATCCAAAGCGACTTACAAGTGGGGACTAGATATTGTTGAAAAATTTTGTTTTTTTGATGCAAAAAAGTATTCTCATCGTTTTGTAAAATTAAGTTTGAACCACTGTACTCACATGAACTGTTTTAAATATGTTTTAGTATCTTTCTGGGCATCTGAAAGTGTTAATTGTCTTGTTGGCAATAAAGACCTCACTGAGCCATCAGATTTCATCAAAAATATCTTAATTTGTGTTCTGAAGATTAACGAAGGTCTTACGGGTGTAGAACGACATGACGGTGAGGAATTAATGACTGAATTTTTATTTTTGGGTGAACTAACCCTTTGAAACCAGTTGTAGTCAAAGCTGAAGAAAACCAGTCGTACAGCTCTGAGCTCATGCACATATTAGCGACACATTTTTTCTCAGCTTTACAAGCAAATGTCAATGGAAATCTAATAAACAATAAACAACCCCAGGATGTGTTGTAAACCATTGAAGAGAATTCCATTAATTCCAAGTATAAAATGTAATTCTAAAATTCTAATATTCAATGTATATATAGTCAGGTTTAAACCTGTATTATTCAACATTTTATGAACTAAAATAATATTAACTCTTTAGTGGACTGCATCAAGTTTTTGATATCTGCCTATTAACATACTTTTTGAAAGTGTCCGATGACCAGTTCACATAAAGGTTCAGATTTGTTGAGGACACACTTATGTAACTAGTTCTGATTGTTCGAGGAGAGTAGCTCTATGAATAACTCTGTTCCCATTTCCCAGCTAAATTACTGCTCTGTTCTTTCACAGGCAATGGAAAACGGCTGCTCTCATGGTTATAGGCAGCTGGTTTTCTCATTCATACTCAATAACTTGTTCAGAGTCGGGTTTATAAGCCATGTCAGATGGAGAATCGACCTTAAAACATCATTTGCCAGCTTTCTGAAAGAATGTCGCACTCCGGAGCATCATACAATAATCTGAGCCATAAAAACTATATTCTGAATCAAACTGTCTCCACTCTCCCAAATCTAAACTATTTTCTCATCTCAGTAGTCAATTTCTTAAAGTGACTATACATGTTTCCTCTTTGCCTACAGCTGTTATATGCAATAATGCACTGTAATATGTAGGGATAAATAATGTCAAATAATGTCTTACAACAAGTTTCTCACTGCAAGCCGCCAAACAAACGCACAGTAACGTTATAACCTCATGCACTGTCAAATGTCTCTAATATGAAAAACAGCGCTGTTACCTCATACGGTTGGCCGGAAGAAGTGGAAGCGGCGACTGCAGCATAAGAGCTCCACTGCTCGCGAGCCGTGTGTTCATACTACAGTACCGTTAATAATCTTATCCGTGAATATTATTTCCCGTCCTGATTCTTTTCCATTGACTGTGAGGTGAAGACCGCATCTCCCAAGAATCCTCGCTCAAACTCGGCATCATCAAGCTACGCCTTTGTTTTGAAGGCGACCTCTAGTGGAGAAAAACTTACATATTGTAGCTTTAAGCCTAGTAGTGAATGTTTTATGAGCAGTAGGATAACCATATTCATCAGCACAGTCACGTAGAGCTGAAGCACAACCCAAAACAATCCTTTTCTGCAAATTGTATGCAGTTTTTTTTTTTTTTAACCACTGAGGTCCACCTAAAAGTTGCATAGTTTACCTTTAAGGTACAGTGTTATAGTATAATTGTTCATTTAGACTAAGTACTGTGTAATAATAATTACACTACACTACATGCAGCCGGTGTGACCACAACAGACCCTGTCCGGCGAATGGACAGGGAAGCATTTAAATTCGGCGCAAAGTTCTGTTATAAACCATATATCAGATTAAACGGTGTTGACGTTGACGCCAGGACAAACATTGTGCCATGAATGAGCAAGTTATAGAAGACTTTTCAGTCTAAAAATCACCTAAATTCTTCATGAATGTCATGTAATAATGCTAACTGTAATTGCCATGTTTTTTTTAATATATATATATATATATATATATATATATATATATATATATATATATATATATATATATATAATTACGTTATTCATCTCAGGGTTCGGAGTACAACCTTTTGAGAGTGATATTCAAGCACTTTTCAAGGGCTTTCACGCTTTTCCCAGCACTTCAGAGCTATTATCCAATTTTAATGTTATTTTTAATTCAATTCAATTCAAATTATTTGTATAGCGCTTTTCACGATAGATATTTTAATGTGATGATGTGTTAAAGTTTAAAGGGGTCCTTGATTATGATTTCACTATTTTTAACTTTAGTTAGTGTGTAATGTTGCTGTTTGAGCATAAACAACATCTGCAAAGTTATGACGCTCAAAGTTCAATGCAAAGGGAGATATTTTCCTTTACAGAAATCTCTTTTTAAGGACCACAACTAACAGCTGGTAGGGACTACATTGAGCTTCTTCCCGGGTTGGTGACATCACAAACTAGGGCTGGACGATGTGACCAAAATCTCATTTCACGATATCAGTCATCTATGTATCACGATATAGTACCTTTTCTGTAAATTCAGTCAATTAATAGTTTATATATATTGACCACATGGAAAGGACCATTTCTTTCTTACATTTTAAAGTATATACTCAAAAATGTACTCAACTCATTCATATATGTGATTATTTTTTCCTTTTATTTAGTCTTCTGGGCAAATGTTTGATTAAAGAATGTAGAAATATTAAATGAAAAATAAAACACTTTTCAGAAACAAATGATTACAAGCCCAACATACAATATTGCTATATACAATGCCAAATGTGAATATTGTAGTTGAGTTTAAATTTAAAATGTAGCAGAAATATAAAGAGCACAATATAAATAAATTATAACAAGAAAACAAAACACACCTTTAAGTGTAAAATGATTGTCCCAACATAAAATATTGGTGTATAAACTACCAAATGTAAATATTGTACTTTAAAGTTTAAAGTATAGCAGCGAATTAAGGCTCACAAGTAAAAAAAAAAAAAAAAAAAAATCCAGGTTTATATATTATAGAATTATAGCATCATATGAAAACTAAAGTCCCACAACCAATGTCAATATTTGACAACAATCCTTCAAAATGTTTGCCCTGTCTTGCTGAATCTCTTGGAGCTACTTTTATAGGTTGAGAGCCAGGAATACAATTTTGTTTTTGCTCCCTAATATATGGGAAAGGTGGGAAGTCACAAAGTCTCATGAAATTGAGTGTTCCTTATATAATCTCTGAAGCTGTCTGTCTCTTTAGTGTACTATTGAACAACAATGGTACATTTAATACGAGTGGAATATTTTAAAACCTTTTTTGCGCATTACTGGTGTTAATAAAAGGTAATTTTATCAGCATCTCAATTCAAGCTCAGTGCTTTACTGTCAATTTTCCAACAAACAAACATGTAATATTATTAGTAACTGAACTTATTAATGCAAAACAGTTGTAATTTTATGATTAAATTAACTTTGATTAAAATCCAAATCAGGTGCTGGTGCCTCCATCATGGCATGATTTACAAGCTCATTGACATTACAATCTATTAGAATTTCATACTACTTGTTGGTAATATAAATCTCAGCAACTGCACAAAATTGCATATTTTTGCTCCGTTTGGGTCTTTGAATAAAATTGAGGTGTTTTTCCCTCCCAGGATAAGCTCTGTATTCTCCATATTCATGTACGACACTACTTGAGCTATAAAACGGATGTATCAAATATGATACTCAACAAAAAAAACATACAAGGTTCAATAAATTGTTCCTTTACCAACTTCTTTTTCATATGTCGGGCTATACAAGCAGGTGCACACATGTAGCTGTTCTCATATGTGCTTGATGAACCCAAACTGACAATGGCCAAGCAGCTCCTGTGTGTTTTACTAGGGGAAGGGGAAGGACTTCCTCTCAGTACAATAGCTGTCCGCCTCTTGGCCTGACCCCAGGAGGCGTTTGGGCGAAACTCGGTGATGTCTTCTATGAGAGAGGTCTGACGTGGTTGGGGGAGGGCGCCGCTGTTTCCGCACATTGAGTGTCAGTAGCCACCGGTCCGGTAGTTCCAACGTCAATAGATGAGACTACGTGACCTCTTCCTGTTGGAACAGGAAAGACTGAGTGACACTGTTTCAAAGCTAAACTACTGTTTCTCTGTGTGTCTCTGTAGTATCTGGGGCATGTGGAGGTCGAGGAGTCTCGTGGCATGCACATCTGTGAAGAAGCCGTCAAGAGATTGAAGACGGTAGGTATTAAAACGCACACACAGATCTTCAGGCAGAAACATAAGACTTCCTTCATTTGTCATATCTCCTGTTCATCACCTTCAGTCCCCTCAGTCCATGTCTGTCTTCCTCCAATCACATCACATCTCTTTTCCTGCAGTTGACACCAGGTGATCTGTCTTCTTCTGCTGTTCTCTCCTCCCTTTTTTGGTCTCGCTCGTGTTATCAAATGTTCCAGGTTTAATACAAGTTGAGCTGTATTTGTGTCATAATGTTGATTATACAGAAAATAAATGTAACAATTGTCGTTTTTAACAATGGGCACTTACGGTTCTGTTCTGTACATAGGAGCAGATAATAAATGTTAAAATAAACAAGTATATTAAATATCATTCATGTTAACATAATACTAGTGTGAAAAAATCGCTTGCTTATAAACATTTAAATTATTCAAAAGTTTGAGGTCAGTAATTTTTTAAACTTTTTTTACAGTAAGGATGCATTAAATCGAAAGTGATAGTAAAGACTTGTGTCCTTATAAAATGTTGTTTTAAATAAATGCCATACTCAAACAGTCCTTAAAAACTTGTCAGTTTTCACAAAAATCATTATGAAGTATAATGATTCATTATGTTTTCAACATTGATGATAATAAGAAGTGTTTCTTAAGCAGCAAATCAGCATATTAGAATGATTTCTGAAGGATCATGTGACACTGAAGACTGGAGTAATGATGCTGAAAATTCAGCTTTGATCACCGGAATAAATTACATTTTACAATACATTCACATAGTAATCAGTTATTTTAAATTGTAATAATATTTCACAATATTTCTGTTTTTTTCTGTATTTTTTGATCCAATAAACACAGCCTTGGTAAGCAGAAGAGACTTTAAAGCAAAAACATTGAAACATCTCACTGACCTCAAACTTTTGTGTATATTCAAGTTATTGGCCAATAATCTCAATATTCCTTTAACCACCTCTGAGCTGTTGAGCCCTGTGTTCCTCTCCCAAACTAAAGTCTTCTGTCTTGTTACCTGACTTCTATATAAATGGTTCTGGTTCTTGTGCCAGAGCCGGATCTCAGCTAGTGCTCTGCATGAGGAATCTGTGAACCTCTCTCAGAATCATCTGCTTCACCTTCGGCTTGACTGCTGAACGAGGGTGTTACGTTACTACATAAACAAATGTGTCACAACAGTCTTTGTTTAGAGTTTTTCTTGTTTTAATAACAAAATTAGCATTTCAATTTTGCATTAATGTCATCATGAGATTGCAGATAAAATAATTTAATTTCAGACTGACTGAAACAAAAAGGGCTGAGGTAACTTGCCAGCACAACAAAAATAGGAAGCCACTTCCAGTGTCCAGCATTGTTAATTAGATCGGCAGTGATGGAGTTGTGTGACTTAGTTGTTGTTTGTTTTGAAAACTTGCCATAGTGAACGCATTATCTCGAATGCTTCCTCATTGGGCACCAGCTCTGACGCCGGGTTAGCAGAACAGGTTCCGTATCATTTGCCGCAACCGCAGCACGTAATCCACCAGGAGAAGGACAGGCGTGAGTTTCCTGTCTCGGCAGCGTCCAGCGGAAGACATTCCATTCTTCAGGGAAAAGGAAATCCACCGCGCTGTCTTATTTCCCGCATTGACAAGGCCTCAGACGCCTCCGCCCAGGTTAAGCTCAGGGGAAAATAGAGTCGTGATGTTTGTCACTTTACACCTGACGGCTTGCTCTGAGTTATTGCGTATCTTCTCAGGCTGACCTTCTGTTGGAAAAGAATACTCTGTTTTTAATCACATTAGTGCTTCAGGCCGGAGGATAAGTGCTGCTTGTAGAAGGCCATCCTTTTCTGTGAAGTTTAATTGAGGAAGTGGCTATAGATCCAGTGTCTTACTCTCACCCTTTTATATGCATTTTTGCCTTGCATTCAACTCCACAAAGTCTATCAAAGAAAAGACCTTGCTTATTTCTCAGTTTGCTCAATAGAAACAAAGATTCAGAGCTCACAGATGTCTGCATGCTGTGAGAATAAACTCGTCTGGGAATGCTGGTGTAGTCTCTAATGTGGCTGCTTTCAGAGAGGTATAAAAGAAGAGTTCACCTATGAATGGAAATGGTGTCATCATTTACATTTACTCATGTTTTCAAAACTCATATGACTCAACCCAGACGGTCTACTGCTTTTTCAGTAAATAAAGATTTAATAGTGCAAAGGAGCAGCATAAACATTCTTAAAGTTTTTTTTTTTTTAGTTTGCTTTTATTGTCTTTAACACAGTATAGATTTATAATATTGACCATTTATCGGATATTCGTCATATAATGAAAATTATCACCTTATCTGTGTTGCCAGAATTTCAATATTGGTTCATCCCAGTTGACAGTTCACAAAGACCCGCCCCCTTTAGTTACTGTTGCTATGTCCGACAAGCCATGCGCTCTCACGCCACACATCATGTTCTCACACAGTGAAAAATACATCTGAGCAAAGAGGACACTGACAACACGTCGACAGACAAGACAGAGCAGGTTACTTTTGATATGAAACGGTTTCATATTTAAAATATTGTAATTTTTTAAAGAAGTTTAAGCAATAAATAGCGTATAGTATCTCTTTAATGTGTCGTGACAGATCGCTGTAGCTCCTTCAAGCGGCTCGTGAACCGATCATCTCTTCATACTAGTTCATTTTTAGCATCAAATAAACATGAATGAACATCAGAAGGAATGTTGTTTCAAGCGCAAATTTTTAAGTACGCACAATTTTTCAAGTTCACTAACGTTAATCCACTAACTCCCCTGACTGCTTTGTTGGTCAAAATGGCGGATTCGGGGTTATGATTGGTCAGATCACCTGTCAATCAAACTGCCAGCAAAGGGTCAATTGTGACCCTTCGCCAATTTAAAGAATTGCAAATTTAAAGAAAGCTCTAGATTTGCTTTGCTTGATTATATGACTAAATGTGATATATGACTAAAATCTAGCCTAGTCGTAAATTATTTATTACTACTAAATATTTAAAAAAATATATATATTATTGTAATAATAATTTTTGAGTCACTCTGAAAAGCTGAAAACCCAGGCGCATCATTAGCTGCTCACGTGTAAATGAACACGCTTCACTATGGAACACAAAACTCATGTTTATATAATTAAATTAGCCTTTGCGGGCATCATATTGCCAGTTTGGTTTTATTTCACATAATCTTGCAGCCAGAGTGTTATGGCAGGAAGACACAAACACTGAACTTAACTAATAACTCAAACTTTAAAGAGGCAGCTTTAACATACAAGTCATCTCTCATGACCCTGTTGCTCAGACAGGCCAAACCTTATTATCTGCAGAACTAATCAACACTAATTAAGTTACCATCACTGTAACCCGGAGCACAAAATCAAGTGGCTTTAGGACAAGCGGCAGGATGTGGATGTGAAGACTGTTCTGTAACCTGTAATGAGATTTCCTCTCACTGGAAGCCTGCCACCCGTGTCCAGGAAGTCCATGTCTCTCTGCAGAGGCTCATCTTTATTAATGTCATCCACTTGTGATATTGTTTATCGTTACTGTGTTATCTGCACCCAACATCCCCCAGGAGGCGCACTGATTCATAATGATAAATGTGCTTCACACGTGTGAGGATCTTATGCACTGAAGTCATTCATGTCTGCATTTGGTGACTATATAATAACATAATTTTTTGGAGGTTTTACTGCACAATCTTTACATATTGTGCCTTTAACTCGTTTAAGAGTGCTCTTATGGGGATAATCGACAAAACGGGCATTTTGGCTAGTGTTAAAGTACACAAATCAAGTACTTGAGTAAAAGTAAGAATATGTAATAAGAAAATATTACTCAAGTGAAAGTATTTAGTGCTCCTTTTCAATTTTACTTGAGTGAAAGTACAAAAGTACTTAATTTTTCATGTACTTAAGTAGAAAAAGAAGTACTGATTTATGTAATTTTATATAGGCCACTTATATAATTTAATTTAAATTATATATTTTATATAATCCTATTGCTCAAAATAATTATGAATGCTTATGAATTGTCAAATAGCCAGCACTAGTCAGTATGGATGGAAGATTAGTGGATGCAATGTAATGTGAGTTGACAAACAAACGTATAGGGATAAATACATACAATTTTAAGGAATTGCTACAGCAGCAGGGAAGATGAATGAACATGCATTATTTTAATTTGTGCTAGAGTTGCACAATTCTGGATAAAATGAGAATCATTTTTTTTTTCTTTTCAACTAAACAAAATAACACATAATTATACTAGGGGACAAAATAATAATTGCTGCAATCTAGAAAAATATTCGTAGACCCTGGTGTGGACGTGTCCACATTAAAGCATTTCAATGGGCTTAAACAGATTGCCCTTTACAACAGATTTAGTTCACAAACAACTGACCCTAAAATTCAACATTAGTAGTCTAACTTACTTTTCGCCATCAGTAGCGTGCGCACTCAGAGGATCCCCCAGTTCTTGGCTAATTTTCAATCAGATTTGTAAATTCAGTTCACTGGATATTCGCTCTGAAACGGATCATTGAATCAATAAGTTGTTGACTTGAGAGCAGCTGCAATACGATCAGTCCAGTTCGCGAATGAATTGTTTATGATTTGTGAACCGGTTTAACAGGATGATTGAAAAGAATCAGTTTGTGCACGAATTGGACACCGCTTTTGCATCCCTGAGCACGTGACGATTTCGTAATTTTAAAATAATGAGTAAAAAGTAATAAAGTAATTAGTAAAAAGTACTATCTTATGCTTTGGGATGTTGTAAAGTAAAAGTTGCTTAAAATAGAAAATACTTGAGTAAAGTACAGATACTTGAAAAATGTACTTAAATACAGTAACGAAGTAAAAATACTTTGTTACTGTCCACCACTGATTTTGGCATAATTCCGTGTGTTATTGTTTGTTCGAGCGCAAAAGAGAACGCAATATTGTCATTCACGTGAGTCGTGTGTGTGTGACATTCTCAGACAGTGCATTCTTGTTTGTTTGGTTTAAAAGCATTTGCGTGAAAAAGAGCGTGATCATATAATGTAACGCTAGCCAGATTATGACGGAATAAATGGATGCTGTGTTAAATATTAGGCAGCATACTAACCAAAATGGAATCTAATACTGTAAGTGCTATAAGTCCTTTGAATTTATCTTTTGTGCTCGAAGCGGGTTGATAATGGCTCGTCTTAAGGTTCCGTCTTGCTAGGCTTCGTAACAGAACTCTTATCTTGCAGTTAACCTTCAGGTTTTAAAAGAATGAGAGCAAGCAAACACTTCCGCACTGTTTCTAGTCACCCTGTTTGAGTTTGATAATGATCTTTGACCTCTGAAAGGTGGAATTGAGGGGGAAGGACATCAGACGCACCCTTTCTGCTCAATGATTAAGCCATTCATGTTGGTGCTCATTTTCTGTTGCAAGCGAACTACCTTGGTACTTCCTGTTTTCTGCAGACACGGTGCCAATGATAATCTAGAAAATGTAGAGTCTTTTACTAATTAAAGATTAATTAGTACAAGCTCCATCACACAAGCTCCAAGCATTCACATTTTTCAAAAGCCAGTGAACTTTTTAAGTTCAGTATGTAGTTTTTAGCCACTAGAGGTCACTTATTCAAAACAAAGGCATAGCTTGATTGACGCCTCGATTTCGCGAATCATGGGAGACGTTGTCTTTACATCTCCAGCCAGTGGAAAAGAATCCAATGGGACTCGGGCAGAAATCATATACATGGATGAGCTAATGTATTGAAGATTTATTAACATTACTGTAGTATGAAGAATGGTGTGGCTGAAAGCTGTTGGAGCGGAACGAGCGCGACACACGGCTCGAGAGCGGTGGAGCTTTTGTTATGGCACTTCCGCTTCTTCCAATCATGCGTATGTGCGGTAAAGTAGCGCAGTTTTGTCATATTAGATACATTTGTGTGTTGAAAGTTGTTATAATGCTACTCTTCACGTTCTCGGTTTCAAACTTAGTCTAGGGGATCGAGGAAAATGTAACCAGATGAGAAGAGAGACCACACGGAGCTTCCCGTCTCCAGTCCCAGGACTAAAGAATTCTGTCAACCAGAGAACTACTGCAGATTTGATTTGTTGTGTAAAGGAATAATAATAATAACACAAAAAGGCTTCAGGAGGGGTCATAGCCAAAATAACAAACAAAACAGTAGCTAATTCAATTTTAAATCTGACTTGCCTATCACGGAAATAACAAAAGAAACAAAAAGACAAAGAACTTCCTTAACTCCCTAAATAACTCAAAAACAGGAGAAAAAGGATTACCAAAAGAAAAATGGCGCCCTCCTCCCTACAAATTA
Source organism: Zacco platypus (assembly GCA_038088235.1). Lineage (NCBI taxonomy): Eukaryota > Metazoa > Chordata > Actinopteri > Cypriniformes > Xenocyprididae > Zacco > Zacco platypus. The sequence continues at coordinate 4,653,487 of CM076069.1, forward strand.
CAAATAAAGTATGCTTTTTAACTAAAGAACAAATAAACAGTGCTGGGTAGGTTACTTTTAAAATGTATTTCACTACAGATTACAAAATACATGCTTTAAAAAGTAATTTGTAACGTATTCTGTTACATTACTCAAGTTTAGTACCTTAATCTAAATACATTAGAATACTTTGGAATACTAATAAGTGTGGAACAAACACAAAAAAGGTAATTGCAAGTTTTTATCTCACAATTCTGACTTTTTCCCTCAGAATTGTGTAATATAAAGTTGCAATTGCGAGTTACAAAGTCAGAATTATGAGATATAAAATCGCAATATTGAGAAAAGTCAAAATTATGAGATATAAACTCGCATACTAAATTCACAATTTCAAGAAAAAAAGTTAGTATTGCAAGTTCATATCTCCCAATTCAAAACTTACAATTGTGAGTTTAAATCTCACAATTCTGAGAAAAAGAATTCAAAATTGTTAAATGCAATCTCACAATTGTGAGGGGAAAAAAACAAATGTGAGAAAAAGTTGCAGTGACCAGTGAATTATAAAATGACTCACAATCAACTATCACAAAACATGAAAACAGTCGTGGATCATCAGGTCATGACAGGACAGTTCAGTTGACAATTGGGCAGTTTTTTTTAATAAATTCAGTCATTTTGTCTTGTTCAGGACAGAATTAAATAAAAATAACAACATTTCTATGATTCCTCTTAAAAGTATTAAAATGTTGATGAAACTTAACTCCGCTTTTTCAGACGGTCAGAGTCATAGAATCACCAATTGCTGTTTAAAAGACATTAAAATTCAAAGTAATCACTTTGGTAATCTAAAATGCTTTTCAGATGTAACTGTAATCTGATTACAACCCATTTAAAATGTAACTGTAATGAAACACAGTTACTCAAATTTTGTATTTTAAATACGTGACTAAGTTACTTGTATTTCGTACTCCCCAACCCTGCAAATAAAGAACTATAAAGAAACATTGAGAGTTGAGATGAACACTGCAGTACTACCTGGAACTCTATCACAGATTTTCAGTATTTGCTCTAAATATCAGTTAGTTCACAACACAACAACTGGCAACGATTGTCTGGGGCTGCAGAGAAGGTCCATGTGGAAAAAGAAGTGGCTCTGTCTCTCTCCCCTCTTCTCGTCGTCTGTGCTTTCTTGACCGCTTTTATAGTTTCTTTCCTCACTGAAAGAGCCAACGAATGAAGTGCTAGTTGCCTATCAGAAAACGAGTATCAGGTGCCAGCAATCAGTGCCTGTTAGAACAGCAGCACAGGAGAGAGAAGAAAACAAACACAGAGAACAACAAACACACACAACTGCCCCCAAATCAATACAAACTACGTCACAGGACGTAACATATTTTTTTATTTTGAGTTAAATCAGCATCTGCTATACTTCTTGCACACTGCGGTAAACTAGATCGATATTAGACGTGGTAAAACATGGTTCTTACTGTGTTGAGCTAGGCGATATAACATGATTTTCTGTCGGTGAATATGTCAGTTGCTCATCTGTCTAATAAAACACAAAATATAAACGGGGATGATGTCATTGATAGGTGACGCACGGACACGGTCCGTGTCCTGGTTTATTTTTCTAGATTTAAACATTCTTGGAAACACTTGAGATAATATAAGTACACAAGTCAACAAAATATTTAGCATTGTTGTAGTGGTTTTTAGTATAAAATATAATATAATATAAATAAACTAATTTTAAAAATATAATTAGTTATTAGTTCATGTTAATTCATTTTGTTAATAAACTAAATGAAAATGAAAAATGTTGCTATGGCAAATAGCTGAAATAAAATTCTTTTTTATACTTTTTAAAAATACTTTTTACTTTTTTTATTTTGTTTTATTTCAAGTAGAGATGAAACAGTATGACATAGTACACAAAACTGAAATCATTTCACCACATTTTATATTAAAAACCAACAAATACAATTAGCTGAACTGTGCACTTTTTGTTTGCATAACCCGTAACACGGCTATGATGTCATTGATAGGTGACGCACGGACACAGTCCGTGTCCTGGCTTATTTCTCTGGATTTAAACATTCTTGGAAACACTTGAGGTAATATAAGTACACTAGTCAACGAAATATATAACATTGTTCTAGTGGTTTTTGCATATTTTAATCCAAAAATCATCTTACATATTGTGCCTTTTAAGGATCATCAGTTTTCAAAATGAAAAGGAAAAAAAAACTAGACTTAGACAAAACATTCATAATAAATCTGTCAACACTTCAAATGCTTTATTTTGTCATGCTGCACGACTACTTCAACCACCATTCTCTCTGTTCTTCTAAAATAAAATAATTTACAAATCGTTTGTGAATTGTTTATTTGTTAACTTCTGAATGTTCCTTTGCAGCCAGCTCGCGATGGCATGAAGAAACTATTAAATTATTTGCAAAGTTAAAATATATTCCCTGAATATATGAGCTGGTAATGTGTAACTATGTAGTAAATGCAGGCTGATTCTGAGAGAGGATTGCAGATTTCAGTAAAGGGGGACATATTTTATTTTTTCTTTCCTTTAAACTTTCCTGTTTCTATTTATTTCCAGATCTTGTATTTATGTCTGTCTGTACGGTCCTTCAGTTACTGCATGTTCTCTGCTCAATATCTCTAGCATCAGTGGCAGTTATTATCCATGAAACTCCAGCCCTCCTCCATCTGTTTGCATATGTTCTGATGTGAATGCATTATGATGTTCTCTTTTTCTAAGCAGGTTTGTTCACATGACCCATTAAGAGCATCTTGATCCTCTCTCACCCCTTAAACCTCTTTTCTAACCTAATGAGTATTGCTTTCCCTCTATGGCTGTGTATGAACTTGTGAAATGCTCTTCAGCATAACCGTAACTTTAACTCGGATCTTTCCGTAACATGTAACCTCCACTTCTTCCTGTGAAACTCACCGTGCCCTTAACTGAAGATGTGGGGTCAGTATATAATGGTTATGGTGGTCATGATTACTTGAACCGAAACCCTAACCTCAGTTAAGGGACATGAGGCCATGTAGATGAGGAAGTGAGTCTTAGGCTTGGCAATTGGTGCACTTCTTGTTTCACAAAGGCCACATACACATACAAACTGCATTAATGTATCTGTGAATACATTTATGCAGTTACCGTTCCAGGTGTATATACAAAATACAGCAGTCAGTCCTACTTATCCCCACACTCAGGATGATAACCACTGCAACGTTTTGGGGTCACGCATCCGTAAACAAGAAACATGATGCGAGCAGTTTGTGAAGTCAGTTGAAGATGCTGTTGTCATACCTATAAATAACCAAACTCTGTACAGAACAGGAATTTAGGTGCAGTGTGTATCAGTGTTATTTTAGTATTATTGGGTTGCTATTACAGTTTTATATATATATATATATATATATGATAAAATTAAAATTATAAAGTTTTACTAATTTTGTTTTTTATTAGTTTTTTTTTTATATAAATGTCTATTAGTAAAAATTATAAAATTAATTATATAAATAATATAATATATAAATATAAATAAACTAATTATAAAAATATAATTAGCTATTAGTTCATGTTAATTCATTTTGTTAATAAACTAAATGAAAATGAGAAATGTTGCTATGGCAAATAGCTGAAATAAAATAGTTTTTTAGACTTTTTAAAAATACTTTTTACTTTTTTTATTTTGTTTTATTTCAAGTAGAGATGAAACAATATGACATAGTACACAAAACTGAAATCATTTCACCACATTTTATATTGAAAACCAACAAATCAGCTGAACTGTGCACTTTTTGTTTGCATAAACGTCAAAATAATAACAACATCTGTATTTTAAATGAATAAAAAAATGTTACAACATAACATGTTTATCTACCAACATGTACTACATGTTCAAATAAAGCTTTGACTAAAGTTATATAAAATGATTTCAGTCTATAAACCATTTTTTAAGAAAAGGGACATCAAAATAATAAATGTGTATAGGGATTTTATCTGCTCTGCTAAATAGTTCTAGATACATACACACACACACACACACACACACACACACACACACACACACACACACACACACACACACATATATATATATATATATATATATATATATATATGTATATGTATATGTATATATATATATATATATATATATATATATATATATATATATATTATACACATTAGATTATCATAAAAGATGCCCACTCTCTGACAGTAGGGGGAGCTTATGGAACAGCAGAAATAGAGCTCTTTTCCTGGTAACCTCTGTACACAAAGCAGCACTGCACTTATAAACACTACTTTATTGGGCACTACACAGACATAAGAGGAAAAGAAAATGTCATCAAAAGTTTTCTGAAGAAGTCGGTTCCCTTCAGAGATGCATTCATGTGATTCATTCATTATATTTGCCCTCTGCACTTGGTTGTAAAAATTGTAAAAGGTTGTAAAACTTCACTGTTTTCACACGAAATGAAACCAACACTGCATTCTGTGCACACTGTTGCTGTACAGGGTTTACCATAAGCTTTTCAAATATTTTAATGATAAATAAAAAATATGAAATGGTAATAAAATTCCTGATGGTTAGTATTATCAAAATGGCAACCGTTTCACCCCTAATTTATTTTAAATGTATTTATTTATTTTTTTAATACAGTTAACAGTTATAACTCTGGTGTGTATGTGGCCGAAGAGTGATATTGAAACCCTCGCACTCATCCTCTCATATCTGGGATGTGTGTATGGGATTAGTGAACACCGGAGCCATGATCAGTTCTCTCCCTGTGGCACTTCTGATTACCTCAAACAGCTTCCTCAGAGCTGAGGCATCAGAAGCAATCCTAATGAACTACTACTCAAAGCTGCTGCCATCACTAACATCATAACATGATTTCATTTAGGGGATTAGTTCACCTGAAAAAATGAAAATTCTGTCATGATTTACTCACTCTCACTTAAACCTACTTTTTTCTTATGTGAAACACAAAAGGAGATATTTACTAGCGTGTTCATGCTGCTCTTTTCCATACAAAGAAATTGAATGGGGAAAAGAAGCTGTTGAACCCCAGAAAACACTATAAAAGTAATGAATGTGATTTGTAGGACTGCATGATAATGGTTAAACTAATCGTGGTTATTTTGTTCAAAAATTATAGTTACAATTGTTCTCATTTGAGAATTTTCTTTTCACATTTTATCAGATTTATTGCACTTATAATTACTAATGGAGGTTTGATGATTCATTAATCGTTATTTTATTCGAAAATATGATCAATCAATTGTTTAGGGTAAAAAATTTGCTAGTCGCAGCCTTATGGTCTACCTTGATGATATCTCATTTTTGTAGCTCAACAGCATCCGTCCACATTCACTTTCGTTGTATTGAAAAGAGCAGCGTAAACATGTTGCCTAACATCTGAGGGTGAGTAAATGACAGACTTTTCGTTGCGTGTCAACTATTCCTTCAAGAATACTGAAATAATCAAACTCACATAGTGAAGTAATAATACTAGAACTGTAACTGCACCAATAACATCCACCTTAAACATCACACGTGGTGAGTCTGATTGGTGAGCTAGAGGTGTGATCTCCCCCTCTTCTCCTCTCCATACTTTGTCATTCTTAACCATCAAAAGCCCTTAAACCAGAGTCCGCCCTGACACGCACTCACAGGACAATGTGTCTCAGTTCATTTGTAACCCTCTCCTGCCTTTTCCTCCCACCAACATCCCCTTACCAACCCTCCATTCCAGGACAGAAAGTTCTTCAAGGGCTTCTTTGCAAAAGTAAGTTCTGCTGTGTGCATTTACGTACCGTCTCAAATATACTCTACGCAAGTACGTGAACGGAAACGTTGCTTCAGAAATGTTTGAGATTTCAAGTACATGCTGCAATGGCGCATTAGCGGCCATTGGATTAAGATTTTTCTCTTTTACCTTCACAGGCATGATGGGGGAAAAAAGAGAGAAAAAGGGATAGAAATAAAATCAGCTTTTCTAATTGCATTTTATATCTTACTTACTTACTTTTATAACGTTATACCATGCTCACTTTTTAGATGTATATATTTTACCTTGTTCTTCCTTGTTTTTTGCGCATAACTACTTCATAAAGTTAATTTTGTAAGAACAAAAATATGTTTGGAAACCTATAAAACAGAAAACTGGCTACTGAAGCAATCAATGAGATGGTCAAAACCAAAAACCGGACATTAATATGCAATTATGATTACCTTAACAAGATCTACTTCATCAAATCCTCACATGTGTTTACATCCTTATTGTGATCAATTGGATAGGGCTCAGCCCCGAAAACAATGTACTGGATCTGCATGAGCAGATTTTTTTTGTTTGTTTTTTTTAGTGGAGAATTAAGACAAAAGGTATGTAATAATTAACTCCTAACCATTTAAATAGTTTTTGGCCAACCTTGTCTGCAAACATACCATTCTTGAAAGCAGCAATTATTTATTAAAAAATTAATTTAGTGCTGCAGGGATGATGTATTTTTGTAGGCCAACCCACAAGTTCGCATCACCCTGGTTCCCTCAACTGGAAATCTTCACAAATAAACACTCTTTAATGAATTTTGAAGCCTGAATACAATCGCCAGAAATAAAAAGCTGAACGTAGACTATTAACAAACTATACCACGGTCACATGACTTATTTAAAAACAGTTTCACTGAAAGTTTAAGTTAGAATAGTTTGCACAATGAGGCTGTGAAAGCGACTAGTGAGTAGATGAGTTTACCTGTTCGGTGTGATGATGATTAATGTCACTGGCAACCTCTCTAGTCCCATTTAGACACTTGTTAGCAAGTAAAAGCTTTTAAAAAAATCACAATGGGGTATTAATGATATATTTTATGTATAGCTTTGATTATGTTCACCACAGAGCTTATTTCAGGCATTTTACATTTACATTTACATTTACATTTAGTCATTTAGCAGACGCTTTTATCCAAAGCGACTTACAAGGGGAGCAATTAGGGGTTAGGTGTCTTGCTCAGGGGCACTTTAGTCATGGTATCGAAGGTGAAGAGGGTGTTGTTCATTCACAATCCCCACCTTCAATTCCTGCCGGCGTGGGAATCGAACCAGCAACCTTCAGGTTACATGCCCGACTCCCTCACCATTAGGCCACGACTACCCATTCGACATACCCATTACCAATATCCCATTCAAAAAAAAAAAATTGACTTCAGAACGATGGAACCAGAAGTGCTAAAAAGCTTGTTTCTAATTTTGGCATATAAAAATATCATCCCTGCATATAAAAATATCATCCCAGCCCTGCTTTATTTATTGTACCATGGTTATATGTCATGATAACACGTACTGTATACATTCCTTGTTTTTTCTCTGCAGCATTTTGAATCCAATTCTTTATGTACAAAGAATGTCACAACAAACGCCACGTTGTGTCAGCAACTGGTTTTATTTCACCTCTAGTGGCCACTGTTATATTGTACAATCTAAAAAATGCTGGGTTAAAAAAACCCAAGTAGGGTTGAAAATGGACAAACCCGATGGTTGGGTTAAATGTTTGCCAAACCTGCTGGGTAGTTTTATTTCAAAATTTGAAAATTACTGTATTGCTTGCATAAAATGAAGCCAGTGTATGTTGGAAATGAACATTTATTAAAAGTTTAATTAATAATAATTAAATTGCTTATTAATAAATGTTCACCTTTTAATTATTATTGCCTCTAGTAATTGTCTGATTTTTAATTTCCAACCTATTTTGGGTTCATTTTAAGGGAGCCATATAGTCCTTTTTAAACAATAGTTGGGTTCAATAAAACTGCCCAGCACGTTGGGCAAACATTCAACCGAACCCAATTAAAACAACCCAATCGCTGGGTTTGTCCATTTTCAACCCAACCCAAAACAGCATTTTAAGAGTGTATAACCAAAGACTTGCTACTAAAAACTATCACTGTTGATTTGAACCAATAACCAATAGGTCCACAAAGCATCTATGGGTGTCCATTTAATCTGTAAAACGGTATATATCGGTTGACCTCTATCTGTGAGTACTGAGGTCTGTTACTGCCACAGCAAAAAAGAAACATGTTAAGCATGTGCAAGTATTGCACGATTGCAATGCATTGCCCAAACATTCAGGTCTGCGTTTGTGTACTTGCATATAGAGTATGTTTGTGGCTCAAACGTGTGTGAATGTGTGTACACTTTTTTTTTTCCCCCACTGATAGATTAGTAGCTCCTAAAACATGCCTGGAGCAATAGAAGAGTGTGCAAAGAGGCAAACTGAGTTCCAAAACTCATTTTGTTTCCTTTTGTCTAATGAAAGTGTGTGTGACTGTGAGTGTGAGAGAGAGAAAGAGCTAATTTTTGCACTTAGGTAAGTGTGAACACACAAGCTCCCCGAATCAGGATGTGTGTTTGTTTGAGTGCTTCACTTCTGTTCTTTCTTTCTTTCATTCGTTATACGACATGCCTGCTCCTAACACTGCTGTAACCTTCTCAAAACTCAGTGTTTTTAACTTTTCTCTATTTTCAGGTGTTGTTGGTTGATGAAAGTACATTTGTATGAAAGTCGAGGAGGGTGAAGGGCCTCAACAGGGGAAACTTGTGGGAAAATCAACTCTCTTCTCTTTTTGTGACTCTTTTCCCTCCATCTCTCACTGTTTGTGTGTTGTGTGTCCACACAGGCGGGTAAGAAGGCCGTGCGCGCGGTGCTCTGGGTGTCTGCAGATGGCCTGAGGGTCGTAGATGACAAGACAAAGGTACTGAAGGACTCCAAACTGACCTGAGATGATCCACCAGATAACCACAGTACAGATAAATACACTAATGATGAACATAATGAAGAGTACTTGCTGAGTTTGGTCAGCGGAGTTGCTTACTGCAGTTTAGCGTTTTAAGGAATGGTGATTGTGAACAAATCTTTTAAACTGAATTAGTGAATCAGAGCAGCTGATGAAATGAGAAGATCCAATTCAAAAGAACAAGGAGAGCTAGGGCAGATCAGGGTTATCACAGTTAACTAAAGGCTGGAATACACTACATGATTTTAAAACACCAGGGATCATACACTTGCAGACTTTGTAAATGTGAAAAACTGGGCATCAAGTTCTAAACAACTGAGGGTCATACACTACCAGAATTTCAAATCATTACAAACACAACAAACGCACACATAAAAACACGTCTAGTTCCTAGAATGACCGAAGTAGTTGAAAAAAAAAAAAAAAATGAGCCAAGTGGATTTGAAAGTGCTCTTGGGTTGGTAGACGCAGTCTGTGTGGACCCTATGGTGATGAACTTTTTGATGCCCCATATAGAAATGTTGCTGAGCGATGTTGCTAGGTCACTTTCCCATTGAGAATGGGCAACAAATTTCGATCTAAAGTATCCAGATAGAAATTCGTTGCCCATTCTCAATGGGAAAGTGACCAAGTCACATTGCTCAAAAATTTGCCCCATGTGTCATCGCCTTTAGAGGTTTAATCCATTATCATTTGTCATTTACATTTAATGTAATCAGTCATTCACAGCTATTGACTTTCAGGCTATTTCTCCACTCATCTCAGATGAGCGTTAATTTCGAGCCCAGGATAATGATGAATGTTAGCATTAAAATGAACGAATCATGATTTATCTCAGAATGTGGTCTGCTAAGATGAAGTATACTTACGGGGTTGATTTAGCTCTCATGCGATTGCTTTCCGTCTCCAGCTTTGTGACTTCACGCCCTCGATTTCCATTGGCCGGTCAGCATATATGACTGTAATGTAATGTAATGTAGTGTATTCAGTAGTAACGAGTCTTACACAACGCGTTCTAAAATCATCAAATATGTTTTGTTATCCTTGACTGGATGGAATCATAGTCTGAAGCTAAAAAGTCTGAGTCCACAAGACTAATATAAGTGCATCTGAAGTGTGCTATTTGGGACAGGGCCCTAGATTCATGCACACTTATCATATTCATGTTTTTCTGCCACCTGCTGGTGAGAGCCAGTCATTGCTCTCAGTGCATGAAGGCCTGCTGGATTTTAGTCTGGCAAAGCTCTGGCTAAAAGTCTGGTCCGTGTTACTGCATATGACAAACACGTAAAGTGGATAACCACAGTTCACTTTGTTTTATGCGATATTTATACATAATAATAATAATAATAATAATAATAATAATACAGCAGTCTCCACAAGCAGTTATACTGACCAATGAAGTTAGCTGAAAATGTGTATAAACTTTTTGATCAGAATTGACCGTTCACAGACACCCTCCCCCTTTAGTTGCTGTTGCTATGTCCGACAAGCCATGCGCTCTCACGCCACACATCATGTTCTCACACAGTGAAAAATACATCCCGGAGCATAGAGGACAATGACAACGCATCGACAGACAAGACAGAGGAGGTTACTTTTGATAACAAAGTTTCAAATGTCAAATATTAGTAAGTTTAAACAATAAAGACCTTATGTTGTATGTTGGCTTCTTTGTTCTAGTGGCTCGTAAACCGTTACATACTAGTTCATTTATAGCATCAAATAAACATGAATGGACATTAGAAGGAATGTTGTTTCAAGCGTGGAAAGATTCAACACCAACGTTAATCTACTAACTCCCCTGACTGCTATGTTGGACAAAATGGCGGATTCAGGGTTATGATTGGTCAGATCACCTGTCAATCAAACTGCTAGTGAAGGGTCCATTTCACTGCACAGACGCAATGAAGAAAATAAAGATACTAAATGACTTTTTAAATGTACAATCTTTTACTGATCAGATACCTACAAAAGCAGAATTTTTTTTTTTTTTTTTTAAAGTGAATATTTTGTAATAATTGTTTATGTATCTCCCTGCTATTTTACAGTACAGTTGTAAGTAGTAAGTTGAAAACTTAATTCCACATTTTTAAGTTGATATTTAAATATTGTTCATGTGTTTTTCTCTCCTTCTCTCCTCTGAAGAGTTTGCATCCCTGAATTCAGTATGACTGCTGATAGAATGATGTATGAATACACTGAGGGTGTTTTCAGACCTGTAGATCGTTTGCTTTGTTCTGAAACAGGGGCTTAATTTTTCGGTTTGGTTCGTTTTCACAAAGCAACATTTCAAAGTGTACCAAAATGTGTTATTTCAAGTCACATGTGAGTAACACAGTTCGCTGTTGGATTGACTTTTTCACTCAGCGGACTTATTGTGGCTTCATCTGTAGCTGTCGTGACACATGCAAACACTTACTTGATTTGCGCTTCATTATATATATATAATGCAGTTAGATTGGGAATCAAGGCTTCATTGGGACAGCATTCTTGCAATGCACGGAGAGGAGCAATTACACAAATGAAGAGGTGCTCTTTGGTTTTCAACCACAAAAACTCACAGAATCAGACACTGCTGCTTTTTACACATTTCCCGTTATGAATGATGATAGCGCTTGGTTCTTTGGTCCGTTGGGTCGGATTGCTTTCTCACCTCAACCGAACTCTCAGCCTGACTGAAAACAAACTCTGGAGCTGTTCGGTTGAGGTGAGAAAGCAATCCGACCCAACGGACCGAAGAACCAAGCGCTATCATCATTCATAACAGGAAATGTGTTTTATAAAATGCAGCAGTGTTTGATTCTGTGAGTGAGCACATTAACCAAAGAGCAACACTTCATCTTAAAATGTTGCTTCTCAGTTCAAGCGATGAAGCCTTGATTCCCGCTCTAGCTGCATTATAACATTCATAATATGGTACACAGTTCGCCTACTTATTTACCCCAGCATTAATACAAAGGTAGCATATAATTTAACAGCTGGAAAGACAGCTACATTTGTATAGTGTTTGTGTGCCTTGACAGTTACAAATAAAGCCACAATAAGCTCATGAAGCAAACTTGTCAATCATCTTGATGGATGACACAGGGGAAACTCTGGCCAATAAGACGACAGTTTCACTCGCATATGACTCGCATAAAACATTTTGGCACGCTTTGAAATGTTGCCTTGTGAAAGCAAGCCAAACCAAGAAGACAGTGCAATATTATAACAAATTAAGTCCATGTTTCAGAACGATCTATAGGTGTGAAAACGCCCTAAGGGAGAAAACTCTCCAAGTTCCGAAACGAGCCAGGTGTGAAAACGCCTTGAAACACTTCTTTTGTGAAAAAATGTCATTTGTAATGACATCCATTTTACCTGTTTTGTTCTCAGGATCTCATTCTAGACCAGACAATAGAGAAGGTTTCCTTTTGTGCGCCGGATCGTAACTTTGAGCACGCCTTCTCCTACATCTGCAGAGATGGGACCACGCGCCGTTGGATCTGCCACTGTTTCATGGCCGTCAAAGACTCGGTGAGCGCTCTCATACCTGTCAAACACTCTCTAGTGACCTAATCTCATGGTTCTGCGAGGTCCCAGACTTGTGACCTTATTTTTCTTAATTGCCTCTTCATATAAAATTGTGCCAGGAAATCTAAGAACGACAGCTTCCATGTTTAAATCTCGCAAGTGCAACTTGTATACTAGTTTGTGAAAATCGAATTGTTCTACATCACATAAATCTTGTGTTGTTCATTGCACATAATCTTACTTCATTGGAAAGTAGAAATAAAATGAAATTAAATGTAAATGCTAAATAAGAATAAATACACCATGTGTGTAATAAATTGCAGTGACAACAATATAAACTAGAATACAGCATTAAAACTGGAATAAAATGATCAGATCTCATTACTTAATTTATATCACATACTACTATAAAGTCCCATAAATTATCACTAGTGCTTCTTATTATTTTGGGGGAAACTGATACATTTTCAAGATTCTTTGATTAGAAATTTCTTAAGAACAACATTTACTTGAAATAGAAATCTTTTCTAACATTATAAATGTCTTTGCTGTCACTTTTGATCGATTTAATGCATCCTTGCTGAAGAAAAGTATTCATTTCTTTCAAAAACAAAATTCTTACTGACCCAAACTTTTGAACGGTACTGCATATTACATTAGATATATAATATATTATATATATAATATATATAATATAATATAATGTAGTTTGATTAAACCCACAAACCTTCGTATCATATGTGGTTTGCTTCTCATGACTGGTGTTGTTATCAGGGGGAGCGTCTGAGCCATGCAGTGGGCTGTGCGTTTGCTGCATGTTTGGAGCGCAAACAGAAGAGGGAGAAAGAATGTGGGGTCACGGCCACTTTTGATGCCAACCGTACCACTTTCACACGGGAGGGCTCCTTCCGCGTCACCACAGCAACAGAGCAGGCGGAGCGAGTGGAGGTGATGCGACAACTGCAGGATTCCAAGAAAGGTGTGTACGAGAGAGTAACATACTCGATCAGGGGTTCAGGGATGGGAAGTGCATACGTTTAAAAGTTTTTTTTATAAACTACCATACCCTCTGGTCCTCTTCGGTCAGAACTGACCCGAAAATTTTACATTATTTATTTTTTTTTAAATGTTTTGCTTCATCAGAATGGGATGACACTTTTGTTGCATTGGCTATGTGAACACACACACAAAAAAAAAATCATGGACATGATTCAGATATGTTAAAGGCCTTTATATTTTATAAATATTGCACAGTATCATAAAATCCCCTTAAAATTCTAAATAATAATCAAAAAATGTTATATTGATTTTCCTGAAAAAAAAAAAATAGAAGTCACTTTTGACTGCGAAGGTACCAAGTGTTACCCAAAAATGAAGGGGCTCACAGGGTTAAAAGATTGTATTTTTGTTTTGGATAAAAGGCTCGTCTGCTCACCAAGACTGCATTTATTTGATCAAAATTACAGTAAAACACAGTAATATTGAGAAATATTATTTTTTTTTTAAAAAATGAATGGATTTTAACTAGCTGGTGTCACATTCTGATTTTTAGTGGATCAGTAATAACATCTATTTTTATGATCAGGCATACACTTCCGTTACAACGTTGGGGATCAGTATGATTTTTTTTTTGTTTGGTTAATGATTTTATTCATTAAGTATGCTTTAAATGGATCAAAAGTGACCGTAAATACATTAATAATGTATGATTTATTTTTTCAAATAAATGTTCATCAAAGAATCCTGAAAATAATCTATTGTGGCTTCCACAAAAATATGACTGTTTTCAACATTGATGATAATCAGAAAAATTTCTTGAGCAGCAAATCGGCATATTAGAAGGATTTCTAAAGGATCATGTGACACTGAAGACTGGAGTAATGATGCTGAAAATCCAGCTGTGATCACAAGAATTAATTAAATTTGACTATTTATTAAAATGGAAAACAGTTATTTTAAATAGTATATAATATTACTGTTTTTATTGTACTGAAGTAAAAAAAAATGCAGCCTTGGTTGAGCATAAGACGTCTCTCAGAAAGATTGAAAAAAATCTTACTGACCCCAAACTTTTGAATGGTAGTGTAGCGGTGTCATCGGCACCTAACCCTTCCTCTCTCGTCAGACTCTGAGGGTGTGTTTAGCAGCTCCTCTGTCACCGCATCCAACCCTGTGGTCACCCTCGCTGGACCTAATGGCTCGTCATCCTCCCCTCCTCTGCCTATGGCCACGCTGGCCCCTCAGGAAGTCAATCCTCACGCCATCCCTCGACGCCACGCCCCCGTGGAGGCACTCGCTCGTCAGGGCTCGTTCCGGGGCTTCCCTGCGCTCAGTCAGAAAACCTCTCCCTTCAAACGACAGATGTCACTTCGCATGAACGAGCTGCCGTCCACCATGCAGCGCAAGTCTGACTTCCCCATCAAAAACACTGGTGAGGCTCTGATTTTTAACTTGCAAACTGAATCGATTGGTCTTCTCTTTGTTGCATCTCTATATATCTATATTGTAGGGCTGGGCATTGACACAAATTTCACAATTTGATTGATTCACAACACGAATTCGATATCGATTCATTTGGATATAATGGATCAGGTACAGTATGCCAATTTTTCCTCAATGAAAAAATTCTCTCAACTAATGCTGTAAACTAACCCTGTCAGTTGGTACATTACTATAATATTAACAACTGATTGGTACACAAACATACAAATTGCACATAAGGCAGTTTATTATAATAATAACTTTTTAATGACATAGTTATGTTTCTACTCCAATTTGTTTTTTGAAATATAAACATTTAAGCTGTGGCTCTTTATGGACATTGAATGGCTTTTCTAAGGTAAACATAACGTTGAGTGACATTGTTTACAAGCTGTTTTGTTGACGTCTTTCCATGGTTGAGCGATTACATAAAACAGGATTCGTGTCAGTAAGTTCTACTGTATCTTTCAACAAACCTTCTGATGTTCATTCATGTTTATTTAGTGCTATAACTTGTAGTACAAAGGAAAAGATGATCTGTTCAGCGTTCAACACTACAGCGATCTGTCACAACACATTAAATAGCGCCAAAATGATATTTGTGTGATTTTCATAATAAAATTGACAGAATTTGAAAGCTGAGACTTTGTTTCATTTCAAAAGTAACAAAGCAGAGCATAAAGCTTACTGTGATTATTGGATGGGAGCAGCTCTACAAATAATGTGTATTCATCCACTAAAAACAGCCAGTGTAGACTAAAAGATTGATTCTTCGGATTTAAAAATCGATATTGGTTCATCAAAATGAGAATCAATTAAAATTGACAAATCAATATTTTCAACCCAGTGCTACAATATTGGACGTCCTTCTCTTATTGTTCCTAAAACCCTAACAGTATAGTTTTGTTGCCTTCAAGGACTTGTACATAGTGAATGTTGTCCTGTGTGTTTGTCAGTGCCGGAGGTGGAGGGTGAGGGCGACAGCATCAGCTCTCTGTGCACACAGATTACATCCACCTTCAGTGGCCCTCCAGAGGACCCGTTCTCCTCGGCACCGATGCCGAAACCCACCTCCTCTCCGCAGTCGCCCTCTGCTCCAGGTCAGCTCCACTCTCTCCCTCTCAGTATTTTAGAAACGGGTGTATATGTGTGTTACGGCTTCCCAATTGTTACAATTAACAAGTCAGCTGGTCAATGTTTACCTTATGTAAATGACTGTGCAGAATCCATCTGCCTGTTTAAAGGGAATTAATCTAAACATGCAACTTGACATTAAAAAAAAAACATCTTATTAATAATACACAAAAAATAGAGATATTATTACAGTTTGAAATAACTTTTCTTTTTAAATATATTTTTGAAATGTAATTTATTCCTGTGATGCAAAGGTGAATTTTCAGCATCATTACTCCAGTCTTCAGTGTCACATGATCCTTCAGAAATCATTCTAACTTGCTGATTTGCTGCTTTATGTTGAAAACCGTTCTGCTGTTTAATATTTTTGTTGGAACCATAATATATTTTTTTTCAGAATCCTTGGAAAGTTCAAAAGAATGGCATTCATTTTAAATAGAAATCATTTGTAATATCATAAATGTCTTTAGTGTCACGTTTTAAGTGTCCTTTCTGAATAAAAGTACCCTTTTGTGTGTGTGTGCTCTTATATATATATATATATATATATATATATATACATATATATATATATATATATATATATATATATATATATATATATATATATATATACATATATATGGTTTATGAGGACACAAATGTGTAATGACATGGGAATTGCAATGTAAACATGGTTTATGAGGACACTACCAGTGTCCAAACCAATTGGCTTAAAAAACTTCCTGTAAGCCAAACCAATTGGCTTAAAAAAATGTTTTTTTGAAGAATCTTTCTGAAGAAAGTTTTCTGTGACAGGAAGGTTTACAGGTAGGGTTAGTGTAAGGGGATAGAACATCCTGTTTGTACAGTATAAAAACTATTATGCCTATAGAGACCCCATAAACCACATATACGTGTGTGTGAGTGTGTATGTGTATGTATCAATAAACTCATCGACTACTAGCTAGTAAACTAGTTAACCTTCTCCATTACTAATACAAAGCTTATATTGCACATTGAGGACAGAGTAATTTTTGCACCATAAGCTCATGCAATCCAAGTCTAGTCAGTACAGACCCAGTACATTGACTAGTGGCTGAACTAATCATCTAGTCTTTTCAACCCCTAATGTGTGTGTGTGTGTGTGTGCACGCATGCCTGAGTGTTAGCACTCCTGCTTGTGTCCGAGTCTGTCTCTAATCTATACGTCCTGTCTGCTGCTGTAGTCAACGGTGCAGTTCCTGCCTTCCCACCGCCTAGTGTCACTGTAACTGCTGCAGCTAACTCCCCCGTGCTGCCGCCCCCTCTGCCTGTCCGAGAGACTAACCCCTGGGCCAAGACCCCAAACACAGCCTCCACCACAGCACATATAGGTAAGACATCTGGGCTTCCTGTGCTGAGGTGCTGTGTGCTCATTTTGGTTTATAATGTAAGATTGTACCATGAGCTGCTGTTGCTTACTTTCATTTCAAAATTGCATGAGATGAAATGTGTGCATGCATCTAAAAATCACAAAATTTGTCATTTTAGCTCAGGGAGTGGGAAAATAAATCGATGCATCACGAATGGTGAAATAAGTCTGGATCGTTTCTCTCTATAGTCGATTATGAGCTTAGTTTTTAACAGCAGATGGCACTGCGCGGTTTAGAAACAACCATACTCTGTTTGCGTCCAGTTCCTTACAACACTTGTTCCTTCTATAAAATTTTCATTCATAAAGTTCGAAAAGGTTGAAGCGAATTACAAGAGTGTTCGCAGTGGGCTGTTTACATTAATCTTGCGTCATAAAAGCGTTCTGAGGTGCAAGTACATTCTCAGACTTGTGCGAATGCCCAATCACTCTTCTTCATGAGCATTTGAATGTGCGGTTAAAAACTAGCATAGAGCACCATCTGCTGTTAAAAACTAAGCTCAGAATCAATTCATTCGCGAACGCATTTAGAAAATCTCAGAATTGATTCGCAAATCGATAAGCATCGATTTAATGTAGCAGCCCTATTTTTAGCTGCTAACTGTAGTTGCAATTGAGAAGTCTGTCATTGTCACAGTCTGATATTGAAAATGTATCATTGATTATTGATATCAAAATATAAGGTCAGATATATAGAGTTTTGTGACATCATGTTTGAATTGTAATTCAGAGATGACAAAATGGAGATTCTACTCTATTTTACTGGGCTGCACATTTTTAAATGTAAATAGTTTTTAACCAGAGAAATGCTTAATAAAAAGTACCACCTAAATGTACTTTAGGCTTATTGACTTGAATCAGTCTTAAAGGGTTGGTTCACCCAAAAATGAAATTTCTGTCATTAATTGCTCACCCTCATGTTGTTCCAAACCCACAAGGCCTTCGTTCATCTTCAGAACAGACATTTTTGATGAAATCTTTATCTCTAGCAATGAAATTACCACATTCAAGGTCCAGAGAAGTAATAAAGACATTGTTAAAATAGTCAACGTGACTACAGTGGTTCAACCTTAATGTTATGAAGCGACGAGAATATTTTTTGTGTGCAAAAACAAAACAAAAATAACGACTTTATTCAAAGATTTCTTCTCTTCCCTGTCATTCTCACTAAACCGCCAGTGGGCAGGGCAGAGACGTGATGATGTAGAAGTAGATTGATGTTTTGATTCTGAAGGGGAGGAAGTTCTGAAACTTACAAGATGTTTTTATTGTACAATGACCTCTTACATGTCAAAAGATCAAGGAAAAATTGATTTCTCAATTCATGGTCCCTTTAATACTGATGTCCTCAGATTTAATTTTTAATGCAATCGATAAATGTAACAAACGCAAGATGGAAGCAGTTGCGTTTGCTTGAAATATGCGAGAGCGAGTCCACTGTGATATGGGAGGCACGAAAGATTCAAGATTCAGGCTTGACCTGGATTAGCGTCTGATCAATCAGAATCAAGTATTCCAGTGAGCCGTGGTATAATAAACAATAATAACCTTAATTAAGCAAATAACAGTGCAGTTACTACTGTATTGTTGTCAAAAAAAATAAGACAGTCCCTACAAGTAAGCAACCCTGCTCTTGCATGGCTAACATTTAGTTCAGAGTTCTGGAAATTCACACATCTGGAAATTTTTAGTGATCCTGAAGACCTTGATTAGCTGGTTCAGGTGTGTTAAATTGGGGCTAGAGCTAAACTCTGCTGGAAGGTTGCCCTCCAGGAGCAGGTTTGGACACCTTTGTGTTGCGATCCCAAAGGATCACTACAAGTAATGAGAAGACGAGTACATCTAGGTCGATAAACATCCGATCTTTATTTAACAATAATGCTTAAAAATATATATTCCTCAAATAAAAGTTAGATAACATAAGTCACATGTCAAGGTATTGTTGTTCATTATCACAGCTACAAGCTATTACTTTTGAGGACTTGATTCCTGGGAAGGGAATTCACTCCAACCTTTGGAATCAGCTCTTGATTCCAAATGCCTGAATTGAAGAATTGATCATTTTTGGAATCGAGTGGAACCCTAGTGAGAGAAAATTTAAGCAGAATAAATGACATGTTTAAAAAAAACTCTTCTTGTTTTCTTCCTGTAGGGAGCGAGTGGCCAAATTCCGCACCCGCCGTTGGAGCTCTACCTGCAGCCTGCACAACTCTTTCTACACCTGCCTCCTCTCACAAACGTACGCCATCAGAAGCCGATCGCTGGCTGG
Organism: Zacco platypus; assembly: GCA_038088235.1. Lineage (NCBI taxonomy): Eukaryota > Metazoa > Chordata > Actinopteri > Cypriniformes > Xenocyprididae > Zacco > Zacco platypus. The sequence goes on from CM076069.1 coordinate 4,673,089, forward strand.
AGGAGGTGACCAAGTCTGTCCGTGCCCACCAACCCGCTGCCATCGCGAGAACCAACACGCCTCCTGCTCAGCAGCCTTTCCCTGCCCCGGTGCCCATTCCAATGGCGCCCGCCCCTTCTGCACCCTTCATCCCTCCTCCTGCGGTCCCTGCCGTACCCCCACGCCAGCCGGCATTCCATGCTCAGGCACCAGCATCCTTCCCAGTGTCCAACGGGATCCCGTTCGTGCAACCAGGCTTTCCGGTGGTTGGCATCACACCTTCACAGATGGTGGCCAACGTGTTCGGTTCGGCCACGCAAACTCAGCCCATCCCGGTACCTGTTCCAGTGCCCCAGACGCAGCTTCAGTCTTCACCGTTCTCCACACCGCCAGCAGGCCAGTTTGACACCCAGGCCGTGTGCAGCCCCTTCGGCAAACCATTCCTACCTCCGGTGTCAAACGCCACAGCATTGCAGCCCCCCAAAGGCAATGCCGCTTTTAATGGGGCTAACAGCTGGGCGGCTGTGTCGTCACCTGAGCAGCCTATGGCAGTGCAGCATCAAACCGATGCCTTCGAGGCTCAGTGGGCCGCACTGGAGAGCCGCTCACAGCAACGCACAGCTCCTTCGCCCACAAACCCCTTCTCCAGCGAGCTCCACAAGACATTTGAGATCCAACTCTAAAGACACGGTGTGGCCAAGAGTCACAAAGCGACGTTGAAGGGCAACGTGATGAACATTAATGGAGAGACAACTATAGAGTGAACGAACCCCGAAAACCACTTCAGCTCCATATCTCTGTCTTTCAGTTTCTTTGTCTGTTCGTCCATGTTTGGTTTTTGCTCGTGACATGAACAAATGGAGACTACGGGGTTGATGAAGGTGCCCCCAAAAACACAGCGAGGACAACGTCAGGCGTTTATGCCGCATTTGTGTCCAAAATGAATTAGAGTGACAAGATAATGGTCAAAGGATTAGATGCTCTAATGTGACCCCATATTATTCAGTATTCCCTCTACCCAGACTAACCCGTCTCACAGCGCCCCCTAGCAGGCTGGATGACTGCTCCCTACCAGAAGGACGAGGCACTTCACAGACCTTCCGGGTTCACGAGGTTCTTGAAGAACTTCGCAATCAGAAGAGGAAGAAGCAAGAGAATGCCAAAATCTTTATTTTTATGCATTAAGTATATTTTAAATAGCTTTGAAATTTAACTGAAGAGCTGTAAATAATCTTTCCAAAGGTGCAGGCTTATTTTGTGTGCATACAGGAAAAGTGTATATGTGTATATGTATATATACATATATACATATATATATGTGTATATATATATATATATATATATATATATATATATATATATATTAGACGTGAAGGGATGGTTTTCATCTCTTTCTTTATTCGGTTTTAATCTTCTGGCCACCATAGTTTGGATGTTGTAGATAATCGAAATGGACCGGGGCTGGGTTTGAGGGCCTTTAAATCAAACAGGTCCCAGGCAATGTTATCTGTCTTTCATGCTGTCATTTTAACCTTATTTTTTTGTACTATAGTATCAATACTTTGATTTCTATTGTCTACATATCATTATCATTTTTTAGCACGTTTTTAATGAATTTTAACACTATTGAAAGTGTCATCTTTTATTTTATTTTATTTTTTTCAAAAAGGTGTCTCATTAATTTTAGCACAAGCACTGTACTAATCGAACGTTTGGCCACCTATGGTCGATCTGACATCAGTCTGTGGCATTAGTGAGCTGTGATGTTCACTGTCTTGAAATTACCTGTGGTTTCAACTCCAAAATGATTGCAGTGAAATTTTTATTTTTTTTTTGTTCTCTGCTTTTCACGCAATCTCATCAACCCTTTTGTTTTTATCAGACATGAAGATGATTGGTCCTGTTTTTAGGTTTTGATTCCATTTTGTAAGTATTGCATTGTATTATTCCAATTCTTTACGAAAAATTTAATCTAAAAGATTGAATAAAATGTTGGTGGTAGAGGAAAGCGGTTCTGTGTGCTTCTGTTCCACAAGTTTTATGATTTCCTGTGTATTCTTGTATCTGTGAACATTGTTTTGCAACTGAGGATTCTAAATAAACTTCATCATAAATGCTTGGCACTTGACCTGCATGCTCTTGCTCAAGGGAGGCAAAAGAGATGCTGCCACCTTCTGAAACTTCATCCACAGGTGTCGAAGTTGGACAGTGTCATCTTAAAAAAAATACTGATTTATGAATTACTCTATGCTATGAATTAATATATTTCTCCTGCACACACACACACACGGTGACATCAAGTGTGTCATTTGGGAAAAGGAATGTTAGTCAAGTCCCTCCCATTTGCAATTTATATGAAATGGGAAAAGGGTGTGACTTAATAGCATGATATTCTCTAATTGGTCAAGTATGACGAGTCTGAATAATTCTCTTATCTTCTATTGTGTATCACTGTATTTTCAATTCAATGACTATTAAATTCTTTCCATATTATTCAGGTGTAAATTTTTGTCCAAGCAAACTTTTGACAGCTTTTAAAATAATTTTTAAAGACATTGCTTAGTAAATATCTATTTACTGCTACTAATCTTTGGCATTAATAGCTTTGTATAAATATACTTTCTGGTATTTGAACAATGTCATTATATTTGAATTTGGCTTAGCTGGTGATGGCCTTTCTGGAGAACAAATACTTTAAAGCTCTAGTTCTTCATCAGGTGAACCGAAGCCCTTTTTGAGAGCTTTCACAGAAGATCCCTCACAAAATCATTGCAGATTTTTCAGTTTTTCAGATAATGTAAGGCAAAATATACAAAAGTTGATTAAATGAAAATGCATGATAATCTGCAAATGATTTTAAAATACCAAAAAAAGTTTATAAAACAGCCTTAATTTCCTTAAAATTAAACTATTTTTCATTTTCGGTTGAGATGACGTGGACTCTTTTCACCACCTGTGATGACGCGTTTGCAAAGATTTTATATTTCTTTTTTTTAATTTATGTACATTTATAAGACTACACTTAGTAATTTATTACCTTTTCATCAAATTACAAAAAAAAAAAAACTAAACTGCTGTGAGGGTGTTTCTAGTACAGCGGCTGTGGGGGTGACGGTAAAGTTGCCATCTTTCTCTCTTCTGACTGCCGTTGTCTCTATTTTTTCCTCTTTTGGAAAGTTGTGAAAACACTGTTGTTGAGAAAATGGGACACAAAAAATATTTAATGTATTGCCTCATTCACCGCCACAGAATTTTACCCAAATACGACGACTTCCGCCTCCTGCATTGATGGCGCTGTGGCGCATATGATGTCTGCAAGCGCTGATTAAATAAAACCCCCGAAGAAGAAGCGCTGCAGCTGTTCATCATAAGAGTGTTTGACAGTGTGTGGTAGTTTTTGCTCATTTAAGCTGACATCTATTCAGTCTTCAGGTACGTAATTCCTCAGCAACATTAACACGAGAATGACATGTTACGTAGTGATATATATATAGATGTGCGAGTCCTAGCAATCCGCTAGAGTAAAGTACAACATCTTTGACATAAACACAAACACACTGAGATTAAAGTCATTAATTCGTTGTCTGAACGCTATGAACTCCTCATCAAACCGTGTTGTTTCAGTTGTGCAGCTGCTTTTAAATACTAGTCGTAAACGCACAATGGGTTTTTAGAGTAATATATCCTTTTCAACACAAAACAATACAAGTATCTTTAATAAGGCAGGTCCTTTCTCATAGTTGTATGAATACACAAAACAACAGTAGCGTTGTCAATTTGTGTTTGCTCAGTTTACCTCAGAATATCATAATACAACTGCTGTAACTTTGTGTTAGTCATTGCTGTTTACGAAAGAAAGATAGTAAAAAGACTCTTTTGTTGTTATGCTTTGGTAGATGGTAGACTAATATATTGCTTCATTGGTCCATATTTGCTATTCTTAGCATCAAATTATATAAATATGAGCTTGGAGCAAAAATGATACTAAAATTCAAGATATGTGGAGGAAAAATGTCCCCTGGTTTTTTATATATTCATGATTTAGGCACAAGCAAAAGTGTTTTCCTTAATATCAGCACAGTTGTGAAATTATTTAGCACATGTATGATCAATATTGCAAACAGTTCATATTGAGTGAGTTCAATTTTAGATCCAGTTTCTGAAAATGACAATATTTCCAAGCAACAAACTGGTGTTTGATTACGGAATGAATCTGGTTGATACTGATTTCATCTTATTGTTCTAAATTAATTATTTGCTCAAAAGTAAGAGTTTGTCATAAAACATGATGGATACTCTAGGAAAGTGCCCTCATAAAGGTTAAAATTCCCTCTCAAAATCAATTTAAGGGGACGTGTGAATGGAAAAGTGAATTTCTGTCATTGTAAATGAGTATGTTTTTTCCACTTTAGATATTCTGCTAACTAGTGTTGTGGTCAAGACCACCTGATCCGAGACCAAGACTTTGAGGGGTTGAGACAGAGTCAAGACCTTATTATAGTCAAGTCTTATTTTTAATTAGTTATTACAATATTAAGACACTATATAGAGCTGTTACCAATCAATTGAAATCACCAACAACAAAATTCATCTTTACACTGCAGAGGTGGAACAGGAGTTGCATCTGAATTGGTACAATTTTAAAACTGAGAATTTGTTCATTGAACTTGTGTAAAAATAAAAAATCACGTCTGCAATTTTGCTCATATTTCTGAAAATGGCAGTCTTACTTGTAATACTACTTAATTATATCATGTTATAATATAAATATCAAGATCTTATACAAGCACTTTTTTGCAATCATCATATCTTGAATTTTTTTGTGCATTTGTATTAATTTTGGGGACATTTTTGACACAATCCCTTGTTGATTTCTGACCCGGCACAACAGTAACAAAATAAATGAAATAAATTATTGATTGCATTTGAAGCAGGAAGTTTTACATCCAATCAAATTAATAATGTTAACAAAGAAATTAGACGGCAATTTAGCGATATCCCTTCAGTTGTGGTCTTGACTGGTCTTGAAATAAAATCTCGAGTCCTTTTAGTCTGAGACCAAGACAAGACCGAGACCAAATTCATTCAAAAAATGGTCTTAAGATCAGACTCGAGACCAAGACCGGTCTCAAGTACAACACTACTGCTAACTGTTAGTAACTTTGCAACTACATGTCAATTAGGGGCTTGTAGTTAGTAACACCAAGAACAATAACTATAAAGATAACAATATAGTTCTAAAAATCGTTCTAAATTTGAAAAGAACAGCATTGTCCGCACCACATCTACAACGTTAACAATATAGAGAATCTATATCTTTGCGATAACTTTCAGAACATTTTTTTCCCAGCTGTTGAATGATGAAACGCTGATGGCCAATCAGAATCCACTCTAATTTAAGGGCTTGCGCATTTAAAATGGAAGACGACATTGCGGAGAAGTTAAATTCAATTTATAAAGTCAGAATTTTTTTTTCTTACAATTATGAATTTAGTATGTGAGTTTATATCTCATAATTTTGACTTCTCAATATTGTGAGTTTATATCATAATTCTGACTTCTCAATATTGTGAGTTTAGTTCTCATTTTGAATTTTCTCAATATTGTGAGTTTATATCTCATAATTCTGACTTTATAAGTCACAATTGCAACTTTATATCACACAATTCTGAGGGAAAAAGTCAGAATTGTGAGATAAAAACTCGCAATGACCTTTTTTGTTTGTTCCACACTTATTAGTATTCTAAAGTATTTAGATTGAGTTACTAACTTGAGTAATGTAACAAAATGCATTACAAATTACTTTTTAAAGCATGTATTTTGTAATGTGTAGTGAAATACATTTTAAAAGTAACCTACCCAGCCCTGTTAGTATTAGTAGACTGTTAGGTTAGGGTTAGTAGAATAAGTCGACATGTGCTTGCAAACGTACTTGTAGTTAGCAGAATGTCTAAAGTGGACTATCAAAATGGTTTTACCATTTTCAGTTTTAGTGGGGAGTTGGTGCAGGTGCAACGATGTCCAAACAGAGCACGTTGACCGCAGCTGTGGCCACTATGTTAGGAGCCACTCTCGGTGGTCTTTTCCTCTGGCGCAGCATCCGCACTCAGAAGAGAAAGGCCCTTAAGGGCCCTGCTTCGGCTGAGCCCGTACAAGCCCAGCTAGAAGCGGAATTCACCCCCTCGCCAGAGCCGTCAGCACCGCCACAAACCCAGAAGCTTCTGCGTACTCAAACGCTGTTAGAGGTGCCGCCTGTGATCGTGAGTTCTCTAGAGGAGTGGGAAGCGTTTTGGCCTGCATTTCAAAAGGACCTTTCGGTGTACCCGGTTTTGGGACTGGACTGTGAATGGGTAAAAAGCATGCGTGTAAGCATGAGTCTGTGTCTGACCAAATGTCAATGTTATCTTTTTAGCTTCAGTGAGTCCCTTCACTAGATGTTGTCTGCTTCCACAGGTGTCTGTCAAAGGCAAGACCTCTGCGGTTTCCTTACTTCAGTTGGCAACGTTCTCCGGCCGCTGTATGCTGGTCAGACTGCTGACGTTTCGTGATGCGCAGCTTCCTCTACCTAATGGTCTCATGGGGGTCCTGTCTGACCCCCGTGTGCTGAAGGTCGGGGTGGGATGTTATGAGGATGGAAAGCGTCTGACCCATGACCATGGTCTGACTCTGAGCTGCACTGTGGACCTGCGTTACCTGGCCCTCAGACAGAGGTATTTGGAGATTTCACAATAATTTATTACAACATCAAACACTTATTAATAAAAACAACAAAACATAAAACTAGAGCTGCTCAATTAATCGTTAAAAAAAAGCCTTGATTCAAACACGCACGCGATCTCATTCCTAAATGACCGTGATTTGGCAGTGTCTATTAAACCACTGACAAGTACGATCACAATGAATATTCAGATCTGCGTTGGCTCTGAGACAGTTTTCATGTATAACTTTTCAACCACACAGTATCATTATTCTCTTACAATAATTCCGATTATCACATTTCCCAGATCTACTGGGAAAAAAGTTTATAGTTCGGATATAAATCACCTTTTTGAAAGTAACTTGACCCTTCAAAGATTGTATCAATTACGTTGTTTCACCATTAGGTGGCGACAAGTGATACATTTATTGTCATTGATTCATTCAAGAAATTCATTCAAAAATGCTGATTCATCCAGTCATAAAACAAGTATTTACAAGAGTCATTGAATGATTTCTTCAAACCAATTTTTTTCTAAATTAACTACTTAATTAAATATTAAATCAACTGCAGTTGACAATTCACATTTTTTCAGAACCTCTAGTAAATCATGTTTTGAACAAAACTCCTGAACCTTCCAACCCTCTACAATGCGACACAAACACTCGCATATGCAACTAAATCTTCAAATAATGTCTATCATTAGCTATTGGCTAATACATTCTTAGATTTTACTCGGCAGTGTGTGTTCGAAGCTAAATAGTATATGTTTAGCGTGGATATATTTTCATTTACTGAACACTCACTGAGCGCTTGAGTTTCGCCGTCCGCTAAGCGATCTGTACTATTGCTATTCAGCTATGCACAGTGAAGACGTCCTTGTTTAAATCAGAATGCAGGCTCAATATTGGCCAACGCTGTTCATGTGAGCAGCACGACGCATCGGTGTGATGCTGACGCAGGAGCCGGCCAATAATGAGCCGCCGTTCTGATGTAGAACCTGGAAGCACTGTGTATAAATTGCGTATGAGAATGACACAGAAGAGAAGATATTGTTGAATAGTCATTATTTTTTTGTTTTTGCACACAAAGTATTCTCATTGCTTTATAACAAAGGTTTAACCACTGTTGTCACTTCGACAGTTTTAACAAGGTCTTTAGTACCTTTCTGGACCTTGAAAGTGTTGATTATATTGCTGTCTATGGGCGAGTCATAACACCTCTGATTTCATCAAATATCTTAATTTGTGTTCTGAAGATGAATGAAGGTCTTACAGGTGAAGAACGACATTAGGGTGAGTAATTAATGACAGAATTTTCATTTATGGGTGAACTAACCTTTTAGTTTAGCCACCACTAAGTTCAGTTAAAATGACATTCATTCATACATGGTTACCAAGTTTTATTTCTAATTACTAAAGTTCTATCAATCAATAGTGCTTGATTATCAATATCATAATAATGCTTGATTGACTGCGGTTAAGAGTGTATGCTTTCAGAAATTTAAAAAGCTGTGCCATTTTTACAAGGATCAGGTGATTTACTGTAATGACACGCATATATATTTGTGTATATATAGTAATATAATATAATATAATAGAATAAATAATATAATGTTTCTATTTCAGTCTGGCGTGGAAACTAGAAAATTTACTAGCCAATGGCGGTTCTGTTGCCAAGGTGTGCTTGGAAGGTTGACCATGCAGCGCTACATCACACCATACATTAAAAATCAGGAATGCAATAAAACAGTAATGGCATTTATAATTTATAAGCCGATTCAAATATGTAAGTTTTAAGTTTAAGTTTGAATTCTGCCGCCTCATTTATCTATTAGGGCTGTACTAATCACTATTAATTGAAATAAAACCAAAATCGTGAAATGGCTTGGCGCAATTATTAAAGGGTTAGTTTACTGAAAAATTAAATTTTCTGTCATTACTCTGCCTCATGTCGTTCCACACCTGTAAGACTTTCGTTCCTCTCTGGAACACAAATTATGATATTTTTGATGAAATCGGAGAGTGTTCTGTCCCTCCATAGACAGCCTTCACAACTGGAACTTCATAGAGATCAGAAAACTAATCCATATGAATCGAGTGGTTTAGTCCAAATTTTCTGAAGAGACTCGATCGCTTTATGATGAACAGATTTAATTTAGGCTTTTACTCGCAAAAACATTGATCTGCGAACACAAACGGATGCTCAGCCGAATATGAAGGAGAACAAACAGATTAATATTAATAATAATTTAATTATACAGAACGTATAAAAGAAATCACATCTTAAATGGCAATTTATTTTTTTGTCCACCCAAATCATGCAGTCCTACGATCTATAAATGATTCAGTCAAGTCACATTTATTTAAATAGCGCTTTATACAATGCAGATTGTTTCAGAGCAGCTTCACTTTAATGAACAGTGTTAAGGATATGAATCAGTGACTCGATTCAGTTCAATAACAGTGTCTGTGTAACCGTGTTCTCAGTTCAGTTCAAATTTTTTAAATGCTTAAGCTGAGTGTTCAGTAATTGTTGGCAGGTGTCTGTAAAAGTCATGATTTCATAACTCAATAAGTCTGTAACCCTTAAAACCGTTTGGTTTGTAAATAACCAAGGTGATGTTGGCTGTGTTGAAGGCATGCGGTGCTGAATAACGGCTTGAGTCTGAAGTCTCTGGCTGCAGACCTGCTGAATGTCACACTGGACAAATCTCTGGAGCTGCGCTGCAGTGACTGGGAGGCTGAAGTTTTGACCCAGGAACAGGTGAGGAATAGAGCCTAGGTCTTCAACCCTTCTCCTGGTGACCCACTGTCCTGCAACGTTTGTTTGCAACCTGGCCTGTGATTTTTCAAGCGATTCTGAAGTGCGTGATTATCTGGTTCAGGTGTGTGATTAGAGTTGGAACTTGAAGTCTGTCGAATGGATTTTTCAATCCCGCTCCTGCCAAAATATATTAGATTTTATCTCTCTCCCACCCTTAACTTGCACGTTTTGTCCCATTCCTGCCCACAAAAGCCTGGTCTATGATTTTTCAGTCCTGAGATTCGGTCTCGTTCCAGTGTCTATAGGCTTTTTTTTTTCCAGTTTCCGCACACATAATGTTTCAGATATCAAGTGACATGCTTCTGCATGCTGTTATTGATAGATAATAGGAGTGTAACAGTATTCAAACCAAAAAACTGCGATACACACCGTGGTACTCTCATGGCGTACCAAACGCCCCCTGCTGCCCCGGCCCAGCCCTGTCCCATTGATGAGGTTAGCCTTTAACCTTTACTTTATTTCACAAAAATAAATTATTCCTTGACATTTGATTTAAGTAGTAATTAGGGGTGTACACACATTCGTCTGTCTGTGTCCATCGTTGCCCTTTAATATTATAGTAATTTAGGGCTCTTTAGATAGTTTACAGCATTAGCAAAGAGAGGTTTTTTTAAACTTTTAATTATAATTGAATTAATTTAAGGAGAAACACAATTTGTTCACTAAACCACTGTTGTTAACTAAACGTAAAATTGCTTTACTTTTTTTTTCTCCTGTACTAAACCGTTCTGAACCTTGACTTCACAGCAGAGGTACATACTTAACCGTCATGTTTGTGTACCGTTACACCCCTATTAGATAATTATATTTTGTGGGAGAAAAAGAAAGAAAAATAGTCATGAAATGAAGTCAGGTCAAAGTCATGTTGACAATAATGGCCAGTAGATGGCAGCTTTGTGCTGTGTAAGAAATCTCAATGTTGTGCTTATAAGTTTATATTATAATAATAGTTGGATAATATCTAAAATAAATGTAACTTCTAATATTTATATTTTTGCAGTAATGTTTATACATAGACTCCCATTCACCCCCCCCCCCCCACACACACACACACACACAAACACTTTTTTTCTCTCTGTGCCATTATAGTTGTTGCTGTGGGGACTTTGCACTTAAAACAATTCTAAAAATTATATCTTTATCTTTGTCCTTGTTATGAACGGGCCTTTAGGGTCTTTCCCATTCATTTCCTAGGGTCAGTAATGTTTGACCACAAACTGCCAAGATGTGACTGCAAAAATTACATTGGTCAAAAATAACTGAAAAGCTTATAAGCGCTAAATTATTATAAGGGTTATTTTAATAATTATTATTATTAATATATTTTAATATTATAATAAATCTGAGTGCTCTTATAGGCCCTGTTTACACTTGGTATTAAGGAGAAATTACACCCAAAAATGAAAATGATCCCATAATTTACTCGCCCTCAAGCCGTCCTAAGTCTGACTTTTTTCAGATGAGTACTATCAGAGTTGTATTAAAAAAAAAAAAAAAACTGATTCTTCTAAGCTTTATAATGGAAGTAAGTAGTAACTGAGATTTTGAAGCCCAAAAAAGCACATTCATTTATCATAAAACTAATCCACACAGCTCCAGGGGCTTAAGAAGGGCCTTCTGAAGTGAAGTGATGCATTTTTGTATGATAAATTTCCATATTAATTTAAAAACTAGAATCACTGGCTTTCGTATGCTTTATAAACTAGAATCTACGAAAGCAATCCGGTTGACTGCGTTTTTGGCTACCTCTGGAAGTGGTTGAATGTGGACAAGCTCAAAACATTTTAGATCACTTTTACACCTGTATTTATTGTCATTTGCTTGTGATCGGATCAACCAAAACGTATCTTAATAGTAGGTGTAAACGGGGTCACAGCCACACAACAAAATAATTTATATTCACTGCGTTGGTTATATTGATGTATATTAAATAATTTTTATATATTGTCAGTAAAAACTGCAACTCTCTCATGCCCAGCTGGAATAGACTGTAGTTTTGAACTTTTGTTTTTATTACAATAAACACTCTGTCATACTGTATCCATCAGATGACCTATGCAGCACGTGATGCCCAGATCTCTATTGCCCTTTTCCTCCACCTGATGGGGATGAATAAAGAGCCCCGTCTGCCTGCTGAGGGTGAAACTGCGTTTGTGCAGCTGGCAGCATGTTGCCAGGGGCTGGTGGATGTGCCCTTTAGGGGGCGGTATGGCGGAGAGGGGGAAGAAGGTGAGAAAAGGCGGAGAACCCGAAAGTCCACCGTGGAGAGTCCTGAGTCTGGAGACCAGCAAGTTCCAGACCCGCGGCGGAACAAACGCAAACCACTAGGAGTTGGTTACTCAGCCAGGTAATGAAGGAATTGGTAGATTGCCCTGTAATTTGTCACAATGGAAATGCATCTGACTAAAGATGTACGGCTAATCTTTTACAATGGTGTTGAAGATGAGGACACAATTTAGAACAAACCTCTAGCTCAAAGTATTAAAATTTGCTTTTTTTTTTTCTATATTTGGATTAAAATGTTTTGAACATGACTGTTGATGTGCTTTTTGTCTTCATTCAGGAAATCACCCCTTTATGATAACTGTTTCCTTCATGCTCCTGATGGTCAGCCACTCTGCACATGTGACAAGAAGAAAGCAAAATGGTACCTGGAAAAGGGTATAGGAGGTACACAACATTATAAATGCACAGTAGAAATGCATTTTTCCCCTCGCTTTGTGGCGCAATAATGTAGGCTTAATAATGCAGTAAGTGAGATTACTTAACAATTAAGTTTATTAGGTAACACTTTATTTTATAGTGCCCTTGTTACATGTACTTACTGTAGTAATAACAGTAAATATGCATAATTCCATGCAAACTTAACAACATGGTATAACCCTATCCTTCCCTTTTTCCCTTCCTCCTCTAGCTTATGGTACTGAGCAATGTATGAAACTTGTGTTGTGAGCACTTCCTGTGCCTATTTGCCAATTCATGAAGAATCGCTTGTTTGTATTCCTCACTTGTAAGTCGCTTTGGATAAAAGCGTCTGCTAAATGACTAAATGTTTATAGAGACACCTTTTGTGTACAATTTCAGCAATTTTAAAATTGGTCAAGCCTCACCTTATTCAGACATTTATTAATTTTACCATGGTGAATATCCACAAAACAAATGAAGAAAAGCATCGGCGGTTAGGGTTAATCAGCCTAAATAATTATAAAACCATTTTCAGATATAATTATTCATAACCGCACATACAGAAATTGTTTAAAGATAAACATTTTAAGTGCAAAAATATTAGTAATTTGTAATTCCCCTGTTCTCTTAGTATACAGTCGATCCACAAAGTTCAAGTATTTCAAAGCAGCCGAAAGTCAAATTGGTCTCAAATGAAAGACTTCCAGTTTGTCGGAGAGAGTGAGAGGATGGCTGTATTAGAACAATGAAATTATCTTTAGTATAATGTCTAATATTTGAGTAAAATGTGGTCTGTACATAATTTGATCTCAGAATTGGTCAGTGAAGATCCCTTCATTGTCCGGCTGCTGTTTGAGCCGTCAGGCCGTCCAGATTCCCAGAAAGACTACTACCTCACAGCCAAAGAGAATCTCTGTGTGGTATGTGGAAAAGCAGAGTCTTACATCAGGTTTGTCTTCTGTTTCCTGATTTCTTGAGTTTGTTTTGAAAGTGGCTCTTTTCATCTCAACTTCTGCTTTTCCCTGTTAACCTAGGAAGAACATAGTTCCACACGAGTACAGGCGCCACTTCCCAGCTGAGATGAAGGACCACAACTCGCACGACATCCTGCTACTGTGCACTTCCTGTCACGCGGCGTCAAACGTCTATGACGGGGTCCTGAAGCAGCAGCTGGCCGAGGAACACTCGGCTCCACAGGGTTGCGAGGAGGGCATTCGGCTGCTCGAGGACTCAGACCGCCGACGGGTGCGCTCGGCCGCGCGGGCTCTCCTCAGCGCCAGCGACGGGATGCCCGAATCTAGAAAGGAGGAGCTCCTGTCAGTCATCCAGAGCTTCTTCTGCAACAGACAGCAGGAGGTCACACAAGAGATGCTTCAAAAAGCTGCAGCGTTAGAAACCAGGTTAGATTCATTTACACATCTACTACTTATTATAGCTTATTTTGATCAAAAACCACCCACATAATAGACAGGAAGTGGCCATCTGACAGACATGTAAAACAAACCGCTAAAATTATTTTTAAAGTGCCCCTATTATGCTATTTTCAAGGTTCCTAATTCTGTTTAGGAGGTCTCCTACAACAGGTTTACATGCAGCAAAGGTCAAAAAACACTGATTTTCTCATAATATACATTGCACACCACAAGATTGTTCAAGATATTGTCAAATGACTCGTTGGATGAATCGGTCTCTCTAAATCACTTCTTTTCGCCTGCTCTGGTTGGCCAGACAGCCAAGACTGTTGTGAGTGGTCTACTGCTTACAGCAGAAGTCAGAAACATATGTCCATCATCATAACTGATTCAGCTCCATATGCTTCCTAAAGCTGTGATTGTACACACGGTAATGATGGCATTGATTTTTTTCCGATGAAAAGTTGGAAGAACTAGTTATTCAACCTGAACCTCCATTGCAACGACGACTTGAGCAGGACGCATCTCTGTGTAATGCTACAAACATGCCGCACAAGTCTTGAAAAGTGAAGCCAAAGCATCTCGATCGCCCCCCAGGTGGTTGGTCCCAGTATAGGTCATAAACCCCGCCCTCTACATGTTGGATGTGAGACAAACTAAACAATTAATTCACACTTTTCAAAGATTGTCATTTTAGGTAGGTTATTCCCACTGATGTAAGTAGTTTTTTTTTTTTGTCTCCTTAAAAGTTTGGTTTTAGTTGGTCATTTGATGCTATAAAAAAGGGGGGTGTGACATAATGATTGACAGCTTCTCTGAGCTAAGTAGTTACTGAGACACCAATGTGTATGTGTATATACCATCGTTTTTATATATATATTTATATATATATACACCATCGTTTTTATATATACCATCGTTTTTATATATATAATAAATACCATCGTTATTTATATATATATATATATATATATATATATATATATATATATATATATATATATATATATATATATATATAATGTATGCATATATTATTATTATATATTTTTTTTTTTACTTTTACATTCTATGAGTTTGATGTACAATATGAGATGCACAATGCAGATTTTCAAAGCAGCTTCATAGTGATGATAAAGTTAACGGACAGAGATTGTTTTGGCTTTACAGCAGCTCTAAGAAAATATTATCGAGCTAAAATAGGTCTTTGATTTAAACAAGTGTGTCCATCATCAAACCGACGTGTGTATTTCTCATTTATTGCAATGCGCGTGTGGGAACTGTGTCATTAACAGTATCAAGAACAGTGCACACGAATGACTGATGTAACATTTAAAGATTGTAAAACAAATCTTGCTCCATCCTTTATCATTACTCAAAGTAGTAAGAACCGACAAACCATCTGCATTAATGGACACGATTTTAGGTACTAGTGGCCCACAACTTATTAGCAGAAGTAAGACCGTAATAACACGAGTTAGACATACACAGTGTTCAAAATAAATAGTTTTGTGTTTTAGCTATACTCAATATAAAATTAATACATAAATAATAATACTTACAAGTGGTGATTCTGAGCAAGTTGGTCTAAAGTGGGGACCGTCCCATCTTTAATCATTGATTCTTCACAGCTTCATCCTTTTGGAAGTTGAAAGTAAACTGAATTTACTTTTCACAGCGCAGAGCATTGCCGACATGTTATCCACACGGACGAGCTACAGCGTTCAGGTGTTCGAGTAGAACGTAGGAAGGCATTATACAGATGTGTTAACTTGTGATGTGTGAACTTCACGGAAATATGATTCGAATTACAAACGACACGTTTAAGCGGTTCAGAGTCGAGGCTTTCTTTTGAGAGATATCTTTTATTTATGATGCACTTTCAGCTTTACCACTTTGCAGACTGTTTACATTCACATACAGCAACATTACACACTGCATGAAAGGTCATTTTCAAAAATTCATAATAGGGGCACTTTGTTCAATAAAGCCATAAGATTACATACTTTTGAAACGATATTGAAAAAGAAATTGGATGAATTGACAAAATAATCAGTTGATTACTCAAGCAAAATGTCCTTAATATTTGTTGTTGGTCTCTAGATCTGGAGTGTGTCCCTCCTTTAATGTAAGTTTTGAATATTTAGCGGTTTTATTTTGCACCATGATTCAGATTGCTTAAAGTAACATTAAGCAGCTGTTAAAATAGTAATGTTTTCTCGAATCCCCTAAGGTGGTGGAGATGGGATAGATACAACCAGTTTGGCCAAGTTGCTGAATACCAGATGTTTGTGTTGTCATTCTTGTTAATGTACTTATGAATTTGAACATTTTGATGTGGGATTTTGAGTTCTGAAAGGTTCTACCTTCGTAGGATCTCCAACGAGAGTTATGTGCCACATGGACTGAAGGTAGTGCAGGCGTATGCCAAGCAGGGTCTGCGTGGCCTGATGGAACTGGAGCGCTGCTGGCGACAACACTTCCTGACCAGCATGCAGCCTCGCCATTTGCCCCCTCTCTGGTGCGTCAACCACAACCATGACAAATATCTGCGCAAGTACGGTGAGGACCTTGAAATCCAGCTCAATTGAGCTCCTCACCACCCAAACAAAAAGAGAATTTGTGCTACAACTGCTGGAATAGGAAGGTTCCAACTGCGTGTTTAACACCTTGGTGTCCTTGTCCTATGTTGTTTGAGTGTGTGCCAGAGATAGACTCGCCCTGGCCACAGGCAAGCCCTGGTGTTGACTTCCAAATGAGAAAAAAAAACGAAACAACCTAAGACTATACTGTGGCCCCAGTTTGACTGGGCTCTAAGGGACCAGATGGAGATTGGGTGACGGACTCTTTGGGGATCGGAAGCCACTGTGGTGAACGGCAGAACATTAAACTCAAGGATGGTGCAAGAACAGAAATGGTGATAGGTAAAATAACTGCGTAATGTGCACACTTTTTAATGTTTAGAATGTTGAAAAGCATTCTCATTTCCCTGTGAAAAGATTCTACTGTATTTTAACCAGCCTAAACCTGTTCTTCTTAATTCTTAATCGTGAATAGACCACAAGATTCATAGGCAGGTTTGAGGCCATATTAATTGTTTTGTTAAGTGTTAAATCAGTTTGTCTTTTGAGGCTATACAAAATGGCCATTTTTACATAAATGCCCATAATGGAGCTTTATCGTTTCAGTTTAAAATTTCAGGCTGGTTTTTGTTGAGTGGGTTTTGAGGAAAACTCCATTTATCTTTCAAAGACTGGACCAAATTAAGCACAGCTTGGCGCATCATCTCTGTACAATAATCCTTCTCTGAGTCAGGACACCAAAACATACTAGAACATCTGTCAGTACCCCTGACACATTGAAGATGGGCTGAAATAATGCTGGAAGAAATGAATTCTCAACATTCTCACCCCGATCAAGATTTCATAGTGCCAGTTTGTGTTGTATTTGCAGTTCCAGCCAGAGAGATCGAGCTTCATGGATGGTAACCCATATAAATGGCCAAATCAAGGACACTGACGTCTGAGCCTAACATTCGTAATTTAACTTTAGAAACACCACAGCTTTCCTTTTTATTTACATTTGTCCAGATGTAACCTATTAAAAGCTGCTGTGTTTCCTTAATGTCAATAAAAAGATTGAATTTCATATCTTAAGACTGGATGAGTTGGTAGTGGTTGTCAGTTGTTTTTTTTGTTTTTTAACGTTGTAATGTATAGTACTTCTGTTTCACATCCTGCGTGATCGTCGTTCATAAAACAATCCAACACTCATACAGTTTTACTGCTTAAACAAGATTTAATAAATAGTCTGTAGAAATTAGTTTTTTTTTTTTTTTTACTTCGTTGGTCACTTCAGTGATATTGGGTTTAAAATGGGGGGTAAAAATAAGTAGTGATTTATCTAGCGATTCTGGTACAGCAGCTTTAAGGCCTCATTGATTGTGGCATCAGAGCAATCTGTCAAATGACAGTTTTGGATCGGTGTCAAATATGCTACGTTTCACAGTAATAGTACACAAAATTGGGTATGTTACAAACATCTTGTCACATTTAGGGCCAGTCACAGTATTTAGTTTGGTGGCCTGTAAGAGTAGTGCATAGTGTTTGTCAGGGAAGCAATACATACACATTTAAAGACTTTCCGGTCTCAAAAGACATGAACATACAACTTGAGCACAATATTTGACATGTATATCAAGTGGCACAACTAACATGACAAACACTCATTTTAAAATGCTTCACTATACTACCACTCCGTTATCCAGTTGTGAACTAATCGTCGCTGGTATAATGTGAGCATGACATTGTAGTAGATTGTCGAAAAAACATTAATGTAATCCAATAATATCATGCAGTTACTGATTTAGGATTCGGTGAACTGCATTAACTGCAAAAAAAAAATTGTCACAAGGTCTGTATTCCAACTAAATTGAGAGCATGTTGTTGAATTTCAGTAGTGATCTGAATATTTTTCAAACAGTTGAGTGATCTGCAACAATGAAATCCAAAAGAATTTAGTATTTCGATTGAGGCACAACCACATTTTAACAACTTATTGCTTTTGCATCTAATATCTTCTTGATTTAAACCACAATATGAAATGGTACAGTTCATTGCAGTGACAGAATAAGGCAGGGAGTCCAATCCTGCACGTGGAGGGCCGACGTCACCTGCCTCTGCAGGACAGTGGCCCTCCAGGAACAGGTTTGCACACCACTGGAATAAGGCATACATTATATCCGCCATTTGCTCAGTGTAGGTCCTGTTATGCTTTACATTTTCAGTGTGCATTAGGATAATGCGTTTCTTAAATCTCATTGGTGTTTTAATAAATTTTGCTGGTGATTTCAGAATGAGATAAGGTATATTTTCTTTGGGGGTAAACAAGCTGGAACGGACATCATTCTGTGTACTGTCTGAGCATACAACACATGGACTGCTTTCCGGCTAGAGTTCATGGTGCGCTGAACTCTAGTGTGAAAGTCTACTTGACATCAGTACGTTTGGCTGGTGTTTTCTGAAGTTCAGCTCGGACCAATCATTTTGCCTTGATACATTCTCACATTTGCTGTACAAGGCAGTGTTCATAAGTTAAGGCCAGTTTAAGTCTACATGAACTGTACACCAAGCTGCCATTTTCAAGTGTACTCTGGTTCGGTTCCTTGGCAGCCCCAGAGTTTGGTAAGGAGCCATCAAAATAACCAAACCACATCAAACGGACGTAAATCCCCATCAGTAGAGAAAGTCTTATTATACACACATTCACATCAAAATGGCATATGCATATAGCCAAACTGCACTTTTGTTTTTATCTTGTCTTAAACTGATAGAAGACTATAAATTACTGTAATGTGTCTCCACAAAAAAGTTCCAAAAACTTCTATTCACTCTATGTACACAAATAATAATAAATAGGACTTTCTTCCTCAGGAAAAATTTGTATTGCAGGATGTATAAGCTATATTTCTAGCAAAAGACTTCTCTTTTCCTCTGTGCACTTCTTTCTACTCCGTCTCATAATTGTCCTAGCATGCTGCTGACTGCCTGATCCAGTGCGTGAAGCTGTTGAATCTTGGGCTTAACTGCAGAATCCTGCAACCTTTGCAGCTCCAGAATGCTGTCTATTGCACTTTGCAGGTGTTCGCTCAGTTCTCCATCCTCTACTAGGGTAGGCAAACTTGGAGACCCTGCTGCCGAAGCAACCAGCCTGTTTCTTTTAAGCACTGGAGTGCACTGCTCTGGAAGTAAGTCTTGGACCCTTGAAGCTACATAGTCTGTCATGGCCACAGAATCGGAGTGGTTCTGAGAATCGAGACCTGTCCTAATTGGTTCCATGTCAGGGTGTAATTTCAGCTCGTTTGCTTCATTTTTGTTCTCTTCGACATTTGACAAAGGAGGCTTGAGGGAGTCATCTTTCCCCTGCACGGCTCCTCCCTTAGTTACCTGCCCGCTGTAGTTTCGTTTATACCCAGAGATGGCATTCGAGGCATTACATGCGGAGTTGTGGATGATTTTGCGGGATCCTGACTCATGTTTGATAGTGAGGCGTAGTGCTCCTCTGCTGCTGGAGCGATATGTCTTGAGGCCAGGTGGTCTGTCAGATTGCAAGGTCCACGATGGTGGAGATGGAGGACAACCGGAAAGGCCAGTCTGGACAGATGACACTTGACTGTGCTGTGATGAATTCTTAGGTCGTGTCATCAGGAAGGAATCTGCTGAACCACCAAAATAATGAAACCTGTTCACATTTCACCATTTCTGGTCAGAGTGCAGGTAATCGGTGTCGATTACTTTAATAATCTGCCCATTTTATTGCAGAGTTCCTCAAATCCGATCCTAGAGGACCACTGCCCTGAAGAGTTTAGCTCCAATTCTAATCAGACACCTAAGCAAGCTAATCAAGGTTTTCAGACTTACTAGAAAATTACAGAATTTGAACAGTTTGAAACTCTTCAGGACAGTGGGCCAGATTTGAGGAACTCTGCTTTATAGAATTGCATGAACATCTCAATGAAAAGAAACTAGTGAGAATCAGTGGCACACGAAAGAATCTTGTGCCTTTATACCTGGATCTCTTCTGGCTCGCCGTCTGTCCTCCCCCAGTGAGAGCCTCTCTGACTGGAGAAACAAACGCTCTAGCATCACCATCTCTGCGGATGGGCTCTCCTGCTGAAGAAAGCAGTAACAACTCAGACCTGCCACCTCTTATATTCCAAAGAACCTATGATATTCAGAGTTTCAAAAGCCATCTGCTACCTGGGATTCAGCCAGAAGTAGTTGCCTGTACTTGTTTAGCATGTCTTTGATTCGTTTCAACAGAACAACTGAAAAACACTCAAACTGCTTGTCCACTGCACAAAGAATGACAGATACATACAAGTATTGTTTACACTAGGGTCCATTACTGGACAACAATTTTGTTAAATCTTATCAAATTCAAACTTCTTTATAGGAGTCGAACCTGAGATGAAGTCAGCCTGGCTGGGCAGAGCTCTAGCACAAGTATGGTAGGGTAACAAATGTCTGACAGCATCTTCCACTGAAACAAATGGAGCCGAAGTGTTTGGACTGAGAACAGCGCTGTGGTCCAAAAATAGCTGCTGTTTGACCCTGCAAATAACAAAATGCACACACAAAGTGTTCCTATGTTAACAAGTATTGTAACAACTAGTTATTGTGTCTTTGTGGATGATTTGCATTATTATTCTTTTTGTCTTTCAAACATTTGTTGGGTATCTCACTGTGGGGTCTTGGACAAGGCAAAAGACTGCATATCTTAATCTTGCTCCACTGTTAGTGAATTCTCACATTTATACAAATTTAGTTGGTCTCTCAGCCATGGGAACTCACTGGTTGTCATAACATTGTTGATGTAAAGTCCTCTGACTTGTCATTGCTATTTAAACAACATCTGCTTGTTGACATCAGTAAAGTGGAAGCTGACCAAGAGAAGGTTTAGATGCTTGCACTCCTCCTCTGCAGCATGCCCAATAAGGATTATGATGCTATTCTTCCCAGCAGCGTTCAAACTGGTGAGACCCTCTTATTGGAGTATGTAGATGAACTCATAATTCAATGGTGAGATTCTCCATGGGACCCTGACAGGGCTTCTTTGTGATGGTAAGAGACCTCCCTCTAATCCTGTGTCCATCCATCCTAATCAAATGCATTTTAAATGCTCATTAGTAGAGATTTCATGGGTCAGAAAAGTGAGAGTAATCCATGTGATTAGAGTAGTCATTTTTGTAGATGCATTTATTCAGAGTGACTTACAGTATACATCGTACAGCGAGAATCACGTTTGAATAGCCACCATTGTAATGGTTCATTGCAAAGATTGGAACGTCAACCTCCTGGTTTTCAGCTCTGAGCTTTAACCACTTTACCCTAACCAATCTCCAAATTTGTTTTATTTCATAGTATTTATGTTGTTTGTTGTCTATCCCCCATCCTGCTTCAACAGACCTACCTGTAGTTTTCCAGTAATCCTGAAGGACTTGATTAGTCGGCTCAAGTATATTTAAAGTGGATTGAAGCTAAAATCTGAATTTGGCGCCCCTACTTTAGAGGAAAAAAATCTGTATAGGGATTGGAGACTCAAACAAGGCAAATCAGAATTGGCGGAGGTAAGACTGGGCTCTCTAACCCTGCTCCTGGAGGGCCACTGTCCTGCAGAGTTTGTCTAACCTTAGTTAAACACTTGAACACCTGAACTCTGTAGGGCATTGGCCCTCCAGGACCCGGATTAGACTCCCCTGTCCAAGTCTCATATGCAAACATACATTGTCCACAGCTCACTTACTTCGCAGAAATCAAAGTGCCTTTGTCTTTTCATGCACTTGCTTTCTTGTGGCCATCAAGCGGGTAAACCTAACTGCGGTTCACCTGCTGTGACTAGGTGCAAAAGGTTTACATTGCAACCAAAACCTGCTTTTCTACCCCAGGCAGGAGAGTTCCTAAAGATCTCCAGTTAAGTAAGATCTTCTGGAACAATTGATAACTACACAAAGGTGTATTGGAGCAGGGTTGGAATTGAAGGTAGGGTTACACTTTCTTTTAAGGTGATGTAGTTACATTGTAGTACTCAAGTAAGTACTGAGTTATACTAATTATTTACATGTACTTACTATAGAGTTACAGTTAGGGTTTGATTTTGGTTAGTTACTTGTAATTATGCATCATTTACTGTTGTTACTATAGTAAGTACATGTAGTAACATGTAAATATGTCACCTTAAAATAGTGTTACCGAAGGTTGCTCTCCAGGAACAGAATTGGGCATCCCTGAACTAAGGTAAGTGCGCTGCCTTGAAACTTATAAAAAAAATGCATAAAAGCTCTTTTATTCCTCAATCAATTGGTCTGGTTAACAGAGTTCCAGAGATTCCATACCTAGTCCCTAGTACGCCATGGAACTCTTTCCACCACAGGAACAGCTAATTTGTACAAGGGTGTTTCTGTACATGATATTCTTGCACTGTGACTAGCATGGCAGCCTATTTACCACAGTCCACTATGTTATGTAACTACCTTCCACTGGGATACGGTTCTCATTATCAGTTCCTCAAGAGGTCATTTCTGTTGTTTCTCTGTGTCTGGTCAGACACAATGACACTATAGCTTCAGTAAGCATGCAATGGAGGAATTTTCTGTATCTTTACTTGTGAGATACCAAATGATTGTTTAAAATACAACTTTAGGTTACTTGCATAACCCTAGTTTTCTGATAAGAGTAAGGTATCTGTCTTCAGCGTAAGGTATCTGATAACAGAGTAAGGTATCTGCATTTGACATGGGGAAGAGCATTTCTGGAATGTATTATTATAGCAATACAGCAGTTCACGTAGGGTTCCAGTGATTGCTAAGATTGGTCTGTCCTCTGACAGGCAAGCCGTTGGTGACCCAATGGTCTTTCACATCCGAGGTATTTTGAATCGTGAGATACCTCACTCTGTTTTCATAGAACTAGTGCTATGCAAGTAACTTTATATCTTTTCATATTCATACTGATATCTACATAGAATTTAGAATGCCTCTGAGCAAGTGTATTTTTACTTACATGTGTTGCCTCTTTGCTAGTGTCAGTTTCTCCTCTTTCGGACTGCATGCAGTTGATGTCTGTGACACAAAAGGGATATTTGTAACAGAATACTTCCCGAATTACTTTGAAATATCACATCTCCCTGAAATCTACAATGATCTCTAGAAGACTTCACATGTTTTATTTATTATATTTGCACCTTCACTTGCTTCTGAAGTGCTGAGTAAGTCTCTTTGTCCTGGGAATGCAGCCCGGGTCCCGGGTGTACCATCTCCTGTAAGTCATGCTGATCCAAAGAGATTATCCCACTGTTGTTCCTTGCATAAGGGACTGTGAGATCTAATCAGAAAGAGGTATCAATTTGAAGACAAAAAGGATAGGATGATTATAACAAATGTTTCTAATAACAGCTATTTAGTTCCTTCACAGCTACAGTAATAGTGTTCCTTGTAATATATTCAATATTCAATATTCATGTACTGTAGCGGGATAAGCCATGCTGTAACTTTCAACATGAGAGAGAGGGCGCTCCTGATAACAACAGAGTCAGACTAACATAGCTGAAATTCATCAGTCAGGAAGAACCTGATTCCAACATCACCAGGATCGAACTATTGAACCATCAAGACTTTCATCCGAACTGCATGCAAACACTTGTTCAGTGGCTATGGCAAAACATTTAACTAACTAAACAGAGGTTTAAGTGTAAGCTATAGACCCCTTGATGCCGAGATGGTTTAAAGAAAAAGCTGATGGTTTTGTTCAGGTGGTTAACTGACTCTTACCTTTCCATAGCTTCATTCCCCTGTTTCAGTTTCATTCAATAACTTTCCATTTTATTAGTGTATGAGTGAGACAGTGTGCGTATGTGTTTTAGACTGATTGTGTTTGTGATTTAATTAAATTTTTTTTTTTGCACATTCACATGAGTGTGGATTCTGTGGTCTAAACACATGGATTGGTTACATAAGTAAATGCAGATACATAAACAACTTTTCTGAAAAAAAGGAACAGCTCTTACTCTTTACAAGCCCCTCCTGGCACTTGGGTTTAGCACCAAGAGTAATCGACATTGAGGAATCCGATTCAACTGAGGCTGAGGGTGTTGAGCCCATCATGGAGCCTGTGCTTGTGGTCTTTACAGAGCACTGGCCAATAGGTGAGTGCAGTAGAATGTCACTGTGCTCTGAGCCATGGTACGCTGGCATAGAAATCTCTTTGCTCTCACACGATACAGAGAAAGCCTCAGATACAGTCAAAGGTGTAAGTGAATCCTCAGTTTCATCTGTGGCAGTAGAGATGTTGTTGTCCATTTGCCCAAGCAGCTGTGCAGCTAAGGTCTCTTGGGTGGCTGACAGTTTAAGTGGATACTGCAGGGAAAGAGGTATATTGTGTGTTTGCTGAAAGTGTATGAAATACTTTCCTAATATGGTTTTGCATTTTCGTTTCTGTCTTTGGATGAAACTGCACAAAATGCTTGAGACAACATAATTTAATTTACCTGTTGGGGAAGATGTATTAATACCTGATTGTGGTGCAATGGGTTATGCTCTCCTTCAGTAAATTGTTGCTCTTCTGTTTGGGTGATTAGTTGTGGGGATAATGACAAAACTGTATCAGGGGTACAACCATCATCTGGTGGTGACTCTAGCAGAGTTGATACTGGAGAGGGCTGTAAGTGAATCTCCACAATGGGGGCTTCTGCTGAAGCTTGAGGAGGCAATCTGCTCTCCTGCCAAACCAAGTTGAATAAAAACATTTAAATGTTTATTAAATTATAACATATTCTGTTCAACGACATAAAGACCATTCTTAACATCGTTACAACAGAAAGTGACACAAATGAACTCACCTGAAGCAGTTTGTTGACTTTCTCCTCATCTTCGGTTGTTTTCTCAGGTAAGGGAGGCACTGAATTCTGGGTAAGACTCACCTTTCCCACAGGTCCGCCTACCAGAGCTCTTTGTGCTGGAGGCACCATAGGCAGACTTTGTTTCACTGACAATGACTGCCCGTTCACTATTGGTATGGTGGTCATATCGGGAAGGAGCATATTAGCATTATTAATCAATCTGATCTGGTTTCCAACAGTGTTTTGAACAACAGTATCATGCTGCCCCTGCACTTGAGGTGCATAGGTCCCTGCTAGCTGTGTTGGCATCTGGAAGACTGTTGGAGGTGTTGGCCGAATTGGTAAAGACCCTGATAGAAGAGTCCCATGTTTGAGGGTGAGCTGTCCTGTTGGGGAGGTGAAAATAGGGCTTAAGTTCATTTGCCTTGGCTGTATAGTCACAATATGAGAACTGTCAACATTAGGTTTGTTAGACACCTGATTGCTTGGTGTACTAAGAAGACATCTTGAAATGCTGGTAGACTGGGTCATAGTTCTAGGTGTTTGTTTGGGCAGAAAGAATTGTCTTTGACCCTGAAACGGATCTTGGGGCTGAATGACAATGGGGCTTCCCTGCCCAACCACATTAAAGCTTGGTGCGGACTGTGCTTGCAAGGACTGTTTTGAGCCAACAGAAGGGGATAGCAAGACACTCTGTGTTGTATTTGCTGAGATGAAGGCAAATCCTGGCAATGTTTTCTGCCCTGATGACCTGGGACTGATCTGTACAAGCTTTGGCTGGATGTTGACAGGTAGCTTAGGCTGAATGGGTAGAGGCGTTTTTTGTAACATGACCACTGACGGGGTAATTGTTCTAACGGTGGAGGCCAGCAACTGACAGCTTGTGAGGCTTGGCAGGGTCTTTTGGGTAATCATGCTGGTGCTTTGTGTTGAATTAATAGAAAAGGATGTCTCGAGTGGAGGTGTGGGGAAGACATTCCCAGGAAGTAGACTCATTAACTGAGTTCCTGGAGGCTTGAGCGAGGGGCAGCCTGGACCAACAGCTAACAAAGATGGCTGAGGAGGCTCCACAGCTGTTTGCGTGTACTTTGGTAAAGAGATCAAGCCAGGCATGGTCAATGGTTTGGAGAAATATGGTGTTGCAGGCAAAGGAAGGGGTGCATCCGACAAACCAAGCTGGAGAGTTTCTGCTGTCTGGACAAGTCCAGCCTCTAATGCAAGAGTGTCCTCAGTGATCTCTGCCTCTTGGAGACTCTGCTGGAGAATGTCACATATCTCTTCTGACTCTTTCTGTTGTTCCACTAATTGGACATTGGGATTTTCTTGTGCCTCTTCTGGACCTCCACTTCCTAGTGATGATACCGGTGATGCCAACAGCGCCTCCTCCAGAAAGGACAGATCTACACAGTCAGAGACAAGAGTGTCCTGAGAACTTGCATCATCTGCCAACAGAGATGCAGGGCTCTGCGGAAGAAAAGATCACAACAATTATGTCAAAAGTTTGTGAGGAATACAATATTTTAAATCTTAAATTCACATATCCATTCTTTTGATGATAAAAATTGGGTTTTGTTAGACACAGACATCCAATACTGAGTTCTGGGAGGTCCCAGCTGAAACAAATCTATATGCTCCCTCTTCCATAGGGAGAAAGGTGTAGACTCACTGGAGTGTCTGTGAAGAGTGACGGCTCTCCAGAGGATGAATTAATGAGTAAGTCTCCACTTGGCAGCTGTTTGAACAGAAGGGGGGAGGGACAGTTAATTGCACGAGATCAATTACACACAAAAATGTATACATAAACTCAAGAGTTTATCCTGTTAAGGTCCTTCGAAGTTCTTCATGTTAGATCTCCTTACATCTGACCTTATAAGTGTGGAAAGGTTCCACAATTACGACTGAAACAAGTTTTGTAGAAAGTACTGTAACAGGTAGTCTAACATTTAGACTAATGTCACTAACTATAAAGATAACGGCCACTCAGTAATATAACAATCTCTTTATACCTCATTTGTCCCATGAAGAAAATCATTCAGGGCTTGAGGGTCACTGTTTCAAAGTAAAAGATTTAGTTGTTAACATGAGCAAAATATCTTGCAAATCTTCCCATATGAATTGTATTTTTTATGTGATGTGAATGCTTTGAATAAAATGCATGGATGTGCACTTACCACAAAACATCAAGTAAACAAGTACCATCTTCATCCTCCATTTCAGCTAAACAAGAAAAAGGGAAAGATTGGAATTACAAAATAAGAAAATTTCACTTGATATTAAATCTAATACATGAGTATTGTGTTCATATAGTACTTAATGTACTATACAAATTAACTCAAATTACAAATTAATTTGAAAAAAATTCAATTTTCTAAGAATGGTGCCCAAATCTATAGTAAATCTTCACTTTTTTAATATGTTAAATAAGATAAAAACCACATGATCATGTAATCTGGGTTTCATGAAGCAACCTAACCTCTTACTAGAGTGGCTCCATTCAGAGCAGGGCGAGAGAGTTTGTGGGGACTTCATTGACTGGATTTCAGAGACTGGCTGTGAGAAAACCAGACATTCAGACATATGCTTTTCAGCGGGGACATCGAGTCATGAGGATCTGAGAAAGAAAACATGAGGTGTACAGTATGCTATTAAATAATACAAGTCTATGGATGCTGAAAATGAAATGGCTTAACTAAAAATGGGTAAACATGCTTTACTAGTGAAATATTACAGTTTCACTCTTCTGTAAATTTTTGGTCAAATAGCCAACAAAATGTAGTGCCATCTAAATTAGCATGCCAGGTTTTGTTCATTTATTGGATATGACTGATTAGTAAAGGTCAGATTAGAGTAATTCCTACAATTTTGTGCTTTTCAAGTCATTAATAAATTATGTGAATCTATGAATAAAATAGGCTGGTTGAAAAGATTAAAACCTATTTATAATGTTTCAAGTACTAAACAAATACAAACAGGCTTGGCTGTTCCTGAAATATTATGTTGTGATTATGTTGATCTGTTAACAATAAATGCCAAATCATATATATATATATATATATATATACATATTCATTCAATTCATTATGGGTTTCAAAGGAATTGGGCTTTGTAGAAATGACAGATTGGAAGGATGGACTGTATGAATGACCAAATTACACATTCACTGTTTACAGTAGTACAATTTCTTTATAACCATTTAATGTTATGAGATCTCACAAACTAAGCTGCAATAATATATCTTCACATTTAAAAAATTGCTATTACACATAAAGTCAGTTATGTAATGTCTAAATAAGCAAAAGATTTAATATACATGTCGCATAGATTGTGGTCTCTTGCACATCATGATGCCTTCGCATGTTCAGTATCCGTTCATTTGCTTTGGTCGAAAACCATCTCCAGTTAGAAATTTCCCTATTTCTCTCTCTCTCTCTCACTCTCTCTCTCTCTCGACTTTCAGCGGAGGTCCAGGCACCTAGATCTCCTCCAAAGACACTTCTGTCTTATATTTCTTTACCTACATCCGCATTGCATTACCGCGGCACACACTGGACATTAAACATAAGATGACAGAAATCACAAATCATAGCCTGTTTTAGCAATGACTCCAATATTATCCGTATACCCCGAATCAAAGCAATCATTTGCGTTTGCGTCTCAGAGTAAGGACACTTGAGGTTTAAAGGGATGCTGCGCAGGAGGTGATGCGGACACAAAAGCTCCTCATCTGAACGCGCAGCTGCACGTTTAACCCACCACATCTCTTGTGCCGCGCTGTAACGCGCGTATTCTTATGCGGCATTTCGCAGAGGAAGAAGGAGAAGAACTCACCAGCGTCTTTGTGCTTTATTGTCCTTTCAGACGGGCCTGTGCGCCATCCATCCCTACCCACATACTCAGGGAGGAGGGGGAGACGGGCTCGTGCGGGTGGGTGACAAACAGAGGTAGAAGACACAGAGGCGCGTGTGCATGTGTTGCTCTTCAGTCTGTAACGACGCTGGAGCCGATTGAATAAACTTCACAGAAGCGCGCATCATTTTAGACACACGCTTTGAGGCATTTTAAGGTTTGCTTCAGAGGCTAATGGATGTAATGTCATAGTGACAGCATTGTGCAAGGGCTGAATGTTTATTTAAAAAGTTTGGAGTCAGAAGTCAAGTTAAACAAATGCATCTTCTGTATGTTTAGAATCAAAGACTTTGTTCAAAGCCGTCTTAAATTAGTATGTTTTTAATGAATTCTGTCCTTCAAACTAAAATCCTATACTCTAAAAAATGCTGGGTTAAAAACAACCCACGTTGGGTTGAAAATGGACCCAGTGGTTGGGTTAAATGTTTGCTCAATGCATGTGCTGGGCAGTTTTATTTAACACAACTGATTATGGCTGATGTAAAATGAACCCAAAGTAGGTTGAAAATTAAAAATCAGACATAATTACTAGAGGCAACAATAATAATCAAAAGGTGAACATTTATTAATAAGCAATTGAATTAATTATTATTCACTAAACGTATTAAAAAATGTTCATTAAACATATTAATAAATGTTAATTTCCAGCATACTTTGGCTTCATTTTAAGTGAGCAATACAGTAATTTTTAAACAATAGTCAGTTAATTAAAACTACCCAGCAGGTTGGGTAAACATTTAACCCAACCACTGGCTTTGTCCATTTTTAACCCAGCTTTTAACCTGGGTGATTTTTTTAGAGTATAATATTATTTTGTAATAGTTTTTAGATAAACAAGTACAGGTGCTGGTCATATAATTAGAATATCATCAAAAAGTTGATTTATTTCACTAATTCCATTCAAAAAGTGAAACTTGTATATCATATTCATTCATTACACACAGACCGATATATTTCAAATGTTTATTTCTTTTAAATTTGATTATTATAACTGACAACTAAGGAAAATCCTAAATTCAGTATCTCAGAAAATTAGAATATTGTGAAAAGGTTCAATATTGAAGACACCTGGTGCCACACTCTAATCAGCTAATTAACTCAAAACACCTGCAAAAGCCTTTAAATGGTCTC
Source organism: Zacco platypus (assembly GCA_038088235.1). NCBI lineage: Eukaryota > Metazoa > Chordata > Actinopteri > Cypriniformes > Xenocyprididae > Zacco > Zacco platypus. The sequence continues at coordinate 4,703,119 of CM076069.1, forward strand.
TCAGTCTAGTTCTGTAGACTACACAATCAAGGGGAAGACTGCTGACTTGACAGTTGTCCAAAAGACGACCATGGACACCTTGCACAAGGAGGGCAAGACACAAAAGGTCATTGCAAAAGAGGCTGGCTGTTCACAGAGCTCTGTGTTCAAGCACATTAATAGAGAGGTGAAGGGAAGGAAAAGATGTGGTAGAAAAAAAGTGAACAAGCAATAGGGATAACCGCACCCTGGAGAGGATTGTGAAACAAAACCCATTCAAAAATCTGGGGGAGATTCACAAAGAGTGGACTGCAGCTGGAGTCAGTGCTTCAAGAACCACTACGCACAGACGTATGCAAGACATGGGTTTCAGCTGTCGCATTCCTTGTGTCGAACCACTCTTGAACAACAGACAGCGTCAGAAGCGTCTCGCCTGGGCTAAAGACAAAAGGATTGGACTGCTGCTGAGTGGTCCAAAGTTATGTTCTCTGATGAAATTAAATTTTGCATTTCCTTTGGAAATCAGGGTCCCAGAGTCTGGAGGAAGAAAGGAGAGGCACACAATCCACGTTGCTTGAGGTCCAGTGTAAAGTTTCCACAGTCAGTGATGGTTTGGAGTGCCATGTCATCTGCTGGTGTTGGTCCACTGTGTTTTCTGAGGTCCAAGGTCAACGCAGCCATATACCAGGAATTTTTAGAGCACTTCATGCTTCCTGCTGCTGACCAACTTCATGGAGATGCAGATTTCATTTTCAAACAGGAATTGGCACCTGCACACAGTGCCAAAGTAACTAGTACCTGGTTTAAGGACCATGGTATCCCTGTTCTTAATTGGCCTGCAAACTCGCCTGACCTTAACCCCTTTGAAAATCTATGGGGTATTGTGAAGAGGAAGATGCGATATGCCAAACACAACAATGCAGAAGAGCTGAAGGCCACTATCAGAGCAACCAGGGCTCTCATAACACCTGAGCAGAGCCACAGACTGATCGACTCCATGCCACGACGCATTGCTGCAGTAATTGAGATACTGAATTTGGGATTTTCCTTAGTTGTCAGTTACAATCATCAAAATGAAAAGAAATAAACATTTGAAATATCAGTCTGTGAGTAATGAATGAATATAATATACAAGTTTCACTTTTTGAATGGAATTAGTAAAATAAATCAACTTTTTGATGATATTCTAATTATATGACCAGCACCTCTAAATACAATGGAATTTTAAAGGGAATTCTGAATTGGGTGAAGTATTTTTCATAAAGGCAGGCTGTCACGTTTTGTAATTTTACATTATAAAATCAGTAATATTTAGATGATAACGTCTATTTTTTACTTTAGATATTTCACATTTACAAAAAATGGAGTAGAATTTGAAAGAGGCTTTTGGGAAAGCTTGCAAAATGGTTTCCTTGATGGAAATAGGCCTATAATTGCTGAACCCTTAAAGGGTTAGTTCACCCAAAAATGAAAGTTCTGTCATTAATTCCTCACCCTCATGTCGTTCTACACCCATAAGACCTTCGTTCATCTTCAGAACACAAATTAAGATATTTTTGATGAAATCCGATGGCTCAGTGATTCCTCTATTGCCAGCAAGACAACACTTTCAATGACCAGAAAGATACTAAAACATATTTTTTTAAAAATAAACCTCATTTTAAAACCTCAATATATTATAAAGTAACGACAATACATTTTGTGTGGCAAAAAAACAAAATAACGATATTAATCTAGTAATGGCCAATTTCAAAATACTGCTTTCGAAACTTTATGAATCTTTTGATTTGAATCAGTGATTCGGTTTGCATATCAAACTGCCAAAGCCATCAGAGCCATTTGTGTTCTGAAGATGAACGAAGGTCTTACAGGTGTAGAATGATACGAGGGTGAGTAAAAAATGACAGAATTTTCATTTTGGGGTGAACTAACCCTTTAAATATATTTTCAATCAATTTTAGATTTCCAAACCTTTTGCAAATATTGTTCTAATCCAGTGATTTTGAATGACTACAACAACAGCTGATGATTTGATCTCACCACCATTGAGTCCATCTGGAAATACACGAAGAAACAGAAACAACTAAATCCATAGAAGAACAACTGTCAAAACTTTTCCAAGACACCTATGTTTTATTGTCACGTTAAGGTCTGGAAAGTATTTTTAGTTTTATTCATTGTGCAAACCAATGCCAATAATATTTTATGTGTACAGTGTTTAAAACACATAAATCCCGTGATATTTGTTGCATGATCTCTTTAATAAGTAACAAATAAAATAGCATAACAAAATATATATATTTTTTATTATTATTTCTTCACTGTCTTTAAAATGGTTTGACAAGATCGGTACATGCAGTTTTGGGACGAGTAACGCGAGTTACGTAATCAGATTATTTTTTCAATTAACACATTAATTTCAAATTTACAATGAAATATCTGTTACTTTGTCAAATAAGTAACACAAGTTACTTAATTTTTCCATGTATTGACCGACAGCTCTCCTGTCCTAATGTTCTGTTTTCCCTCCACCTTCCCCAGCTCCACCTGTATAGATCTGCTATGGGTAATTCATGTGAGCTATATTGTGCAGCAGCAGCATGTCTTACCAAAAATTGCTCTTTAATGGCATCACTGCGAACCCCATCCCCGCTTATTATATTTCATGATGGTTAGTTAAATTCAGGGATGGGATGGTTACTTTTAAAATGTATCTCACTACAAATTTCAAAATATATGTTTTAAAAAGTAATTTGTAATGTATGTAATATTAGATTACACAAGTTTTGTAACTTAATATAAATACAAACACTTTGGAATACTAATAAGATATTTAATACAAAGGGTCCACAAACAGGACTTGGTTTTTCTCTGGATATTATTTTCAACAACATCAGTTTTCCACAGTATTTCATTTAAAAAATGCAGACACAGTGCATAAAGAGCTGGGCTGAGTAAACTGTTTGAATTGCATGAACACGGTAAATTATTTTGTCTTCTGGGAAACATGGAGGTATTAGCTTCTGAAGGGCAGTCCTAAATGAAAAAATATAAACAAAATATTAAACAAAATTTACACCATCATAATCCTGTACAATGTTCACACATGTTCATGTTGTTCGTCTATTAACGCATCATTTCCTTCTTGAGCATCAGTGTTCACCTTTTGTAATAGTTGTGTATGAGTCACTGCTGGAAATGCGTGAAATATGCAGAAGATGCTGAAAAACCTGAGAATGGGCAGAACCTGGAGGATTCAAACAGCGGGACTGTTCAGGATAAACAAGGGACTTACAAACTATCACAAAAATCTGAAAACAGTAGTGGATTATTCAAGTAACGACAATTCAGATTTAAGTGTGTAGACCTATGGAAATATTTGAATGGGGTAATTTTTTTTGCTATATGTAAACATCTGCTTTGTGAAATAACTTATTCAGGATAGTACTAAATAAAAAGAACATACAATTTTTATGACCTCTCTTATTTTGTTAAAAGTATTAAAATTTTGCATGTTCTGCTAGGGGTATGAATATGAGAAAACCTGTAGGATGCTTTTGCAGTTTCAGAGTCAAAGAATCACCATTTGCTGTTTACATTACTTGCCCTTTACAGTAATCGAAAATACTGTAATTTTATCACCACCCATTTAAAATGTAACGTAATGAAATACAGTTACTCATATTTTCTATTTTAAATACGTAACTGTTACATGTTACGCGCTAACCCCAAATTAATGTACATTTTAGCTTATTCTAGAATGACTTAGTTTATTCAAATAGAATGAGTAAACATGCTTAAGTGCCCAGAAGGTAAACAGTGAGTTTGTTTGAGTCACAGACAAACCCGTGATCGGATGTTCTCCCCACATTACGTCATTTGCGGTGTTCCGTGAGTTTGCGGAATACTGTCGTCATCAAGCAGAATGTTCCCGGAAGCTGCACCAGGCAACGAGTTTTGACATCTTGTGCAGATCATTTAAAGAACGCGTCACTTTCCTGTTTTGTTTGTTTCTTTCACTTTACTTTGCTAAAGTAAAGTCTGCTTATTTACTCAGATCAGTTGCCGCTCCCAAAATGATCATGAATCTTGACATCCGGTTATCTCTCACCCGAATTGCAGACCACATTTCATAAATTATAAAGTTATCAAATTGATGTCGATGCCTTCCATTAGGCGATAGAAACAAAAAAGTAAAAAATATAATTTTAGTAACCCATTTTTAATGTGAACAAAATTACAAAACTATGGCAAGCCGTTTTGACTTTTATTCATTTTCAGGATATGAACTTGTGATATCAAGAATTAGATTTCCACTAGTAACATCGTTAATTCTTGATATCAACGATTCAATTTCCACTAGTATAAACTATAATTCTTGATATCAACAATTGTATTTTTACTAGTGAAATCTCGCCATAGGCTGCCATTCAAATTCAATTGTTGATATCAAGAATTAATTTCTTACTAGTTGAAATTCCAGTTTCACATGTCAGGAATACAATTCTTACTAGTAAAAATGCAAATTTCTGATATCAACAATTGAATTGCTACTATTAAAAATGTTAATTACTGATATAATGAATGTGGTTGTTACTAGTAAGAAAACCGTTTTAGATATCAGAAATTATATTGATATCAGGAATTCATTTTCAGATATCAAAAATGAACATTTTTCTAGTAGAAATTCAATTGTTGATATCAGGAATAGAAATTTCAACTAGTGACAATTGAATTCTTGATATCAGACATTTGCATTTTTACTAGTAACAATTTAATTATTAATATCAAAAATGCTGATTTTTACTAGTAAGAATTGTATTTCTGATATGTGAAATTGGAATTTCAACTGGTAAGAAATCAATTCTTGATTTGAATGGCAGCCTATGGCGAGATTTCACTAGTAAAAATTCAATTACAGATATCAAGAATTCAGTTTTTACTAGTGGAAATGTAATTCTTGATATCTAAAATATAATTATTGATATCAAGAATTGAATTGTTGATATCAGGAATTAACACTGTTACTAGTGGACATGTAATTTCTGAGATCAAAAATTAGCATTTTAACTAGTGAAAATTGATTTGTTGATATCAAGAATTCATATCCTGAGAATGAATAAAAGTCAAAATGGCTTGCCATACATCACTGTGTGTATGCGTTTAGTTTTGCAGAGTGAAGGAAAATACACAAATGTAAATGCAATTCATCAATATTTAGGCTACTAAGTTATCCATTATTTATTTTGTAGAGGGTTATTAAACATGAATTAGCAGCAAAACTACAGGGAAAACATATAGGCCTATTATTATTTTGTTTTTATCTACTTTAAAAACCCTGTTGACTTTGTTGCATTTCCTGCCAGTGGAATCAGTGGATTATACCAAGTATTAGAAATGTTTGTTTTCATGTTTAGAATATATTTTTTTGAAGTACGAACATTCTTTTGTATGTGTGTGTGTATAAAATATTAAGTGAATCAAAACCTAATGTGGGTCACTTTGTATTCAAAGAGTAATGTGTGAAGAACAAATAATGAAACTGCAAGTGCATGTCTTTCTTGGCCAAAGCAAATGCATATCAAATTTGCCATAAGAACACTGAGGGTCAATTTGAGGCACATTAAAAGAACTCATTTGGTAAATTACAATTTATATTTCAGAGATAACTGGACTCTTGTTGCATCATGTGTTTGAGACTGAAACCAAGTGTTCCGTTCAAAAGAATTTAGCAAAATGAAACGAACCTAAAACCCGTTGCTATGACTGGTAACAGTATGAAACGCAAACCGAACCACTAGACAGCGGTATCACCCTGTTAGTTTGTGTGTAGTTCCAGCTTTACAATTTTGAATAGCACATCCAGGAAGCTTATCTAATTGACAAGCTTTTACCATTGTGATGAATATATTGTTATTCCCATTTTTTTTTTTCAGTGTCTGAACCCTGAATCTTTGTGCACATACACATTTGTAAAATTCTGAAAGGCTACAGAGCATGTCAATCAAAAGCAAACACACATTTATTTTTTACAGCTAACTTTATTTATATAAAATACAAAACTTAAAAAAAAAATTTCAATAGGAAAGCGATAGATATGCAATCCCATACCTTTCATATCTGTGTCAAATACATCAGTGGCATACATTTCATTTCAATAATACATATTTCTGGTCATTAATATTAAAGTTGCTAATCAAGTAAAAAGGTGAAATGGTCACTGAGGAGGAAATCTGTACGTCTTTGTGAAAAGTGAGAACTCAAAGAATCAGATTAGACTGAACAGCAGCCATTTCATGAAATTCTCCCAACACCTTAACACTCCTCCATGGAAAGTAGCATGTCTTCGATTTGGATGTTTAAGAGGGGGAAATCGGTTCAGGAATAGACCCTCCAACACAAAATCAGACACACATTTAAGCATCCTTTGTACCCTCCACTCAAGTATCTGGCCTCAAATTAAAAGTATAAATGTTTATGTATATATATAAAAGAAAGGAAAAAACAACAACAAAAAAAACCCACAGGACAAACTGTGCGTCTTTCAGATGAGCATTTGCAAACGAAGAGGCAAATAAGCTGCATTTAGAATAGTTAATTGAAGTTACTGATTTGCACAAACTTGGATATGACGGACCTCAAGACAGGGTTTTGATTAAACTACATGATAAACGCTGTCTGAATGAGAACTGGTTCTGGCTGTGGAAGTCGCGTCAGAGCGTTACATTAACGCTACTCAAGTAGGGCATTGCTTGGCACGTCCAAGGTGCTCTCGCGTCCGCAGTGGGATGGCATGTTTCCAGTGCTTTGCTCCTCAGCAGGAAGTGGAAGTCCCTGGGCATGGATCTGCTGCACGCACCTCCTGCAATGAAAGTTCAGTTGGTCAAAAACAGCCTTTACCACAAATGAGGATTATTTTAATACAAGAGAATTGTTTGGACAGGGGTGTTTTACATCTTTCTAAATATTATTTGTATCATTTTAAATGTATAAAATATTCAAGAAATTCAGTGTTATTTTAGATACTACTGAGCATCTTCGTATGGTGTTTAACAAAGCTAAACAATGAGAAAATGGGTTCCCAAATCCTACTTACCAGGCTGTTCGGGACATGACGTAAAAAATACCGGGTCTCTGAAAGCCATTGAAGGTGGAGGACACGGTTACAGTGTATGCACCCATGTTCTCGAAAATCAGCCAGTCGCCAATTTGCATGTCAGGCAGCTCCCATTGCTCCACAATGCGGTCGAGCCCATCACAAGTCGGGCCCCAAATACTGCATGGGTAAAAGTGCTCATCAGGCTTGGGCTTCTACAAGAGATAGAGTTACAGGTTAGTCTAGGTGAATAACAACAATCAAAAAATCAAAAGTATTTGGTGGACAAACTCATTTCCACACCTTGAGCAGTTGGGGCTTGACCCTCGCATGGTCGTACAAAACGCAGTTGAAGGAACCATAAATGCCATCATTCACGTAGTACATCAAGTTTCTATCACTGGTCCCATCCTCTTCTTCTGAAGTCGGAAAAAAAAAACCAAGTCAGTCAAGCCACATTTATTCATTTAGTGCTTCAATGTGTTGATCCTGCAAAGTTTTTGCAATTGAAGTCTGAAAATAAACAATTTAAAAGCACATTAGAAACAAACATGGATGTTTTTGGACGTTTGATTTACCATCAGAGCCAGACTGCTCCTTCATGATGACCTTTTTGGCAATGATGTTGACCGCCAGCGTGTATGCAGACGCCACGTAATAGCGGCCAGGTTCTGCAATGATGCTCACGCCAGAGTCAGCAGGGAAGTATTTATCCAGTGCAGGGTTGATCACAGCAGCAATCTGCCAAACAAAAACAAACAAAAGTTTATCATCCAAATGTCGATCACCCAAAGCTAAGGTGATTAAAATAAATAAATAAATAAATACCTCTTCAAATTTCAGTTTGTGGCTATTGCAGCCTGGAAATCCTCCACCAATATCAAGCAGGGTCATGTTATATCCTATCTCCGCCTGGTGGACAAAACATTTTTCAGATTGAGTATATACCATGGCAGAATTGAGTACTTTTTTTCCTCTCACAGTAAAAGGCCACTCACCGCAATGTCAAAAACATAGCGTGCATCTGAGATTGCCAGGTTGAATGTCTCAGGATCATTGCAACCGCTGCCCACATGGAAACTGACTCCAATCACATCCAGCCCAAGCTCCTTTGCTCTCTCAAGCAAGAACCGGGTGCTCTTTAACGGGGCACCAAACTTCATACTTAACCTGCACATGGCCTTGGAGTCGTCGGTGATAATACGGAGCACCAGTCTGCAGACGAAGAAGATGCACTTAATTGTCATGAAAATCTTGTCAATGCATAAAATCGTCCACTTCCTCCTGTTCCATCATCTTATTTTGTAGTGGTCAACCGATATATTGGCCAATATTTGGGAATTATCAGCACAAGTGTTTCGGTTTGGCTGATTGGTGTAAAGATTATTTAAGCAAATATTCTGTAAAATAAGATATAAATTTCAGTAATTGTTATGCTTGTGGCATTTACTATTAATTAATTAAAAAGCCCGATTTCATATACATCAGCTTTTCACCAGTTACCAGCCAGATCAGAAAAATCAATATCGGTCAACCACTATTTTGCGGTGAAGTGAGACCTGGTTTTCTAGTGAAGTTACTCACTTGGCACTATCATGGCTTCGCGCCACCTTCATGAGCTCCACTTCACTGTCAAATGTCATCATCTGCACTCCTTGAGCAGATGCGTATTTGATCTGAGACAGCTGCTTGCAGGGGTTGGCATAGATGATCCTGCTGGGATCCACACCCAAAGCCTTCACCATCTGGATCTCCGTCTAGCAGAGGAGAAGAGGATTAGAGGTCGGGTTAATACAGGATTTAAGATGCTAAACACACTTACAGTTTGCTGCTTAAGTCATGTGATCATTGAGACACATGGAGAAGTCACATTTGCGATTTAAGGAACCGGAATGAAGAATTTTCCGCATACCTTGCTCGCACAGTCGAATCCAACTCCCAGAGACGCCAGCGTCGTGACGACAGGCCTGGTGTCGTTGCACTTCACTGCATAGAACGGCGTGACGCGGGGCAAAACGCGCAACCAACGGAGGTGCTTCTTCAGGATGTCACCCAGGTCAGCCACGTAGAAGGCATCTTTGTCATCCTAAAGGAAGGAGAGAAGCAATCAAAATGGTTGCCTGTATATGCAAATTTAGTTAAATTAAGATGAATGCAGAAATCTCACGAAAACATGACCATGTCACATTTCATCACAATATCAAAAACTTTTTGGATAAAAAGGAAGCATTTTACCACAGGTAAAAGAAAATAAGATACTTCCAAATTTACTGAATACATTAACATTCTTTGTTCGTTTTTGGAAATATCATGTTTAAATATGCAAATGAACATGGTCTAAAACAAATAGCCCAAAATCTCAATTGGCCGAAGCACAAAAACACTGTTTTCTTGCATAAAGCAGACAGGTAGGTATGCAGGTATAAACAAAAGGTTAACATACCCATAAGAACGACTCGTTGATCTTCTGTTCCATGGTATCACGTGCACAGAATCCCTCCTCCAGGAAGGTGAAGTCAAAGTCTGATCCAGTCGAAGTGGTCATCGTGTTTGTTCAAGACTTGATTGCAAAAGAAACTGTTAAAAGACAGGACTGTTATAAAATGTGACCTCCAAGATAACAAACTTTACTCAGTGGCAGTTGAACACGGGGAAAGACGGTCAGTGCGCTCAAAGCGGCACCTTATCTTTACTCTAATGACAGCTCAGACGGTTTACAAGGCCAGCGCTCAGACCGTAATCGCTGCTACTGTGCAGTTAAGACTCCACTTATCAGTAGTATTTTAATATCATTGACATATTTGAGTTATCTGTTGTTTGAATTTTAAAGTCTCAGTAGTTTTATTCAAAATTATATTTTTCTTGGCATTGATTAGCATTTAAATTCATCTTGAAAAACTTTTAAGTGGTTTATAGTTACTACAATAACTACAAGATGTTCACATTTTAAAATGTAAACTCTTTAAAAATTGAATTAAATGTGAAAATTCTAAATCAAACATATGCAGGATGTAGATTTAGTAGTTAAAACTCAGCATTTTCAGCAACTAATTTAACCTTTACTAAAAGTACACACATTCAAAAACATCCATAAGACTATTAATTTCCCTTTTTTTTAGTTTGAGTCACTTGTTCCCAAAACTCATGACTTACCAGATGAATGAAGAGATGGAATTAGAAGATGGCTAGCAGATGTCAGACAGCCAAGGAGGTTCACCAGTGAAGTTGAATCCTTTCAGATAAGCCTCAAGGCCAGGGCCAGTGTGTACTTCTCTCAAGCAAGAATTCTAAAAGGATAAAATGACAAGAAAATTCCAACATTCAACCCTATACAGACTCTTAAAGCATAAAGTGCATTTAACAAATCACTCCAATACACTCTGAAGATTCTGGGAAATCAAATTGTTTGTGAAACTGTCATTGCATGTATTAAAAGTTACAACACGAATTTTGTTGTTTACCGTGACGATCAATGCAATGTTAGGAAATTGTTTCTCAACGGAATTGGGAACTGAACACATTTTTGGACACATGGTGCCGGGCATTTACGAAAAGACGGGTAAAAAAATAAGTCCCTCCCCGCCGAAGAGCGCGACTACACCAGTTACCCAATAAGGAAAAGCTCTGTTTCGACAAACTATAACAGGCATTCCATTCAACCAATCACTGATCAAATCTAGCCGGGCTTCCGATTCCAGCTCAGCCAATAGAATGCACTCATACAGGCTAGCGAGGCTCTGCAGCGTGAGACTCCTGACTGACTTCATTCATTGAGCTTCAGAATAACCGTTACAAAATATTAAAAAATATACTGAGTGTTTTAGCAACTTCGCGCTTGTCAACAAAACTTGTTCCGACAATAAAGATATTCGTTATATCATTTATTAAAACCGAAGTTAAAAATACGCAGGAAAGCGTGACACCGGCCACGTTGACTCAGTACAGAAGGCCATTATGTCAAAACATCATACGACACAACGAACGTTAAGTCACAATCCTTCATTTTAAATTGGTTGAAAAAACATTTTTAACTATGTAACTAGCGACAAATCGACTAGTTTCTTAATTTATGATTAGACTGTACCATACTGAAAGTTTAGCTCAACATAACGGTTGCAATGAGGCTAAATTTCGCACAATAATATCATATAACTCACCTTAAAACGCATTTACAAAGAGTTTTCCCATTAGTTCAGACAGCTGGAAATAAAACGTTGTTCTCCTCGCACACAAAACGGATGTGGTGGTGATGTACTGGCTCACTCTCGACTTGTAACTCAGCGCTCTCTCTCAGACCTATATATAGTGACGTGGTTACCAAGGTGACGCACTAGCTGAAACCGGCTTCCTTCGAAAGAGTGAACCGGTTTGTTCTTGTTAGCGGCTTCAAGCGTGAGTTTATGGAGAAGCTGAATAAAGAACTAGTAACAGACTTCCCGCGCCCGAATGAGACAAAGTTACTTTCTCATTTGATAAATGATTCATAATTATAATACTGAAGCATGTTAATGATACAGAATCCTGTATTATATAAATATATTTAAATAAAGGTCTTGTGGTTTTCCTTGCTAAATGGAAAAGTTTATATTTGTTGAGAAGTTTCACACAAATACATTTTAGTTTGGGCAAAGAAAAGTTTGAATTGTATGCATATCAGTGTCGTTATTGACAACTAAAATTAAAACTATTAAAAATGTTCTATAATTGATATGAAGATAAAAGTAAAATATTAAGTTATAAATATGAAATATTAGATGAAAGCCTTAAAATAACATAACAACATTACTAAAACTTATAAAACTTAAAATATAAAGGTAAAAGCTAATTAATATATATATATATATATATATATAATAAACATATATATATATATATATATATATAATAAACATATATATATATATATAATAAACATATATATATATATAATAAATATATATATATATATATATATATACACACATATACATATATTTATATATATATATATATATATATATATATATATATATATATATATATAATATCCCTCTCTTTTGATAATCTATTTGGCTTTAGTCACTTTGGATAAATACCTATGTTAATTTTAAATAAAAATGCAAATATTGGGGGAAAACAGTTGTTACATTTGCAGTTCTTTTTCTGAGTTGGAGTGTTAGGATTGTCCGGTGCAGATGATGTCATTCGGAGGATAGTTTCTGTGCCTTTTGTAACTTTTCCTTCCTTGTAACTGCACCATCGGGTTCCAGTTAAAGCTCACTTTCATGACAACAGCTTTCAGTCAACATGCTGCAAGACCTTGCAGAAGATGCCAAAATGAACATTTCCTCACCTTTTGCACAAACACCCCCTTCCGTCTTTTATCTTTGCTCGCAGACTTTGTTGTCGCTCTGCAGACTTTGTTGTCATCCTGCCAGATGTGGTGAAATTAGGAGTGGACACTAAATATATCAATCCCAAAACTCCCCATAATCAAAGGAGTACACTAATCATGGTTATATCCTGTGCACCTGGTTCCAGAAAGGCACAAACAAAATTTCCCTTCTTTTTAAAATACACAATACTTAAGGAGAAAATTAGATCCATTAAGGCTCAGGAGCATCTTAACATAGATTTGACTGCATTACAAGTGCAGCATTTCATACAGAGTTCACCATTTAGGCACTTGTACGCTATACTTGTCATGTCATTTGCCATCACATTCTAACTTTATAACAGACGTTGAATGATTTGATCCTTCAATCGTCTTGAAACCACTGTGTTACGTCCATAGGGACATAAGTTACTCTGTTTTGTATGATGTAACTTGTTTCTTGTGTATATGTATACTGTGTTCCTATCTCTCTGGCTCCTGTTCTCGCTCCTTGACAGGCTAATGAGTGCCACCTGTCTCCTGTTTGAGATGGTTAGCTGGAGTATAAAGGAACCTGCAGGATGGCAGTCCAGGGAGAGAGGCTGAGGTGTTTGTTCTTGCAACTGCTGTCTTCCAATCCCAGTGCTGTTGTGTACTAAAGTGTTTGTTGATGGCTTTACTGGTAGTGTTAAGGTGAAGTTGTTAAAAGTGTAAATAACAAGAGCATTTCTGCTATTTATGTAATTGCCAAAGTGGAAAACTTTTGTAGGGAGGTGGATGCCATTTTTGTTTTGAAATTACTTGATTTTTTTCTCCTGTGTTTGAGTTGGAGAGGGAGTCAGGGAAATGTCTATGTATTTTATTTCAATTTCTTTTAACAGGTCAGTTACTTCTTAAACCTAGTCAGGGGGAAATTTTTTATTGTTTTGGCCTCTTCCCCTCCTGAAGCACTAACTTCAGTATCTTCCACGTTCTGTTAAATAAAATACATTTGGTTTATTAGCTTAACTGGTGTGCTGAGCTTTCTTGTGGACTGGCCCTGGGACTTGGAGACGGCAATTCCCTCAGCCTCTTCCAACTATTTTGTTACACCCCTTTTACCCCTAGCCTTTTCAGAGGAACTAGTAACAAGTGGGGGCTCGTCCGCCCCCCCCCCCTTTTTTATTTATTATTATTTTTTTTTTAAACTGCTACGTTGATTTGTTGAGTACTCTTTTCTCTCTTGACGTCTAGTTCCCGCTGTCTTGACTTTAGTGGGAGGGGTCACTTTCTCCCACCACAGAGACCTTTGATAGATGTAGAAAAAAGGATCTGCTTTTGATTGCAGAGTTCTTTAATATAGAAGTACCAAGACAAGAGAAAAAGCAATTAGTTAAGCATTCTTTGTTTGAACAGCTTGTACAAAATGATATTTTGCCAGAAGTTGAAGAACAACCATGCATTTATGGCAAAAGCCATGGCTGACGAGTTTGCTTCTGGTTTAAATGCCACTGAAAGTGCGTACATTGATCCGGCATTATCTGTTCGTTTAAATGAATTGGACCTTGACGTTTAAAAAAAAGGAAAATGAGAATTTGCGTTTAAAACTCAGAGTAGTAGAGGCAGAAACTGATAGAGCGGTTAAGCTCCGTACTTTAGCTTTTCGGCCAGCGGAGATGAACCAGAAACCCATCGCCCTTCCGCGCTCCAGACCTCCCTCTTTCTTCGCCCGCGTCTACTCCTGCTACACCTGTAATCTCAAATTTAAGAGATGCTCAGGAATTTTACGTCACTAAATGCATCAAGCTTGTGCCTACCTTTCGCGAGTCTGAGGTTAATGCATACTTTGTTGCTTTAGAGCGGGTCGCAGGTGAGCTTAAATGGCCGAGTGGTATGTGGGCGTTATTGCTGCAATGTAGTTTAACAGGTGAGGCTCAAGAGATTTGTACATCGTTACCAATTGAGCAGAGGTTATGAGCGATTGAGGTTCAAAGCCACTGTTCTTAAAGCATATGAGCTGGTCCCTGAGGCGTACCGCCAAAAGTTTCGAAAGCATACAAAGTCAAGGAGACAGGCGCATGTGGAATGCGAAGAGTTGCGAGAATTGATCTTACTGGAAGATTTTAAAACCTGTCTTCCTGAGGGTGTCGTCCATTTAAACGAGCGAAAGGTAACTCCGTTGTTGGATGCTGCTGTATTAGCAGACGAGTTTGTGTTACCGCATCTCAATGTGTTTCCGATCGTCAAATATTCCGTTTGCTAATAACCAATACTATTATTTAGATTTATCTTTACTACTGCATATCAGTGCAACTACCATGTAGTCAAATAACTTTGCAGTGACAATAACATGCAGTTATCTGAACATATGCAATTGTAAGTCTTTTGAAAGTTCACATGAAACAAAGTAAATTGCATTAATATTAGAGCATTTACAAGACGCATTTGAACTTTTTTTTGTATGTTTCAAACACTGACCAACCTGAATTAATCAGTCACTTCTAATCAATTAATAAGAAAAAAATACACATCACGTTTGCAAATTCATACCGGCAGTTTGACTGACAGGCGATCTGACCAATCATAACCCCGAATCCGACAAAGCAGTCAGGGGAGTTAGTAGATTAACGTTGGTAAACTTGAATTTGAAAAACTGTACTCGCGTCTTTCCGCGCTTGAAACGCCATTCCTTCTGATGTTCATTCATGTTTATTTGATGCTATAAATGAACTAGTGAGAAGAGATGATCGGTTCACAAGCCGATTGAAGGAGCTACAGCGATCTGTCACGACACATTAAAGAGACACTATAAGCTATTTATTGTTTAAACTTAATATTTGACATTAGAAACGTTTCATATCAAAAGTAACCTGCTCTGTCTTGTCTGTCTACGCGTTGTCAGTGTCGTCTTTGCTCCGAGATGTATTTTTCACTGTGTGGAGCGAGAGCGGCATGGCTTGTCGGACATAGCAACAGTAACTCAAGGGGGCAGGTCTTTGCGAAGGGTCAAATGCACTGAAATTCATTTACAAATGCTTCAAAAATCATTACTACTGGAAAAAACCATAAGCCTCTGTATTTCCATCCTTACCCTCACATCCTCGCAACCTTGTGGCTTTTGCCCTGCTCCCTTCAACTTGAGAAACTCTATGATCCATGAAGACTACATTGCTGTGGTCAGGAATACGTTTTCCAGATGCAAATGAGCCCAGACCTTTTGCAATTCACCGTCTTGCCGTCAGTCAGTGTGTTTCCAGAATCCAACCATGATTTTTTCCTTCAGAGGTCAACTAGAACATGAGGTCATTGTTTATTACTATCATCAAACACCACAAACCACATCACTTTCTCATGAATGCAATAATATTTAAAGGGTAAGAAGGTTCCTATGTCAGTTTTTTTTTTTTTTTTTTTCCCTCACTTTATTCTTAAGATTCTAGGCACCACTTTTCATGTGGCAACATTTTCCACCCTTATCGAGATCTAAATCGCTTTTCCTAATCTGTCAATCTTGCATTTTCCCTAGTCACTAATAAAGAGACATCATGGAAAGAATAGAGCTTTAATATGGTTCTTTCTCTCTAAACATCTGCCTATGGCCTTAGTGAACGTTTGAAGAATTCATGGGTTTATGTGGGTTGTGCAGTTTATAATTCTTGTAATACACTGTTTACAGCCGTGTGTTCAGTTGGACAGAGACAAAATGGCACGTGCACAAGTTTCAGGAATAGAATTCACATGACACGCGGGTTGTTCTGCGTACAGTATACAATCTTGAACTAAATCTCAAAAGCTTCATTTCTAGCAACACTGGTAGTTTTGAGTCAAAGCAGTTTGAAGGATGTGCCTTATTTCATCGAACACTTGACATAAACACAATCCTGCTGGGTAAATAATTGGAATGAGTTTTTGTTTCACTTATTGAAATAATTACAGATAGAAAGCATCCCTAAAACAAAATTACAGTACTAATATAAGATACTGCTATAAGGTAGATGTTTCCATCCACATATTTTATTGCATAAAAAAAATGCTGGAAGGAAACTGCATGATGTGCACAAAACTTGCATATAAAACGAATGCGCTCGGTTGATGAGGATATTTTTATATGAGAAGATGTGCATAGATTGGAAAGACATTTACTAAATAAATTCTTGGTTGGGTAACAAACTCAAATGTTGTTTTAGTCATTTTGAAATGCCACAGCAATTTGGTAGAAGCCATTTGTTATTGTGTAATTTCCCTTATTTATCACAAAGTCTTTGTTGGCTGCAACATATTATTTTATTACTGATATATTATTCTATGTTTCAAGGAAGTGAATGTCATTTACAGTGTCCCTGTAGGTACTGTTTTTGCACATTTTCTCTGAGAGCTAGTGCATAATGTATAATGACAGTGATTAGAGAAAGGAGGTTTCTATGTCACACATAAGCCTGCTGTATTTACCAAGACTGACCAGGTGACTGATTTTCAGGGGCAGCATCTGTGATGGAAACAAACCTAAGAGCATTAAGACACTTTATGTGTGTCACAAACACAAGTGACACACACACACACACACTGATCCAGGAGCAGGGTTAGTATTGTCAACTAAAACTATTAAAAGCATCTCTATTCATTAAAATGAAGCTAAAATAAAATATAAATATTAGTTGAAAAACTTAAACCAAACGAAAATTAGAAATGTTGCCTTGGCAATAACTGAAAGAACTTTAAGTTGAAATATTTAAATTTTTAACTAAATGAATGAAAACTAACTACAACTAAAACAGAAATAAACAGAAAAATAAATGAAGTCTAAATAGAAATATTTAAAATAATTATTATAATAATAAAATGAAAAAAGCACATAACAAATTGACAAAAAAATGTAACCCTTGTGCAACCTTATGGACATTTTTGTCCATTTCAGTTTTGTTTTTTGTTATAAGTGTGCCTTTGTTAATGCCAACTACATGAATTTTGGCTATTTTAATATTTTACCCTCATTTCCTTCAAAAAATCAATTTTACCCTCTGTACAAAAAATATTCACACTCAGGACCTTAAGGACAAAAATGTCCACATTGAAACCCATTAAAACTGCAATTTTTTAACCCAGGGCCATTTGACTTTAAAATGAAACAATATTTTCAAATAGGTATTCATTCTATCGGCAAGGCTTCAAATTTTACATTTTTACCATTTTTTACTAGATTGTGCCATATTTTTAAATTTGGCATAAAAAAGAAATACTCGCTGTATTTGTGTTTTCTACTTATGCATATTATGGAGTCAATTGTAAAGATAATGCAGCTGTAATTGTGTGGGTATGTTGGTAAGGATGTCAGAGTGTACTTTGCATGTGTTTACTGAATTTAATGTGTGTAATTATTTTGAAAGAAATTATATTGTACTGGCAATCAAAAATTCCACTCCATGTACAAGTCACACCCTTGGCAGGGTCACAGGGCCATGTGAAAACTGAAAAAGGTCAAAGAAGGTTAAAGCTTTGGTTAGGTTAAAGGTTTAGCTTTGAGGTTTTTCTTTTTCACCCAAACACGCATCTTAACCCTTGATTGCACTTTTTCACTTGTTATTGTTTTTGTACGGAGATAAAAGGTGCGCTTGAATTTGAAGCAGACGTTCAGAAGCCCCGAAACACATTATTTTAGTTTTCACCACAAGAAAATGCTGATTGTTTAGTCTGGTAGATTTTATACAAAGTTTGAGTTCACACAGGTGTTCGCACAGGTGTCTTCACAACCAAACCTATGTGGTGCTTGAGGGGTTCATTGTTTCATTTCATTGTTCGCAAGATGAAGAGAAGATTGCAAGATAACTCAGCAGTTACTCATGATGATTATTTTTATAGACAACAACAGTGGCGTTATGTAAAGAAACCGATTTGTAAAGCGTTAAATTCTGAAAATGAATGAATGTTTGATAATTATGAATAGAAGAGATGCTGATAAAAAAAGAGTAAAAGTGGAAAAAAATATTAATAAATCATATTTCTATGATTTCTTTTGGCATGGACATTTTTTTTAAAAATCTGACACTACATAAAAAATAAATGCCTCAAAATTAAATTTGTTGTTTTTCATTGACACCCAAGAATCTAATAAGCAAAGAAAAAAAATTCTGCTTAGCATTTAGTTTATAAAAATAAACTACAATTTTCAATTTTTTCATAAAAAATACCTTTGGCATTATTAAAAAAAAAACAGTATTTAAAGGGTTACAGTTCTTAAAATTAATGAATGTTTGATATCTATGCTAGAACAGATGGTGGTTAAATTGACATCAGTGAAAGTGGAAAAAAATATTCGGATATTTGGGATAAAGTTGGGATACCAAGCACAGTCCGGTACCTAAATGCGTGGACATTTTTGTCCATTTTTCATCTATTTGTAACTTTTTTTTTTGATGCTCAAGGGTTAAAATAATAGATCTAATATAAAATAAGATTAGTTGGAAAAAAAATAACAATAAAACTGAAAAAAATTAAAACTAATTAAAAATATTAATAAAATTATAATAAAACTAAAATAACACTGTCCAGAAGAGACATTTAAAGGGTTAGTTCGCCCAAAAATGAAAATAACGTCACCACCCTCTTGTCGTTCCACACCCGTAAGACCTTCGTTCATCTTCAGAACACAAATTAAGATTTTTTTTAATGAAATGCAAGAGGTTTCTAAACCACACATTGGCAGTGACCTCATTACACCTTTCAAGGCCCAGAAAGGTAGTAAAGACATTGTTAAAACAGTCCATTTGACTATTGCGTGGATTTGCCTTGGGTCTTCCGGTCTCCTGGCTGCGCCTCCAGCCATTGATTCCGTCACTCCACCTCGGCCCGCCGATCCGTCGTCCTCGGCCTCCAGGACCATTGGTGCACCTAGGGGATCTATTTTCATCTCCCTCGTCTCTGTTAGTCTTCCCCTTGGAGCCGACAGCCAAGTCTCCACCATGGCCATGGCCATTGTCCTGGCTGAGGTATGGGTCTCCGCCTGGCTCCTCCTGCTCTTGGCTCCTTCCACCATCATAATAATGTAATTGTATGTTTTATTGTAAATGAGTTTTGGTTTCCTTGTCTGCCTGCCCATCCGTGTTCCTTGTTAGTCTCACTGGTTTCAGCTCTACACCTGTAGTGTTTTACCTTGATTTCTCTGTAGTTAAGTATGTAATGGCTTGTTTTCACCAATCAGTATGGTACAGTACAATACGCAATTATTTATGTTTCAATTGTCAGAAGTTGTGAATGGTTGCAAAATACCAAACCACTTTTTTGGGACCCTACCGTTGGGATACCAAGCACAGTCCGGTACCTAAAGGGTGGAGCTAGACTCACTGCAGAAAGAATCGTCACTTGCGCATGCAACAAGGGGAATGACAACAGTGAAAAACAGTAACAATGCCAACAATCAAGAACAAGATCTACTGTATGTCCTCTATTGTTGTTTACCGTGTCGCTTTCTTCTTCATCCGAGAATACGCTGATTGCTACTTTCCGGTTTTGAGCTGAATTTCGACTCCCTGCCAAATTATTACCCCCCTCTTTGAAGTCGCAACCTGATTGTCTAATCCTAACCCCACCCCTAATACTAAACCTATCAATACTAGGGGGTAATAATTTGGCACATACACCACACTTATCAAGTAAGTGTACTGTTGGTGGTGGAAACGCAAGCCAGATCAGGATTTACTGTACTGTACTGTAGCGCACAGCGGAAACGAATCATTAGTTTTTAGTTTCTTCAGTTCTATCTTCTGTGTCCTTAACGATGTGAGTTATACCATGGTTTTCTCCTGCGTGATTCATTTTTGTATTATAATTATTTTGTATTCCTCGTGATTGTGCACTTCATTGCATCGACGTAACACAATCTTACCTGTTTCATTTATGTATTACTGACAAATATGCATGACATGCCTCTTTGAGTTTGTTGTATACAGACATGAATGATTCTTCAAATCTTGCATTGGGTTGAGTTTTATGGTTGAAGGAAATGTCTGTAAACTTAATGGACAATGTACTGCCAATTCATTTTTCTAACTCTAGTTATTTTTTACATTCTTATGCATTTTTGATATAAGGGCAATACAAGTGTAGTGTCACAGGTCATGACGTAGTTTAGACAGCAGTCCTTTAATCCTCACACTGTGTAAACATGGGTAAAGAGATTCTTTCTTCTTTAAGCCAGCAGAGTCTGGATTAAACGTGTTCTTAATCCTATCACAATTTACTCACATACTTTCACACACTTAAACAATATGCAAAGTGCCTTCAGAACATGTTCACTTCATGCATGTGATGCCTGCTTGCCAAAACTTTACATAGTTTAGCTGGCAAACATGTTTTTCCCCAAAGCAACTTACAGTATATTCAAATTACTCAATTTATCAATGTATGCGTTCCCTGAAAACTGAACCCTTGACTTTTGCTTTGCTACAGCTTATACCCATCTAACAAGGAAATGTTTCCATAACTTCCATTAATGTTCTGAAGCTTTTATACTCTACTCTGTGTTTTAACACAGTTTTTGGTACTTAAATTTTTTGTTTATTTGAAATCCATACCTGTGGCTGTAAGAAATTAATTGCTTACGTTTGGGAACCAAGAATGTTAACCAAGAAAAAACGTTCTTAAAACATTTAAAATGTACAGAAAACATTCCAGAAACAACGCTTTCACGTCATTTGCAAAATTATGGATTGGAATGTTTCTCAAATGCTTACATAAACCAAGAAAAAAATGTATTTAATGCATTTTTTAAATGTAAATACAGACTACAAATGCGGGCCATAAAGGATAAAACGAGTAGACTCTTCATATCTCAGTGTAAGACTGATGCCGGACTCTCTGGACCAAGAGAGGAATACTCTCAAAGGAAATGAACATTTGAGCTCTCTCTTGCAAAATTAGCGTCCCCATCCGAGTTGATCACACCTCAGCATTGCCTTGATCTGCATTCTCTTTCCTTCACCCCCTCTTCCCCCATCTCTTCTCTCTACATGTGGAGATGATCTGAAATTCCCAAAATCTACATGGTTTAATGTGAACAGTTGTCACACAATGCTATACATG
This sequence comes from Zacco platypus, assembly GCA_038088235.1. Lineage (NCBI taxonomy): Eukaryota > Metazoa > Chordata > Actinopteri > Cypriniformes > Xenocyprididae > Zacco > Zacco platypus. The sequence continues at coordinate 4,724,601 of CM076069.1, forward strand.
TTTGATATCATTGGAAATGTCTCAGTGTGACTGGTACAAAGGTCTCATTCCCACAAATGTAAAACAAAAGGTGTCCGAGTTTAGAGATATTTTGCTTACTGTTGTTGGTGTGACCCCTTTCACAGGGTGTTTCATGCAAATAGATTTCTGCCCCCCCAAAAGTGTAAACTACTCAGTCTGAGACTCTGATTAATGCAAACTTCCATTTTGAACACGTTTCCATTTGAAAGAAGTTTCTGTCTTGGCCTTGCAGGACACTCTGCAATATGCATTTTTCTAATGTCAGGTATGCATCTTTTACTCCATTTCTGAGCATTTGATGTTTTGTATTCATCATCTTTGAATTGCTTATGTAATTGTAGTCCTCCACAGACCCTCCCATTTAACAACGATCTGTTTGAACTTTGGCGGCGAGACCTTTGACATCTGCGTTCTTCAAGGGACATCGCCTCTGGGACGCAGCCTAAGAGTATGAAATTACTCTAGACTTACAACTAGTGTTATTTTAGTTTTAATATTATTAATATTTTTAATTAGTTTTTTTTATAATATTAGTTTTTTCATGTTTATTTTAATTTATTTTTTTAGTATTTTTGTTATGTGCTTTTGTCATTTTATTATTATTTTTTAAATATTACTATCTAGGTTTAATTTACTTTTATTTCAGTTTTATTTTTTTTATTCCATTTTAGTGCTTCAATTTAAACTGCCATGGCAACATTTCTAATTTTTGCGTATTTTATTTTTATAACTAATATTTTTTATTTATTTTATTTCAGCTTTATCTCAATTAACAGAAATGCTTTTAATAGTTTTAGTTTTAATTAACAATAATATCCTTGTTTACAACAAACACAAAATTCCTATACACGTGTTCTGTATTTCTTATGAAATGACTTTCTCAACAGGAAACTTACTAGGCATCAGCGTCACGAGTTTACATAACGGGCGTATCTGGATGTGTGCAAACACGTATGGTGTAGGCTGGGTAATATTGCCTTATACATATAGATATGAGCCAGTACTCTTACTCAATACTCTTAATGACATGAATCCAGTTATTTGTACCCTCCTTCAAATCAACAACAAACAAAAAAAAGCTTTTGGCCCACATACACCTTTCAATAGTTTGAGGTTGCTAAGATGAAAGAAGTGTCCCATGATCGGCAGGGCTGCATTTGTTTGATAAAAAATACAGTAATATAGCGAGATTATTACAGTTTAAAATGAACAATTTTCTATGCGAATATATTATAAAATGTAATTTATTCCTTTGAATAATAAGATGAATATTCAACATCATTACTCCAGTCTTCAGTGTCACATGATCCTTCAGAAATAATTCTAATATGACTTTCTGCTTAAGAAACATTTATGATTATTATTGATGTATTATTGATTTTTTATTTTTGTGTGTATGTGTGGAAACTGATACATTTATTTCAGGATTCTTTATTGAATAGAAAGTGTAAAAATGGTATTTATTTGAAACAGAAATCTTTTGTAACAATGTAAAAATAATCCATTCATAATAATAATAATAATTTTCTGCAATTCTCACATGCTGCCAGTAAGTAGAGATAATATACTCAGCCATAGTTTACATTGGAATGAATCTGGACAATGTTGTTCAGGAAACAAGCACAAACTTCTTCTTACTGGCTGAAGGCTGTTTAGACGTCAGCTGATGACATCATCAAAGGGTCAAGTAAGACAAGTAAGACCTGTCCAAAAATGGTATCGTAACCCTATATCTACCCCTGAACCTAACCCTATGCATAGCTAAAATCAGAGTGAAATGATAGGTGAATAACACAGATGTGGAAGCACCTATCCCTGGTTGTAAGCCTAAAATTGACACAACATGGAAAATTGTCCTTCAAATCTGATTGGTTGAATGAAATGTTGTTCCAGGATGAACAGAGGTTGATTGTACTTGGTGAAATCACGTTCACCATCACGCAAGTTCCTCACAGACTGGGTTCTTTCTTTCTCTTTCTTTTTCTTATTTTGTGTTTTTCTGTTGGCTGGGAATGTGAGCCTGTAAAATATTTCAAGGTCATGTTAGGACATGTGAGGGAGGAAGTTGTTATTTGGCTTGATGTTGCCATCCAGTCGTTCTAAAAGTTGGATCAGGGCAAATACACTTCATTTATTGTGCTCATGTGATTTCTGACATTAAAACCCAGTGTTTTTGATTATCGTTTTGGTGAGGATGAGTACTGAAGGTTTTGTACAAAATGTACCATAATAAAAATATTTTTATGATTTAAAACTGTTCTGGAGATCTGGTAGTTTAAATAAACTACTGAAGGGGTGGATTTTGAAACCACTGCCGCTTCAATATATAGATTTTGAGTGATTTTTTTTATGAAGTTATTAATCAACATTTATCTTTCTAAATATTAAATGACTTGAATAACTTCAACTTATATTAAAACATTTATTTTCCTTTTATTTTTCAAACGATAGAAAATAATGTTGGATATTGTCTGTACCTCTGACTATGTGCGCTAAGTGTTCTGTACAGGTCCTTTATGGGTACTGGTGGACAACTGGCACTCTGCTTGAGACCTACAGATGCCTTGATCTGACTGAACAGGACATCCTGTCCCTAAGTTCAGGGCCCAATCATCAGCATTGTGATAGAAGAAGATATGCTTCTGACTCTCTGTCCATGTGTGGAAAATGACCAGTTATGCCTAGTTTTCTAAACCAATCAGAATGTTAGTAATGACGTAGTTAGTGGACTCTGTTAGCGTATAATTGTTATGGAAATGGAAATGTACAAGAGAGAGCGGCCTACGAACTCCTTGTGAGACTTGAGTCTGGCTTCTGCTGATGAAACTGCAAACTATTCTTCAGTAAAATGTTCTTCAAATCATTTTTTTTCAACTCTGACTCTGGGTCTTCATGCATCATATCTGGTCTTTCAGGTCTTTAACTGTAAAAAATCCCCAACACTATTAATAAGTACTATAACGTCTACTGTTTAACTTCTCATTTAAGAAGTAGAAGCATATAATTTAACACTATTTTGGCTATTCTAAAATAATTCCATCTTTGATGACTAGCCTGCTCTGTTTTGGCAACTTGTTTAATGAGTTAAAAGCGTAATGACTTTAACAATCAGCTTTTTAAGTTAAGGAGAACCAAAGTGGAGGGATTTGCGTGGCTTCTCTCTCTGTTACATCATGTCTCAAGAGGTTTGTGACCACACTCTTCTGCTGTCGTATTTAAGCCCCAGTTCTAGACAAAATGCATTAGATGACATTTTTCCCTGCTTTTGATCTATCTGGGCTATGGCTTTAGCAGGTGAGCGTAGACCCCAAAGTTGGCCATTTATTTCAAAAGCTGACTTTTGCAACAAAGAGATGGCGATAATCTCAATAAATGTCATTTATGACTACTGTCAGGTGCTCCTACACTAGACCAACAGACAGGACAGATGCCAAGACCCAGTGTGCTGATGTCTCTCTCTCTGGCCGCGGCACTCGAGTCAGCACATTTCTCTTTTCAATTCCTCCCGCAGAAAACGAGGGAGACAAAAGAGGGAGATCAGAAGAAAAGCGTAAATGACGGCATGATCAAAAGGGGATAAATGAGGGCAGACAGAGTGCAAAAAAGAGACGTCAAAGGGAAGCTCGCTGTGATTGAGACAAGTTTTCTACACACATGAATGGACATTTATAGAGAATGACAAAGTGCCAGCAGAAATGGGCTCATGCCTTTGTGGAAAAGAAGTGCACTTAACTTTACTGAATGTGTACTTCAGATCTTAAAAGTATATTTTTTTTTAAAAATTGAAGATAATGTATTAAAGAAATAAGATGCACTTAGTGCACTTTGTAATAATGTCAAATTAAACATTTAAATGTACTAAATTGCAACTTTATTATTACAAATGTGTAATTTATAATTATTTTAAATTACATCACACACAAGTTTCTATAGAAAAGAGCCCTTAGAGGCATTCAAAAATGTTTTATTTTCCTTCGAGAAGCTTTGCATTCTCTCCCAAAGAACAAAAATTAGTGGGCAAATTTATTTTTCCTTCCCATCTCATATTTTTTCATCACCATGTCCCTTTAGGGGAAGTGATTGGTTCATTAACCCTCGATACACATAATTCTAAGTCCTCTAAATGATCAGCATGATCAAAACTTTGCTAAAAAACCTGTTGTACACAATCTAGTACATGACTTCTGTTGTCTGATTGATGGTTTAGACTTTTTTAGCAAATAAAAGTACAGTATTTTACAAACTTAATATTGAAGCAACTTTTTTTTTTTTTTTTTGAAAAATCATTTGATCAATCAAAAATCAAATGTATCAAATCTGATCATCAAGTTTTTGAGGAATGTTTATTTATTTGTCTCTCAGGCCTAGTCCACATGTACATGGGAATTTTTATAAATGGAGTTTCCTTCATTTAAAAAAATATTTGTGTTCACACAAGCACGGTTTAAAAAAATATCTGTCCACACGAAAACGCAAAAACAGGCTATGAAGCACTGTCTAAAGACATGTTGGCCAATCAGAAGCCTGGAAAAAAGTTTATTACTGATTCCGGTACGCTTCCGGTAACAAAGGAGATAACACTCCGACTTCACTGGACAGAATCTCTGGTTTCACCGTTTACACAACAGAAACAGCCAAACCGTGTTTGGTTCTATATGGCTTGGTGGTTAGTGTTGGGGCCTTCAGGGATGATGTTGTGTTATTGCCCCATATCCATGCTCTTTCAACCCCATAACAGATGAATGTACTGTAAAAAATTGCTGTAAATTTACAGCAGAAATTTACAGTACTGAACTGTTTTCTAAAATTACAGTTTCTTAGTTGGCAAGAGTGAGAGACACGTCTTTTTCAGTGGAAGTCATCTGCATTTAAAGTGTGAAATTGAAGCTTATTTACAGGTAGCAGACCACGAGTGAATCTAAAATAAGTGTGTTTACTTTTAATCTTATTAATTTCATTTAATTTTGTACTTTGAGACAGTGGATGTTGCTAAATTTATTGTTCCTCAAAGTTAAGTGTGCGTGTGTGTGCGCTCACAGCTGGTTGCATATTATTGTTCTATCATTATGTAAAAATTACTCTAATATAGAGGGAAACTCGTCAACAACTCATGGTGTGGAGACATACAGACGGTTGATGAGCACTGTTCACCAGATGTGGAGTTTTTACTGCTGAAGTGCCGTCCTTATTATCTACTGAGGGAATTTACTACTGTGGTTTTGGCCGCTGTTTACATCCCCCCGGGAACTAACTCCACGGCAGCACTCAGCAAACTCCATGACGTCATCAGCGCGTTTGAAACGGCTCATCCTGACGGTATTTTTATTGTTGCTGGCGACTTCAACCAGTGTAGTTTACAGACTGTATTCTCCAAATACCACCAGTATGTGGACATTCCCACCTTTGATAAGAACACTCTTGCCCATGTTTATAGTAACATACGCGGTGCATACAGTGCTGCACCCCGCCCCCACTTCGGACACTCAGACCACATCTCTTTGTTCCTGTACCCTGCTTACAGACAAAGACTGAAACAAGCACACCCTGTCACCAAACAGATTAAACTCTGGACTCCAGATACTGACAACACCCTGCAGGACTGTTACGCTCTGACAGACTGGGATGTGTTTAAAGCTGCAGCCACTCTGGAGGACTCTTCTGTCAGCATACAGGATTATGCTGAGTATGTGACTGGGTACATCAGCACTTGTGTCGATAACATCGTGCCCACCATACAAATCAGGAAGTTTCCCAACCAGAAGCCCTGGATAAACAGTCAGGTACGTCACATGCTGCGTGCCCCCTCTCTTGCATTTAGATCAGGCAATGAAACAGAGTACAAAGCTGCGAAGTATGGACTGAGAAAAGCCATCACAGTGGCCAAGAGGCAGCACAGAGAGAAGCTGGACAGCTTCTATTCTACTGCTGATTCAGGGCGGATGTGGCAAGGCCTTTAGCACATCACAGACTACAGGACCACCACCAACAACATCACCTCAACAGACAGCCTGCTGGATGACCTCAACGCATTCTACACCCGCTTTGAGGCCCCCAGCTACACTGCAGTGAGGGCAGGACCAGACAACATTCCTGGGCGGGCCCTCAGAGCATGTGCCAATGAGCTGGCTGATGTTCTCACCTCCATCTTCAACCTCTTCCTCAGCCAGAGCACCGTACAATCATGCTTCAAGACCACGACCATCGTCCCCCTGCCTAAGAAGAGCCCACCCATCTGCCTGAATGACTACAGGCCAGTGGCACTCACCCCAATCATCATGAAGTGTTTTGAGAGAGTGGTGCTGGCCCACATTCAGAGCAGCATACCAGACACCATCGACCCCCTGCAGTATGCCTACCAGCCCAACAGGTCCACAAGGACTCATACCTAAGGATACTCTTCATAGACTACAACTCTGCCTTCAACACAGTCATCCCTCACAAACTGTCCACACTTGGTCTGCACCCCACTGTCTGTGACTGGCTCCTAGATTTCCTGACTGGCAGGCCTCAGTCTGTCAGGATTGGTAATAGGACTTCAGCCAGCATCATCACAAACATTGGCACTCCACAGGGCTGTGTACTCAGCCCCATCCTCTACACCCTGTTCACCTACGACTGTGTCGCCTCCCACAAGAACAACCTCATCCTGAAGTTCGCGGACAACACCGCAGTGATAGGACGCATCGCTGGCGGTGACTAGGCATTCTACAGGAGGGAGTTGGCCAGTCTGGTGTCATGGTGTGAAGACAAAAACCTCACCCTCAACTCTGACAAGACAAAGGAGATGATTGTGGACATGAGAAAGGAGAGGAGATCGCATCAGCCACTGTTCATCCAGGAACTTGAAGTGTAGAGGGTGAGCAACTTTAAATACCTGGGTGTCCACATCAGTGAGGACCTCACTTGGACACCTCATATCACGCAACTGGTCAAGAAGGCCCAACAGCGGCTGTATTTTCTGAGAAGGCTAAGGAAGTTTGGCTAGTCATTTTTCAAGAATACTGTACTATGTACTATGTACTGTGTAGCACCAGTTCTACTTTGTCTTGGCGCCAGTGTATGTGTAGTATTGTGACGTCTGATCTTCGGTGTCGTGACACGCCAGCATTGGGGGCGGGGTCTGGGCTGTGTGTTGTCTTGACATTGTGGGCTGCCGTGGCCATTAAAGCATGTGTTAACCAGCCTCACAAGTCGGCGAGTTATTGTGTCTCATCCACACACTGGCGTGGTGGCAGCATTACCAAATCCACTCCTTAAATATATTCGTTGAGCTCACGTGAGAGCAGCAGATATCTGTGGATTATATTTGCCGATGAGACACGAGCCGTAAGCATGGCGAACACACACAGAGCACCGAAGCAGTGGTCGAGACGGTGAATTCCTTTGAGAACTGTCGTCAAAACCTTATTTACACGTTATCATTGGACACTGAATTTGCCTCGTTTTTAATCAATGGCGTGCACTGGGAAAAGGGGACGAGAGCTTCGCATATAGGGGTTTCACAGATGATAACGAGGAAATTCATGCAGCTCAACGACGCACGCGTCAACAAAAGGTTAGCATGCTGGAGCTTATGCTGGGACAGATTGCTATTTACTGTCCAGTTATATCACGTAATACTATCATTAAAAATTCCACTTGTATTGACCATATATGGCAAACAATCAGGCTACACTTCGGATTTCAGTCCACTGGTGCAGATTTTATTGACTTTACTGCTATTAAGCTAGAGCCTAATGAGGGTCCAGAGGACTTATACCAGAGACTTATGGCCTTCGTTGAAGACAATCTACTCAGTAAGGACTCTGGCATTACTCATGGAGGTGCGCCTGTTGTGGAGGATGAAGAACTTTCCCCCACAATAGAAAATTTCATTGTGCTTACATGGCTTTGACTTATACACGGCGAGCTACCAAAACTCGTAAAGCAGAGGTACTGCACTGAATTGCGGTCTCGTTTGCAGTCTCGCACTCTGGCGTCCATAAAGCGAGAGATATCTCAAGCCCTAAGCTCATTATTGGATTGAGCTTCAGTCATCAGAGGATGCTAGGACTATGCGCTCTGCTGTGTCCAGCGCTCCAAGGCAGAGACTGACGTTTCTGGGACGATTCAGGAAGTCATGTCCACTGTGTAAAGAGGCTCACAGACCAGATAATCACTTTCTTAGTAAGTGCCCCCAAGCACGGCAAGTTGCGGGCTCCTCGGGCCATACAGAGGGTGAATCTGAAGATGGTATTGATGAATCCGTGTGCTGCACCTTGGCAGTGCAGCATGTTCGCATTATGCAGTCACCATGCCTTGATGCTTTCCATAGCTATGCCCCAGTCAGACTGACCATTGACAGTGGTGCTACAGGAAACAAGATAAGAGCAGCTTGTGCCAGCAGACTGGGTCTTAAGGTCATCAGCAGTACTCAGTCAGCTCACCAGGCAGATGGCGCTTCACCTTTAAAGGTACTTGGTGAAACACACACCCACTTCCACGGAGATGGACATGAGCTGTACTTTGAAGGGCTTGTTGTAGAAAATTTAGACTCTGATATTGTCGCTGGCATACCATTTATGGAATGTAATGACATCTCTATCCGCCCTGCTAGACACCAGGTTTGTGTAGTGTCCAACACATATGAGTATGGTGCCAGACGGACTGGGGGGGATACACACGCTGTCTGGCGAGCTCATGTCCTCCGCGCTACATTGTCATATACTGTTTGGCCTGGTGACTTTGTAGAACTCGAACTTCCAGGCGAACTAGTAAATGTTAAATGTCGCATTCGCATGACTTATGTCCCAGAACCACCACCTGAGCAAACCCTGTCCGAGATCTCAAAGACATTTGCTCCTAACTCCAGTCTGACACTGTTCTCTGACCTCGTCTCATTAGACCCAGACAATATAATGACTCCAGTTATCAGAGACAAATTTTGGAAAGTCCACAGGGAATTCGATGAGGTTTTCAACCCGCAGTTTAGGGGTTATAATGGCCCCTTCCAGGCTAGAAAAAACATGGGCCCCAATTGTTCTAACATGTGAAATTGAGCCTGCAGTTCTTGTAACTGGCCTCTCGAGTACTGCGGAACTCTACCCTTCCGTTGAGGTGGTTGAACAGGGCCCATGTTTACTCAAGCCTGGAAGGGGCCAACAGCGCCATTATAACCCCAAAACTGCGGGCGTTGCTATCCTCCCTTCAAGTTATTCTAGCCGCAATGCTAAAGAGTGCAAAAGCCCCACGTGTCAGGTGTGTGGCTTCATCCAGGATTGCATGGCCTCGGTTGTGCGCCGTTCCGATGTTAGTGACATTCTGCAAGGAGCACAGAAAATTCCCTTCTCAAATAGAGCGTCCTGGTTGTCTATACAGGCAGCATGTCCGGACCTTCGTAGAGTTTGCACACATCTTCGCCAAGGTACGCGCCCTTCCAAGAGAGTAACCAATGTCAAAGATGTGAAATGCTATTTAAACATTACCACTTTGGCAAAAGATGGGCTCTTAATTGTACGTCGTCATGCTCCGCTAGTGAAGTCCTCCGAGTGCATTGTTGTTCCAAGGATTGTGTTGCATGGCTTGCTTATGTCATTGCTCATCAGATTAAATCACCCTTCTGCACATCAGTTGAGACTCGTGGTTAGCTGATGTGTGATTTGGAGGCAGCTATCCAACATACCAGTAAGGGTTGCCATCAATGTGCTGCTTTGGCTAAGTCCCCCTCGTCCGTGGTGGAGCAATCCAGCTGTGACCCACCTGAGACTGTAGGGTCCTCCTTTGGGGCTGATGTGTTGAAACGTGAACGGCAACTTATCCTGATAGTTCGTGAATGTGTGACATCCTTCACGGCTGCTATGTTAATCACAGATGAGCGAAAAGAGACTGTGACGAGCAGGGTGGGCGAGAGCCGTGAGGGAATGGCGCGAGGCCGGTGACGCGAGTGTTAACGAGCTTCAGGTGCTCTGCGCACCGGTCTCGTATCTCTCACGGAGGAGCTCCGGAAGCATAAAGGAGGAGCGACGACAGTGAAGGACGAGAGAGGACCAGGCCTGGAATTTATGTTGTGTTTTATTTTGTTGGTGTGGGCGGCAGTCGCCGTGAGGAACTGCCGCCCTTATACTTTTTGGTTTTATTATGAGTTTATTTGTTTATTAACCCCTTTAACCCTAAGGGTATTTTCAGAATTCTTTTTTCTGACTGACACACAAAAAAGTAAAGACTCGTAACTCCAAAACCGTAGCAAGGAGAACAAATTGGAAAAAATGAAAAAAAATCATATATTTATATTTAAAAAGGAATTAAAAATGAATAAAATATGGTTGGGAGTTCATTCTTTTTTTGTTATGTTCCTCTATATGTGAGCTGTATCTGGCTCAAATTTTGAGGTGATCGGATAAAGTTTTCAAAAGTTACAGCATTTGGAACAAATTTAAAATTTTTGATTTTTTTTATCTTATTTTTGACATGCACTGAAATAATGACTCATAACTCCAAATCTCTTACAAGGAGAGTCAAAAGGTTGGTATCATTTGAAACATAATTTTTTACTCTTTTAAATAAAAAAAAAAAAAATTTAATTCGGACAATGTCTTGCTGAGAAACCACTGAAAAAATAAAAAAAAAATTAAAGTTTTCTCATTTCATATTTCAAATATTTCATATTTGATATGCAATAACTCAGAAATGAAATGAGGTAGGAGGAAAATTCTTTTTTGGGGATGTTCCTCTATATGAGACCTGCATCTGGATATCTAATTTGTGGTGATCCCATGAAGTATTCAAAAGTTGGAGCATTTGGAATCAAGGTGGCCTTTTTTGTTTAGCCCTCGTCGCCCCCTAGTGGGTATTTTTAAAATCGCACTTTCACGTGGAGTAGCGCGTGATCCACACGTGGGAATCCGTTGATCTTGGCGTCATTTCAACCGGGAGCATCCACTGTAAGTAATGATGTGCTGATTTTCCACAATCTATGCCTGTTTCATGAAGTTTTATGCTGAAATGCCACTTGATAGCTACATTTAGTTTTAGCTATAGCAGCTGTGCGCCTGTGGAGGTTTATGTGTCGTAATTTCGCGATCGATATCTCGTGATCGCTTCATTGGATTATGACGATGTTGGACTCATTTTAATCATGAGAATTAGCTGTAAATAATGATGCCCAATTTACCACAATCGGTGCATGTTTCATGACGTTAGGAGCCAAAACATGACATAAATGCTGCATCAGTTTATTTTTTACATTTGGGTCTTGTGGGGTTTCACGTACAAAAAAATCACTCAAGTTTAGTCAAAGCCCAAAACAATTATGCTCGTTGTATTCTACTCCATGAGACCTTTCAAATGACATATAACACATGATTATCTGAGCTATATGATGCATTTGACACATTGGCGTACATAATAATAATTACAAAATCATAAATTATGAAAAAAATTTTTTTTACTTTTCAGTAAATAACTCTGCAGTACTTTGGATTTATTCAAAGTGCTTACATTCATTGTAAAATTCAGACTCTAAGCTTTCAAATGACACCTATTTTGTGATGGCTGGAGTTTTGAAAAATATGATTATTAATATTTTTATAGGTATGATTTGCCCGCGGGCGGTACACTCCGGTTTAGAGTGTTAACTCAGCACTCGTTAAGAGTTGAAAGCAATGAAAAGCTGAGTTTCTAAGCTTTAAAATGATACCTCTTTTGTGTCATTCCTCCTAGTGGTTGCTTAGTAATATGATTATGAATTTTTTCGCGGGGGGTGTTTGCCCGCCGGCGGAACAGTTCGGGTTTAAAGGGTTAAATGTGTTGAACGTTTGCCGGTTCCCGCCTCCTTCTTCCCGTTCTTAAGAACTTTGTTACAGAGACATTGCGGGATGGTATCGTAAGCCTGTGTATCGGTCTCTGTCCACTTGATGGTCCTCTTGCGGTGGTCAGGACTGATCCAGCTCCAAGATTCGCAGCATTAACAGATGATGAGGTGCTCGCACAACACAGATTGGCCATTGAGATGGGTGAAGCTAAAAATGTCAACAAGAACCCTGTCGCTGAAAAGGCCGTTCAGGAGCTGCAAGGTGAAGTTTTGCACTTGGAACCACACTGTCAGGTTTTAACTCCTATTCTTTTGTCTGTGGCCATTGCTCAGTTAAATAGCCGTATCAGATCGCGTGGCATGTCAGCCCGTGAGATGCTGTTACAACGTGACCAGTTCTCTCTTGAACAGTTACCAGTCCGTGATCAGGAGTTAATTACACAACAACACGCGCAATAGCAATAGCAGAGCCAGCATCGCCACCCTTCGGGACTGTTAGCAGCACAAGTGGCCTATACGAGAGCAAGAGTGCGTCCCCGCTGAAGGCAGAGATTGACATTAGTCAGGGGTTGGCTTCCCCCTTGCATGTCCCAATGCCGACCCCTCGGCGTTCTGATCATCTATGTCGGCTCCCTGTCAAGCTGATGGACTATGAGCTGCAGTAGGCATGCAGTCTCAACTTGTATCCTTTTGCGGGGTGTGGGAGAGAGTTTTGTTCGATATGATTTGTTTTGATATTTGTGTGCTTGGTGTCCTTTTCTAACATTGTCTTTTTTGTTGTCACACATAGCTATCCCGGTTATCCCACTGTGTTTTACAGGTTAGCAGTCACTGTAAGAGACGGGAGTGTGGTCTATGGAAAATGGGTGGCGCCAGTGTATGTGTAGTGTTGTGACGTCTGATCTTCGGTGTCTTTGGTTCGTATAAAGACCTGCTATCATCTTTTTCTGGCGGATCCATGCAGCTTAGTCCTCATACTTCTACGACAAGATCAACAGCGCTACAAACACACACTCACTCTTCAAGACATTCAACGCACTCCTCTGTCCCCCTCCATCACCACCCACCACATCTTTAACTGCTGATCAATTTGCCAATTTCTTCACTGACAAGACATCTTCCATCAGTTGCCAATTCTCTGCACCACCCACACAGGAACTCAGCCCCTCCTCATCCACTAATCTCCTCTCTTCCTTCTCTCTTCTCATGGTGGCGGAAGTATCAAAACTTCTCCTCTCCACTCATCCCACCACCTGCCCTCTAGATCCCATCCCCTCACACCTTCTACAAGCCATCTCTCCCACTTTTTTACCAGCACTTACACACATTATTAAGTCGTCTCTCCACACAGGCACTTTCCCTACCACATTCAAGCAGGCTCGGGTAACCCCACTGCAAAAAAAACACACGTTAAACACATCACTCGTAGACAATTATAGACCTGTCTCTCTCCTACCATTCATATCGAAAACACTTGAACGAGTTGTGTTCAACCAGGTGTCATCCTTCCTCACACAGAACAACCATCTGGACGTCAACAAATGTGGATTCAAGAGCAGCCATTCCACCGAGACTGCACTACTGTCGGTCACAGAATCCCTGCGAATTGCAAAGGCTGGTTCCAAATCATCTGTTCTCATTCTACTGGATCTATCTGCTGCCTTCGACACCGTAAACCATCAAATTCTTCTGTCCACCCTCTCGTCACTTGGAATCTCAAGTACTGCGCTTCAGTGGTTTGAGTCCTATCTCACAGGTAGGTCTTTCAGAGTCACCTGGAGAGGGGAGGTATCCAAACCTCATCAACTGATCACTGGGGTTCCTCAGGGTTCAGTTCTTGGTTCCCTCTTATTCTCCATTCATACTACATCACTGGGTCCCATCATACAGGCACATGGTTTCTCCTACCACTGCTATGCTGATGGCACACAACTCTACCTGTCCTTCCAACCAGATGATTCCACAGTACCTTGCACGGATCTCAAGCTGTCTGGCGGACATCTCGACATGGATGGAAGAACACCACCTGCAGCTCAACCTGGCAAAGACTGAGCTTTTAGTCTTCCCTGCCACTCTAACTCTACAACACGACATCAACATACAGCTTGGTACAACCACCATTACCCCATCAAAGTCGGCCAGAAATCTTGGAGTTATCTTCGATGACCAACTGACCTTCAGAGACCACATCTCAAAGACGGCGCGGCCATGCAGATTTGCACTTCACAACATCAGGAAAATCCTGCCCTTCCTGACTGAGCATACAACACAACTTCTTGTCCAGGCCCTGGTCATTTCAAGGCTTGATTACTGTGATGCTCTTCTGGCTGGACTGCCGTCAAGTGCAATCAAACCTCTTCAAATGATCCAGATCCAACACTGCTGCACGTCTTGTCTTCCACGAGCCTAAGAGAGCCCATGTCACGCCCCTCTTCATCTCTCTGTACTGGCTACCCCTTGCTGCTCGCATCAAGTTCAAGGCACTGATGCTTGCTTACAGATCCACCACACACCTACCTCGACACACTGCTACAACGCTACGTCCCCACCAGAAGCCTGCGATCACTAAAGGAACAAAGGCTTGTGGTACCATCACAGAGAGGCACAAAATCACTCTCCAGAACATTCTCTTTCACTGCTCCTTGCTGGTGGAATGATCTCCCTACTTTCATCAGGAACGCAGAATCCCTGGCAATATTCAAGAGACAGCTGAAAACTCATCTCTTCCGTGAACATTTAATCCCTTCATAAAAAAAACCCCTATCTTTCCCTTTTCCCTTCCTACTCTAGCTTATGATACTGAGCAATGTATGAAACTTGTATTGTGAGCACTTCCTGTGTCTATTTGCCAATTCATGAAGAATCCCTTGTTTTTATTCCTCACTTGTAAGTCGCTTTGGATAAAAGCGTCTGCTAAATGACTAAATGTAAATGTAAATGTAAATGTCGTGACACGCCAGCATTGATATTGTGGGCTGTCGTGGCCATTAAAGCATGTGTTAACCAGCCTCACGAGCCGGCGAGTTATTGTGTCTCATCCACACACTGGCGTGGGACAAATGAGGCAGGCAAAGAGTGTTTTTTTAAATATGTTTCGATTAAAGGTTCTCTATTACAGATCGACACAGTTACTGAACATCACAAACAAGTGTTTTCTGGTATCCATCCTCATGATGTTCTTCATGATGTATGGGATGGTAGCAACAAGGTAATAAGCTGTTCAATACAGACGCTTCATCCTTTAGTTTAATTCTTTATCAGGATGCTTTGGAAGTAGCCAACCCTCTGGGATCTGGCAGGAAAACACATAAATTACTCTGTGTATATGCAACGCTTGCAGATATTCCTCCAAGTCATAGATCACGCATCGACCAGGCACAGCTTGTTTTGCTTTGCAGAAGGAAGGACTTCAAGTATTTTGGCCAGGATAAAGTGTTTAGCCCTCTCATCAAAGACATTGATATAAGTGGCATTAATTTGCCTGATGGAACAGTGTACAGCAGAACGCTATCTGCAATTTTTGGGGATAATCTGAGCTCCCATGGCATTGGTGGATTTGTGGAACATTTCACAAAAAGTTAGAATTTTTGCAGAATCTTGTTCAAAGTCAGACAAGTGATGCTACATCCAATGCCACTGGAGGTGTCAAATTTGACTCTGTGTTTAATGGACTGGGCTACCTCCCCTGTCTGGGACATGATATTTTTGAAGGTGTTGCATCATATGATTTAGCATTGTACATTAATCATCTTGGCACCTAGCGGAGAAGCTGTTCACTTACCAGTGTTACGATTGTCGGCTGGAGTGCCCGTAATAACCGCTAGAGGGCACTCCACCCTAGACTTTCATTTCACCATTGGACTCTGTTTCCCAAAATACCTCACACACTCACTCACACACACGCACACTACATTTCCCAGAAGCCCCCTACCTAATTCCTGATCACCTCACCAGCTGCAGCTCATCATCTGGACCACTCTGCACATACACACCATGGTGAGGTCTTGTTTTTCATTATTCTAACATTTCTGAGCGTTTGTTTCTGTCCAGTCTACCTGTCTTGATCCTGTTTGTTTCAACCGTGTCCTGATCGTTTTCTGCCTGCCATTGGATTTATTGCCTTGTGTTACTGGATTTTGTTGACTTGCTGCCTGCCTCGACCTATCCGCCTGTTTATGACTACGATTCTACTATTCCTCTGATATCCCTGTTTGCTGTTCTATGACCATTTCCTGTGTGAGGAAATTAACTCTTGTTAAATAAAGCCTGCATTTGGATCCCACTCCGTTGACTCATCATTACAACCAGGAGTTAAATCAGCAAATAAATCATTTAAAATACTTTGGTGAGGATACAAACAACAAACCCAGTGATATTGTTCCAGGAACTTCCTGGCCATGCAGTTTAAAACTGGTATTTTCTTAGGATGTTGCCAGGATTGATTGGAGACAACATTGTAAATCCATCTGAAAATGAGACGTGGCAGCTGGTTTTGCAACTACGAGAAATCATTGAACGTTTATGTACACCAGCTGTGTCCTCTGGTCAGATAGCTTACTTGCAGGTTCTAATTGAGTATTTGCATACTGGATGGCAGTCTTTTCCAAATCATCCACTCAAACCAAAATACCATTACATCAGTCACTATCCTGACCTGATTTTTCACTTTGGCCCTCTAATTCGTTTGTGAACACTGCGATTTGAGAGCAAACTATTTCAAGCAGTGTGCTCGCAAATTACCTAACTTAAAGAATCTATGTTGAACACTCGATGAGAAACATCAGCTTCTTCAGGAATATCTGTATGCTGGCAGCTACTTCCCACAAGACATTGAAGTAGGGAAAAGCACAGAGTTTTCACTGGTGATTACAGTGAAGACATCAGACCCTCAGTTTCTAATGTGAACTTTGAGCCTGTGAACACTGAGGTACCCAGTGATATTACAGTGAGAGGCACAAAATACAAAAAGAACATGTTTGTGTTGATCAGTGACTCTGATGAGGGCTTACTCAATCATCATGTCATAAATTATTTAAACACCCACTTTTGGAAGGTGAATGGCTGCCATTCCCGAGTAACAAAAAATACTCCAGCGGAAAGAACATGCTGTGTCGATCTAATGAATATTTTGGTTTACACCCATTGCTTGAGTACACTGTGTAACTGCAGTTTGTTACACTACGCTCTCCTCCAGTAGAATATCATTATAGCCTGCATCAATTTGAAGATTCATGAGTACACACAATTTTTGAAGTTCAAGTTCACCAATGCTAATCTACTAACTCCCCTGAATGCTTTGTCAGACAAAATGGTGGATTCTGGGTTATGATTGGTCAGATCGCCTGTCAATCAAACTGTTTGCAAAGGGTCAATTACTGGTTTTTACTTGGACTGACTTTTATTAAAACCAGCTTCAAAAGCTTCATAAAGGCTGTTCTTTCTCTGCACTGTAAAAAGTCATTCTGTGGGTTTATAGATTTCACGTAAACTTTATTTAACAAAATTAATTTCTGTTGTTTTTGGACAGTGTTTTATGTTAAAAATAATTAAAATTATCTGTGACAAAATCTACTCAGTTTCTTATTGAGTATTCTTATTAAGTAATTCCAAACAGAGAGAATGAATGAATGAATCTAACATGAAAATGTGTTGTTTTCAGTTGACAAGCATTTCCGATTGCATTGCGCGCTTTTAAGGAATGACCAGGAGTTTCCCGCAGCAGACAGTGAGGACATTTCTGATGGCGCTCTTTTTGGGGGCTTTGCTGAGTTTTGTGTTAATGTTAACAAAACAGAAGGCAGCTGTAAACTTATTGAGCACAGATATTGAATGGTTTATGCCCACTTGCTTTAGTGGATTCCCGCTGACAATGTGGGGGCTAACGACAACAATAATCTGACAATGTTATTTTTCAGCTAATTTTTTGACAAAGGTAAGAAAGATCATTTAATTATTTCTTAAAAACTGTTGTTAATTGTCCAGGTTGTGTGTTATTACCATAGACTGTAAAAATGATTACCACCAGCAAAGTTGAATATCGTGTTTTAGACCGTTTAATGGCTAAAGCAGATAAGCTAACTATTAACCTATCCCTGCCTTTCAATGGTGTATGCTGTTTGCCGTTTTATAATTATCAATCCAACATTTTGTTTAACTCTTACACCAAATCATGAACATAGATGCATTTGGTTGCACAGTATAATTAAGTATAGAATCACAAAAACTATTTTGTGTTTTGTATTTTGTGTTTCTTGTATTTCTTTCATGTGTTTTTAATAGGTGCAACGTAATGAGATGGTGGTGTAAAATCTGCAGATTGCAACAAGGGGTGATCTTTTACATTACAGACAGACATTACAGTGTCTTGTATGCATTTGTATTGCCCAATTTTCTGATAAATAAAGAGTTCTTAATCTTTGAAGAATGTCTGTTTATACTTAAAATCCAATTTAAATAATTAAAATACATAATCCACTTGTTATGGAACACAGACTCACAGAGATGGAGAATGAACGGATGAGTTTATTTAACACACCAGGATCGGAACAAATGGGTAATGAACAGTTCACAGAGCAAAGTGAGGATGAATGGAAATACTGACAGTTCTTTGGTATTATAGGAGAAGGAAGGAGATCGTGGATGAATGCTGCGGAGCACACACTTCGGGGACAGAGCTGGTATCATGGGTTAATCTGGAGAATGGAGATCGCAGAAGACAGATGAATGGGGAGACGATGGAGACACAGAGGCACAGGTAAGACAACAAAGTAGGAACATGGGAACAGTGGAGTCAAGCAGCTAAGTGAGTCCTTCTCTCATAGTTGAGACTAGACAAAGTGCCAGAGTGAAGTGTGTGCTCTTATACTGTGGTGGTGATGAGATGATGTGAATCAGGTGAACGTGATCAGTACTCAGGTGACGGTGCTCGCTGTGATTGGGAGATGACCGAGCCTGACCGATCTCTGACAATACTCCCTCTCCATGGCCCGCTCCTGAGGGCCGCGGATGCCGACATCGCAGTGGTCGACCTCTTCCTTTATCAGGTTAACTTAATGTAGCTGCATTCAAACTACAATCAATCGATCTGTTCATCCTATGAACACTCAATGTTGTTTATTAATTGATTCTAAGAGAAGGATATTTCCCCTGACAGAAGAATAATCTTTCTGTCCCGTTTCCGGTACTTTTAAAAACATGTATAGGGTCAGAATCATTTGAGTGACAATTCACCTGCGTAGGCAGAGTCAGAACCAAACATGTATTGTGCACAAATTTTATTAACTACATCACGAACACATAACTAACTGACAAACACATACATACACACAAATCACGCGTACAGGGGTAAAAGGGGAAGGGAGAGTGAAACCGAAAGTGGGAACAGGAAATGGAGTTAAGTCAACAACCCGGAAGGAATCATTAGCATTCAATACAAAGCTCCTCTGTGGACAAAGGAGGTTCACAACTTTAACTAACTAGCACCAATTTAGTATATCGTACGATACTTGCATTCTGCCTCAGAGATGGAAGACCGTCTGAATATACGGTTGCAGTAGAAAGTCCTGAGTTCGGTCCGATGGTGCTGAAGTTGCAATCGATGTCTTCTGTGTTGAATGAAGGAACGATAACAAGCTTGCATTGTTGCTGTCTTCTCTTTCTCATGTGAGCACATGGCCGGGCAGGGCCGAGGCCTACCGGCCTGGCTTGGGAGGCCAGGCCGCAGGAGCTGTCTTTGGAACAGTCGACGATAAGAGAGAGAGAGGGAGGAGAGTTTGTGCTCCCTTTTAGCCTCGGGGTTCTGGCACACTCCCCAAAGTGAACCTGACCAATGAGGAAAGAGGAATTCCTGAGCGGGAACTTCCTCTCTGGAGGAATTTATGGCTTCTCTTCCAGCGCATGATAAAACTAGGCCTAGCAGTTTTGTGTACATTAATGCTCCAATTAATACAACAAACACGCACTGCATTTGATGAGGAAGTCACATACATGAAGATGTAAGTCGTGAAATGAGCATTAATTTGATAGGAGACATGATATATGTGAGGTAGTTCGTTCATAGTTTTTATCATAAAATATGCTTTAAACCAAGAACCGTACAAAAGACACTCACACAACATTCATACCTATAAACACAATGTCCTGGGATGCATGTTCATTTATAGATCAGTTAATCTATAAATTAATGCAGGAGAGTCAGTTTTCTTTTACAGGCTTTGTGTCGTCCTTGTAGCCTGCCTCTGAACGGTCTGCATACTTTCAGGTCGTAAAACGGCTTGCAGTCCTATTACCTTGGGTTGGGTGGCCCCTGTGGTTAGCAGTCAGAAAGGGGTTTGGAGGATATTTGTTAAAATATAACAAATATTCTTGTCTGATTTATCTCAGTCGTTACAAGGTATTGGAGTTTCTTGTGATCTGTCAGAACAATGAAGCTTTCTTTGGCTCCCTCTTGCCAATGTTGCCACTCCTCCAATGCAAGCTTAATGGCCAAAAGTTCCCTGTTGCCGATGTCATAGTTGACCTTCATCGAGGATAGCTTCTAATTTAGCAGTTAATTGATGTGTAGAAACACTGGGACACGCCATTATGTAATAATACGATTTGATTTTGTTTAAAAATAAGCCATCTCTGATTGGCTGGAATTTTGGCACATTGTAACGCTGGTTTGTGTTGAACAGGCGAGCGGTCGGCGCTTAACGAGCGCGCAGGGTGGGTATCAGGAGCGCGAGCAACTGCGAAAGAGAACGACCGCGCACATCCAAATAAACTTCTTTGAAATGCAAAACTGATTTCCGTTCGCTCGAAATATTTTCTTATTTGCGAAACAAAGATTTTCTCCTCAACTCAGTTCACGTGCGTGTGAAATGCCCTTTTGCACGCTCAAAATATGATCTTGTGCACGCAAAAATTTGGCAGAGATCCAATTCCATAGGTGGTACGCCATTTCGGTTCTGCAAAGGGAACAAAGGACCATTTTATTTGGCCTCTGTTTAAAGTATGCCCATACTTTTGATAATCATGGTCTAGGTTTTTGTGATAGAATGGAACTTTCTCCGTTCCCAGGAGCAGAAGCCGCCATTACGCGAGATGAATATAAACAATGTGACGCGTCGTTGCAGCAGGAATAGGAATCTTTGCTCTCAAATCGCAGTGTTCACAAACGAATTAGAGGGCCAAAGTGAAAAATCAGGACAGGATAGTGACTGATGTAATGGTATTTTGGTTTGAGTGGATGATTGGGAAAAGACTGCCATCCAGCATGCAAATACTCATCAATTAGAACCTGCAAGTAAGCTATCTGACCAGAGGACACAGCTTGATTACACAGTGAAGACATCAGACCCTCAGTTTTAAATGTGAACTTTGAGCCTATGAACACTGAGGTACCCAGTGATATTACAGTGAGAGGCACAAAATACAAAAAGAACATGTTTGTGTTGATCAGTGGCTCTGATGAGGGCTTACTCATTCATCATGTCTTTAATTATTTAAACATCCAGGTTTGGAAGGTGAACAGCCTGACGTTCCTTAGTAAAAAAACTTACACCAGTGAAAGGAACATGCTGTGTCGATCTAAGGAATATGTTGGTTTACACCCATTTCTTGAGTACACTGTGTAACTACAGTTTATTACACTACGCTCTCCTCCAGTGGAATATCAACAGCCTGCATCAGTTTGAAGATTCATGAGTACACACAATTTTTGAAGTTCAAGTTCACCAACGCTAATCTACTAACTCCCCTGAATGCTTTGTCAGACAAAATGGAAGATTCTGGGTTATTAGTCAGATTGCCTATCAGTCAGTTTGCAAAGGGTCAATTACAGGTTTTGACTTGGACTGACTTTTATTAAAAGTCATTCCTCCTCGTTCCTCTGAACCTTCCGCTGGAGTGTATAGCCGGGAAAGAGCGTCGGCCTTTGGATTCTTGTTACCCGGACGATAGGAGATGGTGAAGTGGAATCTGGTGAAGAGGAGGACCCATCTTGCCTGGCGAGGATTCAAACGCTTCGCATCCCAGGAGTATTGGAGGTTGTTGTGATCTGTCAGAATAATGAAGCTTTCTTTGGCTATTCTAGCCAATGTCGCTACTCCTCCCTGTTGGCGATGTCATAGTTGACCTCTGCCGGGAATAGCTTCTTGGAGAAGAAGGCACATGGATGGAGTCAGAATAGCTTCCGCTGCTGCTGAGAAAGCACCGCTTCTACCCCGGTGGTCGAAGCATCGATCTCGAAGATGAACTGCTTGTTGGGGTCTGGATGGGTCAGGAGCGGTGCTTGGGTGAAAGTGGTCTTTAGGTCTTGGAAGGCCTGCGTGGCGGCTGGAGTCCAGGACAGAGACTTGGGCTTGTTCCAGAGGAGATTAGTGAGGGGCGAAGTGATGGAGCTGTAGTTCTGTATGAAACGGCGATAGAAGTTCGAGAAGCCAAGGAATGGTTGGAGGTCTTTGACGGAGGATGGCTGTGGCCATTTGCGTACCGCGTCCACCTTCCTCTCGTACATATGGATGCCGTGCTCACTGATATTGTACCCGAGGGATTGGGTGGAGGACTGATGGAAGGAACACTTTTCGGCTTTCAGGAAGAGTTGGTGTTCTTCAGGAATATCTGTACGTTGACAGCTACTTCCCACAAGACATTGAAGTTGGGAAAAGCACAGAGTTTTCACTGGTGATTACAGTGAAGACATCAGACCCTCAGTTTTAAATGTGAACTTTGAGCCTATGAACACTGAGGTACCCAGTGATATTACAGTGAGAGGCACAAAATACAAAAATAACATGTTTGTATTGATCAGTGGCTCTGATGAGGGCTTACTCATTCATCATGTCTTTAATTATTTAAACGCCCAGGTTTGGAAGGTGAACAGCCTGACATTCCTTAGTAAAAAAACTTACACCAGTGAAAGGTACATGCTGTGTCGATCTAAGGAATATGTTGGTTTACACCCATTTCTTGAGTACACTGTGTAACTACAGTTTATTACACTACGCTCTCCTCCAGTGGAATATCAACAGCCTGCATCAGTTTGAAGATTCATGAGTACACACAATTTTTGAAGTTCAAGTTCACCAACGCTAATCTACTAACTCCCCTGAATGCTTTGTCAGACAAAATGGAAGATTCTGGGTTATTAGTCAGATTGCCTATCAGTCAGTTTGCAAAGGGTCAATTACAGGTTTTGACTTGGACTGACTTTTATTAAAAGTCATTCCTCCTCGTTCCTCTGAACCTTCCGCTGGAGTGTATAGCCGGGAAAGAGCGTCGGCCTTTGGATTCTTGTTACCCGGACGATAGGAGATGGTGAAGTGGAATCTGGTGAAGAGGAGGACCCATCTTGCCTGGCGAGGATTCAAACGCTTCGCATCCCAGGAGTATTGGAGGTTGTTGTGATCTGTCAGAATAATGAAACTTTCTTTGGCTATTCTAGCCAATGTCGCTACTCCTCCCTGTTGGCGATGTCATAGTTGACCTCGGCCGGGAATAGCATCTTGGAGAAGAAGGCACATGGATGGAGTCAGAATGGCTTCCGCTGCTGCTGAGAAAGCACCGCTCCTACCCTGGTGGTCGAAGCATCGATCTTGACGATGAACTGCTTGTTGGGGGCTGGATGGGTCAGGAGCAGTGCTTGGGTGAAAGTGGTCTTTAGGTCTTGGAAGGCCTGCGTGGCGGCTGGAGTCCAGGACAGAGACTTGGGCTTGTTCCAGAGGAGATTAGTGAGGGGCGAAGTGATGGAGCTGTAGTTCTGTATGAAACGGCGATAGAAGTTCGAGAAGCCAAGGAATGGTTGGAGGTCTTTGACGGAGGATGGGTGTGGCCATTTGCGTACCGCGTCCACCTTCCTCTCGTACATATGGATGCCGTGCTCACTGATATTGTACCCTAGGGATTGGGTGGAGGACTGATGGAAGGGTGGCACAGGGTTGTACACGCTGCGGAGGTTCAACTTGGTGAACACAGTGGCTCCCCGAAGTTGTTCCAGCGCTGCTGGGATGAAGGGATGAGGATACCGGAACTTGACAGTCACCTGGTTGAGGGCACGATAATCAATGCAGGGCCGCAAGCCTCCGTCCTTCTTTGCCACAAAGAAGAAATTGGAGCAGCAGGGAACATAGAAGGGCAGATATATCCCTGTTGCAGGGCTTATTCTACTCCTCCGTGGCCTTCTGTTCCAGGAGAGAGAGCCGATAGATCTTACTGTGGGGCACTGGCGTATCCGGAAGGAGATGACACAGTCCCATGGCCCCTGATGCGACAAAGACGACGCCCGTCTGGGGCAGAATACGTCACTGAAGGAGGCGTAGCAAGCTAGAATATCTATGGACTGCTTATTCATAGGGCTTTCGATAGAGGTGGAGAGCACAGGAAGTGGTGAGACTGGATGAGGTAGCCCAGGGAAGCATCCTGGGAAACAGCTATCGCCTCACCTCAGGACCTCGCTGCTGTGCCAGGAAATGATGGGGTCGTGTTGTTCCAGCCATGGGTGCCCTAGAATGATACCAGCGGTGAAACCATAAGTCCGGTGAAACCTCCAGAACCATAAGTATGATGTCCTCCATGTGAAACAGTACAATTTGTAGGAGTAGTGGTCCAACCTCATGCTGGATATTCTGTCGGTTTATCGGCTTTCCAATGATGGACTGGACCTGATACTGAGTCTGAGTGGACCTCTTCTTGAGGTTGAGCTGGCGACAGAGGGATTCGGAGATGAAATTCCCAGCTGACCCAGAATCGAGGAGGGCATTTACTGAAACAGAAACATTGGATACAGTAAGAATTACTTCGGTGGTGAGTGGTTTCGTATTAACAGACACTGAATGGATGACACTCACCATTGGACGAAGGGGACATGTGGACATGCGAGATGACATGTCCCCCAATACCGCAATACAGACATAGACCCTAGGTCAGCCTCCTCTGCCGCTCAGCTCCAGAAAGCCAGGTGTTGTCCACTTGCATGGCCTCTGGTTCTGGAGAGCTGGTACCCTCTGTCTCGTGGAGACGTGTTGGTAACGGCTGGCCCTGTAGGTCTTCCAAGCATGGCTGCATACGATGGTCGGTGTGAATAGTGAGCTGAATGAACCGTTCCAGACTGTGGTGGTGATGAGATGATGTGAATCAGGTGAACATGATCAGTACTCAGGTGACGGTGCTCACGGTGATTGGGAGATGACAGAGCCTGACCGATCTCTGACACCACGTAATATGACTAATAATATAAACATAATTTTGTGTTATGTCAACATAATGTAGTGTTCATTAAAGCTGCA
This sequence comes from Zacco platypus, assembly GCA_038088235.1. NCBI lineage: Eukaryota > Metazoa > Chordata > Actinopteri > Cypriniformes > Xenocyprididae > Zacco > Zacco platypus. The sequence continues at coordinate 4,749,675 of CM076069.1, forward strand.
ATATGTAGAATTTTTGCAGAAAATATCCAAAACCCTCTAGGCCAGTGTTATATATTTTGTTCAGTTGAGTACTTACAATATCCTAAATATTTCCAAATATTTGAAAAAAAAATTGCTATTTTAACCAAGGACCCGGGACATGTGAGGGCGCCGCCTGTCAATTACGTCATATCTGCGTGAACCTCGGTTTCCAGTTTTATTTTGTAGAAACTAAAATCTATTTTGTTAACTAGTTAACATAGCATAATCAGACGCAGATTTACTTTTAGTAACAGTAATACCGAATTTTCTCCATCACACAATATGTTTTAAAATTAATTGCATCCCATTTATCAACACATCCCATCCAGCATTTAATATGATATTCTAATATCGATCTATCTTACTGCAGTATGTCTCGCAGCAGCCGGCAAGCAAATGCCGTTATAACACGCCGTTATAAACGTTGTTTTAACAACATTTTCAACACACTCAAATGTATCTAATATGATGACCAGCATTGTGTTTCCTCAAACGCTTGACTGGAAGAAGCGGAAGTGGCGCCAGCGACTGTGGCATAATAAAAATTCCGCTGCTTGCGAGGCGTATCGCGTTCGTCTCTCATTAACATTCGACTCTCATTAACAATCGCAGGGCCTCGTTCAGGTCCACAACACTGGGCCCTACACTGCTTCATACTACAGTAACGATCCTGATGGAGGTAAAGACCACATGTCCCAAGATTCCACACAAAAACTTTGTGTCATCAAGCTACGCCTTTGTTTTGAATAGGCGACCTCTAGCGGACGAAAAACTACATATAGCAGCTTTAATATAGTGTTCTTTTGTTTTTGTTCTTTTGTATCTGAAAACCCTGCTGCCAGTATTTCACTGTTAATTTAATTTTTTTACAGCACAGTTTGGTTCTTGGGGGCTGAAGAGAAGGGTGGAAAACCTTTTCTTCCACAGTAGAAAAATGGTAGACCCTGACATGGAGGTCGTACTTTGCTGGGCAGAAAATGCTTGTCGAGTTTGCTTTTAGGATGAGCATCCTGCCTATCGTCCGGTCAGTCAATGTTTAATTTGGCCATGGCTCCGCCAGCTCCTCATAAGCAGGAGAGTGAGGCGGCGAGTGAGCACATCCACCTCTTCAGAACAGTGGGGGGCCCTAATTCTGGCCAGGAGAAATCGCAAGGTATTGGATCTAGCAGGTGAGAGCAGAGAAACGGCAGCGCCCATCTCTTACACCTCCACAAAATCCATCTGTGATCCCCACAATCTGAGTCACTGCCCTGCCTCGGAAGCAGCGGCACCCAAACCCTGAGGAATGCGTGTCTGAGCGCCCTCCTCAAAGAGCGTCAGGTGGGAGCTGAGTGTCCACTGCGTCAGAAGTTCACAATGAGCACAGTCATCCCCCTCGAGAGCTGAGTGTGCGTGCTCTGCTCCCATACAAACAACACATAAATTGTGTGTATCCCCACCCGGGATGTAGCGTGGGCAGGGAGGAACACACGTTCTAAATTGCTGTTTACTCGCCATGAACTAAGTGTTTCTTTGTAACTATGGGACAATCGAACAATGAATGAGACACAGTTCACAGAAAGTGCTTACTGACGGCACAGAAGCTGACATTGTTTGGTCCGGGTGTGTAAAATAGCTTCTGGTCGTGACGTCACACATTATGGGCAGACGTCCAGCCATGCCATTGGACTGATTTTACTCGTGCTTCAAGACGCAATCACACAGAGGCGTTTCCATAATGTCGTTACTTCCAATGCAGCGCGAGTTCCCTCGAAGAGAATGTAGTTGTAAACTAGTTGTGTTCTCAATGTTTACGTTTAAAGTATACTTTTTTACACTAAAACGTGAGCCAATTTAGTATTGAAATAGTTCACTTACAAGTGTACTTACTAGTACATCGATATTAATATACTTACTACATAAAGTACTCTTAAAAATATAGATGAACTTTACTGAAGTGTACTTATTTTAATAAGGGTTAAGACCATGACCTTCCATAATGGATTAGGCTAATTGGAGATGAGGATGTGAGAAATAAAAGATTTGTACTCTGAAAGAGATTTTGATGAAAGATTGTGAAGAAAACATTTGTCCCCTTTGGAATAACGTACACCGATGCCTCACAATAAGACAATCAGTGAATATAGGGTCAGCTTTGATTGCATGTTGACTTTAATAAGTGCTAGTGTTCTCTGACATTGTTTGATTTGACAGCACACAGCCTATGACAAAAACGAGATAAAAAAAGTGTGATGAAGTGAAGAGAACTGCACCTCCTTTTCCTAGAAATTCCTAACTACCCTCTGGACTCTCCAGCATTCAGCTTTTAAATCCCAGCGCAGCCCTCAGACAGTCCCGGGCTCAGACAGTGACATGTAGAGGGGCGGCTTTTTGACCTAGACCGTTGAGGGGGGATTACCCTGAATAAGCACACCCTCTTTTATCTGGCTGTGTGAAACCTAACCAAAACGCCTTTCTTCTTCCATCTCATCCATTTTCTGGATATGAAAGAAAACTCACACTGAAGTAAAACATTTAAAGGGATAGTTCACCAAAAATGAAAATTTGCTGTTAATTTACTCACCCTCAGGCAATCCAAGATGAAGGTGTCTTTTTTTCTTCAGTAGAACAGTAAAGATTTTTTAGCTGAAACATTCATATAATTCAAATTAACGGCTACTGTCAATTTGAGAGTCAAAAACATATACAGGCAAAACAAAATGAATACCCACGGCTCCTGATGATACATTAAGGTGTTATAAACAATTGATCTGTGCAAGAAGTTGAACATTATTAGCTAGACTTCACTACAGATGAAGTTCATGTATAGTGAGTGAGACAGCAGACACTGAAATCATTGTGCGCTTCAGTATGCGTTGTACTGCGGCGCTCGTTCATACAGACTTCAGATTTCAATAGCAGCCTTTTTTAGCTTTAATATTCACAGACACTAGTCCAAATCGATGTCTGATTTATTGTACAGCCCTCCTTTAAATTTATTCATCCGCTTTATACAGTAAGTGACTGGATTCCGTGATTTCATCCGTGTTTTCATCATCGCGGAAATCATATGGCTCTACATGGAATTTGCAGAATTAAAGTGAGTGTAATGTGTTTCCATTAGTGTAAGAAGGGTATGCATTTAATAGAATTCCGCTCTCTATCCACTCGACATAGCACTTCATGGCAATTGAATAGCTACAACAGTTCTTTCAGTATGGCGGTTTTTGAAAAATACATATCAGTCTCGAAATTGACCCTTGGCAAACAGTTTGATTGACAGGCGATCTGACCAATCATAACCCGAATCCGCCATTTTATCTGACAAAGCAGTCAGGGGAGTTAGTAGATTAACGTTGGTGAACTTGAACTTAAAAATTATGTGCAAAAATATATTCTTTTGAATAGACTCGAAAATTATGTTGGCATTAGGGGAATTGCATTGGCATGGTTCAAATCATACTTATCTGACCGTTATCAGTTTGTAGTAGTAAACGAAGAGATGTAATTTCGATCACAAGTTCAATATGGAGTACCGCAAGGCTCAGTACTATGATCATTGCTTTTCACTCTGTACATGCTACCCTTGGGAGATGTCATTAGGAAGCATGGCATTAGTTTTCACTGTTACACTAATGATACTCTGCTCTATATTTCCTCGCACCCTGACCAAACCTACCAGTTCCCAAAATTAACGGAATACGTAACTGATATAAAAAATTGGATGACTAGTAATTTCCTACTACTAAATTCACAAAAAACTTCTTCTTTTTATTGCGTTTCTAATTATTAAATTATTAATTATTATTATTAAAGATTCTAATTATTGGACCAAAAACTTCTGCACATAATATCCTAGGATACTGTCTAATACTTGATGGCTGCTCTGTTAAGTCGTCATAAAAGTACTAAATACTAAATCAAATTATTGTATCTGGTAAGGAAATATTGTATTAATAATGCAATCAATCTGTCAATAGATAAAGTTTTACTCGCTTGCATCTGGTCTGTTGATGAAGCCATGTCTAATCGTTTTACAACAGGCGTCCAATCACAACAGACTTCCGGAAAACTGAATTGACCAATGACATTTCAGGTTACAATGAAATCAGTAAAGCGCCCCCCCCCCCACTGCCAAAAATAAAAAGTTTTCGCGCGAGCAAAATAGACGATGAGCGTGAGTGTCGGGAGCGATGACGTGCGTGCTGCTAGTCGTGTTCGAGCACGCAAGGGCTTGATTTGCGCGCAGAGGTTTAAAATGAGCTCGCGGGCTCCCGTTTTCTCGCGTGTAGATCTGTTATTCTCTCGCGGAAGTGATTTACTGCGCATCAGTTGTGCGCTCGGTTATTAATGGAATTATAATGCCGCCATATCTTTGCTCTGCAATGCATTTTTCACTTCGTGAGAACATGATGTGTGGCGTGAGAGCGCATGGCTTGTCAGACAAAACAATAGTAACAAAGCAATAGTCTTTGCGAAGGGTCAATTGAAACCGGTTTACCGCTTTACCAGTATACCGCGCAGTACTATTGTTAACTACATTAACTGTAACCCACAGCAAATGCAAACGGTCCTGAATGCGTTCATTGTGTTTAAACAATTGACCCTTTTCACGTGTCCAGGTTTCTCAGAAGCCGAAGTCGTCATAGTTGGGTAAAATTCTATAGGTGAATGAGAGACTAAATTAAATCTATTTTTTTGTGCTCCAATTTGCTCAAATAGCAAATGTAAAACTCCACTAGTTTTCCACTTTGAAGAAGAGGAAAAAAATAGAGAACGATTGATAACAGCAGTTGGAAGAGAGACAGATCAATTTTACTGTCACTCCCACAGCTGCTGAATTAAAAACACACTCACAGCAGTGTTAGCTAGTTTTTTGTAATTGATGGAAAGGTAATTGTATTGTAATGCTGTGCATGCAGGAAGATGCAGACACAGAAGATAAAGATTCAAAAAGGTAACTTTACTTACAGGGTTCCCACACCTTGATTAACTTAAAATTCAAGGACCTTTCAAGGACTTTACTAGTCCAGTACCCCCAAATTCAAGGACTTAATGTAACACATTAATGGGACACATTTCAAGTGAGAGGAAGGTTACATCATTTTACCTTATAAGATACATTGTTATAGGTTTCATGTGTCAAACACAACTATGCAAAACAAAATAAAAAAGCTTTTTTTGTATTTATTTTTGGCCACATGACAGAGATCTGATATTCTCTATTTGTCATATTTCTGTCTTGCATAAAACTTAAGAATATTCGGTACATCCTATACTGTGAATGATCTAATACCTTCTCTTAATTAATTACACAAATATACAGCACTTCTACTTCTACAAAATAAAGAACAAACAATGTGCATCAGGTGCATTTTACTTTTTATGTTTTTAATGAATTTATGAAGCCACTGTAAACTTTATTGTTACATACTATATTGTTACATTATAATGCTATCATATTTTGTTACTTACTTGCGTTGTAAATCGAAAAGCCTGGCAATGTCACTGCTAAATACCTATAAGTATTGTGGTATTCCGCCATGTTTCTCACTGACACGCCCCCAACTCGTACAGATCGAGGCTTAAAGAAAATCCCAAGCTTCCCACTCGTATTTACAGAATTGTGGTGACTTTCATGTGCATTTAGCTTGTAAATGTGATCTTTTCAACATGACAGGAACGCACCATAAGGTTTTCTTGTCTCATGGGTTTACATCTATGAAACGTTGAGGTACCATTGTAGTAGTTTCGTGCGCGAAACGTCATGGTAACGAACAACACAAAGTAACGAACAACACAAAGTAGCTCACGTGGGAAACACTTAATGTAACGAGTAAACGTGCGTAACTAACGTAAATCAAGAAAGCTAGTACGCATAGGCCAAGAAGTGTTGGTGAAATAACACATTAGCGCAGAGGTCCCCAACCCCCGGGCCGCGGACCGGTACCGGTCCGTGGGTCATTTGGTACCGGGCCGCACAGAAAGAATAAATAACTTATTTAAAAAAAAAAAAAAAAAACCTGACTTATGTAATTAGTATGAAATGTGCATGTGTGTATGAAATGTGCATTTCTCTCTGGCGCGTTCACGACTGCGAAGATCGCGAGTCAGCATCTCAACTTCAAATTCTCTCCGTTACATCCGTCTATGACTCATTCTTGGCGCATAGCAACGCTTGTTTAGGTCACGTGATACGTTACCGCTAAAAATAAACACACAAGCTAGCAAAATGAGTAAAAAACAAACGTCTCTGGAAAGCTTCTTTGCGAAGGGGAAACGGCCCAGCGAGGAGACAGAAGAAGAGCCTACGATTTCCAAGAAAAAGAAAGCTGCATTTAACAGACAATACCAGGAGTCCTACTTGAAATATGGATTTATCGCAACAGGTGATTTACACGCACCAAGCCCGCCAGAGAGCGTTAGGGGGCAGAGAGGATGTTACTCATGTTATGTTGTTGGCGCGATGTTACGAGGACGCTGCTAATAAAGTTGCGAGTAAGCCTGCACATTGGATTCACGTTTATTATAATATTGAAAAAATACCCCAGTTTTTATGCTGGTCGTATCATTTTATTTTGTTGTTTTTATCCGCCACACCTTAAAGGCCGGTCCGTGAAAATATTGTCTGATATTAAACCGGTCCGTGGCGCAAAAAAGGTTGGGGACCGCTGCATTAGCGGACCGGAGGGAATAATAGGGATTTTTTTTCCAGAAAACTTCTTGCACAAAATAAATTCAAGCACTTTCAAGGACCTGTATATGTTTATTTTCAAAAACTTTCCATGGCCTTGAATTTTTTTTTTTAGATTCACAAACTTTCAAGGATTTCAAGGACCTGTGGGAACCTCGTACATATAACAATCCAACCCGTAAATACAAACAGGAACAAGCCTAATAACACACACGTAGGTGTTATGGTGAATGGACAAGGAGTGCAGGAGAAGGAACAACTTAAGTTGAGGAATTGTTTGGCGGGTAGACTTATATTTGATATACAACTGTGCTGAACACTGCATTTGTTCATATAGTTTTTGTTTTTTAGTATGCTCTCTATGCTGTGCTCTCGAAGACATTTGATTTTGCTGCGGAGTTTGCATTAAAAAACAAAACAAAAAAGGACTGTGACAACACGATCAACAAAATCAGTTATCAGTTAATTCAGACATTTCCTCTGACAAGGTATGATACTGATAACTAAACTTTTGAATAAAACCTCCATACTGTGCATTTCCAGTTTGCAGGCAATATATATATATATATATATATATATATATATATATAAAAATAAAGCAATGCATGCCTAAAAACATTTTGATGTTTGTCACTTCCCACAATCAAGTCCCACAACTACTCACCCAGGAGCAAAAGCTACCAAATCCAGATGACATGGAAGTCCCTCCACATGAGTCAGATGTCATGGAGATCACCCCAACAGCAGAAATCTATGTATGTTGAGGGAATGTTTATGTATTGCTTGAATTGTTTATGTATGTATTTACCTTAATTCATTATTATTGGAATTCTTATATTGCACACAGGACTGATGAGGAACATTCAGCTGGAGGAGAACCAACACCACTTTGCTAGGAAGATTGATCTGCCAAAGATCTTAAGGATGAAGGAAGCTGATGTCTTGTTGGCTGTCACAATGCGGGACTTGTTTATAAACTCCACGTTTTATTAAGGTGAAATGAGTGAAGAAGTAATTTGGGCTCCCTTCCTTTTCATTTTTCAGCGAGTAGAGGACATGGAGTTTTTCATGCAGGAAATACGAGACAAAAGAAATGTCCGGTTGTCTCACTTGTGAATCTACTAGTGGGGTACTATAATGTAAATATTGATTGACTTTTGTTTTGTAAAATACCATTAAAGTTTTGTGTGATGTGTTGTGTTCTTGAAATATATTTGTATTTATTATTTTATCTTATTATACCATTAAAATTTTGTGTGAAAAGAAGTGTTGTGTTCTTGAAATATATTTATTATTTTATATCTTCTTATTTTAACATTTGATCTAGATTTAAGATTTATTTTATGTTAGATGCACATTTTGATCATTTAGGTTAATAGAAACAAATAAGTTGTAGGACAGTGCAGTATGTGACTATGAAATTACATCTGTTGTTGTTGGAGTGGATGCCTCACTCATCTCCGAGCACATTTGTTACCTTGTTTTTCTTCTAATGTGGGAAGTCACATGGCTGGTTTAAGACTACTGGTTTGCTTACTTATTTCCATTTCATTAAAATAGCATAATGCATGGCCTATCACATGAAGGTTGAGTCTATCCAAACTTACAGTCAATATTACATTTAAATTTACAATATAACAAAAAAAAAATTACAACTAGCCTGTTGGAGTACATGTTTTCACACATTAGGCAACCTAGTCTTATTATTAATATTATTTATTATTGAATTAATCAGATGACTTAGATTAGTTCACAAATGACCCACAAGTTAATGCAGTGGACAAAAAATAAAGAGAGGTGCAAAATAGTAAGTAAGCTTTCACATTGCCTACTAAGTCTTGTAATTTACATAATCTTTTATCCTAAGCAACTTCAAAGGTGAGGAAAACAACGAAACTATTCATCCTAATAAGGCAAAAATAATATGACAAGCTGACAAAGATAGAAAGTTTCAACAGTTTTTAGAAACGCACATGTTAGCAATGTTCCAAAGTGTTTACGTAATGTAGCCACGGAAACAATACTGATCATGCTGAAAATAATCATAATCATGGAAAATAAAAATAAGGCAATATTATCTATGCCAACATCGTGCGCATCAAAACAAATATTTCCTTTTTCATTATGGTTGAACTCGCACTAACATCAACAGGCTTGATAGCGCTTCAAGCCCCGCCCATTGGAGCTCTAGCTCCTCCCATATGGCTATGCAGTGAACTCCGCCCATTAGATCCAGCGAGGGGGAGCAAGAGCTCTAGCTCCTCCCATTTGGCTCTGCAGCGAGCACTCTCTCCTAGGTGGAGAACTCGCGGGTTTCTTCATTCGACATAAAGTTCGCAGTGGGGAAACTGCAGCGAGTCTGATGCCTTTTCTTCTCCCTCTTTTCAGGTTGTAATCTAGTGTTATAATGTGATAATTATATAATGTTTCAGATTGTGCAGATGTTGTGATGGCGATTGTGTTGTGTTGATGTTTAAAAATTAAGTACGGTGGCCCAGTAGTGCACAACACAACGAAATTTAAAAAGCAAATATAAGTTCACAGCACAACGAAATCAAGCCACAACACAACGGAAATGCTTCCGAGCACTAGGGGGCTCTCTGTGCTCGGTAAAATAAAATTTCAGTGGCAACTGTTCTAGAGTCGAGAGTCTGACATACCATGATTAGTTTTAAGTATGTAAACATTGTATATCGACACGAAATATTAATTCAAAATCACATACGTGCACAATACCTTCATATTTATGCTTGTGAATGACGCGCTACTGCGGCGCATGATGAAGGGAACGTCTGCCAATTCCACCAAGTGTTTAAAACGTATAATTTGTATTCATTAAAATTATTTTTAACATTTAAAATCAGACATGTTCAAATTCCAAAGCTTGTACTAGGTTTCTATTGGTAAGGCTGACTTACTACTAATAGAAACTACTACAAGCATTGGAACACTATAAAACCCTTTAAGTTAATTACAGTAAAAATAAAAAAATAATATTTAACTTTTATATACTTATATATAAACTAATTGTGTAGTGTACATAAAAGGAGGTATTGCCATAATTTTACCTGTAGTAAGTCAGCCTGGTCAACAACAAAAAACCTTTTGGAGAATTACAGTGGCTGCGTCCGAAATCTCTTCTTCCGAAATCTATACTTCTCTACTATTGAGTAGACGAAAAGCAGTAGGCGAGCAAATAAGTATGTCCTAAATCTTAGCAGTCATAAAAGAGTAGGCGAGAATTACCTCAGTGACATACTATTTCTCGCGAGATTGGGACGTACGTCTACTTAAAGTGCGTCCGAAATCGCCTACTTCTCTACTATATAGTAGGGGGAAAGCAGTTGGTGAGCGAATAAGTATGTCTGAAACATTAGTAGTCATAAAAGAGTAGTCGAGAAGTTCCCGGATGGCCTACTGCTTCCGCCCAGATTCTTGAGCGTTTACCGATAAGTACTTTTCTATCCCAGGAGGCCACGGGAGAGGATACAAGTTGAGGAATTCAATCAAACAAGGAGGAAAAAGAGGCGTTTTCAAATCTGAGTAATGAAAACATTCCTTGTGTTAAAATCACATTTGTTGAACTACTGTAAACTGTTGAAGTGTTGAAGGTGTAAAGACGCTAGGCAGTATAGTTGTGATTTTGCTGTAAAAACACGTTTTATTACATACAGCTAAAAGGAGCTCTAGTAAGCTCACGTATGTCACCAAAGTGGATTTACATGACTTCTGAACCATATACATCATAAACACGCTTACTAAATGTTTATTTAACATATGGCAGGGAAATATTCAATAAGTATTGCAGATGATGAGCACATCACAACATGAAATAGACATCTGAGTGATTTATGTGTGCTATTATGTAGAATTCAACACTGCTTACATTACATGAATGTAAGTAAAATAAATAAACAAGTAACTGGACAAGTAACTGGACATTAGTTATGTTTTATTTGACCGTTTGTACTGTTGATAAATTAAGGAACATTTGTATTGTATAAGAAGTCAGTTAACACGAGTGACTCGCTCAAGGACGCATTGGTGGTGACGCCGCAGAGATCAAACCAGCAACCTTCTGCTTACCAGTTCAGTGGTTCAGCCCACTACACCACGAAAGTAATAAAACTACTTTAAAAATGAGCATGAAAAATGGCAAGAAACGGAGACAGGTGAAGATGTTCATGGTGATCAGCTGCTTCATCAAAATAAAGCTGCAGAATAGCTTGGTTTCACGTGACGTCACGCTGCTACATCACGAGAGCGCGAAATTCAGATGGAGGGCAGGAAGTGAGTAGCTGAGGATCTGCCGTCTGAAAAAATGCCAATGTTTTGTGTAGTTTACGGCTGCTCCAATCGTTCAGATCGAGAAAAAGGAAAGGGTTTTTATAGAGTACTGAAGATTGTCACTCATAAAGGTGAGAAATGTCAAAAGCTCATTGAGACAAGCCGTAAAAAGTGGATTTCTAACGTACGTCTGCGGTCGGGAGGAGCAGAGTCTGTTAATGCCCGTGTCTGCAGCGACCACTTCGTCGGAGGAATGTTAACGTAGCTAGCCAACGTGTTTTTTATGTCTGTGTTTATATAGCATTAGGTTGTCGTTAAATGCTCATTTACTTAGTAATGATTATTAAGCTAGCGGTAGTCTAATGTGGACTTCATTGGGGATTTTTAGGCTGCCCTAGCGCTTTGGGTGACGTTGAGTCGGTAGATTGGGCTCCGACGGTCAACCTAGGTTACCAAAAAACTAAGCCCAAATCAGAGGCGTCTCTTAAACGAGAGCAGAGGATGAAGCTCAAGGAAGACCAACAAAGACGGTTGGAATGTGCAGAGGCTATGTTGGATCTCCAACAGACAGATGAGAGCCCAGATCTGACGCAGACAGCCGAAAGCTCCGAACCGAAGCAGCCAGCTGACAACAACCCACAATCAGAGGGAACACGGGTCATGTCCAACATATCTGTTCACTAATTCTTTGTATCTATTTCTTGAAACTGGTTCTAAATTTGTACAATACGGACTCTCCGCAACAGTTTCCTCCATAGACGTTTTCGCCATTTTTACTTCCTGCCCTCCATCTGAAATCGCACCGCCTTTGCACGTCATCATAATCACGTGACTGAAACCAAGCTATTGGCCCAGCTGTGTTGAGATGGCAGAAGGATGGACAGTAGGAGAAAAACTCTACAATAGTGTTGTCACAAATTCCAAAAAGAGGGAAAAAATAGAGAGAAACTGATAACAGCAGTAACAAAAGAGAATTATGTCTGTTTTACAGTCACTCCCACAGCCGCTGTAAATGAAACAAACCTCACAGCAGCATTAACTAGCTTTTGTAATTTGATGCAAAGGTGTTATAAACATATAACATTTAAAAAAAACTGAAAATATATTAAAAAAACATAATTTCCAGGATTTACGATACTAATAACCGTTAAATGCACCATCAGTCTGTGAAAAGGGTTAATTGCTTGTTGCCCTTTGCATTTTACGATCACTGGACATGAGCCTCTTATCGCAAGTACTGTAAAAAGCATCTTCTCATGGAAGAGCTCCAGCTGTAAAGTGCTCTGTCGCTGCAGATTAATGGGAAATATGTTATAACTGCAACATTTAAGCCCAGTATTTCTGCTCAGCACTTGGTGAGGTCAGTAAAATGGCTATTCAACAACTACTGTGTGTAACAATCTTCCACTGAAGGCAAGTTGCAAGAGAACCAAAGTGTGACGTGAAGAGACTCAGACTTGGCTGGCATGACTTGAACGGTCTCTGGTTGGGCAGGCATGACTTCAACAGTCTCTGGCTGGGCAAGCATGACGTGAAGAGACTCAGACTTGGCAAGCATGACTTGAACGGTCTCTGGTTGGGCAGGCATGACTTCAACAGTCTCTGGCTGGTCAAGCATGACGTGAAGAGACTCAGACTTGACAGGCATGACTTGAACGGTCTCTGATTGGGCAGGCATGACTTGAACAGTCTTTGGCTGGGCAGGCATGACGTGAAGAAATTTACATGGCAGGCGTGACATGAACTGGCCCTGGCGTGGCAGGCATGACATGAAGAGGTTCAGGCTTGGCAGACATGATGTGAAGAAACTCAGGCTTGGCAGGCATTGCATGAATAACTCCTGACATGACAGTCGGGATGTGAAAACACTCTGGTGTGGTGACTGTGGTAAGCGCTGCAGGATTGTGTAGCCCCTCATCCACAATTCCCACAGTAAATGAAGAACCACTCAATAACAGGGCATGATCAATATATTCCACCAGGGACCAGTTTACGTTACACCCAGGAAACTGTGAACAAAGATGGGTTCCTTTAACCCAATGCGAAAAATCCAGAGTCCACAGAATTCCTCCACTTAGTTCTCAATGGCCCGGTTACCTTGTTGAAGGCGAAGGAGAAAAACTGCTGGGTTCATGGTTTCAGGTCTGGTATTCTGTAACAGTCATCCACTGAAGGCAAGTTGCAGGAGAATCTATGTGCAGTTTATTTAACTTCAAAACATGAACATAAATACGGCTTGGCTTGACATGAAAATAAGACATTACTAAACTTCAAAAATGAACATGAAACAAAACCAAAACTAGACGTGACACTGCGTGTGTAGCACAGCTCCTATATATAGAGACCTACAATTGACCTTAGGAACTCTGTGTCCTTAATATTTTTAAGTTAACAGGCACTCAAAGACGTAGTTCCTAATAATAGCTTTAGCTGTAACCATACTCAGAATGTTTAAATAGAATGATTCATGTTGAAATTCATTGTTAAAATAAGGAAATTAAAACAAACATTTGCTGGGCGAGAATGTTTTGGCAACTGTAAGCATGTGGTTTGTGCAGTGATGTCACAGTGCTCCTAAAACAGACATGTTGAAGCATTTTCCTAAGAGAAAGTAGAACCAGAGCACATTTCTAAAGCTCTTCTAATTATTGCTTTACAGGATTAAAGACCCCAAACCAAATAAAACCTCATGTGGTTTGTTTTATAAGGAACTGACGAGGAAAAGAGGATCTGAATCTTTTTTATGATTATTAAGATAATATAGTTTTTATTAATAGTGCCCAAAAATGAAAATATTACAGCGATATTACTGAGACGTTTAAGAGATCTGGTTTCAAGGATATATATATATACACAGTGTATTTGAATGAAGTCAAAGGAAATCTGACATTGAGGGCAGGGGGAATTGCAAATCTCACATCAGATGGGCAATTTACTACTTTCACTTCTCTTTATTAGTCTCATTATTCAAATATTAGCAACTGTAGTTTCATATTCCATTAAAGCAGATGTTATTTGTTTAGAAAACCTTGTGAATTTGTGATGATTTTGAAGTTCTTACTTCAAACAAACTAAAAAGTCTCAGTGATGGCTAAATATAGTTTTTACTGAGGGTGCTAGTTTATTTAATGTGAGGTTAGTTAAGATCAAGAGAATGGAAACATGAGTTTAGACTGTTACATGTTTGCAAGTCTGTGATGCTCTGTGTCTTGCATGTCTGTGTCCCAGTTTGCATCTGGCCTAAATATAGAGCAATATTAGAACCGTCTCTCCAAAATCATATGCCATGTTTGCAAAAATATAACAAAGGTGTCCAGACACACCATTTCTGAAGGATTTTTAAAGTATGTATATAGGCCAACATATTTTTGTACTTATACTGTGCACAACCCCTTGCACATGCCAAAAGAAGTTTGTGACAAAATGATTTTTGAAAAAGAAAAGTGGAGGCTTTTCAACAAACAAAACTCCACAAAGATAAAATACTGTGGTACAGTAGCCTACTTAATGTCTTTAATGAATGCATACTCATCTTATTCCGTAAACCTTTGCAAATGATTTAACCTAGGGCTTCAAAATCAGAAATAATCTGAAGAGGATCGACAACGAAATTGATTATTGATTAACTGTTTCTGCGTAGCGTGCAGGAAAACATCATGTCAATTTACTGCATTTTTATGGACAAAACACATCTGAAAATCAACGGAGGACACAGTGGGCTGCTGTGGGAAAACTTCTCAAACCAGCGGACCTAAACATGGAAATACGTTATATGAACGCTTCAAGCAAACTTGTAAGCACAATTTAAGTGGTTTGCCCTGTCAGGTGCTCTAGGAGATGGACAGGTGTTTTACTCAGCATATTACCATATTTTATGGTTCCATCCTTATCTGTAAATGTCAGAAAATCCTGTGAGTATTTCCATTTTGCACAAAGAAAACTTCACAGTCTTCATTGAACGAGCACATCAAATAGACGCAATCATTCTGAGTAAAAATACCTTTCGCTAAATTGTCTTTTATGTCCGATTAATTGACTAAATAAAAGAGATTACTTTATCAAAACAATCGTTAATTCGATTGTCAAATCAATCCTAATGTATATCGAATGTCAGAAATGATTGACTCAAGTCAACGAGTATAGAGCTCCGGAGGTAGACGTCACACAGTCTAAACTCTGCCATTTTGGCAGGCCATCAGGAGAGCGCTAGAGCGGCTATAGCATTGGTATTGATAGGTTGTTCGATATGGTTGAACAATATTAAAACCAGACTGTTTAGACCCTACAAACCTTACTATTTCAACATGGTGGACAGCTGTTGTGCGCCAGGATGCCAAAACAGGCGGGGGAAAGCAAAGGGGAAATCATTTTATCGTATTCCTAAGGATCCCGATAAAATCAAAATACTGCCCTAAAGTCACTAGAAGAAAGGCGGCGCGATACTCCCAATATGGCATATAAACAAAGTTACCCAGAACTCAACACAGCATGACATCAGCTTCACATTCTCTATAACAGACCACATCCCATCGTAAAGTGCATATATTTAGTAGACGCTACACAGAAGTATGTGGAACAGCACATAGCTATGTTCAGATTTGGTCTGCCGCTCCATGCAACTAGTTTTGTTAAGTAAAACCCTGACTTAGTTGTAAACTAGTATAAAGATTCAAAAGCACTTCAGAAATGATCCACGGTAAAAGTGAATTGATGTTGAATGGGAATGTAAGAGAACAGAACAGGAAAGACCAGATGTTGATAAAAAATTGTTTTATGGTTCTTCACAAAACACAATGTTCTGTTTAGACTGTACTGAGAGATGTTGTGGAAAAAGAGAGGACTGTCACACAAACACACCCAGATACATAGTCTCTTAATGTGAGTCAGTGATGGCACAATGGAACTGCCTCTTGAACACAAAAGTGATTCCTGCAGATGTCTGATCAGACACATTTTAAGGTTGTACTAAAGGGTCAGTTCACCCAAAAATGAAAATTCTGTCATTAATTACTCACCTTCATGTCGTTCTACACCCGTAAGACCTTCGTTCATCTTCAGAACAAAAATTACGATATTTTTGATGAAATCTGATGGTTCAGTGAGGCCTCTGTTGCCAGCAAGATAATTAACACTTTCAGATCCCCAGAAAGCTACTAAAAACATACTTAAAACAGTTCATTTTAGTACAGTGGTTCAACTTTAATATTATAAAGCGACGGGAATACTTTTTGTGCGGCAAAAAAACAAAATAGCGACTTTTCAACAATATTTAGTGACGAGAGATTTTAAAAGAACTGCTTCGAAGCTTTACGAATCTTTTGATTCCACAATTTGCGTTATTAGCAAACTCTACATCCTATGACTAAGATTCTAAACTGGCGAGTTTGTGTCGTGAAAGCGTATTACGGCCGTATACAGCTTTCTAAGTGATGCGAAGTCCTAATTGTCAGAGTCATATGTCTGTTTATCAGTTTCCTAGTCCTGTCATCTGTCTCGTGTAGTCTTTGTTTTGTATTCGTCAGTCCTGTCAGCTGTCATTGTCTCATTATTAGTTCATTTACGTCAGCTGTGTCTTGTCTGAGATTATGTCTGTCACCTGTGCCCCGCTCGTTGTCCTCGTGTGTTTCTCTGTATATATACCCTCTGTGTCAGTCCAGTGATGGTTCGTCGTTAACGGTTCTCGTCTGGTTTATCCGGTTCGTACAGAGTTTGAAATAAAACTACTTTATGTTAATTCAGTCATCAGTCTTCGTGCGCTCCTTCCTGCAACCACACCGTGACACTAATGAAAGGATAATTGAAAATAAGAGAACTTAAATAATCAAAGATCTAAATTAATTCATATTTAATCGCACAATCAGCTATTAATGCTACATCAGAAACATTACTAATTAGAGGTCGTTTACAATTGGAGTCAGATTAAATTATTCATGGAGTCAGAAAAGAATTGAAAATCAAAATTTTTATTAAATTAAGGTGATTTTTACAAAAGCGCCAGAAAGACTTACACGCAGAATCCCTTCGACCGGGTCGTTGGACTTCCTCCATTGGGCCGAGTTTACACTCATGATGGTCACGTTCAGCCTGCTGTTGAAATCGCTGCTTCTCTGTTTGTGCAATTTATAAGAGTGGCAAAGCCAAATGGTCCACAACCGGTCAAAGGGATTTATTATAATTTGTTCCAAAAGATTTTGACTCTAATGAGGTTATGTTGTGATGAACTAAAAGAGCTGTGACACAATAGACTTAACTCCACTGTTCAGTATCACAGCAATACCTCAGTTATTTTAAAAATATTTTTTTTCCCCACCAACAGGCGACTTTTTCAAAAAAAGAAGTGTAGAGTGACAAAACTCGGCTGTAACCATACGTGCTTGTTCATTCTCTCTCTCTCTTAAGAGGCCCTGGGAAGCTTGATTCATTTCAGTGATTCATCAACTTTCTTTAGTCATTCATTGGTTTGTTCACACTGTTTATGGAACGAAACAGTTCAAAGAAAGGTACTGCATGTCATTTTACAATATTTATAGGGACAACCAGTAAATATTTAAATAAGTGCTGTTGTCAGTCAGTGCAATTTTACTCTTTTCTAGTTATGTAAGTTGTATTTAGTGTCATTCATCAGTTCAAGTTTAATGACGTAAACCTAATTAAAACTGAAAAACAACTACTGTTTAAACTTGCCATAGAGTTAGAGTCCAAACAAATCTACCATCACAACAGTCTTGTGTTTTAACTCTCCTTATTGGTTGGTTGAGACAGTCAAGAACAGATCGTGTTTTATACAGTTTTTTAATGTTTTTGAAATAAGTCTTCCGCTTGCCAAGGCTGCATTTATTTGATCAAAAAGACAGAAAAAACTGTACATTATTCGTTTAAAATATTGTAAATTACTATTAGTGTAAAATGGCCATTTCCTATGTGAATATATTGTAAAATGTAATTTATTCCCCAGTCTTCAGTGTCACATGATCCTTCAGAAATCTTTCTGATATGCTGATTTTCTCAATCAATCTTGAAAACAGGTGTGTTAAAATATTTTTGCAGAAACCATGATGTTTTTTTCTGGAAATTCTTTGAAGAATAGGAAATTCAAAAGATATATTTTCGAAATAATGTTTTTATGGTCGCTTTTGAACAATTTAAAGATTCTTTGCAGAATGAAAGTATTTATTTCTTTAAAAAAAAACAACTTTCTGACCCCAAACTTTGAACGGCTAGAGCCACTGCACCTTTGCCCTCTCTCTGCACCCCCCAAGTTGCTAACAACTTGTACCCACATTCTTAGAATTAGAATGCTCGTCTAATCAAATTATTGTACCAGTCAGATCAGATCTAATATAAATAAGGCCATATTTTCTGTTGTTGGTACAATTTGTAGACAAAAAACAATGCCTTCACAAAAGAGAAGATAGAGACAGAGAGAGAAAGAGCGAAGGGAGGCTGCTAAAAGCAGTTCAACATTGCAAACGTGGATTCAGAGCTCCATCAAGCCAGCAGGTAAATCATCATATAGAACATTTAGAAGACAGTTTGTCTCACTTTAATTCATGTAATTATATTTCCCATTATCCACTTGTCTTAGTTGATATTATTAATCTATAACACATCATAGGCTATTTATAAATATTTTATTTAGGAACATATTAATAGTAAGCCTATAAATAGTTAAAAAAAGGTAATATAAATATTCTAAATGAGTTGTATATTATCATGGTATAGTAATGTGTATAATATATATTTATAATATTAAATCAAATGTCTAATAATTATACTTCTATTGAAGATGAGGCAGAGGCAGGCTCAGAGAGTGAAGGCAGGAAAGGAATATGCTAAAATAGATCAAAAGGAAGATAGACATTCAATTATTTGAATGGAAAAGTAATTACAATACTTCAACATAAATTGAATTAGCACTAAGCCTAACAATTCTATTTAAAATATGATTGTAAAAGGTTTGTTTTTCATTCTCCATATTAAGATGAAACTACCTCAGAGTCAATTCAACAGAGTAAAAGTGAAGGCCTTGGAAGTGAACCTGAGACAGAAAATGTTCAGATTGAGAAAGAAAGGCAATACATTGAGACAGAGGCAGAACAGGAAGATATGGAGAGTGAGGCAGCCACAGCCATGTACACAAGGGAGAAAGAAGACTTTGAGTTTTTGCTTGTGATGTTCTTTAAAACATCTACAATAAAGTCTGACATCTATTTGGGTGTGTGCTGTCTTCTCTTTTAATTGTATATTGGGAACACCAGGATCATTTTTATTGGCCACTGCCCTTAAAATTTCTGTGCATGGCCTCGACTGTGTGACGGTATTGTGTTACTTTGAAAAGCTACAGCAGAAGGTGTAGATAATCACTGAACAATTGCATAATGCTGACTTCAGAAGACTTGAATTATAGTACATGAGTCATATGGACCACTTTATTTTAAATGGTGCTTGACAAGCTGTGCTCACTATGAACTGTCATTCTATGGAAAAGATCTGTGGAGATTTTTTTTTTTGATGTTCCATTGCAAAATCTATTAGCCTGTGAGAGAAGAGTCATCATTTTCATTTATTCATTCCTTTAATGCAAAGAACATTCATGTATATGTTTAGATTTTGGAAAGATTCACATTAGATAACCTCAAACTATCCAGTTACTAAAATAATTCCTGGACCATCCAACAAAGTGACTTCACTGAATGAAGTGTACAACAGACAGGAGGAGTATGGGAATTAAATAGTTGTGTGAGCGGTCAGAGGATGGAAAACAATGGTGAGAATTTCAGGGCATACTGAAGCCATTCTTCAGTCTTTGTTGTGAGTCAGCAGAAATCTGAGCTGGAAATGAGTCTGACCCAGTTGTATCACACTATCATCTTCATTTAACCAAAGAAAGAGAGGTGAAGATGGAGGAAGAGCGAAAAACAAACATAAAACTAGGGCCGGGTCAACATCATCACAACTGTGAGCTCATTAAAGAATTAAAGAGCTCCTGAGGTTGACATCACACAGTCTAAACTCCATTTTGGTAGGCAATCCGGAGAGCGCTAGAGCGGCTATAGCATATCGATAGTGGTCCGAACAATAATTTAAAACCAGACTTTTTAGACCTTACAAACCTTACTATTTCAGCATGGTGGACAGCTGCTGTCCGCCAGGATGCCAGAACAGGCGGGGGAAAGCAAAGGGGAAATAATTGTATCTATTCCTAAGGATCCCGATAGACGACTGAAATGGTTCACTGCAATAAAACGTGCTAACCAACACAACAAAACAACAGATGGTTGTATTTTTATTTTCTTTAAAAAAAAATGTTGTCTTTTATCTCAGTATTCCTTTAAGTGTTGTAGAATGATTTTGATGTATAATAGTAAGTTTTTAAAATGTGTAAAATAACTGGGCTGATATAGGATATATAAGAATTTTCAGTATACACATTATGAAACACAATTTTTCAGACACTTTTCCATAAAAAATTCCAAAAATAAACATTGATTTCAACTGGCAACTAATGACACTTCATTTGGATATTTTCATGTTTGGGAAAAATTTGGGATAAAACAGATTAAGATTTCATGACATTTATGACGTCTACTGTACATGGATAAAGCTACACTCGCCACGTTACCTACAAACAAGGACAGTTAGGGTCGATTACGTTACGTAACAACAAAGTTGACTTATCGTTCCAATGGGCTTAAACTGTAAGACTACATAGTTTAATATTCATCACAAAATTAGATTGCGTCCATTCGTATCCTTCCAGGATTTTGTAGGCTTTTAAAGAGTCTCCGGAGTAGGACGAGGGAAAGTTGATGAGGTAGCTGTAGATATCAGGATAGAAAGCTATCTGTTCCTTTATCGATCGTTAGGAGCATCATAGGGATCAGTTATGTATAATCTAATAAGTTTTGCTATGTACAGGTCTATGTTTTTTAACTAAAGTGCGCAGTGAAACTCATGCTGCCGCCATATAATTTCATATTCGCTCCCGGCTGTCCCTGCCTGCCAGCATGGTGGTGTAAACAGAATGGGTCACGTGACATCCACAGCTCGATCACCCACATTTACATATTAAAACCCATTCAGTAGTTGCGTTTACATGGACCCTAATTATTATAATCAGATTGTAATCGGAACAGTTAGAATAAAAAAAGTCGCACGTAACCACGTCAATCGGATTGAATTGGCCAAATCTGATTAATATTTCATTTGGATTTTTAGGGGTGGTTTAAACCTTTTATAATCTGATCGGAACACTTGAATGGATTGAAAACAAACTGGAAAGTTCTGCACAGGTAGAAATGACGCAATAAATCTTTGAAATGGAGCAGGACAACGTCCCATCAGTCCTTGCTTCGGACTTTCATCCACAGACGCTTTGATTTGCGTGCAAGAAGGGGCATTTTTACGATAAATATCAAGTCTGCTCTTTAAAACTAAGAAAAGAAGCAATTTAGGAAAATAGTATGCTCAAGCAGCGGGAAACTCTGTAATGTGCGCATGTCAAAAATCAATTCTGATTTGAAGCTTGTAACATATAAATGTGCACATCAACCCACTTTGTTTAGCATTCATGTAAACCCTATATGCTCTGATTCATCAAAACACAGGGCACAATGGGACAAAAGGCATTCTGGTAAATTTGATTTTGCTCTCCTCTTAACCACTAGATGCACAAAAACTCACCGAAGCACAGCAACGCAAAGTTGATTCTGCATTTAAAAAACTGAAAAGTTTTTTAAAAAATGTTATAGATTAATGTAGCAAATAAATTTTGAGACAAAGCTCTTGTAAATGATTTTCAGTCGATTTCAAGGTCAACTTCAAAAACAGAAGAATAGGTGAAAATATTAATGTTTACACAGGCCTAGATGAAGTTACTTCATTCTTATTACCTATTGTTAACACAATGATTTCAATCTTGATTTCATTTTGACTTTAATATGTCAAAATCCTGCTAGATTAAGTATAAATGGTTAACCATGTAAAACCATGTCTGAGGGGATCAGACAATTGTCTAGCACTTTAAAACCCGTTAGGAGTTTCAGAAGGTCGCTTTATTTGGCATGCTCATTTAAATGTGACCTTGAGTCAATATGTGTTACCTGTCAATAAACCACACGCTGGGTGTCAAACGAGGTTAGGACAGACAGGACATTACTGACTCACACTGAGCACTAGTACAGTTCTTCTAGTGCAAGTTTCATTACAGCACGCACATTTCTTAGAAGTAATAACTAAAAGAAAAACAACTCTATTTTGGCTTTGTCTAAGGTATTGTGACAGTATCGTATTGCGAGATCAGTATTGTGAGTTGAATTGTGACAGTGTATTGTTACACGCGTAATAAATAAAAGTATTTCAAAATTCAGAATCGATATGCATCGAACAATTAATATTTTTGACAACACTAGTCCCTACTGATCTTTAAAGGGGACCGATTGCGCCCTTTCAAAGTCTTAATTTTGTTTTTGGGCTCTACTAGAATAGGTTTTCATGCTTGAATGTTCAAAATGTCCCATATTTGACATTGTTGCAGATCCGCTCTTCCCAGTCTGTCAGTAACATTCTGTCCCTCCTCCTGTAAACACAATGTGCTCTGGTTGGTCAGCCGGACCAGTGTGTTGGGATTGGTCAAGTTCTTCGAGCGTGTTTGGGAAATGTTCAGCTTTTTACCATAACCGAGAGTTTCACACTCTACTAACTAAGTCAACCATGTCCCGTCCCTTTATTTTGCCTTTGCCTTGACCGGAATTATTTAAATGAGGAATATTGTGACGTGGTTTCCAGAAGAAAAGGCAACGTGGTTTTCAGGAGAAAACAGTCATGTTATTGTCCCCAACTGTAATCACAACCGTGACTGTCTTTCACAACTGCTAAAATGTTCTCATAGTAAATATCCAACATAGCGTGAACATAGCATGTCATAACGTGCTCCTCAATGTGAAAACTAGGTCTGGAATACATATGAAGCTGTAGAAGATTTCCTTTTCGTTTGAAGACAAACACTCACTTGCATGAAATAGTGCATGTGGTCATACGCAAAATGAGTTATGTTGAAACGAAAACATGTAAAACTAGGTGTGTGCAATATTAACAAAAAATATATTGATATATGAATTTTGGGGATAATGACAGAGATGGAAACTTGAATCTGCGACTTGGACTCGAGTCGCAAAAAAAAAAAGACTTGCGACTTGACTCTTGAACAAGCAGCCCAAGGCTTGACTTGGACTTGAAGACATAGAAAAATACTAGTCTTTTGGCATGTAATTTGATGACACGAAACACCATATTTTATTCATTCATTCCCAAATATGTGCTGCAGCACCGAATATCACAAATCATCTCTAAACACAACAAATAATCCAAAGGGAAGCTTCGATGTTGCTCAGATGCAGAGGCTTGCTTGTGGCCCATTTTCAAGAAGTATGCCCCCCCCCTCAAAAAAAAGAAAAAGTATTTGCTAAAATATGCATATAATATCCAGATTCGCCAAGTTAATTTGCATCTGGATTGGATGAACACTTCCATACGGATTTCATGACCACATCCAACTCATTTCCACAGATCGAGTGCTTTATTAGAATGCCTTATCACAAACGAGACACACAGATGGAAATCTTATTCGTTGTGTTGTTTACAGTAATGTTTTGTTACCGCCAGCACTCACTGGAAGACTACATTATTCAGCATTGCTTGAGATCTACAGCAAACTACGGCAACTCAAATAGCCCAAAATACACAGCACTTTTGTTCCTTGCGATGGTACTAAATGGTATAATTTTGTATAATGTTGGAAAGTAATAGTATGATTGAAGTAATATTTTGTGTGCTTTATTAGGCAATTTTAAGTTAAAATTAATCTGTTTTGATATTTCAATATACTGTTAATTACAATAACAAATAACTGAAAAAAATACTGCTAAATAGAACAAAGACTTGAGACTTGACTTGGACTGCAGGGACTTGTGAACATACATGGAAAATGTTTTCACACTGGTATATTGGCTGGTTTTCTTTTTGACTGCTGACTTCATATTACAGTATGTACAGTGGTTCGTTCACAGCAGTGACAAAAAAAATACTTTTTCATGATATTTGTCACCTTAAATTAATTTCCATAAGGGCAAATTTCTCTAAACTTTATTAGATGTAGGCATCATCTTGTATCAAAATCCTCCATCATATTCAGTTCGATTAAAGAGACACTAGGCTGTTAACAAATAAAATCAGTATGAACAAAATCCATTTGCACTGTAGAGGTTACGCAGAAGCTGCATCTAGAGCAGCATTCAAATGGATTTACCCTGCAATTATAGCATAATGCTATGAGATTGTTTGAAAAATAATATTTTTATAATGAAATTATACTCTAAATATAAAAACCAGTATGTGGTGGCCTATCACTATATTAATTAGTCATTTAATCATTCACTCAACCGATTTGCTCAAATGGCTGATTCATTAAGAAACAAAGCAAATGTCTCTTTTTATGAATAGATCTGTAATGAACTGCTGCGAGACTTGAGATTCGAAAATCCAAATACAGTATTTAACAATCAGAGGATAATCTACAATTGTAATAAAAAAAACAGGCAAAGGTCAACACCGATGAGCAATTCAAACAGAGAAATAAGGATGGCTGACGCGAAACAAACGTTTCGACACAGTGTCGAGATCCCGAAGCGTAGATGTTTCGAAACACTGCTCCGAACTGTGATTCAAAACACCCATGTCACGTGACTATGGCTAAACGAAGCTTCTGCGGGTTTCGACAGGTGGCATTCTTGCAGAGTCTGCGTTTGATTAACAGGGGCGGGAACAAACCACACAATCGCACATCTGTCTCAACTCCCATAAAGTTTAAAAGAGGAGTTAAGGCACCTTCACCTCGTGGGTTTTTGTGAGAGGAGAAAGCAATTAATATTTTTGAATAAAAATCTGTAAAAAAAACTAAACAAAAATGAGACCATTGTGGATTGATTTGTTTTATTATTTTTCATTTTTCATGACCAGAATAACCTAGTTATTATTATTATATATTATAGTTATATAGTGAGGATGTTAAAAACTCACCACATTAACAAAAACACAACATTTTTTTTTTTTTTAAACGGCTTGTTGTCAAAGTTGTTTCAGATAACATGCACAATTGACCACTGGGTGTCACCGTGGAGACGGGTGTCGGTAGAGTTTCGAGGCCTCAACACAATTCGGCACATTTACTTCAAATGTTTCAGTGTTTCATGAAGCTTCGCTCTGCCCACCACTATGAACTGCTGCGAAACTTGAGATTCGAAGATCAAAATACAGTATTTAACAGTCAGAGGATAATCTACAATTAGTGACGTTACGTCTGACACCGACGCTCCGAAGCTTGCTTCAAACTCGAACGGTCCTTGCAATGAACCACTGCTTCGGAGCTTGTATCATTACGTCACTAATCACGTGAAAATGACAGTGAACCACCTGACTGCTTTGACAGCCCAATCCAGTGTTGACAGGTTTGAAACCTGGCGGCTGTATTTCTTATAAAAGCGAAGCCAAACCATGGCAACACCGTGGGTTGTAGTAGTCGGTGTTTGGATTGGCGTTTTTGTTTATTTATTTTTATTATTAATTAGAGAACATATGAACATTGGATCAAACACAGAAACTTAAAAAACCCTCTGCTGCATTATACAGGTACAAACAGTTACACAAGCACATCCCTTTTAACATACAAAAATATCAGTCCCACCAGTTTACAAGTTATAGAGTTCTGCTTCCCACAGCTAAACAAGATAAAGCTTTCACACATGATACTGCCCTGCTAAAAAAAAAACTATAGAAACCACTACAGGAATTCTATTGGATTTAATGGTTTTCATGGACATTTTATTGGTTGTAATGGGAGTTATAGTGGTCTCTGTGGGTCTCTGCTGGGTTCTATTGGTGGGGGCATAAATCCTAATGGAATATGTCCCAAACACACTGCAAAAAATAATTCTGTGGTGGTTTAAATAGTAAAAGCCAATGGTTCCTTTGGTATTTTAATAGGAACCATTAGATTTTCTGTGATGGTTTCCAACTCTTTTAAAGCTGGTCTGATCTTCTGTCCTTGTTTAAAGAAATAATTACACACACACACACACACACACACACACACACACACACACACACACACACACATCATGCTTAATGTTTTATTATCAAGGTGAACACATGAAATTCATCAGTATCTGTAAAATTCACCTACATAAATGAGTTTCACAGCACTAGCACTGTTTCAGTTTTGATCGCCTCGGTAAACACATAATAAACGGGGCGTTAACATATAAGCCTACTTGCATTTTATGGTTGTCAGCTTTGTTGCATTACATTTACTTCACCAGGAGATGGTGCTGTAATTTCTATCTGAATGAAGCTTCGAGTAATGAACCATTTTCGACACAATTGTATCAGAAAGCAATAATGCTTCGAAACGCTTCATTTGGCCATCACTATCTACAGTTGTAATAAAAAAAAGCAGGCAAAGGTCAAAACACAGATAAGCAATTCAAACAAAGAAAGTCCAGGGTACAGGCAAAAACAAAGAAATCAAAGCTGCAGGAAACAAAATCAAGACACATGTGAAACCAGACACAAAGGCTCAGAAATGCAGCTATATAGACATGCAAGACCTACCAATGAGTGACTGAAAGAACCAGGTTTATATGGGCATAAACTAACAAGGTAATGAACAACAGCTGAATGTAATCATGGCTGATAAGTCCGTGGATTATGGGAAATGGTGTCCTTGATAGTGAGGCAGTAGTCTGGGGTGGAGTGCCCTCTAGTGGTTTTTAAGGATGACAGGAACACTTAATCATTGATAAGTTAATAATTAATTCAGGAACAAAACACTGCTGAGTGTTGCTTGGAGATGCACAAAGGTTATGCTGTGGCTTTGTTTGGAACTATTTTTGTTGGCAAAACAGCAAAAACACAATATTGACAATATTTTGCTTAAAATGTAACTCAAAATAGTAACTTCTTGTTTATTAAACGGTTGTAAAATCAAAATTACATTTGCAATTGTGCACACTTGCATCATTAAAACAACAATTATGGTATTATCGTAGACTATACACAACCGCACACCCCTACATAAAACACATATTTATAATACTCATGTTTCCATTAATTACAAATTCAAGCCTGAAAAGCTTAGCAGAACCCCGGACAAAATCTAACTTGGGTTCAGTTGGACTCAGGTTTGCAGATCTTCATTGCAAGTATCTTATTGGTGAACTTCTGATTCTCCGGGTTCCAGATTTTCCAATTTACCAAGGTCCTCCAGGTCTTTGCAGGGGGACAAACTTGCAGTCATCATAAATGTTGCTCTCTGGGTTCTCCTCAAGCTCCTCAGTGAGGTTATCCAGGAAGGAGCAGCCGCATGGAGCCGAATCCAGAGCCTGAAATACAGCAACACACAACAGATAAAATGTGAGTGAATGGCAAATAAGGATCCTTTTGAGGTACTTTATTAATAATTTCTCAAAACATGGTAGTTTACAGACATTTTGAAGATGATCTTGAACAATAAAGTATCATTCTAACGAAAACAGTTGATTAATTGGTCAGATTTCACAGCATGAATTGAAGTTTTATGAATTTATTTCATTAAACACAATTTTTGAAAATAAAATTTGAATTAAATCCTGAAACACACAATATGGAAAAAATAAAACGGAAAACAGAATCTGACAAAAAATAAAACTGATTTCATGGAATCATAAATTAAAAAGTAGCTGACTCTGGGGAGTTTATATTTACATTCATTCTTGAGGTCAAATAAACATGTGCAATGCATTTCATTCCCCATTAATGCTATGTAATGAATTTTTTGTTAAATATCAATATCGAATGATATGGAAAAAATTATATTTTTGGCAATTTTGGCCTATAACCCTAATTGTGTGTTTGGGGGGGAAATGAGATGAAATACCAAAAAAAAAAACCGAACAAAAATAGGCTTCATTTTCTTCATTAATTAATTTGAGTTTAGTGTGAAATGTGGCCCAGATATTTCGTTACAAGATTCACTGTTAGAAGTTCTGAACCATGTTTTGTTTCACAGCAATATTTTCATGAAGGGCTTATCAACTGATCTGATTTTATTGAGGTCTCGAGTGTGTTTGTAGTTCAGTTTGTGTAATTGTGTGTGTGTGTGCATTTTTGTGATTTATGAGGACACACATTTGTATAATGACATGGGTACTACGGCGTAAACATGTCATGACATTTCATGAGTACTCATATTTAAAATATCTTTACAAACATACTTAAACAATGTTTTATTAAAAATGTAAAAATGCAGAATGTTTTCTGTGATGGGTAGGTGTAGGAGTAGGGTTAGTGTAAGGGGAGAGAATGTACAGTTTGTAGAATATAAAAACCATTACGCCTATGGAATGTCCTCACTAACAAACAAAACAAACAGTGTATGTCTGTCTGTGTGTGTGTGTGTGTGTGTGTGTGTGTGTGTATGTGTGTGTACTCAAGCACAGACAGTATAAACTCTCTCTTATTGCCAAACACACAAAGCTATGTAATGTGCAGGTCTGGAACAGAACACAGTTTCTCAGAAATGTTTCGGTTGCCCTTAACTACCACAGCCCTGTTAACTATAAACACTATAAAACCCCGGGGAGGGTGTGCTTTTACTTAGAATGGCAGGAAAAGGTGTAATTGGTTGAACAAGGCATACACAGACGTGCCATGACTAATCAAGGTACGAGGGTATTGCTCAAAGCATTGGCTCATTTTCAGATCATACTTGATAGAATGCCATCTGGGACTTAGGAATGTAAGGCGTTCATTTTGGGATCTTCATTGGCAGTGAAGAGCATACCTGTAAAAATAAAAACAGTACTCATGGAATATGAAACCCCTATCTATGCCGGTCAACTTCAACATCACATGTCAGTTGATGGTCTGATGTCAACCATCTCTGATGTGTGTATGCAGGTCGAATCATTCTAGCTGTGTAAATATAATGCATTCCCAATAAGACAAGAACAATGAACCGTCACTACCATTCAAAAACATTGGGATCAGTAAGATTTTGGTCAGTACATATCTTATACACCATAGTTTTGATTTGATGAAATATACATTAAAATTGTGACACATTGTGAAATATTATAATTATTATTGCCATATTATATTTCTGCCACATATAAAATGGCAATAAAAAATATAAATGATTAATAGAATTTGCACAAAAGTTGAGGCTGGCAAGATTTTTTAATGTTTTCGAAAGAAGTCTCTTCCGCTCACCAAGACGAGATTTATTCGATCAACACTACAGTGAAAACATTTGTGGAATATTATTACAAATTAAATCTATTTGAATCTATGTTAATATGTAATTTATTCCTGTGATCAAAGCTGAATTGTCAGCATCATTACTCCAGTCTTCAGTGTCACATGATCCTTCAGAAATCATTTTAATATGCTGATTCGCTGCTCAAGAAACATTTCTGATTATTATCAGTGTTGAAAGCAGTTGTGCTGCTTCATTTTGTTTTTTTCTGAAAAGCCTTGGTATTTTGAATAGAAAGTTTGTTAAAGAGTAGCATTTTTTTAAAAATAGAAATCTTTTGTAACAATATAAACATCTTTGTCACTTTCAAAACGTTTGACGTACCCTACCTGAATAAAAGTATTAATTTAGTTAAAAACATTAGTTTAGGTGTGCTAGTTTCATTCATCACTGTCTTTCTTCTAACAGTTACAATATTTACACTAAAATCAGTACTTCACCCAGCAGGTTTTATTTTGTGATAATGACTTGCTGAGTATTTCCTTTTAAAACAGGGCTTTGGGGTGGAATACATCAAAAGGTCTTGATGGATTTTTAATATCTAATATTCTTTCATTTAAGACAAACAGAGACATTCTCATTCTGGAAAGCATCTGATTGGATAAAAAAAAAGTTTGTACACACCCCTGTGAGCAAGTTGAGATCAATCATTTTGGTCTGCTTTCCAGTAAGAGAAAAACTGTAACTTTTAAATATATATTTCCTCTACAAAGTTGATGTTGGCAACCTCCAGCAGTGAATAAATGACCTTAAAGCTCACACACAAGGACGAAATGCCACAAAACTCCAATTTTGGTTTCATGGGGTCAGTTAGAAATAAACTAGTACCTTATTGTGGTAAAACTTCAGTTCTATTTGTGATAACTAACCAGAGCCGGGGCACTTCATTGATGTTGGCCTGCGGTTTGATGGAGGAAAATACTCTTCCCTGAAATTAAGACAAAAAAGTTACACATTTGATGTTTTTCCAATGAAGGATCCATGCTGAAAGTCTGGATTAAAAAAAAAAAAATACACCAGCAAAGCCAGCCTTACATTGTGACATTGTGTCTGTGCCACATCTAGACGATTGAGTTTGGAGTTAACGGACAGCACCAGGTCCAGTTATTTGTGGAAGTGAAGGGATTTGAAGACCATAGTAGTGATCTTTAACTAGCAGAGGACATGAAGAACGAAGATCATAGACGAGAATCTGAGAATGCATCTAAAGGTTAAAACAGTAATGACCTGTCCGGTGCTGGTGCCCACTGCCATGCCCAGAGATTGAACTTCAGAGCTCTGAGAGATGGCAGACCTTCCACTCTTCAAACAGAACATCAGAAAATGATAAGGTTATTTCTGATTGATAACAGTATTAGACTGCTGAAAAATCAACTTTGCATCACAAGAATGAATTGCATCTTAAAGGTGCAGTGAGTAAATTTTAGTGGCATATAGCGATGAGGTTGCGAATTGCAATATAGAAAAGCTACGGGGGCCAACACAGGACAAATACAGTGCATCCGGAAAATATTCTAAAAAACACCCCCACAGCATGATGCTGCCACCACCATGCTTCACTGTAGGGATAGTATTGTCCAGGTCAGCGGTCCCCAACCTTTTTTGCGCCACGGACCGGTTTAATATCAGACAATATTTTCACGGACCGGCCTTTAAGGTGTGGCGGATAAAACAACAAAATAAAATGATACGACCAGCATAAAAACTGGGGTATTTTTTCAATATTATAATAAACGTGAATCCAATGTGTAGGCTTACTCGCAACTTAATTAGCAGCGTCCTTGTAACATCGCGCCAACAACATAACATGAGTAACATCCTCTCTGCCCCCTAACGCTCTCTGGCGGGCTTGGTGCGTGTAAATCACCTGCTGCGATAAATCCATATTTCAAGTAGGACTCCTGGTATTGTCTGTTAAATGCAGCTTTCTTTTTCTTGGAAATCGTAGGCTCTTCTTCTGTCTCCTCGCTGGGCCGTTTCCCCTTCGCAAAGAAGCTTTCCAGAGACGTTTGATTTTACTCATTTTGCTAGCTTGTGTGTTTATTTTTAGCGGTAACGTATCACGTGACCTAAACAAGCGTTGCTATGCGCCAAGAGTGAGTCATAGACGGATGTAACGGAGAGAATTTGAAGTTGAGATGCTGACTCGCGATCTTCGCAGTAGTGAACGCGCCAGAGAGAAATGCACATTTCATACACACATGCACATTTCATACTAATTACATAAGTCAGTTTTTTTTTTTTTTTTTTTTTAAATAAGTTATTTATTCTTTCTGTGCGGCCCGGTACCAAATGACCCGCGGACCGGTACCGGGCTTTGGGGACCTCTGGTCCAGGTGATGAGTGGTGCCTGGTTTTCTCCTGACATAACACTTGCTATTCAGGCCAAAGAGTTCAATCTTTGTTTCATCAGACCAGAGATTTTGTTTTTCATGGTCTGAGAGTCCTCCAGGTGGGCTGTCATGTGCCTTTTACTGAGGAGTGGCTTCCGTCTGGCCACTCTACCATATAGGACTGATTGGTGGAGTGCCACAGAGATGGTTGTTCTTCTGGAAGGTTCTCCTCTCTCCACAGAGAGCTCTATCAGAGTGAGCATTGGGTTCTTGGCCACATCCCTGACTAAGGTCCTTCTCCCCCGATCGCTCAGCTCTAGGAAGAATCCTGGTGAAGGTCCTGGACCTTCAAAGCTGCAGAAATGATCTGTGCCTTGATACAATCCCAGAGGTCTACAGACAATTCCTTGGACTTCATGGCTTGGTTTGTGCTCTGATTTGCACTGGATAATCAGTGGAAACAGGATGCACCTGAGCTCAATTTTGAGAGTTATGACAAAGGCTGTGAATACTTATGTACATGTGATTTTTTTCATTTTTTATTTGTAATATCTCTGCAAAGATTTCAAACAAACCTCTTTTACATTATCATTATGTGGTATTGTTCTTAGAATTTTAAGGAACATAATTAATTTAATCCATTTTGGAATAACGCTGTAACAAAACAAAATGTGGAAACAGTGAAGCTGTGTGAATACTTTCCGGATGCACTGCAGAGTAGAGAGTGTGCGGGCACAAAGTGTAGAGCTTCTCTCCTTCCAAGTTCTGACATTCTGCTAAATAAAAGTTATTAGCCATTATTTCAAGTCCATCATCTTTATTGAAATCAACCTATGGACAGCTAAACCCCAATCCTTACAATAGCAAAGATCCTTGAGAAAACTGCTACTGCAGCTACAGAGTTTCCCAGATAAGAATAGTATATCCTTGATAAATTTCAGTCTGGTTTTAGGACTAATTGTACTGAATCTGCTTTATTAAGAGTAATGAATGACATTTTGTTATCTGTTGACTCCAGGATTCAGACATTTTAATGCATTTCAATTAGATCTGACTGCGTTTGACACTGCTGACCATGGAATTTTGCTGTCACTCCTTGAACAGTATGTGGGCATCCAAGGAAGTGCCAATAGCTGGTTTACATCTTTTCTTACAAACAGAACCTTTTCAATTGACATGGGAGGCTCTGTCTTATCTGTAGCTCCTCTTACCTGTGGTGTTCCCAAAGGTTCAATTTTGGCAATTTTGATATGTTAACTCTAGGCTTGATTTTACGAGGCACGGAGTGTCTTTTCACTTGTATGTAGATGACACACAAATTTATTTGCCTTTTAAACGTACTGACACAAAAGGCAGAGAAACCTTGTTTGCTTGTTTAAATGACATAAAATCCTGGATGTTGTCAATTTTTTTTACATCTAAATGCGAATAAAATGGAAGCAATTGTATTCAGGCCAGCTGTGGGTAATGGAAAAAATGCTCTTAATGTTACATTAAACCCACAGTGAAAAGTTTGTGAGTCATTTGGATTACTCCCAAAGTCTTTTCTATTCTTTAAAGATCTTGAAAGAGTCATACATGTTTTCGTTCTGTCTCGTCTAAATTACTGTAATTCTATATGAAGGAATATCCCAGGTTTCCATCAATAGGCTTCTAATGGTTCGAAAGGCTGCAGCCAGATTTTTAACCGGGGTTCGCAAACGTGAACATGTTTTACACCTATTTTATTGTCTCTTAACTGGTTTCCGGTGCATCATAGAGTTGATTTCAAAATACTGTTGTTTGTTTTTAAACCCCTATATGGTCTTGCACCCTCTTACTTATCTGAACTGTTAAATCTGAACATGCCTGACAGGTGTCTACGGTCCACAAATAGATACAATCTGTCCCAGTCTCATACACGACATGCATTTGCAGTTGTCGTACCTAGGTTATGGAATAGCCTCCCCTTATCTTTGAGATCCCTGTCCTCTGTACATGAATTCAAATCCAAGTTAAAGTATTATCTTCTGGGCATTTAATTAACTTTAATTGTTTTTTTGTTTTTTTAAATGTGTTCTTGTTTTCCTTCTCTCTTTCATGTATTGTAGATTGTTACTCAGTAAAGCACAGTGGTCAACTCTTGTTGTGTTTATTTGTGCCATATAAATGAAATGAAATAATAGAATATATAATATTATCACAATATTGAAATAAGTTGCAAAAACGTGTTATGCTGTAACTGTCACGAACAGAAAAGGACAGACAAGGTAAGTTATAACAAACAGTTTTATTTGCAGATAGACGTGAGCAGAGGGGTAACACGACAGGTAAGAATACCGTGATTTAAGTTGGCATCAGCCATCAAAAAACCAATACCAGTCGACCAATAGTCGGTGGCCCTTGGCTTTGTATTGTTGGCAGAATTTGGCCCTTGGTGAAAACTAATTAAAGAACCCTGCACTAGGGTTTAATATGGAATTTGCTCACCCGTTGCAGTTATAACAGCTTCAACTCTTTTCATTTTGGCAGACACTTTTATTCAAAGCAACGTACAAGGGGAGCAATTAGGGGTTAGGTACCTTGCTCAAGGGCACCTGAGTCATGGTATCGAAGGTGGAGAGAGTGCTGTTTATTCACAATCCCCACCGGCAAGGGAATCGAACCAGCAACCTTCAGATTACAAGCCCGACTCCTTCACCATTAGGCCACGACTACCCTTCTGGGACAACTCCTCCGGGAAGGCTTTCCACAAGGCCTAGGAGTGTGTTTATGGGAATTTTTAACCATTCTTTTAGAAATGCATTCATAAGCTCAGGCACTGACGTCGGACGAGAAGGCCTAGCTCGCAGTCTCCGCTCTAATTCATCCCTAAGGTGTTCTATCGGGCACTCTGTGCAGGCCAGTCAAGTTCCTCCACACCAAACTTTGTGCACTGGGGCCATCCTCAAACTGTTCCCACAAAGTTGGGAGCATGAAATTGTCCATAATATCTTAGTATGCTAAAGCATTAAGAGTTCCTTTCATTGGAACTAAGGGGACAAGCCTAGGGTTTAATATGGAATTTGCTCACCCGTTGCAGTTATAACAGCTTCAACTCTTTTCATTTTGGCAGACACTTTTATTCAAAGCAACATACAAGGGGAGCAATTAGGGGTTAGGTACCTTGCTCAAGGGCACTTTAGTCATGGTATCGAAGGTGGAGAGAGTGCTGTTCATTCACAATCCCCACCGGCGAGGGAATCGAACCAGCAACCTTCAGATTACAAGCCCGACTCCTTCACCATTAGGCCACGACTACCCTTCTGGGACAACTCCTCCGGGAAGGCTTTCCACAAGGCCTAGGAGTGTGTTTATGGGAATTTTTAACCATTCTTTTAGAAATGCATTCATAAGGTCAGGCACTGACGTCGGACGAGAAGGCCTAGCTCGCAGTCTCCGCTCTAATTCATCCCTAAGGTGTTCTATCGGGCACTCTGTGCAGGCCAGTCAAGTTCCTCCACACCAAACTTCGTGCACTGGGGCCATCCTCAAACTGTTCCCACAAAGTTGGGAGCATGAAATTGTCCATAATATCTTAGTATGCTAAAGCATTAAGAGTTCCTTTCATTGGAACTAAGGGGACAAGCCCAACCCCTGAAAAACAACCCCACACTATAATCCCCCCTTCCACCAAACTACACTTGGCACAATGCAGTGAGGCAAGTACCATCCTCAGCATACGCTGACCCGCTCTGTGATTTTACGTGGCTACCACTTTGTGGCTGAATTCTTGTTGTTCCCAATTGCTTCCACTTTGTTATAATACCACCAACAGTTGACCGTGGAATATTTAGTAGTGAGGAAATATCACGAATGGACTTTGCACAGGTGGGAACCAGTCATGGCACCACACTTGAATTCACTGAACTCCTGAGAGTGACACAAGCAGTCTGCATGCCTAGGTGCTTGATATTTTTTTACGCCTGTGGCCATGGAACACCTGAGTTCAATGATTTGGAGGGGTGTCTTATAAGGACCACCCATCAGCCCAACGAATGGAATTATTGTCTCAATTATTCATTCATTTGGGACCCGATGCCGCATAGAGTCACGCGCCCCAGATTTGCGGTGATCTCACAGTCAAAAACTAGTCAGTCTGGTCTTCATCAGAGGATGTAGGGTTTAGATAATACCTTTTAGTTGGTTACCTACTGCTCACTCGTACAAAAAGTGTAATTTGTTTATCCACTTCCATTCAACTTGCTAAATCAGTGATAGACAGCAATCAGAAGGTCTTCAGATGACATGCCTACTAGTCCATTCATTCATGAGCCTTCATGAGTGAACAGTGATTGTAACAAGAGTGAACCTATCCTGAACACAGATTTGCGGTAGCACCGGCCTCCTCATAATCTACTCATCATAATGATTTCAGAAGAATCCAGAATAAATCAAATATAACATTTGATTTGTCAGGTAAAAATGAATCATTACCAATAACATAATTAAACAATTAGAAGCCAATTCAGAAATAATAAATACATAACATCAATTACTCGAAGATGACTCTAAGAGTAAGAAATGCATGCACACACTCAGTGGTGGGTGAGTGTTTTTAAGACTCATCCCTGTATGGGGGTTCTGGCAACAGAAGGTCTGAAATGGCTGCCCTTAAATACCCAGACCAGAACAAAAGGATTGTAAATACTAACTGCAACTGGTTTTTGGGGAGAGGACAAGGTTATCAGATATCTTGAAGAGACCACCACCCAAAAAATAAAAAAAAAAATACAAGTGACTGTAGTGAAATTGAGACCATTTTATTAATCGCACTGAGACAATTAAAATAATACATACATATATATTATTATATACATACACTCAGATCAAAAAACAAAAGAAATCCGCACACAAAAATTGGGCCAAAAAGCTCAAAAGAATTTATTGCCCAGAGACCACAAATAAAGTACAAAAGTACAAAAAGTGCAAAACACTCTTTGCAATTTTTCATGGCCTCTGGACAATAAAATATTGTTTCTAAGAGCTTTTTGGTCCAATTTTCGTGTGCGGACCTCTTTTATTATTTGATCTTTGAGCTATTTTTGGATCTACACACCGCCAGAAGTTTGTGTATCAGCATTTATTTGGACTTGTGTATGCTTTTCCAGTCTCTTAATGTACATGCACACAAAATGTCAAAACATAATAATTACAGAACTGCAAAACAAAATGACAAAAACAGACTGACTGTCCTAATAATCGAGATCAACCAGCACAGAGACAACAACGCCATCTACAGTGCCCTCACAGAATACGATGGTCACAGAATTTAGTGCAACACCTGTTCTCTTAGATGGCGACCTGGTTGAGGGACAGTTTTCACTCCAGTTTGGAATGGCTCAAGTAGTGTCCCCATCCCACAGGGTGCAAAACACTGTTTGAAATTCACCCAAAGAGTCCCAGTAAAGTTTGGCTCTTGGACTGGACGGTCAGCAACCAAAAACATGATCATAACTCATAGATGGCAGACAAAATTCTATAAATTAAAACACACACACTATTTTTGCCTATGCTGGAGGTGTCAGAGCTCAAGAAAACATGATGTTCATTAATGCTACAGATGCTTGACAGAATTTAAGCATACAAAATAGCCTAAAATCCTCTTATGTGTTTGGGATTTGTTAACTGTCTAGAATCAGAATGAGTAAATCTGTTTCTTAAATGAAACACTCTTTTGAATCGGTTCTTGGTGTTAAGTTGGTCAAATGTGCAAAACTGTCTGAATCAGATTGCTATTCAATTATTCACATAGCTTAAGCGTTGTTAGGAAGCAGTTTCTCACTACGTAAACCAGTAATGCAGTTCTCAATCCTGTTCATTAGGAGAGAGTTCCCTGAATTGAGCTGAGAGTGTCAGATAAAACACTCAATATATTCAAACTATTTCCCGCTGCTGTGTGAACAGGGCTGGGTAGGTTACTTTTAAAATGTATTTCACTACAGATTACAAAATACATGCTTTAAAAAGTAATTTGTAACGTATTTCTTTACATTACTCAAGTTTAGTAAATTAATTTAAATACTCTAGAATACTTTGGAATACTAATAAGTGTGGAGCAAACACAAAAAAGGTAATTGCAAGTTTTTATCACAAATTGACTTTTTCCCTCAGAATTGTGTGATATAAAGTTGCAATTACGAGTTATAAAGTCAGAATTATGAGACATAAACTCGCAATACTGAGAAAAGTCAGAATTATGAGATATAAACTAACATACTAAATTCACAATTGCAAGAAAAAAAAAGTTAGTATTGCAAGTTTATATCTCCCAATTCTGACTTTATAACTTGCAATTGTGAGTTTAAATCTCGCAATTCTGAAATACAAACTCACAATTGTGAGGGAAAAAGTTGCAGTGACCAGTGAATTATCAAATGACTCACAAACAACTATCACAAAACATGGTGGATACGTCGTGGATCATCAGGTCATGACAGGGCAGTTAAGTTGACAATTGGGCAATTTTTTTTTTAAATAAATTCAGTCATTTTGTCTTGTTCAGGACAGTACTAAATAAAAATAACAAAATTTTTATGATCCCTCTTAAAAGTATTAAAATGTTGATGAAACTTAACTCATCTTTTTCAGACTGTCAGAGTCAGAGAATCACCAATCGCTGTTTAAATGACATTAAAATTCAAAGTAATCACTTTGGTAATCTAAAATACTTTTCAGATGTAACTGTAATCTGATTACCACCCATTTAAAATGTAACTGTAATGAAATACAGTTACTCAAATTTTGTTTTTTAAATACGTAACTAAGTTACTTGTATTTCGTTACTCCCCAACCCTGTGTGTGAACATGGCTAAATGAGCGCTTGATGAAGTGAACACTTACCTACTGTACAATCCACTAAAACCAAACCTGCCAATGTGTCTGACAGCGATAAAGGTCTTCATCAAATTTAACACCTGCATGCTTATGACCGACTCTGCACTGCGGGTATATCACAATCATAAGACTAATCATACAAGTTAAAAAGTAGCATGCTATTAGCTTACCATGTTGTGACATTACATGCCAATGCCATTGTAATATGGCATTCTTTGAAGTATCTTGAAGTAAAGTAATATAAAGTAATACCTTAGTGCCATTGGTCGATATATCCGAGTACCATGCTACTTTGTCACCGGCTTATTTTGAAAGGAATTTTGTGGTAAATTTGAGAAAGGAAAAAAATATTGTATGTGTAAGTGTGTGCTTTTGTGTTCTGCAGCTGGACAGGACATTGTTGACACCCTAATGATAATGGGTAGTGTGACTAATGTATATGCTTTTACTATAGTCAACATATCATGATGCATGGATTAGAGATGGACATATGCAGAAAAAGAAAACAACATTGTTTTTTTGTTGTTGTTTGTTTTTTTTTTTGTGGCCATTTTTCTCAAGAAAATAGAAACCGGTTGAGCTAGTTATTTACTGAAACTATTTAATCAGTCCAGCCTTATTTTGTGAAGGAAGAAGGTGAACAACCTCAGAAGAGAAAAGCTGATTGAAGGGACAGGATTTATGAAGTGGATGAAGTTTGTGTTTGATGTTCTTCATTGTTGAGACACAGGTAGGTTTGAACAAAGACATTTCTGGGATCTTTCTCATGCATCATGGATTATTAAATACCGTGTGTATATATTTGTTATAATCTACTGTAATGTTAGTCTGTTTTGAGATGCTTTATTCTCTGTAGTTCATTTTTCTTGATAGCTTTCCATTCCAAATACCTGCTGATAAAATATATTTTGAGGCTCAGTGGGTAGCACTGTTGCCACACAGAAAGGCCTCCGGTTCCCTCGAAATCCAATGACGTGCAATGTAGAGTTCAGAGTAGGGTTGCAATTTGCTTATCGGTATTGGGTTCAGTCCTTACTTTTAACTAGTTGCTTATTATCTTGCATATTACTAGTATATTGGTTGTTTATTGTAAAGCACATATTAATACCCTTTTCTGCACGACCTTATTCTACATCCCTTAATCCTACCCAATACCTAAATTTAAATTGCTACAAAAACTACTTTACTATAAACAAGCAGTAAATGAGGAGTTAAAGGCACAATATGTAAAATTTTTA
The DNA here is from genome assembly GCA_038088235.1 of Zacco platypus. NCBI lineage: Eukaryota > Metazoa > Chordata > Actinopteri > Cypriniformes > Xenocyprididae > Zacco > Zacco platypus. The sequence continues at coordinate 4,789,431 of CM076069.1, forward strand.
TATTAAAATATCCCCAAACCACTTACACAGTGTTATATATTTCGTTCAGCTGTGTACTTACATTTTCCTAAATATAAAAATTCACAATTTTAAAAAGTGACCCGTCCCTCCCTTGTCACTTGTACCTGTCAATGATGCAATATCTGCGTTATCCCTGGTTTCCGCTTGTACTGCACAGTAACCACGGTAACAGACACAAACAGCTGCGTAAGGTCTAGCGGCACGCTGTTGTTGTTTCGTTCAAACATTATTGACCATAGCAGGCAAACTTTGGGACAAAAGGAGAGATTAAACGATCATCAATATCGGCTTGGCGTTTCTGAGAATAAACATTACCCATAAACATTATTAGATTAATCGGTATGACGACAACTTCCATGTTCCTCTCCATTCACTGCGTCATCAAACTACGCCAAGTGGATTAGATGCAACATTTGTCAAAAACAAAAATGTTTTAATGAAGCAACAAAAACACTTTTAATGTACTGCTTAATACAGTACCATCTGTACAAGTATAAAGTTCAATATAAGTCTATACTATTTCAATACCAATAAAGTGGGCCCCTTTTTTAATCAGTTTTATTTTGATAAACATGACACTATATAAAATTATGGTTACATGAAAAGTGTAAAAAAAACAATTAAAATAAACAGATTTGTGAGCATTAGCGGAACTTAAGGTGTCAGAATAAACACGAAACACATGGCATTGTTGTCATCATTGAATCTGGCCAATGGTGGAATAGCTGTGTCATTGTAATGATCATCAGCTGAAGTGCCCGTGACTACCAGAAGAGGGCACTTCAGCCTGGACTTTCACTCACACACACATGCACATTCACTCCCAGACTTCACTTCCCACAATGCACTACACACCCACTCACTCACACCTGCGCACTACATTTCCCAGAAGCCTTGTCACTGATCACCCCAGACAGCTGCAGCACATCATCCGTCATTATTTAAACACCATTCACACACACACAAATCGCAAAGTCTTGATTTGGTTACCCCTGTCATTTCTGAGCGTTATTTCCTGTGTCTGTTTTCCTGGTCTTGTTTTTGCCTGTTTTTTGAACGTTCTCTGCCGGCCCCTTGGATTTACTGCTTTTGATTTATGGACTGTTGATTGTCTGCTGCCTGCCTCGATCTATTTGCCAGTTTATCGACTACGATTCTCCTCCATACCTGTTTGCCACTGTTTCGACTATTACCTGTTTGACCACGTTTCTCAATAAAACTGCATTTGGATCCCATCCCGCTGTCTCCTCGTTACAGTCATCATCAGGGCTTGTGCAGCTACTCTGGAGAAGTTGTACTTATAAACACACCTATTGTCAGAGTCATGTCTGTTTATCTGTTCCCCAGTCCTGTCACTTGTCACTTGTGGTCTTTGTTTTGAGTTTCCCGCTTCTCATCAAATGTTACCATTATCAGTTCATTAGCGTCAGCTGTGTCTTGTCATTAGTTATGTCTGTCACCTATGCTCCGCTCATTATCCTCGTGTGTTCCTGTGTATTTATACCCTCTGTGTCTGTCCAGTCCTTGTTTGTCGTTAAAGTTACTTTGATGGTGTTGTAAGTTATCCTGTCTGTATCCTGATCGCAATTAAACTGCTAAATGTCAAGAGGTCTCTATCCGTGCTCATTAATTACTCACCCTCGTGTCGTTCCAAACCCATAACACTTTCGTTTATCTTCGGAACACAAATGAAGATCTTTTTGACAAAATCTGTGATCTTTTTGTCCCAACATACAGGCAGCTATGCAACTTCCACTTTGACGCTTCAAAAAGTTCATAAAGAGATTGTAAAACTAATCCATGAACCGAGTCGTTTAGTCCAAATTTTCTGAAGAGACACGATCGCTTTATATAATGAACAGTTATATAGTTTATATAACAGTTTATATAAAGAACAGAATTTAGCCTTTTATTCCCATGAATACATAATCAACTCACACGAAGTCTCAAGTATGTTTTATTCTTTTGTGTTATGCAGCACATTTCAGCTTCCAGAAGAGGTTTATTCTCACGTGTGAAGCAGGTTTGGCGAAGCAGTCAAAATTACAATATTTATGTTCGCTGACGTTTAACATAACTGATGTGAGTGATGTAATTTGATGTAAAATGATGTATTTATGTAAATAAAAGGCTAAATTCAGTCTGTTCATCATATAAAGTGATTGACTCGCTTTAGAAAAAACTTTTTGAAGCATCAAAGTAGTCGTCGCATAGCTGCCTATGGATGGACAGAAGATTTCATAAAAAAGATCTTCATGTTCCAAAGATGAATGAAAGTCTTATGGGTTTGGGTGTAAATACACAAGAGTGTAAATAGTAACTTAACGCACATTTGTGAATTTGTCAAATAAATGGGTAGTTCTGCACACATTAATAATTAGCACTGTACTAATTTATTGGTAGTTGTTTGTGTGTGGGTTGTGAAATGCCACGAAAAGAAACTCTCAAAATCCAAATGAATCAAATGAGATCAACTCAGAAACAATGAATGCACGCGTATCACCTGATCCACAAATGCATATCTTCTTTGCTGCATGCGCAAATGATGATACACTAATACAAAAGAAACGTTTGTTTTTACAAAAATGTCTCTATTTGTACAAATTGCTGCACATTCTTTTAATTCTGAATTTTGCACATGCAAGTTTTATGGATCATAAAACATATCTGCAACATTTATCAAGTTCATGTATAATTGTGCATGCATTCATTAATCATTTTATGTCTAAATTCATCCCATAGAGAACTTATTAAGAATTTTTCAAGAATTGCACTTAGGAACATTCTTATGTTCTTCTTGGAATTTATCTTGTAACTTTATCTTCTTTCTTAAGAAGATTTTCATGAATTTGGCCCACCTCTTTCTTAAGAAAACTATACCAATTCAACTTGTAAACATCACAATCTCAAGATCTAATGTTCAAGATATAAACTATCGAAATTCCTTAAAGAGGAAATTGTGACTTCATACTTTACAGTCGTGACTTATCCATGGATGCAACAAAAAATATGGTAAGCCAAACACAAAAGATGGACGAATCTGTCATATCATTTTTTATGAGATATATGGTCACAAATATGAACAACAAAGGTGAGATATAAAGGTGTAATTATGAGAAATATAGTGAGATTGTGAGATATAGTCTGAATGTTTGTGTGATCCTCAACTATGACGTCTGTCTTTGTGTGCGTGAACTGCAGAAAGGAAGAAAACTTGTTTACCTGTGCAATGTTGATAAATGACCAACAATGTTTTTTTCTCTTTCTTGAGAAAATAGAAACCGGTTCAGTCAATTTCATAACACAAGTGAAACTCTTTCAGTTTGTAAAAGAAAGCACATGAACTTCATCAAACTGATAATGATAAGATAATACTAAGAAAACTGATAATAATCTGCCTTTTGGAGTCACACAGAAAAATAACAGAAAGAAGCTTAACTATCCTGTAAAACGTGTTATATTGGATTCATATTTCAGGAGTAAATACAATCTGAGTGTGATAAGTGATTTCGTAGAAATTAAATGAGCATATCATGTGTAGCAGAATCTTCTGGTCAATCCATAAATGTTTTTCAGTTAATTCAGTATATTTTTATTGTCAACAGCACTGCCTGTAAAATGAGTCTCATTGAGAAGAGAGAGGAAGATTGTGTTCAGACACATAAAGCGGCGTCTCCAGAACCCAGCTGTGTGTCCATAAAAAGTGACAGATCCTTCAGATCTTTGCCTATTCCCTCTGATCTCAGTGATGGAGCAGTGATCACTGACCATGAGTGAGTATAAACATAATGTAATTGCAGTAGTTTAACCTTTTTTAAAGGGTTAATTCACCCAAAAATGAAATTTGTATCATTAAGTACTCACCCCCATGTTGTCCCAAACCTGTAAGGCCTTCGTTCATCTTCGGAACACAAATGAAGATATTTTTGATGTAATCCGAGAGTTTTTTTTTTTTTTATCCTCAACAGAAAGCAACGAAATTACCACATTCAAGGTCCAGAAAAGTTGTAAAGACATCGTTAAAATAGTCAATGTGACTAGTGGCTCAAACTTAATGTTATGACATGACGAGAATACTTTTTGTGCGCAAAAACAAAATGAAAATAACAACTTTATTCAACAAATTCATCTCTCCTTTAGACTCGTGCTCCAGACACTGGTCATGCCAGAGGCATTCCCAATAGCACTCTCTAGGGGACGCAGCATCTGGTTAAATGTCACTAAAATCTTATAGAGGCTCCATTCTAAACGGAGATATAAAATTAATTGGTACAGCCAGTTATTGTCAGAAGTAATTCAGCAAAATTCAGATTGTACAACATTATAAGTATGGTGAATAATCTGAATGAGCAGAAACTAGAGACTAAAGAACAGAGATAAACTGCTTTACAGCAAATCATGCATTGGAGGAATAGTTCACCCAAAAATGAAAATTACGTTATCATTTACTCTCCTTCATGCTGTTCCAAACCTGTCTGACCAATGTTTTTTAAGTAAATGATCCCTTTAATGTCTGCTAAATGTAAATGTAATGTGCAAATGTTTCTTTGGCAAGAAAAAAACCCCCCACCATAGACGTTTCGGTGTAGGAGGGGAAAAAAACCTTGAGAAGGAGCCAGAATTAGCTGGGGGAGCTGATTCTCATAAAATATTATCTTGATACATGGAATTCTAATTATGTATTCATTTAATGGTAACATTTTACAATAAGGTTTATTAGTTAAACATTAGTTAATTTATTAACTAACATGAACTAACATGAGTAATACATTTGTTACTGCATTTACTAATCTTTGTTAACGTTAGTTAATGAAAATACAGTTGTTCATTGTTTGTTCATGTTAGTTCACTGTGCATTAACTAATGTTAACAAGATTTTAATAATGTCTTAGTAAATGTTGAAATTAACATTAACAAAGATTAATAAATACTGTATAAGTGCAGTTCATTATTAGTTTATGTTAACTAATGTAGTTAACTAATGAACCTTATTGCAAAGTGTTACCTATTTAACATATACACACACTGCCCGGCCAAAAAAAAAAGTCGCTGTTTGGATTTTAATAGGCAAATTCTGGATCATTATTACAGTGATTATTATGTTTCTAGCATGTTTTATGTTTGGAAATGGTTCTTTTAACCCTAAAGGATGGAGTGTGGAGCTTTTCATGTCTTGAACAACCATGTAGGAAGACACATCATGGCCATATTCCTGGATGAAAATGCCAATATTAATCAGGGTTAAAATTGTGAGAAAATGGTGCACAGAACATGAAAAATCACTTTGACACATGAATTGAGTCCAGACCTTAACCTCAGTGTAAGTCTTTAGGATGAGCTGGAGTAAACTTTACAGAGTGCTCACCTCTTGCATTGTCAATACAAGATCTTGACCAAAAACTGATGTACCCTCTTAATGGAAATAACATTGTAACATTTTCATCCAGGAATATGGCCATGATGTGTCTTCCTACATGGTTGTTTAGAACATGAAAAGCTACACACTCATCTTTTAGGGTAATAATGTAATAATGATCCAGTCATAGACTCTGAAGTATTTGTCTAGTAAAATCCAAACAGCACTTTCCGTATTCTTAATTGATTATTCCCCCTTTATTCTTTCTTGATTTTCTACAGAACTGCCTGTAACACGAGTCTCTGTAAGAAGAGAGAGGAGAATGAGGATGTTCACACACATGAAGCTGCATCTTCAGAACACAGCTGTGTGTCTATGAAGAGTGACAGATTCATGAAGAACACCCCTGATCTCAGTGATGGAGCACTGACCTCTGACCCTGAGTGAGTATAAACATCATGAAACATGATAAATGAGGATGTTGACCACATTTAATTACCCTTTTAGCATTGATAGAGTATATCTGAGTCCATGTTAGCAAGCGAAGGGCATAAAAAATTAAAGTGGAACGTAGCCCAGATTTGAGAAGTGATGGTTTAGGCTGTTGTGCAAGGAAAATTACCCCATAGCACCATCTGGCGTCCAACCAGCAGTAGTCGGTTTGAATGCAGATATCACACCATTGTGAAGATTGATGTCGTGGCAAGTCTACAGTCCTGACACTGAGCCAATATAAACAAGATGGAATGTGACAAGGATTTTGACTGCAGATATGTTTTGTACAAAATATAAAGTTGCCAGTTTTTCCCACTAGCCCTTTTTTCCAGTTGAATTTTGCATAATGTGGAAAGTTATTCAAAAATCTAAGGGTGTCATTGTAAAAAGAAATCAACAATCATATGTGTGACCTCCTCTACCAAAATGGAGTTGTTTCTAGACAGCTAGTATGATGCTACCTGTACTGACTCTTCTGCGTGATTATTGGTGTGCTGGAATATTTCAATGATTTCTTCTATTTTAAACCTTTTTCAATGTTTTTATGTTCATATCACTGTTTCTTCAGAGTGAATAGAGATGACAAGATCAGTTTCGTGATGTTCTACCTGACTCGCTTTGTCTCCTACTGCCGGACGCTCATGGGATGGCACAACACAGAACCAGCCCTTCAGACACTCACACTGCTGGAGGAGACTGCTGAGCTGCAGCATAATTCTTACCAACCAGTAGATGATGTCCTGGATAGAGTCAAAGACCAACATAAAGCCAGCATGAAGCACAAGTATGAGAGCTTATCTGAAGAAATAAAACTAGAAGAGAATCGAACCCTCCTGAACAGGATCTACACAGAGCTCTACATCACAGAGGGAGAGAGTAAAGTGGTAAATAAAGAACATGAGGTTTTACAGATGGAGAAAACAGCCAGAACACAAGACAGTCCAATCTACTGCAATGACATCTTTAAAACCTTACATGAACCAGGATGTGAGGAGAAAGACAAAATCAAGACTGTTCTTACTAAAGGCATCGCTGGAATTGGAAAAACTGTCTCAGTGCAAAAATTCATTCTAGACTGGACTGAAGGAAAAGCTAATCAGGATGTAGATTTCATGTTTGTGCTTCCATTTCGAGAGCTGAACTTGATTAAAGATCACCAGTACAGTCTTTGCAGACTTCTGCTGGACTTTCATCCTCAACTTCAAGATCTGGACTCAAAGATTTATGAGGATTGTAAAATTGTGTTCATCTTTGATGGTCTAGATGAAAGCAGCATTGCACTATTTTCAATTTCGGACAACGTTTGTGATATGAATGAGTCTGCATCAGTTGGTGTATTGATGTCAAACCTCATCAAAGGAGAGCTGCTTCCCTCTGCTCTCATCTGGATCACCTCCAGACCAGAAGCAGAAATTCAGATACCCTCAAAATACATCAACCGTGTGACAGAAATTCAGGGATTCAATGAGCCTCAGAAGGAGGAATATTTCAGGAAAAGAATCAGTGATGAGTATCAAGCCAGCAGAATCATCTCACACATTAGAAGATCAAGAAGCCTCCACGTCATGTGTCACATACCCGCCTTCTGCTGGATCTCAGCCACTGTGCTTCAAAACCTCCTGAAACAAGATGACAGTGCAGAAATCCCAGCAGAAACTCTGACTGAAATGTACATCCACTTCCTGCTTACTCAGATCAACATGAGGAATCAGAAGTATGATGAGAGAGATCCTGAGAAACTCCTGAAATTCAACAGAGATGTGATTGTGAAACTTGCTGAACTGGCTTTCAATCAGCTGATGAAGGGCAATGTGATGTTCTATGAGGAGGACCTGATTGAGAGCGGCATAGACATCACTGACGCCTCAGTGTATTCTGGGATGTTTAAGGAGGAATCTGGTATTCACCAGAGGAAAATCTACTGCTTCATACATCTGAGCTTTCAAGAGTTTCTTGCTGCTTTCTTTGTATTTTACTTGAATGTAGTCAAGACAAGAAAATCACTGAATTTGTTCCTGGATGGATATAACTGGAACATCTGGGAAAGCTTTCTTCTGCATGAGCTACTAAAAGCAGCAGTTGATAAATCCTTACAGAGTAAAAATGGACACCTGGATCTTTTCCTGCGGTTCCTACTGGGCATCTCATTGGAGTCCAGTCAGAGACTCTTACAGGATTTACTGACACACACAGTGAACAGCTCAGAGACCATCAAAAATGTCACAGATTACATTAAAAACAAAATCAACGGTGATCTCTCAGCTGACAAATGCATCAGTTTGTTACGCTTTCTGCTGGAAATGAAGGATGAGACTCTGTACAGAGAGATTCAGGAGTCTGTGAAATCAGAGAATCACTCAGTGAATAAACTCTCTCCATCTCACTGCTCAACAGTAGCCTACATGCTTCAGATATCAGAGGTGCTGGATGAGTTTGATCTGAAGAAATACAACACATCAGATGAGGGTAGAAGGAGACTGATACCAGCTGTGCTGAACTGCAGAAAAGCTCTGTGAGTATTCATTTATGTGATTGTGTACTGTCATTTGTTAATATATTCATCCTTATTAATTCTATCCTTCACAAAACCAACAACATCAGATCAAGTGTATTTTGCAGCCTTTTGGACTGATTAACTTTGAGTTGTGCAAGTCAGTTTGTTTCATAGTACATCAAACTCTTTTATGTTAAAAGATTTAGGAAAATTTTCTTTGTCATGATATGACTACTTTTGTATGAAATACTTATCCAATAATTTTATTTAGCAATCATGTAATCAGGCAGAAAGAAAACAGCAACAACTGGCCAAAAAAAGATTTAAAAAAAAATCAAAATCCATGTGTGTAATCCAGAAAACTTGAATAGTGTGAAGGCAGCAAAAGACAGAGCCTATGTTAAACTGGGAAGATGAATGATCATGGATAGTAATTTATTGCATTATGTTCAAGAACAGTGACTAAATGTCATTCTTATATGTGCTTGTCTGTTATTTCATTTATACAATTTTTTCCTGTGTTATAGTCTTGATGACTGTAATCTCACTGGTCAGTTCTGTGAAAATTTGTCTTCATGTCTACAATCTTCAAACTCCTCACTGAGAGAACTGGACCTGAGTCACAATAACCTGGGGGATTCAGGAGTTAATCTGCTCTGTGGTGGACTGAAGAGTCTACACTGTCAACTCAACATACTGAGGTAAGAAAAAGAGAAAAGGATTTTCTCGGTTATAAAACTAAAAATACCCTTTTTAGATCACTAAAATCGATGAAAAATTGTGTGAAGCTTCTGTCTGATGGACTGAAGAGTTCACACTGTCAACTCAAAATATTGAGGTTTGAGGTGGAATATAATACAGTACAGTAGTACAGACAGTAAAATATACATTTACACTGCATAATCATGCTTTGGTTCACAATTAAGAAAAAAAATATTGAAGTTTCTACCACTTTTATGAAGCCTTCTGTAAAAGTGCGCATTAATGTATTAGTCAGTAACATCTACTGACCGTAAATTTAGGTAGGAAAGATTCTGGGTCTTAGCGCCAGTTTATGATTTTATTCAATATTTAAAATCGTTGAAAACACAGAGAACACTTTTGGCAGAAGTTGCATTTTTTAGCCTATGGGTGGTGTTCTAATGTTGATTGACAGCACACGACATAGAAAGATATCTTAGAATGGCCTTAATGTAGTATTTATTTCCTCTGAATGTTGTTTTAAAATTTTACAAGTTGAGGAGCAATTCCAGAGTAGAAAATAAAGTCATGTCTATTCTCAGACATGAAACAAACATAACAGAACTCTATACTCACATGAGCACGTTTAAACTAAAGGATTTATACATTCATTAATTTGATACACTACTCCACATAGGAAGGACAGACATGACAACTAAATACTGACCTGATGCAAACTAATATACACACAGGTTTGGGGAGTAATGAAATACATGTAACTTAGTTACGTATTTAAAATACAAAATTTGAGTAACTGTATTTCATTACAGTTACATTTTAAATGGGTGGTAATCAAAATACAGTTACATCTGAAAAGTATTTTAGATTATGTCATTTAAACATTAATGTAAACTGTGACGGGCAATTCATGTAAACAGCATCACCAGTAGCCCCAATGGCCATTTTTAAGTTCCATTTTTCACCACAGATTTACATTGGAAAATAGTGAGGTGCTATAGAGCTGGGTAGGGCTCAGGTACCCGCTGCCCCACTTAGTGTCATAAAACATACATGCCGAAGCCATGGGCTAAATTGTAATGTAACCTGCTCACTTGCTCACCAGCTCACAACTTAAAATATTCTGGAAACCCCAAAAATATTTGTAGCAGAATGCTAAACACATATACACTTTATTATTTATTCAGTTTTTATAGAGGTCTATGTTTTGGATGAATATTTTGCTGGAGCACTGCCCCACCTGCCCTTATAGACAAGCTTTGGCTGGTAGTAATGTTACACAACTGTACACAAAGTCATTGTTTGTACCGTAATTGTATTCTGATCTGTTTAGATTGACAAGCTGTAATCTCACTGATCAGTGCTGTGAAAGTTTGTCTTCATGTCTACAATCATCAAACTCCTCACTGAGAGAACTGGACCTGAGTCAGAATGACCTGGAGGATTCAGGAGTTAATCTGCTCTGTGGTGGACTGAAGAGTCTACACTGTCAACTCAATATACTGAGGTAAGAAAAAGAGACAAAGATTTGCTTGGTTATAAAACTAAAAATACCCTTTTTAGATCACTAAAATGCCCTTTTGTAATTGTAAAAAAGATAATTGTGACTTTTCTCAATATCGTGAATTTACATCTCATAATTCTGACTTTTCTCAATATTGCACGTTACATCTCAGAATTTATAACTCGCAATTGCTACTTTATATCACGCAATTCTGAGAAAAAAGTAGCAATTACCTTTTTAGTGTCACATATTTATTAGTATTCGAAAGTATTCTAAAGTATTTAGATTAAGTTACAAAACTAGGGTAATCTAACGAAATACATTACAAATTACTTTTTAAAGCATGTATTTTGTAATCTGTAGTGAAATACATTTTAAAAGTAAACCTACTCAGCCCTGTATACACATAACTGCAGCAAATTGATATCATCTTGGTCTGGAGCTAGTTTAATGTAAGTTAAAGTGAAAAGAAGCAGGGCAGTCTGAAATCTGCCCCAATGGCCATTTTTAAGTTCCATTTTTCACCACAGATTTACATTGGAAAATAGTGAGGTGCTATAGAGCTGGGGAGGGCTCAGGTACCCACTGCCCCACTTTGTATCATAAAACATACATGCCGAAGCCATGGGCTAAATTGTAATGTAACCTGCTCACTTGCTCACCAGCACACAACTTAAAATATTCTGGAAACCCCAACAATATTTGTAGCAGAATGCTAAACACATATACACTTTATTATTTATTCAGTTTTTATAGAGGTCTATGTTTTGGATGAATATTTTGCTGGAGCACTGCCCCACCTGCCCTTATAGACAAGCTTTGGCTGGTAGTAATGTTACACAACTCCTGTACACAAAGTCATTGTTTGTACCGTAATTGTATTCTGATCTGTTTAGATTGACAAGCTGTAATCTCACTGATCAGTGCTGTGAAAGTTTGTCTTCATGTCTACAATCATCAAACTCCTCACTGAGAGAACTGGACCTGAGTAAGAATGACCTGGAGGATTCAGGAGTTAATCTGCTCTGTGGTGGACTGAAGAGTCTACACTGTCAACTCAACATACTGAGGTAAGAAAAATAGACAAAGATTTGCTCGGTTATAAAACTAAAAATACCCTTTTTAGATCACTAAAATCGATTAAAAATGTATTTGCATGATGAGGGCGTGTACTTGATCAGTTATAATGCTATAGATCATGTAATCTTGAATGTGTGTGTGTTTGTAGATTATCTTGCTGTATGGTGACAGAGGAAGGCTGTTGTTATCTGGCTTCAGCTCTGAGTTTAAACCCCTCACACCTGACAGAGCTGGATCTGAGCTACAATCACCCAGGAGAGTCAGTCGAGCTGCTCTCTGATCCGAACTACAGACTGGACAAACTCAAGTATGAACATTAACAATCATCCTGTCATGTGTCACCGAAAACACGTATGTACATAGATTCCTGCAAACAGCATATACAGTACATATTGCACAGAAAAATAGGGACGTGTTTTGATCTCTGTGACTGAAGATGATCTTGATTCAGCTTAACAGCTGCTTGTTATTCATAACAGCAGCATCTGAGAAACAGACTGAAATCTCTCATCCCAAAACATCAATCTAAAGCTTGTTGCTGCCCGAGAAAGTAAATTTTCATTGCTGTCAGAGACATAAAGCAAAAACAGATCCAAGATACAGGCTCAGAAATCACAGTATAAATGAGAAGAAATGATGTTTGACCTTATGAAACTGAATCAAGCAGATCAGCTTAGTGCAGCTGAACAGCAAGAAATTTCTGCAGCTAGAAGATGAATATCAGTTATTGATTAAAACACTTACTCAAATGAAAGGATAAAGACACAAATGAACAGCAAATATAAAGGAAAACAGACAGAGGATTTCAAAGGATGTTCATCTATCTCCAGTTTGGAGATAGTTCTGCATTTACTAACCTTCAAGTTTATAAATATAACTTTCATATATTGTGGTACTTTTTTATTTGTGTAGCTAAGTTATGCACAGGTGAACTACTCGTTGAAAACTCGTTGGGTGATAATACATCTTCCCCATATGACTATAAACAGAATGAAGACTATTGCTTCACTATGTACTGCTGCAAACATGCACACTAGCTGATCTGACACTGACAAAAGTGTACATTTACAGAGCCTGCTCCCTGCCGATTACAATAGATAATGTAAAATACAAGCATGAACAACCATCTATATTCTCTAATATGGTAACTATAATTATGTAAAATGAGTGTGATATCTTTTGTTTTTATAGTGTGGATCATGGAGGAGAGTTCAGGATTACAGAACCACAGAAATGTAGGTCACGCACACACAAACCTGTAACACTTTAGAATACCGTTCCATCATTAAAGGGTTAGTTCACCCAAAAATGAAAATTCTGTCATTAATTACTCACCTTCATGTCGTTCATCTTCGTAACTAATTAAGTACAAAAAAGGTAATTAACACTTTCAGATGCTCAGAAAGCTACTAAAAACATATTTAAAACAGTTCATGCGTACAGTGGTTCAACCTTAATATTACAAAGCGAGGAGAATAACAAAAAAAACCTCCAAAATAACAGCTTTTTAAAAATATCTAGTGATGGCCGATTTCAAAACACTGCTTTGAAGCTTTACGAATCTTTTGTTTCTAATCAGTGGTTCAGCTCGTGTGTTAAACTGCCAAAATCACGCAAACTATTGAAATTGCGCAACACTTATGATGTAACAAAGCCTCGTTTGAAAAAAATCACGTGACTTTGGTGGTCCGAACCACTGCAGGTTGAACATAGTAAATTTACATGCTTTAATAAATCATCTGTGGGGTATTTTGAGCTGAAAATTTACTGACACATTCTGGGGACACCAGAGACTTATATTACATCTTGTAAAAAGGGACATAATAGGTCCTTAAGACAAAAATTAGCGTAGACGCCATTCTTCTTCTGATGTAACGAGTACATCCGGTGTTATAGGAAGTGTTCCCGGTTCCGGCTGACCTGACAATTCCGGCCTAACAATCCTTTAATGGATATTAGGACAAAAATTGATAATGTGTCATGTGTATGCCAGGTTAAATAGATGCGTTTTTTGTCTAGATTTAAACTGAGTGTGTCTGCTCCCCGAACAATGCTAGGAAGATCTTTCCAGAGTTTAGGTGCCAAGTAGGAAAAGGATCTACCACCAGCGGTTGATTTTGATATTTTAGGTATTAACAACTGGCCAGAATTCTGAGATCGTAATAGACGCGAAGGACTATAATACATTAAGAGCTCACTCAGGTACTGGGGAGCTAAACCATTTAGTGCTTTGTAAGTAATTAGCAAGATTTTAAAATCTATACAATGTTTAATAGGGAGCCAGTGCAGTTTTGACAGAACCGGGCTAATATGGTTATACTTCCTGGTTCTAGTAAGGAATCTAGCAGCTGCGTTTTGGACCAGCTGTAGTTTGTTTATCAAGCGAGCAGGGCAACCACCCAATAGAGCATTACAGTAAACTAGCCTTGAGGTCATGAATGCATGAACTAGCTGTTCCGCATTTGTCAGTGAGAGCATATGTCGCAATTTAGATATATTTTTAAGATGGAAGAATGCGGTTTTACATATGCTAGAAATGTGGCTTTCAAGATAAAGATTGGTATCAAAGAGCACACCCAGTTTCCTCCTATATAGGTTCCACTATAATAGTTCACTTATTCGGAAAAAAAAGATTTTTTTCCCACCTGCTGTAGTGAACCCATACAGCAGTGTGACTTCAAAACTGAGGTATGTACCGAGCCATGAGTTTTGTGTACCGTTACAGCCCTAGTGAACACCCACATTCAACTGAGCACTATTACTTACTAATTAATTAATCAGAGTTTCTTGTTAGTTAATAGTAGTTATTAGAATGTTAATAATGCGTTACTCATTTGTTCCTGTGTAGAAATTCATTAATGATGGAACATTATTCTAAAGTGTTACCCACAAACCCTGATATTGGTTGTTTTGTTGTGTTATAAATGTCATAATCTCAGTTTTTGTGTTCAGATATATGTGATCTCACACTGGATTTAAACACAGTAAACACTAGTCTCATCCTGTCTGAGAGGAACAGAAAGATGACGGCTGCGACGAAGGACCAGTCGTATCCTGATCATCCAGAAAGATTTGAGGAATGGTGTCAGGTTCTGTGTAGAGAGAGTCTGACCGGACGCTGTTATTGGGAGGTTGAATGGAGCGAGAGGGCTGATCTATCAGTGACATATAAAGGAATCCAAAGGAAAGGATGGAATTATGACAGTTTGTTTGGATTCAATGAAAAGTCTTGGAGTTTCAAGTGTTTCCAAAACAGATTAATTGTCACACACAATAAAAAGAGAGAAGTCATATCGGCTCCTTCACTCTCTAACAGAGTAGGAGTGTATCTAGACTGGCAGCGCGGCCGTCTGTCCTTATACAGTGTCTCTGACACACATGCACCTAAATGCTTACACACATTCTACGCCACATTCACTGAACCCCTCTATGCTGGATTTGGGGTTTATCATGATTGTCCAGTGTCTCTGCAACATTAAACAGCTTCCTGTGAGAAACAGCTGAAACAAACATGCAGTTGAGAGAAAGAGATACACTCACATTATCTTTTTACATTCTCATTAACATTTATTTCACACTGGTTGTAATGTTTACTTTTTCTTAATCATTACTTGATTAAAACATTAAAATATAGAGAGACAATATTATATAGATGCATTTTAAAATAAAATGAAATTATATGGATAAGGTAATTGTTTTTGTTTTCAGGCATGGACTCACCTTAATGGGTTTTACTAACAGCCAAGTGTTTTCCTAACTTTACTAACTCAATAGACTGTAAGGAAAAAGTGATAATTTGTTGGATGGTTTAAAAATATTTGCTAATCACCTGTAGTGTATTCATTCTAATGTAATCATAACAGTTGCCTGAGTGCAAAAGCCTGCACAGTTTGAGTTTTAAGATACTTGAAATAAATACATAAAATGATGTACACTTTGTACATCATTTTGTTTGTTCTTGATGTCGGATATTAATTATTAATTGGTTTGGTTATTCTTGTTCAGTCTATGTAATAAGCACCGCACAATGCCAGTGATGTGCTCTCTGTTCTGTTTCCTTTTTTTTTTTCTTCTGCCCTTCTCCCAATTTTCCCTGGTGGAAAAAAGTATGCTAAGTATACTTGCTGCCAGACTAATAATCAGTATACTTCAAGTGTGTTAATGATTAGTTAACTTGAAGTGTGCTATTTTGAAACAACTAATTTTGTACTAAGTATATTTTAGTTGTATTAAAGCATAACTTTAAATATATTTAGTGTACTTTTGTGTGCTAAATTGGAACAACTTGGCACACTCTAAGTATATGCCTGTGAAGGGAGTAATTACATGCTTAATTAGTGACATTAAAGTGTACTTTATTTGTGCTATAAGTTTATTTTATTTGTGTTATAAATATACTTTGTGTTATAAGCATACTTTATTTGTGTTCAACAGGATCTCATGAGAATACGTGTGTATTTTTACATAAAGTGCGTTTCTACCACACGTACATTTACTTACGTTTTTATAAACACAACAGCAATAACAGCAATAAAATGTAAATCACTTACGTATCCAAATGTGAATGTATATGAATTGCCATATATTAATATTAAAATTGTGGAATTAATGTTTTGAAGCTGTTGTATTCAATTGTCTTATCAATACAAGTTTTTAGTTGAATTTATGGAATGCAGTTTACTCATCTACTTAATATGAAATAACATTTCTGTTCACGACTTGTGCTGCAAACTCGTTTTGGAGGATTTCATAATGTTAAACAAGACTACACTTTAAAACCTTAAAATGAATGCTGAACAATTTTGTAGTATTTAGTTTATTTGCTCTGACACACAAAAGGCATTTTCTCCTATGCAGTGACTGACACTACAACTATAAGATACACCAAAACACAACATAAATTCTCAAATCACATCAATTCTCCAAATATTTAGAATCCATATGTTTGTAAGGAACTGATCCAAATTCAGCCCTTTATCCATCAATCTTAATCTTCATTCTCAGCAGCGGCCGTCACAGTCAAAGCCCGCGCTCCTTTTGATTCAAATCTGAAAGTTGCGGCCTAGAGAAGCATTACGACATGATTTACAGCACTAATATCTAACGCTCATTGGTTCTCATCTGCTTCGTCACAGATTGCGACATGCCGTGTTTCAGTGGATTGATATTTGAAATGAATGTGTGCCTTCTCGGAGAGAAGCCGGATTCATATATCCATGGATTAATAAATTAAATTCTGCTCTGTACTCCATTATAAAAAATATATTACCGCTAAAGAGGACTGCGACTCCAACTCATCATCACTTGAACTACTTTTGGTACCACTTTTGACATTTTCGCAATAAATAAATTATTGTGATTACGCTTGTTTGTCTGTCATTCTTTTATTCATAACAGTACCATTAAATAGTTTTAAGAAATGGTTATGGGTAGGTTTAGGGGTAGGTGTAGGATTAGTGGCTCAAAATATTGTTTTAATGTTTTATTTTTACAAAATTTGTCATTTTCCTACACATTTCTGTCTATAATGTCTTATTCTTTTATCATTCTGTATAAAATGGGTATGTTTAGGTTCGAGGTTGGGTTTAGGGATCTTACATTTATCTATAAAACAATAAAAGGGAAATTACAGCACTAAAATGTAAAAATACTTTTTTTTTTGTTTTTACAGCGAAAAGTATTTTTATGTTTTAGTGCTATAAATACGTCAACATTGTACGTTTTAGCACCCTCCTAAATGTACAAAAATGTACGTTTTGTAATGAAAGTTATGTTTTGTTCATTTGAAACGATTAATACCTACAATGGGAACAGACTGATATGGCAGGTGTATGATACATATTACAATGTTATGATGAACTATATGCCTTTCTCCACTGACGTTCTGAGTTGTTCAAAGGGTTCCTAAGGATACTGATTGTTAAAAGGCAGCTGTCTGACTCGTGAATGTGAACATGGTTTGTGTCAAGTCACCTTTATTTATATAGCGCTTTTTACAATGCAAATTGTGTCAAAGCAGCTTTTCAATAATAATTGGCAAATAATTTTTGGCTGCACAGCAGCTCCTGAAGAAAATGGTGCAATTGTCCAGCTTAAATAAATTCAGTATTGATTCATTCAGATCTAAAAATCAATAGTTATTAATTTAGTTAATTTATCAGGCAGGCAGAAAAACATTGTTGAATATCAAGTCACATTATTAGCAACACATTATATGCTGTTTGATAACATAGTCAAGCAAAACACTAATCATATTAATTATCGTTATGTGTCCGACATTGTAAAAAGCGATACCATTGTGCAGCGTTTACCTCAGGAAGTTGAGCGAGTTGATCTCACCTGAGCTTGTGCAATCCTATTTTACTTTATAACTTGTTAAATATGGATATTCCTCTTACACAAACACTTTGGTTCGCCCTTATTAACCCTCGGAGCCATGTGGTGTACGTTTATGATGGATGGATGCACTTTCTTGAGCTTCACACTCGCTGGTCCCGTTCTGTCACAGAGATGAACTCCGTGATTCCCTCCTCTGGCCATCAGAGGGCGCCTTCACCAGAATACTGACATACAGTCACACACACACACAACATTTCCTAGAAGCCCCGTACCTTGGCACTGATCACCTCAGCCAGCTGTAGCACATTACCTGGACTATTTAAGAAGCATTCAGCCTGGTACACGTTGCGAGGTCTTGTACTACTACGGTTTGCATTTCTGAGCGTTATTATCTGTGTTTTCCTCTCTGTTACTGACCCTGTTTGATCATTGTTACAACTCTCTGCTGCCTGCCCCTTGAAATTTCTGCCTGAACTTTGTTCTGTGTTTGCTATCTGCCTGCCCCGACCAACTGCCTGTATTATGACCACGATTCTGCCTATCCTCTGCTATTCCTGTTTGCTGTTGTTTGAACATTGCCTGTTTGACTACTCCCTATTGTTAAATAAAGTCTGCTTATGGATTCTACATTGAGTGACGATTCATTACACGTTCACTGCCATTATAAAGCTTGGATGCATCAGGATATTTATTAATATAACTCTGATCAGAGACTTTCATCAAGAAAGTCATATACACCTAGGATGGCTTGAGGGTGAGTCAAGCTTGGGGTCATTTTCATTTTAAAGTGAACTAATCCTTTAAAGCCTTTATGTATAATGCATTATAAATGTATTTTTAATGCAGTAATTATACCTTGTAATGCATTGTATGATCTTATGTATCATTGTATCCACAGTAATAATACACTATAATACTTGTCTATTTGTTGAACACCTTTAGAAAGTCAAATCCATTAAAATACACAGCAAACAACCAATTACAGAATATGCAAATATTAAAATGCATTTTCACTTTGGTTACAATTATTTATGAAAAGTGTAATGCGATATAATGTACATAACTTTATAATGAATTATACATAAGGAGAGTAGAAAATTTTTGCAAATTAATTGGTAATAAAAAGTTAACTTTATAATTATGTTAATTATTTCAAAATATTGCCACTCCTAGTTTCTGTAAATAAAATGAGCAGCTATATCATTTGTTGAGACATTGAGATATACACTCACCTAAAGGATTATTAGGAACACCATACTAATACTGTGTTTGACCCCCTTTCGCCTTCAGAACTGCCTTAATTCTACGTGGCATTGATTCAACAAGGTACTGAAAGCATTCTTTAGAAATGTTGGCCCATATTGATAGGATAGCATCTTGCAGTTGATGGAGATTTGTGGGATGCACATCCAGGGCATGAAGCTCCTGTTCCACCACATCCCAAAGATGCTCTATTGGGTTGAGATCTGGTGACTGTGGGGGCCATTTTAGTACAGAGAACTCATTGTCATGTTCAAGAAACCAATTTGAAATGATTCGAGCTTTGTGACATGGTGCATTATCCTGCTGGAAGTAGCCATCAGAGGATGGGTACATGGTGGTCATAAAGGGATGGACATGGTCAGAAACAATGCTCAGGTAGGCCGTGACATTTAAACAATATCCAATTGGCACTAAGGGGCCTAAAGTGTGCCAAGAAAACAACCCCCACACCATTACACCACCACCACCAGCCTGCACAGTGGTAACAAGGCATGATGGATCCATGTTCTCATTCTGTTTACGCCAAATTCTGACTCTATCATCTGAATGTCTCAACAGAAATCGAGACTCATCAGACCAGGCAACATTTTTCCAGTCTTCAACTGTCCAATTTTGGTGAGCTCGTGCAAATTGTAGCCTCGTTTTCCTATTTGTAGTGGAGATGAGTGGTACCTGGTGGGGTCTTCTGCTGTTGTAGCCCATCCGCCTCAAGGTTGTGCGTGTTGTGGCTTCACAAATGCTTTGCTGCATACCTCAGTTGTAACGAGTGGTTATTTCAGTCAAAGTTGCTCTTCTATCGGCTTGATTCAGTCGACCCATTCTCCTCTGACCTCTAGCATCAACAAGGCATTTTCGCCCACAGGACTGCCGCATACTGGATGTTTTTCCCTTTTCACACCATTCTTTGTAAACCCTAGAAATAGTTGTGCGTGAAAATCCCAGTAACTGAGCAGATTGTGAAATACTCAGACCGGCCCGTCTGGCACCAACAACTATGCCACGCTCAAAATTGCTTAAATCACCTTTCTTTCCCATTCTGACATTCAGTTTGGAGTTCAGGAGATTGTCTTGACCAGGACCACACCCCTAAATGCATTGAAGCAACTGCCATGTGATTGGTTGATTAGATAATTGCATTAATGAGAAATTGAACAGGTGTTGCTAATAATCCTTTAGGTTTATTAATATTATTATTATATATTAATAATAATATTATTAATGCAGGTTTCCCCGTGCATTATTTAGACTTTTTATTTGCTCGGGTATTACGTTTTCTTTTGAGAAATGATAGGCTCAGTTTTTGTTTGTTATTTTGGCCTTGGTCCAACCCTGAAGACTTTTATTTGCTTCCTTTTTCATGTTTAGTGCTGATAGTGACATTTGTAACACAAAAATAAAAAAGAGAAATAGTGCAAGTAGTCCGCTGTAAAGAATTTTATTTACTTTAAATGAGTCTAGCCCTCAAGGTTACTATTATCGACACGAACCTCGTCAGAAAGGTAAAGGGGGAGGTGTTGCTGTTATCTATAGTAATATCTTTAGTATTACTCAAAAGTCTTTCAAATATATCTCGTTTGAAGTGATGGTGCTCTATGTAACGTTATATAATGTAAGTGACAAATCTCATTTGAAATTTGTGTTGGCTACTGTATACAGGCCACCAGGGCACCATACAGACTTTATCAAAGAATTTGCTGATTTTCTCTCGGAGTTAGTACTGGCTGTGGATAAAGTCCTCATTGTTGGTGATTTTAATATACATGTAGATAATAAAAAAGACGCTTTGGGATTGGCATTAACAGATATTTTAAGCTCTATTGGAGTTAGACAACACGTGTCAGCACCAACTCATTGTTGTAATCATACTCTAGATCTAATATTGTCACATGGAATCGATATTGATGCCGTTGAAATTCTGCAGCAGAGCGATGACGTCTCAGATCATTATCTAGTCTCATGCGTGCTACATTTAACCAAGGCTGCAAAACCGCCTGTCTGCCATAAATATGTTAGAACCATCACTTCCACCACTAAAAACTGCTTTATAAATAATCTTCCTGATCAGTTTCATCAACTTAGCAAACCAGACAGCTTAGAAGAACTCGATGTTGCAACAGAAACTATTGACGCTCTCTTTTCCAACACTCTAGACTCTGTTGCTCCTTTGCGCTTAAAAAAGATTAAAGATATTAGTCCAACACCATGGTATAACGAGCACACTCGGGCCCTTAAGAGAGCAGCAAGAAAAATGGAGCGCAGCTGGAAGAATTCAAAACTAGAAGTTTTTCGGATTTCATGGAGAGAGAAAATGATGGAGTACAGAAAGGCCATAAAAACCGCTAGATCTGCTTATTTTTCAAATCTTTTAGAAGATAATAAACACAACCCTAAGTATTTATTTAATACAGTGGCTAAATTAACGAGAAATACAGCCTCAACTTCTGATGTTTCCAAACAGCACAGCAGTAATGACTTTATGAACTTCTTTACTTGCAAGATTGACAACATTAGAGAGAAAATTATAGCCATGCAACTGTCTACTACAGTATCACATCAGACAGTGGATTGTAGTATCCCTGAGGAAAAATTCCATTCATTCGCTGCTATAGGAAAGGAAGAATTGTCTAAACTTATTAAATCATCAAAATCAACAACATGTATGTTAGACCCTATACCGACTAAGCTATTGAAAGAGATGCTTCCAGAGGTCATAGATCCTCTTCTTAAGATCATTAATTCATCTTTATTACTAGGTTACGTACCGAAAAATTTTAAGCAGGCTATTATCAAACCTCTTATTAAAAAACCACAACTTGATCCTGGTGAATTAGTCAATTACAGACCGATTTCCAATCTACCTTTTCTGTCAAAAATACTAGAAAAGGCAGTATCATCTCAACTTAGTTCCTACTTGGAAAGAAATGGTATCTGTGAGGATTTCCAGTCAGGATTTAGACCGTACCATAGTACTGAGACTGCTCTCATTAGAGTTACAAATGATTTGCTCTTATCATCAGATCGTGGTTGTATCTCTCTATTAGTGTCACTAGACCTCAGTGCTGCTTTTGACACTATCGACCACAATATTCTTTTGAATAGACTAGAAAATTATGCTGGAGTTAGTGGAAATGCATTGGCATGGTTCAAATCATACTTATCTGACCGTTATCAGTTTGTAGTAGTAAACGAAGAGATGTCATTTCGATCACAAGTTAAACATGGAGTACCACAAGGCTCAGTTCTAGGACCGTTGCTTTTCACTCTGTACATGCTACCCTTGGGAGATGTCATTAGGAAGCATGGCATTAGCTTTCACTGTTACGCTGATGATACTCAGCTCTATATTTCCTTGCGCCCCGACGAAACCGACCAATTCTCAAAATTAACAGAATGCGTAGCTGATATAAAAAATTGGATGACTAGTAATTTCCTACTACTAAATTCAGAAAAAACAGAGATTCTAATTATTGGACCAAAAACTTCTGCACATAATAACCTAGAATACTGTCTAACACTTGATGGCTGCTCTGTTAAGTCGTCTTCGTCAGTTAGGAACCTGGGTGTGCTCTTTGATACCAATCTTTCATTTGAATGCCACATTTCTAGCATATGTAAAACCGCATTCTTCCATCTTAAAAACATATCTAAATTGCGACATATGCTCTCAATGACAAATGCGGAACAGCTGGTTCATGCGTTTATGACCTCGATACTAGATTACTGTAATGCTCTACTGGGTGGTTGCCCTGCTCGCGTGATAAACAAATTACAGCTGGTCCAAAACGCAGCTGCTAGAGTCCTTACTAGAACCAGGAAGTATGAACATATTAGTCCGGTTCTGTCAAAACTGCACTGGCTCCCTATTAAACATCGTATAGATTTTAAAATCTTGCTAATTACTTACAAAGCACTAAATGGCTTAGCTCCCCAGTACCTGAGTGAGCTTTTAATGCATTATAGTCCTTCGCGTCTATTACGATCTCAGAATTCTGGCCAGTTGTTAATACCTAGAATATCAAAATCAACCGCGGGCGGTAGATCCTTTTCCTATTTGGCACCTAAACTCTGGAACAATCTTCCTAGCATTGTTCGGGAAGCAGACACACTTTGTCAGTTTAAATCTAGACTAAAAACGCATCTATTTAACCTGGCATACACATGACGCACTATAAACTCTTGTCCTCATATCCGTTAAAGGATTGTTAGGCTGCATAGATCAGGTCAGCCGGAACCGGGAACACTTCCTATAACACCAGATGTACTCGTTACATCGGAAGAAGAATGGCGTCTACGCTAATTTTTTGTCTCTCTGCTTATCCCGAGGTTTACCAATTAACATGATTGGCTGGATCCGGGCTGTGTCCGGGTCGGACGGGGAACCTGTGCCTGTGTGCGGCAGCAGTGTGGCCCTGTGGTGTCGGCGGAGACCGTGTGAACGAGCTCATCCTTTGTGAAGACCCTACCGACTCATCAGCCAGCGGCACATATCCCAACAAACCGTCCCATATCGGCGTGATCAAAAAGATCTTAAATTAGATGGAACTAGATTAAATATTTTGACTGTTGCGATTCCAAATCAGTTTAATGACCTGTAACTCTGCCTGAGTATCGGACAAGTGTTCACTGTTGGCCAGAGGAGAACTGGCCCCCCAACTAAGCCTGGTTTCTCCCAAGGTTTTTTTCTCCATTTGTTGGAGTTTTGGTTCCTTGCCGCTGTTGCCTTTGGCTTGCTTAAGTTGGGGACACTTGCTTGATATTCAGCAGTGTTTTTGATATGCCTGTATTGGCGCCGTTGTATGCGAACTGATCTGAGCCGGACGATTACGTCACTGTTTTCTCCAGTGCTGCTATACCTAAATTACCTAGACTAATAACTATTGATCTTTGCAACGGAATGAATCAATAATATATAGAATAAGCTGCACAATGACACCATTTTCTTATTAATGTAAAGCTGCTTTGCCACAATTTGCATTGTAAAAAGCGCTATATAAATAAAGATGACTTGACTTGACTTGACTTATGTTATTCTCCTAGACCCTAAAACTGGGATGTAACACATTTTAACAGAACTATCAGAAATATCTTGGGCAGCTTTCAAATATTTTCTTTGACAGGATCCTTGGAGTCGAAATGGTTGACAATCACTGGTTTAAAGGGGTTTGTTAGTCAGAACTCGTATCCTACCTGCCCTCAAACCCTCACTTCTCCACATCTAAATCGTAAATCCATACAAATCATAAAGTTGGATTTTAGTTAATGCATAGCTAATAACAACTATGAATTATGATCATCACCTTTCACATGAAAACAATCTCACACAAATGCCTATGTTTGTAGTAATCTTGTGAATGATATAACAACGTTGTTACTCTATAATGCTATAAAAGACTTTGTGCACCCAAAAATCTGGGAATAATCATACAATAAATATTTTGTGGCATTTCAGCGACATTTAATACATGAATGTCATTTCATTACACTTTTCAAAACAAACAATAAAATGAAACAATAGATAAACTAAACAAAATAAAAAGAGGAAGTATTTGGATACATACATTTACTAAAGGCATGAATTACTTACTACATAACAGTTATATGATACATCTGCTTAAAAAAATAAAAAAAGGCTAAAAGCAATTAAAGTTAGTTCTAAGAAAATGATTAGCATTATCCACTGTACCCATCAATTTTTCCAAACATGTCCTTGTCACAGATTCCTAGGGAAATATGATTATACCAAGAGATGCCTATAGATAAACATGTTAGTATTATTTTAGGTTTGAAGTCAATTGACCTTTTCTAAAGTATGTATTCAAGTATGTAAACCTAGAATGCATCTCACAGTATTCTCTGCAACTAAGTTCTACTAGAGCAGTCAAAGAAATAAATTAGCAAATTTCTGTTTTCATTGCATGAGAAGGCCAAACTTGGATTTGGAAAAAAGTGTGTTGTTTTTGAAAAAAGCCCTTCATGTTAAGTGATGGCTGATTGTAAAAATATAGTTAACCTATTACATTTGTTACATACATTGCACATTGTGATGTACATCTGTTTTAGGCTTGAGACATGACATATGACTGAGAATAAGAATCTAAATATCCTTCTGTTGTTTTACATCTCACCACAATTGAACGTTCTGCAGTTCCACGTCACCCAGAATCTCCAGCTGATCAATGGAGCTCAAGTCCTGCACTCTGTGCTTGTAATCCAGCAGGTGGGATCCATTAATTGCTATCTTAAACTGATGAAGCTGGCATAAGATGATCATCTGACAAAATGAAGCATAAAAACAGGTTATTTTTCTCCATTTTCACAAATACACCATTCTTGCTCATGAAGACAACCACAACTTTTTAAATAAAGTAACATAGTCTTGAAAATTTGTGGCCAATCTTAAACCTAACCACATGCTCTACTCTTCAGCACTTTGGTAACCCCAAAAACTCACAAATACCAGAAAACTTTTTAAATTCCAAAATAAGAGAGCATTACACACTAGCAGATCTCCCCCTATATTAATATTGAGCAAAATACATGAAATAAAATTTAATTTGAACATTTACTCTCCTCTAACGGTCATAAGCAAAGCATGCTTGGAATTAGAAATCTGCTGTTAACTCATTTCGTGTATCACCATTAAGTTCAGCTTGTTTTTGTTCACTTTTAGTTTATAATTCTCCAGTTCTTGGGGCATAAGAGTATGTGTCTTATGCAAATGAGTCCCAGGGGCCAGTTTCACCAGCTGGACATACACCTGGTCATAAGACTATAAACGTAAAATGCATTTTAAGTCCTGCGTAGAATTAATATCTGTTGCACCATCTGGACCATCTGCAAATCTTACACCTAGTGAAAGGTAGGTGTAAAGTGAGAAGTCTTGACTTGTTTCCATGATGAAAATAAAGACAAATAAAAATGTTGAGATGATGGAGCGTCTGGTATACAGGCTGATCATATCGTCGTGTTTTTCAGAGCTGTCCTCTGTACTAAAGGCGGGTCGGGATTATCTGCTAAATTTGAAAGCGTTATTAAAATTTCACTTGCTCTATAGATTTGTGTAGGCGACTCTGCGCACCGTGTAAACAGGTCTAACCTATAACTTACTCGATAAATTTGTACTTCGTGTAAACAGCTGTTATCTTTTGCCACATAAAAATCTTTTTTTTATTTGTTAGTGAATTGTTTTGCTTGCATACCAAAATATGCATATACTTACTGAATTGCTCAATAATTTTTCTTGTTTTACAATCAGATAATTTAATTTTTTTTGGCCCAACATTAATTTTTCATCTATTCGTCTATTCGTTGGAGCCAATAAATTCACATTTGTAACCATAGTAACACAAACGTGTCTCGACTAACAGTGCAGTAGAACATATCAGTGTTTACGCGCATCGTCTACGCTAAGCGTAACTGCGCCTAGTCATAGTTTTCGATGGTGCAACAGGTGTAAATATTCATCGGAAAGCTGGACGTAACTAAGTCCAGCGTAGAGCTTACACCCGACTTTTTTACGTCCAGCTGGTGCAACCGGCCCCTGGTCGTAAGACTATAAATGTAAAATGCATTTTAAGTCCTGCGTAGAATTAATATCTGTTGCACCATCTGGACGTAGTGCATGTCTGAGACTAAATCTTAAGCCTACTCAAAGGTAGGTGTAAAGAGAAAAGTCTTGACTTGTTTCCATGGTGTAAATAAAGACAAATAAAAACGTTGAGGTGATGCCAAGTCTGGTTGTGACGAGCAGGGCGGGCGAGAACCGTGAGGGAACGGCGCGAGGCAGGTGACGTGATTGCTAATGAGCGTCAGCTGCTCGGTGCACCGGTCTCGTATCTCTCACGGAGGAGCTCCGGAAGCATAAAAGAGGAGCGACGGTAGTGAAGGCGAGAGAGGACCAGGCCTGGACTTTTTGTATGTTTTATTATGTTTGTGTGGGCGGCAGTCTCCGTGAGGAACCATTTTTACTTTTGTTTTGTTGTTTGTTTATTTTGGATATTAAAAGTTATGTTTAACGTTCGCTGGTTCCCGCCTCCTTCTTCCCGTTCTTACGAACAGTGTTACACTGGTATACAGGCTCCACAATCAGCAAGCTGTCTTCGTGTTTTTCAAAGCTGTCCTCGGTACTAAAGACGGGGTGGGATTATCTGCAAAAGTAGAATGTGTTACTAAAATATAACTTGCTCCATAAATTTGTACACCGTGTAAACAGCTGTAATCTTTTGCCAGATCTCGTTTTTTTATTTGTTACTGAATTGTTTTGCTTGCATACCAAAATATGCATATACTTATGCATATACTTACTGAATAGCTCAATAATTTTTATTGTTTTACAATTGGAGTAATTTAATTTTCTTTTTTTTCAGCTTAACAGTATTTTTTCATCTATACGTTGGAGCCAATAAATTTGTAATCATAGCAATGGGAACGGCGTCTCAACTAACAGTGTGATAGAACAGGGTTTTTCAAACTTTTTGTGTGTGTGGACCACTATTTGTAATCAAAAAATTTTGCAGACCACCTCATAACACACATAATAAAATGTCTACACACAGACTTACCTGAATTAATCCGCACCTCTAAATAGGCTTACAAGCACTACTATAACTAGTCATCACATCAGTGTGCAACAGGCTTGTGAAAAGAAAGTTTACTGCACACAATGGCTGCCACATATTTAATTTATTTATTTACTCATGTGACCAAGGGCCTAATCAGGTTAATTTGAACAACAGGCTTATTTCCATAGCAATGGAAAAGAACACTTGGATAATTTGACACAATAACTTGACAATTGAATGCAAATGTTATATCAATATAGGCCTACATATTCTTTTAATTTTTTTTTTTTTTTATGGGAATTTCCTGGTAAAATGAAGGTAAAATATTATTTTATTTTGCCTTTCCACGGACCACCTGCAGTACCCTCACGGACCACTAGTGGTCCGCGGACCACAGTTTGGGAATGACTGTGATAGAACATATCAGCGCGTACGTGCATCAACGTAGATGCACCTAGTCGTAGTTTTGGACGGTGCAACCGGTGTAAATATTCATCAGAAAGCTGGACGTAACTAAGTAGAGCTAACTTTTTTATGTCCAGCTGGTGCAACCGGCCCCTGGACTTTAATATGAGTAATATATTATCATGAAAACATGCAGACAAAAATGGTAAAAACATTCCTAGGAATGACAACAGCACTACAGTATATGCACTGCTCCATCATTATGACTTTGCATTACAGATCTATTTCAAAAGTGTCAAAAAGCACCTTTTCAACACAGTCCAAGCTTGTATTCGACCAACTGGACTCTTGCTTTGGAATTTCAGAATGATCATAGCATCATTTCAGATGTGATGATGAGTCCGAAGATTATTCCAGTTATGAATTAATTATTGTCACAGACTTTTTTAATGCCCATATTTTATTCATTATAAATTTACTAGGACTTTCATCTCTAGATATGTTTCCATCACGTTTTATGTGCATTTTATTTTGAATAATAAAAAGTATCCACCTCTGCGCTTGTGAGTTACATTTATTCACATCTTGTGTAATATCCTAAAATGTGCAGACATAGCCAAGTTCTTTTCAGAAAACCATAGGCCAATATACAACTCATTTAAAATACTGTACTGCTTACATTATTCCAAAAACCAAACTGCAAGCATAAGCAGAGTTGGACAAGTTACTTCCAAAATGTAATACATTATATATTGCTAGTTACTGTAATTTGAAAGTAATTAGTAATATTACAATCTCTCGATTGTAATGCTTTACACTACTTTTGCGTTACTTTTGAGTTACTTTCACCAAAATAACCACAGAAGAATGATGGCATAAAATGCTAAAATGTAGTTTATTGCTGCTCATTATACATCCAGTGGAGGTAAGATAGGATAAGATAATGACTGTGTAGGCCTCCAGGGGGGCTTGGAGATAGCTTAAAATGAATTTAAACATATTAATATACTTCATTAATTGTATTATTAATACGTTAAATTAAATATTAACAATTACTACTTTTCTGAGTATTATATTTATATATTATTATATTATATATATATTTCTGGTTCTCGAATCTGATTGGCTGAGAGGTCTTTCAAGCTATGCGATATTCTTCCAGTATCTCACGGTAACCGTTTCACAGTTTGAATCACTCCTCTGTCAGGATTCTCACAGCGAGTGTTAATGGCGGATGAGCGAGCCAACCATATTTTGATAGATACTGTTATTTTGTTACGGAATGTTGTTTTAAGAGTTTATATAGTTGTTTAGACCCCAGATATGTGATTTATTTGTAAGCATAGCGCAAAAACTATTTGAAAAAAAAAGTTTGGAGGTCAAGGATGCGGGTGGAAAGGACGAGCCAGCATACAGACACAACTGATGATGAGAACACAGGTACTTCAATAGCAATGGCTTAGACCAGGGTTCCACAATAGAATTCCGCCTGAGACAAATGTTTGGCCCGCGCTAATGTCAAATAGTGTTGTCAAGGTAATGCATATACGCACGTCTCTGTCGCGAAAATTCAAACGCAGCGTCATTGCTTACGTTGCGTGACCACGTCTTGTCAGCGACTCAAAAACTGACTTGGCAAAATAGACTCAAATGTGAATGGACTGAAAATGTTTGGTTTATTTTGTCTGACCAACCACAACAGAGAAAGAAAGTAAACTATGTGGGAAAGTATCGTGTTTGCTTTTACAGAAAGGCAAACTAAAGGCTAATATTTTCTCATTTACCTTCAGCAAATACCCATCTATATCATTAAAACAAATCTCTGAATATCTAATTAACATTTAATTTCATAGACCTTGTAGATTTATTCTAATACAACAGTGAGTTTGTGTTTCATATTTCTAATTTATTAAATATGATTTAAAATAATATAAATTATACATGTATATCAGGTTTATATCGGCCATTAGCCACTGTGATGTAATGTATTTAAGATTAAGATGACTATTCATCAAGCATGCATTGATTAATCCCGTCTTGTAGCAAAAAAAAGAGGTGTGACTAAATCATGTGCTGGTTCGACCAACTGAGAAAGTTGGTAGCACCATTGCAACTAGTGGAAAAGTTAGTCTGGAGCCCTGCTTGGGCTCAACTGTTAAACTGTCAAGTTGAGATTTGAATCCGCGGCGGAAGGAAGTAGTTCCTCAAAAAAGAGGGTTTCAAAGGACAATGTTATTTCTTATTTATTTACGCACTCTTACCGTCGAACTGTTGTTTAAACGCAATATCACACTCGTATCCGTGCGATATGGCTGTATATCAGCATGCTGTGTGATTACTTGACCTGCGGCCTCGTGCCTACGGGCCGAATCACAGCTGTGCTGATATACAGCCATATCGCACTGCTACTCCTATGATATTGCTCATATACCCCCAGACAGTTAAACTTGGTTATGTAAAACAATCGTCTTGGAATGACATATAAAGTCTACATAGGTGGCATAGGTCAGAGGTACCTCAAAGTAGTTTCCAGCTGAAAAGGGAAAGTATGGCAGTTCACGCTCCTCTGGACCCCACGACTGGCTGAGAAAAGAGTTCCTGATAAGCATGCCAGATTTGAGGTGTGAGTTAAGATGCAGGGCGATGTTGTTTGATTGGCTGCACCTCAGGTTAATAGTGAAACTTGAGAAAAAGCAAAGCAAAATCATTAACGGTGTAAAAATGAAAAACTGTACAAAAGATAAGTTTAGTATCTACCTGTGAGGAAATAAGCTGACTTGCCCTTTGATTGTTATATGCTGCCCTGGGATGACTCCTCTCAGTAAACTGCCCTTGTAAGGTATGCTCTGCAAAATGACAGTATCTGTTGTGAGTCATGTTTTCATCATGCTAATATGAAGTGCATTTTTTCATTAATAATAGAAAAATTATGCAAAATTTAATTGTTGATCAGGTGTGGGGATGCTAAACTTACTTGGTCACCTGATTTTGAAAATATTGCCTGTACAAAAACAGAAAATATGTAATTGCAAAGATGAAATATATATATATAAAAACAAATGTAAATTGTGATTTGGATTATGCATAGATGGAGCTTAACTAACTGTATAATACTGTTTAAAAAACTCACTGTAATCTAAGCAAAGAATGGCTTCTACACTCACCTAAAGGATTATTAGGAACACCTGTTCAATTTCTCATTAATGCAATTATCTAATCAACCAATCACATGGCAGTTGCTTCAATGCATTTAGGGGTGTGGTCCTGGTCAAGACAATCTCCTGAACTCCAAACTGAATGTCAGAATGGGAAAGAAAGATGATTTAAGCAATTTTGAGCGTGGCATGGTTGTTGGTGCCAGACGGGCCGGTCTGAGTATTTCACAATCTGCTCAGTTACTGGGATTTTCACGCACAGCCATTTCTAGGGTTTACAAAGAATGGTGTGAAAAGGGAAAAACGTCCAGTATGCGGCAGTCCTGTGGGCCAAAATGCCTTGTTGATGCTAGAGGTCAGAGGAGAATGGGCCGACTGATTCAAGCTGATAGAAGAGCAACTTTGACTGAAATAACCACTCGCTACAACCGAGGTATGCAGCAAAGCATTTGTGAAGCCACAACACGCACAACCTTGAGGCGGATGGGCTACAACAGCAGAAGACCCCACCGGGTACCACTCATCTCCACTACAAATAGGAAAACGAGGCTACAATTTGCACGAGCTCACCAAAATTGGACAGTTGAAGACTGGAAAAATGTTGCCTGGTCTGATGAGTCTCGATTTCTGTTGAGACATTCAGATGGTTGAGTCAGAATTTGGCATAAACAGAATGAGAACATGGATCCATCATGCCTTGTTACCACTGTGCAGGCTGGTGATGGTGGTGTAATGGTGTGGGGGTTGTTTTCTTGGCACACTTTAGGCCCCTTAGTGCCAATTGGGCATCATTTAAATGCCACGGCCTACCTGAGCATTGTTTCTGACCATGTCCATCCCTTTATGACCACCATGTACCCATCCTCTGATGGCTACTTCCAGCAGGATAACGCACCATGTCAAAAAGCTCGAATCATTTCAAATTGGTTTCTTGAACATGACAATGAGTTCTCTGTACTAAAATGGCCCCCACAGTCACCAGATCTCAACCCAATAGAGCATCTTTGGCATGTGGTGGAACGGGAGCTTCATGCCCTGGATGTGCATCCTACAAATCTCCATCAACTGCAAGATGCTATCCTATCAATATGGGCCAACATTTCTAAAGAATGCTTTCAGCACCTTGTTGAATCAATGCCACGTAGAATTAAGGCAGTTCTGAAGGCGAAAGGGGGTCAAACACAGTATTAGTCTGGTGTTCCTAATAATCCTTTAGGTGAGTGTATGTTTTGAGTGTTGATGACTCGATTATAATAACATTTGGAAAATAATAATGATGAAATGAATAATAAAGAGTGAGTGGGTGTGTCCAAACTTTTGAATAGTAGTGTTTGTCACTTACGGAGTCAGGGATAAAGCCAATGGCATGCAGTTCTACTTTTCCAGAGACTGAAAATGTGTCGACCATCTCAAGAGGAATTCTGTGTTCATACTCCAAAATGTGAGCACCATTTACTGCAACCTTCAAGTAAATGAGTATATGAGTCAAGTTCCTGTCACTTAACAAATTTAAAATTTATCTCTGGAAATATCTCCATTACAACATCTACTACAAACAATAATATCTGGCTTTAAATGCTTTTAACCAGCTTTGTTTCTATCTGTAACGTGATGTTTAACACTCACTTTGAAAACATCACAAAGTACCAAGATAATGGTTTCAAAGGATGCTCCTTGTTTAAAAGGCATGAGGTCCATATTTTGTTCTCTTCCCCAGTTTTCGCGTTGTAAAGTGTTGCACACGATCTGCGGAGAGCTGCTGAAGCGGGGATTGAAGTGAAAGGCAACATCCGCCCGTGGCTTTGTGCTGCAGCCACATGTCAAATCAAACTGAAACCTATGGAAGCACATACTGTATTACACTGAAATACTTTAGAGCCTAATAAACATGAATGGACATCAGAAGGAATGTTGTTTCAACAGCAGAAAGACGTGAGTACACACAGTTTTTCAAGTTCAAGTTCACCAATGTTAGTCTACAAACTCACTTGACTGCTTTGTTGGATAAAATGGCAGATTCGGGTTTATGATTGGTTAGATCGCCTGTCAATCAAACTGTTTGTGAAGGGTCAATTAAGATATTCAGGAACACTTAACAATCCACTTGTTAAGAAACAGTGTACACTGAAGTCTCTCACGGCATTCCTCCCGGACACCAATAATTTAATGATTCATAAAAGATGTCTGGGATTTTTGATATGGCGATAATTTTTTCTTTTTTGGTAGAATTTTTCTTTATTATTGCAATATTTTAAACAATGAACATACATGGGCAATAACATATTAATTACATCAGATCAAATGATGCATTATAGTATTACAGCACACAGTCTATATGTTGGCATTTATTTAAGGGACCGTCTGAAAATTCCACCCACTTCTTCACCCACCCACCCAAAGAAACTTTTTTTTTCACATTGTAACAGGGGGGCACAATGCCTACATGTACATGCAACCAAATAATCTGTTGGTAATCTGACTGAAAAGCCCTCATATAAACACCTTAATCGATCCAGTTGAGCTCAATCTAAATAAAATTTTGATCAGATATGAAGGGGTGGATTATTCCTTTTCTAATCCGATCGAGAGGTGTAAACACATGATCAGATCGAAAACCTAAACTGAAAAGAACTGCTCATGTGCAATGACGTATGACGGCCAGTGCTGTGCCGAATTCTGATCCCCAACAAATTATTACCCCCCTATTATTAGTAGGGTTAGGATTAGGCAATCAGGTGGGGGGGTTGCACCTAGTACAACTCTTAAAAGTGAATATAACATTTAGATTACAAAAACAAAGGTGTACCTTTAATTTCACCAAGCTGATAGATATATATATATATATATCTAACCTGCAGTAAATCTCACCTGTACTACAACTTTTAAAGGTGAAAATCTTATATGCGTATAGTGAATTCTTATTTATAAATAACTGATATTTATAATAAAGGGAGGGGTTTTGGGTAAAATCCACCCATGGTCTATCATATCATTGTGAGCTAATGTGTACATGCCGTAGTCCTATTAAACTAACAAATCACTGGTATTAATGATTTGACATTGCTTGTACGTTTTTTATTAAGGGTGGAATATTCAGACGGTTCCTTAGGCAGCACAGGAGAATACAAACATCTAAAAACATAAAATGAAACTGGGACACAGAACCTTAATTATGTGTTTATGTAATTCATGAGAATAAAGCAAAGGATGTGTTGAGTGACTTTACCTGTCAGCATCATTATGAACACATCCCTGTATAACAATCATCTCTCCTGGGTGAAGACCACCCGGTATAATCTCAGTGAAGGGGACAGTCTGGTGAAAATCAAAATGAAAACTACGTTCATAACGTTCTAAATACAATCCTTGGAACAATCTAGGTTATTATTATGATATCCAAACAGAATGCTTCGAAACCACAGAAACGCTCGAGAGAGCGCAATTTCGCTTACGTTATTATTATCATGTGATAAGGGTGTCTCAAATGGATAAATCGACGACTTACCGGATTGAGAATCGTCTTTTTTGCGTTTGCGACTGACATTAAAATTCCTCTATTTAACAACAATATACTTAAAGTTATCAAAACAACGTGGCCTTGCTAAATTCCCGTTTTCTCCATTGACGAAACAGTGATGGGCTGCGTCTCAAAATCTACGGAGCTGCCTGCAAAAACAGCATGTTTGAGCATCATTTGTAGGAGGTTCCAGAATGAAGAAAAATGAAACGAAAGCGAGAGATAGAATACTCAACGAGAGGAATATGAAGTTGGCAACGACTGAATTATAAATAAAATGAATGCAGACTGCAGCGTGCTTTAGATGTCTATATACTAAAAATGTCTAATTTTTTTTCTCTATTAGTCACCCCCACCCCCATTTATATTTCCTACAGTTTGTTGTTATATCATTACTTGATTTAATTATTTATAGATAAATCATACAGCAAATTGGATTGATTTTAAAATCAAATAAAAGTTTATACATGTGATTTATTATAAAAAAAATTAAGGTATTAACTTAATGGCACTCAAGTTAAAACACCAAATTAATTGGTGAATGATTCAAAAATATTGAAAAATATCCCCCTGGACAGGGGAGTTTCAAGATACTAAAAATAATATGCTATATTTATCTCAGAATTGCACACACACAAAGTCTGACTAAACTAATAACACGCATACAATTGTACTTTTCACATTTTTGTTGTGTACAATCAGCATTGGTGGACAAAGTACACAAATCAAGTATAGCCTACCTAAGTAAAAGTACAGATACCCTAATAAATATTATTCTAGTTAAAGTATTAAGTACTCCTTTTCAATTTTACTTGAATAAAAGTACAAAAGTACTTGCTTTTTAATGTACTTAAAGGGTTAGTTCACACAAAAATGTATCCATCCATATAAAAATGAACCCATACAACTCAGGGGGTTAATAAAGGCCTTCTGAAGCGAATCGATGCTTTTGTGTAAGACAAACATCTTTATTTAATACTTTATAAAGTAAAATAACGAGCTTCCAGCACGACAGCCATACGCATTCAACATAAGTTAAAAAAAAAAAAAGTGTTAACTTGGCATTGTGTACTACGTCGTGGAAGTTAAAGGATTAGTTCAGTTCTGATTTAAAATTTCATGATAATTTACTCACCCCCATGCCATCCAAGATATTCATGTCTTTCTTTAGTCGAAAAGAAATGAAGGTTTTTGAGGAAAACATTCCAGGGTTTTTCTCTGCATAGTGGACTTTAGTGGGGTTCAATGGGTGGAAGGTCCAAATTGCAGTTTTAATGCAGCATTGAAGGGCTGCTCTACAAGATCCAAGATGAGGAATAAGGGTCTTATCTAGTGAAACGATTGGTCATTTCCTAAAAATTTTTTTTTTTAAAAAGTTAAAAACGATATACTTTTTTTTAATCACAAATGCTTGTCTTGCACTAGCTCTCTTCTTCTTCTCCATTGAACCCCAGTGAAGTCCACTATACAGAGAAAACCTTTTAATGTTTTCTGCAGAAACCTTAATTTCTTTTCGACTGAAGAAAGAAAGACACGGTGAGTAAATTGTCATGAAATTTTAATTCAGAAGTGAACTAATCCTTTAATGGAGTTACATATTACTCAAATTACATGAAATCATTATCCAGAAGTTGCAACATTTTTAACATGAATTTAAATAGAAATATTTGTCTTAAAATTGTTCTAAGTAGCCTACCACTACTTTGTTTTAATTTAAATTTGTTCATTCACTAAATGCAAAACACCAGCCAATTAATTGTTCAAGGCAGATTTCTTGGTCAGCAAACTTTCAATCAGTAACACAAATTGATCTATCATTTTGATATAATTTTTTTTAGGACACTTATATGTGAAGTGAACTATGCAATCACTTTACAAAGCAAAAATATCTGCGATGTAGTTTTACAAGTTTGTATGTTGACCTCAAAACTTGACTCAAACCTCAAGATCGGTGACATCTTGTAGAAAAATGTTAAAGAATGAGCTCAGCATCACAACACAACAAAACACTAACAATAATGACAAAATGGCTTTTAAACTTTATTCGGTCAGCAAACAGAGAAACAATAATTCTCTTACAGTAACCTCCTAATTTATTCATGCTGCAAACTCACAAATCCTTACATTTCAACAATATTGTTCAATTGAAATTCTTTGTTCAGACAACTAGTTGGGAAAACATTTGGGTGAATTCTGTTGGTCTATACAACAAATGTATGTTGTTTTAAGTAATTCACACTTCTTAGTATTTTTAACTCAAAGGGTCTCATAAACCAGAAAATACATAGTAGCTTTTGAGCAATGTCTAACTAACTGGTTTAATTAATCCAACTTTTGAACATGTTTTACACATGAACTTGACATATGATTCAGTAAACATGAAAGAAAACAAAACAGTGTTAGAGCCCCCAATAAGCAAGCCAAAAGCAACAATTCCATAAGAAAAAACACCCAGTTAAAACATAAAAAATGGTACAGTAAACTTTAATCTTTGTGTATCAATAGTTCATTACACTACATATCAGCCAGTGCATATTTAATGCACTCTGAAAAATAGCAAAGAATCAGCACTTAAAATCATTTTTGAAAGAAACAGAGCAATGATACTTCTAATGTGGTATCTATTTCAGTAGTATGTCTACTGTACATCACGCTGTGCATTCAAGTAGTTCATTATGTACGCGTAAGTGAAGTTTGCAAAATTGTCTAAAATGTTTACTAAAAATTTGTTTATTGTACTGTTTATAAAAGTGGTAACACTTTACAATAAGGCATTAATGCACTGTGAACTAACATGAACAAACTATGAACGGCTGTAACGTTAACAAAGATTAACAAATACAGTAACAAATGTATTGCTCATAGTTTGTTCATACATTGTTGGTTAGTGCACCTTTACCATTTTATTATGTAGTTTTTTCGCCACTAGAGGTCGCCTATTCAAAACAAAGTCGTAGCTTGATGACGCCAAGTTTGAGCGAAGAATCTTGGGACATGTGGTCTTCAGCTCACAGCCGGTGAAAAAGAATCGATATGGGAATCATGTTCATCATCAGGACCGAGTGTTGTGGAGCTGAACGAGGCTGCCGGAGCGACTGTTAATAAGACGAACGCAACACTTGCCTTGCAAGCAGCAGGACTTTTATTATGCCACAATCTCCGCCACCGCTTACGCTTTTGCGGTCATGAGTATGAGGAAACGCAGCTCTGTTTATCATATTAGATACATTCGAGTGTGTTGAAAATGATGATATAACGTTACTCTGTGCGTTCGCTCACCAGCTGCTGTGAGACACTGCAATAAGATAGATCGATATTAGCGTATCATAAAGCTGGATGGTTTGTGTTGATAATGGCAATTGATTTTAAAACATACTGTATGATGGAGAAAATTCTGTATTACTGTTAAAATAAAGCTGCATCTGATTATGCTATTTTAGCTACTTGACAAAAGTGTCAAAGAAAATTAGATTTAAACAATAAGACTAAAAGTGTTGAGCTATATAACAATTAGTTTTCTGTCAATAAATAAACAGATGCTCCCTTGTCTGTGTTCCCACATGTAATGTATATTAAAGCGTCTTTGGTGTAATAAAACCAGAAACCGAGGTTATCGTGGATATGACGCCATTTACAGGCGACTCCCTCACACGTCCTGGTTAAATTGCGATTTACTCATAATTTACAAATAGTTGGAAACATTTGGGATACTGTAAGTACTCAACTGAACAAAATGTATACCACTGGCCTAGTGGTTTTTGGATATTTGACTGCAAAAGTCTTACATATTGCAGCTTTAATACATTAACTAATGTTAACACATGAACCTTATTGTAAAGTGTTAACATAAAAGTAATATCAGCACAAATATTGTTGGTCTGAATAGCATGGACGTGATTACCTGTGACCTTGTGTCACAACCATTCTTACAATTATATTTATATTAATTTGAAATATATTAGCATAATCCACAGTGATTAAATATTTGGGAGAGGAAAAATTTGGTGTTTTTCTATTTATGTTTTTATAATCTGATCTATGAGTCAATGGCCAAAGATGTACATCTAGCACATTTAGAAAAACAATTACAAAGCAGCGCAGTGGAATACAAAAACACATTCTGTGTTGAACAAGCTCTTAACAGTGTTTTGTAGAGTACAATAAATGTTCAATGCAAAAGAAGCTGTGATTCTGGAAGATACAAAGTGATTGGCTCTACCTTTAGACAATATCAAGTGATTGTGGAATCTGGATAACAAACCGATAATACAAGCAGTGGTATATTTCTTTTTTTAGTGATTCCAAAACGGTAAAAAAATTAAATAGAGAACAAGAATGTGTAATGTGGAAGGTTAAAGAAAAGAAAGAAAATATTCTAGTGAAGCATGAACGAAATAACAGTTCAAAATACAACAGTACAAATGTGTGTATGAAATCCCAAAATCACATTTTACACTTTCAAAGCAAAAGAACTAAAAGAATTCCCTGATGTGTTGTCTTGCAAGACATTTGCACAGACAAACATAGTTTTCCATGTGAAGATGAAATGTGAATTGCAGAATTCATGTGGCTTTAAGTCGTCTTTTGAACCACATGGATGAAATAACAGGGCGCTTCTCCTTGACCTGGGGTGAACTGCTTGAAGTCACCATATACATTGTGCTTGCATTTTCCAAAAAATGATGAAATTAAAATCTCCTTAAAACTCTCCACACGATGGGGGTAGTATGACAGGCGGAATTTACTATAAGACAGAAAAAAAAACCTCTTAAAATACATCATGTATAACCAATTCCTGATACACACATTCCACTTATTTCACTCAAAATAACAATAGATCAACAAAAACCACAAGTAGTGAGGTATTGAAAGAACTACCGCAAATTAGTGTTAAAAAGTCAAGATTCTGGGTTCTAATTTACATTTATCTTAAATGCTAACTACAAATAATTTTACATGTAATAAGAATGCATTGATCGTTTGGCTACCGACTGGCATAAATCTGTTAATAAATTTAAGGCTGATCTTTTTTTTATAACTGCGGCAGACACGGATTTGCGTGTGAACGAACACTTGCTCAGCCCTTAAAGCATAATGTCACTGGAGGCTGTATTATTGCGTACTGTAAGCCAGAGCTTCCCAAACTTAAGAGGGGTAAGGCCCCCCAAAAACATTGCAAAAGCTCCACGACCCTGCCGTTAAAAATATACATACCGACATTTACTTACAAATACATTTATTAACAAGTTTGTAAGAATTTCATGTGAATTATGAGAACTATGATATAAACATTCTTTACAAATATATTTAAATCCATAACACTAACATTACATACTTTCAAAAAAAAATCTAATTTTAGAACAATTGGAATATTTTAATTATTTTAATATATTGATTTGGACTAGCTACTGCCCCCCTGCAATACCACTACGACCCACCAGGGGGCCACGGCCCACAGTTTGGGAAGCTCTGCTGTAAGCATTTGCGAAGTTCTATATTCAGACATTCTCTATTTTTGATGATTATGGCTGATTGTTTAAAAAATATAAATAAGTATTAATTGTAAGGCGCCCATTTTCAAGAATCATTGCGGTTAATGTTCTGGCTCAGTAAAGTTAGAGATGGAGAGGACAAATATCCTGCAAATGAATGTAAAAACAGATGTGGTGGAATGGAATGGAGCAGGGTTTTTCAATTCAGCAGTGAAACAGCTGTAAATTTGAGATTTTAAAAATGTTTTGTCATCCTCCTAGAGGGGGCAGTTTGACTCTTCTCCCAGCTAATCATTAGCTATAGGTTTCAGCAGGTTTGGAGCAACTGAATTTGAGTAAAAAAAAACTACCGGTTAAAAAAAAATAGACTGGTGCTTTGTAAAAAAAAATCAAGAATACCAGAGATGATAAAAGGTTAAACTGAATGAAAAAATAGAAATGGGTTTTGCACACTATGCAGCATATTAAGTAATATAGCAATTATATTTGAACGCATCAAGCAATATGAATGATGTTCGCTGTGGTTGATTGGTTGGTCTCACGAATCTATTATTTGTTCCCAGGCAAATCATTTTGTTTTTGCACTCAGCGTGCGACACTGTTCTCAAGCTCTCACGCCACACGTCCATTTTCTCTCACAGTGAAATGGTGTGAAAAAAAAACCTCAGCTTTCAAATTCTGTCAAATTTAAATTACAAAATTCAAATGGCCTTTTGATGTGGCGTGACAGATAGCAGTGAAAGGGAAAGTCGTGACGTATTGTCAAGTATGGTGACCGAAATTTGTGCTCTGCATTTATCCCATCCGAGTGCACACACACAGCAGTGAGTAGTGAACAAGTGCACGCACGCACACACACACACACACATAGTGAACACACACCCAGAGTCGTGGGATTCGAACCGGCAACCTTCACGTTACAAGCCCAACTCCCTCACCATTAGGCCACAACTACCCCTACGACTACATGAATAAACATGAATGAACGTCAGAAGGTATATTGAGAAACAGTACAACTTACCAAAAATCGTATCATGTCTCATGTAATTGCGCAATTAGTGTTTTAACCACTGTTTCAACCACTGAAAGACTTAAATAAATCAGCTTGAGAGCAATGTCATCTAACCTCTCATTTACCTCAGAGAAATCATAACCCTAACCAGGTCTTTCATGATTACATTTTGTCATGGACCATGGACTGTTGTGCTGATTGCATTGAGCATATTCATGGACTTTTACTGTTTGGACCATTTCATTTAAGTTTATTTTAAAAAAAACATTTTTTTTTTTTTTTTAAATCAACAGTTTTACTTTATCAATTTACTTCATTTATAGTATTGTGCTTCATTTTGTTTAAACCTCTAACTATATAACTTGCACTCATATTGTGAATACTTGTTTGTGGAGTTGTGATTGGTTCAAATGCTGTTTGTGTGTGTGCGTGCTTGTTTTCATGATTTATGAGGACACATTTGATAAATGACATGGGTATTACACCGGTATTACGACGTAAACATGAAATATGAGGACATTTCAGAATATAATTTCAAATATAATAAACAATGTTTTATTATAAATGTAAAAATACAGAATGTTTCCTGTGATGGTAGGTTTAGGAGTAGGGGGAGAGAATGTACAATTTGTACAGTATAAAAACCATTACGCCTATGGAATGTCCTCAAAACAAACCTGTGTGTTCTGACAAAATAGTAAAATACTGTACAATTCAAACTTGTTATAGTCTACTACCTATTGTACAAACTTCTTATACTTGTATAATGACTTATTGTTCATTAAATATTATTGTTCAATAAGTAATATTTTATATAAATACCTGGTATAGAGAAATAGTCTCTGTGTTAGTGGTGTGGATTTTTCTTCAATGCAAGTTACATTGTTATGCACTAGGTGGCGGCAAGGGACTGTCTTTATGAGTGAAACGGTAGATCATTTAGTCAATTCAAAAATGCTGATTCATTCACAAATCCAACAAGGTATTAAACAGGGAGATTGTTTGAACTTTGCACAAGCTGTAAGCTTGAGATTTGAATATGTAGCGGAAGAAAGTTCACAACTACTAAATGTGAGACATAATTTATATTAAGCGCTTCAAACTAACTCTTAACTCTTTATGTATTGCCTTATACAGTAAGTTGCACGTGTTGTTTAATGCTTTTGAGATGCATTTTCCTTCTCTTCAAAATTTGCATCCTACATTTACATAAAAATGTACATTTACTTAACTTTAAATGTTACGTATTCACGCAAGCATTTCCAGTAATCCTCATGCCAAGCAGGTCTACATTTAACTTTGCAGACTTAAATGAATGAGTACCAGTGCGCATTAGAGAGGCAGTGCAGTTTTGAGAATGGGAGTGCAATAATTCTAAACTTGTTATAAAATATTTTTTAACATATTCAAATTTCTTCCCCCAATTAGAAAAGCACCTTAAACTGTGTTGCTGATGGCTCCAACAATACTGACGGTCTTTTTTTATTTAAATATAAACATAGTATATTCAGTATACAACTATTTAATTTAAAAAAGAAACATGGTTTGTTTTTATCAGTATCATGGTGTTCTGAAATTACGACACAAAGTCCTCACAATTTTGTATACAAATAAAATGTAAATTGGTAAGTAAATCAGCTACACTTAATGTTGTCACATTTTCCTGGTTCAATAAACAACATAAAAAACAATAAAACAATACAATTCTATTCTGTAGCCTAAATTAACAATGTTATTAATTTATTAAAACCAATATAATTCTAATCAAGTTTTTCATTTTTACATTTATTCCAAAATAGTAACTAAAGGCCATAATCATTTACAATAAAATTCATTAACAATATATTTTATTAGTGAAATGATGTTCAGCTGTTCTTTTTTAACAGTCAACTTAATTTCGGATCATCAGTCATCAAGCTCGTTACGCTGATAGCTCAATAAAAAACACCCACAGCCATCATGCTTTGAGGAAATTTCAAGTATAATTTTGACGTGACAAAGCGGTGCTATCTAAGAGGGTGAGTTGTTTACTCACTTTTCAATTAGTCCTAATATTAACTCCATTTTGTTAATTCAGACTGATTCGCAAACGTGGAACACGCATGAAAACAAGAGGCGGGATTTATCGCATGAACCAATCATATCCAATCACAGTGCTATGAAAGCACTTCCTCCTTTCACGTAACTTTCCCCCATTCATTCTCAAATACTTCCACCAAAAACCAACCCCACAATTTAGGGGATCTGTTAAAACTCAATGGGTGCAGGGGAGGCGAGAGAGACGCGGCCTCCCTCTCACTGTAACTTTACCCGCTGGTGTGACTGTTGGACAGTGTTACTTTAGAAAAACAAATGATTTATACAGTTTTCAATAGCACATT
The DNA here is from genome assembly GCA_038088235.1 of Zacco platypus. Taxonomy (NCBI): domain Eukaryota; kingdom Metazoa; phylum Chordata; class Actinopteri; order Cypriniformes; family Xenocyprididae; genus Zacco; species Zacco platypus. The sequence goes on from CM076069.1 coordinate 4,833,205, forward strand.
ACTTATAATTTCATGCTATTTCTAATGATTAATTTTATAATGACATCACAACCACCCAAAAACTGACCTCACCAGAAGGTTACAGTACCTTGTCTCAGGTGGAGTCTCAATGCCCTCTGGTGGAGGCAGTACCAGAGTGTAGTCCAGTGTGATCATGTGAGGCTTGTTATTAACCCACAGCACTGAGGTGGAGATGTCCTGATTCAGGTCACTCTGAAACATAAGCCCTTCAGTATATGAGCCTTAAAGAATGATACAAAGACAACTTGCTTAAAGTGTCACTATAGTTTGTATAATTTATTATGGTACAGTATGGTACAGCTTCTTCAGATTAAGCATAATTTTAAATTTTATACAATGATTCTTAAAGGGTTACTTTAAAAAAAAAAAAAAATGAAGTGATGGCCGATTTCATAACACTGCTTCGAAGCTTTCCTAATGTAAAGTGCATCAAACTGCCAAAGTCATGCGAAGTATTGAAACCGCAAATAACTTATGACGTAACGAAGCCTCGTTTACTGAAATCACGTGACTTTGGCTCTTCGAACCACTGATTCGAAACAAAAGATTCGTAAAGCTTCGAAGCAGTGTTTTGAAATCAGCCATCACTAGATATTGTTGAAAAGTCGTTATTTTGGTTTTTTTGGTGCACAAAGTATTCTCGTCGCTTTATAATATTAAAGTTGAACCACTGTACTCGCATGAACTGTTTTATATATGTTTTTAGTAGCTTTCTGGGCATCTGAAAGTGTTAATTACCTTACTGGCAATAGAGGACTCACTGAGCCATCAGATTTTATCAAAAATATCTTAATTTGTGTTCCAAAGATGAACGAAGGTCTTACGGGTGTAGAACGACATGAGTGTGAGTAATGCATGGAATGTCTATTTTTTCACTTTTTTTTCAGCTCACAAGCAAGCAGATGCATGACTTTAGTTAAAAGTCAAGCACCATTATAGACTATTTTAGGCTATCCTTACAACATAATGAAATGAACTGTGGTCACAAGTACACAACTGGCTTTTACCTTATAGTAAATATTCTTTCCTTGGGGTGCTTGGCCAGTCTCAAGGATATAATCATAGTTACGGTGGTCAATGATTAGGATCCCTCCAGGTTTCACCATGCTGGCTATGTTTTGCAAGGCAAGCTTCTGATCACTCTGGTCCCCTGGAAGATATGAGAAATAAGTTAATTAGATAAATCTGTAAAAATCTGAAACCTATTTTGCTTTGGTATTCTTACCTTTGAAGTCTGGTAAATGAGCGAATGAGTTCCCTAGACAGATTACCGCATCAAACCCATCTCCAGGTTTCTTAACATCTTCTGGTAATGTTAGCCAGTTGGCCTCCTCAATTACTAAAAGAAAAAGATCAGACCATGGAGAAACTGTTAACTGATTCTTACTTAAAGGGGTCCTTGATTATGATTTAACTTTTTTAACTTTAGTTAGTGTGTAATGTTGCTGTTTGAGCATGAACAACATCTGCAAAGTTAAGACGCTCAAAGTTCAATACAAAGGGAGATATTTTCTTTTACAGAAATCGCTTTTTAAGGACTACAACAAACAGCTGGTAGGACTACAACAAGCTTCTTCCCGGGTTTGTGACATCATTAACCCTAAAATTTACTTAAACCCTGCCCCCGAGAACACACAACAAAGGGGTTGAGGCCATTTTGAGTTGTTTTAAAGAGGAAGAGCTAGTAGTAGTGTTGTTACCATGCTGTTATTTTACCTGCTTCACAAACGAGGGTCAATTCAACACTGGATTTGCACAAAAGATTAACATGAAGGCATGTGCTAGTTGATGAGTTGAATCAACTCCACAGCAACTACACAGATTTATCCACTAACCATTTAGAAACGTCCAGTTGAATTCTAAAACTTGTAACTTCCTCCTGAGTCTCTCCATCAGTGTTGAACAGTGTTACTGATAATCGTCATTTTGGCTGCGTGAGATTCTCCAGCTTTGTTGTTAAGTGAAGCGTGAGCTGTTAAAGCTCCGCCCTCTTTTGGAAAGCAGGCCGGGAGCAGCAGCTCATTTGCATTTAAAGGGACACACAAAAAAAGATGTGGTTTTGCTCACACCCAAATCGGGGCAAATTTGACAAGATATAATAGGAGTTGGGGAAAGTAACTTTTAAAAGTAATCCATTACAATATTGTGTTACTCCGTAAAAAAGTAACTAAATGCATTACTTAGTTACTTTTTAAAGTAATGTTACATTCCTTTTGCATTACTTATTCTCACCTGGGGTGATCAAAAATGTGATGTTTTTCTAAAGTCATTTTTGCTTATTAGTATGGTTGAATTGGATGATCAACAAAAACATTGGTAAATAAAGTAAAATTAAATGCATAAAGTATATTTATTCAATTTAATTTTAATATTAATTTAATTATTGCAGGTTTGTGCAATAATCTGAAATTTGAATTTCACTGTTTTTATTCATTTTGAGGGATACAGATTTTGTTTTTGTGCAAGTGAGATGAGTAAATGCTCACATTTTGAACTAAAACTACAATAACCATCAAGTTTACCCAATGCATCTGCACTTACTCCTGATTTCTGTCAACATGGGGACAGGAGAGCTGTCGGTCAATACATGGGAAAACAAAGTAACTTGCATTACTTATTTGAAGAAGTAACTCAGATATTTTGTAGTAAATTTAAAAGTAATACGTTACTTCACTAGTTCCTTAAAAAAAAGAAATCTGACAACACTGGGTATAATAAATGATCTGTGGGGTATTTTAAGCTGAAACTTCACAGACACATTCTGGGGACACCAGAGACTTATATTACACCTTGTGAAAAGGGGCATAATTGGTGCCCTTTAAAACAGAGATCTTCAATTTACCCCAGTTATCGAAGGCTGACTCTTTTCTCCTCTCCCATCTCTCTTTGAGAGCATATTTGAGCATTTTGTCACTGGCATCCACACTAACCACCTTGAATCCCTCCTCTACCAACATGATGGAATCCACCCTTTAAAAGTAAAAACATCAGAGAAACACATAAGTTGGTTTCATCTGGTTGTATTGATAATCAAAAACACATCACGGACTTAATAGCATTTTTTTTCTCAAATTTAATTGCACAATACATTAAAAGAACTCTAAAACACTCAAGTGAATTACTTATACAACTGCTTCAGCATTCTACTTATTACAATTTAATCTCCATACAGATATTTATAGAACTTAAAAGAAGTTTTTCTACTTTTTAGAGTCGGTTAGTACATAGGCATGCTTCACATGTAATTGATCTGGAACAAAAATTTGCCTCTAAAAATATTTTTCGAAATGTATATTCTGTATATATATATTTAACTTGCAGAAGTTATTATCCCTTATTGCCCTTATTAACAATGTTTCATTTATTGATATTTCAAACCATACAACGATTACAATGACTTTACTATTGGTAAATGTCCCATATGAATTACATTTATAAACAACTTAGCCATTATTGTACTCTCACTAAATCATACAGGAAAGAATGTAGCAGTTATGACAATGAAATATATTGGTGTGTAACAAATATTAATTTTATACAAACTCACTGTCCTTGGCAGTTCAACATTTTATATATAATTATATGCAAAAAAGCATTTACTTTTTAACATATAGCAAGACTTGTCAATGAAACATCCATCTATTTAAAAAAACATGCAATGGAGTGATGCATGCGTTCCTCAAGTCTCTCTCCCCTCTCTCACATATAGATTTTTCCAATGTTGCATGTAGTTGTTTTACTCAAAGAGCACTGTTACTGACATCATGAATCTCATTACAGTCACCATGAAATCAAAATGGACAATTCTTATTTGTTTTATGAAATGTTGCAGAGTTTATTATAAATTATTTATCCATGCACATCATTTTTACCTGTTTATTAGGCTATAAATTATTTATCCATGTGCCCTAGTTGTCTTTGGGGCCTTCCCCCTCATAACAACAGGTGTGTTCAACTCGACCGATCTGAGTCTGATTTGAAGCAGAGCATGCCTGATAGAAATTCTGCTGGAGCAATAGCCTTGTGGGCAGTGCTCAGCTGTGTGACCCGAGTTTGAGTGCTGGTTCGAGGTCCTTTGCCTGTCCTGTTCCCCTTTCTTTGCATCCTGTCTGATCTACAGTATCTTAACTAATAAGGCATAAAAGGCCAAAAATATAACTTAAAAGAAAAAAAGATCTGTCCAACTTGAGACGGCGTTGACCACATCCCATCAAATTAATACTGCGAGATATTTTAAAATACAGCTAGATTCACAATAAAGCATGTTTTGTGTTTATTCGGACACCTTCAGTTCCGATAATGCACACAAATCCATGTTTTATAACAGTAAAAACTATTTTCTTGTAATCTTAATGTTATAATGTCATTTATATCAAAATTAAACATAAAAAAATATAGTTAAATATAGAGCACTAATGTACTGGTTCATGTTTACTTAATTTTTGTTCATACAGGTGCTGTATTAAGCAGTGCATGAAGTATTGAATGAAAAGTGTTTCTGCTGCCACATTTATGTATTTGCTAATGTAATCTGTGAAAAATTATGCAAATAGACAGGAATGGTGCATTGTGAACATATACAGAGAAACTAGCGAGACATTTTATTTCAAATTGTAAGTACTTGAAAGTAGTCCATTACAGTACAAGAAGTCCTAGGACATTTAATTCATGCGTAATCCAAAAGAAAACCGAATAACATGTCTGGGCTGGAGTTCAGGTCCGTCTAAACGGAAAACAGGTTTTGTAGGTTATGCAGGTTATGCAGTGTTAACAATTGTCCAGAAGCTCCTCCTGGCCATAAATTTAGGTAGGGCAGATTCTGGGTCTTAGTTTATTATAAACATTTTGTAAGCTTTATATTGTAATCACTAAACACATCTGATATACTTTTGGCAAAATTCGGATGTCCTTGCGTTATTCAGCCTGAGGGTGGCGCTCTACTGATGATTGAAATACTTTAGGACAAATGCATTGGATGCCATCTTAGAATTGCCTAAAAGGGATAGAATTGCCTTAATGTCATCATTTACTCCCCCTCAAGTTGTTCCAAACCAGTATAAATTTCTTGTTCTGCTGAACACAAAGAAGATATTACCGCATCTCCCTTTGGTCAATTGGGGACATTTCTTCCAAATATCTTCATTTGAGTACAGCAGAACAAAGAATTTTATACAGGTTTGGAACAAATTGAGAAGGGAGTAAATGAAGATTTCAGATTTTTTTTTTTTTTTTTTATTGTGCATTCCAAGTAATTTCAATCAAACTGCAGTTGGGTTGTTTTGATTAAGTAATAATATCTCCAAAAAATACAGGTAACGTACAAAATTAAAGTTCATTGAAAGTATGTTTAAAAACTAACTTTTAATATATATATATATATATATATATATATATATATGTAGTTTTCTTTTTAGCAAAAGCAGATAACTCCAACAGTCGTTTTTTTTTTTTTTTGCCAAAAGCATATAACTCCACATTTCATGTTTCAGATTTAAACAAAACCAAGTAATTGCATTTAAAACACACGTTTGCACACACACAAACGCAAAACAACAAAAAAGGTTTCAGCATGTAAACGTGGTGTAAGTACTTGCAGGAGTCGAAATTATAAATCCTCGATCACTTTTAGTCAGCTTTGACGAAACTCCTCTCAGCTAGCGCGTCTTTTTGAAGTGATTAGCAGCCTTGTCACCTGACCTGAGTGCTGCGCGCTGATTCGCTAAAACGGACTTATCGGTTTCTGTACACAAACAAGGGCGCTTGTCGGTTTCTGCTGTAAAACGTGAACTCGCGATGCCTTGATAGTGGGCAAACCCGGATTTTTTTCATTTATTTATTTTTTAAAGTTGCGTTTATCATTTTTTGCAAATGAACTCTTCAAATGATGACAGATTTTACATTTTTGGGTGAAATATCCCTTTAATGCTGTTTTGGAATATTGCAAATTATGCAGGAATTCCAGGGGGGAAAACAAAGTCATGTTTATTCTCTGAAGAAACACAACACCACAGTGTATAAGAAGGCTATTCAAATGAGCACGTTTATACTTCCATTAATTTGATTTGCTACTCCACATAGAAGAACAGACATGCTGAAGCAGACTGATATCGTCTTGGTCTGGAGCGAGGTTACGTGAGGTAACGTGAAAATAAACCCTCAATACAGCGCGCGCTGCACTTCAATTTTTCACCACAGATTTACGCTCCAACACCGACTGACCATGCGCGTCATTTTAATACATCTCGCTCACTTTACGACTAGAAAATTCGAAAAATATTTGTTGCAGAATGCTGAATTAATGATTTATTATTAATTCAGTGTAATACTATGTTTGGACGAGCCGCGCCAGGATATTATTAGACCAAGTTAGCATGTCAGAAGCTCCAGTGGCTCATATATTATTAAAAATAATATTAAGAATGAAAATGAACAGAACTACCTCACTCGAGTTCATCACTTTGTATTTTGTATTACTTAATTGGTGTCGTGTATGCAGATTCTTTTGCAGTCAAATTCAAATGCCACTTTTGATAGAATCATCTTTTCTAACTGGACTGCATCCACAGTTCAAACATATATTTTAAACCATCTATTAAAAAGAAGAAAGAAAGAAAAAACACTGGCTCTGATGTAACATCACTTAAAATACAGATTTAAAAAAAAAGCGCTTTTTCATCGTTGGACTCTGGCTGCAAAACTGGCATTCCGCTTATCAAAAAACCCAAACCACCTGACCCAGATTAGTAAGAGGTGGAGTTGAGTCAACTAAGACAGTAACAAACCTCAGAGGACAAATCTATGTCCATAGTGCTTTGAGATTTAATCTGAAATTACTCCGGACAGATGAGCAGAGTAAATAAGTACTACAGACAACCGCCCTGGCCTTGCACATCACATATCATGTGAGGGAGAGGTTTTATTAATTTTATTCATGTCTTAATTTATAGGTTTTTTTTAGGTCATACCCTGTGCCGCAGGCTACATCCAGCACCCTCTGAACCCCATGTTTTCTGAGCAGGGACAGCACCCAGCTCTTGTACTCCTCTGTCCTGCTCCGAGTGTCTCCGATGTACAGCTGCCACACTTTCGCTGCTTTACCGTCGGCATACTGATCAGGAAGACCAACTGCACCAACACCGAGAGAGCGAGTACGGTAAACACTGTCCACCATACTGAATTATCACACCACGTGAACTGTTTGTCTTCCGGATACGAAATAACCTCCTGCCTGTTTTATGTCCTCGGTTGTTTGACTCTTTTTTTCATGCTTACAACGTCTATGTTGATATTTATATTGCGTCTGTGTTGAAACGGAAACTTTTGACCAATCGGACGCCCGTATACACTTACGCCTACACTGCTATTGGCCGAGACGCGTGATGACGTGGCCAGGCTGGAAGACACACACTCGGTCTGTGTTTCATCATATTTTTAACAGGTTAAAATTAGACGTCAGGAAGAGAGTGATTGATTTGAAAATGTTGGTGACATGTCGATATTTAGTCGACATATAGGAATTAAAAGGTCTGAAGTTTTGCTTATCGAAGTAAAACCTTCCTCTGAGGGGTTTTAAAAATGGATATTTATGGAAAGAAAAAAAGTCATTAGCTTTAGCATAATACAGTGTGAGAAGTAACATGTTACTTGACATTTTGATGTAGGCTAATATTTCAGTTACAGTCATGAACTGAAGCTATGAAATATAGAATTTGTAAACATTTTTTTGGAAATTAGTTTTGTTCAGTTGCAGCATAGACAAAGTCTGGACTCAGCACAAATTTTTTTCTTTTTTTGCCATTCACTTGCATTCTTGAACAGATAATCTCTTTACACCCCCTCACCTCTCTTGCACTCAGTGACACCAGTGTGAACACTGATTCAGTAGGAAATAGCAAATTAGCAGGCTAGTGTCACATCAATAGCATTGGATGAAAGATAACAGTACTGTCTGATTTATGTTGACTGTTCATGGAATCAGTCAATTCTAATTAAATAAATGTAAGTGGATGAAGTCATTCGGCATTAAATCAAAGGGAATTTGAGCAATTAGACGAACAAAAACAAATGACCACGTGTTATTCTTTTCAACTTATTCTTATAATCTAATGCGTGTATTTAACCCCAAAATAGTATTTTTGAAATGACTTGAGTAATCAAATATTTGATCGAATTTCTCCCTCAATTGAGGGGCCCTTGTAAAATATTAATTTACAATGTGAAATGTTATTTCTGACAAATAAACAATTGAAAAAGCTGTATGATATATGACTTTATGATATAAAATATTATATGAAATGAATGATACAAATGTGCATACAAATGGTATGCACACTTTATCTGCAAGCACGGAACATTTGATGAAAATTTACAAATGCCACATTGTTATCCAAACTGCTTTTTAGCAGACCAGGTGTCTTTTTCACACACATTTCAGATGTATGCTACAGAAAAAACAGAGAGACAAACAATTTAGATGACATTAGACCATGCAACAAGGATATTCATTCTATATTTTCTCTTTCCTCAACTGTGGGACATTGATTTATTCATAACGGACAAGACATTTTGTTTTGTCTAATTGAATTATTAACTTAGGCATGGACAAACGGTATAAACATCGTTTCAACCTTTGACCTTCTGCACTAAAAGAATGAGGTTAAAGAGCAGCTGAAATTAAGTATTTGTTTTGATCAAGAGAGGATTGATAAATGATCTCTATACAAATGCACTACATGTATCAACAGAAAAATAATATATTTATGTGTATTTAAGACAGATAATATCTTTGCAACAGCCACAAGGTAAAGGCCTCAGTTGTTGTATTCAGCCATTTGTTTAAAATCTAAACATTGGTTTTCAATACTCATACACAAATAAGTTTGTGAACCCTTTGATTATCTGAATTTCTGCATTAATAACTCATGAAATGTGGTCTGATCTCAATTTACTAACAATTATAGACAAACACAATCTGATGTAACTAATATCACACAAACAATTGAACTTTTTTGGTGAATACAATAGATAATTATTCACAGTGCAGGGGGATGTAAGTGAACCCTAGTAACTTCTGCCAGTTTATGTGTTTCCATGTCTGGTTTGGGCTTTTGTCTTATTTCCTGTTTCTCTGCCATGTTTGTAGTCCTTTGTAGTTTTTTATGTTGATTAGTGCCTGATTGTCTTGTTAGTCTCCAAAGGTGAAAAGAGTACTGCAAAATATACTCAAGTAAAAGTACCATTACTTTCCAAAATTGTAGAGTTAGTAGAGCAAAAGCTTGTCCAAAAAAGTACTTGAGTAAAATATTAGGTAATTTAAAAGTACTCATGAATAGTGAGTAGTGAGTCTGAAATGCAGATTCAACCCCTTGCATATTGTAATCCATTCTCTTTTTTTGTCAGAAAGAATTAAGAATATCTATATCCTCCAATAATTTTGACTTCTAACTTCTTAAAATACATCACTTATCAGTGATACAATGTATTTACTTCCAAAACAACAGTGAAAAACTATTACAGAGATGAAAAGATAAAGTTATTGTTAGTATACACTCATCACCATTTTAAATCATCATGTATGAAAAATTAAAATCGAATAGTGAGCGAAGTCTTTTTGCACATAAAATATCAATAAAAGTGCAAACAGTGCAAAGAATACAAAAATTAAAAAAAAAAAAACTTAGTTACAAATGATTTGCTCCTATCATCCGATTGTGGTTGAATCTCTGTTAGTGGATGTAGTGCTGCATTTCATACTATCGACCACAACATTCTTTTGAATAAACTCAAATTACATTGACATTATTGGAATTGCATTGGCATGGTTCAAATCATACTTATCTGACCGTTATCAGTTTGTAGTAGTAAATGAAGAGGTGTCAGATCGATCAGAAGTTCAGTGTGGAGTACTGCAAGGCTCAGTACTAGGACCATTGCTTTTCACTCTGTACATGCTACCGTTGGGAGATGTATCATTAGGAAGCCCGATGTTCGTTTTCATTGTTACACTGATGATATTATACTTTACTATATTTTCCATTTGTCTACTAGAAAATCCCCTGTGAAGGCCTTGTTGACATGACAGCCATCGGCACAGATCCTCAGCAAAGACCAAAGAATTAGACGGGTCCTCCGACAGACCTTTATGGCCAGCTTCGGCTCCATACTGGCATGATGAATCCGATCTTCAATCAAAAGGAACTTGATGAATATTTGAAAGCTGATCCCTATCTGAATGCTGACTTGTGTTGCAGCCTGAATCATAACCACACCGTGTTAGTGCGTTGACCACAGGAGAACTGGCCCACCCACTGAGCCTGGTTTCTCCCAAGGTTTTTTTTCTCCATATTATGTTTAGCCAGGGTAACAACAACAACAGGTCTATAACACAAACAACAGTAATATTACTTAATAATAAATTCATATTTGTATTGAAAAACAGCTTAAAACTTGGCTTAAAACAGCTTGGAACACCCAGCTTTATTCACTGTGTTGACGTAATTTCCAATGAAACAGGAAATACCCTTTTTTCAAAATAGCCAATAGCTTTTCGCCTAGATCACAGCTCGGCCAGAGCCGTTGAGCTCGTAAAACCCAATTTTCCTCATAATCTCTAACAGTTTGTCCTTCATATTGCTTTAAAATTTGTTGAATTCAAATGTGTCAGAACGTTTTGTGGTCTGTGCCGATTTGCGCATGTGATCCGCTCTGTGCTATCGTGTCTCTGGACCGGAGCAGACTGTGCTTGCGCAGTGGCAGTTCACGTGACACTAACGCGAAGACGGACTTCATTTGCGTCCATGGAAAGCTTAGATCATTCCCTGGATCATTCCCTGTCCTCTATGTAGTGCACTATGTGCCATTCACCATATAGAGACTAGTAAATGTATGAACAAATTAACAAAGTTAAGCTTCAGTTTCTGTTTAGTGTAGGAGGGGGCGGGACTTCTTTTTAACTCTTGCATTTTTACTGTCTTCTGCTGAGTCTTAAAGGATTAGTTCACCCCAAAATGAAAATTCTGTCAATTACTCATCCTTACGTTGTTCCAAACCTGTAAGACTTTCGTTCATCTTCAGAACACAAATTAAGATATTTTTAATACTGTCAGATTTCCTTCCATATACTGCCTTTGCAACTGAAACTTTGGACGCTTCAGAAATCAGAAATCTAATCCATATGAATCAAGTGGTTTAATAGACATTTTCTGAAGAGACTTGGTCGTTTTTAATGATGAAAACATTGATCAGCGAATATAAAGAGATGCTCAACCAAAGCTGAATGACACACAAGAACAAACCTCTTCCAGAAGCTCAAACATGCGGCGTAACACACGAGAATGAAGCTCATTGGTTACGCAGCATGTTTCAGCTTCCGGAAGAGGTTCAAATCTTCATTTGTGTTCTGAAGATGAACAGAAGTCTTATGAGTTTGGGATGACATGTTGGGACTCACAAGGTGAGTAATTAATGACAGAATTTTCATTTTGAGAAGAACTAATCCTTTAATGTCTGTCTAAATGCTAAATTTTTGTGGACAACGCATTTAAAAATCCTTCCAGACACTGCTGGAACTCTTCCAGTAGTGTTACTGGGTTGGAAAAGCAAACTTAAAAGTGTATTAATGACAAAACACTTTTAATCAGTACATAGACTTTGGGTGAGATCTATGAATTAAGCCACTTTATGATAATCAAGCATTACCTGATCAACTTTGATTTTAGCTTTTGTTTTGCAACAAATGTTTTTCTTAAATGCACTGTTAGAAAAAAGAAAGAACCGTAACATTAAAACAAGGGTCAAGAGCCCAACCAAAGCAAACCCTGATCACCATCACAGTGACTTCAAACAAAACATTTTCAGTAACACGTCTAAGCCTCTGTTAAATCTCAATAAGAACTTTTGTAGACATATGACAGGAATGATTAATAAGCCACTCTGGTTAGTAATAAGGGAAGCTGGTAGTGCTGTTTATAGAGTTGTTTAATCGGAATCTACACTTGATTTCATCTAAGGCTGTGGCTGGAAGTCAGTTGTAGTTGTTGTTTCTCTTTCCTTCAGTACTTCTTGTTAACAGCAGGGGTCCGTTCTTCGTACGTGGATTACTCTATTAGCAGGATTTCACTGTTGACGATTTGACATGATCCAGGATTGTTAGGTTCTTCCCGGAGTTGCTGTCAAAGCAACAGTCCCGTAATCTTAAACCTGCTCAGGCTTATTTCATGTAAACAGAATTAGATGGCATCTTTTTAAGTGGAGGTGATACTTAAAGTCTGTTCCAGCCACTGCTACTTTCTTACAAGAGTACCCTACTGTGAACCAGGGACTATTTTAATAATTTAAAATAATAATAATGATTTAAATATAAACTTGTATATAATATTGTGTAGACTATCATAATATAGACACAGCCAGTTTTATGAGAGTTATTCATGAGGGAATAATTACTTAATAATTTTATTACACACAAGGTAGCCGTACATTAATTTGAGTGGCAACAGCTATTATGGGAGTGATAACTTTGTAAAAAAAGTTCAAATCTGCTTCACAGGTAAAAGAATTGCTCATTGAAATAAAAACAAACAAAGGCTGTACAAATACTAGAAATAGTAAATTTCATTTTTCGTCAGGTGTGTGATGTTCTTTTTTTATATGATGTCATTACGTTGCTGTCTTGCCGGTAGCCAATCACTGCATTGCTGATCATGGTTTCGAATATCAATACATCTGCCTTTTCCAATGAACACGCAGTAATCTCAGACAAATTAATCTGGATATTTTTTTAATGAAATCCGCAAATTTGTTTGATGAACCAAATTAGCCAGAGTTCAGTTATCACGATTAGAAGATCTCGCATCTGTCAAATCATCACAGATGTATTAAGTGAGGTACGAAGAACGAACCCCAGGTGTTCGCCATTAATGACACTCAATTCGCTCACGTTTATTCATTCGTTGAGTGGACTATAAAGTAATGTAGTGAACAGTAGACGAAATAAAGAGTTTAACAGTTTTATTTATGAAAAAAAAAAAAAATTTTTGGTTATTCACAGTTATAGGTTTTTCATGTTGTTTAACATTAAACAATTTCAGTCTATTTTTATATTTCTATTAATATTTACTGTATTTAAAAAATACAGGAATATCTGTATAAATAATTTATTCATGCCATTATGCATGCTTGGAGTCATGTGTGAGTCTGTACTATGGTAGCTCCCACCATGCATTGTGGCATTAAGTTTTATGTTGATTGTTTATGAGATTCATATGTTGATTCTAGATGTCTGCGTGTGTCTAACAGTTGAGTACTTACAATATCCCAAAAATTATTTGCATATTGTGTGAGAATCGCTATTTTAACAAAGGTTCCGTTACGTGGGAGGAAGTCGCCTGTCAATTGCATCATATCCGCGTTACCCTCGGTTACTGGTTTTATTTTGTAGAAACCATGGAAACACCAAAGACGCTTTAATATATTACATGTTTTATTAGACAAGGGAGCATCTGTTTTGATACATTTATAGACACAAAACTAAATTTGTTGAGCTATATTACAATGATTAGTCTTATTGTTTAAATCTAATTTTCTTAATTTTTTTTTGTGAGCATGCCTCAGAGAAAAGCATTATTTTGTCAAGTAACATTAGCTAACATATCATATTCAGATGCAGATTTATTTTTAGTAACAGTAATTCAGAATTTTCTCCATCATACAATGTTTTAAAATTAATTGCATGCCATTTATCAACACAGCCCATCCAGCATTTATTAATATAATATTCTAATATGGATCTATCTTACTGCAGTGTGCCTCGCAGCCGACGCCGAGCGAACGCACAGAGTAACATTATAACATCATTTTCAACACACTCAAATGTATTTAAAATGATAAACAGAGCTGCGTTACCTCACACTCAACCGAAACAGCGGAAGCGGCGCCGGCGACTGTGGCATAATAAAAGTCCCGCTGCTGCGAGGCGTGTGTCGCGTTCGTCTCTCATTAACAATCGCTCCAGTGTCTCGTTCAGCTCCACAACACTCGGTCCTGCTCTGCTTCACACTACAGTAACGTTAATAATCACATCCATGAACATGATTTTTGCCGAGTCCCATCCCGATTCTTTTCCACCGGCTGTAAGGTGAAGACCACATGTCCCAAGATTCTGCGCTCAGACTAACTTGGCATCATTAAGCTACGTCTTTTTTTGAATAGGCAACCTCTAGCGGACAAAAAAAACTACATATTGCACTTTTAACTTGGCCTTAGACTCCAATAAACTTATTAGGTAATTATTCAATCATGTGTCCCTGGCTGTGTCTACATATTATGATAGGTTACACATTATAATTATTATTAATTAATATATGATAATTATTATTATAAATTACTATAACACATTAATTATTTACACATTTATTCTTAAATTATATTATTATTTTATATTAGGCCTATTATTGTCCTTGGTTCAATAGGGTCCACTTGTAAGAAAGTAGCAGTGGCTGGGACAGACTTTAAGCATCACCCCTGCTTAGAAAGATGCCATCTAATCCTGCTTACATGAAATAAGCCGGCTCCCGAGCAGGTTTGAGCTTACGGACCTGTTGCTATGACAGCAGCTCCAGGATGAGCTTTGAAGAACCGAACAATTCAGAATCATGTCAAATTGTCAACAGTAAAATCCAGATAACTGAGTAATCCAAGTATGAAGAACAGGGGTCTGTATGGGACCTCAGAGGATGTTCTACTTCTTACATTATGTGTCTTTGACTTGCACTTCTTTCCTGCTCATGATCTGCAGTAGAAAGAATTTTCTTTGGGCGATCAGTGTCGTTACTGCAGACCATTCATACTATAATAAAGAACAAACAGAAACCACAATTAATAAATGAATACTTTAATTGGAATGCTAAAACGATACTTGGCCTACCTGATCACTCACCTCCCCTGTTTACCTTTTATTTATTTTTATAAATAATTTATTTTATCTTGTTTTTTGGCCTTTTTTTGGATTGGACAGTAGAGACAGACACGAAAGCAGATGAAAGAGGGGGAATGTCAACAGGAAATGACTCGAATACGAACCTGAGTTCGCGTCAGCTCTGATGTGATGAGGCCATCAGTCCTGCAATAAAGAACATCCTAATTGATAAATCTTTTAATTGTAAGGCTAAAATGATACTTCATATTAGGCCAGCAGTCCTGTAATAAAGAACAAACACCAAATTAATAAAATATATATCAAAAAACACACACACACAAATATATATATATATATATATATATATATATGAATGAACATGTCTTTATATGTACAGATATGTTATATATGTAGATATGTTATATATATAGATATATGTTATATAAAAATATATATGATTTTAGCAAATGGCTGCAATATAACAAAGAATGAAAAATTTAAGGGGGTCTGAATACTTTTCCGTACCCACTGTGTATATGTGTGTGTAAATATATATATATACTAATGTTTGGGATCGGTAAGATTTTTAATGTAATGTTAAAAGAAGTTTGGTCTGCTCACCAAGGCTGCATTTATTTAATTAAAAATACAGTAAAAACAGTAATATTGTCATGGATCTGCCAGCAACCAATCACAGCGCACACCATCACTGGAGTTCTAATCACACACACCTGCACCTCATTAAGCCAATCACCACACCAGTTATAAGCACACACCTCACATGACCTCATTGTCTGGTCTCGTTTCATCAAAGAGGACTCCTGACACCTCCAGTGTCAGCTCCAATGTGAATCTCCAAATGTCCGCTCCTGGATCTCCTTCTGTGTCCTGTGTTTCTACTTACTGGCGTCTCTGAGGTGTGCGCTTCATACTCTGTCATCTGCTTTGATCTGTATAGCCATCTGTTAAAGAAAGGGACTCTGTTATTATCATTCCTCTCATCTATATCATCTCATTGTGCTGCAATCTTGCCTGTCACTTCACTGTGCTGCAAATAAAGACTATCTTTATTTACCTTCTGTTTGAGTCTGTCTGTAACAAATATTGTGAAGTATTATTACCATTTGAAAACTTCTATTTGAAAATATTTTAAAATGTAAGATATTCTTGTGTTGACAGCTGAATTTTCAGCATCATTACTCCAGTCTTGAGTGTCACATGATCCTTCAGAAATCATTCTAATATGACATCCGGCTCAAGAAAATATATTTAGTACAACATTCTTTGAATAGAAAGTTCAAAACGACAGCATTTTATTTAAAATATAGTCTTTTGTAACAAATGTCTTTACTGTCGCTTTTGATTTTTAATCTATTAAATTCTTACTGACCCCAAACTTTTGAGCAGTAGTGTATAATGTTACAAAAGCAAAATTTTTGATAAATGTTGTTCGTTTGAACATTCTATTCATCAAGGAATCCTGTAAAAAGTACACCACTGTTTTCAACATTGATAATGATCAAATATTTCTTGAGCAGCAAATAGCATATTAGAATGATTTCTGAAGGATCATGTGACACTGAAGACTGGAGAAATGATGCTGAAAATTCAGCTGTGATCACAGGAATAAATTACATTTTAATGTTTTTTTTAAACTTGTAATATTTCTCAACACTTTTTACTGTATTTTTAATTAAATAAATGCAGCCTTTAGTGAGCAGATAAACTTTCTTTTTAAAAACCATTAAATCTTACCAATCCCAAACTTTTGAATGTGTGTGTGCATATATATATATATATATATATATATAAAATACTTGACACACAGATAAACATGTCAACTTCAGATATTACAATAGAACACATTATTAAGCTGCCATGTTTTTTTTTAACCTTGGTTTGTCAGCTTGATTATTTATTTGAGTGAAAGCTTGCAAAATGCCAATGTTAAAATATATTTTAAGCATAGTTACTTCAGATCACCAGTAGAGGTCGTCATCGCCTCAGAAATTATCTTCGCCTGCTTTTACTGCTTCATTCAAGTCTCGGTTTATTCGTTTTTAAATGTCTTGGTCTGTCATCAGCACAGTGTTTTATATTGTCATAATTTTACCCATTATGTAAAAAAAAAAAACTTGTTTTGGCTTCTGTTGAGTCAAGCAAGTTCAAGCTTTCGTAGTTACCTGATGGGGCCAAATCGGTACATTATTAACTAGCGATCCCAAAAGAAAAGTACGGAATACTCATACATAAATACAGATAAAAGAGTAATGAGAAAGTATAAATATCTGAGTAAAGAATTACAAATGTTGGCGTTTGGGAGAAACAGCCTTTAAGCACGTGTCACTGTAGAACGCGCGCTCGTTCTGAAATGGCGCCAAAAAGCAGCTGAACATCTTCACGAATAAGACAAAGCTGGCCTACATACAATACCAAAAACATTTGCTCTGAGAATTTATGATCAATGGTATCAACAAAAATACATACGACCTTTAAATTATGTAAATTACATGGAATATAATAACTTACAATAAGGTGACATTGGGCCACATTCAAACAAATCTTAGTCTTCCTGCTTTTTTTCTTGCTGAAATTTATTTTTGTTATTTTGATTATAAACTAGGTGTTAAAGAGCTCGAGCATTTAAAGCGACAGACGACAAAACTGCAGCGCGCGAATCTGCTTAACAGATATTGTTTGCTAGTGATGTTCATTAATGTTTTTGATCTGCCTTCATTTTAACACCGAACTGAACTGAGCTGGACAATGACATCATTGTTTTCTCCAGAGCTGCTGTAGATAAATTAACTAAATTAACAGCTAATGATTTTACAACGGAATGAATTAATACTGAACTTATAAGATGGACAATGACACCATTTTCTTCAAGTCACTACAGGTTTGTAACAGCATAAGGGTGAATAAAGGATGAAAAGATTTGAGTTCTTGGGTGAAATGATCAAAAGAGCATAATGTGCAAACAGGGTTGGGGAGTAACGAAATAGAAGTAACTTAGTTACGTATTTAAAATACAAAATTTGAGTAACTGTGTTTCATTAGTTAGATTTTAAATGGGTAGTAATCAGATTACAGTTACATCTGAAAAGTATTTTAGATTACCAAAGTGATTACTTTGAATTTTAATGTCATTTGACAGTCATTAACTGTCCTGTCATGACCTGATGATCCACGACTGTTTTCGTGTTTTGTTCAGTTGTTTGTGAGTCATTTTATAATTCACTCGTCACTGCAACTTTTTCTCACAATTTGTTTTTTTCCCCTCACAATTGTGAGTTTGCATTTCACAATTCTGACTACTTTTTCTCAGATTTGTGAGATTTAAACTCACAATTGCAAGTTATAAAGTCAGAATCGGGAGATATAAACTAACTTTAGAAATACTAAAATACTATTTCTATTACTAGAAATACTAACTTTTTTCTTGCAATTGTGAATTTAGTATGAGTTTATATCTCATAATTCTGACTTTATAAGTCACAATTGCAACTTTATATCACGCAATTCTGAGGGAAAAAGTCAGAATTGTGAGATAAAAACTCGCAATTACCTTTTTTGTGTTTGTTCCACACTTATTAGTATTCCAAAGTATTCTAAAGTATTTAGATTAATTTACTAAACTTGAGTAATGTAATGAAATCCATTACAAATTACTTTTTAAAGCATGTATTTTGTAATCTGTAGTGAAATACATTTTAAAAGTAACCTACCCAGCCCTGTGTGCAAATTATAATTATTTTTATCAGTGCATCACATAAATGTTCATTCACTTCAACAAAATGTGAGAAAACGCACTCCAGTTTCATATATTAGAACACTTATCTAAAACAGCATTTTTATATTGTAAACATTTACAATGACATACTACAGAACAACAAATTTGTTTTCTCTTAAAAAAAGAATACACATAAGGGTGACATATGTCCAGAAAACATGGTTTATATTTTAAAAATGCTGCTGATACTGACTAAATGAAAATCCAGCACGTTCTCAGCAGTCTACACCTCAGTATGACGTTCCTGTAGTTGGGAGAGATGAGACTGAGCCTGAGAAGACTTAGAATTTGACTCTGATGCTGCTGATGCTTTGTATATACAGACAGCAAAAGCAGTAAATCAGATATTTTAAAAGAAGCTAGACTACATACTAATTTAATTGAAAAGAGTAACACTTTAAATATAAAAACGATTAACCTGAGGTTAATGTTAAAAATGAACTAAACAAATATTCTGATAGTGAAAAATGAGTTAGGATGCTACTTAAAGGCACAATATGTAAGATATTTTGGATTAAAATATCCAAAAACCACTAGAACAGTTTTATATATATTGACTTGTGTACTTACAATATCCCAAATGTTTCCAAGAATGTTTAAATCCAGAGAACTAAGCAATGAAGCAGCAGCAAGATGCTTAATTGCCTAAGCAGCAATATGTCAGCAAAAATTTAAAAAGCCACTGGAGCGTTAACACTGGGAAAGAGAAGTTTCAGATAACAGATTCAGCCCAGATAAAAAATAAAAAAAAATTGGAAAAGCACATTTTGACAATCCCAGTCTGGAATTTAACTCCAGCATGGAATAGTCTGCAAGTAATTGGAATTATGAGTTATGCAATGGAAGAAAGCATTAGAAAATGGAAAGCTGATCCGAGATGCCGCTATGAGATATACAGTCCACAGAAATGTTATTGGTATAATGATAAATTACAGGTTAATATTGACAGAAATATTCATGGGGTAAAAAAAAAAATGTAGACATGGATATACCGTAGAATATCATGCACTTACTATATATAGGCTATATCCCACTAATCCTAAACCTACCAATATTTCATCAGTAAAAAAACTGCCCTCTTTCTCTGGCTCATATTATATAGTTGCATGCTCATTTGTCTAGGAACCTAAAGCATCATTTTTATGGGACCCCTAGCCCCTTAGATCCTGCCTTGAGTACAGGGAACATTAAAAGAAAAAAACCTAATCCAATATTTTTTTCATAACTTTTCTTACAGGAAATAAAAAAACACTAGACATTTAAGCTCTAGTAGTGAGTAGTATCAACTAATGCATCAACTAATGATCTTGTCAGTGTACTTGTCAGTGTACCATGTGAAGTAACTTTTTTATCACCCTGTTTGTGAACCTTTATGACTTCTGAGGAGTGTCTTTATGAAGCAAGACTGTTTTACAGTTTAGCAGAAACATTTTTATGGCCTCATATTACAATGCCGGCATGGTTAGCAGCAAACTTTATTCTTTTCTTCCATTCTACTGGAATGTTCCTGATGGAAGTGGCAATTTATTTTAGTTACCAAAGTGAATAACTCTTAGTTTTTAAGTGGTAGGTTTGAAATGGTATAGGTTGAAGAGGGTGGAGTCTCAGCAGGACTGGAGCATTTTAAGCAACTCTGGCCTCACAGAGGTGTATTAATATTGAGGTCAAAAAGGGTTTATATTAATCATTTGGCCACATTTGAACAAAGACAAATTGCCTCACACTGTATTGCTGGCTTTTCAGCATATGATGAATGAAATAAATATTCAAGAGTGATCTTTGTGTTTTAGAAATAGAATTCACAGAGAACAATTGCAGGAATGTAATGACGTGGAACAGACAAAGGTTTATAACTTTACAAGCCCATAAAATAGAAGAGACTATAAGGCTCAGCTTGCAAGATAGACATGTTTTAGCCCCATTACTGCTTAGATGAAATTATGAGATGTGGCAAAATTTGACCTTGAATCGGACTTGTATTACGATGGATATAAAAAGTCTTCACAACCCTGTTAAAACAGCTGTTTTTTTGAACGAAACAAACAATGAAATCAAACAAAGATAAATCATATTAGAACTTTTGCACCTTTAATTTAAAAATTACAACCTATGCAAATGCCACTGAAAACCAAAGTAACAGAAAAGGAATAAAAAAAAAAAACCTAAGAATAAAATAAAAATAATCTAACTGCTAAGTGTCCACACTAATAAAGTGTATGTGGCTGCATGTGTTCAGAATTAACTAATCAGCAAGTTCATGTGAAGTACTACACACCTGTCTTCTCCTTATTGACTCCAAATAAATCAGAAATATTCTTGTAAAAATTTTCTTCTTACAATGGAACACAGTAAAGACAGTTATCAAGTGACCTTTATACAATACAGATTATTTCAAAGCAGCTTTATAATGATAAACAGCTAAAAAAAAAAAAACAACTCTATAAAGACAACAGTGTCATTATTCAGTTGAAGTCGGTTCGGTTTAATAACTGTGTAAAGTTAAATTTATCAATTCTAAAATTAGTTTAATTCAGCTCTGCAGAAAACAGTGGACAGTCATCTAGCTCAGTTCTGTTCTCATCCAATAGTGTTAGTGCAGTCAAATCAGTACTTTTGCTGAATATTAAGTGTCCCCAGCTAAGCAACTAGAGGCGACAGTGGCATGAAACCAAAACTACATAAGGTGATAGAAAAGGAGAAAAAAAGCTGTTCTCCTCTGGCCAGATGAACAAACATGGTATGATTGTGATTCCAGGCTCCATCACAAGTCAGATATCATTCCGAATATTTCATGCAGTTTCTTCAGCTCAAAGATCGGGATATATCACACCAGCATATGGTGGGAGGAATGTAAGCTGGCCATAGGGGTCTGTGCAGAGGACTTGTCTAGTTGTTGTGGTCTTTGCTGATGTTCAGAGTTGCGTTGTGGTCGTCTCTAGGTGAAGGTCTATCATCTGGTAAGGATAAGGGGTAACACTTTACAATAAGGTTCATTAGTTAAACATTAGTTAATGTATTAACTAACATGAACTAATCATGGGCAATACATTAGTTAATGTTTTTACTAATCTTCGTTAACGTTAGTTAATGAAAACACAGTTGTTCATTGTTTGTTCATGTTAGTTCACAGTGCATTAACTCATGTTAACAAGATTTTAATAATGTATTAGTAATGTTGAAATTAACATTAACAAAAATTTTGTATAAGTGCAGTTCATTGTTAGTTCATGTTAACTAATGTTGTTAACTAATGTTAACTAATGAACCTTATTGTAAAGTGTTACCGGATAAGGACCGTATTCGGATGACTATTGTAACCTCAGGATAAGAATGAAACAGACAGACTCATATTAATGTAGATGCCATTCCTCTTATGATGTAACGGGAAGTGTTCCCGGTTCCAGTTGGCCTAATTTATTCAGTCTAACAATCTTTTAAGGGATTTGAATTATAGAAATGTGATAGTGGCACGTATGTATATGCTAGGTTAAAAAGATGGGCCTTTAATCTCAATTTAAACTGACAGGGTGTGTCAGCCTCCCTGAAGACTATTCCAGAGTTTGGGTGCTAAATAGGAAAGGATCTACTGCTCGCAATTGATATTGATATTAGGTATTGTCAACTGGATGAAATTTTGAGATCAAGAGTATGAATTCTATTTTGGACCATCTGGAGTTTGTTTATTAAGCTAGCAGGGCAACCACCCAGTAATGAAACACAATAATCTAGCCTTGAGGTCATGAATGCATGAAGTAATTTTTCTGCACTTGACATTATGAGCATGTCATAGTTTAAAGATATTTTTAAGATGGAAAATATGGTTTTACAAATGCTAGAAATGTAACTTTCAAGAGAAAGATTGCTAACCAGGCTCTTGTGAAAGTTCTGGTATGAATGATCCTTTTTTTTACACCACAAAAACAGCTGTTTTAACAGGGGTGTGTAGATATTTTTTTTATCCGCTGTACAAAGTATAAGCAAAACAATTTTGGTAATGCTTTATAATAAGGTTCATTATTTAACTACATTAGTTAGTATGAACTAATAATGAACTGCACTTATACAGCATTTATTAATCTTTCTTAATGTTAATTTCAACATTTACTTATATACTATTAAAATCTTGTTAACAGTTAATGCACTGTGAATATGAACAATGAATAACTGTATTTTCATTAATGTTAACGAAGATTAGTAAATTCAGTAACAAATGTATTGATAATGGTTAGTTTATGTTAATTAACTAACTAATGGATTAGTCCGGTTCTGTCAAAACTGCACTGGCTCCCTATTAAACAGCGTATAGATTTTAAAATCTTGCTAATTACTTACAAAGCACTAAATGGCTTAGCTCCCCAGTACCTGAGTGAGCTTTTAATGCATTATAGTCCTTCGCGTCTATTACGATCTCAGAATTCTGGCCAGTTGTTAATACCTAGAATATCAAAATCAACCGCGGGCGGTAGATCCTTTTCCTATTTGGCACCTAAACTCTGGAACAATCTTCCTAGCATTGTTCGGGAAGCAGACACACTTTGTCAGTTTAAATCTAGACTAAAAACGCATCTATTTAACCTGGCATATACATGACGCACTATAAACTCTTGTCCTCATATCCGTTAAAGGATTGTTAGGCTGCATAGATCAGGTCAGCCGGAACCGGGAACACTTCCTATAACACCAGATGTACTCGTTACATCGGAAGAAGAATGGCGTCTACGCTAATTTTTTGTCTCTCTGCTTATCCCGAGGTTTACCAATTAACATGATTGGCTGGATCCGGGCTGTGTCCGGGTCGGACGGGGAACCTGTGCCTGTGTGCGGCAGCAGTGTGGCCCTGTGGTGTCGGCGGAGACCGTGTGAACGAGCTCATCCTTTGTGAAGACCCTACCGACTCATCAGCCAGCGGCACATATCCCAACAAACCGTCCCATATCGGCGTGATCAAAAAGATCTTAAATTAGATGGAACTAGATTAAATATTTTGACTGTTGCGATTCCAAATCAGTTTAATGACCTGTAACTCTGCCTGAGTATCGGACAAGTGTTCACTGTTGGCCAGAGGAGAACTGGCCCCCCAACTAAGCCTGGTTTCTCCCAAGGTTTTTTTTCTCCATTTGTTGGAGTTTTGGTTCCTTGCCGCTGTTGCCTTTGGCTTGCTTAAGTTGGGGACACTTGCTTGATATTCAGCAGTGTTTTTGATATGCCTGTATTGGCGCCGTTGTATGCGAACTGATCTGAGCCGGACGATTACGTCACTGTTTTCTCCAGTGATGCTATACCTAAATTACCTAGACTAATAACTATTGATCTTTGCAACGGAATGAATCAATAATATATAGAATAAGCTGCACAATGACACCATTTTCTTATTAATGTAAAGCTGCTTTGCCACAATTTGCATTGTAAAAAGCGCTATATAAATAAAGATGACTTGACTTGACTTGACTAATGTTTAACTAATAAACCCTATTGTAAAGTTACAATTTTTTTTTTCAGTTTATACTGGAGTATAAATGCAAATACACATTTAATAAGTTGTTATTTCACATTACCTTTCAAAGAAAAGTAGCTTCAAATAATGTCTTTCTGAAACCACTGCTCAAAGATGAGAGAGAAAAAGATCAAGGCATAAATCCTATGTTTATTTCAAATGTAAAATGCACATTCAGTTCAACATTCAAATCTATACAGAAATCATCTAAACAGAGTAAAATGGCAGCACCAAGGAATAATTAATATATTCAAGGAAATATAGCATTACAAAAGAGGAAATTCAAAACATAACATGAAAAAAAACTAATCACTTTAACCTTTTACATCACTTGGAGAGTATGTTGGTGCTTTTTCTGTGAAAGAATGGAGCGAACATTTGAAATATGAACAAAAACCAATACCACGACTTGACGGGTTAACCTAAGGTTAGTTAACCTTGGCCAGTGATGTAGATTCTTGGCCATTCATGCCATTTAGCTCATAGTTAATTAAACAGAGACTACAGGAGACTGATGGCTACTGACAGACCCTTTTCCAATGTTTACATAGCAAACACACTGTTCTCTCAAGTGAGAGAGACTGCACAGAGAGAACAAAGGAGATCTCTGGGTAAAGTGTAGCTGGAAAAACGGGTGGGCCTTTAACTAAAGTTTGATAGTGACACCAGAAGAGACAACATTAAAGGACCTCATTAGAAGAAAGGGAAATGGGTAGAAAGGGCGCAAAATGTATTTGTGAGATGTACACATCACTGTACATTAGAAGACATACAGTAGAATGCATATTTCAGTGCACATGAGGTCAATCAACTTAATATATATTTATATATAAACATTTCTTTTAAAGAAAGCCAAGGAGATTAAGCGAGATCGATTTTATAACACACTTGAAATACAAACAACATAATTACATCTACAAACAGGAAACTGACTCAGGATGCAGCTCTACACACCAGGGGCACTCAGCAGAGAGATGCAAGAAGATCATACATCGCTAGAGCTGCGCAGAGAGAACCACAACTAGGACTTCCATGTTTCTTTCTTCCCTTTTTTTGGGCTGGTGTATTATAATGGTTATTTTGTCAGTATGCGGGTTTCATGTCACCACGGAGCTAGCATCATGTCAACAAATGAGACACCAAAACAGTGGTTATGTTAGTAAAAACACTAATGACAATGGGTTACTCATTTCCTTTTGTGGCAACTGATTCAACTACCATCTTCCTGACTTGACAGTGACACATACGGAGTATTTGAGTGCGGATCTTCATCATATTTACAATATTACCGGTTCAGAAAACCACAAATATTGAGATTATCTTTGGAAAGGCATTTCAGGAACATTAAAACAATGTCTGTATAACCAAAAGACTTGGAATAAAATCACAATCTTAAAAAAAAGGTGACATACCATTTAAATAAATCCCAAGTTAAAATAACAGGCAAGTATTGTTACCCAAAACAATATTTTGGGCTAAAATGGAAGACAATAAAATTTTGGTTTAACATCCAATAAGGATGAAGCTTTTTCTTCTTTTATATCTTAAAACAATCACCAATATGGTGAAAAAAACATGCAAACAACTTACTATCTATATTATCTCACTATCTATAATTTAAATTGACAGTGAACTGGTTCACAGTGAGACCCCTGCAGTTTAGACAATTTAGGTAGATAGCTAAATTGTCTAATTTTATTTATTTGCTATACCAAAGGTCTTCAACCCCGCTCCTGGAGATACATTATCCAAAAGAGTTTAGCTCAAAACCTAATCGAACACCTGAAGCAGGTAATTAAGCCTTCAGGCACTTGAAAAAAACCCAGGCAGGTTGGAAATAAACTTTGTAAGACAGTGGGTCCCCAAGAGCAAGGTTGAAGACCTCAATAAATAAAAACCTTATCAAGTCTAGTGCCACTGCAAAATTAGACAACTATTGATAAACATCTCTATAAGTCTGTATGCCAATAGCTGCTGATAGTTTCATTTATAATATTGGCTTTTAATTTAAATATTTCAAAGTAAGACTCTTAAGTCTGTTGTTCCACTTGCAAAATCCTTAAAAAAAAAAAAAAAAAAAAATTTGTAAAATCATATTAAACTTGTATAAGGCTGCTCACATTGGAAGACAGAACTTCTATTTTTATAGTTCCCACTATCATTTCAAGTTCATGATAGAAAAACAGACAGAAGACAGAAGGCCATATTCTATCATGAGATCAAATGTCAGTGTTGTCCTCTTTGGAATACTCTTCCACCAGCTGCTCATAGGAGTGGTTATGGTCCAATCCATCTGTGGTGAATATGGAAGCCTCAGATTCTGAGCCCAGTTCCTCTCTGAAATCAGTCTCATCTGAAGTTGAAAACTTGGGCATAAAGTCATTATCATCATCCTCCAGGTTGTTGTTTAGCAAATTTTCCTCATCAATGAAGGTGATGTTGGGATTGGGAAACATGTTGATCTGGTAACCTTTGGATTCCCATGCATTCCGGCCACTACTGCAGGCTCCGGGGTCAAGACCTTCGTGGTTCTTTCCTGCCTCCTTGTCCAATTGATTCTCATGCATTCTCATACTCTCATCAGTGTCTATCTCTCCTTCCCCATGCATTTCATTCATGAGAAGACAGTCCTCTTGATTAAGAAGGTAACTCTTGGATTTTGAGAGGACTACAGCAACTCTGTCACTCAAGCTATAGCGCCGCTTCTGTCGAGGTGAGCGGTCTAAACTGAGGATGACATTTCCGTTTATTGAAAGAGAATCACTGCAGCTCTTTGAGCGGTTTGCTGCTTTATTCTTGCTACCAGTGATGGAGCCGACACCTTGATCTTCTTCCTTTTCGACACCTATCTGCTTGATTAAGTCACTGTAACCTTCTTTTTTCTTGGACAGGAAGCTGAAGATGTTGACGTCACTAGGAGTTGGTGGCAGTTGCAGGGTCTTGTCACTTTCCTTGATGTACTGTAACTCATCCAGAGAAAGTTTGCGCCTTTTACGGCGCTTCTTTAGAGCTTTGTGAGCCTCCACAACCATGCGCACCTTCCAATTGAAGAACAGAGAGAGCCATGCTAGACCAAGATAGATCCACATTTCCACAAAGTAGCGATAGAGAGACGGGTAGTCAACATCGGGATTGACACCTAAACAAAATCAGAGAGAAAATATAGAGAAATAAAGTTTGCAAATTGATAGCACAATCTATCAAAAAACTTTTGAAGTGATTCTTTAGTTTCAGTGTTGGAAATGTATTATATATTTATAGTTTTATAAATACATGCTTCCTTGAAAAAGAAAATGTACAAATAAGCCTTATTACGCACTTTATCCATCTCTAAAGAACTAAAGTTTGTCAAACTTTGATGTTGGCATGACAAATCCTTTTCTGAACATTTCAAGTAAAGTTTAAAATTTGCTGTTATATAGATACAGTAAAAAAAAATGCAGCTAGCTAGGCATTGTTAACATTATTTAACATTGTCATTAGCATATTTAGCACATTGCTAGCATTAGCACGTTGCTCGCATGATTTATCATTTTTTTTAAAAATTGCTTCCATGTTTACATCCGAACGCAGGCTCAGTATTGGCCAAAGCTGTGAGCAGCACGACACAAGCGTGTGATGTTGGCGCAGGAGCGAAATGTAATATTTTTTGCAGGTTTTCTGGAAGCCCCAGTTGAAGGCATCAAGAACTTACAGCTGTTGCCTAAACAATCCAACAACCTCTCTGCTTTTGTATGGATGGGCTGACTACTACCATGTTCTTTTAAGATTTTGCTGGAACAAAACAACTGAGCACCTGTGACAGTGGAATTTGTAGTTGAAGAGAATATCACACGTGTAATTAAATTTGAAGTCACAGAGAAAAAATATGTTAGTTGTTGCAAACATGTAATTCTTCCTCTCCCACAAATACAACACAACAGTCAAATTCTTCATTGCAGGTGCACAAATTCTATTCTACGAATCGGAGAACAGTGAATATGGTGCAATTTACACATCCATATCAAAAATGTTATGGACAAATTTTACACCTCAACCTCACCTCAAAGTGTAGTTGTAAGAATGGACCAAAGTGCTGTACATAAATAGAATTCTAAAATTATTACTTTATAAAAAAAAAAAAATAATAATAATAATAATAATAATATCACAACAACAATCAAGTTATCCATCATACAGAAAATCACTCACATTTCTCAGACCTAATCAAACACCAGACGAAATAAGATCCCTTTTTAATAAGTGTCCAAACACTTATGATACTATAGGATTTTATAGATAAGGGCAGTTCATTGCAGGAACACCTCAAACATGAACGTGGGACAGTTAAACACATACTCTGAGAGGAACGCAAGAGTGTTTGAGATTGGTATTAACATATCTTTTACATACGTTGGAGCCTGACCATGCAGTGCTTTGTAAACAAACATTAACACCTTGTATTGTATTCTGTATTTTACAATAACCACTGGTAACCAATGAAGAGGTTTCAACACTATTCACCTGCTATTAGTTAAGGTGTGCAACCAAGGCTTCACTTATGCCCAAGCACAACCCATTACAATCCATTGCAATAATCCAGTCGTGTGGAAATAAAAGCATGCACAACAGTCTCCAAATCCTTGGTTTAAAGAACAGCCTTCAGTTTAGACAATTTTCTTACCTGAAAAAAATATTCTTTCACGACAGAGATTGGAATCGAAAATTACTCTCAAGTTCTTCACATAACACCACTTATTACTAGTCCATAATTTTAAGTCCAACCAGTCCTTTCTCAGGCTGTTTATTCCCAAACATAAACTCAGCCTTATCCTCATTAGTTGTAGGAAATTACTTGCAAACCACCGCTTTACCTCAGTCAAACACTTATTAAAATGAACAAAGGATGTACAGTCAAACTCTAAAGGCAAGTGCAGATTTGTAAGTGTCCTTACCTTTAGAGTTTGACTGTATGTCTTTTGTTCATTTTCATAAGTGTTTCATGATAAGTGTTGATAATTTTATATTTCCTAAAAATTGACCCCAGGGGCAGCATATATAAAGAGAACAGAGTTAGGCCATTGAACCTTGCGGGACCCCCCAAGAGTAGTTGCTGATGCAGAAACAGAGTTTCCAATGTTAACCAAGCATGTCCTGTCCAGCAGAAAAGAAGAAAACCGCTTAAGTGCCACTTGATACCTACATAATCTCTGTGCCATGTTTCTAAATACAGACTGAAAAATATCCATAATATTTCCAGTAAAAAAAAAACTAGTTGATTATGAACAACTTTCTCTAAAGGTTTTACTCTTAAAATTAAGTTTTGAAATAGGCCTGAAGATTTTAAAACCCTGTGGATCCAGGATTGTCTTCTTTAAAATGGGCTCAACAACGGCATGCTTAAACACTGATGGCACAGTGCCATAAAATAAACTGCTATTAATAATCGATAAAATATTAGGTGTAATAATGTCAATGACCTTCTTAAGTAGTCGCGATGGAAGAACGTCAGAGTGAGGTCGTCGGCTTTAAATGTAATATATCTTTCAACTAAGCGAAGGAAATTAATTCAAATTTACTCAAGCAATGTGAAGGATTCATTGCTTCAACAACAAGCGTTCCCTACTGGTGAAATATTTGACCTTATAAGATTTTATGGACCTAATAAAAAAAAAAAATCCAAAAAATACCCCCACATAAATCCTTGGACGGGGAAGAGAAAACATTACTAGACGGACTCCTTATATACCTTATAAGTAGTACCTTATATAGTTTCAAACAAAGCCTTCGGGTTATTTTGCGGTATAAATAGCAAAAAAATATGAAGATCCAGCAGCTGTAAACAATCAAAATGTTGTTAAATTCTCTAAAAATATCTTTAAGCCACTTACGCTCTGCACACAGACAAAGATTCCTAGTAACATCATTTAACCATGGTTGTTTGATTTCTTATTTTGAAAGCCGCAACATTATCCAAGATCTCTGAACAGACATGACTGAATTGAATTGACCAATTCCTCCGGTCCTACAGAAGGCAAAGTTGTAGACTCTACAGGAGGAGTAACGGTAGGGGCGTAACAGTACACAAAAACATAGGTTTGGTACGTACCTCGGTATTGAAGTCACGACTAAACATAAAATTGCTTTTTTGCTTTTTTATTAAGTAGTGGTTTACTAATCAAATTGTGTCTTTAAATAAATTCAATTATAATGAAAATCTCTGCTAATGCTGTAAACTATATATAGGGAGCACTTTCTTGCAATTAACAACAGAGCCCAAATTATTCAATTCAGTTGCTATTTATTTTGAGATATAATAACTCTCAAAAATTCTACGCAAACATGTAACTTGCATATAAGGCAGTTTTTCTAAATCTGTTTCTACTCCAATTCAATGTTAAATTCATTTACACAGTGGCCCTCAACACAAACTTATTTAAAAATACATTAAACATATGCATTAAATAATCAAGACATGTTAAGTAAAACATAATGAATATATGGGCTAATACAGTGCATATATTAAGCAAAAGAGGTCATTTCTCTGGCGAACTAACAAGCTGTGGACACAGAACGGCTTTTATGAGGCAAATGCAACATGACAGTGTTTACAAGCCGTTTTATTGACATCTTTCCGCCGTTGAAACAGATTGAGCGATTACACAAGATATGACTTCCAGTAAGTTGTATATGTTTCAACATACCTTCAGATGTTCATTTAAGTTTACTCTGAACCTAGTATTAAAGAGGAAGAGATGATCGTGTTCCCGCTTGAAATGAGGCGCCTGTTACAGTGATCTGTCACGCCACATTAAAGAGCATCATGAATTTCGAGATAAAAATGGGCATAATTTGAGGGATGAGACTTTGTTTCTTATTGAAAGTAACAAAACACAGAGCGTATTGTGATTATTTGTGGTTAATACACACGTGTACCGAACCGAAACAGTACGTGTACCATTATACCCCTAACTAAAATCCATTAAAAACGCACTAGCAGTAGATCTTTATCCCATAACAAATAATAAAACATCAAATCAAGCGTATGACCGTGATCGTGTGTTGGTTCAGAGAGACACGTTGAGATAAATTAAAAGAATCAACCCAATTCAAACATTATTTGATCATAGGACAAAAAACATATTACATTAAAATTACCCAGGAAATCCTATCTGCAGATGGAACCACCACAGATAAAAACTCATCTGTCTTGTAGGCCTATATTCAAGTAACAAAGCAC
Organism: Zacco platypus; assembly: GCA_038088235.1. Taxonomy (NCBI): domain Eukaryota; kingdom Metazoa; phylum Chordata; class Actinopteri; order Cypriniformes; family Xenocyprididae; genus Zacco; species Zacco platypus. Next base: position 4,864,643 of record CM076069.1, read on the forward strand.
CGGTATGGTCAGGTCAATCTTTATTTATTAAACTTCAAAACTCTTGAAAACTTTCAACAGCCAATAACTTGCACTTAATCATATTATTAAAAATTGCAGCCAAACTTCCACTGCGACGAGTAGTCCTCAAGGTACTTAAATTACAGAGTAAGAGTTCAGCAAGAGGGCTCATATCAGCACCATTTAACCAAGCCTCAGCAATAAAAAGAAAGTCCAATCCTTGCGTTACATAAAAGTCATTTAAACTAAATGTTTTGTTGACAACTGATCGTGCATTTATCAAGACCAAATGCACTGCAGTCGAACTGATCAGAAGAAATGACGCTTAGCTCCACTGGCCCAGTCCGTCTCACAGGACACAAATTGGAGTGAACCACTTCTCCACGTTTGGTCCCTCTCAACATTGCCCAAGACAAACAGGTATAAATAGGAAAGCCGCGACTCCGTCAGGCTACGCAATTTCTTAAAAGGATAGTTCACCCAAAAATGGAAATGATCCCATAATTTACTCACCGTCAAGCCGTCTTAGGTGTATATGAATTTCTATTTTCAGTGGAAAACGTATTGTCATTTAAATAAATATTCTGGCTCTTCGAAGCTATTTAATTTGAGTGAACTATGATTTTGAAGCCCCAAAAAACACATCCATCCATTATAAAAGTAATCCATTCAGCTTCAGGGGGTAATAAAGGCCTTCTGAAGCAAAGCCATGAGTTTTTGTAAGCAAAATATTAATATCCACAGAAGTTTTTCTTCATTACTTCACATTTACTGATACACATGTGGCTACAAATTCCACTGTCACGGGTGCTCAGTCGTTTCGCTTCAATAACACCTTAATATTTTGCACGTCCAAATTAGATTTATGCAAATATAAGGGACATAACAAGGGACAGAACTTTACTTACTTTGTAAAGGAAAGCTATTAATCTGCTCTGTAATCCTGAAGAGCTTGATTAGCTTGTTCAGGAGTGTTTGATTAAAGTTGGAGATAAACTTTGCAGGACAGCGGCTCTCTAGAACCGAACTTGCCTACGCCTGCTCTAGTGTATACTAGAGTTTGATTCTTGAGTCAATGATTTAGTGTAACTTGGAGACTAGTCATATTAGCCTTTAAATTATTTTGAACATCTACTGAATGCATGAATGTGAATGACTGAATATTTAGCGGTTTAATCTTAATTATATACAGAACGCTTTAATTTGCAGAAAGTAATCGTTTAATTATATAAATTTTGAAACATGTTAGTATGAGTATGTTTCTATCACATTATAGCACATTGCTAGCATGATTTAACATTTTCCTAACATGTTTGAACAAGTTGCCAATATGTTTTAAGAGGTTTTAACAAACTGCTAACATGATTTTGCTTGTTACTTGCATGTTTTATCACGTTCTTAACATGACTTAAGATGTCAGTACTATCTTTTAACATGTTGCTAGCAGGGCTAGAAATCAACTTTCCTATTTTTTCCTCGCTATTTTTATGGTGACTGAAGGGACATGTTTGGTTCACTTAGATCCTATTTTGAGGGAACAAAATGACCTACACCCGAATGACCACAGCAAAAGGGATTATCAGAAAAATATTAATTAACATTTAAGTGTGGCATTAAGATTGGTTATATTATATTATATATTATATTATAGGTCTATTAGGCTACATTACAGCCTTCTACATTCCTCGCTAATGTATAGATGGACTACCACGTGCCTGTGACAATATTTGAATGAAGTTTTAATAATTTTTTTTTAATAATAAACTATGTTAAATGAATATTTTTATTTACTGTATTATCTAACAGGTCTACTTAAAGTTCTATATAGCTGATGTTTTGTAAATACAGTGAATGCCCCGACAGTCATGACAATAAAGCTTATTGTTTCTGAGAAATTCACTTTATGGGAATTTAATATGTTAGGCTATAATATTTCATTTTATTTTGGCTAGTAATTAATAGACTACATTAATAAATTATAAAAAATTTAATACAATATATCTTAACTGACAAAAAAAGAACATTCTAAATTCAAAAATAATCTATTAATTTCTTAATAATATAACATTTTTGATAATCCCAGGTTGATATGGTCACACAGGTTTACGGTCGAGGCCACGACTTCACGTCGCATGACCACGACAAAATGATCTTGTGGCCATGACATATTTTCCCAAGAGTTACTACATAGTGGCCACGACAAAACTAGTGAAGATAAATCAAAAGATTTTATTTCTGTTTTATCAGTCTGTTTTTGAGAGTTTGATAAGGTACGGTATTACAGCATGGTATGGAAACCTGACTGTCAAATCAAATCAAAACTTGCACGACTTGTACATACTGCTCTAAAAATGAAATTATTGCTGATGACCCACATTTTACATGAGAATTTTAACATGTTACCCTCTTGAGGATTTTGATGTGCAAATCAAAATCGCAAAAAAAAAATTATTTTGTGCCAACTACGATTCAATTAATCAATAGAGAGTTGCAAAAAATGAGGTGCCAGATTGGTACACTGTAGTATTTTTTTTTTAAATATATTTTTAGTTATGTGCAATTTATTGAATGGTATGTACTATATTGTCTAACGTTGTGTACTGGCCATGTCATGGTTGTCCAAGATTAGTTTCCCAGAAATGGGACAATAAAGTATATTTTATGTTATGCCATTCACATTACAAATCAGGTGAAATGGCGCACATTGCGTTCCCAGATGAATGTTATATCATGCATATGCTGCTGTTCAGATAAGTTCGTTTGGATCTGCATTTACTGTGAACGCAGCTGCTCTGAGGTGCTGTAAGAAACACAACCTGCTTGCATGTAAACAATTAAAGCGTCACGCTTACCCGCAGTGCATATATTTATTTAACTGAATCTGTAATTGTGATTTCACAATAGTAATATGCTATATTATGATTTTTAAATGGTTCTTTATATATTGTGCAGCCTTAAATGGTCTAATAATGCGGTTCATGGATTCTCCTCCGTAGAAGACTCCACTTCTGTTTTTTTGGCAGTTAATCGATTCGTTTCAATTAACCTCATTCATTTCCAACCTTTGCTAACATGTTTCTAGATATAGATAGATCAAGCCAACTTAAAGGGTTAGTTCACCTAAAAATTAAATTTCTGTCATCAAGTACTCCCGCTCCCGTTCGTTCTACACCCATAACACCTTCGTTCATCTTCGGAACACAAATGAAATCCGAGAGGCATTTTTTTTATCCTCCATTGAAAGCAACGAAATTAGCACATTCAATGTCCGGAAAAGTAGTAAAAACATTATTAAAACAGTCAGTGTGGTTCAACCTTAATGTTATGACATGACGAGAATACTTTTCGTGCGCAAAAACAAAACAAAAATAACGACTTCATTGAACAAATTCGTCTCTCCCCGTCTCTCCTATCCGACGCTATTTTCGTTGCAGCTTCTACGTCCTAACAGTGTCTCAGTATTGGCCGACGCTGTTCATGTGAGCAGCATGCATGTGATGCTGACGCAGGAGCTGGCCAATAATGAGCCGGCGTTTGGACAACTGTAGTCACATGGACTATTTTAACGATGTCTTTACTACTTTTCTGGACATTGAATTTATTCATTTCTTTGCTTTCAATGGAGGATACCGCTCGGATTTCATCAAAATTATCTTAATTTGTGTTCCGAAGATGAACAAAGGGTTGTGAAACGACATGAGGGTGAGTAATTAATGACAGAAATTCATTTTTGTGTGAAGTAACACTTTAAGTGATTAAGTGTTTGATTAAGTGAATTATCAAGTGATCCATGATAACAAGCAGTTTTAACAACTGAGACACCCACCTGCTACAAGATCACCGAAACCAATAGTTGTCAAAGTGACGAAAGAAAAATACAAGCCCTCGATATAGGTCCAGCCTTCTTGAGACATGAATACAAATGGAGGAATCAGCAAATGGACCAGCACACCCCATAACAGAAAGACAGCTGTGCAGGTGAACTGCGTTTTCCGCTTTGAGAAGCCAAGAAAAAAGAAAGAGAAAAAGAAAAGAACAAGCTTATAACAAACAGATTTTCAAAATACAGTTAGAAGTTCTCATAGCTATTATTACAGTGATATTCCTTTTTAAAATGCAATGGCTGTGTATGGTTGCTCCTTACCAATGTTACTCCTTTCTTAGTAAGAAATTGTCCAAGGTGTTTAGCTCTTCCACCAAAAAACTTTCCAAGTTCGCTGATCCAGGTGAAACACAGCGGCACTCCAAAAAGACCATAAAATATACAGAAAACCCTCCCTGTAGCCGTTTTGGGTGCAATATTTCCATAACCTGTGGAAATAAACCATTTTTGGTGAAAATTGATTTTAAATACAATTGATCTCATATTCTACTTGCAAAGTCTGAGCACAACATGCTCTTTCTTTGGACATGGCTTACAAGTATTTCTCCGAATACTAAGCAAACAAACAAAAACAACCCTTGTTTGTAAGGATATATAGGGATATGCCTGAAATACTCAGAATTATGGGAAACAATAATAACATTATGAATTATTTTTTTTGTAATTCTTCGTTGATTATTGCTTCAATTGATTGTTTCTGCTTAAATGGACTAGATCCTTACCTATAGTTGTGATAACTGTAGCTGCGAAGATGACGGCATTGGGCCAGTTCCAGTTGTTGAAGGCTTTGTTCCCTGTGATGGTGATGCCTTGTCCTGCAGCATCAGACACCATCTATTTCAAAATTAAACAAATGGTTGAAAACAGCCACAGATTCAATTTGAATACAGTATAACATCAAGACAGTTAATTTTCTAGAAAAGCATATAGATATGTGTCTGAGAGCAGAGCTTATATCCTCTCAAGCCAGCGATGTTATCAGCAGTCCCAGGAGAATGGCCATAGCCAAAATGTCCTCCATCTCTAGGACATGAGTGGACCATAAAAGTTTCACGATGATGAATCTGAGCTTAGACCATGCAGAGATATTATAGAGATATAGTGAACAAGGCTTAATAGGTCTAAAATCACAGATAAAAATCTGTTGAGTGTAATTATTATACAGAGAAACGTTTACTTAAACAACAGTTCTCTCTCTCTCTCCTCTGAGACCTTGCATGAAAAATTAGGGAATAAACATTTATACAGCTTGGATCTGACAACTTAATAGGTTTGCTCATTGCATGTCTATATTTGTTCTTAGCAATAACAAGACATTCTTCCTCTACCACACAGATAGACAAGATCCCCTGAAGCAAGGTGTCAGAAAAAAAATTGTTCGCAGTATTTCGCACAAGCCTGCTGTGTTTTAAAATGTGGGCGATATTTCTGGCAGGACCTCAGTCCTTATTTGGATAGTCTGTAGAATGTTCTATACACCAGATGTAAGCGGTGCGACATGATGCAACAAAATCGCTGGTTATAATTAGGTTATATTGGCTTTTGTCTACACAGGATGTGTTGCGACAAGACGAGTCACCAACAGTAAACTGGTGACCTTTTCTATTTTTGACATGCACTTGAGCAATCGAACAAAATGCTTTATTTTCAGTGCAGACAGCCTCAAGCTGCCATGCTCAATGCAGTGCTGGGCGCAATACCGGTTCATATGGTAAAACAGTTCTAATTTCTAGACCGATATGTATTTTTCAAAATCCGCCATACGTAGCTGTGTAGCAGAAACAGCTGCTGAATCTATTCAGTGGCCATGGAGCGCTATGTAGAGTGTATAGAGAGCGGACTTCTATTAACTGTAAACCCTTCTTACACTAATGGAACAACTTTATAACACAAATAACTCACAAAACTAACTCTCTTTAATACTGCAAATACCATGTACAAATACCATGATTTCCGCGATGATGAAAGAACTTACTGTATAAAGCGGAACATCACAGAATTTGGCAATTTTTGGATGAATAAATCAAAAGTAGGGCTGTACAAACCAGTCAAAATAAAAGTTCAGTATAACTTGAAATAACAGAAATATTACTATTGTACAATACAGTGTGCTTCAATTAATAGAGATAATAATAACAACACTGTTTATTAAAACACACAAACTCAAAGGACGTAATTGAAATGACTACTACTAATAATATGTAACATCATTGAGAATTTATATAGCGTTCTTCTGGGTACTCCAAGCGCTTTACACATGGAAGCGGGAATCTCCTCAACCACCACCAATGTGCAGCATCTACCTAGCCATAGGGGCCATTCACATATCGCGCCTAAAAATGCATGGAAAGTATGGACGTGCCGCTTCCTCCTTTTGCAAGCGCTAGGGAGCTTGCGCTCCTGCGGCATCTGTCGTTGCTATGCAACCATGAACAGCGCTTTCCACGACTATGTGGAAGTTTCAATGGATTTCCATCAGTGAAAAGGCCTTGCAGTTGCTCTAGTACAAGATTTAATTTATAGAGAAGAAAAAAAAAACTCCCGCAGTGTTTGGGTGCACGCCATCCTTCAAATATGTAAAAACCACGGAGAATTTCACGAACTTATCCAAGAGCTCCGTCTGGACGATGGGAGATTCAAAGTCTATTTCAGAGTTCACAAGGACTAGTTTAATCTTTTAAGCAAAATTGGCCCAAGCATCACCAAACAGAGCTTCTGCTGTGAAACCATCTCTCCTGCACAACGGCTCTGCGTTTGTCTGAGATGATTAGGCTGCCGTTAGGGTGAGGGAAAGGGTGAACCTGATTGGACGGTTCTTGTCACATGATCTGTGGTGCGCTTGCGGCATTCTGAAAAGTTGAAATTGTTTTCATCTCGCAGCGGAACAGGCGCACCTGGAAACACCGCATACGTGTCGCGACCATGCCGCTTCCATTTTGAGCGCGCTTGGCACGCATCTACATTAGAAATGTCGAACATATACACGCAAAAGACACGATATGTGAACGGCCCCAACTGTGCCAGAAGGCCCACCACACACCAGCTTGTTAGTGGAGAGGAGAGAGAGAGAGATGAAGCCAATCACTACATGGGGATGATTAGGAGGCCATGATGGCCAGGATGTTGGGGCTACACCCCTACTCTTTTCGAAGGACATCCTGGGATTTTTAATGACAATAGAGAGTCAGGACCTCGGTTTAACTTCGCATCTAAAGGACAGTGTTTTTTTGACAGTTTAGTGTCCCCATCACTACACGAGGGGCGTTAGGACCCACACAGACCACAGGGTGAGCACCCATGGCTGGCCTCACTAACATCTTTTCCAGCAGCAACCTAGTTTTCCCAGGAGGTCTCCCATCTAGGTACTAACCAGTCTCAGCCCTGCTTAGCTTCAGTGGCAAACCAGTCTTGGGCTACAGGGTGATATGGCTGCTGGCTGAAGCACAGTAATTGCACAGTAAAAATGTAGCCTAATTATTATTATTATTATTATTATTAAATAATTAAATTCATTTAGTTCCATTTTAAAGTAAATTGTTAGCTTTATGAACCGATTTGATTAAATTTTTTAAAATACATTTTTACACTCAAAAAATATTTCAGTCTAAACATAAGTTTTATGTAATTTAATTACATAGCAATTTTCCATCCATTTGTATTACATAGTTTTAACATAAACAAACTAATAAACTTAATGTGATTCATATTTGTCAGTTGTACGTAAATGAAATAGGTAAGATTTATGTAATAGTTCACAGAAAAATGCCCAGGTTAATTAACACTGTTTAGTGGTCATGTGTGTGCGCACTACTGAGTTAAAGTACCATTGAAGCAGTGTCAGAGTTAATGAGATCATTAAGTGATGATTGAGCATTAATGATGAACACCTGCTGTTAACAAGCAGAATCACTGAAGGACGGAGAAACACAAGAACTACAAATGATGAAATCAACTGAAGATAAAAGACATTTAATCTCTCACTATTCATATACTCAACTATTACATAAATCTTACCTATTTCATTTACATATGACTAACAAATATGAATCACATTAAGTTTATTAGTTTGTTTATGTTAAAACTATGTAATCTAAATGGATGGAAAATTGCTATATAATTAAATTACATAAAACTTATGCTTAGACAGAAATACTTTTTTGAGTGTATTTGCCCTTACAATGTTTATATAATATATTATGCCAAAATAAAGGTCCAGTATAAAAAATAAAAAAATGTGATGTGCCCTGAAACCGCCAGAATCTTTAAAAAAAAACAAAAAAACTGTGATACAGATTTTTGGTCAAACCGCCTAGCACTAGCTTTTAAAAATATAAACCCAAATGCAGTCGAGGGTGGCTCAGTGGGTAACACTACATACATCCTGACCATATTCCCAAATCAAACATGGACCCTGGTCCTCATCCTGGCTCTTTCCCAAACACTAAACCTGGGCCTATTCCTGATTCAGACAGGGTCTGTCATCCTTATCCTGGCTCTAGTTGTGTCTAGAAACACTGAATGTGGCCCTAATCCTGACTCAATTCAATTCATCAAGGTCATAATCCTGATTCAGACTGGCCCCGACACTAACCCATATTCTAGTCAAATCTAATCTTAGTCTTGACTCTCTGTCTGTTAGCCCATATTTGCCTCTAAACATACTTTCATCTATTATTAGGACCTGTCATTGGACATGTCTATGCTATCTATGCACAGTTTTAAAGGGACTATATGTGTAGAATTCAGAAACCCTTGTTTTTAGTGACAACGGTGGCTGTTAAGTGAACTGCAGCCAGCAAATTATTGCTCATGCTCACGTTCAAATGTACAAAAGCGACTGAACTTGATTGAAAGCCCCATACATGATCATGTCGATGTATATGTTTGCACCTGCTCTGCAATTCATCAGCATCATGTCGCTGAGGTCATTAAAATTTCACTGTCATGATAGATTATAAAGTATATTTTAGACTACAGACTATGTGAGACTATAGTTTGAATGAATCCCTTTTCTTTGCATGACACATTGACATTACACTACAGCACAGCTCTTTCAGCATTATCCTGAACATTGTAAGCATTCATTTCAAATATCATAGAACGGAAGAGAGGATCTCAGGGGTGAGCGTAAACATCACATACTTTTGAATTTCCTTGAAAACAATAAAATAAAAATTACACATAGCTCCTTTAATAGGGTCTTAGCCTCTGCCCTTTTCAAAGATCTTTTACAACTTGAAGTACAAGGACTGTTGCATAAGCATGACAAGGCTATAGAAAGGAGCTGAGCACAAGTAGCCTTGCTCAAAAACTGAAGCTTTTTAGTCAGCATTTTCGATGGATGTGGGCATGAATTGAAATAAGACATGTCCTTTGGATGGTTTACCACAACTATGCAATGTTGCATTTCAACATCTCCCTTTCATTGAATATAAGGTTGGACTGTTATAATGTTTGTCTGAAGTTGTACAGTAGGAGGTGATTTTTTTTCTCGTGTTTCTTTAGTACTTCCAGAAATGTAGCCTGTAGGGTGCATTCTTGTACCATATGTACCTTAAATTGGTGGATTTGTTTGCTTTTGACTGGTGGCTTGTTGAACTGTTACAGTGTTATTTATTTAGTTATTAATATGATTTTATTTACATTTTTTAAAGGATTAGTTCACTTTCAAATGAAAATGTCCGCAAGCTTTACTCACCCTCAAGCCATCCTAGGTGTACATGACTTTCTTGTTTCTGACGAAGAGAATATGAGAAATATTAATAAATATCCTGAAGCATCCGAGCTTTATAATGGAAGTGGGCGGGACCAAAGAGTATGAGCTGAAGAAAGTGCCTCCATCCACATCCATCCATCATAAACGTATTCCACATGGCTCTGGACGATTAATAAAGGCCTTCTGAAGCGAAGCGATGCGTTTGTGTTAGAAAAAAAAAAATCATATTTAACAAGTTCACCAGACTGTCTTCCATATTCATAGTACGAAGAAAGTGTAAACTGGGCGTCGTGTCAGTTACACTTTTTCCGTAAGTTGAATAGGGAAGGCATAGGACGTAAGCTTTTTGAACTGCAAGAGTTTTACACTTTCTTCATAACTTGAATACAGAAGGCGGTCTGGCGGAAGCTAGACATAACTTGTTTTTTTTTAACAAACGCATCGCTTCAGAAAGCCTTTATTAACCCTCTGAAGCCATCTGGAGTATGTTTATGATAGATGGAAGCACTTTCTTCGGCTTCATACTTATTGGTCCCACTCACCATCATTATAAAGCCATGATGTATCAGGATATTTATTAATTTATTTAAATGTGTTCATCAGAAACAAGAAAGTCATATACACCTAGGATGGCTTGAGGGTGAGTATATCTTGGGGTCATTTTCATATGAAAGTGAACTAATCTTTTAAGTTACTAGTTTTAAAAATAGTTTTTTTTTTTTTTTTGCTTGATATATTGATACTGTGAGATATATATATATATATATATATTCATCATAGGCTATGCTTTATACACAGTGTTGGTATTGTACACAGTTATTTAACAGTATGTATACATTTTTGCTGTGAAATAATACAAAACAAAAATTTTATATTTGCTTTTTAAAATCGTTTAATCCCCATCTAAGTTGCGGTCTGGGTCTTTTCCTACCCATAGAGCTTCACTCTTGTCCTAATTGACTTCGTTTGTGAGAAGGCTTCATCAGCCAAAGTGCATCAGACAAAACCTTAACCTCTTGTGTGTTATTAATAAATACTGTGATGCCATCTACATAAGCACTTAAAACAAACAAAGATATCGCATCAGGATGTTTAACTCTAAATATACCTACAAGACCATTTGCTTTTTATTCATTTTGATGAAACAAGATGATGACTGAATATGAGGTTCCTCAGTAATACGATTAATAAAACTTCCTGTACAATTCCACTCACCCACAACTATGACACTCCCATCATTAACCCTTAAAGACAAAAAGAGAGGAAATTTGAGATAGGCCTATATTTTATATATACTGGATTCTGGATATTTGGATATGTTGCTCTATTGGGGTAAAAAAAGGGCATAAATATGTGTTTGTGGTATAAAAAAAAAATACGCTGCATGTATAAAATGTCTAATTGTCCTAAAACAGAGAAATTTCTTGTATTTTTACATTGCTGAACTGAGGGCCACTGTCCAGTCCTAATCAGACACACATGCCTGTCATTTCCAAGTAAATGTGGTGGTTTTGGTGTGTTTGAGTTGGAGCTAAACTCTACGGAATGGTGGCCCTCCAGGAGCAAGGTTGGACTCCTCTGCTCTATCCTGCAAAAAACATCTAGCTGAAAATTCGAAGATTTAGTCAACGAAATATAATATCAGTATAACATGTGAATATTAACATTTGTGCAATTTTTATTGTCTCTATTGTGGATTAAACTTTCTTTTTTCTTAATCGGGCAACGTCTCTCAGGGGATACAGATGTTTCAAATTGTGCAAAATAACAGCATGAACAACATATGACTTAAGGTAATATTCACAATTAATAGTAGTAGTTTTAATCCTTTGTTTACTTAAGAAAAGTAAGATTAATATACTACCTTACGCAAAGTCCGAATATCCAGCACCATGTGCAAACGTGATTGTTTTAGGTCAGTTTGACAAAAGGAGAATAGAAACACTGAACCAAGTCATATGACCCACACACAGGTTTGGGGAGTAACGAAATACAAGTAACTTAGTTACGTATTTAAAATACAAAATTTGAGTAACTGTATTTAATTACAGTTACATTTTAAATGGGTGGTAATCAGATTACAGTTACATCTGAAAAGTATTTTAGATTACCAAAGTGATTACTTTGAATTTTAATGTCATTTAAACATCAATTGGTGATTCTCTGACTCTGACAGTCTGAAAAAGCAGAGTTAAGTTTCATCAACATTTTAATACTTTTAAGAGGAATCATAAAAATTGTGTTATTTTTATTTAGAACTGTCCTGAACAAGACAAAATGACTGAATTTATAAAAAAATTGCCCAACTGTCAACTTAACTGTCCTGTCATGACCTGATGATCCACGACTGTTTTCATGTTTATGTCTCATATTTTTAACTTCTCAATTTTGTGAGTTTATTTCTCATAATTTTGACTTTTCTCAATATTGTGAGTTTATATCTCATAATTCTGACTTTATAAATCACAATTGCAACTTTATATCACGTAATTCTGAGGGAAAAAGTCAGAATTGTGAGATAAAAACTTGCAATTACCTTTTTTGTGTTTGTTCCACACTTAGTATTCCAAAGTATTCTAAAGTATTTAGATTAAGTTACTAAACTTGAGTAATGTAACGAAATACGTTACAAATTACTTTTTAAAGCATGTATTTTGTAATCTGTAGTGAAATACATTTTAAAAGTAACCTACCCAGCCCTGCCCACACACTCAAAAGAGACTCAACTATAATAATGAAAAAAACAGTATTTAAAAAAAAAAAAAAAATCATTGCCTGTTTAAGAATCATCGATGAAACGCCAATAAACATCAATCTTTCATACTCTATATTTGATACACACGATTAAAAAAAATAACCTCCTCAGTAGCAGCTTGGAAGACAATCATTTATTGGTTCTTCTGTGCTCAAAACAGTAACTCTTAAACCAGGTGAGAAGAAAATTGCCTCTCCCGCACTCAGATGTGTTTAATGGATTCATCTATACGACCCTTTCCACTACATTCCCCATTCAACCTCATTAGCTACAATTCTGTGTTTCTTGGAGAAAAAAAAACATGTAAATTCTCCTGCTTCTCTGATTATATCAAATATTAATGTACATTTGTGCATATTCCTCCCAATGTTTCTTTAAACAAAACCTTTTCTCCTCACTTCCCACATTCTCAAATCCCACATTCTTTTGATGTACTGTAAATTACTTCTCGAATTTCTCAACGTCAGGAAAAAAAGTCCCAAATGTGTCATCTACAAAAGCATTAATCTCTTCCAACGTTTACAGTGGGGGATCATGTTGTGAGAGCTCTTGAGAGTTCATGTCAACACCACAAGGCAAATCTCCCTGTGAAAATGCGATGTCATGTAGAGATGCAGTTTCATCTGACAAAGCCTCATCCATGCCACTCTAATTATTACATACTTTGTTGCAGATCAACTCCAACTGCTAAAACCACCAGGTGGATTACCACTTGTACTTGGTACAGAGTGTATTCCATACGCGTCAATTTATTCATGATCCAGCGTTTCATCAAAAACTCCATCGATATTGCCTATAGCAATATTACTAAAGTCAGAAACGGTCATTATTGTTATCGAATTAAATATTCATAAAAGCAGATACACTGACCTCTGACCTCATGAGGATCTGCAACCTCATCCCAAACTCCTCAATTAGTCATGGGTTTATGACCAACAAAGAATTCAAAACACTTCAAGGATACATCCAGCGTCTACTCTGGGGAATCCAAAAACATGTAAACTCGTCTCCTGAAAGACCTTGCATGCTTTAAAGCCAGGTGTTAACTTTACACCCCAGAGAGATCGCTTTGAAAAAATGAGCAATTTTTCCATGCACTTAAAAGAAGCTGTATAGAGTGGAGTGACTTGCAGCAAAATGTCATTCACAACAAGCCCGCTTTCAAACAACTAATTCTAAAAGACCACGACAGCCTTGCTCATGCGAGATCAAATATTTTCGTGGCCTACCACCTCCCCTTTCACAACGAGCACATTCTCCACTGTTATCAGCAGGTACACACCTAAAGCTATTGCGCAAGGACAACGTGTCGACCTCCACACCAGCAAACAGAAACAAAACATAAATCATGCAGGGTAAAGATGAAATGGAAAGCAAAAGTACACTTTCTATTGAGAAATGACATGTAGCTTTTCAGTTGCAAAACAAGTTTTAGTAATTAAAGTTCCTGTCCACGTGTAAGTTTCTATGTGTGAGCGTTTGCATGGTAATGAGAGTGTGCTTGCAATAGATAAAACTAGTAATTGGAAAAACTAATAATTAATTAGTTTGCCATTTTCATCCAATTTTTTTTAAGATTTATTTGCTTGGTCAGTGTCCTTGTGGGATTTGGTTCTTTCCGCCATTGTAGGCTATAAGGAACTTTGAAATAAGGGCAAATTCACAGAGCAACAGAATGTAGTCCTGTATCAAAGTCGGTAATATACCTCAGTGAAGTTGGCACCCCATAAAATGAAATAATCCCCAAAACTATGCCATTCGTTTGTGCTACCTTTGTTTCACAAAAACGAACGTTTGTGCTGGTTTGGTGTTCGAGATATTGAGCATTATTTTTTCAGTCAGGTTAAGGCTGTCTTTCCTACTATACATTGTTTAACATTTTTGAGGGGAGCAGAAACACGCTAAACATCACATAGCCGTTAGTATTATTAATATTAATAATAATAAAATACTATATAAAAAATTCTAATAATAGTAGTAATAATAATATTTTCATAGAATTATCCACCCTTTATTCACAAAGTTGTACCGGTTGCATATATTTCATTTAATTCAGCAGATTTTCTCCCAAAATCAGCACAAAACAAAGCACAGATTCCATGTGGGTCTATCACAGTTGCGTGCTGTCCTTCATTTAGAACAGATGACTTGAGATGTTAGAAGCTAGCCTAAGCATAAAAAAAACAAACAAAAAAATTACAATTTCCACCCCACGTCTACTTACATCGTTCCATAATGGAGCCGTTTCTTGAGGTCAATTTGTGCCGTTAAAAAAAAAAAAAAAAAAAAAAAAAAAAAAATGAACAAAAGTACAAATTAAATGGACTTAATTTGTGCCAGATATGGTCACAACCACGTAGGTCTACATGTTACCTGCCTACTTCTGTAATCAGTACTATAGCATGCTATTATACTGGGCAGATTTTTGATTAAATAATAATAATAATAAACTGTATAGTTACAACAGCTGTGTGATGCGCCCCTCAAAAAAGTTAATGCACAGTAAGAAAGTCTGCCTTAACCTAGTTGTCCGTCACATCATACAGTACGAGAGAGCCACTCTTCAATGCACAAATGCGCGTCTACCGTGTGTTGCGGGATTTTTGTGTGGTCAAAATTGAAATTTTTTGGCTTTTATTGTAAAAATTAAATCCGTAAAATAACAGAAAAAGTACTGGCAGCTCATTACCAGGACATTATCCAGTAATTTTAAGGACATTTCCGTTTAACCTTAACACACAGCTCAAGAGCAAATTCTAAATACAGGTAAAACACCCGTAAAAAATAAATACCAAAAATTCAGTTAAATTAATACAGTACATTGTGCCCTATTTTTATGTTTGTTTGTTTTTAGAGTGTAGTGTGCTCCAAAACATATGTTCAAATCTCGCATTCAGAAGAAATAAGCATTTAAAATATACAGTCTCTCACTTGCGACAATATGGATCAATGATTTTGATGACATCACCCTGCACTTCAGCGTTTCAGATTTTCTGTCCAATCAAATGCTCTCTAGAATCTGAAGCATCCCGCCCCCAACACTATAAATAGACGCTGAAGCTGAAATCGGTGAAATAAGATCGTGGTCTTGTAAATGAGCAATTTAAAGTTAGGCGATTAGTTTAAAATGTTATTTTAGGTGAGCAAGTCTAACAATTACAGCTTTTAAAGTTTACGAAAAAAACTTTGCAAAAGCTTTGCAGCTGGTTGCCATTTTTTAAGTTGCCTCAACTTCTTATTTTTTTATACACCTTTGCATCTGTCTTCCATATTCACAGAATGACCAAAGAATTAGTGGTGTGTAAGATTAAAATACACTTTGTAATGACTCCATCAGTGCACAACTTTTCATGATCAGGTGAAATAACATGGTTTGGTAGCAAAGTCAGTGAGTCAGACATAAGACAAAAAAAATTCCCCCTAATAATAAGACAACAAAGAAATAAAGAAGATATAAGAAACACAGTTCTAACTAGGAGTATTTGACAAGCAACTGTAAAAGAGTGCATATCCAGAGCAGGCAAACTTCTAATTGTCTTTTTATTGACTTGAAATGCATTTAGAAAAATCTGTTCTAATGGGGTAACACAAGTTGTCTGTTGCACAGTCATCCTCATCCTCATAAAGCCCAGGAGGATATTTGGGTTATAAGTTTTAGAAGGTGAAGCATGCTCAGTGACACTGTAAAACCAATGGCCACTGGTCAGGAAGACTGTTCACTTTGCAAATAAATTACGGAATCAGTAAGCATTCACTAGATTCAAGCCCACAGAATTCGACAGAAAACTCAGCAGATTTCAGCAGAATTTTCCACCCTTCATTCACAAAGTTGCATCTGTTGCATATTGCATTTCATTAAATTCAGCAAATTTTCTCCTAAAATCAGCACAAAACAAAGCACAGATTCCATGTGGGTCTATCACAGTTGCGTGCTGTCCTTCTTTTTGAACAGATGACTTAAGATGTTAGAAGCTAGCCTGAGCTTAAGGCATGAAACGCTATTCTATTAAGCTGAACAATTTATTCAGCCAAAATTACGAGGGGAGTTCACACAAGCCCCTGGCTAAACATTCAAATCATTTAAAAGTAACCAATAATCCATGGCTAGATCTGCAGTAAATGACGTGAAGGCAAATATTATGTGGATCTTTGCCTTTACATCATGCATTAAAAAGAGAGCTGTCAATTTAATGCTTTAATTTGGTGTGATTAAAAAAAATGTGTTATTAATGTGTTAACTTAAAATTATTAACACCCTGATGCCGTGTTCAGACTATATGATATTTTTGTCAATTATAATAATAATCACTGTGTCAGATTATACGATTTTGACTCATAAAATCTTGTGTCTCGGACAAGAAACATGTCGGACTACACGTTGCTACCCGAATATTCACCTCGTGCCGTCGAGAAGGTGGGACTATGGACTACCCCTCTACCCAGATACTATTCGCCCAGCTCAAACCCGGGTTTCCAGCATAGGAGTTGAATGCTCCAACAAGGAGCGCGAGAGCATCTCTTGAGATCAGAGGAGTGAGGTTTACTTACACAGCGACTACTAGCTGGCATCTGTTACACTGGGAGTACAGGTGCATCTCGATGAATTAGAATGTCATGGAAAAGTTCATTAAAGTAAATTGTGAAACTGGTCTATTAAATAAATTCAATGCACACAGACTAAAGTAGTTTAACTCTTTGGTTCTTACAGTTAAGTTGTCGTATTCCTCTTGAAGCACAGACAACGTCAGAGGCGTCTTACCTCGGCTAAGGAGAAGAAGAACTGGACTGTGCCCAGTGGTCCAAAGTTCTCTTTTCAGATGAGAGCAAGCTTTGTATTTCATTTGGAAACCAAAGTCCTAGAATCAGGCGGAGGGTGGAGAAGCTCATAGCCCAAGTACCTTGAAGTCCAGTGTTAAGTTTCCACAGTCTGTGATGATTTGGGGTACAATGTCATCTGCTGGTGTTGGTCCATTGTGTTTTTGAAAGCCAAAGTCACTTCACCCGTTTACAAAGAAATTTTGAAGCACTTTATGCTTCCTTCTGCTGACCAGCTTTTTGAAGATGCCGTTTTCATTTTCCAGCAGGATTTGGCATCTGCTCACACTGCCAAAAGCACCAAGAATTGGTTAAATGACCATGTTGTTGATGTGCTTGACTGGCCAGCAAACTCACCAGACCTGAACCCCATAGAGAATCTATGGAGTATT
The DNA here is from genome assembly GCA_038088235.1 of Zacco platypus. Lineage (NCBI taxonomy): Eukaryota > Metazoa > Chordata > Actinopteri > Cypriniformes > Xenocyprididae > Zacco > Zacco platypus. Next base: position 4,882,204 of record CM076069.1, read on the forward strand.
GTCAAGAGGAAAATGAGAAACGAGACCAAAAAATGCAGATGCAGGCCACTGTCAAAGAAACCTGGGCTTCTATGCCACCTCAGCAGTGCCACAAACTGATCACCTCCATGCAATGCCGAATTGAGGCAGTAATTAAAGCAAAAGGAGCCCCTACCAAGTATTGAGTACATATACAGTAAATCAACATACTTTCCAGAAGACCAACAATTCACTAAAAATGTTTTTTTTTTATTGGTCTTATGAAGTATTCTAATTGGTTGAGATAGTGAATTGGTGGGTTGTTGTTGAATGTGAGCCAAAATCATCACAATTAAAAGAACGAAAGACTTAACTACTTCAGTCTGTGTGCATTGAATTTAATACAAAAGTTTCACAATTTGAGTTGAATTACTGAAATAAATTAACTTTTCCATGACATTCTAATATATTGAAATGCACCTGTATATACAAACAATGGCTAGCAGCGTGTTTTGCTCAGTCTTGTCATCAGACATCAGCCCAAAAGTGGACACTTATCTGGATCGCATGGATATTTTCCTTATAAAAAAAAAAGAGAACTGAAGTACATTTTATTTACCTTTCTTCACTCTGTGGCAGTAACTTAGTCCATTGAGGAAACGTCATAAACGCAGGAGTATTGTTGCCATAGCTCTACAAACATTTCCTCTTGTAAAATTCCACCCAACAGACCATTGTCTCTTTAGTTTCGGTACGTTTGAAAGCATGTAGGAAGGCGCTTCTGTGCACCTATTGGTCAATATTACACACGTAATGGAACTCGTCATGGACGATGGAGAAAAAAATTAAACATGCTAGTCTTTCTGTCCTGACGTCGTGAAGCATCGCAGACGCGCCATCGGTTGTCGTCTAATATGACACACTACATGAGCTGACACAATCAAATCTTGCGTCCTGACACCTATTGTCGTTAACGAATCCACACGACACCCTACGTCAAGCAGATCGAGGTAAAATCGGGCTAAAATAGTGTAGTCTGAACCAGGCATAACACATCCTGTCCTGGTCCACACCTGTATGTCATCTTACATTGCATGATGCAGGGTAATGACTCAAACCCGGGACCTTCGGGTTACAACTCTGACTCTCTAATCATTAGGCCACGGCTGAGTGAATGAAGGACTGAATGACTCACTCATTAACACAATCACTTGCCACCACATACAGGCAGTTTTAGGGGGCTTTCTGGCAGTTTAGGTCAAAATGGGCATGGTTCGCATGAAAAATCGATAATGCGAAAGCTGTCATGCGAACTCGGGTGCGCACGGGGCTACCAAACCCTAGACTACATGAAGGAGGTGGTCTGAGTTTGGTTAAACTCTAACTGTGGTGCAGTTCACGTGAATATTAAAGGAAAGCCGATTATGATACAATTACTTAAAACATGTAAAATATGATAGTGTTGACGATTTACCTTGGATTCGAATGAGAGTTAGCCAGCAGATATTTTCTTTTACAGAAATCACGTTTTAAGGACTACAACAAATGGCTGGTAAGGACTACAACAAGTTTCTTCCCAGGTTAGTGACATCACAAACCCTGATATTTACATAAACCCCGCCCCCAAGAACACACAACAAAGGGGGTGAGGCCATGTTAATGCAATACAGTACATAACACAACTGCAATTGCAACATAAGTTATAACTGTAATTAAACTATACCCATTCGATCTTCATGCAGCATGTATTCACTGGTTCTGTAAGATCTTACAACAGTTCCCACACGAGCGATTTATAGATTATCATGACAGAATATGCTAATCAATGACTTTAAAATAGTTAACTCCACATTAGCTACACAAATTCATCAACTAACCATTCAGAAACGTCCTGTTGCATTCTATATGTCACTTCTTGAGTCTCTTCATCATTGTCCGACTCCGGTTTGAACATAAAAGGCTGAACAGTTTCTGACAAAGTGACAAATTTAACATGCAATAAAAATGATCTGTGGGTATTTTGAGCTAAAACTTCACATACACACTCTGGGGACATCAGAGATGTATTTTACATCTTGTAAAAGTGGCATTATATGACCCCTTTAAAAGGGACTGAAAGATGGTTGTAAACAAGGTTATTTTTCGTCTCAATTCAAGGAAAATTATGTCTGTGAGTAGAAATACACGTGAAAGCTCACTACAGAGATACTGAAGGCCAAACTTAAATCAAAGAAAGCGCTGAATCGTCAGTTTTGCTGCAACAGAAAACAGCCTCAACTCAAGAGAACTAATGTTTTCTTATGCCAAGAGATAAGCAGCTGTATTTGTGTGAGGAAATATCACATACTCTGTTAAATAAAAAAAGCATGGGTTCCTAGTCTGTTTTTATTTGAGCTCCTTGAGATTTTACTTCATGAAAGTAGCATTGAGCTTTAATACTTGTATTGTGTGGTAACTGTTTTATAAAAGCAATAAGGTACTCAAGGCTGGAGCTGTATCGTGAAGTCACGGCTGAAGGGGTTGCAGAGGACAACAATGCCTCTCTCATCTCTTCTTTTACACACACAATATTACAGTTTTTACTGTATTTTGATTAAATAAATGCAGCCTGGGTGAGCAGAAGAGACTTCTTTAAAAAAAATAAATAAAAAAAATTCTACCAATCCCAAACTTTTGAATGGCAGTGTGTGTGTATGTGTGTGTGTGTATATATATATATATATATATATATATATATATACACATACACACACACACATGTATATGCACATACATATTTATATTATATATATATATATATATATATATATATATATATATATATATATATATATATATATATATATATATATATATATATAGCTAATGGGGTGCCTCAGGGCTCAGTGCTTAGACCACTTCTCATCTCCATCTACATGTCAATGCTAGGATCTGTCATTCAGAAATGACACACAACTCTCATTCCAGCCAGATAATCCGATGATAGACATTTCTTACTAAATGTAGGGCCACTACCTTGTCCACTCTCTTGTTCTATGCAGACAGGACTATTGTAATGCTCTCTTGGCAGGCCTTCCAACATGCACTGTCAAACCTCCACAACTGATCAAGAATGCTGCAGCAAGAGACGTCTTTAGCCAAAGAGAGTGCACGTCACACATCTCTTCATATACTAACACTGGTTGCCAATTGGTTCAAGGCAATGATGTTTGCCTACAGAACAACCACAGGCTCTGCACCCCTATACCTGAACTCACCCATTCAGATTTATGTTTATGCAGAAGCTTGCGTTCTGCAAGTGAACTGAGCCTAAAATTCTGGCATTAATTACTCACCCTCATGTCATTCCAAACCCATAAGACTTTGTTCATCTTTGGAACACAAAGATCTTTTTGATGAAATCTGAGAGCTTTCCGTCCCTCTATAGAAAACTACTCAACTGACACTCGGATTCTTCAAAAAACTCATTAAGAGATCATAAAACTAGTCCATATGAATTGGTTTAGTCCAAATTTTCTGAAGAGACTCGATTGCTTTATATGACAAACATTTAATTTAGGTATAATGAAGATTTTTTTGTATGTTTAAAGCGTTTTTGTGATGTTTAATGTATATTATAGTGTTCTAAGTTATTGGATTGTGGAAGATATGCCAATTTGATAAGGATGTATTCAGATTGGTTGACTTATTTAGATAACCCTTTTAATTACTTTTTGAAATGAATTGAGTCGTTGTGAGTGGAACTGTTTAAAGGTGACTCTTAAAGGTGACGTATTGTAGGTCTTATGTAAAAATAGATTACCTTGACTCTTAACCCATTTATTGTTCATTGACTCTTATTAGAACGCTATTCGTGGGTAAATCTACCCTAAAAGTCTAAGCTCTCCCCCTAAAAGTCTGACCCTCCCAGGAACCATCAAAACATTGTGAGTGATTTGTTCATATGTGTCAATCTCTTTCCAGTTCAACCAATAGCGAGAGTTTAGGGTGTAGTTGTAGCAGGCAGAGCCAGAGGGTGTCTACTGTTTAGCTGGTGTGGGACAATGACTGTTACATGGGAAAAGGCATTCAGGTTGGGTTGCAGATGCTGAAACCTGTACTGACAGCTAATAATTCCTAAGAATTTGTACACATTTACAGTTATAGAACTAAAATTTATGAATCCTTTATATCGGTAGTTCCCAACCTGGGGCCTGTACCACACTTAGGAAGCCGTCAGATTTAGTAAGGGGTGTTGTGGCAGAATCTCAGTCTCAACAGGATAGAGTAATATAATAACAAGGTGGGTCTAATTCAAACTACTATGTTAAAATTCCGATCAATTGGCACCAACAGTAGCTGCTGTTGATTCAGCAGACATGTGCTAATCTCCTTCCACTTTCTGCACTCTTTCCTCACGAGACGAGAGCGTGTACTTATTAAAGTTCAAGATGAAGGGCTGCCAGATACCACAAAAATACAACCTGTATCAAATAAAGTGACTCCATTTGCTTTGAGATGGAAATGGTATTCTCAAAACAAGCCCCTTAAAATGCAATATGATGATAAAGCTGTACCAGGATAACAAATATTACCAATATCCTGCTAAAATTAAAAGGCAGATAATGTGATTATAAAAAAAGTTCAATATCAAATATTTAGGTATTGTATTGATGAAATAAAAAGAATATATTAAATAATAATAACAACAAATACATTTGCATGTTATCTGGTTGTATGTTGTGTTAATGCGAGAAAAAAGGTCACATTCAGGATGTTTGGGGAAAGTTAGAAATGTGGATCTTTTTAAAAGTGAATTTTACGCAAGTTATTTTATTATTTGTATTTAAAAATACCATGAATCCCTCCAAAGCGGCACAAATGTATAGTATAAACATTAATAAAGTGAGTGATATTACATGCGTGTAAAAAAAAAAAAAAAACATTCTGTGGAGACCCAATATATCCTGAGTGTACAGCCAAAACAAACAGCGCATAAGGGTTAAAACATTTTGTATTCCTTTGAAATGAGGAAGTCAGAAGTCACACAGAACAGAAAGATATTATAATATCAATAGTAGCACAGACTCCAACAAACAACTAAACTTCTACTGCTTGTTTACCAACTTTTTCAATCTGTCGCGTTTATCATTTTAAGCTAAATACCATCAATATCAAAAGTGAAAATTTCTTAATTCTGCTTTGGAAAATAGTGCGTCAGTAGTGCGTTTTGTGTGTCAGGAAATGATAATGAAAATAATAAATAGTTTTTGCTCACTTATCAGCTTGTGAATTATCAACATGTGCTGTAAATGATACACTTCGTTAAAATGGTGTTCCAATATAAAACACTCAAACGTAAGATTAATCATAATTAAGGAATTATCCATTTCAAATTGATGAATCTTTCCCCGTTTAGGTTTTTCCAGAGGTGACACTGATCAAATATGACTTTCACTTCTGCAATGCTGCATTTGCATGGAACACTTGGCAATTATTGCTTTATCATCACATACTCATTCCCTTACAGATTAATAAAAGGATGACAGTACAGTCAAGAATGCTGTTAACCCTGAGGGCAGATGAAAGTTAATTATTTAGCAAGCATTTTACAGATGGACAATTTCAGTGTTATGAATTACGCAATTCTAAGGTCATGGATTTATAGAAAAAGTGAATTTAAAAGCACGACTCATAAAGAACAACCTATAAACAATCACAACTACAAAAAAAAAGTACATTTTTTCTATGGCAAGTTTTACATTGGCATGGAATTGCATTTTAAATTACATTTTAAATGAGTGGTAATCAATCTAAAATACTTTTCAGATGTAACTAATTTATCAAAGTGATTACTTTGAATTTTACTGTCATTTAAACATTAACGTAAAGTGTGATGGGCAATTCATGTAAACAGCAATTTGTGATTCAGCGACTGTTTTTTGATAGTTGTTTTTGAGTCCCTTTGTAATTGGAATAAAGGTAATTGTGACGTTTTCTCCCACAATTCTGACTGTTTGCGCACAATTGCGGGTTTGCATCTCACAATTCTGAATTTTTTTCCTCAGATTTAAACTCAATTGCAAGTTATAAAGTCAGAATTGTGTGATAAAAACTTGCAATACTGACTTTTTTCTTGCAATTGTGAATTTCTCTCAACTTCTTCGCTTGCAGTTGTGACTTCTCAATATCGTGAATTTATATCTCAATTCTGACTTCTCAATATTGCGAGTTTATATCTCATAATTCTGACTTTATAACTCGCAATTGAAACTTTATATCATGCAATTCTGAGGAAAAAAAAGTCAGAATTGTGAGATAAAAACTTGCAATTTTTTTTTTTGTGTAACAAACTTATTAATATCCACAGTATTCTAAAGTATTTAGATTACGTTGGGTATGCGAAACAAATTACTTTTTAAAGCATGTATTTTGTAATCTGTAGTGAAATACATTTTAAAAGTAAGAAGCCCTGCTCCCAAACTCGCTTCCCTGGATTTAGTCACACTTTGATTTTCATTTAACAAACCATGAAACCACAGAAAGTTTCCTTAATGGTTTTTGTTATGTTAAACTGTTTCAAACGGTATAAAGCAGTGCGACCCAGCATACACCACGAATTATGCTCATCCTTCTCAAATGCAGCAATGCCAAAAAATGGTTCGAACATGAGGCTTGTTGCTTTTAAAAAAAAATCATAAAACCACAACAATATGAAAAACGCTGAAATACAAAGTCACCGGAATATGCTAATGTAGGAATTTAGTAAGCTGCACAACCCTATAATCATGGTACTTCGTAATAACTATGTGGCTTATATTATATACTCATTGCATCATATTTATTATTCATTACATTTATATTTTATATTCATTGTTGTGAGTTATACATTTAGATTGCTGCTGCTGTAACAATCCTGTCATGGGGGTCGCACTGGTTGTGTTTTAGAGTCAGAGAGACCAAAATGTCCTACAAGACAGTAAAAATCCCTATCACTGCAACTCCAAGCGTTTCCCCCTACTCTGGTTTCATGCCTTGAAACAAAACAGAAGTGAAAGTGAATGCGACTAAACTTTGGAGAGGGTCATTCTCACTGGGGGTAACACATACCCAATCCACTCAAATGTCAGTTACTTTGGGGGGGATGGGCAGGAAAACACACAACTTGTTTCTACATGTCTTTTTTCTGGATTCAGCCAAATGAATGACCTAAGAGACATGTTTGCCATCTCCTTACGCTCCTGTATATTTTGTCCAGTCCTAAAATATTGTAATTCAGGTTGACATTTAAAATCAGATTGTTTTGCCACCAATGGAATTATTTTTATTACCACAATCAAACATTATAAAAATCTTAAGGATGCACTAAACGTTTCTCGAAAGCTGCTTCAAATAGTTATAATAAATGCATAATACTAATGCTTTTACATTAAATGCAAGTGGATCAAATATTTGCAGTAGACAAAATATTTTTTTGATAGATTATATAAATCTAATAGGTTAAAAGAGCAGGTGCACTAAACATCTAACTCAATGCACAATACCCATAAGTGTACACTTTAGATTTCTTCCTCCTTTCATGCATTACAGGTTTGACACAGAGGGCTACAACTAGAACTATTAATACAAATGGATTGCTTTCAATGTCTTACATTCCAACGTGAAGACGAGCTGCAACAAGTAGTTTTGCACATTTAGTCATTCAAACAGTAGTAAACTTACCTCTAGAATCTGGTCCAGGCCAGCCTTTGTAAGGCATGGGTATTGTTTCAATATTTTCTCCTTTTCGACTTTATAGTTGCTCAACGCGATTTCCCAGTGCGGTTCTTCGATGACTTGGAATATTGCTGCCCCAATGGACAAATAGAAAATAATAGCCGAAGTCAGAAGGGGACCCTTGTCCACCATAATGAACTCAAGTTAAGTGGAGTGACTCTTTAGAAAATTACACAAACAGCGCCCACATTCTCAAAATTGATTCATTTAGCAAACTCGTCCTTAATGAAGTACAAAAGTGGGTTTCGGAGTGAAGTCGCCGGGAGAGTCTGCGGTCCACGTGCGCCGCTCACACTGATAATGACTCTCTGATGAAACTCTCAACTCATCTGGTTCAACACACCATGAGAGAAGGAAGTTAGCCAAGATCCACCCACTACTGTAGTCCTCCTACTTTTTCAGTCTCTTTCATCTCAACATTTCACTTTGTTTCAATTCCACATTTTCTTATTAATCAATTATACATTTCTAGAATGCAATTTTCTATTATAAATAAATAAATAATGAAATAATTAATGATAAATCTTAAGGATTTAAAAAGGAATGAAATATACTATACTTTTATTAAACATATATGCTAATTTGATCATTTTTCCATTCATATCTTGCTCCAAAGTAAAGATAAACATGCATTTTTAGGCAAGTTCGTCATGAAGCAAACGCTGTAAACAGTTAGGGGGGGAAAGTAAGTTTTCTTTTTACACATGATTCTCTCCTTTCATTCAAACTAATGCTGCCTTCTCGTGCTATCGTAAATTTGATATGTCCCACCTCGGAAATTGTGATTAAAATTTTGACATGTGAGGGCGACCATGTGCGTTTTTTTTTTTTTTTTTTACCTAGGAAACTCGTATAAAGGCAGTGAAGGCAGTATAAGATCTTTTTTGGCTCATCCCTAATGTTCTTCTCCTTTTATGAAATCTGTTTGGTGTAGGGGAGAGTGAAGTATGTCACCATTTTCACTTTTGTACTGTCAATTGACAGTTTTGTTTTATTTATTTTTCTGTCAAGTCACCGTTTGGAAAGAAAACGCGACGGAAGCCTACTGTTGCTATAGTAACGAACGGAACTTTAGCGTGTTAAGTACGTCATAGTGCTATCGAAATGTATAATATTCATATACATATGAATGTATAACTCAGAATAATTCGCATCTTGATAACACACAAATAATAAAGTTTTTTTTTCTTTTCTTTTTTTTTACATTTTTGGTGTTTTCTCATTTTACATAGGCTACAGCCCTTCATCAAACTTCATCAACAAAGCCCGCCTCAGACTGTTTTTAATCAATGCACAAATCGTAAAAAAAATGATGCGTTTTTTTGGGCGAAACAAAGTCAGTGGCTAGACACGTGCTCCGTTCGCCCCTGAAAAAAAACGTCGTAAAACGTTTTTTAAACGGAAATGGTGGTGCGTTGAACCATAGACATAAAAAAGTACATAGACGCCCCATTCGCCGCTTTGGAACGTTGCTGCAACACGTCAACGCGTCCGCCATATTGGTGAGGGCAAGACGGTAAACAAATGCAAGTAAACTGGCGAGCTGCGTTTTTTTTTTTTTTTTTTTTTGGATAAAAACGAAAATAACGTTTACGTTTATCAACCGATTTCAGTGTTTTATGATGTACGTGGTGTACAAAAAGTTCCATCTTTGGTTACTTAAAACCTCGATAGCAGACTTTAAAAAATATATTTATTTTAATAGTCAAAGCTCAGACTTGTCCTGTATTTGGCTGCTTTATTCTTGGATAAGAATTGTGAAGACGCCCATAATGAGATAATTTAAATTTTAAAATGATATGAAAAAAGATTTCTTATTGTGGGAAAGGCATTTTCTGTCTTTTAACCCATTTTAGCTTTTCTTGAGTTTAGAATTGACCACCATCATGAAAATGAAGCAAATCGTCAAATACAAATCACACACTGGAAAAACCTTCCCTTCTTATAGCTACTTCCCACCGTCTCCTCAACTCTTTGTCTCTGGGAAACCTTCAATGTGTGAGAAAAGTAAGCTAACTAACTAACGTTACAGTAATTCACAAAAACTCAGTCACCTAACCGAAATGAGTGTTTGTCTTAAAAGTCGGTTTTAAGAAAATAAAGATGCATATTTGAATTTCAGGAAAATTATTTTATAAAATAAGATAATATACACTAAAACTATAACATAAATCATGTAAACTCAACTTTCACAGCTAATTAGCGACACTATTTTCTGACTGACTCCAGTGGCCAACTACTATCAACATAATTATATAATGACCAAATACAACCAGAAACAAATGTTCAGCCTTACCTGTGAAAGGTTATTCCTGACTTGTATTCAATTGTGAGGTGATTTGTACAGCCCCAAGCAGCACATAACAGGCATTTTTCTCAATTCGGTTATGAGCGTTATGGGAACATTGAACTGCACAATATGGCGGCGCCGTTGACGTACGAGCCAGAGGCCAATGGGGGGTCTAACCGACCAATCTGAAATTGCCGTCGGGCTGACAGCGTTTTTTGGGTGGGACGCCACCAGCGGTTTGCCCTGGCCGAGTCCGTCCAGTGTTTCTACTGAGCACTTAAATACCTTTATTTTATTAATGTATATGTATTTTGATTGATTTTTACAGTTAAAAATAATCTGAAAGCACTGAACAAAAAATAGTTAGACTAATATAGTACCATTAGGTGGGCAAGGTCCATGCCTAGCTGGCCTCTTGACTCTTTTACAATTCCAAATCTCATCTGCTTTTAATCTATATTTATAGACACTGATGGCAGGTTATAGCTTTAGCATCAATATAACACATCGATAATGGCGTGACCTGAGACTAAAATAAATAAGTATTTTTCATTTCATTTCATTGCTGTTCTGTCTAAAGAGGTTTGCATATTGTTTTCCACCTTTGTTTACTAACATTCCATGGATGCCATTTTAACACCCTGTATGTTTTCAGACTGACGTTTTAAAACTGGTTCTGTGAGCACTGAAAAGTTTGAATCATGGGAGTATCATGCTTAGTTTTATATATACTATGAATGATGTTATTTCAAAAACATTCATCGTAATAAACATCGGTCTCATAATTATTGTATTGTTTATCTACTCTTAGTATTTTCTATAGTGTTTTATTTTAAGGAAATTAAAACAAAGACATTATTTTTATCTCCTGTCTTAAATTTTAGCTCATTGCCAAAATGTTCCAATGAAAAGCCTTGTATTTTTTTTAAGACAGCAGATGGTTTGTTCTATTATTTGTACTTATTTGTGTTATCTGATCTCTTTAAGTCTGGCTTTTAGTCATGCACACACACGTTTTGTTGTTTCATTTTTCAAAATTCAACAAAACCTGTTTCAGATTATGTTTACAAAAGGTGTGTGGGTGAGTCACATTCTTAAAAAATACTTTTCTTGTACTTGCATGGCATTAGAGAGACTTCTCAGAAATCAGTTGACTAGAACTCTATTCAGATGAGACTAGTTGTCTAAACGATCACCTAAATCTGTCAGATGGGACTAACATCTCTGTGTTTATTATAGTGATGGGAGTGTGTGTTTTCTAGACGTGGGCCTTACAGAGGGTCATCTTGCGTGCATTACGTAAGCTATAACGTATATGTTTTTTAAAATAAATTACTCATTGATAGAATTTTAATTTATTGTTAAAACCCTATTTAAATAAACTTCAAATATGTTTATAAAGGTGTCTGTTTATAATAAACAGACACATAAGTGAGCAGAGACATTTAAAGCAGTCTTTGCAGTTTTTTTGTGATTTGGCTCTATTAATTTTATCTTTTTATTTTTTTTTTCGTTGCATACCATCCATATTAAAATTAAATGAAAGCATGCGAATGAATGGTCTGCAAATGTTAGCTCAGGTAAAACAGTATCGGTAATCACAGATGTTCACATTCGTACGAGATTAGAATTCTCAGAAGACCATTGAGTTTGCCGAAATATAGGATTAAAACAAAGTTTGCCTGTAAAACGTCCCCCATGAAAACTAGGTCCACCCGAATAGGGTTTAGGCATTGTTTTGTTGTTGTTGTTGTTGTTTTTTCCAGGTCTCAAAATCTGAAGAAACCATAACTGTACTAATTACTGAGACATTTTTCACAGGTACTTCCATAATATTGTAGACATACTTTTACATAAAAATGTGTACATTAAAAAAAAAAAAATTATTTTTTTTTTTTTCACAAAAAGTTACTAACCAATTATGACCAACTTGACAGTACTTTTACCCACTTATTACAAGGATATTAACAAAATATATTAATGGACATGTTGATTTTAGGTTAACAGTAATTCTGACTTAAGAGTAAGAGACAGAACCACCCAGAAGCAACACATGATATGAGAATCAAGCTTGAGAAGGCCAAAACAGAGCCACCAGCAGGAGGTGCACTCTGTATGGCTGTATCCTAAAAGAACTTCAAGAAGCAGGCGCACCTGTGGATAGGCATACAACATGACCCTGGGCCTGTCTTGTGCCAAAGCATCTACACCCATAGGTTGTTGAAAGAGACAGAGAAAATCAAAGGGAACATTGTGCAGTCTTGTAGACACAAACATATCCAGCACCTCTGTATCACACTAAAAAAACATTCTATCAACACTGTTAGCCAACCGTGCTGAGTATTCTGGGCTGAGAATGGTTTGTAATCATGCGTTGCTGAACCAAGCTCAAGTTGAAATGTAACTGGAACCATTCCTTATCATTTTAAGAACCGTTCAGTCCTACGGTGAAAAAACGGCTGTGTTGTCTGTCCTTACAATGGCATAATAGCTCCTGAGGTCTGGAAGGAAGACAGCGGCAGACATATGTAATGACTGAGACAAATCAGTCACAAGTATTTGTCATATTTAACAAATAATCTTTAAAACTCACTCTGAAGTCTGTGGAACCCTCTCCCATGGACACCATCTGATAAGGTTTACGATCAGAAAGAATTTGCAGAGACTTGGGAGTCTGATTTAATTCTTGTTGAGAAGGACAAATAAACCCTTTTAATCGTATATATTCTATATATACAGTACTGTGCAAAAGTTTTAGGCAGGTGTGAAAAAATGCTGTAAAGTAAGAATGCTTTCAAAAATAGACATGTTAATAGTTTATATTTATCAATTAACAAAATGCAAAGTGAGTGAACAGAAGAAAAATCTACATCAAATCAATATTTGGTGTGACCACCCTTTGCCTTCAAAACAGCATCAATTCTTCTAGGTACACTTGCACACAGTTTTTGAAGGAACTCGGCAGGTAGGTTGGCCCAAACATCTTGGAGAACTAACCACAGTTCCTCTGTGGATTTAGGCAGCCTCAGTTGCTTCTCTCTCTTCATGTAATCCCAGACAGACTCGATGATGTTGAGATCAGGGCTCTGTGGGGGCCATACCATCACTTCCAGGACTCCTTGTTCTTCTTTACACTGAAGATAGTTCTTAATGACTTTCGCTGTATGTTTGGGGTCGTTGTCATGCTGCAGAATAAATTTGGGGCCAATCAGATGCCTCCCTGATGGTATTGCATGATGGATAAGTATCTGCCTGTACTTCTCAGCATTGAGGATACCATTAATTCTGACCAAATCCCCAACTCCATTTGCAGAAATGCAGCCCCAAACTTGCAAGGAACCTCCACCATGCTTCACTGTTGCGTGCAGACACTCATTCGTGTACCGCTCTCCAGCCCTTCGGCGAACAAACTGCCTTCTGCTACAGCCAAATATTTCAAATTTTGACTCATCAGTCCAGAGCACCTGCTGCCATTTTTCTGCACCCCAGTTCCTGTGTTTTCGTGCATAGTTGAGTCGCTTGGCCTTGTTTCCACGTCGGAGGTATGGCTTTTTGGCCGCAAGTCTTCCATGAAGGCCACTTCTGACCAGACTTCTCCGGACAGTAGATGGGTGTACCAGGGTCCCACTGTTTTCTGCCAATTCTGAGCTAATGGCACTGCTCGACATCTTCCGATTGCGAAGGGAAGTAAGCATGATGTGTCTTTCATCTGCTGCAGTAAGTTTCCTTGGCCGACCACTGCGTCTACGGTCCTCAACGTTGCCTGTTTCTTTGTGCTTCTTCAAAAGAGCTTGGACAGCACATCTGGAAACCCCTGTCTGCCTTGAAATTTCTGCCTGGGAGAGACCTTGCTGATGCAGTATAACTACCTTGTGTCTTGTTGCTGTGCTCAGTCTTGCCATGGTGTATGACTTTTGACAGTAAACTGTCTTCAGCAACCTCACCTTGTTAGCTGAGTTTGGCTGTTCCTCACCCAGTTTTATTCCTCCTACACAGCTGTTTCTGTTTCAGTTAATGATTGTGTTTCAACCTACATATTGAATTGATGATCATTAGCACCTGTTTGGTATAATTGTTTAATCATACACCTAACTATATGCCTACAAAATCCCTGACTTTGTGCAAGTTTACCTTGAAGAATTGATGCTGTTTTGAAGGTAAAGGGTGGTCACACCAAATATGGATTTGATTTAGATTTTTCTTCTGTTCACTCACTTTGCATTTTGTTAATTGATAAATATAATCTATTACCAAGTTTATTTTTGAAAGCATTCTTACTTTACAGCATTTTTTCACACCTGCCTAAAACTTTTGCACAGTACTGTATATCCACATGAGAAATGTATAAACATGTATCCAATTTTCCCCTCTCATGATTTTCCTTTTATAGGGTTTGGCCTTTGCATTAATTCTCTCTTTTCAACTCCTTTGTATTAATTTCAGAGTTGCATACTACTGTCTGGTTAACTAAAATCACATGGGTAGCATGTTTGGTATCGATGGACTCCAACTTTTGTTTCCCATTTGGTAATTTATGTTACATGTTGCTATCTCTGTGACACATTAGTATTATAAGAATCTAGAAGGTTCTTCTCTAAAACTTCCAATCCAATGTCTCATGCTAATATCCTGCTAGAATGCAGAGATCGTAAATTTTCCTGTCAGAAACTGAGTATGACTGGCCCCCGGACCCAGAGAAGGAGAGGCCAGAACCTGAGGCTAAATCCCAGCACACAGTCTCCTGCCTCTCTCTCTTGCCTGCTCCAGACCTGCTTGCATCTGCAGGGTACTGCCAGTTGGCCTGCCAGGATGTTGGCCTCGACCTACCCCCCACCATGTGCTTACCTAGGAGAGAGACGGACTCTTTCCCCACTGACTCAACTAACCATGTAAGTTTGCCATCGTTCTTTCATTCAATACAGAAGACATCGATTGCAACTTCAGCATCAGCGACTGAACTCAGGACTTTCTACTGCAACCATATATTCGGACGCTCTTCAATCTCTTAGGCAGAATGGAAGTATCGAACAATATACTAAGATGCTGCTAGTTAGTTAAAGTTGTGAACCTCCTTTGTTAACAAAGGAGCTTTGTAATGAATACTGATGATTCCTTCCAGGTTTTTGACTTTGCTCCATTGCTCCATTTCCTGTTCCCACTCTCGGTTTCACACTCACTTCTCATTTTACCTATGTACCTATGATTTGTGTGTATGTATGTGTTTGTTATTTTAGTTATGTGTTCGTGATTTAGTTAATAAAACTTGTGCACAATACATGTTTTGGCTCTGATTCCCTGTCTGCGAATAAATTGTCACTTAAATGTCACTTAGATTTTGTTACAAGCTCTAAGTACTCTAAATGCTAAGAAATAATTATTTTTCTGTGGCCATGAAAAATACCCTTTTCTTAGAATGAATTAATAAACAATACTGAGTGTTCACAGGATGAACTGATTAATTGTAATTTTTATGTATCTACATCAAGTTAATCTGATTAACTGATTCAAATATTCATAATTAATCATTATGAATAATCATAATGTGTTATGAATAATTATTAATATTTCCCCTTTGAGCTAATTTGCTACACATAATAAACAATTGGAAGCAAAATGATCCAGAGGCATTCATGGAACTGTGAAGGCCTTTATTAATCCCCTGGAATTGTATGGATTCATTTTTTTTGTCTTCAAAATTTGACCAGCCATTCACAACCGCTATAAGCCTTGGATGATTATGGATATTTTTAAATTTGTCGGAAATAAGAAAGTCATATACACCTAGGATGGCTTGAGGGTGAGTAAATCATGGGACAATTTTCATTTTTGGGTGAACTAACCCTTTAATGCATTATAATCCGTCTCGTCTATTGCGATCTCAGAATTCTCCAGAGTTGATAATATCAAAATTTGTAACGTATTTGTAACAATTTTTTACAATGTGTATGGGCTTCAGACAGTCGTCACAACAGAGAGGTTTCCCATAGCGTCTGCTAATGATGCAGCATTGATTGAATTTTTGAAAGGAACCCAATTTTCAAGATTCGACAAGCTTTTCTGAGACTTAGATAGACTGAGGCATTAAATTGAAAATATCTTCCTCCTCATGATTTACTTTTACCTCAGTCTTTCTTCATTGCAGTAATTTATCAGTAATTCAAGCAGTAGTTTCTCAGTTAGCCTTAATCCTTTCACACTGACTCCTCACAACAGAAAACTCTCTGTAATTCTGTAAGATTCTTGTGAGACTGAGATGGACTCAATCTTTGTTCCTTTGAGGTGTATTGTTTGATTTGGTTGCATAAAAGCTTTCCCATGAAAATCTACACTCACAGATGTTCACGACACAAAAGAGAGCTGAGCCTTTGTGTTTTTGCTGTCTAGACACAATGGAAACATGCACAACATTAATCTCCAGATCATATGAAAGAGAAAGAACAGAACAGAAGTGATGGAAATTTAGATGATATACTGTATAGTGCCACATGGTAATAAATTCCTAGCTAAGGAACACAATGATGATATTACAAAATAACTTTCCACTTTCTGGGCTTCAATTTAGTATTGGTTCTGCAACCATAGCATCTAATGTACTTAGGCATCCCTACAGAGTTTAATGTTCTAAAATGAAAGCAAGAGTACACTGTAAAAATATTTTGAATTTCTAATTTTTGCTTTTGGATTAAACCAATCACCTTTATTCTATTAACTCATTTTTTTAATTTCAATGAACTCAAAATTTTAAGGCAACCAGGTAACTTACTTTTTTAAATTAAACCAACAATTCTTTTTTTTACAGTGTATCCACAAATACACTTACACCCAGTTAATACTGTAGGACTTCTACATAATATACGGATTTATAAGTGTCATGAATAGGCATTGCAATGCATCATCCTTTAGCTTATAAAATTTTAGTGGGCCCAAAAGTATTTAGACACTTAAGCCACATTTAAAATCCCAGGATTATGATTACCAGGAGGGCAAACAACAGTCTCTCATGTCCGTGTATAGTCCTGGTTTGTGTTTGATTTGAGTTAAAACACTTTAAAGGTTCAGTATGTAATATTTAGCAGGATCTACTGACAGAAATGCAATATAATATACATAACAATGTTTCCCGTGGTGTATTAAGACCTTACATAATGATCCATTATGTTTTTATTACCCTAGAACGAGCCATTTCTATCTACATAAAGCACAGGTCCCCTTACATGGGGATTTTTGCAGCAGCAGCTATTGACACTAAGTGAAAATAGCATATTTTCTTAGAGATAGATGCTATTTACACTAAGTGAAAATAGCTATATTTTCTATTTACACTAAGTGAAAATAGCTGTTACATGTATGTCTGTTTTTGGACTGTTGTATTTGAATGTGTTTGCATTGCCTGCATTTTGAGTTGGTATTAAACCTTCTGAGTTTTTGGAAACCTGCTTCTCCTGCGTTCTTCTGCCTTTGTGCACATTCTGTTACAGATGACTGGACCTAAAACAATGATCCTGGCAGAGGACAGCCTGTGGGGATTACGGCAGAATGGTCGTCCTTTGGTGAGGTATGTGGAGGAGTTTCTCGAGCTCTCCCATCGGGTGAGCTGGCCTGATGCTTCTGTAATTGTGTGTTTTCGTTTGGGTGTGGATGAAGATACGATTTGTTATTATGAACCTGCTTGTTATTTCTCATTAGTCGAGTCAATTAATCTTATTCTCTTTCTAAATGGTTCTAATTTTGAAGTAGAAAAGGTTCAAGATGATCGTTATTCTCATCCAGTCCCATTGAAAACACACAATGCCTCACCAGCTTAACCCACACCTGTACCCTCCACATACTAATCCAATGGTACTGCCCATTTCTGTCCACTGGCACTTCCCCACAGTGCTTCGAAGATCATCCCAGTCCTCTGTCCCCTGTCGCAAGGTGGCCTCCACGCCCGAGAGCGAGAGTTCCATCCTCTGAATCTGGTCCAGTGTCTTCTCCTGAGTCCGCTCCATTATCTTCTCCTAAGTCTGTTCCAGTGTCTTCTCCTGAGTCCGCTCTAGTGTAGGCTCCAACCCCTGAGTCTGCTCCAGTGTCTGCTCGAACCCCAGAGTCCACTCCAGTATCTTCTCCTGAGTCCGCTACAGGGACGGCTCCAAACCCAGAGTCCGCTCCAGCGTTGGCTCCAACCCCTGAGTCCGCTCCAGTGTCAGCTCCAGCCCCTGACTTCGCTCAGTTTCTGCTCCTGAGTCTGCTGATACTACAGGAGAAGACACTGCTCCAGTGTCTTCTCCTGCTCCTTAGTTTGCGCAAATGTCTCCTATCGAGCCCGCTCCAACCCACAAGCCCACTCCAGCACCTGAGTCTGCTACAGATTCTGCCCCAGCACCTAAACCGTCTGTTCTGCCAAAGAAAATTTGGGGGGAGGGGGGGTCATATACCCGTGGTCGTAGTGGACGAACATGGAGATGGGGCATGGCCATGGAGGCGGCTCCACCTGAGGTTTCCTGAGCTCCTGGCTGCGCCCTGTTTTCCTGAGCTCCCGGATGCTCCCTTGTCTTCTGAACTCCTGGCTTCACCCTGGTCTCCTGAGCTCCAACCTTCGCCCTGGTCGCCTGAGCTCTAACCTTCGCCCTGGTCGCCGGAGCTACCGGATCCACCCTGGAGGCCTACTGACCCGCTTGCGCCCGTCCATGACCTCCAGGGTGCCCGCCCCCACTCCCTGTTTGGACTCTTTTTGGAGGGGAGTTATGTTACATGTATGTCTGAATGTGGTCGTTGGTCATTGAATGTGTTTGCATTGGCTGTATTTTGAGTTGGTATTAAACCTATTGAGTTTTTGGAAACCTGCTTCTCCTGCATTCTTCTGCCTTTGTGCACATACTGTTACAATAGCAGCATTTTCTATGCTATTTACACTATGTAAAAGTATCAGTTCTTTGCAATAAGAGTAAATAGTAGCCTATTTAGATGCTATTTATACTTTATATTGGCAGTTACTATTTGCACCTCAGTATTTTTGTATATTAACAGGATGCAATAATATCATAGAGAGTAAATGATTGTATTTATTAAAATTATTAAATGGATGCTCCCTTTGGGAGATTAAAAATCCTCCCTATACCTTTCCCTAACCCTACCCAATAAACACTTTAATATTATTAAACACTCATTCGCAGTTTATTTCCACTTTTAGAGCATTATTTTCATTTTTATTGAAAAATGCGAGCTCGGCAAAAGGCGGGTTCAAACCCATGTCAGTCTTAGCCAACAAACCAACTCAACGTCAAAAAACTAGCAGCAATGAAAGCCGATGGTGTTGTTGCCTCAAGTTGGCTGCGTCCTTCACTGTCATCGCTCCTCATTTACGCTTCCAGAACTCCTCCGTGAGAGATACGAGACCGGTGCAGTGCGCAGCTGACGCTCATTATCAATCACGTCACCGGCCTCGCGCCGTTCCCTCACGGCACTCGCCCGCCCTGCTCGTCACACACACATATTTCTGTAAACTACATGAGTTTATTTTTTCAGATTGACTGATAAGTGATCCTAAGTAGTTTTGTGTATGATGCACAATTTTTCTCTGTAACCATTTACATAGTTGGCAAGTATATGACACCAGGTGTTTGAAAATCTGTTCAGATTCGAAAAGTTGTTTAGTGTATTTCAGATTTTTGATGTTTTTGCTATACTTAACAGTGCTTGACAGAATAGTAACAAAAATAAATACATAATAATAATTACAACCATACTAACAAACTATTTACATGAATAATAAACAGTGCCATTTATTGCACTGTCAGTTTCATTGTATTAAAAGGGTATCAATTGTATACCCCTTTAATTTGTTTACCCCATTCATTGTATTAAAGGGGATCTGTTTTAGCTGTGATGTCAAAGGCAGCATACAAATATAATTCCATTCTACTCTTTTCATGTGAAGCTGCTGTCTGTTTCAGATTGGATTTGAGAGGTGGTAGCTGAGTCACTGTGTGGATGCACATGAAGGCTGTTCTAGTTGAGTGCCAAGGCCCAGTTTTAATAATTATCTCAGGCACCATATTTATCATTATCACTACACTACGTATCACTACACCCTTAGTAACCACTCTTAGCAATGTAAACTGTTTGTTCTCAATTGACCATTTGCAAAGACCCGCCCCTTTAGTTACTGTTGCTATGTCCGACAAGCCATGTGCTCTCGGTCCACACATCATGTTCTCACACGGTGAAAAATACATCGCGGATCAAAGAGGACACTGACAACATGTCGACAGATAAGAAAGAGCAGGTTAATTTTGATATGAAACCAAATTTCTAATTTCAAATATTGTAATTTTTTTAAAGAAGTTTAAACAATAAATACCATATAGTGGCTCTTTAATGTGTCGTGAGAGATCGCTGTAGCTCCTCAGTTCAAGCAGTTCATGAACCGATCATCTCCAATTGACCCTTCGCAAACAGTTTGATTGACAGGCGATCTGAGCAATCATATCCTCGAATCTGCCATTTTATCCGACTAAGCGGTCAAGGGAGTTAGTAGATTAACGTTGGTGAACTTGAACTTCAAAAATTGTGTGTACTCACGTCTTTCCTCGGTTGAAACAACATTCCTTCTGATGTTCATTCATGTTTATTTGATGCTATAAATGAACTATGAAGAGATGATCGGTTCACGAGCCGCTTGAAGGAGCTACAGCGATCTGTCACGACACATTAAAGAGACTCTATACGGTATTTATTGTTTAAACTTCTTTAAAAAATTTGAATATTTTAAATATGAAACTTTCATAAGTTGTCAGTGTCCTCTTTGCTCCGCGATGTATTTTTCACTGCGTGAGAACATGATGTGCGGCGTGAGAGCGGCATGGGTTGTCGGGCATAGCAACAGGGGGCGGGTTTTGCAAAGGGTCAATTTACCTGCATTCAGATTTAGCATTTTCCTTCATATCAATCCCATGTTCATAATAAAAAAGCTTGAAGCTTTAAATGTCCGCTGCAAAATTAACAAAGAGTTTTCCAGTGACTGACAGCTCTAAGCAAAGCATTTGTCAGTTGGGTCTTGTTCCATGTTCACAACAATTCAGTCTTTCAATGTAAAAGTCCTCGCTACTGACTGACACACTCATAAACGCTGTTTTTACCGCCATCTAATGGTGTAATAATGTAACTTCTGTTGCTGTTCATGGTCAGGGACTATTTTTTCCCGGGGTAGGAAGGCATTTACTGAATTTACTTCATGAAAATATCATTGATACATATTTTTGCCTTTGATATTTATATTGTGTGGTAACCGTTTTATAAAAGCAATAAGGTACTCGAGGCTAGTGTTGTATTGTGAATAAGTGACGGCTGAAGGGGTTGTACGTACTCCGTGCATCGTGCCTAATAACGCCCTTCAGCGTGACTTATTCACGAAACAGCACAGCCTCTCGTACCTTGCTTACATATAATATTATGAATATTATTAGCAGTAGTACTTCATCTCAGACTCTCTAAACTGTTAAAGAATCCTCTGCATTTGGCTATTAACTTAATACAAGAAAGAAAAACATGATTTTGTGGGTTCTGTTAGTACTTGGAGACTAGTGATTTCCAAACAGGTGTATGTGAAAAGCTATTTGATGTTTTTTTGTTAAAAAAAAAAAAAAAAAAACAATGTGACAGACTTTTTTATAATAATTTGGAATAATATCCAGTATTTGGTGTTGATAAAGGGAACTTGAAGGCTGGGAAACACTGGCTTTATACAAATATAAACAAGAAATTAAGAATGGAGTGTCTAAAGAGCTCAAATGAGTTGTCATATCACACAAACTATGCATTGTTTTGAAAATGTAATGTAATGCTAAACATTGAAACCACATTACCTTTTCACAATAATCCATTGAGCAAGTTGCTGCGATTTGGGGAGCGTGCACTAATACTTTCAGCTCCATTTGTTTGTAAATGGGGGAAATATCATAAATATTCATATATACTCCTCCCACTGGAACAGTTTCTCATAGGAACACCGCTCTCAATGTTTTGATGGTGCCTGGGAGGCTCAATGTTTACACTTTTGGTTGAGATAACCCCATGAATGGCACACTCAGTGAACAATAAGCTGGGATAAGGGAATGAATTTTAACATGAAAAAAACAATCTTACATACGTCACCTTTAAGTAGCATGAGTGGGCAAAGTTTGAAAAATAAATATTTTGTAAATCCCATGGACATTTCATCATAGCAAATATGTGTGACTTTTTTACTCTCCTGGAGTGAGTCTGCAAAGAAATCAAAGTCAATATACATGTAAAGTAAAACTTTATGGTCAATAATATCAAGCAGAGATGAATGTAGGGAATGACCGCTGGTAGCCCCATGGGTGTGCATTAAGGTCACTGACACATAGTGCAGGCCCTTCAATTGTGTGTTTTGACGTTTTCATCTTGTTGTCTTAACTGTCTAGTTAAACCACATTGTGTCATGCAAAGGTCATTTCCACCACACAAATGGGAAGGTGTATCACTTCCACCAATCAGAGGGTCCCTTTCATTTGCAAAACAAGTTTTCTGAAAAAGGAGGAGAGTTTTAGCAACACTTATGAAATCTCATTCTTTTGTTACTCCATGGAAGGTCTCTAACAGTCAGATTTTATAAATCCAAAACCTTAAACTTATACTCACAGAGGTGCATCCTGAGCTTTGTACTAAAGTTAATGATTAGAGAATGTTAATGTGTACCTCAATATTAGTTTTAGTGTCAATTATGGTTGACACCTATGCAAAAGTCTTTATGGACATATGTGGCCAAGCAATGTTATATGCAATTTATTAATTCCACAACAAAGTTTCAATTTTTTTTAGTGATCAATGACACTTAAATTGCACAAACATATTTCTGTCATGACAACTGTTGGGAGTGTTTGGCATGGTAACCCTTATGAAAAACAAGTATACTTCAAGTTCATTTTATGAAGTAGACTTAAATAATGTTCAAGTATATTTTTAAGTATACTTTATGAAGTAAGTATACTAATATCAATGTATACTAGTAGTGAACCTGAAAGTGTCTTATTTCAATACTGCACTGGGACTAAATTGGCCCACTTTTAGTACATAAAAGTATACATTTAAGTGTACTTTAAGTGCACAAACCAAACCAAAACCAAACCAAACCAAACTATGTTTTTCATTTGTACTGCATCTGTACTACAAGTGAACTTATAAGTAGTTTAATATTTTAATATTAGTACATATTTCAGTTTATGAAAGTACACATTGAAGTGTACGTTCAGTAAAGTGGTTTGGAAGTTTCATACTTCAAGTATACTTGTAAGTTTGCTTTAAGTGAAAACATCATATTTATAGTTTACTATTTATATATTATTTTTGCACTTTAAGTATACTACGATGTTCCTATTTAGCTATTAATTTTTTATACTTGAAATATACCTGAAATATACCTTTAAGTGTACTTTAATGTAATTCTATTATAGTTTCATACATCCTTTTTTATCAACACTCGAATGTGGGTAAGTTTCATAAAGAAAGGCAACATTTTAAACACAAAGTTGAAAAAACGCATTTTTGTCAATTTTGTCAGAGCGATGATTTCAAAACACAGATGGAGTAGATTGAGTCGATTAATACCTCCAAAGCTTCACAGTCATTTCCTCTTCATGGGTTAATAATTTCATTCGGTAACGTTAGGCAGTTGTGATTTACATGCTGTTTAATGTTTGATTATGTTATTTTACATTTGCGTGAGCAATCATTTGTTTCAGCTTCTTCTCGTGTTTTGATCCGAGGAGGAGATTCTGTATTCTTTCAGAAGATGCGTAACAGCCCCCCCCCCCATCGTATAACAGTGAAAACACGGATAGCTGGAAAATTCAGTAAATGGCGTGGAAAGACCAAATTTTAGTAAGAATTAGGGACATATCTGTTTTCTTTATAAATCAATATTTTCAAACTTTTTATTTAAAAGTTAAGTAAGTAAGTTTAAGTAAGTTTATAAGACTGTATGTAAATCTATGTAAAAAAAAAAGGAAAAAAAAGTATATTCAAATAGACTACTCAATCAAAAGTTTAGACAACTGCAAGCCAAATACTTGAAATACTTAATTATAATTTTAAGTATATCCCAATCAAAAGACTGTGTACAAGTAGGCCAAATATATTTAGACTTTTCTGTTAGTATGAGTCAGGCATACTTGAGTGCAATTTTAAGTATATTTCTGAGAAGTACATAAAGTATATTTCTGAGAAGTATAAAAAGTAGACTGAAAGTATGCTTTCTTATTTTTAGTTTTAAAAGAAGTATACCAATAGCACACTTGAACAAACTTATTTTTTGTAAGGGAATAGGAATGACAATGTTGATATGTTTGGTCTTGGTGGAATAGATCTGCTAGACTGCTGCTGCTTTTATTGCTTCTCTTCTAAGTTGATTATTGCTGCTGCTGCTACTACAGAGCAAGTATGGACTTGCTGCTGCCAATACATACATGACACGCAGCTGTGAGCGAGTAAGACATGCTGCTGCACAATATAGCACACATGAATTTCTGATCTATACAGGTGGAGCTGGGGAAGGTGGAGGGATTCTGAAAGCGTGCTGCACTGCAAAGGGAAATCCTACTCGTGTGTTTGAAGATTGAGCACGCAAGCTCATTGGCTGCTAATACAGCAGGAACCAATCATCTGTGTCCTATAGATAATGATGTGATTACAAACAGATTGAGTTAAGGACCTATTAGCTTGCGTATTTATAGTTTCATGACAGAATTTGTATTTATCAAACATTTGTTATAGTTTAATAAGGTTTATTTCAAGTACGAATGATGCGATTCTCTTTCGTGTAACAGGTAGATATGCAAGAATGAGTGGTGTTAGGGGAAGACATACTGTTATAGAATATGTAAAAATAGCAACTGTGAATTTTCAGTTTACATGAAACACATTTCTACAAAAATAAAAATGTTTGGTCCCACTTTATATTAGGTGTCTTCAACTACTTTGTGCTAACATTCACTGTAAATGAATCATACAATGCACTTGTTTTGTACATACATGTTTTTACATTGTACTTCCATTACCCATTAACCCAGCCTTAAACCTACCCATACCACCAGACCTGTTATTAACCTTAACCGTATCCACCTCAATAGCAGCATCAAGGTTTTGCAATGCAATATGAATGCAATAAGAACAATGTACTTATTTTTTGATGTAAGTACATAGTCAATAAGAACACCTAATATAAATTATAGCCATTTTCTTTTTGTATTCTACATTATTGACTTGTCCTAATATTTTTTTACCTACTGCTGAAATCTGTATCTAAAAAGCTCAGAGAGCATTCATCTTGACAAAACTGACATTCTTGTATAGTGTAGAAAACAGTGTCAACTAAAAAACACACAATTTGTATGTAAAAAATATTTCCATGGTGAAAAAGCATCTAAAAATTTGGAGTAGTGGCTCACACAATGACAAAAATACTTTTTGTTTTGATGGCGCTGGCCAATTTACTGACGCAATCACTAGGTTTTGAAGGATTAATCAAATGTTTTGGGTGAGTAACTACATTTTGCAGACATGAAATATCTTTCTGATGTTCCAGTGAACAGTTGTGACAATTGCACTTACAGTTTAGAGACTGTTAAGACTAAGTTGAATGTTCCAAAGTGATTGAGGAAAAACTGTAAAATGGCTTTTTTCTTACTGTTGACATTGAAAATGATGTTTTTCAGAGGGTTAAGTCAAAGGAAGGGTAGGCAATTTCAGAGATGTTGGCAAAAGCAAGCTAGCTTTGAAACTATTAGATGCCACGCTTCTTTCAGAGCTTTCTCTCCAAAGCCACGTCCTCCTCAAAAACACATGAACGCTCACAGCAGAGTCTGCAGAGTGTCACAAGACGAGCAAACATTTTTTGGAGTCCAGAGACTTCCACAGTCCAAGCTTTAATATTCAGACCACTTCTTTTACTGATTGCTATCAAGACGTGAAGAGAGTTTCAACCAGCATAAGAAAAAGTGTTTATAAAAAATTGCCTACCCTACCTTTAATTCCTTGATTCATTTAACGTTTCTATCTGAACGTTTTAGTCATATTTGCTAGAGGCAAGAGAACATTTGAATAAGAACTATTTAACAGTTAGTATGCAAATTATTAACAAAGATGAAATGATAAAGTTCTTTGGCGTAGGCCCTGTCCATAGTTCAAATCCAAAGGGTAGCAGATACTTGCAGTTCCTGCCTGAAGATGAAGGCAGGGGAGGTGGTGCCGAGGATGGGGGTGAATGCCGACGTCAGTATCTGAGAACGACATAATAGCTGGGAACAGAACACTCCAGATGTCGAGTGATGATTGACTGGATCTATGAGTAATGAATGAAGTGACAATTGAGTCTTCCATTTCTCTTTAATGCATTGTCCTGTTTTGATCTGTTTTCCTGGGAAATTGATATATTTTTAATTCGTATTTAAATAATGTCATCATTATTTTGCAATGAAATAGCAATCAAATTCTATCACGTTATCTTGGCAGTTAATGTTTTGGGTGGGTTTTGTTGAGCTTTTGGCTGACGCAGCTCCACAACCTGAAGCCTGTCTACCGCCATCTTACACAAACCAAAAGTAAAACGTTAAAAACAAAGAAAATTGGTGAATGAAAAATGTTGTAATGTCCATATGCTCCTGGTTGTATGTGCAGAGGGGGGAAGGGGGATGAGTTGAGTATGTAAAAACCAGTGTTTCTTAGAGATGTCACAAAGACATATGTTTGCAAACTGTAATTCTGCTTAAGTCATGCACAGTTGTCACTTCTAGAGTCTCTAACTGTGGAATTCTTATAGATTATGAAACAATTTTCCAAGACATGACCTGTTAAAACCAGCTAAGAGTGAAAGAGAGAATATGGAAAAGAACAGAAAAAGGCTTGTAGGGGCATTCATTCGATTAGAACACACACATACACACACTCATTGCCCTGAGGACTTGTGACATAAATTACAGGCTTAACAGACTCTCTGTGTTCTCAGACTCATTTGTTCTTTTTCCACCAGATGTAATTAAGGAATTGGTGTGCTGTGGAATGCGTAAATGGTTTAATTATTAATTAGGTAACTGTCATGGTGGCCATAGGACTTCTCCAGGTGGACACTGTTGTGAAACATGTATGATTTTATAAAGTCTTCTAAACACTGTCTTGTGCCATCAAGTACATCAGCTGATTGGGTGTAAAGAGACATTATTCCACATGATAAACCACATGATGAACCACCATCTCACTAATGAGAATTGAATAAAAAATTCTGGTTTGCATTCAATTTTTAATGCGAGTCATGAACTCTTTTGTTTGGACTATTAGAATGGCTCACATGGCAGATGCCTAGACTTTCACTGTGAGAAGCATACCATGTGTTTGACCTGAAATGTTGTGAAGCTTTTTCCTGACTCTCATTGAAGAGTTACCATGGTGTGTTTGCTTTTCAAGAGGTCAATAGCAGGCTATGCATATTTATCTTTTATTTACACACATTGCTCATGTTCTCCAAGCACACACTCATGTCGCCCTCACAAGGTCGAAAAGAGAGAGAGAAGTTCCTGACAAGGCAAGAGAAAAAAGAAAAAAACTAGTGGCTGCAAATAACCAGTTGTCATTGGTGGTTGTTCACAAGTAGAGCACAAAAAGAAATAGATCAAGGGAACAGCCTTTGATTCAATAACTCAAGAAACAGGAAAAACTCAGGGAAACAGATTAACACACCTCAACATTGACGTAGAAAGGACAAAGAACTGAACAGAACAGGGAGTATAGATACACAGGAACTAATAAAATAATCAACAGCTGAAAGGAATAATTATCAAACAGTGAACTTTGATGAGTCATCATTTCATTTCATCTCGCTAGAATAAATAAACTAATAAAGTCACTACTGCCTGTGAGGGATGCTGGGCCAGTTTTGAGGCCTGGCCCTTCAGATGAGTTGCCCATTCCCCTGTGTGGAGGAGGACCACAGCAACCCTGTGTCCATTCAAGCCCAGAATATCAACCTGAGCCTGCACAGTTGGTCCCCAAGCCAGAACTCGCCACACTGATTCGGCTTGGCCCTCAGATCCCTCGGCTGTAGTCCTCCATCCTTTTGGGTTCACCGGGATCCCTTGTCCTCCAGACTCTGCCTGGGCCCCTGATCCCTTGGCTTCACATTGGACTCCCAATCTCTCGGCTTCACCTTGTCCATCCAGTTCCCCCAGTTCAACCTTGGTTCTTCTTCTCCTGAAAGTATGCTATTGCCTCCTCCCACCAGTATCTTTTTTTCTTTTAGCTTCAGGTGTTGAGGGGTATGTCTTGTTAATTATCAATGTAAATATAGCCTTTTGTTTCCTGAGTTCTTTGTCATTTGCTCTTTAACACGCTTATGTTACGTTTTGATTTCCACACACACAGGCTTTGGTTTCCAGGGCAATACTCCCACTGAGAAGCCTGCAAATGGAGATTCTATCATGTGTAACACCTGCCACCATAGTCAAATTGTTTAACAGAAACCTTGCTTAAATCAGACAAACACATTACTTTAAATGAATCTGCTCCCCAGGCTATATAAACATAGACCTTGCTTAAAAGGTTGTGGAGGAGGTATTGCTACAATATACATGCTAACTAGAGCATACTAATTTTTTGTAATTTTGTCACAATAGTCTACCTAGCTAGTGTTTGTAGCCTATATTTTACACTGGCTAGCACAGAGCTTTGACCTCAACCCCATCGAACACCTTTGGGATGAACTGGAACGGATATTGCGAGCCAGGCCTTGTGCAAAGTGGGGAACAACTCTAAATGAATGTCTATTAATGCAATGTAATTAAAGTCCCTGTTGGTGTAATGGTCAAGTGACCCAACACTTTTGTTCATGTATAGTTTTCTGTGACGCAAAAGCAAATCTCTTTGTAAACACTTCCAATGTATGAGAATGAAGAGTCAGTGGTTAAAATTACCACAGCAGTCTAAACTTTTGTTGTGTTCCCATCATTTTACTGACAACTTTTTTCAAATCTCAGTGATGTCAACACAGCAAAACGCTTATCCATTAAAGATGGGACAGTATCCACTTTAATTGTTCAAAATACATAGTTTTGTGTTTCATATTGTGTACACCCATGCATCTGTAGTTCTCCAGATAACCGGCCAACAGTAGTTCTGTTAATCAGCTGTGGGCCGACTATTAACCTAAAATTGTGTCAGCTGTTATGGTCTCTGGTCTAGGTCAGGGTGTAACATAAATGACTCAACAATACTTCTTAATTACTCTTTTTTTTTCTTGTTGTTTTCATGGCATTATACTTTTTGTGTGTCCTTTTTTTTTCTTGAAAAAAAAAAAGAAAGAAAAGTATCTGAAAGCAAAATCACCAAATAATTAACATACAGGAACTAACTTTCTCAAAAAGAACTTCCTTCTAAAAGACCAAAACATACACTAACATACCCTATGTCCTTATCTTAACAATTAACAGGGGAAAAACTGATGATCTTTTGGCCTACAAAAAAAATAACCAAAAAAAAATCGGCTTCCCAAAATATGTAAGAAGTAACAGACAGATCAATTGTTGATGTTCTAGGGATAAAAATCACACAGAGATCACAGAAATCGCAATCTGTCACACTACATTTCCACCAGATAACACACAGTAAAAGTACCACAACAGTCAGTCAGGAGCAATCAAAGAGGCAGAGAGCTCCCTCCAAAGGAATTCCCGGGAAATTTATAGTCTGGGTCTCTCTCTTCTCCAGTCTAACCACCAACAGCCTTCCATTACCTCCATAACCAATCCTAAAGGAGGAAAAACAACAAAACCAACGTAAAATGCAGATGTCGTTCTTAACTGTCTGTCATGCTACTTTGGGTAATGATAAAAATGTAGCAAGATTTTGGTTTACAAGCTGTAATGTTACATCAGTCATTCACGTTAGTCCTCGAAAAATGTATGCACCGTTATTGATACACTTGATGATATAGTTCCCACATGTGCACTTCAATAAATTAGAAATATACACATCAGTTTGTTAATGCTAATGTAGAGAAATTATAGTTGCAACATCTCATAATGTACGACAAACTGAGTAAAAACTTACCACTGAAGCGATGGAAGTTCGAGTTGAATACATTTCCTCCAGTGCGCACGAATTAATACGATGAAATCAATGCCATCATTACTGTCCTTACAGTGTGTGCAATCACTGACGATTGAGGAAGCATCCGGACCTGAAATTCAGATGATGTATGGTAATTAGCGTTTCGTTTCTGATTCGTGCAGTAAGTGGTAGACCAATCACAACAGACTGGGCCATTTAATGCATGTAAAAAGCAAAATTAGGAACAATAGGGTCACTTTAATTAAATAATTTTTCATGCCCTATCCTTTCCTCATAGGGATGCGCTGATACTCATATTATGAAGATATGTTTCAGCAGATATTAGTGAACACAGTGTTTCACAGTAAACCCTGGTCTAAACATTCTTGGATTGTAACAGTGTAAACACACTTATTAGGGGAGGGTGTTGTAACACACATGGTTTAAACAATTCCACACATGACAAAACTTGTGTATTTACTAGTTGCCATATCAACTCTATGGCCTGGTTTCACAGACAGGGCTTAGCCTAAGCCAGGATTAGGCCTTAGCTTTTATAAACATACACAAGGAAAAAAAACATTACGGGTGTGCATCTTGAGACAAAACAATGGCACTGGCATATTTTAAGATATGTCAATACAAGTTGCATTCACTTAAAACAGGACTAGTGAAAACTGGAGGTATAGAGACTAGAGAAAAAATTCCAATGCCAAAATCCTTTTAAATTATTATTATTATTATTTTATTAGATCGAATAACATTTTAATTTGTCATATGGTCATGTTACAACGCTCCCCACATTTCACCTCCTTTCTTTTGGGGTAAAAAAATAAAATAAGTGTACACTGTAATAATGAAACAACCACTGTGACGAGCACGGCGGGCGAGAGCCGTGGGGGGACGGCGCGAGGCCGGTGACGCGAGTGTTAACGAGCTTCAGGTGCTCGGCGCACCGGTCTCGTATCTCCCACGGAGGAGCTCCGGAAGCATAAAGGAGGAGCGACGACAGGGAAGGACGAGAGAGGGCCAGGCCTGGATTTTATGCTGTGTTTTATTTGGTTTGTGTGGGCGGCAGTCGCCGTGAGGAACTGCCGCCCTTATACTTTTTGGTTTTATTGTCTGTTTATTTCTTTATTAAATATGTTGAACGTTCGCCGGTTCCCGCCTCCTTCTTCCCGTTCTAAAAGAACTTTGTTACACTGGTGCCGAAACCCGGGAGGAAGGAGGGACATGCTGTCGAAGAGCCCTCGCTGCTGAGGGGGATCGCGGTGCTGCGGAGATCGGGCAGCGCGGGAGTGAAGACCGCGAGTGGCTGCCCGAAGCGGTGGTGCTGGAGCGTCTGAGCAACGGGTGGGACGGAGAGCTCGCTGCCGTGCCCCTGGGACGAGGTGGGGTGGCGGCCGTCCAAGAGGGAGCGGAGGAGCCGCCGTTCGCCGGGGGCCAAAGCCTGCTGCCTGCCGCCGTAAAGGGGAGGAGCCGCCGTCCGCCGTGGGCCGAGGCCTGCTGCCTGCCGCCGGAGCGGGGAGGAGCAGGGAACGGCGGGCTCGCTGCCGGCTGCCCTCATGTGGAGGAGTCATCGCCGGCCGCCAGGGGGCGGAGGAGGATCGGGCCGTCCACCGAGCGTCCAGTGCCATCGCATGGCACCGCGAGGAAGAGCCTCTCGGCGGGCTGAGGACCGAGCGGCAGTGTGTCGGGGAGCCGGACCAAGAATTTTTTTTTTTGTTTTGTTTTCCTCTCTCCACTCTCTCGTCCTAGTCGCTCCTTGTGCTTCCGTCTCCTTTTCTCTCGTCTCGTCTGTCCTTACCCCCAGGCGCTGCGGCCGCCGAGACTGGCCCCCGGGGGGGGAGTAAGCGCAGTCTCGCGGGTACCCCCCGGCCTGCGAGGGGCGATGGGGGTATGTGACGAGCACGGCGGGCGAGAGCCGTGGGGGGACGGCGCGAGGCCGGTGACGCGAGTGTTAACGAGCTTCAGGTGCTCGGCGCACCGGTCTCGTATCTCCCACGGAGGAGCTCCGGAAGCATAAAGGAGGAGCGACGACAGGGAAGGACGAGAGAGGGCCAGGCCTGGATTTTATGCTGTGTTTTATTTGGTTTGTGTGGGCGGCAGTCGCCGTGAGGAACTGCCGCCCTTATACTTTTTGGTTTTATTGTCTGTTTATTTCTTTATTAAATATGTTGAACGTTCGCCGGTTCCCGCCTCCTTCTTCCCGTTCTAAAAGAACTTTGTTACAACCACATACTGTATTGTCACCATTCTAGTTTAGTTTTGTTCATGAACTTTCAGTGTGTTTTTCATTCTTTCAGTGTGTGTTTCCTTGCCACTCATCAGTCACCATGGACACTAATCACCACTGGTGTTTGTCTTTTAGTTAATCATCTCTGTGTATTTAAGGCCTTGTCCAGACTAATACGTTTTCACTTGAAAACGCATCTTTTTCTCTACGTTTTGGCCTTACGTCCACACAAGATTTTTTCAAGGAACACTGAGCTTTTTGAAAATGCTCTCCAAAGTGGATAATTTTGTGTCTCCCATTTTCTCAAATAGCAAAACAAACAAACAAAAAAAAACCTCAACAACGTTTTCACAACTTTCAAAAAGAGGAAAAAAAATAGAGAGTGATTGATAACGTCAGTCAGAAGAGAGACAGATGTCAATTTTACCATCCCTCCAACAAACGTTGTATTAGAAACAACCTCACAGCAGCGTTACTATTTCACTAATTTGATGAAAAGTTAATAAAGTATTAAGTATAGTGTTATGAGTGTACATACATTTAAAAAAAATGAAAATATAAAAAACGTTGCAAGATTTATGATGCTGATGACTTGGCATGTCAAGAACTGCACTTCAGTGGTTTGAGTCCTGTCTCACAGGTAGGTCTTTCAGAGTCACCTGGGGAGGGGAGGCATCCAAACCTCATCAACTGATCACTGGGGTTCCTCAGGGTTCAGTTCTTGGACCCCTCCTATTCTCCATTTACATTACATCACTGGGTCCCATCATACAGGCACATGGTTTCTCCTACCACTGCTATACTGATGACACACAGCTCTACCTGTCCTTCCAACCAGATGATTCCACAATAGCTGCACGGATCTTAAGCTGTCTGGCGGACATCTCGATGTGGATGGAAGAACACCACCTGCAGCTCAACCTGGCAAAGACTGAGCTTTTAGTCTTCCCTGCCACTCCAACTCTACAACACGACATCAACATACAGCTTGGTACAACCACCATTACCCCATCAAAGTCAGCCAGAAATCTTGGAGTTATCTTCGATGACCAACTGACCTTCAGAGACTACATCTCAAAGACAGCTCGGTGATGCAGATTTGCACTACACAACATCAGGAAAATCCTGCCCTTCCTGACTGAGCATGCAACACAACTTCTCGTCCAGGCCATTTCAAGGCTTGATTACTGCAATGCTCTTCTGGCTGGACTGCCGTCAAGTGCAATCAAACCTCTTCAAATGATCCAGAACACTGCTGCACGTCTTGTCTTCAACGAGCCCAAGAGAGCCCATGTCACACCCCTCTTCATCTCTCTGCACTGGCTACCCCTTGCTGCTCGCATCAAGTTCAAGGCGCTGATGCTTGCTTACAGATCCACCACAGGCTCTGCACTCTCCTACCTCCACACACTGTTACAACGCTACGTTCCCACCAGAAGCCTGCAATCACTAAAGGAGAAAAGGCTTGTGGTAGCATCACAGAGAGGCACAAAATCACTCTCCAGAACATTCTCCTTCACTGCTCCCTGCTGGTGGAATGATCTCCCTACCTTCATCAGGAATGCAGAATCCCCAGAATCTATCCTTTCCTTTTTCCCTTCCTACTCTAGCTTATGTTACTGAGCAATGTATGAAACTTGTATTGTGAGCACTTCCTGTGTCTATTTGCCTCTTCATGAAGAATCGCTTGTTTGTATTCCTCACTTGTAAGTCACTTTGGATAAAAGCGTCTGCTAAATGACTAAATGTAAATGTAAATTTAAATGTATATCCATTAAAGGATTGTTAGGCTGAATAGATCAGGTCAGCCAGAACCAGGAACACTTCTTATAACACCAGATACTTGTTACATCAGAAGAAGAATGGCGTCTACGCTAATTTTTGTCTCTATGCTTATCCCAAGGTTTACTATTCAATGTGATTGGCCCCAGCAAACCGTCCCATACCGGCATGATGAAAAAGATCTTAAACTAGATGGAACTGGAGTAAATATTTTGACTGTTGCGACTCCAATCGGACTTATGTCCAGTAACTCTGCCTGAGTATCGGGCATGTGTTCACTGTTGGCCAGAGGAGAACTGGCACCTGACTATGCCTGGTTTCTCCCAAGGATTTTTCTCCATTTTGTTGGAGTTTTGGTTCCTTGCCGCTGTTGCCTTTGGCTTGCTTAAGTTGGGGACACTTGCTTGATATTCAGCAGTGTTTCTGATATGCCTGCATTGGCGCCGTTGTTTGCGAACTTAGCTGAGCCGGACGATTACGTCACTGTTTTCTCCAGTGCTGATATACATAAATTAACTAGACTAATAACTTTTGATCTTTGCAATGGAATGAATCGATAATACATAGAATAAGCTGGAGAATGACACCATTTTCTTTGGGAGCTGCTCTGCAGCCAAAAATTATTTGCCAATTATTACTGTAAAGCTGCTTTGCCACAATTTGCATTGTAAAAAGCGCTACATAAGTAAAGGTGACTTGACTTGACTTGATGATGATTATAATGGAATGTCTTTGAATCCCTGGAAAGGGCACTGGAGAAGGTGTAATTACCATTCAGGAGAGGTGATGGTGAGGTGTGTGCAGATGAGAGCCAGCGAGGATGACGGGAGATATAGTGCAGACATAGTGGATCTGTGACAGAGACAGCTTTGAACCCCTGAAAAAAACTGCTGTCAAGACATACAGTAATAGTGTTTCTTTGTTTACAGCATGTAATTGTGTTTTACAGTAATTAAATATACAGTCTATGAAGTCTTGAATTATGGTCTGAAGACGGGAGATTTTGGAGTGGGTAGTGATAATGTAATATCACTTTATTAGATTAGAAAATCAAATAAAATGGTACACTTGTGTTAAGAACCTTCTAGTGATTATCTGATTAATTTCAAAGCGGAAATGTTGCTTTAAAACCTAATGACAGGTGAAACTGGGACATGTTTTGCCTCGTGTCTCCAGTCAATGATTTTGGATGGAACTGGATGAAATATTTTGAATATTCCGATCCATTCTGACCTGTAACACTGCCCTGGGCCAGAGTGGGACTGGAGTTTCATGCCTTAGACTAGCCCACTTTAATTCCCAACTGACTATATTAAAATTATGTAATTAAAACCTCAGTATATAAGTCTGCAATAGTGCACTGTTCTCTTTAGCCTTGTAATTAATTGTATTTTTCAAAAATATCATTTCCAATTCAGTGCAAATACAGTAACGTTGCTTCACAGTGAAGATTTATTAGAACGGTTAATAACAGTATTCTTTACAACAACACAATGCAATGTTTAACAGTATAATAATCCATTTTCTGTAAGAATTAGTGTTCATAAATGCACTGATCCTAACTAGCTTAACGTTAGCTTACAGGCCATCTCATTGTCTTCATTTGTCGTACTCTCGGTTCTAGCTTGACGGGGCCCTAGGCACCCAAAATTACAGTACAAAAAAATATAGTCATTTTTACTGTTATAAAAATGATTTTATAATGCGAACCATTGATTAAATCTCTAGCCATCTTGTGACTGTAGCTAAAAATGAATGTTATTTTAATTTTTTTAGTGTTTGCTTTCCAGTAAATGGCAGCAATCGTCCATTAAACCCAGGCACATTTTGAATGAAATTAAAAAATATATATCTTTTTTAAAGTGGATTTTTTTTGGAAAAATTTTATTTAATATAAATGTATATTCTTAAATTATTACAAACGAAGGCAAAAAAATAAAAAAAATACCATAAATTCCCCAAAACTGCACAAATTTACAGTAAAATATTAAAGTGAGCGATAATATATTTGTTAAAAAAAAAAGTTACATTATATTACAAAATCACATTTTACTGTCTGGTTATGTAAGCTAGTTGGACAGGAAATGTTGATAAAAAAGACTCATGGCTGTATTTGTCATAATCGTGTCTATGTTTCTCTGTTTATTCTGTTCCCCTGTCCCGTCATCAGTCATGTGTTCTTTGTTTTTGTTTTCTTCCGTCCTGTCATTTTGTCACATGGCCTTTGTTTTGGTTCTGTCACATGTTCTCTGTGTTTGTCTCCCGCCTGCCATTGTCATTATTAGTTCATCGTTATCACCTGTGTTTGCTAATCAGTTATGTCTGTCACCTGTGCCCCACCAATTATTCCTCTTGTGTTCATCTGTATAAATTCCCTCTGTGTCAGTCCAGTCCTGGTTCTTCGTTAAAGTTACGTTCTGGCGTCTTTTGTCTTCTGATCCTGTCGTGTTTAATAAATTACTTGGAATTGAATCTGTCCTCAGTCTCCGTGCTTCCTAGCACAAACCCAGAGCGTTACAGTATTAGATCAAAAGGTGCTTCTACTAAATACTGAGCAGAGGGTCTGAATACTTAGGACCCTGTGATATTTCAGTTCTTCTTTTTTAATAAATCTGCAAAAATGTCAAGAATTCTGTGTTTTTCATTCAATATGGTGTGCTGTGTGTACATTAATGAGGGAAAAAATGAACTTAAATGATTTTAGCAAATGGCTGCAATATAACAAAGAGTGAAAAATTTAAGGGGGTCTAATACTTTCTATACCCACTGTATATTAATATTTGGAAGACCTTTTTTGTGCATTTGTTTTATGTTCTTTGTGATGTGGTAAGATATTTGAGATCAAATCTCTTCAATGTGTAATGTATGTATGCACCTTCTCTGACTGCTGTTGTGTTTTACGTATCATCAGCCTGTTAGTGAGGGAGATGATAGTCAGGAGAGACAGAGGAGGAAGAGTAGTTTTGGAGAGCTGCTCACTCTTCACTGGAGCTGCAGTTCAGATCAGGGTGAGAAAGAGGATCAGACCACTGCAGCCGTTCATGAGAGACTCGCTGAGGGTAAACCCAGTGACCACTTGAGAATCTGTACATCATAAAGTCTACATCATTGTCTACTAGATACGAGTGTCCATTAATGGAAACCTAATTCATAAATTACTATTCTACAGTATAGAATAGTCAAATCTAACAGCTTAATACAAAGACAGCAGGTGTAAAGTTTACAGTAATAATCTGACTTTCTTCCATCGTTCTCCACAGAATGCTGCCACCTGATTCGATCCCTCCTGCAGACAGACCCAATCTGGTGGACTGATTTGAAGAAAAGAGCCTTAGATCAGCTACAAATGATTTTAAAGATTTTAAAAATGTTTTTCTTATTTTTTCCACCTAACAATTTATATTCTTTGAAAATGTTACCTATGTATTTTTGTGTATTTGGTTATTATTTATTTTTTTTGTATTGTAGACATCAACATGTCATCTGGTGGCTTGATACAAGTGGCATCCCTCCCTCCATGCCTTGGCTGGCGACCCTTGTGGCAATAATTTAAGCATCTGGCGATATTACTTGCCTAGGAAAAGTTCAAATATCTCCATCACAGCCGACTTGGGGGATATTTAAACCTATATATAAACCTACCCGTCTCCACCCACCGGATCTTAACCAACCCATGATCCACTTGACCTTTGTGGACATTATCTCTTTTCTGTGGACAATTTAGTATTGTTAATACAAAAACTGCTGTTTCATAAAGGACAACTATTTTATTTTGAATAACACCGTGCAAAAAGTAATCTCTCTTTGAGGGACCCATGAATCCTTTTTTTTTTTTTTTTTAATGTAAATATTATGATCCGCCATATTTACTACAATGACAATGCTGGAGAATATACGTTATGCCTCTCAAGACACCACTAAATCCGACAGCACTCTTTGGATATTTTAACCAAACCTGATGCACTATTTTGAAAAATTATACTTGATGCGGGTTCATTTGTTTTTGAGAGTTCAATGTATACAATCGTATACAGTTTTACATCAACAGTGTTCAGATAATTTCTTGAAAAACGATGATGGAGAGGCTTCAAAAATGTGACAAAAGGGTGACATCACAGACACTACGTCCATATTGTTTTCTACAGTCCATGTTCTACAATATAAATTAAACCCATATTGAAAATTGAAGTTATGTTCATTTAAAATTAGGGCTGCAACAACGAATCGATAAAATCGATAATAATCGATAATGAAAATCATCGACAACAACTTCCAAGTGAGAGCAGAGTAAAGGGCCTGGCTGAAAGGGTTTGTTCCCATTTTTTGATGTTGTAAACAGTTTCTGTTTTTTCCTGTCACGTCGTAGCTCATCAGATACAATCGAGGTAAACAGCCAGAACCAGTATATTTGGATAAACTTGTTCAGGTGAAAGTTTTAACTTAAGACTCATCTCTGTTAGCATAGCATAGATGGAGACTGAACTCAGCCACACAGCGGGAATCGGAGAAGCTATTGAATAGAGACCAAATCAACTGTCCACATTTCCACCATCTTACGATCACATCACATTGATATAAATACATTCTGTTCATTGTCGGTTTTCCTAACTGTCAAAAACTAATGGGTAACTAGCATGGATTAGCTGCAGTCGTCAATCAAGGACTGAAACGTAACCAGAAATATAATTTCCTAACATTCAATGTCATAAAACACATTCTCTCTAGTGAAATGTAATTCCTTGCTGTCTGGTTTTTAGATTTCTTTCGTTTGAACATCCACACGGAGCACAAAAGTCCGGCATCGTCCATGAATTCAAAGTACAGGCGGAGATAGCAGCGTTACCTAGCTACTTCCTATGACAAGACCTCTGTTCCAAGATGGCGGCGGTTTTGACGCATGCTGAGAACCCCAAGGCGACGTCTAGTGTATATGTCTTTGCTTTTTTATCATGTAAAAATTATACCAGTAATATCGTAGAGTGAACCGCCAATCAGAGTTCGATCCCTCTCATCGATGGCCCGACACCGATTCAATATGTCGAATCAGCCGAGAAAAAGTCGACGACGACCAACTTCAGCTGACGGAGAGGAACACACTGAGAAAACTTAATCGGCCAACGCACAGAAACTGCCCGATCGCTGACCGTCAGCTTCGTGTAACAAGACGTGTACATGTATTGAACTGGTTCCGCTAGGGTAATTTAGATTTGCGCCAGCCAAGAGACTGAATGGCTGCGGTGAGTGAGTGCTCCGTGAGATGGATTTAAAATGTGATTTAAATGTATATTTTATGATTTGTGTTTATGCTACATTACATTTGTAGTAACATTTTAAGTTTGTTCATCATATAGTACATGCACGAGGGTGAAATGTGAAGCTGATCACTGCTGTTAATTTTGTCTACAGAATAAACTCTTCAAGTGCGAATTGGTGTCCATCATGAATTAAAACACAACGCAGAGACGACCCCGTTACAATGGTGCCGTGACCCGGATGGGAGTGAGGTTTAGGGGGGTGAGTGTAACGGAGGCCAGCTAGTAGTTGCTGTGCGAGTAAACCTAGAGGGGTTAAACCTCACTCCTCTGACCTCAGGAGACGCTAGGACAGACACTAGGGGTTGCAGCCTTTAGCCTCCTTGTTAGAGTGTCCGACTCCCATGCGGGAAGACCAGAGTTCAAGGCCCGCTCAGAGCAGGTCGAGTAGGACCCGGGTGGAGGGGTTACATTGGTGCCGTGACCCGGATGGGAGTGAGGTTTAGGGGGGTGGGTGTAACGGAAATCAGCTAGTAGTTGCTGTGTTAGTAAACCTAGAGGGGGTACACGGGTGACCTTTTGTCTTACCATAATTTAGTGTTAATTTAGAACTTGTCCCGCTCTCCTACAGACGTTACCTCATCCCTTCTTCTTGTAAACTTTTGAGTGAGTTGTCCTCTCCGGGCGCACACTCCGAGTCCCTGCCGACCAGGTTAATTTATCCACAGCATGACATGATATCACTGATATTACGTGCAAATGAGCGGTAAAAACCCGATTACTCATTAGTTTTTACTTTTCATGCGTGGGTGCCCCGTGCCGTCCCCGGCAAGATGCTGCCCTTGGCCATAAGGTAAGGAAAAAGGTAGCCTACTCAGGTTAGTACATTTGGCCGCATCGACAGTTTCTAGAACATCCATATTTCAACCCAGTGCCAACCGGTGTTGTGCCAAAATTCGACTCCTTGCCAAATTATTACCACCCTCCTTGAAGTCCCTATTATTACCAAATCCTAACCCCCCCCTAATCCTAACCCCTCCCCCACCCCTAATCCTAAACCTACTAATACTAGGAGGGTAATAATTTGGCGGGGGAAGGATTTCGGCACTACACAGCTCTTTTCGGCTCTCGCGGCCAAAAAAAAAAGCTAATCCGGGCCTGACGCTGCCTGAATCATAATCATAGACTGTTCATTTGTTAGCCAGAGGAGAACTGGCCCTCCCCAACAGAGCCTGGTTTCTCCCAAGTTTTTTTTTTCTCTCCATTTTGTCACCTGATGGAGTTTGGGTTCCTTGCAACTGTCATCTCTGGCTTATTTAGTTGGGAACACATAATATTCAACAATATTACTGATCTGCCTGCATTGACACCATTGTATAAGAACTGAACTGAGCTGGACGATGACACTGTTTTCTTCCAGAGCTGCTGTTCAGCCAAAACAAACTTTGTTGCATTATTTTCCTATTATCACTGTAAATCTGCTTTGAAACATTGTGTATTGTAAAACGCGCTATATAAATAAAGGTGACTTGACGGTTTGATATTTCAAGGACAAATGAGTGGGACATCCAGATCAGTATGTTCATCTCACCACCAGAGGTCTCTGTCACCCGCTTATCTTATTGTCTGAATTTCAGTACATTGTGATATGTCTCCTGTTCTACATCATTAGTGTCTCCTTACAAACCTTAACATCAGTTATGCTACATCTGTGCATTTCCAAATGTATCTGTATTTTATAGGCTGAGTTTCTTTTTGAAATTGTTTTTGGGAGGTGGAATCTGGATAATCTTGCAGTGAGTACTATTGATTTTCTTTCCTGTTTGTCTTCATACAATATTACTGAACTAAACGTAATAGAAATTCATTTTAATATTTTTCATTGTAGCTAGACACTCATACAGATATCATACTTGATTAAATATATATTCATCCATTCATATTCCTCAGAATTTGTATCTGTGGCTGATGTTTGACCCGCTTTCACATGCAGTGATGATAAAGGAGGAGGTTCCTGCGCTCGTGTTGGAGGGTGAAAACAGGAGGCTCAGTTTGTGCTCCAGCAGCTCAGGAGAGAGATGTGATGACACGCGCTGTGATTTCAGGTGAGAATGAGCACTGAATGCATGGCACACATATAATACATCAGTCAGATCACTAAACTGGTGTCCTGTTAGCAATTATTGCATGCCGACTGTTATACCAGGTATTTTAGTTGAATTATAGCACAGAATAGCTCATCTACAGAAACATGGTGCAATATTGAGAAAACTCTGACCTGTTCAGATCAAAACTTCCTTTTTCTATTATCTGTCAGACATGTCCATTCCATGCATTTGTATCAGAACTGGTCTACAAAACATCAGGATGTACTTTCACTATGATTGAATCGCTCTCGACAAAGTGACTTTCTGGTTCATGAGCTGCTGTTCATAGTGCTGAGCGCAGTACACGCTCAATTCACTGACTTAATGAATTATAAAAGAATAAACCATGACAGTTTATTTCATCTGCTGCAAGAATGTGATATGAAGTGATTCATTCTCTTCTTTGTTCTGCAGGGAAGTTGTTTGGATGATCATGGATGGACTGGAATGCAACAAATATCTGTGTCTCTTACCAGCAAGATGGAGCTGATTTGAAGTGAAGACATCTGACACCATGAGGATGATGATGCTGAGAATAAATATCGACGTTATTTTGCGTCTTTCCGTCTTTTTGTTTTGTACCCGTCCCATCTCATCAGCTGATCCACATCAGAGGTCAGTGATACCCAGGGCTGCATCCCGCTCGGTGGCAAGGATGGATGGCGATGTCATCATCGGCGCTCTGTTTTCCGTCCATCATCAACCGTCGGCAGAGAAGGTCTCGGAGAGGAAGTGCGGCGAGATCAGGGAACAGTACGGCATCCAAAGAGTGGAGGCGATGTTCCACACACTGGATAGAATAAACGCTGATCCCAACCTTCTTCCCAACATCACTCTGGGTTGTGAGATCAGGGACTCCTGCTGGCACTCATCGGTGGCTTTGGAACAGAGTATTGAGTTCATAAGAGATTCTCTCATTTCCATTCGTGATGACAGAGACGGGCTGAAGTGGTGCGTTGAGGGAAATCCATCCGCTCAGCCACCAGCCAGCAAAAAGCCCATTGCTGGTGTGATTGGACCTGGATCCAGCTCAGTGGCCATTCAAGTTCAGAACCTGCTGCAGCTCTTCAACATCCCTCAGATTGCGTACTCGGCGACGAGCATTGATCTGAGTGATAAAACCCTCTTTAAGTACTTCCTTAGGGTCGTGCCGTCTGACACTCTTCAGGCCAGAGCTCTCTTGGACATTGTTAAACGCTACAACTGGACGTATGTGTCCGCAGTTCACACTGAGGGTGAGTATGTGCTGGAAGTATCAAGATGCTTCTCCTGAGAAATAAAATGGACACAAATAAGTTTGGATGTACACCAAGAGTTTAGAACTATAAAATGAATGTTGTAAAGTAGCTTAGGTCATTTGATTTTGGAAGAATTTTCTAAATGTTTGATTTTTGACACTTTAAGATCTATTATGAAACATTATGAAACAGGGTATTTAACGTTTTTCTTTCCATTTAGTCTCATTGGTGACCAAGAGAAACATCTAAATATAGT
This sequence comes from Zacco platypus, assembly GCA_038088235.1. Taxonomy (NCBI): domain Eukaryota; kingdom Metazoa; phylum Chordata; class Actinopteri; order Cypriniformes; family Xenocyprididae; genus Zacco; species Zacco platypus. The sequence continues at coordinate 4,925,215 of CM076069.1, forward strand.
ATGAAATCAAAATGAATAGATCTGATCAAATATCACTGGAATCTTCAACCATGCGGGGTCAAAACTGTCAATGTACGAGACATTTTTAACAGACTTTTTAATACCATATCATTATCAAGAGATTGATATTGGTCTCGTATCACAGCACATTATTCCAAATATGACCCAATCTGTGATTAAAAAGTCATGTAATCTTCTTAACAGCATTTGAAAGCACAATCGGGGTCAGAAGCTGAGCTCTCAAATCAGTCAATGAAATAAATGTCTTTGTCATCATCTGTAGTCATTCATTCACTTATTATTTAATTCATTCTTTATTTGCTTAGTTTGTTCATTCATTCATTTTGTTTTTTAATGTCTTTCAGTTGTTCATTCCTCATTCATTCTTTAATGTGTTTTGTTGGTTCATTCATTAATTTGTTTATTCTTTCATTCTTTTAATCATTCATTCATTTTTTCACTCACCCAGTTGTCATGAAATTGTACTTCATAAGTAACAGTAATGCTTTTTGAACTGAATTGAGATTATAGAGGTTGTACACCTTCTGATGTTCATTCAAGTTTATTTGATGCTGTAAATGAACTGAAGAGATGATCGGTTCACGAGCCGCTTGAAGAAGCTACAGCGATCTGTTACGACACATAAAGAGACACTATACACTATTTGCAGAGCTGGGTAGGTTACTTCTAAAATGTATTTCACTACAGATTACAAAATACATGCTTTAAAAAGTAATTTGTAATGTATTTCGTTACATTACTCAAGTTTAGTTACTTAATCTAAATACTTTAGAATACTTTGGAATTTACTTTGACTTTTTCGCTCAGAATTGCGTAATATAAAGTTGCAATTGCGAGTTATAAAGTCCGAATTATGAGATATAAAATCGTAATATTGAGAAAAGTCAGAATTATGAGATATAAACTCACAACATTGAGAAAAGTCAGAATTATGACATTTAACTCGCATACTAAATTCACAATTGCAAGAAAAAAAGTCAGTATTGCAAGTTTATATCTCCCAATTCTGACTTTATAACTTGCAATTTTGAGTTTAAATCTCGCAATTCTGAGAAAAAGTAGTCAGAATTGTGAAATGCAAACTCACAATTGTGAGGGGAAAAAAACAAATTGTGAGAATTGTGAGACCTTTTTTACAATTATAAAATGACTCACAAACAACTATTACAAAACATGAAAACAGTCGAAAACATGAAACTTAACTCCGCTTTTTCAGACTGTCAGAGTCAGAGAATCACCAATTGCTGTTTAAATGACATTAAAATTCAAAGTAATCACTTTGGTAATCTAAAATACTTTTCAGATGTAACTGTAATCTGATTACCACCCATTTAAAATGTAACTGTAATGAAATACAATTACTCAAATTTTGTATTTTAAATACGTAACTAGGTTACTTGTATTTCGTTACTCCCCAACCCTGGCTATTTGTTGTTTAAACTTCTTTCACGAGTTCATGTGCCCATATAATCTTAGCGTAAGTGGTAAACATATTTGGCTTGCTGTCTGCTATTGAGGGGCTCGGAGAGGATTTTCTACTCGAGTTCCAATTTCCCCCCTATAACAGACAAAATTGTTCAAAAAGGAGGAGAAGGGGATGAGGAGGGATGCTGAAAGAACTAACAACAGGAAGGAGGCAAGATGCTGGATTTATACCTTGGTATTAATTGGAAGATTAGATGGGCGTACTTCTCCCGAAATTACGCTTAATATCTTCACTTAAAAAATTACGATATATTATATATATATAACCGTTTTATATGTCTATCGACGTGTTGTCAGTGTCCTCTTTGCTCCAGGATGTATTTTTTACTGCGTGAGAACATGATGTGTGGCGTCAGAACGCATGGCTTTTCAGACAAAGTAACAGTAACTAAAGGGGGCGGGTCTTTGCGAAGGGTCAATTCAATATCCTGAACTGAAAAGAGACAATTTTTGCATTTTGAATACTAATAGACAACTCTGCCTATTTAGCCCATAAAATAGGCTAAAATCTCCACAGTTCTGTTTTTTTGTGTAATATTATTAAGGTAGGACATGACACTTTTAATCTAAGTCAGGCTAAAGTGTTAATCTGCTTTTAAGACGTTTGAAGACGCTGTTAAGTTGTCCGTCTCATTGCATTTGCACTGCAGTCTCAAGTGAGCTGGATCTAGGTGATGAGAGACGCTGTGATGCACATGCCGTTGTGTTTTACTGTCGTTCCTCAGGGAACTATGGCGAGAGTGGGATGGAGGCCTTCAAGGAACTGGCATCTCAAGAGGGTCTGTGTATCGCACATTCTGACAAGATCTACAGCAATGCTGGGGAGAAACACTTCGACCGACTGCTGAGGAAACTGAGAGAACGTCTGCCCAAAGCTCGCGTGGTAGTCTGTTTCTGCGAGGGTATGACCGTTCGTAGTCTCCTCATGGCCATGAGACGCCTCGGTGTAGCTGGAGAATTCCTCCTCATCGGCAGGTGACTATAAGTTTAGTTTTCAATTTAATTAAATGTGGCACTTAAGGGAGCACTGAGGAAATTTAGAGGAATTAAAGCATAATCCTTTGAAAGTTTCATAAAGCACCAGATCTATTTGAGGGATTTTGCTTAGAAAGTACCATGATTTCCTGATGCGGCAGGTATCTATTAATGAGATATTAAAATGATGGATGACTGTCCCTTGGGGGGTTTATTTTACTCAGCAGAACCCTCTCTTGTTGGTGTAAAGTATTTCAGACCTCTGTCTTAATGCCAGTGCAGTCTCTATGGAGTGAAAAGAGGAACATCAATTGGCCAAAGCTACTTTATTCTAGGTCAAGGAGACAGTTTAAATGAGGCTAATTCAAAGCCATATACTTTAGTAATTAACTGGGAGATATACTAGCCACAACAGGCTGATTTGACCAGTCAAACGTGTGCACAGCATCAGTTAAAATTATTCGGTTTTAATGTTTTGAATTTGAGATGAATGAAAACCTGTTAAACTGAAAATTACAAAAATATTTCACTTTAGTAAATTATAATTTAAGACATATGGCATGTAAAATAAAGGTTTTTTTTAAATTCTTAAATTTTAAATGTGAAATTAGCTGTAAATATTTAGGTTATAAAACTACAGCTGATTTTTCAAATTGTAGAACGGTAATTTCAAAACGGTAAAATTAGGTCAACGATCAAGCCTCTGTGTTCCACCGGAAAAAGTAGTGGTTTTCAGAATAGCTGAATTGAGCATCATTTGAATCACAAAGCTATTACAGTTCTTTGGTATATTTATAGTATTTTTATTTTCGGAAATCTTTCCATGTGCCTCTTTAAGAGAGAGAAAAAACCATTTTTTTTCCACTAGATTTCATTAAAACACATTATTTCGAAGTGAAGACACAGATACCCAGGTCAACACAATAGCGATGTCTGATTCGTGAGCAAATGATTCTTTTGATCAGATTCTTTAGAAGAACTTATTGAATTGGTTCACAATTTGCATGAAGGACTCAAACACACTTTTTTGTTTAACTTTATGAAAAACAGTTTTTAACTTGGTTATTGATAAGTAATAAATTTTAATCTAATATGTTCATTACTTTAATGTTGTCTTTATATGTTCCCTCCAAAACTGTTGGCGGTCATTTGTCTTACATGCGTTGGGGCTTATTGTTTGCATAAATGTTTTCATTCCGCCACGGCGAATTGTTTTTTTTACTCGATTTAACCCATAAAAATGTATTTTGTTGGTGGGTCATTCGACAGAAATGTCCGCTTTTGGTATGGCAAGATGTCTTAAAATGTATTTCTTTTTATAACATTTAAACTTAGACCACATTATTATTTTACCCTTTTATTTTATGAATACACATACATGACAGCTTAATGATTTTTAATCACATGTACCGTTATTTTGTCACTGGTGTTACCTTACTTCTCTGGCAATTTTGAAGGTTTTTTTGAAATATTATTTCTCAATTTTTTTGTAAAAAATAAGGAGATTGCGTGTTTTTTTTTTAAAATCAGGTTAGTTAAAAGTGTGATTGAATGATGTTAGTTAATTTGCACAACCATGTATTTGCTATAACAATGACAATAAAAAAAAGCTTAATGCTCCATCATGTTTAATAACGTACACCTACACTAAACCCTAAACCTACTCGATAGCGTTAACAAAAGCTAATGTGACATAAAAGCGCAATTGTAATAATGGCACTTTAGCTTGTTTTTGAACTTGTCTTTTACTGTGACTCGACTTTCAAGGGATTTGTCCCCGAGCTCTTTGCAACGCAAAAGAGCTCGGGTACAAATCTGCTGAGCAAACTGCGCAATTCCATAGAAACTGTGCAATTCCGTATCAGCTGAGCTACCGAACGTGCTTACGTTAGTAAAACTGAACATGTGGAGCTAAGTAAGTGATGGAAATCCAAAATATTTTCGGTTACAAATCATGGACAATGGTAAAAAGTGTTTTGAGGTCTTAAAATAATGTGCAATTGACCCTTCGCAAACAGTTTGATTGACAGGCGATCTAACCAATGATAATGCTGAATCCGCCATCTTATCCGACAAAGCCGTTAGGAAGTAGCCTATAGTAGATTAAAGTTGGTTAACTTGAAATATTGTGTGTACTCACGTCTTTCTGCGGCTGAAACAACATTCCTTCTGATGTTCATTCATGTTTATTTGATGCTATAAATGAACTATGAAGAGATGATCGGTTCACGAGCCACTTGAAGGATCTGTCACGACACATTAAAGAGCCACTATTCGTTATTTATTGTTTAAACTTCTTTTAAAAAATTACAATTTATTAAATATGAAACTGTTTCCTATGTTTGTCGACGCGTTCTCAGTGTCCTTTTTGCTCCACAATGTATTTTTCACTTCGTGAGAGCATGATGTGTGGCGTGAGAGCGCATGACTTGACGGACATAGCAACAGTAACTAAAGGGGGCGGGTCTTTGCGAAGGGTCAAATGTGTGTGAAAACGATTAAAAGTGCTTGCTGTTTTAATGCCTCTAGGCTTCATTTCTGTTAGAAACTGCAGTCATATGTACATATTGGTACGTATTTTGTGTTTGATGTTGAAACAGACACGTTTTTCCAATGAGTCTGTTTAATTGAGTTATTCCACACATGACACAGTAAAAACTTTCCAAGACAGATTTAATTTGACCTAAAAAAAATATCTGAATTATTTTGGTTTTAATTAAAATTTACCCCAGGGAAATGAAAGTGCTTGAAGTTGAAGAAACATTTGATTATGGCATTTCTTTGGTAATATAAAGTTGTAATCAGAACAAGAAGACACAATGCTTGTCAGTTGCTCATGGTCAATTTTTGTCATCTGTGAAATATGAAGTGTCAACTAATAATAGTCAGTTTTTGGTGTGCTGCCAGGAAGATGCTGAGAGGCAGATGGTGCTGATGATGCCATGACCACATAAAGATACCTTCATTATAAGCACACATTCAAGCGGGAATGGACTGGGACTAAAAAAACTGGCCTAATATAAACTACTGCCTGCTATAATATAGTTCATGCAAATGTTTTCATGCTATTTTGATATTCCAGCAGTTTCTGCATTGCAGAGGCACACTATTTAACTCTGGATGTTGCAGCTAAAAGCATTAGCTCCTAGAATTGTTTCAGAGTAGATTATATCAATCTGATGGCAGACATAATCTCATCACTTATGCTCTAATGATGAAACTTGTAACAGAGTAAGTATTGTGCGTGCCGAGTCTGTGCTAAAGTAGGTCAATGCACTCGAGCGTCAGTGTTTTTTAGGCATTGCAGGTGATAGATTGATAAGGAAGCTGGTGGTAATTAGGTGACTAATTAGACACCTTGTGACCCGTTTCCTTCAGTGATGGCTGGGCGGACAGGGATGAGGTCGTGGAGGGCTACGAGGAGGAAGCTGTTGGCGGGATCACTATGAAGCTACAGTCGGAGGAGGTCACGTCCTTCGATGAGTACTACCTGAAGTTACGGCTCAACACCAACAATAGAAACCCCTGGTTTGCTGAATTCTGGCAGCACCGTTTCCAGTGTCGCCTCCCGGGACACCCACAAGAAAACACGAATTATAAGAAGAACTGCTCAGGTACGAGGAGAGAGAGAGAGGCTGTATATGGGTCATTCCTAGTATGCAGTACGTTTTCATGTCCCCATCATAGATGACCTAATATATTTGATAAAATATTAATGAATTCTTATGAGTTACTTTTCTTTTATTAAAGGGGTGGTTTATTATGATTTCACTTTTGTAACTTTATTTAGTGTGTAATGTTGCTGCATAGTTACGACGCTCAAGTTCAATGGAAAGGGAGATATTTTCTTTTAAAAAAAGTTTAAGGACTACCATAAACGGCTGGTAGGGACTACAACTAAAATTTGCATAACATGCAACAAAAGGGGGTGAGGCCATGTTATTGCAATACAGTATGCAACACAAATGCAATTGCATGTCATAAAAGTATTGTCAATATAAAGTACAACCGTAATAAAACGAAACTATACCTGTTCTATCTTCATGCAGTATATTTTCTCTGGCTCTGTAAGATCTTACAACAGTTCCCACACGAGCGATTTATAGATTATCATGACAGGATATGCTAATAAATGACTTTAAAATAGTTAACTCCACATTAGCTACACAAATTCATCAACTAACCATTTAGAAACGTCCTGTTGCATTCTACATGGTGTCACTTGAGTCGCTCCATCATTGTTTGAACATAAAAGGCTGAACATTTTCTGACATTTTCAGTGAGATAATAATGCTAACAAGAGCCCCTGAAACTCCGCCCTCTTCTTGGGAGTAGCAACTCATTTGCATTTAAAGGGACACATACAAATGGAGCATTTTGCTTACCCTCAAAAAGTGATAAATTTAACATGCAATAAAAATGATCTGTGGGGTATTTTGAGCTAAAACCTCACATACATACTCTATGGACAACATAGACTTATTTATATCACCTCTTTAAAGTATCACAATTAAAGATTTTTTTTTTTAAAAATTGTAAAATTTTGGGGGGGAATTGGGCGGGGGAATTCCTGCAATGTATTTATTAGTACTTCAGGCATTTTTTCATATTTTACTTTCTCTAATTGAACTGTCAAGCTTCTTGGGATTGTTTTCATTTTTAATCAATTGGTATGTTCACTTTGTCAATATTAGTCTTTATCCTTTATGGACTAAACATCCTATCTCTGGATTTCTAAGCTGAATTGTGATATAAAATATACAGTATATCTGTGTATTTTCTACTTTTTTCTATTTGAATTTAAAAAAAAAATCTTTTATGAATTTATTTAGTTTTTTAAATGTTATTTCACATCCTGCCCAGTGTTGTTGTACAAACAATATTCAAATTGAAGGCTATGAAAACAATAATGTGCAAAAAGGTTAACATCATTCTGACATTGTAACAACATTACAATCTAAAAAACAAAAAAAAAAAATGTTTTTAAAATTAAAATCATTAAATTAAGAATGAAAGTAAATAAAAGGACAGACTACTTATTAAAGGCACAGTCCGTATTTTTAGCCGCTAGGGGTCGCTAAACTCTTCAAAACAATAACAAAGGTGTAGATTGATGACGCAGTGAATGAATATGGAATCACAGAACTTGTCGGCATGCCGATGGATCTAATAATGTGTATGGAGAAATAATGTATATGGATGAGTGAATGGATGTTTTTTAACATGACAGTGTATGAAGCAGGGCGTAGCCGAGAATCACAGACGTGTTTGCTAATGAGAGACAGAAATCAGTGGCACACACGAGTACCGGGGTATATAAAGAAACAAGGACATTTCATTCTACCGAACTACTCACAAGTGCTGAAATACTACTCATACAAGTCAGTTTTTTTGACTAATTAAAATTGTGAGGTGCTAACATTACACTTTCGGACTAAACTGCATTTGAGTGTGTTGAAAGTTGTAATGTTATTCTGTGTATAAGTTTGTTGGCTGTATGAGATTTAACAGTAAACTAGATCAACATTTGAATATCATACTTATGATATTCTAACACTTCATCGTATTGTGCTATATAACATTGATTAGTCTTATGTAACCTACATTTGCTTACCTTGTCTAATCACGTGCAAGAGCGCCATCTCTGTCAAGTCAAAGTTTGTCGTAAATATTGACGATTCTTTTATTTCTCCGTTTGTCTCAAAAGTTTTCTTGCCATGGTCCATAATGTTTGAACGAAACAACAACAGCGTACCACTAGACATTACGCAGCTGTCCGGGTCTTTTGACATGGTTACTATGCAGTACAAGCGGAAACCAGGGATAACGCAGATTACATCATTGACTGGCACAAATGACGGGAGGGACGGGGCACTATTTAAAATTGTGAATTTCTCTGAATTTACAAATTCTTGTAAACATTTAGGATAATGTAAGTACACAGCTGAGGAAAATATATAACACTGTTTAAATGGTTTTTGGATATTTTAATATCAAAATTTTACATATTATGCCTTTAACTGGTAGGATGAACAAATTTACTCATCAGAGTTTAGTAATTATATCAGCCTATATTAGATTACCCCCTAGTCAGTTTACAGTTACTGTTATAATGAAAATACACTTACTTGAAACTTACAACAAATATTCATTAAAATGTACCTTTTTAGTCAGAATTATTGTGCTACTCTATTGCACTCCGTCTGTTTAGCGTGCATTTGTGTGGGCGCTCGTTCACTGAAGTCTGTGAAGTTTAGCGGAGACTCGCTTGCGGAGACTCTACTCCTGACAATAAAAATGAAATATTTGCCTGACTTTCTAACATTATAACATTAAAATTTATGCACTGAGGAAAACACGGCATCAAACAGTGAAAGTATCGGTTAGAGCATCTGACAGGGCAAGCTACGTTAAGCTATACGTGTTATTTTCCTACTAGTTATTTTACAGCTCTTAATAATTTAGTTGGTCTCATGTAGGACAAATTGTATTATGCACTTTCCCTGCAGCAGCTCACTCTGTGTCCTCCGCTAGGCTATTTGCTGTTTTTAAGATATGCTCATACAGTAATATCATACTATATCGATATAAACGGTATTGCCTTACTCTATAGTCTTATCGTTTATTAAAAAAAATTATCAATATATCGCCAGTTATTATAAAAACCTGCCCAACAAGAAAACAATTTAGATGGTAATTTCTACTATATTTATTCAGTATCATGTTTTTGTTGTTGTTTTTTGTAAAATCCCTTGTAAAAAGACCCCTTGTGAAATCATCCTCCAGGAAGGGACATAATTTTAGAGGAAAACCAATAGACAAACATTTGTAAGTATGAGCAATGGGTTTATTAATTTTTTTGATGTGTTGTATTGTCAATAGTTGTCTTTACAGTCCGATTACAGTGCGATAATATCAAAAATATAATATCAACGTTTCTAAAATTACTGTATATAAATAAGTAGTCAATCCCTCACTGATCAATGACAAGCTTTAGCTCTCTGTTAACATCATATTAGCAGTGTCTGAGCAGAGTGTGTTTTAGAGTTCATATGTAGGTAATAAGGTATGAGAGGCTGTGCTGTATCGTGAATAATTCACGGCTGAAGGGCGTTAGGCACGATGCAAAGCGGAGTAAAATCAGTAAATGGCTTCCTTCCGCCGGAAAAAATAGTCCCTGACTGCGAAAAGCAACAGAAGTTAAATTATTATGCCTTTACATGGCGGCAAAGTGTGTCAGTCAGTAGTGAAGACTTTTACGTTGAAAAGTCTGAATTGTTGTGTACACAGAACAAGATGCAACTGACAAATGTTTTGACTAGAGCTGTCAGTCACAGGAAACCCCATTAACTGTTAATATTTTTGATTATGAACATAGGACTGACCTGAGGAAAAATGCTAAATCTGAATGCAAGTAATAAACTCCCTCACTCAATCTCTTTCTCACAATACTCTTCTACAAAATACAGTAAGCTTCAATGAACACTTTCAGTTTGACCCTTCGCAAAGACCCGCCCCCTTTAGTTACTGTTGCTATACAAGCCATGCGCTCTCATGCCACACATCATGTTCTCACGTAGTGAAAAATACATCCCGGAGCAAAAAGGACACTGACAACGCCTCGACGGACATATGAAACAGTTTCATATTTAAAATATTGTAATTTTTTTTTAAAGAAGATTAAACAATAAATGCCGTATAGTGTCTCTTTAATGTGTCGTGACAGATCGCTGTAGCTCCTTCAAGCGGCTCGTGAACCGATCATCTCTTCATACTAGTTCATTTATAGCATCAAATAAACATGAATGAACATCAGAAGGAATGTTGTTTCAAGCACGGAAAAACGTGAATACACACAATTTTTGAAGTTCAAGTTCACCAACGTTAATCTACTAACTCCCCTGACTGCTTTGTCAGACAAAATGGCGGATTCGAGGTTATGATTGGTTAGATCGTCTGTCAATCAAAGTGTTTGCGAAGGGTCAATTAAGAATAAACCGTTTACGTTGCTAAGGGTGTTGTGTAGTGATACACTGTTGAGTGAAGCGGTCATAGTGAATAAAACACAGCTATTGACTAATCAGAATCAAGGACAGGAACAAACCGTTTTATAAAAACATATATAAGAATACTAGAGTACACAATCTTGTTATATTACAATTGAAACACAATTTTGAGGTGCTGTTACAGTGTTACAGTGGTACTGCAGAACAGAAATGACCCATTTTGCATGCTATAGCTGCTATTTCCCAAAACAGAAGAAAAATGCTGTAAAAACTTTCTTTTTAGGTTTATACTCATTTAAAGGCGTATTTTTGTGTTGTGTTTTTTGCTCTTTTTGTATCTTTGAAACATTCTCTGCTGACTGAAAAAGGTGATCTAGGTAAATGGACTCTTTTTATGGCACATTTCTATCTGGCTGGGTTGATATTTAACATCAGCTGAAGCACTATTTTGAGACCACTCAATAATCATGCTGTCAAAATAACACTTTCTTTTCTGCATTTGCGGTGCCACATCTTGTTTCACAACGCAATATATTTATGTTTTAGCGTGATAGATATTTAATTGTTTGAACCTTTATACAACTAGACTTATTTAAGTGCAAGTATAAATACAGGGAAGCATGCCACTCACTTTATTATCTGATTTGATTTGCAATTTGCAATTTTCATATTTGTTGTCCATACATATAAATATACATTTTTATTTTCAGCATTGCTTTGCTATATCATTTTTTTTAGTTGTTTTAGATAAGAGGAGAACTTTCATTCATTTAGGTCAAATGATTTGATGATGCTAAATGTTAATTTTAACTCTATATGCAACATGAACATAAAGGCAAAATGAAAACTGTCACAAATAATCAGAGAAATAGTCATAGTGTGCTGTTCTGTTATTATTTCTTCGTCTAGAACTCCAAGATGGTAAGTGAATATTTTTCTGAAGAGCTAACCTGGAGACACTTCACTTCAGAAATATAGATAGAGGTCGACTGATATTGTACAACCATATGAATTTAAAGGAAATTTACAGTATGTTCTATGATTCTGTGTCTTTTTTCTACATATTTTGGATCACTAGTAATGGTTAAGTCCTTGTCAATAAGGTCATAAAGCAACACTGTATATCGGTTGACCTCTAATATATGAAGTTATTGGGATGTTTTATCCCCAAAATATTGTCATCTGTAAGGGCACTTTGGTTTGAACTTTATATCCCAATAACATTAACTAGATCTATCATGCCAGTTGGCTATGCTGCATGTTCCTCTGGGGAACTTTTTTAAGCTCCAAACATTTTTAGTTGCTTGTGCTAATATATATCAGAGCCTTCAGAGAGAAGAAATAAAGAGGTCACGCTTCTTATTTCTATAGATTTGGCTCCACTTTAAAACATGCATCTGCTAAACATGCACAACTAAAAAATCAAAAAAACACTGTATCGATGTCATACTGTGACTGTGGTGGAAAAATGTTTTAGCGTTTTGTTTTGTTGACACATTAATAGCCAGAAAAATTTACACAGAATAGTTAGAAAGTTCAAATTAGACAGCACATTTTCCCCCTCCCTCTTTTTTTGTCCTCTATCTGATTATCGGAATCGGAATTTGCTGGGATTTTTGATGATAAATCTTATGTGATGAGATATTTAGGTTGAGATATCATAGCACAGTATCATATCTTTACTGAGGCATAAATAGTTCTCTTTGCATGTAAACAAACTTTTGACATAGCATAGAAAATGTTTTTTTTTTAACATAAATGATTTAATAGAGAGCCAGTGCGTAAGAAACACTGAGAAATCCTTCTCACAATCTACCTCTATCATTAATAAAACATGGATTTAATGTTTCAGTTTGTCCTCAAAGTGTCACTGCTTTATTATGGTTTGTGCACAATAAAAATGAGGGATCAGTATTTTCAGACAAGCATGCCTAGGTTTTAGCTTTTGCCCGTTGCTTGCTGCAATGCCCTTTAATTTACACACATATATTGTGAAAGCCTTGTTATAATTAGAGTTTTCTTTGAAAAATGTGTTCTTAATCTTCAAAATCATTATATTTATCAGCCACGGTGCCTGATACTGCTTCCTGCTGGCTTGTTACAGATCACCAGAAAATGATCCGATAGGGTGTCCTTTGACATTGCCAGATTCTTTGAATTAATACAGCGATCTTTTTATTTTTGTCTTCAATTGTCAGCCACATTTAATCTGATTCATGAGGGAGACTGGCAAGAATGAGAACACGGATGAATAATTAATTTCCTTGTTCAATTAATAATAATGTCACCATCATGTCCATTACTAATTAAATGCTGAGTTGGGTTACATAAATGTTTGCTTCGCCATGGCAACAACAAGCATTTCCTTTGATCTTCTGTTTTAACGCTGCTGTCTTTTGATTCGCTGTCCAATGGAAATGGAACTTGGTGTCCTGTCGCCTGTGGCTTTGGAATAATAATGTCTTTGGACACCCTATCGTTCCCTTTCAAGTGCTCAAAAATTACATTTCTATAAAATGGGGTCTGAAAATATGGCTTAACTGTTAGTGTTTTTTGTAATAGTGATTTTCATTTCAGTAAAAGTGGAATAATTATTTTTGCAGAATTTGCAGGTATTGCTAATTGGTTTACTGTTGTCAATATGAAATCAAAATCGACCCTATTTACTTTCTTAATGCACGTTTTTGGTTTTACTGTGCACGTTATTCCAAAGAACCAACCATTTGTCTTCATTGTCTGTATAAAAAGACTTTCCTTTTCAGCTAACATCACTTAGGCAATGCAGACTGTTGGATAATGTTAACCAGTAGTCAAATAGCTGTTTAGATAAGGAAGTAAATTGGGTTGTTTCATTTTGACTCAAGTTGTCGCAGTGATACTGTACTAATTTCTGTTTGGTTTGCTGATTCTTGCAGGTTATGAAACCCTTGAGGACAACTATGTCCAGGACAGTAAGATGGGGTTCGTCATTAATGCCATCTATGCCATGGCTCACGGGCTTCATGATATGCATGAGGACTTGTGCCCGGGTTACGTGGGACTTTGCGAGGCGATGGACCCCATTGATGGCAGCAAACTGCTGGACTTTCTCCTCAAGACCTCCTTTACTGGCGTGTCTGGAGAAGATGTGTGGTTTGATGAAAACGGGGACTCGCCAGGCAGGTCAGTCTTACTTACTGGCCTAAATAAGGCTACATTTTATGCACTAAATGAATGACACAAAAATAGCTATTAATTAATTTTTAAACCACTGTGGAGTGTGCAGCCAATACGTCCAATGGCCTGGCTTCAGCAAACACGCATTTGTAGGCATTTCTGGTTGTTTTTTGGATGATAAATTCTATTTTGAATTACTGAAGTATGTTTTTCTGAAGAAAGAGTGGGAGAAACATTATTTAAGGGATAATTCATGTTTGTAGCACAAGTATTGTAGGATGAGTTACACACTGACGTTTAGTTGGGACCTATTATGCAAAATTCACTTTTATAAGGTGTTTGAACATAGATGTGTGTCCACAGTGTGAGTAATGGTAAAAATTCACCCGCTCCTTTTTTTATATATATATAATCACCACAAATCATAAACAGCCTCTCCAAATTTCCCCTACTCTTACGTTAGAGAGGGAAGCATAGATCCCGCCATGAGTGAGCTGTAGCTGTAGCAGCTGGAGTATCCTTTTAATGCTTTTTTTAGTGCAGACATTGTATATCAATATCTGCACCAAAAAAAGCATTACAAATGCTCTGTTATTAGATGTACCAAAGAACATAAGAGTCTCCATAGACTCTCTGCATCTGAGCTACTGGGAACACCTTGGATGGATTTCAGTTATGAAGGAAATGTGCTGAAGAAAGTTAGTAAAGTGCAAATCGTTTTACCCCAGACTGTTCAAATGTTGGATTTGCTCAAAATATTAACATGATGGCACATGCAAGTTGATGAGTTGAATCAACTTCACCATAACTAGATAAATTTATCCACTAACCATTCAGAAATGTCTAGTTGCATTTTAAAAGTTGTAAGTCTCTCCATTAGTGTCTGACTGTAACAATGTAAGGCTAAACACAATGACAATTGTCATTTTGGCTGTGTGAGATTCCCCAACTTTGTTGTTGTTGAGTATCCGAAGCATGAGCTGGAAAGGGGGCCGGGAGCAGCAGCTCAATTTGCAAAACCGGCGTATTTTTGCTCACAACCAAATAGAGGCAAATTTGACAAGCTATAATAAATGATCTGTGAGGTATTTTGAGCTGAAACTTCACAGACATATTCTGGGGACACCAGATTGTTATTACATCTTGTGAAAAGGGGCATGATAGGTCCTCTTTAATGTTAAACTTACTTAAACTTAATTTATATCTTGAAATTTCCCTTTCGATAAAAGTGCATAAAATGCATAACTGTAGCCATGATAAGAATAATGCTTGAATTGACTGGAAAAGAACTTCTATGATTTTATTTCTATTTCTTGAAGGTATGACATTATGAACCTGCAGTATGTAGAGCCTGGAGTCTACGACTATATAAATGTCGGCTCGTGGCATGAAGGCATTCTGAATATTGATGATGATATGATCCAGATGAACCGCAGTGAGATGGTTCGATCTGTCTGCAGTGAGCCCTGCTCCAAAGGAGAGATCAAGGTAAGTTTGTATATTTATTAGCAAAAACTCTTATGCAAAATGAATTTGCATTGTTGCCTTTATTTTACGTTGCATCATCTTCTCCCTAAAATACAAATAGACACTTTAGAGCACTGGTAAAATGTGTAATGTGTCCTCACAGGTGATCAGGAAAGGGGAAGTGAGCTGTTGCTGGATCTGTACGGCCTGCAAGGACAATGAATATGTCCAGGATGAGTTCACCTGCAAAGCCTGTGAGCTGGGATGGTGGCCAGACGAAGAACTGCAAGGTACTTCATTTGCAATAGTCGTCATTTTATTGCATTAGTCATTTTGTTGAATTTGGTAAAATTCCTCAGGAGAAGTAAAAATAGACTATAGTTGACTAAGCAGAAGTATAGATCTATAAAACGAATCTGCATAGTATAGCTCAGAAAGTTTGATCTTGGAAGAATTTGATGAGAAATGTTTGAGGTTGTATTGAAGACTCAAGCTGAGGAAGAGAAAAAGAAAAATCTCTTTTCAAGCTGTTGAAGAGACTTATGAGTCTTTTTCTTTCCAATCAAGAGACTCTCTTAGAAAAACAACAGTTATACTAAAGAGACAACCAACCGGTCTTCATTTGAAGTTTTTTTTCTTTTAAACTAAATATTAAAATATATAAGTTAGTCTGCATCTTAAAACAATCCAGTGTCTGTCACCATTTGTTCTAGACAGGAAAGACTCCTATTATCAGACTTGTTGAATCTAAGACCAATCGTGGCCTAATAGTAAGAGAGTCGGGCTTGTAGCCTGAAGGTTGCTGGTTTGATTCCCATGCTGGCAGGAATTGAAGGTGGGGATTGTGAATGAACAGCACTAGCTCCACCTTTGATACCATGACTAGGCAGTGGCGGAGCCAGGGGGTGGCCAGGGGTGGCCGCGGCCACCCTTGAAATAATCACGGCCACCCCACTGGCCACCCCGATCGTAACTGCATTTTTAAAAGACAAAAATAATTTCTTAGATATTTGATCTAGGAGGACCTAGATCACGTTTATATGACAACGTTCGGACTGCGAAACTCTCGCGACACTCACATGTAATCCCGTAGACAAATGATCTATCGCGAGAGCTTCTATAGCGCGCCTTTTCAGCGTTTGTAAAAAAGTGGAGACAAGGAGAGTAGCGTCGCTTCGGTGCCTGGATCAACTCAAAAGTTTGAGCACACAAACACATCTTTTCGGGTGAGTTATTAAAATTCAGAAAAAATTATTTTATTTCCTTTAAATTATTTTAGAGATAACAGCGTCAGAAAAAACAAAAGCAGTGAGCTGCGGTTATTTATGTTGCTAGGCAACCACTGAATCAGCTGTCCTGTCAGTGTAGCGCGAGCGCTCTTTGGTGTTAAACTGCAAACTGTAATATTAGGAGAAACTTAAAAAAAAGTACGTTACAAGCAAAGGGCTCCATCTTTGCAGTGTCCAAAGAACTGTAAACATTCGTCAGCACGAGGGAAAGCCGTCTCTCCATTTATTTGATTGGCCAATGGAAAAAATGACGTCGGACGCTTTTCTGCTCAGAGTTGATTTTTTTTTGTCAACTTCAGGCGCTCCTGCAAAAACGCGACGCGCCCGGGGCGCATAAACAGCGCGCAGAACGCTCACTGCCATAGAAAACCATTAAAAAAAGTCGCCTCTCACTGCACAAAACGCGTCCTGTGTGATCGGGGCCTTAGGAAGCAGTTAATGTTAGCTTTAATTAGCTGACTTGGATGTTATTTTTGAGTATAGGGTTTTTATCATGAAATATATAATGTGATGCAAACATTTAAGTACTTGCGTCTATGTCGGTTTTATATACAGTATAAATATACTGTGCCACCCCAGAGTAACTGCTGGCCCCTGCCTGGCCACCCCTATGAAAAATCCCTGGCTCCGCCACTGTGACTAGGTGCCCTTGAGCAAGACACGAAACCCCTAATTTGCCCTTGCAAGTTGCTTTGAATAAAAGTGTCTAATAAATGTAAGCTGTTTTCTTCAAAATCCAGTAATTAATGATTTACCTATGGTGCTTTTGCCCAGTTTTGGTAATTCGCTTTCATTTTTTGAATATGTATCTAAATCAAAGCATCACAGATGCGTCATCAAACATCCATGCAGATGACCATTCTCCAAGTCTTGCATTATAACTGATTTGGCTCTTTAAAAGACCTTCACTGTCCTATTTTCAAAAGGTTTCCCATGACGCTTTGAAGGCCATTTATCATTTTTACAGATTGCTTGTGCCGTACAACTTATCGCCTGTGACAGCCCTACTTCACTGCCTACTTCTCTGGCCTATTTTCATACACTATGATGGTCAATGTCAATGCAGCAGCTTAGAGAGTCCTAGCAATGTATTTTTCATTAGTTCACTCTATAGTTCCATTCTATATTACTGCCGTAATGCGCAGATTCACCATAGCTCAAGAAAAAAACGTGTGCGCCAGTGGTCAGGAATGCTGAAAACTATGAATTTTATTCATCTTTTAAGAAGTTATTCATATCCTGCTAGGTAAATTGTTGTGTCCTTAAACTCTCCTTGAGTTTTATCTTTTGCGAAAGGGTGTTTCGTAAAATTGGTGTTGGTTATGAGGAAGCATTCATTTCCTCTCTCCTGCTGCAGTCTCTCAAGTCTCCTTTGGCTTGGTTCTTTCTTATGGCCGGTCCCTCAGTGGAGGTGCTGTTTATTTTTAGGTGAGCTGAAAACCTACTTTAGCACTTGGTGCATGAGCGAGCTGGTCACACTCAGATGGCCAGTCCTACAAAGACTCGCAGCAATGCAAAGTGTACGCTTTTGCCATTTTTATTTCATATTCAACAATTTATGCTTTGATCTCAACCCCCTGTTAGCCTCTTAGAGTGTTTGCATATTGGTGGAAGCATAAATTCATAATGTGTCACATATGAATAATAGACATCTGAGTCCACCGTAAAATGGAAAAAAAGCTCTGCAGGTGTGTTGTATGTTCTGCACTGTACATTGGCCCAGTTAAAAGAACCCAGCACCAATTTTGTGAGAGGTTGCCAAGGCATTGCTATGTGGTTAAAAAGGTGTTCAGAAGCATTTCAGTGTGTTATATAGTTGCTAGGATTTTAAAAGGGGTTGCTAGGTGGTTACTTACTGAACCAAATGAATAGAACCGCTCCCAAATTTTGTTTCTGGTTGCCGAGGCATTGTTTTGTGGTTGCTTAAGTGTTCAGAGAATTTTGTGCGTTGCTATGTGGTTGTTAGTGTGTTCAGAATTATTACTTGCTGTAATAATAATAATAATAACCTTGAAGTTTTTTCAGGTTTTGGCGCATTGCTATGCAGTTGCTAGGGTGTTAAAATTAGTTGCAAGGGCATTGCTAGGTAGTGCCTTCCTGGTCTAAATCAGCAGAACTCATCCCTGCTATGTGGTTGTCAGGGTGTTGTTAGGTGGTTACTTATTGGCCCAAGTTTTAAGAAAAATTCCAATTTTGTATTTTACGAAAATTAGCAGAAATAATCCTAGAATTCTGTGACTGGTTGCCAAGACGTTGTGTGTTGCTATGCAGTTGCTAGGGTGTTTAAAGTGGTTACTTACTGTCCCATCATGTGTGCTTTTTGGTGCGTTGTGATACAGTTGCTATGGTATTCTGAGTAGATGCCTTGGGCTTTGCTTGGTGGTTACTTACTGGTTCAAATCAACAAAACGCATTCCAAAAATGTGTGGCTGGTTGCCAAAACGTTGTTTTGTTGTTGCTAATGTGCTCTGAGTATTTGTGTGTGTGTGTGTGTGTGTGTGTGTGTGTGTGTGTGTGTGTTGTGTGTATTGCTTTGGTGTTCAAAGTGAGTTTCCTATGATATTCTGATCCATATTTTTAGCTCGGCTCCACCCTTCAGTGTAAATCTGTAGGGCATTTTTTCTTTATTCTACAAAATGGAAAGTCTGATGCTTAACAACACACTGCTAATAACACAGTATAGTGTTGTAGTCAAGACCACCTAAAGTCAAGACCAGAGTGTGTTGAGACCAGCAGCTCAAATTCATCTGAAATTTGAGAAATAAATAAAGTTAGAATAATAAGACACCATATAGAGCATGTTAACAAATAAATCAGACAATCCACATGCAATTAATGCCTGCAGTTGTGAATGGTCTTGAAATAAATTCTCTAGTCTTTTTAGTCAGTGATCAAGACAAGATTGAGTACAAATGTGGTCAAGACCGAGACCTTCAAAAAGTGGTCTCGAGTACTACAACAGTACAATATATATAATATTGATTCTTGCCTTAGCAATTACTATTAATAACAATTTCAAGCATTGTGTTCATAGTCTCACATTGATATAATCATTTTGTCTTGTCTCTTCAGTCTGTGAGCCACTTCCTCTTCGCTACCTGGAGTGGAGTCATCCTGAATCCATTGCGGCTGTCGTCTTTTCATGCCTGGGCATCCTAGTGACCAGTTTTGTCACCTTCATCTTCATACTGTACCGAGACACGCCAGTCGTCAAGTCCTCCAGCCGTGAACTTTGTTACATCATCCTAGCTGGCATCTTCCTGGGTTACATTTGCCCTTTTACTCTCATCGCCCGTCCCACCCTAGCCTCATGTTACCTGCAGCGCCTCCTCGTTGGACTCTCCGCTGCCATGTGCTACTCGGCTCTCGTCACCAAGACCAACCGCATTGCTCGCATTCTGGCCGGCAGCAAAAAGAAGATATGCACGCGCAAGCCGCGCTTCATGAGTGCGTGGGCGCAAGTGGTGATCGCGTTCATCCTCATCAGTGTGCAACTGACTTTGGAGGTCACGTTGATTATCTTGGAGCCTCCAGAGCCGATCAAATCCTACCCCAGTATTCGAGAAGTATTTCTAATATGCAATACCAGTAATGTGGGCATGGTGGCACCACTGGGCTACAATGGCCTACTCATTCTCAGCTGCACCTATTATGCGTTCAAAACTCGCAACGTCCCTGCCAACTTCAACGAGGCCAAGTACATTGCCTTCACCATGTACACTACCTGTATTATCTGGTTGGCCTTTGTGCCAATTTACTTTGGCTCCAACTACAAGATCATCACCACATCCTTCTCCGTGAGTCTCAGTGTGACGGTGGCTCTCGGCTGTATGTTCACGCCAAAAATGTACATAATCATCGCCAAGCCCGAGAGGAACGTACGCAGCGCGTTCACCACCTCTGATGTGGTGCGTATGCACGTGGGCGATGGAAAAATTGCTTGCAGGAGCAACAGCCTGCTAAACATGTTCAAACGTAAGAAGAACACATCTGGAAATGCCAAGTAAGTAGCTCAGCAATATTAGCGCAGTCTTTCTAAGTCCTGTTGCATTAGAGCCCATGGGTCCAGTCCTGTAATTCCGGCTTCTCTACAGACCTCAGGATCACGCCATTTCCAGGAGCTTCCTCAATTAACGGCTCTCTCAGACTTCTCGTGATTTGCAGGTCAACTACAATTAAAACCTGCGCACCCAGGGGCGTCTAAGCAGCAGTGCTGAGAGAGACTGTGTGACTGTAGCTTTAGACTGTAGCTTTAGAAGTGATAGATTTATTTAGATTTAGATTTATTATTCTTCCACCACCAACTATTGAGTTGCTGGCGGTTTGATGGTGTATATCAGATAATGGAAGTGTTTCAGCCGGAAGAGATTTTACTATAATTTTTATTCCACAATAGATATATTCATGGTATTAAAGTAGTGAAAAACAAAACATGGAGTAATGAAAAAATGCAGGACATGTCCCAAATAAGTCTAGATGTGGATGACCATTGCACCTAGTTGTTTACAGTTGCAAATTGTTGCATTTAATATAGATCATATGATGTATATCTGTGGTCAGAATTTAGAGTTGCAACTAATTGTTTTATATTATTAGTTTTACTGTTTTCAATAGTTTTTCAATTTAAATTTCCCATAATGCAAAGCTTTTTGTGGACTGATGTCAGACTAATTAATTTGTTATGGTCTTTTGTTTTGAGTTTAGTTCCAAGTAAAATGTGAAAATAATAAAATAAGCTGAAGTTACTTTTATTTGTAATGTATTTTGTGATATAAAGTGGGGACCAAAAGTCTGAGAGCTTTAGTAGAAATGCTGCTATTTAACTATTTTTAATGGAATATTTTCTATTTAAATATTTTATTATATTAAAGATTTTAATATTTTATTTTTTTATATATATATATATATATATATATATATGAGGACTGTCGCGTTTAACTTGTTAATTTAATTAGTTTTGAATAAAAATCTCGATTAAAATGCAAACACCCCAGACCTACGTAGATCATCTTAGATTTCATACACCTGATTGGTGACGAACTAACTGTGCAACGTAGCCTTAGAGCAAAAATGTCCCTTATGAGTTTTTGTCTCATATTTATATCATAGTTAAGCAATAACCTGCCCATAGCATATAAATTCAGTCGCATGCATCATTCCCTTCACTCTTCTGTTTATCTTCATGCTGCTAGAACACCATCACGCCACTTTTTCACAAGGAAAGCCCACGGTGGTGATTCTTGTTGAAACTAAGAGCCCATCCACACGTTTAGATGTATACGCATACATTTTGTATTTGTACAGGCGTTTTGTCCAGACAGATCTGGTGTTTTGGGAGCATGAAAACGCTATTTTCTTGAAACCGGGTACCAAAGTGGATAAATCTGAAAACGACACCGTTGCATTTTTCGTGTATACAGTCAATCTGTATATTTTGTGAAGCGATGATGTCATCACCCCACGTCTTGACCCTAATCAGACACCACAAGTCACATTACTGCAACAACAACAATAATAGCGGACTATATGCTTGTGTTCATTGCTGCACAAGCTACTGAGCCTATTAGCTTTACTAAAATAAATCTTTATTTCTAAGCTTGTATACAGCGCGCAAGGTTTATTCTTATTCTCTGTTTTTAGTATATCTCTTTGACAGAATTATGTGTACGGGTAGGGAAAGCTCTGAATTCATGTGGATTCGACCTAAGGCAGAAAAGAGAAACTTTTTAGCACAAGTTTAACTTCGCTAACAAAGAGCTAATGAGCTTTTCTCACACAAAATATTCAAACACATCAAGGGTTCTCGTCCCTGTCCTATGACGTGGTTATTTACTATCTGAAAAAGATACTCAAGTGCACTGCCCGTTGTGTTTGGGGATTGTCCATGTCAAGCTGTCTCTCTCCAACCCAGGGGGTATATGTATGCACTGCTGGCAGTTTCGTTGTTCGACATTCGAGCGGCATATAGCATTTGTTGAGCGTGTGCTCAGTGGGGCAGTGGCCAGGCAAGGTGTGCTTCTGTCCTCAGGGACTGATTCGGATGTGGCTCTAGCTGTTTTCGAGGAGGCCTCAGGGACTTGGGGCAATCGTGTGGAAGGTGAGGAGGTTATGGGTGATTTTGACAAAGTTCCTCTGACTGCTCCTGAGTTTAATCAGGATTTTGAGTGTTTTGAGGATGACCCTGTCTCGCTTGATACGGGCAAGGAATTCTCTGATGACATTTTTCAAGTGGAGCAGATCCCGTCTTCCCCCTCGCCCTCAGGGGTGGTGGGTGTAAGGGATGGGTTTAGGATCCTTTTAATTGAGCTGTATTAAAGAGCAGCAGGAAAGCTGTCGGTGGAGTGCCCTGCCCTACAACTTTGTGGCCGAAACCCATGTCTCCCCCTCCTCCAGTGCCGAGGACGAATAAGTTCACCAAATTTGAAGGAGCGGGGCATCCGCTCAGAAGGATTTACAGTGATCAGGCCTGCAGGGCTAGAGATTTGAGAACTATGTCCTTGCTGCAAACTTACCAGGCTATTTGCTTTGGGGAAATGAGGCCGAGTCAAGGGGGAGGTCATGTGACAAGCTCATTGGGGATATAAGATCTATGGCCGACTACATGCTGCATGCAACGCAGACAAGCGCACGCAGGTGGGTGTGGGAAAGAAAGGTCCACTCCCAGAGAAAGGGAGACATTTCTCTGCAGGAAAGAAGGGGCAGTCGGCTCCCTAGCTCGCAGATAAAGAGAAAGTAGGCTCAGAGCCAGCCGCTTTCTTCTCCGTGCAAAAAAGGACCCTGTAAGAGAGTGGGTTCAGCTTTAAGTTTATCAATAAAAAAAAAAACTTCGTTTATCATACAATGCCTCATGTGTTGATTTGTCAAAACAATTAAAATACCAAAAACTTCACAATCGGGCCGTGTGCCAACAGAGGATGGAAA
Organism: Zacco platypus; assembly: GCA_038088235.1. Lineage (NCBI taxonomy): Eukaryota > Metazoa > Chordata > Actinopteri > Cypriniformes > Xenocyprididae > Zacco > Zacco platypus. The sequence goes on from CM076069.1 coordinate 4,948,535, forward strand.
TGCAGTGATATGCAATATCCAGTAACATTCACAAAAAGATGCGGGGGTTCCCCAGGCAATTCCGGGGATCCTCCCTGTCTGCCTCGAGTTGTGGTGCACATGCCCACTAATAACCTGGGTTCTTTGCACGATTCATTATTCATTATTAGCTGTTGTTCCTTTTGTGCCCTTACGACTTCAGTGTCGGAAGAGGCTTCCCCAGTGTTGAGGGAAGAAATTTGTGTTCTCCGCAGCAAAGGGGCTATTCAGGTGGTTCCACAAGGGAAAATGAAGGAAAAGGGTTTATAGTAGTTACTTCCTCCTCCCATTTATGGCAGATGAACGAGACAGTACAAGTTCAAAATGCTTATAGTACGTCATCTGCTATTTTCTCTGTATCCCTGGGAATGGTTTACATTGGTGGATTTGCATATTTTGCAATATCACAAACCACCCAGGGCACAGAAAATTCCTGGGGTTCTCCTTCGAGGAGACTGCATACGAATTTCAGGTTCTGCTCTTCGGGCTATCCCTAGTGCCGCACATATTCACGAAATGCACAGAAGCAACATTGGCATGAGAGTGTTTGACTTTTTAGATCACCTGCTCCTGGGAACAGTGTTGCAAACTTATCTTCTATTTACGAGGACTGGGAGTCTAAATAATTCTCAAGAAGAGCTCCCTGGTCGGTGTCAGTGGATTTCGTATCTAGGTTTAGAGATAGATTCAGTACAGAACACAGCTATGCTGTCAGTACTGAGGGTCAAGGATTTTCACAGCTGCCTAAGCCTTTTTCAACTGGGCAGGCGAATGTGTTTTTGTACAGTATTGAAACTGCTACGGTTCAGGGCCTCAACGATAGCGGTCGTTTGGCTGGGACTCCTCCTTATGCATGCGTTCCAGAGATGGGCACTGAGCTCTGGTCTGAATGCCACGCGGCACTTAGACAAATGACAATAACGACTTTGTGCTCTGATCCCCTGGAGGACTCCGACCCTGCTGACAGAGGGAATCCCCCTCGGTAGGGTTAAGTGTATGCAGGGACCTGTTGTCCCAGGTAGGGGGGCAGATTCTATACCCTCGGCTGGAAATGTGGTCTATATGGGCCTACCCACTGAGAGGGAGAATCTGATGGACGTGATGTTGTGGCCACGATACAGAGCATTACGGTGCCATTGATAAGGGGGCTTTATGCGTTGAAGAGGGAAATATCTGAAGATTGGTAGGGGCGAAGATCCTTATTGCCATTTCAATGCCCGAATGCGGGAATTATGAGTTTTCTGCTGGAACTATTGGAGGAAGGTTAATCCCATTCCACGTTGAAAGTTTACTTGGCGGTCATTTTGGCCTGTCATCAGGGCATTAATGGTGTTGCGCCAAATTTGCACCCGCTTCCCGTTTGGTTCCTGTTGGCCTGTTACAAAATTAATAGTGCCATCATGGGACCTCATTGTAGTTCTGGAGGCTATATGTGAACCTCCATTTGAGCCTTTAGACGCCTTGGATCTAAGGATGCTGTCTTGTAGAAAGCCCTGCTGCTGGTACTGGTGTCAGTGAAATGCGTTGGTGATCATTATGCACTGTCAGTGCATCCCTCATGTATCCAGTTTGCGTTGGATGGGTCAAGTGTGCTGTTGCCTCCAACCACGTACAGACCTAAAGTCATGTTGGGGCCGTATAATGCACTCTCGCTTGAGCTGGCCGCCCTGTCAAATCTCTCTAGTGACTCGGATGAGGACAGTAGACTCCATGCGTTGTGCCCTGTGCAAATTTTATATTACATTGAGCTGACGCAGGCTGTGCGTTCTTCTGAACAACGTTTTGAATGTTTTTCCAACCTGGTTTGTGGGAAACCGCTATCTAAACAGCATCTTTCACATTGAATCATGGAGGGGATTTCTATAGCATTTACTATAAGAGAAAAGGGTTGGCTCTGCCGGCAGGGGTGCGTGCGCTTTTCCACAAGAGGCATGGCCAGTTTTTAGAGGAGTGTCTTTAGAGGACATTTGTGTGGCGACAAGTTGGACATCAACTTTTACCAACTAGATGTCACACGGTGGCTCAGTCCGTGCTTACCGCAGGACCTTAAAGCCAGGGGCTGTTTTCCCCCGAAAACATGGGGATATGCGGCGCTACTGGTCCTGGTACTGGTATATGTTTAGTTCAGTGGAATTTGCGGGGTGTAAATATATGTCACATAGTCATGTGTTGTACCGAGTGAACTGTGAAACCGAGTTATGGATATAACAATGAAGTCAATGAGCAGTCAATGAAGGTGTCTTTAGCAAATCACGCAAGAGCGCGATATCTCATAGTCATATGTTGTACCTCGTTTCCCTCCTTCTGGGAACAGCAGTTATATACATAATTCAACGTTTTGAGCGAAACATTCAGATGAATCAATGATTCAATGGCCCATTTATAAAGAGAGCCATTTACTTAATTCCTGAATGAATCAGCCGTTTGAACAAATCGAATGAATGAATGATTCAGTAACTCATTTAGACATTTACCACCACCTACTGGAAGTTTTAGCTTTTTATTTAGTTTTTTGTTTGTTTGATTTCATTATAATTTTCATTATAATTCAGTATAATTTCATTTCATTATAAATTATAATTCTCCCTTGTGTCGTTTCAAACCTCTATGACTTTTCTTTTGCGGAACATAAAAGAAGATATTTTGAGGAATGGTGGTTACCAAACTGTTTTGGTCTGTAAATATATTTAAATACCAATTCAGATTCTGAAAAAAATTATGGCCATTGTAACCTAAAAGTTTGTGTAATAAATTCTATGTTGAATCAAATAAAACATTTATTTCTAAAGCTACTTTTTGTAGTCTATTTTATGCTTTTCTCATTTAACACAATTAATAATGACTTTAAATGATCTTTTGGGGGTTTTCAGCTAAATTCGATGTGTGGTTAATTAGATTAATTAATAAGTACATGTAATTATGTAATTAATTAATTACATTAAATTACATTACATTAATTAGATTAAAATTGTAATTGCTTGACAGCTCTAATGTTGCATTTTCCAATGAGCATTCATTGGAAAAACATCTGACTATCTGTACAGAGTCATATGATCCATATTTATGTGGAAAAAACACCACATTTTAAATTGGTTTTAGACTTTTGGACCCCACTGTAAACTATTACTTGATATATAATTGTTCAGTCTGTGATATATTTTGGTCATATAAGATTACCATCCACCTCAATTCACTTAAATGTAAATGTTTTAAGGATGTCTGAATAATAATAATATTCAGCATATGTTCTGCTTGTTCAAACAATTTTTTTACATGAACGAGAAATGTTGTTCTTGTGTTCACCTTTCTCGGTTCCTGTGAAATAACAGTCGTCTTTATTTTGTTCATAGTTCTAATGGAAAGTCTGTGTCATGGTCTGAACCAGGTTCAAGACATCCTCCGAAAGGGGAACACATGTGGCACAGACTGTCTGTACATGTGAAGAGGCAGGAAGCCGGATCCAATCAGACGGCTGTCATCAAACCCCTAACTAATACCTACAATAACCCAGGCATGGAGTTTTCCGATTTAAGCACCAAGACTCTGTACAATGTTGCCGAGGAGGATGAGGGCGACCCGATCAGATACAATCCCTCGGGCAGCCCTCCTCTGATGGCTCTCAGGCAGTCTCCTGTCAGCAAGCCTATGAAGGAGGTGGGCGCCGATTTGACCTTTTACACTCCCGAGCAACACGTGCCACAAAAAAACAGTGTTCTCCCCCAACATTTTATCGCAGACCACCTTCAGCAAGAGGTGATTAAGTTCAGTTCCAACATGCCCGATCTGGATGAGATCATAAGCCTGCCTGAGCCAGGCGACAGGGTGATGCTGCCGCTTCAACCCCAAATATTGCACCCACATCCGATTTTACCCTTGCAACTGGGCGCTCACCCAGACGAGCCTGTCTCCCCTTTGGAGGAGGTTGAAAATGAGCAGTTTGGACTTCTCCATGGCTACATGTATGACAATGCACAGATCCATGATGAGGAGGATTTGGATTTAGTGCAGATCAAAATGGCAATGGAGGACTCTCTGGCTCTGATGCCACCTTCTCCGTTTCGTGATTCTCTCGGCTCGGGCAGCCCCATTGCCAACTCCCCGGTGTCCGAGTCCATCTTATGCACGCCGCCGAGTTTGACGTACGCGTCCGTCATTCTCAGAGACTTTAAGCAAAGCTCCTCGACCCTTTGAAACACATTTATTTTAGAAGATCATGTCAGCTAGCTTTGTGAAACGATAGCTACTCGTTTGTACAATGATGTGACGTAAGTTGCCTGCACTGGAGAGCTTTAATATTGTATTTGTTTGATAGCAGAGCATTTAAAGAGACTGTATGGAAATGGATTTTTATTGAACAGGGTCCAAAATTAACAAGTGCCATATGCAAGTCCAATTTGCCAGTATGTCTTTTAAAGTTTCACATAGACTTGGAAAAGCTTGTGTACATTTACATTTATTTTCAATGTTTGTTATTTTAGTATCATTGGTACACTATTCAATTTTTATTAATACTTTGAATACGTTTTCAGTTTTAAGTTTTAGTCTTTTTGGTCTGTGTTTTTTCTGTATAGTTTTTATTGCTCTTCATTTCTGTTTTAGTTATTTAGTACTTCAGGTTGAACTAAATGAAAATGAGAAATGTTGCCTTGGCAACCAGCTGAAATAAAGTTTACATTTTTTTTATATATTTAATTTCAGTTAATAATGAAATTTTACGATTACAGTTTTTATGGTTTTAGATTTAGTTAACGATAATAACTCAGAAATGAAAGAAGAAAAAAAGCAAAATTCTGTTTAATAGCATTTTCTCAATTCACTCACAATTGACCCTTCGCAAAGACCCGCCCCCTTTAGTTACTGTTGCTATGTCCGACAAGCCATCCGCTCTCACGCCACACATCATGTTCTCACGAAGTGAAAAATACATCGCGGAGCATAGAGGACACTGACAACACATCGACAGACAAGACAGAGGAGGTTACTTTTGATATGAAACAAAGTTTCAAATTTCAAATATTGTAATTTTTTTAAGAAGTTTAAACATTAAATGGCGTATAGTGTCTCTTTAATGTGTCGTGAGAGATTGCTGTAGATCCTTCAAGCGTCATCTCTTCATACTAGTTTATTTATAGCATCAAATAAACATGAATGAACATCAGAAGGAATGTTGTTTCAAGCACGGAAAGACGTGAGTACACACAATTTTTCAAGTTCAAGTTCACCAACGTTAATCTACAAACTCTCCTGACTGCTTTGTCGGACAAAATGGCGGATTCGGGGTTATGATTGGTTAGATCGCCTGTCAATCAAACTGCCGGTGAAGGGTCAATTGGCAGGTGTGGCAAAAAAAGTTAATTTTGGACCTCAATGTCAATGCTGGATTGAGTAACAGCAGAAACCCAAACATGCAGAATCCCTTTGATTTCTGTCACTATCACTTGCTTTAGTATGGCAGCAGTAGTTGACATGAAACCAACACCAGTCATAGTAATGCTGTATATTCTGCAGTGATTATGCTTTTAATTATAGATCAAATCATCTAAAGGACTAGAAGGAAATAATCATTGTAGAAAAAACTGAAGATTTAGAAATTCAAAAAAATGTGCAGCAACTCTTATAAGTGACTATTTAATGTGTTTAATGTGTTTTATACAATCAGTCTACATGACTTTTATAAGCTACATTTTAAAACTGAGACTATATTAAAGAAACATGATCATTAAACAGTTAAAGCATCATATCATGCAGCATATGTATGCTGTAAAATAAGTGTAGATAACCAATGCCTACAAGTACAATGTAGCAATAAATGTATAATGTTTAAGTGCCAATGTCAATAGCTGTATTTTTCCATGCTGTGTTATTTTTAATGTAATTTTTGTATAGTTGTGTTTGAAGTACGATAGAAAGTGTATATATAAATTTTCTTCCATTTATGTGATTTTTTTTTAAAGTAATGAAGTATTTGTGTGTATATATATATATATATATATATATATAACTTAACTTTGGATTAAATGGTCATAACTTAAAGTCAGAGTTTGTATTATTGCATAGACCTTTTCAATAGACTTTATTGATTGTTGAGTTTCAATGCCTGTATTTAGTAACTGTTGGTTGAATGTTTTCATATCAGTTCCGAATACTTATATGCTTCATGCAGTCAGTGTTAATGAAGATTCTAGAACCCCTGCTCAACAGGGCCACCGACGGCAGTTCCACCAGAATGTATCATGAGTCCTCATATGTGTGCTGCATAACTGTAGACCGTTATATCCTCTTATTGTTATGACCATTTAAGTCCTGTATGACATGATGGTTACTAAATCATTATAGAATTTTAACTTTTTAAGCAATTATAGAGAAAAGTATTGTAACTTATTAGAAATGATCTATTGTGCTGTAAGTTTTCCTTTTATCTAGTGCAGTGTGTTTCTGAGCTTGTCGGATTGCATATATAGTCTTGAAACTATAGCTTTAAGAGAACATTTGTGCTATTATATTTTTTTGAAAAGAATCATCGCTGTTGCATACCATATATAGCCTACATGTTTCTATAGATCAATATAATTCTGCAATATTTGTCAGAAATTGCTTAGCTTATCATTTTATTGTGCATGTTTTATTGGGTTTATGATAAATATTGTACATATTGTAAATAAGCTCTCAGGGTTGTTGCTGCAGTAGGTGTTTAGTTAATAATTTCCCAAAATGTGACTAGTTATTGCTTTCATATGACTGTGTTAAAGAACTGTCTACAAAACCTGTCCGTGTCACTGTCACTTTATGCACGTTTTTTGCATTTGAAACACTCAAAATGGCCTTTTATGTAAATTCTTTGTTTTATCATTTTAATGCTGGAAACTGTCTGTGTTACGTAGTTTAAAACCAGACCGGGATTTCAACGTCAGAATAAATCTAAACTGGGTCATTTGTTGCAGATGACATATGTTATAACAAGGAAAATGTCGGGAGACTCGGAATTAGGATTCACTGAACATTTATTTAAAGTTTTAGTGATTGGAGACCATAAAGTTGGGAAAACCAGCTTTATTAAACGATATGTGAGAAATCAATTCTACGACGAGTTGAAAACAACTATAGGTGTGGATTTTTCTATGAAGGTGATCGATTGGGACAGTCACACGCGAGTGAGATTGCAGCTTTGGGATATAGCAGGTAAGTCGTATTTTAAACATGAAAATAGTTTAATACATTTTTACTGCATTTGATTTGTCATAATAGATCGTCAATGCATAAAACAGTAACACTTTACAATGAGGTCTCATTTATGTAGTTAATGTACAGTATTAACTAACAAGAACTAACAATGAGCTATACATTTGTCACAGTATTTATTAATAATTGTTAATATTAGTGAATAAAAATGAAGTTATTGTTTTTTCATGTTAGTTCATAGTGCATGAAAAAAGCAAATTTTGATTGTAATAATGTGCGAGTAAATGTTGAAATAAACATTAACTAAGCTGTAGAGGTATTGTTAATTCTTAATTCGTTAAGTTAACTAATGAACCTTATTGTAAAGTGTTACCCATAAAACTAACATGTTGACAATGCATCTTGAGTAAAATGGAGCAGAATAGGATAGAATTTACTTTGACCAAAAAAAAGTTTTTTAGTACCGTTGTTCCGAATGAGGGGTAATTCAGTTTCATTTTCATTTTCATGCAAGAAACTGGGGGATTTGGACCACAGTTTGCTTTAAAAATGTTTGTTTGTTTTCTGCGGTTGTTCATTAGGTCAGGAGCGTGTGAGGGGACTGAATCGTGTGTACTTCAAGGGATCCAGTGGTGCATTTGTTGTGTATGACGTGACAAACGGGTCAACACTGGACGGAGCTCTGAACTGGAAACATGAGCTCGATTGCCAAGTAATGCGGAAAAATGGCAGTCCAATTCCTGCTGTTCTACTGGCCAATAAATGTGATGAGACTAATGTGTGCCAGAGGAATGCCTCTCTTCTGGAGAAAATCTGCCTGGAGAAGGGTTTTATTGGATGTTTTCAAACATCAGCAAAGGTGACTGGATTTTTATCATACTAGTTTTCATATTTAGACTACATTTTTGATAAGAAGCCCAACCAGGGTCTTCTATCCCAGACTACATAATTTACATTCTTATACATGGTTACAACTTATTGTAAATACTTATTTATTTTATTTTTTGAAATGTCAAACTTTTTTTATATATGTTATGTATATATATATATATATATATATATATATATATATATATATATATATAGATTCATTTTTGAACTTTTATAAAATAATAAAGTACCCTAAAGTATACCCTATAAAGAGTAAAAGTACCCTTTTTTATTAATTTATTTTTTGTTGTATCTTACTACAAACTTTTGAGTAGTATTACAAAAAAGTCATCATGGAATTCCACAAATATTAAGCATCAAAAACCTGTTGTTTTTTTTGTTGTTGTTGATTTTACATTGATAATAATAATAAATGTTTCTTGAGCATCAGATCAGCATATTAGAATGATGCTGAAAATTCAGCTTTGATCACAGGAATGAATTACATTTCATAAGAGATTTAAAAAAAGTTATTTTAAATTGTAATAATATTTCACAATATTATTGTTTTACTGTAGTCTTGGTGAAAGAAAATGAAATTTATATATATATATATATATATATAATGTTATAGCTTTAGAAATCATGTTTTATCTATATTATTATTATTATAATATTGTCTTTAAGATGAATAAAGACAAATATAAAAAGTTGATCCAAAATGTACAATCACTACTTTTTCTAGCTTTAAAGGGTTAGTTCACCAAAAAAATGAAAGTTCTGTCATTAATTCCTCACTCTCATGTCGTTCTACACCCGTAAGACCTTCGTTCATCTTCGGAACACAAATTAAGATATTTTTTGATGAAATCCGATGGCTAAGTGAGGCCTCTATTACCAGCAATAAAATTAACAGTTTCAATGCCCAGAAAGATACTAAAACATATTTAAAACAGCTCATGTGAGTACAGTGGTTCAACTTTAATATTATAAAGCGACAAGAATACTTTTGTGCACTAAAAACACAAACTAACGACTTTTCAACAATATCTAGAGATGGCCGATTTCAAAACGCTGCTTCGATGCTTTTGTTTCAAATCAGTGGTTCGGTTCGTGCATCAAACTGCTAAAATCATGTGAACTATTGAAATTTCGAATCACTTATGACCTAACGAAGCCTCGTTTACTGAAATCACGTGACTTTGGCGCTCCAAACCACTCATTCGAAACAAAAGATTTGTAAAGCTTCGAAGCAGTGTTTTGAAATCGGCCATCACTATATATTGCTGAAAAGTTTTTTTTTGGCGCACAAAAGTATTCTCGTCGCTTTATAATATTAAAGTTGAACCACTGTACTCACATGAACTGTTTTAAATATGTTTTAGTATCTTTCTGGGTATTGAAAGTGTTAATTGTCTTGCTGGTAATAGAGTCCTCACTGAACCATCTGATTTCATCAAAAATATCTTAATTTGTGTTGTGAAGATGAACGAAGGTCTTACGGGTGTAGAACGACATGAGTGTGAGGAATTAGTGAGAGAATTTTCATTTTTGGGTGAACTAACGCTTTAAAATAAGATTTAACCGAGTTTTGCATTATGCATCTACTGTGTTTGTTTTAGGAGAACATCAACGTGGAGGCAGCTGCTAAATTCCTCGTGAAGCACATTCTCCAGACCAATGAGTCAACGCAAGAAGAAGAGCAGCACAAGCAGATAAACCTGAAACGGCAAACAAAGATAAATTCTGCCTGCTGCTGATTTTACAATCCAACTCTAGTATATCATTCTTCCTGTACAGTATATCATTTTGAAATTTGTAGGTTTTATGTATTTTCTTTTATTGTCAATGATTAATACTTGTCTAAATAATTCCGGGGCCATGAACGAGTATGGTGAGTATCTAATAAATCCCCCTGTGGCAATGTGTTTTAATTTCCACTGCTAACCCACTACATGCTCACTGGCTATTAAATACATCAGCATGGAAGACATTTCCTCAAGTGAACAGAGACGCTGTCAAGATGCCAGATTCATTATGTTTCTCTCTTCAGAACGGACTGTGCACAGGGACATGGCCTATATTTTTCATATATAACTGTCAGTTTGTTGTCTTTGGAAAATAGCAATAAGAGAGAATAGGTTTAAGATTAAAAAAATTTTTTTAAAAATGTTGATGAAAAATAAATGTAACTTCAGGGTAAAATTCAAATTTTTCATCAGGGCTGCTCCAATTTCCCATCCAGCGTAAATGCCTCAGAATATAATCAGATCGCATGCTAATAATTATCGCACAAATAAATCAGAATTTCCATTTCAGTGCATCATTATTTTCAGACATTTCTGCAAAGTGAGAAAACAGGCTCTAACATAGCCCTGCTTTATTTTATTTATCTAATTTATTAAATGATAAAATATAGAAGTGAAATATCCCTCATGCAACGATTATCCAGGTCAAGGGAGCGTTCAAACACACCAGCATGATGCACAGCTTCCATACACAATGGCTGATGTCACAGAAATAGGAAACGGTTCCGAGCGTGACCCATTTTTGCCGTGCATTTTTGAGGGAATGTTAAGAACTCCGGCGTTCTGATACTCCCCCCAGAGATCTGTACTATATTGAGCAAACAATACTGTGTTGAAGCCTCCATACCAGCCTGAACTGACTGATGACAGTCAGTCGCTAGCAGATTCTGTATTCTGTGAATGGAAGAACGGGTTTGAATGCGTTTATGTGCTCGTACACAGCCGTGCATCTAGTAGTACAGCTCTGATGGTGCGCTGTGTGCGCGTTGTGTTCCCTCGGAGGCAAAAGAAGTGTTCCCGTCTAGGTCGTAAACGCTTCCCATCTGTTAGCTCTGCCAGACAGGTTGTACAGGTGTAGCGCTTTTACATTTCTTGGCAGATTTCCATGGGAGTATTGTAAGCAAACGAGAAGGCACTGTTGTGTCATTGTGTTTTGATGAAGATGAGCTGTGACTCATTGAAAAATTCTGTACAAAGTGGATTGTGTATTAATTAGCTTGATAATAATAGGAGGAAAATTATAGAGTTTTAGTTAACAAATAAACAAATTCTGAAAATGAACATACACTTTTAATTATATGGTTAAATATGGATAAATCACTGTTAATGTGTGGTTAAAAATGAAAAATGTGGTGGTTGCCAGAACTTTGTAAATATGTGGCAATGTTTCAGGCGTTGTGGGACTGTATAATTATTACTCTGTACATTAAACACAGTAAAATGTGACATTGAAACACGTGCAAATGCACTCGGATATTCTAAAATGTGTTTAAAAGGGTAATCTGAGATGCTTTGAAACTTCCCATTGTTTCCCAGATATTTGTGACAGCTGGATAATGATCTATGAAATGATTTTATGGAGATTACTCACAAAAAGCAATTTCTTTGTGAAATTTTGACTTTTTAAGATTTAAATAATTTCTGATTCTTCTGTGATTTCCAGGCTTGAAATTCACAGTTTTCTTGTACTACACATGGATTTTCTTCTAAAATTACCAGTTGCCATCCTCTGTCTGTCCCTCATTCACTCACTCACTCATTACTGTCCTGGACTCATTCTGGTCTCACTCATTATTGTCCTGGTCTCATTCTGGTCTCACTCATTACTGTCCTGGTCTCAATATGGTCTCACTCATTATTGTCCTGGTCTCATTCTGGTCTCACTCATTATTGTCCTGGTCTCATTACTGTCCTGGTCTCAATATGGTCTCACTCATTATTGTCCTGGACTCATTCTGGTCTCACTCATTACTGTCCTGGTCTCATTCTGGTCTCACTCATTACTGTAGTGGTCTCATTCTGGTCTCACTCATTACTGTAGTGGTCTCATTCTGGTCTCACTCATTACTGCAGTGGTCTCTTTCTGGTCTCACTCATTATTGTCCTGGTCTCATTCTGGTCTCACTCATTACTGCAGTGGTCTCTTTCTGGTCTCACTCATTACTGTAGGGGTCTCATTCTGGTCTCACTCATTATTGTCCTGGTCTCATTCTGGTCTCACTCATTATTGTCCTGGTCTCATTCTGGTCTCACTCATTACTGTAGGGGTCTCATTCTGGTCTCACTCATTACTGTCCTGGTCTCATTCTGGTCTCACTCATTACTGTCCTGGTCTCATTCTGGTCTCTCATTACTGTCCTGGTCTCATTCTGGTCTCACTCATTACTCTGGTGGTCTCAATATGGTCTCACTCATTACTGTCCTGGTCTCATTCTGGTCTCACTCATTACTGTCCTGGTCTCATTCTGGTCTCACTCATTACTCTGGTGGTCTCAATATGGTTTCACTCATTACTGTAGGGGTCTCATTCTGGTCTCACTCATTACTGTAGTGGTCTCAATATGGTCTCACTCATTACTCTGGTGGTCTCAATATGGTTTCACTCATTACTGTACTGGTCTCAATATGGTTTCACTCATTACTGTCCTGGTCTCATTCTAGTCTCACTCATTACTGTAGGGGTCTCATTCTGGTCTCACTCATTACTGTAGTGGTCTCAATATGGTCTCACTCATTACTCTGGTGGTCTCAATATGGTTTCACTCATTACTGTACTGGTCTCAATATGGTTTCACTCATTACTGTCATGGTCTCATTCTAGTCTCACTCATTACTGTAGGGGTCTCATTCTGGTCTCACTCATTACTCTGGTGGTCTCAATATGGTCTCACTCATTACTGTCCTGGTCTCATTCTGGTCTCACTCATTACTGTAGTGGTCTCAATATGGTTTCACTCATTACTCTGGTGGTCTCAATATGGTTTCACTCATTACTGTAGGGGTCTCATTCTGGTCTCACTCATTACTCTGGTGGTCTCAATATGGTTTCACTCATTACTGTAGGGGTCTCATTCTGGTCTCACTCATTACTGTAGTGGTCTCATTCTGGTCTCACTCATTACTGTAGTGGTCTCAATATGGTCTCACTCATTACTCTGGTGGTCTCATTCTGGTCTCACTCATTACTGTGGTGGTCTCAATATGGTCTCACTCATTACTGTAGGGGTCTCATACTGGTCTCACTCATTACTGTAGGGGTCTCATTCTGGTCTCACTCAGTACTCTGGTGGTCTCAATATGGTCTCACTCATTACTGTCCTGGTCTCATTCTAGTCTCACTCATTACTGTAGTGGTCTCATTCTAGTCTCACTCATTATTGTCCTGGTCTCATTCTGGTCTCATTCATTACTGTCCTGGTCTCAATATGGTCACACTCATTATTGTCCTGGTCTCATTCTAGTCTCACTCATTACTGTCCTGGTCTCATTCTGGTCTCACTCATTACTGTCCTGGTCTCATTCTTGTCTCACTCATTACTGTAGTGGTCTCAATATGGTCTCACTCATTACTGTCCTGGTCTCAATATGGTCTCACTCATTACTGTCCTGGTCTCATTCTGGTCTCACTCATTACTCTGGTGGTCTCAATATGGTCTCACTCATTACTGTAGTGGTCTCATTCTGGTCTCACTCATTACTGTAGTGGTCTTATTCTGGTTCATCATGCAAACGCTGAGCCTGAAGGCAGGTTTATGCTGACATGGTGTGTATAGGAGGGCAGATATTTTTACTCTCCCATCTGTTCCACACTGTCCCATAGTTTTACTTTGTAGCGTCCTTGGTGTGCGTCTAGGGATCTGTTCTACATACCACTTATTTGAGCCTATCCGCTGCAGTTGTTTACAAATAATGTGGAGTGAATACATCTGTCCTGATAAAGCAGAGAATCTTCATAATTGATCTCAGGATATAAAAATTTTACCATTTCTTTGGTAGTTTGTATGAAATGTGACTGATTCATACTGCTTGAAATGTTCTGCTCTGATGGATGCACATGCATTATAACTGTTTCTGGTTGCATTTGAAGTGGATATTTTGCTTAGAGGAAACGCATCAAAGAAAACAGCCTGTGTCCTACTTCAGACCTAGTTTCAGAGGCAGAGTGAAGGAATATTTGTGGGAATCCCTTGAACAATAAGCACAAAAATATTACATGTATAATATTTATTTCAAAAACTTCAGGATTCTACCGTCTTTATGGAGAGTAATTTTGATTAGCAGTGTCAACCAAGGACACATTTCTCTAGATATGGCTTTGGTTGCTTTGCCTAATCTGAATCATTAGGGTAAAATGTGTCAGTGGCTTTTATAGAATTATTTAATCAAAAAAGGTTCCATCTGCTAACATTAGTTAACTATATTAGTTACATCTAAAACTTAGTTTAATTTCTATTTTACTAATACATAACAAAAGTTTTATTTTTAAGTTTATTTAAAGTTTTATTATTTAATGGACCTGAGCGAAGATGAACTAAAAACGAAGAGTTTTATTTTTATTAACTAAAATTAACAAAGATTAATAAATACTGTTGCAAATGTACTGCTGTTAGTTAAAGTTCTCTCACTTACTGTTCACTGTACTCTAATCTCACTGAAGTGCCTTTCATAGGAAATCAATGCATGCTGTTGTGAATAATAAGTGAGGCATCTTCTCATAGGATAAGGACATGCAGTCTCATGAATAATTATGAGACACCAATGAGTCATCGATTTACTATAGTACAAGACAACATTACATCCTGTAATGTTGACACAAAGATGAATTTAAACCCAAAAGTTGAAAAAAAAAAGATTAAAATTAACTAGTTTTCTCCTACAATCAAAACAGATGGTAACATTGTATTCTATAATGTTCAACACACATTACTTATTAAAATTTAGTTTTAGGGTGACATGACTCTTATGTTAGTTAATCCATTAAACAAACCAATGGAATCATATTGCAAAATGTTACCCAAATTTGCTAGAAATTGCTTGCATGGTAAATATAGTTGATATATAAATAAATATATACAGACAGTGGGTATAGAAAAGACTCACCCCCTTTAGAATAATCACATTTTGTTGCTTTGCAGCCTGAAATGAAGATGGACAAAGTTTTTGTTTTATCCAGATATATTTACACAGTGCAACTTATAACATCCAAGTAAAAGAAATAACACCAACATGTCAGAAAAAAAGAAGTTGGAAAAAGGATCCCCCTCCCCTCCTAAAAATGACTTAAGTAAGGTGTAGCTAATCACCTTCTAATGGCACACAAAACCATTTGACTTTCAGCTGTGATCAGATTTGTACATTTTTCTAAATTTCATTTGATCAGCATGAAAAGAAATTTCCTGGAGCATTTCAGTGCTTGGTAGTGCAACTGAAGCAAATGATCAACTATGGGTAGCAAGGCACAGTCAAAAGATAATATAAATAAAGTTGTGGAGATAGATACAAAAAAAAAATTCAAAGGTTTTATCTATGCCTAGAAGCATAGTGGATTAGGATCCCTGGATTAGGACGTCGATCCAAACTGGATAAAAGAGCCAGAAGGAAACTGGCTACCAAGAGGCCTACAGCAACTCTGAAGCAGTTGCAGGAATTTATCACAAAGTTTGGTCATTGTGTGCATGTGACAACAATATCACAAATTTTACACAAATGTGGCTTGTATGGGAGGGTTGTCGTCCAAGAGGGAGCGGAGGAGTCGCCGCCGTTCGCTCTGGGCCGAAGGCTGCTGCCATACGCCATGATGGGGAGCAGCAGGGAACGGGGGACTCGCTGCCGGCTGCCCTCAGCCGGAGGAGCCATCGCCGGCCACCAGGGGGCGGAGGAGGATCGAACCGTCCACCGAGAATATAAAATTTGAGTAACTGTGTTTCATTACAGTTACATTTTTAAATGGGCGGTAAACAAATTACAGTTACATATAAAAAGTATTTTAGATTACCAAAGTGATTACTTTGAATTTTAATGTCATTAAAACATTAATGTAAATGTGACGGGCAATTAATGTAAACAGCAGCTGATGACAGCACATTTCTGTTCATAAGTTTCATACCGCTGCAGAATATGCAACATTTTAATAATTTTAACAAAATAAGAAGGATCATAAAAATTGCATTTTATTTGTATTTAGTACTGTCCTGAATAAGCTATTTCACATAACTGATACTCCACAAGACAAAATAACTGAATTTATAAAAATTGTCCAATTCAAAGAATTTACCCTTGAATCTTTACGGTCCTGTCATTACTGGATGATCCATGACTGTTTTCATGTTTTGTGATAGTTGTTTGTGAGTCACTTATGTAATAGTAAAAAACATAATTGTGATTTTTTGTTTCTTTTTTTCCTCACAATTGTGAGTTTGCTTCTCACAATTCTGACTTTTTTTTTTCTCAGCACACCGTTAACAATTTTCCTGTATCTTTACAGTACAGTACTGGCAGCACAGTTGCCAGCAAGTTATTGTATTTTCATATACAGTAAACGTACTGTAATTTAATTTACAGTACACAAGAAGAGTGCTGTAATTCTACAAAACAGTATTTTACTGTTGGTTTTTACAGTAATGTGCTGCTAAATCTACAGCGACATTTAACAGTGCAAGTTTTGCAAGTTATAAAGTCAGAATTGCGTGATAACTTGAAATACTGACTTTTTTCTTGCAATTGTGAATTTATATCAACTTTTTTGCTTGTATTTCTGACTTCTCTCAATATTGTGAGTTTATATCTCAGAATTTTGACTTTATAACTCGCAATTGCTACTTTATATAATTCTGAGAAAAAAAAGCCAGAATTGTGAGGTAACTCGCAATTACTTTTTTTTGTGTTACATACTTATTAGTATTCCAAAGTATTCTAAAGTATTTAGATTAAGTAACAAAGCTTGGGTAATGTAACAAAATATGTTACAAATTACTTTTTAAAGCATGTATTTTGTAATCTGTTGTGAAATACATTTTAAAAGTAACCTACCCAGCTCTGTGTGAAATATGTCTGGCTAAAAATCCATGAATTATTAAATGAAGTCCCAATTACAACTTACTTTACTGTGGGGTAAAGTGTGTCAGTGGCTCATAACAAAACATTAAATACTTTTATATTAGTCTCATTGTCAGTCCTCCATCAAAGAAATTTGGGGGAAAATTGTTCTCTGAATATTAAACCTTTACCAGTTTGTGAGTCTGTTTTGTGAGTCATTGTGAATAATTTGCAGCAAAATAAGGAATCATAAATCATTTACATATTCCCATCAACTTTCCCCTTTACATGACAGCGTAGCCTCTAAGAAACTGTGTCATGGGACACAAAAGGCACTGCATTTGTCTGATGGGTAAAGCGGCAGCTCCATGTGTGTGAGCAGATGGCTCTCTCGGAGAAGCGGATGATGACTTTGCTGACGTACAGAGCCTGAGAATCGCACAAGTAGGAGGTATGCTGGACAGAAGAGAATCCACAGGATGCTTGAAGAGCTGCGATGCAAGCGATTCTTATGCAAACCAAACACAACCTTTTAGCACTTCAGTTATATTTTTGTGTTTGGCAAGCTATTAAATGTAAATATAGAGAGGTTCACATTAAAATATGGGATTTTTATAAGCAAAAAGAAGTTTTAGGATAAAAAAAATAAGGTTTCACATAAATTAAATGTTTTAATTTTTGACAAACGCTCTCAAATGTTCTGCTGATAATATAATTTGATAATTAAGTCAATATCTTTTGTAACATAGTGATTGTTTTCTTTTCATTTAGTGTCCAGCACATCAGAGACTGGAAATGCAATGTACCTGGTGTGAACCTCATCCTTGGCAATGCTAATTTTGGGACGTAAGCATGATTATGGCACCATCTAGTGGATAAAACACATACTGGCCTTTAATTCAGTGCTATCAAGAAGCCCAGTATTCGTGCTGTCATAAATTAATAGTTTCTCTGACTTTGTTGCAAAATTCAGCAGGTTTGTCTTTTGGCCACAAAATAGCAGAAATGTTAAGTGGACAGAAATGCCTAAGTTGTGTCCACAGACTTATATAGGGTTCATAAACAATTGGAAAATTTTGCGGGCAGATCTGACCTGTTGAAAAGAGATGGTCTTCATCCCTCCCAGGATGGTGCCTCTGCTCCCTAGTAATATGGCAAACCGACCTTCACCAGAATTCCTGGAACCAGTTCCTAGGCTGGACCGAGTACGCAAGGAAGTCCCTCCATCAATCCACTACTGCACTCACTCCCTTCCAGAGCGTACTCAGTTACCAGCCTCCTCTATTCCATCTGTCGACTGCTGGTTCCGGGAAAGCGAGAGGGTCTGGGACACTGCTCACCACCACCTTCAGCGAGCGGTGCGCAGGCGCAAGATGACAGCTGATCTTCGGAGGCCCCAGCATACAACACGGTCAGAAGGTCGGGCTATCTACCTGGGACATCAGGATGCGCCTGCCCTGGAAAAAGCTAAGTCCCAGATACATTGGTCCCTTCACCATCACCAAACAGATGGACCCAGTCACTTACCAGCTTCATCTACCACCTCGGTATAGAATTCACCCTACCTTCCATGTCTCATTGCTTAAACCTTTTCACCCTTCCCCTGTTCCCGCAAAGCCTAGGCCCATCGAGGAACCTCACCTTCCACTTATCCTGGAAGACGGCGACATCTATGACGTGAAGGAGATCTTGGACTCCCGGCGCCGTGGTGGTCAATTGGAGTTCCTGGTCGACTGCGAGGGGTACGGCCCAGAGGAAAGGTCATGGGTTCCTGAGACGAAATCTTTGACCCCACGCTACCGGAGACCTTCCATGTCTCCAATCCTGATCGTCTTGCGCCGCGAGGAAGAGGTAGACCACCACGACGTCAGGATCCTCGGCTTCAGAAGTGGGCCGTGAAGGGGGGGGGTGATGTTACGGATCTGCCAGTCACAGCCAATCACAGCGCACATCATCACCGGAATTCTAATCATGCACACCTCGTTGATCCAATTACAAGCTGGCTTTACAAGCACACACCTCACTCCACCCCATTGTCCGGTCTCGTTTCAGAGAAGTGGACTCAAGTATGCTATTGATGTGGACTCCTAGAGACTCTAACATGGCGATCTCCATCTCCTTACCTCCCGTGTCTGCTCCAGCGTGTGTCTCCTGTTCTCCACGCCAACGTCTTCCCCCGTGTTCCTCTCCTGTGTTTGTTATATGTGTGAAGATTACTTACTGGTGTTCATGAGATGTGTGCGTCCCTCTATCTCCACTGCATCGGCTACCTCCACTCCCTGTAAGACAAAAGACTCTATCATTATCATCATCCACACCTTTATCATATCATCATGCTGCCAACTTACCTGTCTCTGCCTCACACTGCAAACAAAACAATCTCCAGTGCGAGTCTCCTTCCTTAACTCTGTGTGACTCATTGCGTGTATTTTGGATTACGGTTCTGGATTAAACCAATAAAGCTGTGTTTGAATCTTCAACCAAGTCTCTTTTGTAACACTATTCTAGGCATGATGTTTTAGTGTTATTTTAGCATGAAGATTTACCAGTATCTTATTTCAAATTCATAACTGTTTGTTGGTTGATCTTTCACAATGATGAAGCATCTGCTGAGATTTATCTTTGAAAGGTGCGACGTCAACACAAGACTTTTTTCTTATAAGCATCACCTATGCACAGACATCAATTTTACAAAACACAGTGATAATAAACAAATAATAATAAACTTTGTAACTTTGTAATAAAAATTACAAATTAAACCAACAGTGCTAAAAGTGAACCAAAAATAAGTTTAGCAGAACAGATAAACCCAACAAATGCATATATATATATATATATATATATATATATATATATATATATATATATATATATATATATATATATATGCATATATAATATATAATAGTAATATATATATATATATATATATAAAATTATATATTTTTATAAATATAAAAAACTCTACAGCATACCCTATTCATGCTGGGTACCTTCTTAGTACGTGCTGAAGAAATATAACACATGATATTGTTTGTTGACAGTAATTTTTGTATGTGGTCAGTAAATCAACAGTTTTTTTTTTTACAATTGTAAAAAATTTACAATGTGATGAGTCTGATCTTCAATCAAAAGAAACTAATTGCAAAACGTGAAAATAGTCGTAGATCATGGCAGGAAGGTTAAGACATTTTGTCTTATAAACATCTGTTATGTTAGAGACCGAGGAGCTCTCAGCTCGAGAGCAGCATCTGATGAACTGCTTGAAACTCATTGACAAGTGCACAACCACACGGGAGAACGTCTCGCTGTTTATACAGGCCTGGAATCAGCTCGGTATTTTGTGGGAGGGAAGAGATGAGATCGAAAAAGCACAAGGATTTCTGGAGACAGCTGAATCAATGTATTTGCTCTATATGAAAGAGGATGGTCAGCCACCACTGGATCTTCAAGACTTTTTTGTGCCAGAGGGAGAAGAATTATCCCAACAAGAGAAGATAAGAAGGTTTGAAATGGCTTATACGCACACACTGTATTACTTGGCTCAAGTGTACAAGAATCTGCAGGAGTATGAGAGAGCAGGACAGTGCTGTCACAGTATGTAGCACTCCTGAAAATGAGTGTACAATAATTAATGCGACAATGCTGGCGTGATGTCTTCACGTGTCTGCATTTTACTAGAATGAATCACAATCAATGACAGCATATGTACAATAAAGATATACATATAACACTTTCACCGGTATGAAGCCTCAATCACCTATACGACTTTTACAACATGAGATTGACAACGCAAACAGGTATTTACAATTCACACTCTCAGCTAAACACATGCGGCCCAGCTCGCCGTCCGGCGAATTACATTGAAATGACAAGACACTACCGCATTCACTCAAATGCAAGGCCTAACACACAGTTAACAGCAACTGCGGCAAACTAATGACCATTGATAGCTTAAAGATGAATTTATATAAACAGATAAACTAATTTAAACAGACTTATATATGTCTGGCCTTCGCGCACCCATGCTAACCATGTGCTTCACTGAACTCATAACACTTTTTATAAAGTATTAAATAACACATACAACTCGCTATATATATATGTTTGTAGTATATTTTGTGCATTCTAACTTTGTAGTTACCTGAAAATGAGTGTAGAATAATTAATGCGACAATGCTAGCGTGATGTCTTCACGTGTCTGCATTTTACTAGGAATGAAGCACATCACGCGCGCGCACCCTAACCCAGCGCACGATGACGTCACTCAAGTATGCCGAATGGGAATAATTAATTAATTTACTGAATGCACAAAATATAGTTTCCTCCTAACAAACACAAACAACGAAGGAAATACTATTTTACAATGATAGGAAAAAAATAACATTAATCAATTTTCAATTGCCTTTGGGAACTTAATCACCATATTACACAGTACACTACAGAGGCAACTGTTGCGTCATTTAATATGTATTTATTTAATTTAATAACTATATTTGCAGTATTGTAAGGGTAGGTTTAGGGTTGGGGTAGGTGTAGATGTTAATGAAACACAATTTGATAAGTAGCTGTCACGATTGTTAGCTAAAGTGCCTGTGAAGTCCACATGTAGCGCGTTTTTGAGTTTGCATGTGTTGTGAGGATTTGCAGCACATGTGTTGTCAAACTGATGATCACGTGTTTTTTTTTATTTGCATGTGCTTTTTTTAATTTGCATGTGTTTTATTATTCGCAGCGCTTTGAGCTCTCTCGGCCACCGTAATTTATACCTCATATTTTTAATTAATCAATATTTGTCATTACAATCACACTGGTTATTCCGTCTAAGTTAAATCAAACGAAGTAAAATGCGAAACTGGTACCAATAGCCAATCTCTCTGAGCCCAAATCACCCGTTTACGTTGCAAAGGAAAGTATATTAGCCTTGTTTTCACGTATTTTTGTGTCTAAACGACTTGTTCAAACGGGTCCAGTTTTGAACGCGACCGCGGCAGCCGTCATCCGGGAAACTGACTGCAAATGTTTTTAGGTGTTTGAGAACAGTCAATGTTCGTCTATTATAATACTTTATATCGGTTTTTGCTGACAGGCTCGGATCGAACATTATGGAAGGGATCCCCAGAGAGATAGACATTTTTGTTATCACATGATCCTTCAAACCTAAAGTTACCAGACTCCATTAGCAAACGCAGTAAATTTACTTCGCAGACCATCGTAAAAAAATATATTCAAACTCGACAGAAACAAAATAAAACTCACACAAACCATCTTGAATGAATCTTTTCACCGTTTTAACAATCACCAGGTCTGGTTTGGTCGAAATAAATAAATAAGTAATTCACCGAGTTTTGATTGAGATTGAAAATGTCGGAACAAGCGGGAAACAGTGAATAACACCTAAGTTTACTTCCACTGTCATTTCACACTAAAAGCTACGTACTCTATAGTGTAAAATACTAAAACCTAATAATAAAATTTAAAATTAACTTACCAAACTTCCAGATATCCACCGAGGGAAACGTCCAGCTATCCGTGAGTGAGCTGCTGCAGTTGTGCTCTGACGTCAGTAAGGGGGCGCTGTTTACAGCAATGCTGTATTATTACATGGCATATCACAGCCAAGTTACAGCTAGGTTACAGCAACACTAAAATGTACTGTAAAATGTTCCCGCTCAAACAAAATTACCCAGAATGCAATGCAAATTACAGTATTGTACTGTTGGTTTTTACAGTAATGTGCTGCTAAATCTACAGCGACATTTAACAGTGTACCGATCCCTATCTGAATTCTGACTTGTGATGCAGCCTGAATCATAAACAGATGTTAGTTTGTTGGAGTTTAGGTTCCTTGCCACTGTCATCTCTGGCTTGCTTAGTTGGGGACGCTTATTCAACAATATTATTTATCTGACTGTACTGACGCTGTTGTATGAGAACTCAACTGAGCTGGACGATGACAATTATTTATTGCCGAACTGCTTTATAGATGAAATGAACTCATTTAATAATTGATGACCTTTACAACAGAACTGAATCAACACTGAACTGACTTCAGCTGAACGAAAGCCGAAATCCATTATTTTCTTGTTATCACTATAAAGCTGCTTTGAAACAATCTTTATTATATAAATGAAGGTGACTTGACTCAAAATGTTAACTTAAATGTAAAAAAGTACAGTGGATATTACTTTGAATCTAATGTGACAAAGTAACTAATATAAAAATTACATTTGGATCCATTATAACTATATCATATACTGCAGTATTGCATATGTACAGTATTCTTTAGCATTTTATAATCTTTTATGCAACACAATAGTGTTGTATTGAAAAATACATCATTAAACACTTGAGATACTGAGAGGAGACCCTGGAGACTTGTGTTACCAAGCATCCGGAAACATCAGCCATTACAGTAGGGAAGTGCCAAATGTGTCTGCCCTAGGCTTCAATGAGAATATTTTGTACCCAGACTGAGGGCTCCCAGATGATCTGATAAACTCAGTACTGTGATCAGTCATGTCTCAGGGAAAAAACTGTTGCCAGAGATGATAATGTCCAGAAATTGAGTTAATGGGTTATACTTATTGTTGGGTATGCATTACTTGGTAATTAATTACTTTTCCTTTAAAAAAGGTAAAGTATGGGATCACTCTTAATTTTTTCTTCTGATGTAATTACATTAAATAGCCTATACACAGGGCTGGGTAAGTTACTTTTAAAATGTATTTCACTACAGATTACAAAATACATGCTTTAAAAAGTAATTTGTAACATATTTCGTTACATTACTCAAGTTTAGTAACTTAATCTGAATACTTTGGAATACTAATAAGTGTGGAACAAACACAAAAAAGGTAATTGCATGTTTTTATCTTACATTTTTGACTTTTTCCCTCAGAATTACGTGATATAAACTCGCAATATTGAGAAGTCAAAAATATGAGATATAAACTCATACTAAATTCACAATTGCAAGAAAAAAGTTAGTATGCAAGTTTATATCTCCCAATTCTGACTTTTTAACTTGCAATTGTGAGTTTATATCTTGCAATTCTGATAAAAAAAAGTCAGAATTGTGAAATGCAAACTCACAATTGTGAAGGAAAAAAAACAAATTGTGAGAAAAAGTTGCAGTGACCAGTGAATTATAAAATGACTCGCAATCAACTATCACAAAACATGAAAACAGTCGTGGATCATCAGGTCATGACAGGACAGTTAAGTTGACAGTATTTTTATAAATTCAGTCATTTTGTCTTGTTCAGGACAGTACTAAATAAAAATAACACAATTTCTATGATTCCTCTTAAAAGTATTAAAATGTTGATGAAACTTAACTCCGCTTTTTCAGACTGTCAGAGTCAGAGAATCACCAATTGCTGTTTAAATGACATTAAAATTCAAAGTAATCACTTTGGTAATCCATTTTGGTTCATCCCATTTATAATGTAACTGTAATGAAATACAGTTACTCAAATTTTGTATTTTAAATACGTAACTAAGTTAATTGTATTTCATTACTCCCCAACCCTGCCTATACATAGAACAATTCCATATAAACAAGAGTTGATAAAAGAGTTAGTTCACCCAAAAATGAAAGTTCTATCATTAATTACTCACCTTCATGTCATTTCAAACCCATAAGACTTTCATTCATCTTCACACAAATTAAGACCTTTTTAATGAGAGCTTTCTGTGCCTCCATTGACAACTACGCAACTACCACTTTCAAGCCCCAGAAGTATTCCATGTGGTTTAACCTCAATTTTATGAAGTGGCACGAGTGATTTGTTTGCGCCGAAGCTCACAGGCACCTTGTGCGCCTCAACTGGTCGAGGATGATATGGATTTAAAAAGTAATAAGTAATGCAATACTTTTTAGAAAGAGAAATTAGTACAGCAATCTAATTACACTGTTGAAGATGCGATTAGTAGCAAAGAATTAGTATAACCAAAATTACACATACAAAAAAAATAAATAAATAATAATTTAAGCCAAAAATAAGTAGATAAAAGCAACTCACAAACTACAAGATTCCATTTTGTGAGCTGGAATCTTGAATGAAATTTGTTGTAAATGTATGTAATTATAACTAATTTAATAAAACAATTAATATCTCTAAGGTTATATTGAACAACAGGCAGTTGCACTAAAACTTTCTCTAGTTGCCATCAAAACTGTATTACATTTTTGACAATTGGGTCTGTCAAACTAAAACCAGTAAAACCACATTCAAAAAGTTATAATGTAGTTTATGTAGGCCTATAGTAAAGTATTTTTCACTCATTTTCCAAATGCAGGCTTTAATGAAGCACAGAACGGTGTAACAGGCAGGGTCAAACGGTAGCAAATCGGCATGTCGGAGATAAGGCAGAATCATAAATAGTAAACAGGCGGGTGGGTCGTAGGCAGGCGTCAGGCAAGCAATAGTCCAATATTCCAGGGCAGTAAGTCCAACAAGGTAGGCAGCAAACAATCAATAAACGGAACAGACAGGCAGAAAACAAGACCGGGAAAACTAGACATGGACTAACGCTCAGAAATGTCAGTGGTTAGATAATCAAGACTTTGCGTTGGATGAATGTGTGTGTGGTGTATAAATAGTCTGGATAATTAGCTTCAGCTGGCTGGGGTGATCAGTGACAAGGTACAGGGCTTCTGGGAAATGTCGTGAGTGCTCGCTATGGCCCTCTGGTGGCCGTAGCGAGCACTTCAGCTGACGATCGTTACAGCTGGGGCAAATTGACCCTTTGCAAAAAGTTTGATTGACAGGCGATCTGACCAATCATAATCCCAAATCCGCCATTTTGTCAGGCAAAGCAGTCAGGGGAGTTAGTAGTAATGTTGGTGAAATTGTGTGTACTCACGTCTTTCCATGCTTGAAACAACATTCCTTCTGGTGTTCATTCATGTTTATTTGATGCTATAAATGAACTAGTATGAAGAGATGATCGGTTCACAAGGAGCTACAGCGATCTGTCACGACACATTAAAGAGACACTAGACGCTATTTATTGTTTAAACTTCTTTAAAAAATTACGATATTAAAAATGAAACTTCGTATGTCTGTCGACGCGTTGTCAGTGTCCTCTTTGCTCCGGGATGTACTTTTCACTGCGTGAGAACATAATGTGTGGCGATGGCTTGTCGGACAAAGCAACAGTAACTAAAGGGGGCGGGTCTTTGCGAAGGGTCAATTGTTACATTAATATCAGGGACAGCTGTCATGTGTGTTTTATGTTACATTTATAGGCTACAGTTTAAAACAATGAATGGATATTTCTATATGTTGCTGTTTCATGACTTGTCCTTTGTTTCTTTTGCTTCTAGTTCAATAGGCTTTAATTTACTATAGTACACTATATAATGGCAGATTCCCATTGTGGCAACTGCAAATAGTAAGAGAATGAGAGTTCAGAGAATGTTGTCAGAAAGGGTCATTGTGTGTTCAAATAACAACATATTTTCCCTGGACATTTAACAGTGGAAAAGCATGATTTTCTTTGTCTCCTAATTAAATAGTATTACTTTAATAGTAATATTAATAATAAATATACAATTTAAAAAATGTTATTTTTATTAGATATTGTTTGATGATGATGATAATAATATAATAAATAAATACTAAATAAATAAATAAATTAATTAATTAATAATAAATAAAATGGTGTTTATTTATTAATATTGTTTAATAATAATAAAAATCGAATTGTTTCATTATTATTTCATTACCATTCATTTTCATTGATTCATAACTGTATTATTATTGAATGTACAAAAGCAAAGTCGAGGAAAGCCATCACGGTGAGTCATAATTATCATAATTACCATCTAATGTTGGTACTGTTGACTTTGCTGAAGGTTATTATAGATAACTGTCATAGAGCAATCGCACTGATCCTGAGTCAGTGCGCCGCAGCGGCGTTTCTCCTGCACATCCGGGTGTCGGCTCGACAGCGCAGACTCGTCGCGGTGATTGCAGCGCTCTGCGTTTCCGCGTTAGCAGTGGGGGAACCAGCCGAGGGGAGGGAACGGAACACAGCGAGATTGACCAAATCTAACTGGATTACGCTGTCTGTGTCGCGCTTAAAATGAAAAAGAAGTGACATTTCGACCCGCGGGCCTTGTTAAGGAAATGAGCATGGGATTATGACATTCGCTCGGGCACGAGACTGGATGACAACACTGCCTGACATGTGAGACATCAGGACGAATACAACAACAGTGCGCTTGTGTGGCTGTCTCCGCCACCTTCTGTTTATGCTCGCTCTGTTGATGCACATTTTGCATTCGTTTTGCATTTGCTGGAGGTAATATGAAGAAGTTTAATATCAGGAAGGTGTTGGACAACTTGACTGCGGCGTCCTCTTCCTCCTCCTCCGCTGCTGCCGCGTCCCCTCAGTCGGGAAACAGGGAGAATGACATGATTCAGGAGACCCTGCAGTCAGAGCATTTCCAGCTCTGCAAGGTGGGATTAGTTACTGTGATCTCATTCAGGGGGGGTGAGTGAGGATGTGAGTGGCGCCAACTCGCCTCAGTATTCTAATGATATTTTAATGCGCGCGAGAACGCATATAAAAGCAGCTCGCCAACGGTCGATGCTTTTCAACTCAGTCGGTTAAATCACCCCACAACCTACTCGTTTTTAACACTCACCGACTGAAATAATCATCCACTGATCCACAGGTCGGTTCATCGAGATAAATCACTCGTGTGACGTCCGAATTGACAGTTGACTAATCGGTGGGGGTTATTTTAAGGCGAATTCATTTACTGTTTAATTACTTTTGGAACGAGAGAAACTGATTCGTTAGTATGAGGTAAAATGAGTCATTTTAAAATTTCTGTCATAGCGAAAGGCGTGTCAGTCTCGTCTGCCAAGAAATAATTGTGCTTAATATATTGCAATTTAATTCGGATTTTAGAACAGAATGGCCGCCTTAAGTGTGAATGGATGGTTTATGTTCTAATTCGCTTTCTGCTGAAAATTGAAGTAGCCAAACTAATAATAATAAAGCTGTAATGAATGTTATATATTAATATTAAAAAATAAGTGTTGTTCAATAATAATAACATGAAATTGTATTAAATATTATTTGATATTATTATAATTATTATTATATAATAAACATTTTTTTAAATAATGAATAGTATTGTTTTATTATTATTTAATTACCATTTTTTTATTGATATTGATTCAATAAAATGATATTGAGTGTCACTGTGAAAAGCCATCACAGTGAGTGATGGTGGATCTTCATCATAATCGTGTTACTGTTGATTTCCTGAAGGTTATTATGGAACAAGGGAAACTGATTCAAGTAGATTCAAGGTAGACTGAAGAACTCATTTCTGTCAACCTCTCTTGTCTGTTATAGAACAAAACGGCTCCTTTATTAGTGTGAATGGATGCTGGTTGTTAAAAACAAAGCTAAAAGGTTAATCTCTGAGTTAAGTCAGTTAAAAAGTGACCACAGTTTAGGTTTTTTTTTTTTTTTTGGGAGAAATGGGGACATTTCCTATTCAGTAGTCAAAATATTGAAATGTTTTTCATTTTTAGTGGGTTCCATTTACTATTATTATAATTAAAATTATTATGATATCTGTGGGTCAAACTGATTCACCAAAAATCATTGCTATTGCAAATAGCAAACAGATTAAAAGAGGATTGGGTCATTCTGTATCAACTCAAATTTTTGATTTTGTTTTTTTTTTCTGGTAAAAGACATGACATAAATGAAGAAGAAAGCCACCGATGTATATTTACTGAGTAATCCACTATTTTGTAGAGTGGTGTCAAGATGACCTAAAATTACAAAAGGACAATTAAGATACTAATTAAGACCCTCTTTCAACAAAATAGTGGATTACTCAGTAAATATACATCCATGACATTTAATATTTTGGCTTTCATCACTATTTATGCATGTCTTTCTTCAGAAAAAAATATTAATTAAAATCAAAAATTAGAGTCGGTAAGTTTCTGAAATTAGTTTATGAATTGATTTGACACAGAATAACCCTATTATAATACAATTATGAACTTATTAATGTAATAAATATGAGAAAATATGATAACTAAAACTATTTAACAATATTTTACCAATTTCTAATTATATTATAGTATTTTTGTTTTCATAAACTGTAAATATACTCTTTATAACAACTTTTTACCTTTTCAAATGTTATTTTAGGTTTGTTCTTTTGGGAATTACTGCGTTGTGGCGGCAGAACTTTAGGCAACGTTTAAAATTGTGAACCCTGTTATATAGTACACACAAACTTAAACATTTTAAGTATTGCTTAAACATTTGTTAGCACTGACTACTTTGAAACTGATAATGGTGGAAAAGTTCTCATCGCTAATAAAAAAGAAAGGCCTTGCTGACTTTTAATGTTTCATGTTTTGTGTTATTCCTTGTTTGTATTCCTCCATATGCCTTTTTGATATATTTTCCTTTCTTTGATCTTCAAGGACCATCAATCAACCTCATGTATATTGACATACTCAAAGTATATCATAATGAGTATGCACTGACATAAGGGTGTTTCTGCAAATACAATGCAACTAACATCGTGTTTTCTTTGCTCAAGTCTTTCAGAGATTCTTTTGCTGTGAATGATTGACATAAAATGATGTTATCTATCCTGCGTATTTACCAAAGGAAAAATTAAGTTGCCTAAAATGAAAAAAATGAAAAGTATTATTATTTTTTTTACTAACCTTCGTGTAGTGTTCCCAATGGAACACAAATGGAGAATTTTTGTGCATCTTCACATAGATCTTTTCCATATAATTACAAGCGCTTCATATTATGAGGCTGTACGAGGGACAGATTGGTTTATAGGATATTTACTGAAAATATTCGCTTTCAGATTTTATTATCCATTCCACGTATTTGAATTGGTGCATCGTGTTTGGTCACAGGGAGGGATATCAGCAAATAACAACTTAAAAATCTGTCAGTTTCTCTTTAAAGTGGCTTCAGAAGAAATTAGAATATAGTGCGCTTGATAGACGTTGACAGGATGTAAGAAGTGTAATTTTTGTGTGAAATATTCCTTCAATAATGCAAATCATGTTCTGCTTCACAGACACTGCGACATGGCTTTCCCTATCAACCCTCTTCCATGGCTTTTGACCCTGTACAGAAAATTCTGGCTGTTGGCACACAGAGTGGAGCCCTAAGACTGTATCCTTTTGTTATGAAGAGCTGGCAACATAGCTAGCCTAACTTACGTAGGAAAAATAAGTGTCAAATGCGGATGTGTTGTTTGTGTATATATAAACAAAGGCAGTCCTCCCACCCTTCTGTGGTGGAAGTATTGTTGCACGTAATTGACTTGTTCGAAGCATGTGCGGTTTTTCCTAACCTCCACACAAACATTTGATTATGTAAATTGAAAAATACAAGTAACAACATCCTCTGGCAAATCAGCTTCTAAGAGCCTTTCTGTTCCCCCAGAGGATATGAATATTTACCCTAGAGAACCATCATAGGAGCGACTGGCTCAACGCAACTAAAGGAAAAACCCCCAAGCTTGTGGGAAAATTATGTGAACATGATTGACATGCCTAGAAATGAACATGCTTGATATTATTGATTGACTGAAGGCAGATATAATGCAGAAATATGACATTAAGGCATATTTTATTTTGGTACTATAGTAAAACCATGTGACTCATTGCTTTTATAATATAAACAGCAGTATTTTGTTTTAAAAATGCATTTATTCTCAGTGCTGTTATGTCTTTACACTTTTTTTTATTCAGAAAACTAGTTATTGGGCAATGGCGAAATTCTCAGATATACAATGACCTGGCTGATAAATTGTGCATGTCTGGAGTACCTCCATTGCTTGACTAAAATACAAAATAAATATATAAACATTTCAAAAGTTGTGCTTCATATACTCAGTCATCAGTGAGAAGGTCAGTTGATTCCAGGCGGTAAAAATCAAAGCAGCCCGTTTCTCACATAGTCATGTATACGAGCAGCCTCATTTCAGAGGCACATTTCCTAGAAGCGGGGTCTTTATTCCTAGAGGAGCTGCGCTCATTAATGATATCCACTGTGGCATGAGCAGCTCTGTTGCCATATGTTGCAGAGCTCGCCTCATCATTGGTGCTCCCGACTGTCTGCCAGAACGCCACCTCGCACGTGCTGGAAACATCGCCGGTCCTGCTGGGCACGTCTGTTAGAGCCGCACACACTCGGCCAAGCTTATTTAGTCCAACTTAGTGTTTTCATCTTTCACGTTTCATCTATCCCACATCATTATTTCTGTCAAAGGAATGTGTGGTATATACTGGGCAACGAAAGAAATTTGTTGACTGATTCTGCTCGACACAAAATTTTGACCTTTTCACTTCATTTTTATATTGCTCTGCAGTGTGATAAATAAATTGAAAAGTTTCTTGAGTTCATCAATATAATAATAATACATTTGTTTAAAATAGGGTAACACTTTATTTGGATAGTCCACTTTAGACATTCATCTAGCTATAAGTAACTTTGCAACTACATGTCAACTAGGAGTCATTAGAAAATATCCGATTCCCTAACACCTATTTTGGTGATTTGTTATCACAACATTTTTTCTGATGTTAAATCAACATAATTAATGTAGTTCAGATCTGTTGATTAAACCAGTTGCCTTCATTGTATTAACTCAAATTTTTAATTTAAATGAACTCACAATTTTAAGGCAACCAGGTAACTTACTTTTTTTTAAGTTAAAACAACAATTGTTTTTTTACAATGTAAACAGTCTATTAACAGTCTGATGAGAGTTCACATGTAGTTGTCTATAGTTAGTAGAATGTATATAGAGGACTATCGAAATAAAGTGTAACCCCCTTTTTTGCTTGTAATGTACAGCATAGCCTACAGATACTTTCACTAGATTTGTTTTCATCTGCTTTTTATTACACATAGTTTGGTGGACAGTATTGAGCAGGATGTGGAATAACGTTGTTTAAATTAAAGGATTAAAATTGATTTTTAGTTCAAACATATTTTTAACTGATATTATCGTGTATTTTGCGAAGTACACCATTTCTGTGATGTATATAAATGGGGTTTGCGTATCAAACCGCCTACTCGCATTCATGATATCCTTTTCAAACATTACAATGCTCATGATAACTATTGTTAACTCTACAATAAGTAAATCCACTTCACCAGATAATTACTCTTAGACAGCGATGCCATAGAAATTATACACAACTACCGCACTAACTGAAGTTAAAACACAAAATTCTAAAGATGGCTACCTGCTGGTTTCTATAGGGTCTATATAATATAAGTTTTACCACCCATCCTTACTAAAAAAGGTTGCATGGTTACAAGGCCAGACGTGGTGTAGACAGATTTTAGTTTTGAGAGTGGGAGTGCGCTGGTATTGTGTTTTTGTAATGGTGTGCAGTAGATGGTCCATGACTTGACTGTATCAATGGCATTTTGTCATTGTGGAAAGTCACAAGCCACCCACCAGGTCAGTTTTCTCTGCTCTGTAGAGTTGAGTTGATTGGCTCAGGCCTCATTCTCAGCTGTTGCCTGGATGTGTTAATGTGCAGCAAGAGCTGATGGGCTTACTGTCATTCAGTCGATTGGGCTATTTATCAAAAGACAGGATGTATCGATTTGCCTCATTGCCCCCAGCATTGGGGAACACCGCCACAGCTCAGCAGACACAAACTCAATGAGGTGTTTACTAACAGTAAATATCTAATTTTACATGATTGGTCCCGCGTGTCTTAATCTGCGTGTTCGTATAAAAGCCTTGCAAGACATCCAGGAGGTTTGGTGGAGCTTCAGCTGTCTTGGCTTTCTTATAAATACTAGTAGCTTGTTGAAGTTTAATGAGTTGGGTTGTTTTGATTAAGTAATAATAACTCCAAAAAATATAGGTAACCTACAAAATTAAATTTCTTTGAAAGTATATATATATATATATATATATATTAAAAGTTTGTTTTTTTAGCAGGAAACTCCACATTTCATGATTCAGAGTTAATTCAGAGTCGAAATTATAAATCCTCGATCACTTTTAGTCATCTTTGACGAAACTCCCTTCAGCTAGCGTGTGTTTTTGAAGTGCCTAGCAGCCTTGTCACCTGACCTGAATACTGCGTACTGATTCACTAAAACCAACTTATCGGTTTCTGTACACAAACAACAAGGGCGCCTGTCTGTTTCTGCTGTAAAACGTGAATTCGCGATGCCTTGACAATGGACAAAACCTGTTTTTTTGACAAATCGGATTCAGGGTTCAGAACGTGGTATATGTGGAGAATAACGCATAGCAGTCAGTTAATTTTTTTTTTAATGTGGGGTTGCAAATTAACTCTTCGTTTATGCTTTATGAAATCTGAATCTTCTGTGTTTAGCACAAAAAAGATTTGTGCAAAACTTGAGTCTGAGTCGAGCTTCATATTTTGAGAAACCCTCCTTTGAAACACCACAAACCACTGTGGTTTACCAAATGAGGAAGTTTGTTTTAGAATGCAACTTTGTTTCATCTTTTTTTTTTATTTCACAGCCATCTCACTAAAGACTAAGACAGAGTACTGCTTAATGTTGTAAGGACTTTAACCAGTCAGGTGATGCTGTCATAGGGTTAAAAATCTTGTGACTGGCTTTCTGAGCCAGATCATTCCCCATACATGGCTTCCTGTTTTTATTTTGGAAAACTTAAAGTATTTTAGTACTTAAAGTAAATTAGATATTCTAGTTCTTGTTTTATATATAAAGTGAAGTAACTATAACATTCAGTGTTAACTGTGCTGCAAAATTTTGACCCTATGTTCATGATGATGAACTTCGTAATACACTGATGAATGTAGAATTAGTGTGTGAATGGTGCAGATTGTCTCTGCTGCTGTGGATTATAAGGGCCAAATGTTCCAATTTATACTTGGATAAAAATATTCAATACACTAAAATGCAAAACATTAAGCTTTCAGGTCTATCTTAGTCTACATGTTTGTCCGCAGACATAAATGATATCTCAAATGGCAGCCTTTGTTTGCTCTGTAGTAAAGTACTTGGCATATATGCAAAACTTACAATGTCAAGAGACGCGAATTTGATGTGTTTGCTTGATGTACCTGTATTTTAAATCAATAAAATATAACCGCATCAGCGCACCCACGAGGGCTTGATATCGTCAGATTGTAACAATGCGCTCAGTGTTGTGCAACGTGATTTTACCGAACAGGAGAGTTTCACTTTGATGTGAAGTAGTCACACTGCCAGCCGTTTCAACACACTGAAATGAAAACGAATTTCTTATAATATATGTTGCCAGCAGTATTTGTTGATTTTGCATTGCGACAGAAATAAAATGCCGTTTGTGCCACCAGAAAACACCACCTCTTCTGTTTGTGGAACATCTATTTATAATGATGTTATCTGCTAATACCATTACATTAAATGTGATTAGTTTTCATTGGTGACGTCATATGTAAATGATATGCGGCCCGTGAGAAAAAAGGGAAAAAAGGTTGAGAACCACTGTTATAGAAGAATATCTCAGAGATATGCTCAAAGTTCAATGCAAAGAGAGATATTTTCTTTTACAGAAATCGCTTTTTAAGAACTACAACAAACAGCTGGTAGGGACTACAACAAGTTTCTTCCTGGGTTGGTGACATCACTAACCCTAAAATTTACATAAACCCTCCCCACGAGAACACATAATAAAGGGGGGAGGCCATTTTACGCCGGACTGCTTCACAAACGAGGGTCAATTCAACGCTGGATTTGCACAGAATATTAACATGACGGCAAATGCTAGTCGATGAGTTGAATCAACTCCACGGCAACTACATAAATGTATCCACTAACCATTCAGAAATGTCCAGTTTCATTCTAAATGTTGTAACTTCTCTTAAAGTCTCTCCATCAGTGTCCGACTCCGGTTTGAACAATGTAAAGCGGAACACATTACTGACAATCCTCATTTGACTGCGTGAGATTCTCCAGCTTTGTTGTTGTTGAGCAACCGAAACACGAGGTGTTAAGGTCCTCTTCTGGAAAGGGGGCCACGAACAGCAGCTCATTTGCATTTTAAGGGACACACACAAAAATGGCACGCTTTTGCTCACACCCAATTAGGGGCAAATTTGACAAGATATAAATGATCTGTGGGCTATTTTGAGCTGAAACTTCACAGACACATTCTGGAGACACCAGAGACTTATATTACATCTTGTGAAAATGGGCATAATAGGTCCCCTTTATTATACAATGGTAAATTAAACCATTTAGGTGGAATTAGAAATGTTGAGAAACGTATCTGAATGAGGAAGTGCCACCCAGGAACTGTGTGCTGAAACCTGATATCATCTTCATTCCTCTACATTCTTATTTACAATTCATGCTCGAAGAATTTTTATTAGGCTTCAGCAGACTATAAATTGAATTGATTAGTGCTATTTTTAGTATCATCAGCGCTGTTTCAGTGTTGATTGCCCTGTGATCTATGACCCGCTCTTCTCTGCTCCTCTTGTAGGCTGGTGTTGGCAGCATTCTACTCCAAGTGCTTTAAATAACGGCAATTTGAGACTCCTCCAGTTTGTTTAAGGCACCCAGGGCCTGTTTGATTACTGTTCTTAATCTTATTTGGACAGATCCTATCTCTACTTTATCACTCTGAAACCTACTAATGGCTCAAGTTCCACTTGGAGAGGGAGGCAGAGTGCAAGCCGTGGAGTCAAATAGCTCTATAATTTTATGTTGTTTTTTTTTCATTGTGCAAAGAGCTTGTCATTAGTGTGCTATGTGTATATCTGTTTTCAGAAGCATGTTGAAGGATGCAAGATTCTGCTGTAGACTGGTGGATATTAGATATTAATATTTTTAATATCTATCTAGCAGTGTCCTAGCAACCATTCAAAGCACCAAAACAGCTACCTAAAGATGCCATTATCTGTCTGTCTATTCCTGCGTCCCAGTTCGCCTACTTATAATACGCCCTAAAACTATGTACTGTTTTTGTAAAGAAAAAGTCCATATTTGGGCTGTGCAATATGGACAAAATAATCACATTGCGTTTTTTTTAATGAATATTGCAATTGCGATTTATTTTGCAATTTTGCTTTCTCAAACATGCTACATTCTGAATGTATTCAGTGGACAAGAAGTACATAAAATGTTTCACAATGAATAACTGTATTAACAGCTTCATAAACAAAACATAAAATAAATTAAGGTTAACTTACCTAAATTCCCGTCATAATAAGTAAACTTCAAAATTGTATTTCAGTGCACACATTTCACAATGAAGTAACATACTGTACCGTAGGATTAACTGCTTGATACACAAAACTGTAAAAACAGACAACATAAAATAAATTAAGATTATTTCACCTGCTTAAACTCGGATTCAACGCCCGCCTTACATTTCTCATACACTTCGGGAATAGCAACTTGTGTGAAATAAGTGCGAGATGGCAGTATCTTTTGTCCAGTGTCTGAATCCAAAATTCTCTCAAACGACTGATGTTGAATTTCTCTTTGGTACCAAATCATTTTTATTCTGAACTGCATCCATATTTTTTCTTCTTTCCTCCCGTTCGCCTATTCTGTTCTCCCGCTTTGCTTTGTTCTAATTTGTGCGGCGTGCTGAGTGAGCTCTGATTGGTTAACATCTTAAACATGCGCATAATAACGTTGCAGTATTCTGAATTAAAATATAAATAAATTAATAAATAAAATTGCAGACTTATGTGATTTAGAAATTGCATGTGCTCAAATCGCGATTTTTTTGCGATTGCGATTAATTGCACAGCCCTAGTACATACTTTTGAGTGTCTAGCAGAGGAGTATGCAAGCTTTGGGACATACTACTTTGTCATAATTGCATCTTTAACGGACGCTCTGTCGCTTAGTTACGCAACCTGTAACCATTTAAAATGCCCTGTCAATCATCTTGTCATAGTTAAGCTCCTCCACGTAAAATTAAATTTACTTTTCTACCATTTCGGAGAGATATAGTACAATGCTGTTGCAGATTAAATATAATATGGATAACATGTAATAAATACTTTTTCGTCAGGTTAGTAACTGATTATTAATCACTCAAACCCCTTAACTGTTGGTCTCGCACATCCATCATATTTGTAGTTTTTTAAACACTTTTTATTAGTATTTGTAGTTCTGATCGAATCCTCATCCACAGCGCAATGTGTTGTGGGCAATATTAGCCGTTAGAGTGTGCACGGATCTGCACTTCGAAATCTAACCGGAAAAAGTAGACCATTTCTCAGAGTACTCATTTCAACATACTACGATTTGGGACAAACTAATTCTAATTTCAAATACTATTTAGGATGGATAGGGACGCAGCATCTGTCTATAATTTTAGCAATGCCCTAGCAACTGCCTATCAACACCTTAGCAACCAGAACCCTCTACAATGACAGTAAATCAGACCACATTTCACAAGAGGCCAATGGCTCATTGACAGAACTGTCACTGTTCTGTCCTGAACAGCGCTGCATTGTCATGAAAGTTCATTATTTTGCTCGTGTTTTAATCTAAACATTCAAGTGTAAGAAGACTCAAAAGATAACTTGCTGTGTGAGAAGTTTTGTGTGCGCCCACTAGAGCTGCAACTAACGATTATTTTTTCTGTCGACTAATCTAACGATTATTTTTATTACGTTTTTTAAAAAATTAATCTAGTGATCTTTTTTTACGTAAGAAGTTAGAACTAATTTAGCAGTTCATTGAGGTGTAGAAACACTGGGACACGCCATTATGTAATAATACGATTTGATTTTGATTAAAAATAAGCCACTTATGTGTGTTCGTCCAGTGGTAGACATTTGAACTTTAAAATGAAGAGTGTCAAACACTTTCTATACAGTCTTAAAGGAACTTTGATAGTGTTCAAGCCATTGAAAAAACGTCTCCTGAACCATGTATTTTTCCTCTTGCGCTGTCTGTTCAGAATTTAGCAGCCTTGGCTGGAATTTTGTCACATTGTAACGCTGGTTTGTGTTGAGCGGTCGGCGCTTAGCGAGCGCGCGGGGCGGGTATCAGGAGCGCGAGCAACTGAAACCTTGCACGTGCGAAAGAGAACGTCCGCGCACATCCAAATAAACTTCTTTGAAATGCAAAACTGATTTTCGTTCGCTCGAAATATTTTCTTTTTTGCGAGACGAAGATTTTCTCCTCAACTCAGTTCACACGTGAAATGCCCTTTTGCACGCTCAAAATATGATCTTGCGTGTGCAAAAATTTGGCAGAGATCCAATTCCATAGGTGGTACGCCATTTCTATTCTGCAAAGGGAACAAAGGACCATTTTTAATTTGGCCTGTTTAAAGTATTCCCATACTTTTGATAATCGTGGTCCAGGTGTTTGTGATAGAATGGAACTTTCTCCGTTCCCAGGAGCAGAAGCCACCATTACGCGAGATGAATGTAAACAGTGTGATGCGTCGACGCATTTCATGCACGTCGACGTATTTTCGTAGTCGATGTAATCGATGACGTCGACGCGTCGTTGCAGCACTAGTAGCCGGATCTGACAGCATGTGAATACTGAATTGAGCTCTTTTTCACGCCTTGCCATTCTTTTCTATTGTTAATATTTTGCTACTGCTTGTAGTTCAATTGTTTTTTACCTTATTTAATTGTGGACTGTTTACTTGACTTTAGTAGTGCTTGAAATGCATATATTATATGTAGATATTTCTTTGATTTGCATTGTTCTTGCATTCCATTTGAAAAGTCTGGGAAGTAAAATAAAAAAAATTACTAGCCAATGGCGAGTTTCAGTGTATCTGCAGAATGTTAAACCACCTATCAGCATCCTCAGTCTGTCTGACTGATGTGCTATAACCTCCAAACTTCAGCTTTCAGCCAAGACTTTGTTAAACCAACAATCAAAATGTGTGTTGTGAACTTGCTTTCTCTCTCTAGTTAATAGATTGTGTTTTTCATTAGATGTATTTGAGTCTCCTTTAATGAACTAATCAAGCGTTCTTGGTTAGAGAGAATTTTAATTATGCTCTGATGAGTTTTATTCTAGATGTACAACCTTGTGTTGTGCAAAACCTACATGTGTGTGGATAGTTCTCTGACTAGTCACCTTGACTGTTCTCTCATCAGCATTCATATCTACTCTCTGCTTTGCTTTTCTCCTCCTTGTTCTCTCTATCTTTTTAGAGCTGGTTTACT
Source organism: Zacco platypus (assembly GCA_038088235.1). Taxonomy (NCBI): domain Eukaryota; kingdom Metazoa; phylum Chordata; class Actinopteri; order Cypriniformes; family Xenocyprididae; genus Zacco; species Zacco platypus. The sequence goes on from CM076069.1 coordinate 4,987,644, forward strand.
GCCTTGTTGGCATTGTGCAGTTTCGAGTAACAAATGGCAGCGGTTGCAGGGACCGTTGACAAGTTTGTCTGCTTTTGCTGCATTCTAATCTTTAGCACTTGAGGCCTGTATTATTAGGGCATATAGCATGACAGCACCTTATCAGATTGCACGGCTGTTTGCTCTCAGCGGAAGCCCCTGTTGTTTGAAGTGAGTCATCCATTGTGGCCGGCAATATGACGCTTTAGAAAGTAAAACTTTTGTGTGGATTTCCCATCAAAAACGTTACTTAAACTGTGTTTCATGTAAATATCGAACATTAATTTTGGGATGAATCTCACGAAACCCGTCAAGAACACATCCAGGCACCTTTGTAGATATATAGATATATATAGATTAGCAAAGTTGTGCACTTTTTGTGTGTTACTCATTTTAAAGCTTCCCTGTTCTGGAACCCAGCTGGAATGTTTGTTTAATTATAGTGAATCCAGGTCCTGACGTTTTCACACATCTTTTCCAGCATTCATCTCAAGCCTGTGTTTAGTGGATGGTCTGTTTTAGTTTAGTCTCACAAGCCAGCCTATGGTGTATTCTGGACAAGGACTGCCCACTTAGACAGAAATGGGCCATTTGGCTGACATTTAACGCAACCAGTTAGTTAGCTTTTCCTCGCACATATGTTAAATGTATATTTATAGGTGAATTTAAATACAACAATAATTCACCAGTGTGCAACAATGTGGTAGCCATTCATTGACAAAATAGGGAAAATTGATACTTTTTCATTTCAGTTGGCAAAAATATTTTTGTTCACTGGTACATTTTGTTTTCATAGTAATATGCTTTAACATTGATGACATTAGTGAAAAACAAGAATGCACTTATGTCCCTAAAATTCAAGATATTATGTATGAGTTTTTGCCTCATATTTATATCAAGGGATATAGTTGAGCAATATCACACAAGCAACAACTGCAATTTCACATGAGTGCATGAGTGAAAATGTTATATTGATTTTATACAGCAGTTCATTAAATAATAAGTTAATATTTTGTTATATTTTAGACGCAATATTGTCAGTTTTTATTAAATAAAATATTACATATTAGCCACAGCAGAACGATTATACATCTCTGAGCAACACAGCGATGTTTTTGAATGAATTCCAACGTGTGAAGCAATGATTCAATGGCCCATAAATAAAGGGAACCAATCCTGAAATGATTCTGCCGTTTGAATGAATCGAATGAATGAATGATTCAATGACTTACACTCATTTAGACATTTATCGCCACCTACGGCAATTTTAGTTTCTTATGGAGAGTATTATTTCATTAAAAAAAATCATATTTTATATCAATAATAATAATAATAATAATAAAAACATTAAACGTATAGTTGTAGCCTAAAAGTTTGTGTAATAAATTCTATGTTATTGGTTTGTAATGTCTATTTGATGCTTTTCTCGATTAACACCATAATGACTTTAAATGATCTTTTGGGGGTAATTTGTCAGCCAAATTTGACGAGTGATTAATTTGCGAATAATTAGTTTAATTAATCGTAACATCTTGTAATTAATTAGATTCAATATTTTAATCACTTAACTGCCCTAATATTTATATATCTTTGCATTTATCTTGGGTTTTGTGCATTCTCCTCTGACTGATTGGTATCTGTTGTCCACACCGAGCGTGGGCTAGATATTCAGTAATAGAATCGAACAGCAATCTGTTTGTTCGGTTGGTCTCCGGCTCCCATGGAACGTGGAGAGCTGCTGGCTGAATCTGACCCTGGGCTCTGATCCAGTGTCAGAGAGAGCTTAAACTGAGGAGAAACTGGCTGGTCAAGGGCCTGATGCTTACACTTATGAATAAATTATGAGTCAGTGGTCCACTGCAACTTATTTATAACAGCCTTCTATTATTTATTCAGTCCATTTGCCAAATATGGTATAGGCAAGCCTCCTGTGTAAACAAGGCCTCTAAAGACCAGTAAAATGTTCTGATGCACTGAAATGAAAAATATATACATACTCAAAACAAAAATATATTGATGCTCATTGCGTCATTATTGGTCCACATTGCTGACATGTTTACCTGTTGTAGATTATCCAGGTTGTGTGCATGAAATAGATGATGAAACAATCAATGTTTTGATCAATGATTTCGACATTCCAAATTTGTTTTTTGCTGTATCAGCCAATTATTATCAGTTAGTTAAATTTCAGTGCATCGCTAACCACGTCTTTCTGCTAGAAATTATTGTATAACTTTTATACAATAAACCTTTTATCTTGTTTTATACAAAATTTATACACTACCCAGCCAAAAAAAAAGTCGCTGTTTGGATTTTAATAGGCAAATACTTAAGAGTCTATGACTGGATAATTATTACAGCGATTATTATGTTTATAGCATGTTTTATGTTCTTTTAACCCTAAAAGATGGAGTGTGGAGCTTTTCATGTCTTAAACAACCATGTAGGAATATGGCCATATTCCTGGATGAAAATGCCAATATTAATCAGGGTTAAAATTGTGAAAAATGGTTCAGAGAGCATGAAGAATCATTTTGACACATGAATTGGCACCACTGAGTCCAGACCTTAACCTCAGTGTAAGTCTTTGGGATGTGCTGGAGGAGGCTTTACAGAGTGCTCACCTCTTGCATTATCAATACCAGATCTTGACTAAAATTTAATGCACCTTTTGATGGAAATAAATGTTGGGATGTTATTTCAATTAAGAGGTGCATCAGTTGATAATGCAAGAGGTAAGCACTCTGTAAAGTTTATAAAAATCCAAATAGTGTACATTTCTCCCACACTTTGAGAACCACTGATGTAGGTAATATATCACTGAACTGGCTGATATTGGAAGCAGACAATAATTTTCCTTTGTTGAAAGCATTATAGGCCTATACCCTTTTTCAACGGTACTTACAGAAATACCACTTGAATTTCCCATATTTTATACATGTGATCACATGTGGACAACATCATCACATTTCACATGTGATCACAAGGATTTCACATGGAAACTGCTCCAAAACCACGTTTCCTTGCGCAAAGTTCATTTCACATGTGCTTCACTTGTGATCACATGTGAAATTAAGTTGGTTTCAGTTGGTTTTTCTGTAAGGAAAAGCACTGAATGTTAAAATATGTGTCTAGTTTTAGTTTAAATTAGCGTTATTTAGTGAAGTTTAGAGTTGTGAACACTGTTCTATAAAACAGTCTAAAGTAATTGCCATAGTTTTGGTTCTGTCACATCAAATATGGCGCTGTTTGGCTGTGCAAAAATAAATAAATAAAAAATTGCCACCAAAATGTTTAAAATGGTCTGGCACTTTTTCGATGTCCATAATATGTCATGTATCTATGTTATTCTCATATTTTCTCTATGATATAGGACTGGGGCTCCAGCGAAGTCCAAAAAGCTCACAACTTTATGATTCGTTGGTGCCTTGTTACTCCATGAATTTATAGTGCATAAGGTTATACATTTAAACAAATAGGTACGGTAGGTTAGGGATTTGAATTCAATATAATAGTGGCTGACTAATTGTAAGTTTCTGGTCTGTGAATCTAAATTAAGAGTAACATGACAATGCATAGAACATGCATCAGTTTTTAGTTCCTTCTTGCGCTCTGTGGTGCTGTCTTGTTCGCAAACCGTTGTGTCAGCAAGGTTAGTTCATCTTCAGTGTAATGGCTCTCTTACTGAGCACAGCCCTACCAATGTTATTTACCATAATTGATCTGTTTAACAGAGATACATTAGCTGAAAGAGGTAGGACGTATGTGACCAAACAGCAGAGTTAACACATCAGACACAGATCAAGCTTCACATTCTGCTAGCTGCTAGTGTGTACTTGTAGCGCTCTCTGGTCTTATATGTTTTCACTATTGCAAGTTACTTGAGAGGAAATTAGTACATTGCTGCAGGAAACCGCTGATTCAATACAGACAAGAAACCCATTTCCTGTTTATAGTGTCAACTATTTTAGAATTCCTTCTCTGGCATGAGAAGTGTGTTAGATGTCCTGAGGTAACAACATACAGTGTCCATATGTTGTTTTGCAGTGTTTTCATTTGGCAGATAAGTAGCTTTCTAATCTGAGGTTATAGCGAGAGCTTCTTTTTAATCGCCAGTATTGTATTTTACATTATACAGGCTGTAAAGTATCTGCAGGTTTTTTTGGGATTGTTTGAAAGATTATATCATCTAACAGAGAATATAAAGAGCTCTTGTTAGTGTAAACCCACAACAACACTATAGTTTCGTCACCCATTATGAAGCCCTGGAATCTGCGACCTGATATGAAATAGTACTTGCATTTGTTCCTAAATGGACATAGAAAGCATTCAATGCAACACGGTGTTGGTGGATATGAATGACTGTTTGACTGTAGACAGTTGCTGTTGTTCTGCTGGAGAATGGGTTTATGGGAGCATTTAGAGTGCAGTGCAGAGGGCTGAAACAGCATTCACAGACAAGACTTAAGACTCCGATTAGGGACTTTGTATAATCCTTTTAGTTAAGTCAATGGACAAGACCCTCGGTGATATGACGCACAGACCTCTGGGAACTCAGATTCCTGTTAGTGCTGCACCCTGTTGGTTTACTTGCATAATTTTTTTTTTCAATTTATAAGATAGAATGATGATAAGATGCATATATTTAGGTGCTGTGACTTTTTGCGGATCATTTAAACAGTCCTATAGTGCATTATGTTGTAGAGCTGCAACAATAAATCGATGTTCCTCAAATCGTGGATCAATTCTGAGATTTTCCGAATGCATCGTGATTCTCTCTTGAATCAATTCTAAGCTTGGTTTTTAACAGCAGATGGCTCTCTAGGCTAGTTTTAACTAAATGTTCAAGAAGAAGAGCGCTCGTGCGTTCACCTGAGACTGAGAATGTACTTGCACCTCAGAATGGTTTTATGACGCTCGATTAATGCAAACAGCCCACTGCAAACACCCTTAAAATTCGCTTCGACCTTTTTGAATTTTATGAATGATTATTTTATAGAAGGATAAAGTGGTGTGTGTAAGGAATTGGATGCAAGCAGAGTACAACTGTTTGCAAAGCACGTAGCGCCATCTGCTGTTAAAAACTAAGCTCAGAATCGATTCAAAAGAGAATCGCGATGTATTCGGAAAATCTCAGAATCAATACAGAATCATTTCTCGATTCACGGTGCATCGATTTATTTTCCAAGCCCTAGTATGAAGTCTCTTAATTATAATCCATTTTTTTTCTTTCTTTTTTTGAAACACAAAAGGGGAATCACGGTCAGAAATTGAGCTATTTTCTGTTCAAAGAAAAGGGATTTTTACTCAAACTCCCAAGAAGTAGCTCTCGATAATGCAAATTTTATATGCATTAAAGTTAAGTCAGTGTGTAATGTTACTGTTTGAGCATAAACAACATCTGCAAGTTACGAGCAAATGTAGCGCAAGCTGTTAAAGCTCCGCCCTCTTCTGGAAAGGGGGCTAGAAGCAGCAGCTCATTTGCATTTAAAGGGACACACAATACCTTTATATATGCTCACACCCAAATAAGGCAAATTTGACAAGATATAAATGATCTGTGGGGTATTTTGTGCTGAAACTTCACAGACACATTCTGGGAACATCAGAGACTTGGATTACTTCTTGCAAAAGGGGCATTATAGACGTTTAAAGGGGTTTAATCAGTGTTGTTTGTCGTGAACATACGTAAGAATAATATAATATAATATAATAGTGTTCCTATAATACAAAGACATTGATTGACTTTTGAAGATTTGAAAGAATATTGCTTTTATGGTGATTTTTTTCTCCTAACCCTTGGCGGGAAAAATCACCAGCCAGATTCATTGTATTGAATTCTGCCTAAAATCTCATCTCAAAGGAAAAAATTACTGTTGTTGGAATTACATGAGGGTGAGCGAGTGATGACAGAATGTTAATTTTTGAGTGACGTAAATGTCCCTTTAATTATGCAATGCATTTTTATAGAATTGCTATATTCTGCATTTAGCACGTTTGCCAGGTACTCTGAGGTGTTCAGAGATGTATGTACCTTAACTGAGCCTGCAGATTTGGCCAAGCAGGAGTGGAGTGTTACTGCCAGCATGAGAGCGGATCGGCTGTCATCCAGCTGGAATTTCTTGTCAATGAAGTGAGTTTTATCCCTCTTCCTGACATTGCCTGTAGTTTTTGGTTGAATATTTAGTCTTTTAAAATAAATCATATGTTCAGTATCTAGTGAGATACAAATTTAGAGCTGTCTTTTTGTGTGTGTGCGTTTGGTCCATAGGGAGCGCTGGTTAGTGCTTTGGCAGATGACAGTATTCATTTGTGGAATCTGAGGCAAAAACTTCCAGCCATTCTCCATTCTCTTAAATTTAATCGGGAAAGGTGAGCATTCTGCATACAAATAAACCATGCACCACTACATTAAATAATAAATATATAAACTTCGTGTTTCAGAGTGAAGTGTGGTAATGTGTTAATTTACATGTGAGCAGTTCATTATCCACCGGTGTTTGCAGCATCTCAGAGCGGCTGGATTCACAGTAAATACTGCTCCTCACAAACTTCATCTCTGCATCTGCTCTGCATTTGGTCGCTTTAATGCGCATTTGGGAACGCAGCATATGCCAGCCATCTTCCCAAACTTGTATCGAGAATCACGAAGAAAAGCTTCTGCGGTTTTCCGTCAAAGTGAATGTTTGATGGTTTAACTTTTGAAAATGAAGGAATTAAGACAGCCATATATATTAGTTTTGTAATTTTGTAAAATAAAATAAAATAATAATTATGATATTATTTTTACTTTACAGTAAAATATGAAAAGTAATTTTGTTTCTATTCGGTAATGTTTATAATAATAATATTTATTATTATTTTATAGCAATATTCATATATAATCACTGATTGTGACAAATGTGCAGCCCTACATTCAAACACAACAAACCTCAATCAATCTCAATTTTTATCTGAAAAATTGCAATTTAATTATTTTTCTCCGCATCGCGCAGTCAGAACTTTTACTATTGTTCATATCTAGGAATCCGATTAAGGGTTTAATTGCTAAATACAAAATAACCAGGACAAACAAACAGACAGACATATTAACAGCCAACATAAGTCCATTCTGATAACTCCTGTGTGTGTGTGTGTGTGTGTGTGTACTTGTATTCCTTAGATTGTGGGGACCAAATGTCCCCACAGCGCTAGTAAAACCAGTAAATCTTGTCATTGTGGGGACCTTTTGTTGGTCCCCACAAGGAAACAAGCTTCTAAATCATACAGAATTATCTTTTTTGAAAATCTAAAATAGCAGAACATTTTCTGTGATGGGTAGGTTTAGGGGTAGGGGTAGTGTAGGGGGACAGAATGTACAGTTTGGACAGTATAAAAACCATTACGCCTATGGAAAGTCCCTACAAAACACAACATGTGTGTCTGTGTGTGTCTGTCTGTGTGTGTCTGTGTGAGTGTAACTGTATCTAGGTGTGGGAGTGGAAGCATATAAACCAGAGCGTAGCTATAAGAATAACCGATAACACAATAGTAAAACCAACAAATAATTATGACAATAATAATAATAAATAAGATATATCTAGAAAAGTATCACGAATAGAGATAACAACAACAACTACAATAATAATAAATTAATTTCCGCAAAACAACAAGGAAGAGGGCAAATAAAAATAATAGTTGTATAGGAAATAGTAATAATATAGTAATATTAAATTATTATAATGTTGTCTCTGATCCCCCCGTGGCCACAGCATAAGTCATATACACCCCAGCAACCACCCAAAATACTCTAGCATTGTGGCAGCAAGATTTGCACAGGCAAACACCACTCACATTTTATTCAGAAAATGCAAAAGTTGGCCTTTAACTGGATAAAGTACCATTTGAGTTTCTGCATTTTCTCTTAATCAGCATACCAGCCCAGATTAAAGGGTTGAAATGAATGTTTGTTCAGAGACAAGAGGGCAGGACAGTATTCTGAAGTGTCCTTAAATGCATATAGACTTGATTGCTGCCGCATCCATAAGACACACAATGGCAGTAATGCACAGTCGTCCACAGTAAGACCAGTTGATTTATCAACCGTGACTCATTCATTTTGCCAGATTTCACTCTGCTGTTATTGCCGTTTCATCCTTAATGCGTCACGACGAACAAATCAGTCAAATGTTCACCATCGTATGAGATAATCACAGTGAATATTTCACTTTGATTAAGGTCAGTTCTCTCTTTGTCTTTTGGCAGGATCACGTTTTGCCATTTGCCGTTTCAAAGTAAATGGCTCTACGTGGGCACGGAACGAGGAAATATTCACATTGTCAATGTGGAGTCCTTCACCCTCTCAGGCTATGTCATCATGTGGAACAAAGCCATTGAACTGTAAGAGCTCCATGAATAGATACTATGAACTCCAGTGATTCACATGTGGTTTTTTCTTCAGATTTGAGAGATTCTATTAAAGGTCCCAAATATTTACAGAAGGTCATCAAGCATGATCTCGGCATAGCGCCTTTCTATTTCTCAAAACATTTTCCTCTCTTCAACAGTTCCTCAAAGACTCACCCTGGACCTGTAGTTCATATCAGCGATAACCCCATGGATGAAGGGAAAGTATGAAGATTAAATATATTTCCTGATTGCTCAGCTTTTAGTTTGTACTGTCATTTCTGAAAACTTTTGTTTGTTTTTTGCAGCTTTTAATTGGTTTTGAGTGTGGCATAGTTGTGCTGTGGGATTTGAAATCGAAGAAGGCCGACTACCGTTACGCCTATGACGAGGTGAGACATTGTTATTGTTGATAACAGTTGCCTCTATGCATTCTGAGTGAATCTCAGATTTTGAGGTCTAGGTGTCAAAAGTCAAACATGGAAAACCTTTTTTCTTGATGATGCGACAATATTTTGTTAGAGGTCGCACTGGTGCTACCACCATGTTGCCCAACTGATAAGAACTGTAATTTCTGTTGCATATGAAAAGGATTAAACGGCAAATGAAACAAAAGCACAAATCCATGCTTTTTATTTGTGCTGCTCCGAACATTTCCGAACATATTAGACATGGGAGGTTTACTCACGGGCGATCTCGATCACGTGACATCATTACTACAATGTAAAAAATTATTTTCATGATGTTTAACTCAAAATTTAAAGGCAACCATGTAACATACTTTTTAAAATTAAAGGCACAATCTGTAAGATTTTTGTGATAAAGTATCCAAAAACCACTTGCACAGTGTGATATATTTCATGCAGTTGTGTACTTACATTATCCCAAAAGTTCCAGTTTTAAATAATGGCTCGTCCCTTGTTATTGTTGCCTATCAATGGCATAATATCCACGCTATGCCCGATTTCCGCTTGTAGAAACTATGGCAACTCACGTGGACAAAATGTCATACGCACGTCGCTGTTGACGTTCAGTCATGACTATTATTCATTGACGAGTACGTAATTACATAAATCTGTTGGTTATGCTGATGAAATTAGCTGTGACATTATTTTTGGCGGTAATTTATCGTTCATAAAATGTTCCCACTTTATATTAGGTAGCCTTAACAATTAAATGAATCATTTGATACAATGCATTTATTGTGTACGTACATGTTTTTACATTGTACTTATATTTTAAAAAATACCTCGATGTAATTTCTTCTGTAATTAATTTCTGTAATCACATATATAATTACACTGTTGACCCTTCCCTTACACCTTAACCCACCCTTAAACCTAACCTGTCCCTAACTTTACCCGTATCCCACCTCAAAAGTGCAGCAAAAGTTTTTTGCAATACAATATGAACACAATAACCACATTGTACTTATACTTTTTGATGTAAGTACAGAGTAGTTAAAGGGATAGTTCACCCAAAAATGAAAATTCTGTCATCATTTACTCCATCTCAAGTTGTTCCAAACTTTTGCTGTACACAAAAGAAGATATTTGGAAGAATTTTTGTAACCAAGCAGACTCATGGGGGGTGAGATCAGCTTGGTTACAAACGTTCTTACAAATATCTTCCTTTGTGTACAGCAGAACAAAGAATTTAAAACAACTTGAGGAGGAGTAAATGATGATTGAATTTTCATTTCTGGGTGAACTATCCCTTTAAGACCACCAAAATGGGACCCATAAAATTACATAAATGCTGTATGGTGAAATACATGTCAAAGTGGAGTGCAGAATACTGAAATGAACAACTCTAGTTCTCAAGAAGTAAATTATTCCAGAAGAACAGAACAGAACTAAGATTTTTTTTGTTTTTGTTATTGTCGACTCATATTTGCTGTCACAACACATGAACCGTAGTTTGCCTGACCTGGTTTCTCTTGTGGTTGATTACTCATCCTTTGTTTGGCCTGTAGGCGATCCACTCTGTGGCTTGGCATCACGAGGGAAAACAGTTTGTGTGCAGTCACTCAGATGGCACACTTACCACATGGAATGTACGCGCTCCAGCCAAGCCTGCTCTGATCATTACACCGCATGGTAAGCTTCTGCCCAAAAAAACTCTGTTCCAAGTTCCTCAGGTTGAGCGCTTCAGGGAGCACAGAATAAATATCAAAGTACCGCAGAGGTGAAGTGTCTCATTTGTGTGCCGCTAGCAGCACAAATTAACTTGACGTTTGTTTCCGAACAGGTTTCTCAAACACATCAGTGTGTTTGAGAAGGGTCACTATGTTTATTCTCTTCAGGATATAATTGTACAAATGGTTTACTTTAGGTTTTTACTGCATATTAGGAGAATGTATTTTAACATCCCCCAAAAATTACAAACTTTAATTGTATTGTCTTTTCACTTAATAAATCCATATCTAATAGAGGTGGAGCAAAACAATTTACAAATGCATCATGTTTGTTTCTCAAAAACTCAAAATCTGTCCACAGAAATTAATTATCAGAAATTTTTATTTTTGTTATTTTTAAAAATTCTATTCAAATAAGGGACATGTGGGACAAGCCATCGTAATGTGTCAAAAATTTGAAAACACTTGCCGCATTTTCATTACAGATTTGTGCAAAACTTTTGGGAGAGTTTAAAAATATCTATAAAAAAAAATATTGCGAAATGACGGCGTTTCCATTAACAGACGTTATGCGACTAAAACATCTTTGTTCCTCTCGCGATAGGTCATTACAAACATCATGGCAACAGATGTTTGTAGCTTTATGTATATTCCAGTCACTGCACCAGGCATTATTTTTAATCAAAGGAGACGTATGCGTGTTATCCAAGCATTTATGGCAAGGAAGCACCTTATAGTTTGGAGCGGCCACGTATGAGGTGTTTCTGGTTGTTTCTCTCTTCTATCTGCTTCGAGGTCTTGATAAATTCAAATTGTGGCATTTCTTTGTTGTTTAGAGTCCAGTAGTCCTGTAAAACTTTTGTCTTTTATGAGTTTAATGAAAAACTCTCGTCTTCTGTCCAAACATACCACACCCTCTTAAAGAATGATCGACTTTTACATACGGCAGGTGACCTGTAATTGCGAAAAAAATATTCCTTTTTCGAATTGCCTTAAAAACCACCTCATGCGGAAAAAACTTTTTCGTGTTATATGGGAGTTTTTTCGAAATTGACATGTTTTTAATGCGTATTTTCAATGCACAATTTGAATTTGTGCAATGTAAAGGGTAATGGAAACGCGGCTACTGTTGCTGAAAGAATACTTTTTTTGGAATCAAATTATGACTCCTGAGTCAAAAACAAACCATAACTCATGTAATAAATATTCCTGACCTTAATTTATCGAGGTTCCCATGATAAAAAAACCCCCAACAAAACAAAACAAAAAACAGATACTGGAGGTAAAGTGGAAAGATAAAAAGAATTAAAAAAATACGTGAAGGCATATTTATATACACTCCTTGTTTAACATGCAACATACTCTCCCAGGTAAACAGCCCAAGGATGGAAAGAAGCCGGAGCCATGCAAACCCATCTTGAAAGTGGAGTACAAAACTACCAGGGCAGGGTAAGGCTTTGGGTGGAAGCTGAACTCAAGGTTGCATTCAGAGAGCAAACAGAGCATGATGCATTGGTTTGAGACTTGTGCAACGTTGCATTGCGAGAGACTGTCTGGCTTCTGTTTTATGGGATTTATGGAGATGATATGATGTTTTACAGAGGACTGGCATAAAATATAAAGCTAATGTGACAATATATGTTGTAAATGAAAGCCTAGTTTTGCATTTAATCATTTTTTTCATTCCACTCCTTCTGAATGAAGCACTAATTTGTCTCACTTCCGGCTTGGCTTCCCTTTGCATCATGGAAAATTGAGATTTGTTCATTTGTTTTGTTAAGGGACCCATTCATGATACTGTGTGGAGGTTTGTCATATGATACAGTGGGTAGGCGAGCCTGTCTGACTGTGATGCATGGGAAAAGCACTGCAGTGCTGGAGATGGACTACCCCATAGTGGATTTCCTTACGCTGTGTGAAACCCCATATCCAAACGGCAAGTCACTGCCCCACCTATCGCTGGATATTCCCATAACTCTCACTGTATACTTAACAGTGCCTATAAAAATAACACAGTCAATAACGTAAAAGAAAAAAAAAGCAGATTTGATTTAAAGTTCTTTGGTTGTTTTCACACACACACACACTGGGTGGTATAATAAATGAAATATATATATTTTTTTATCTAATGAACTATAATTTGGACTAAACAATCACTGCAAAGTAGATTAAACATTTATGCAAGCTCTAAACTGTAATAAAAATCTAGTTTTTAAATCATTTTCCCATAACAGTTTTTCACTAAATAAATAAGATAAAAAGGAAAAAATAAATGGTATTTTGTGAAGATGTCTCATCTAAGTTTTAAAATAAATATACGTTCTGTATCTCCTCAGATTTCCAGGAGCCTTATGCTGTTGTTGTCCTGCTGGAGAAGGATTTGGTTGTTATTGACCTTGCACAAATTGGGTGAATAAATGCCAAATGTGATAGACACTCTCATCGTTTGTGCACAGTTGATTTCTAAACAGCTCTTTGTCCAGGTATCCGATCTTCGAGAATCCATATCCTCTGTCCATCCACGAGTCTCCGGTGACCTGCTGCGAATATTTTGCTGACTGTCCTGCCGAAGTCATTCCTGCACTTTACTCTGTGGGCTCCAGACAAAAAAGACAGGGCTTCAGTAAGAAGGTAATGTTCTACCCTCTGCTGAGGACCTATTATGCTCTTTCACAAAGTTTGGATTTTTTTCAGGGGTCTGCTAGAAAAAAGAAAAACATTATTTTGCACGTATTTTACATTGTTGCAGCACCTCTCTTTCTAGTCTGTTAGTAGCACTCAGTATAGTTCCATTTCTATGGAGCCCCTCCTTCTGAAAACACAATGTGCTCTGATTGGTTGGGTGGACCAGTGTGTTGTGATTGGTCAGCCACTTCGAGCGTGTTTGGGAAATGTCACGCACCTTATCATAACACACTACTAACTCAACCAGGACTTGCCTCTTTATTTTATTTTGGAAGTACAGTCTCTGCTGGGTTTTTTTCACAATGGATTCTATGTGGAACTTCCACTTCAGGTCCCGAGAGATGGTGGTGCTCAGGAACCTGAAAGACTCCACTGTTGCCACAGTGCTGTCCATGATGTCGAGTAAGAATAATGCTGGGAAGAATGCAAAATAATGCTAATTCTCCTGAAGTCCACAATCATCTCCACTGTTATGAGCGTTTTAAGCTCCAGGTTATTATAACTGCGCCAGACAGTTTTCTATACTATAATTTCTATTATAAAATACATATGCGATATCTTATTAAATATTTAGCATCGAACAAACAATATAATTCTTATTCTTTGTGAATAAAGATTACTTATTCAATAAAAATGATTACACAACCACCAAATAGGTGCCGATGTGCACTAAGTAGGTTATGTAAATCGCCATTAAACAAAAGAAGTAGAATGGCGCGCTTTTTCTTGGCGTCTGTAACCTTGGTGAATCATCAGTTCGTTGCTCGGTTGAGAATGTCTTGTGTGTTAACTGGGAACATACTATGGGTTGGCTGAACACTTTTGGAAGCAGTATATCTCATGTAACGGCAAGTTAACCTTGCTTTCTGGAATATCCCCCAGCTCTTTAACCTTCTGTTTGTAAGCAGACTCGTCACCGTCCTGGATGAGGCCAATGAGTGTGGTGTCATCTGCAAACTCCAGGAGATTGACAGTGGGGTCTTTTGTGGTGCAGTCGTTTGTTTAGAGGGAGAAGAGAAGTGGGAAGAAAACGCACCCATGGGGGTTACCAGTTCTGATCTGATCGTGCGGGTACTGGATGAGAATTTTCCCAGCCTCACTAGCTGTTGCCAAGCTGTCAGGAAGCTGGTGACAGATGGAGGTGGGCACAGAGAGCTGGGTTCATTTGGACTGGAGGAGGTTTGGAATGAAGGCCGAGCTGAAATCCACAAACATGATCCTCACATAAGTTCCTGGTTTGAACGGATGTTGTAGGATATATTGCAGTCCCATGTTGACTGCATCATCCATAGAACTGTTTGCTTGATAAGCAAAACTGCAAGGGGTCAAGTAATGTCTTTCAGGCCAGCACCGACCAGTCTTTCAGATGACTTCATGACCACAGATGTTAAGGCAACAGGTCTGTAGTATTCAGTCCTGTGATTTTGTGCTTCATTGGCATGGGGATGATGTTTGATCATCTAAAGCAGGAAGGAAATTCATACAGCTCTAGTGAGCTGAAGATTTGTGTAAAGATACGTCCGGCTGATCAGCAGAGGATTTCAGATAGGCTGGTATAACACCGTCTGGGCCTGGTGCTTTCCTTGTCTTCTGTTTGTAGTGCACTGTCTGGAATAGCTTCATTCAGCCACAGAGCAACAGAGTTTGAAAAGTCCTCATTTGTTCGGGAGAGAAGAAGTAGTTAATTGGCTTTGTTTGGTAGGGAGTGGAGATTCGCAAGATGGATACTGGCTTTAGAACCGTGCCGTCTGAGCTTGACTAGCGCTTGCGCGTCCTGGAGCGCTTCAAAAGCACTGCTACTTCTCCAACTATAATGTCCAGCAAAACGTCAGTATAGTCAAAAACCAGTGAAATATTGGGTGGTGTGCACTGCCGAATTTATCCGTGGTGAAACTGATTGTATAAGAAAAACAAACAAGAACAGTAAAACAACTGGAGAGCTCTACACAGAGGCGGCCGTTTGTGACGCTATCTTGCTTTGAATTGAAAAAGCTAAATAGGTCTTCTTTAAAAAAAAAATGCATTGTCCTAAATGACTGATACAAACCTGTGTTTTTGCAGGAATGGCCAGTAAGTGGAGGTAACTGGGGCCAGGGAACACTAAGTTTTTCAGAGATCATCATCACTGGGTTAGTGATCTCTCACGCACATACATAAACTCTTTGCCGAAGCCTTTTCATGTTTAATAATTGGATTAGAGAGAGAAACCTTTTATACTTGTTGGAAGGGAAATACTTTTCAATTTGGAGCCAGTTTTTCAGGATCTGTTATTGTTTTCTTTTTTTCTTCCTGAAACAACAGGCATGCTGATGGATCGATCAAGTTTTGGGATGCCTCAGCATGTGAGTTTGTCTCAGAAAACAAACACTTATGTTTTATGTCACATGTAGATTCTATGGCAATGTTTTGAGTCGGAAAAATCGAAATAATCAGATGCACACATAATCTGCACCAGGAAAGTTCTGCAGATTTCCAAAGAATTGGAACGACCATCATTCACAGTGTTGTGTGTGTGTGTTTGTTAAACACTCTCAGCCACATTTAAGATATTTTTACTTGTCTACATCCATTTTGCAGAATTCTGCAGATGCTCCCCAAATTCAGAAAATGCGAAAAAAAAAAATATTTGCCTGATTTTACCTGCTAATAATTTATTTAAAACTAATAAAGATAATTGTTTATGAATTTTTCTCTGTTGTGTCTGTCAGTAATGCTGCAGGTTTTGTATAAGCTGAAAACGGCAAAGGTCTTTGAGAAGTCCCGTGGTAAAGAGGAGAAATCCAGCACTGAAATTGTGGACGAAGATCCGTTCGCCATCCAGATCCTGTCTTGGTGCCCAGAGAGTCGTGTGCTCTGTGTGGCTGGAGTATCAGCTCATGTCATAGTATACAGGTTCAGCAAACAGGAAATCACCACTGAAGAAGTCCAGGTCTGACCCATTTTAATGCCGGATGTATATGTGTAGTAGACAAATTATAAAGATATTAGTTTAAAATGCACGTATTTGTTTAAGGTAAATTTTAGACGATGTATCTGGTCAACATTTTGATTTACATTCTTTACCTCTTTTAATCGTTTTTTAATTTCACAAGATCATTTTAAATGGTCCTGCTATGTGACAAATGGTTAATATTAATATGAGGTCCTAAAAAACTGCATGGTGATTATAATGCAATTAGAAAAATGCTGTTTAAAGCCGTTTTAGGTGGAGTTTAGTATGCACACTGCAGGATATTTCATTAAGAATTAAGTTGTTTTGACACATGATTTCCAACAGTTACACTACCATATGCCGCATCCACACAAATTAGTAAAGCGCTCACTTATTTATGCTTATTAATCCTAAAAACCTTGTTTTTTAATGAGTAGGTTTCACACTGCAGGACTGAATAAATTAACATGGAAGTAGGTTCACATAAATATTACAGATGTAATTAATAGCGGGTGAAACTGTCCTTCATCCTTATGCCTGGAAAATATCTTCCTGTTGGGGTCCTGATTAGCAATGTTATATAATATTAAGGCACCCCAAGAGATTGCTCAGTTATAAATGAATTTTATGAGTCACTTTACAGAAGAATTTTGTGTAGACTTGTATGTATAATAAAATTTTTTTTTAATTTATTAAAACATTTTAATAATATACAGTATAAATATATATTTTTATGCAAATAGATAAAGTCTTTTGTAGAGTCAACCTCTGAAGTCAACAATAATTTCTAAAAAGAAGTATTTAATATTTCTATCCATATCATTAATTTCTGTATCTTACAATTCATGAAGAAGACAGATTTGTTGAAAATGATAAAATATTACAATTTGCATAGATAATTTTGTTTTAATGAACAAGATTTGTGTCCTTTTCTGTCCCAATAATTAATGAAAATAAAATAAAAGAGAAAGATTAATTAAGTGTGTAGGGGTAGTCGTGGCCTAATGGTGAGGGAGTCGGGCTTGTAACCTGAAGGTTGCAGGTTTGATTCCCATGCCGGCAGGAATTGAAAGTGGGGATTGTGAATGAACAGCACTCTCTCCACCTTTGATACCATGACTAAGGTGCCCTTGAGCTAGGCACCTAACCCCTAATTGCTCTCCTTGTAAGTTGCTTTGGATAAAAGCGTCTGCCAAATGAATAAAAAAAAAAATGTAAAAAATGTAAATGCATGGAAATCTGAATCTCTGTTTATGGACATGCAGATTTATGCATATGTTTATATAAATCTGATGTAATGAAAGTTTTTTTCTGGTGTGTAGATGCTGGAGGTGCGTATGCAGTGTGAACAGAATGAAGTGGTGGAGTCTCCTGAGGGCGGAGGTGAGCAGGCGTCGGCCGTTTCCACCCCAGGAACCTCGTCCAGCCCGCAGACCAGCCTGCCTCAGTCCCACCCCTCCACCAGCAGCAACAACTCCTCTGATGGCCTGCGAGATAACGTGGCCTGTCTCAAGTACAAACTATTTCAGATTTACTCACCCCTAAACGGCATGTAAAAACAACAAAACTAAAACTTAGCATGTTGATTAAATGGCCTTTCCACTAGTGCTGCACGATATATCGTTTTAGCATTGAAATCGTCATGTGTGCATCCGGAATAGTCACATAGCAGGATGTGCGATGTCAATTATAGGGATTGTTAATCCGTACGGACCATGCACCACAGTTCAAAACGCACGTGATTCTTGGATTAATTGCAAAGTTGCACCATCATACAGTGAAAAATTTTCAGTTGAATGTGTTTTAGGCTCTTTTAAGTTTAAACATTAACGATTTTAAACCATGTAAGCGCACAAAGATGGGAAAGAGAACTTAATTCTGAACGTGAATGCCGTTCAAAAAAATGGCCAAAATGCACATAAAACATCAAGTCTCCTTGTAAACATGCTTATGGCTTAGATGAACTAAACAATTTGGAAAGAAAACCAGATGTGTAACAGTATTTTGGATCCGTGCATTTGGTCTCAAAGTGACAGCAGCTTAATATTCCTGCTTTCTGTGTCATGAATGTTAATCAAACAACCAAAGCTCGACAGAAAAAATGACCTTTTATAGTGTTAAAACAGATTAATAATATTTAATTTATACAGCTATTGTTATTTTACATTTGATTACTCAATTTCTGTAACTGAATACTGTTAGACTTAACCGAAAAATATAAAGCACTATTTATTTCATTTGTATCTTTGTTCGATTATTTTTATTACCTATGCTTGTTGGTAATTTGTTCATTATTTAATATGCATATTTACTCATCTACAAAATCACCTCAATCATCCTAGAATGACTAATTCTTTCCAAACAGAGCTATTCAAGTCATCTGGTGAATTTTTTTCATTTCGCAATATATTGCAGAAAAACAAAATCCAAATTTCCAACAACATAAACTATGATGAGAAAGATGACTGCTCAAATATCTGTCTGTGAGAAAGAGCTTTAAGAATGTCATGGTCTGTGTTTGTATTAGCATATAGTTAATTGTGTCCTGTGTCCTATTTGGCCAGGGTCAGGAGTTCTCCTCTCAAACAGTTTCCGGGTTACCAGGTGGAGCTGCTCATTCAGCTGGTGTGGGTCAGCGGGGAGCCGCCACAACAGATCACCAGCCTGGCCGTCAACTCTGCATATGGCCTGTGAGTCCACGAAACGACAACACTAACTCATTTACTGCGCCTATGATGTGTTTACTGAGCAATTAAAAATGCTTCCCTTTCACAACAGCTGTTCATTGTCTTTCAGACAAGTTTTATGTGTCATGATCCATCAAAATAAAGCCTAGCAGGCATGTATCGTACTTGAATAATTGTACTTCATTACAATAATTAATTATTAATTAGGGGAATTTGAACCATATCTGAAAATGTTTGAGTTTGAAACTTAGTCTATGAATATAAACAAATGTCAAATAAAAATAAAACCATCTGTTGTAGAATTTAAAGTTTAAACTGCTAACTGGTTTCAGAATGGAGATTTTTAGTTGAACATGATGAACCCTGGAGTAGAATATTTTGATTAAATGAATGTTGTGCAAACTTTGTCAATTTTTAGCAAGAATGACAAGCAAGCTGTCAATTTAAAAGCTAAAATATTAATCAAAATCTGCTAAGAGATTAAATGTAACATGTAATGTAAAAAATTATCATCTTTTATTGTAAAATGAAACAGCATTTTATCTAACTTAATTTAGTTAATTAAGTTAATTAAAGGATTAGTTCACTTTCAAATGAAAATGACCCCAAGCTTTAATATGACTTTATTGTTTCTGACAAAGACAATCGGAGAAATATTAATAAATATATTGACGCATCCGAGCTTAATGGCAGTAATGCGCTACTAAACGAGTATGAGCTGAAAAAAGTGAGTCCATCCACATCCATTCATCATAAACATATTCCACACGGCTCAGGAGGGTTAATAAATGCCTTCTAAAGTGAAGCGATGCATTTGTGTAAAAAAAAAAAAAAAAAATCCATATTTAACAAGTTATGAAGTAAAATATCCAGCTTCCGCCAGACTGCATTCCGTATTCGAATTATGGAAAAAACAACTTGTCGGGTCAGTTCTGTAAATAGAATAGGGAAGCCGTATGACGTACAGCGTAAGCTTTTTGAAGAATACGGAATGCGGTGTGATGGAAGCTGGATATTTTACTTAATAACTTGTTAAATATGGATATTTTTCACTAGCCAAGCAAAGTTTTTCAATTAGATTGGCGTTTATTCTCTTTAGCTTTCACTCGGTTACCTGATCGATCCGATTTCAGTGAATGACAAAAAATTTTTTACTGACTTGCGTTATGTATTATGTACGTTATCGTCTCTGACAGACAGCATGTGTAGGGCTCCGCTCAGGCCGCCATTTTCTCCCTCTTCTTGAAAACAGAAATTTACATTTAGTACATTTTGTAGTCAAAACATCTGGTAGGTTTTCCTGGAAATGCATGTACTCCCTGGTTCTCTGCTTTTCGTAAATTCTATTGTGTAGTGTGCACGGTATTTTTTGACAGACGTCAATTTCATGCTATTCAAATGATGCGTATTTGAAAACAGATAGATCTTAAGGTAATAATTATTTATTTTTTTGCCGCCAAGTATTCAGTGAAGTGATTGATGCCCGTGAGTGTGTTATGTCCATGTATTTAGTTCTAATATTCTAACTGACAGCCAGCCTTTTTTTTTTTTTTTTAAGTTTTGACAGACATGACAGTGTTTGATTTTTAGGCTAATTATAAAATATGATGAAGACATTCAAAATGCTTTTGTGCAGTTCATTATACTTCTTTTACGGACTGAAGTTTATTTTGTTGCTTAAATAAATTGCATGTTACTCAGAGGCTGACATGTTTTGCTTGTCAGAAATGTTACGTTTAGCAGTCGCAAATTCATTGGCTGTTGAAAATGTAATTTTTTTACCTGGAAAGGAAAGTTGTTTTTATTCTCTTTTATAAGAAAAAGATTTTCTTTAAACCCATGAAAATGCAGATCCTTTTGTAAGTAATAGTTAAAAACCACTTTCAAAACTGTTATTCCATTATTACCCCTTTGCAGATTTTGACTCAAATAGAACTCCAGCTTTTAGTTACAGATGCTGAAGTGCACTTAAGGAAGCTTTTTTCTTATTTATTTTTTAATTTTTTTAATAAATATGTCATTTTACTTTTAATTAAATGTCGACACTACCCATACTTTAACGTAAACCTTCTTCTGGCAAAAATATGAAGCAGCACGACTGTTTTCAACATTGGTAATAATAAAAATAAAGGTTTCTTGAGCAGCAAATCAGCATATTAGAATGATTTCTGAAGGATCATGTGACACTGAAGACTGGAGTAATTGCAGGAATAATTTACACTTTAAAATAGATTCAAATAGATTATTTTAAATTGTAATAAAAATTTACAATATTACTATTTTTACTGCATTTTTTGATTAAATAAATGCCGCCCCGGTGAGCAAAACAGACTTTCAAAAACAAAACAAAAAATCTTAACGATTTTGAACCATAGTGTATGACTGTCATGTGTTTTACAGAGTTGCTTTTGGCAATGGTAACGGACTTGCAGTGGTTGATTACCTTCAGAAAACTCTCCTTCTGAACATGAGCATAGCCGACTTGTACGGCTCCACAGATCCTCACCACAGACAGCCACGCTCACCCCGCAAAGCCAGACAGCCTTCGGCAGGTGAACAAAAATCTAAGAAAGCTTCGTCTTCTTACTAATAATCTAACCTCTGCATGTTGTCAGTCTGTGTGTATCACTTTCTGTCTGATAAAGTAAAGCACATGCTCATTATGAGCAGTGTCACTCTACGAAGCGTGCTGCTCCTGCGGGTGGTCATCTCTGGCCGAGGAACCATCTGCCCCTGATCTTAGAAAATCATCCGATCCATATGCTCAAAAACAGGGGCGCCGGTGTTTGTTCTTTTCTCTCCTCTGTCTTTGCTTGTTCTTTTTGTTGTTCACTCATCTGAGTTTCAGTCTTTGAAATACACAGATGCCAACAGACTGAATTTACGGATATTTTACATTGCTGTTAGCAATGATTTAATACAGAAAACCTGACCAATACCAATTATAAGTGGTGTTTGATAAAGCAATTTATTATTACTGTACTATTACTCATACTTGGGGTTAACGTCAAAATTTTTCAGAAAATATAAAAATCTTGCTGACAATTTGATAAAATATTATATTATAAATCTGTTTTTAAACAAAAAAAAAACATTTAAAGTACAGTATACAATATTTTTTCGACCTCACGCATTTCTTAAAAATAATCAAGCTGTCCTGAATCTAGTCTCTGCAATCTGGGAGTTCAAAGGCCTTTCAGCTGTTCATTTGATTTTGTGTCATTGTTTTGTCTCACCCTTTCAATATTCGTCTCTCTCTGTGGTTTGTAAAGACACTCTACATAAGAAGTCTTGCATGTCCGGCCTCTCTAACTTTTATTCTGAATCTGTGAAAAAGCTTCGTTCTTCTTACCTCAGTAAGTCACATGGCACTCATCAAACGTCTTGTCCTTCTCTTTATATCTGTCTGCATTCTTCTTTTTTCTTTGTGTAACACTTTAGAATTTTTTTTTTTAAATTTATTGATTATTTTAAGTGTGATGTGATGTTTCTTGCATGAAGTCCACCTGGCTGTTTGGTTTAGATGTGTTTGTTTTCAACAGGTCTTTGTGATGGTAATGATGCATCAGCCGCTCCAGAGGAGAGATGTAAATCACCAACCTCAGGTAAAGATGCCCTCATTATACGACAGGATTTATTGGTAAAACATGAAGATAATTGATGGTAGTTTCATGAGTTGATTGACAGATTTTTAAGGAACAGTTCACTCAAAAATGAAGCTTTTGTTATGATTTACTCACCCTTGTGTTGTTCCAAACATGTGTTTCTTTCTTTCTTGAAAAATAAAAGGAGATCTTTGGCAGAAAGTGTTTGTTTTTGATAAATCACCACCCACTTTCATTTTATACTGCCAAGCTTTGTGAAAATCCTTTATCCCTGAAGCTTGTTTTATTAGATTGTGCTGAGAAACCATTTTTATCCAGTTAATACTATGGAAGAAATTTCTAACAAAGTTAAACCAAATATGGTTTTTTAGAGTTTTTAGCAAAACTACATTTTTAAAAACCTGAGATTTGGTATACTTATGGAAGCTTGTTTCCACCATGAAATAAAAATAAAAAAGGTAATTGTGACTTTTTATCTCACAATTCTGATGTTTTTCTTCTCAGAATTGCGAGGAATAAACTCACAATTCTGAGGGGAAAAAAATCAGAATTGCGTGATTAAAAACTCACAATTGCGAGAAAAAACGTCAGAATTCTGATTTTATAACACAGTTCTGACTAATTCGTAATTCTGAATTTAAATCTTGCAATTCTGAGAAAAAAAGTCAGAATTGTGAAATAAACTCTCAATTGCCTTTTTTATTTTTTATGTAGAGGTAGAAAAAAGCTTTCATATATACTATAGCCTGGAATAGAAACTGGCATGACATTAAAAAAAAAAAAAAAAAATCAAGCTACAAAAATGGAAAAATACTAATATGTGACTATATTTCAAGTCTTTTAAAACTATACAATGTGACTTCAGTGTAAACACCCACTGCTGTGATTGGCTAACATCTTTAAATATGAAATAGCTAAGTATTACTCTCTCAGAAACTTTTAGCACATTTTTACTGTTACAGCTCTTAAGGTTAACTAATCGTGAAAAGTGTTGATTGTACCATTGCATTTAGATCTATAGCATTATATTAAGATCTTGGCATGAAAGGTTGCAGTGATGAACATTGTAGCCGATCACAGACATATTGTTGAGAGAGTTGATCTTGTCATTTTATACAATATCTGAGATTAATAGACCAAAATTTTATTCATTATTCATTTTCTTTTTTTTTTATTAAACATGCATGAATGAGATTACGGTTTTACCTTACAGACCTTACAGATACGACTTCAGAAGACATGAAATATTTGCCCATGCCATATGGACTACTTTTATGGCGCTTTTTCTTGCAAAAACAAATTACTATCTACTTTCATTGAATTGAAAAGTGCAGCCTGTATATATTGCGTAATATCTATAGGATTATAACAACATGAGGGTGAGTTCATGATGACGAAAATGTTTTGTGGGCTGTGCCTTTTTAAAGTGAAATGTAAAATTTTGCACTTTTTTGCAAAATGGTTTTCCCAAAAAAGCCTCTGTCAGCATGGCTTGGACAAACTGGTAGTGCCCCAAGCTCATGCTAATCCTCTGGCGTTTCTGTTTGGTGACGCAGAAATTACACACTGCAACTTAAAGACAGATATATTGACAAACACTGCAATACCAGAGCATTGGACGTGAAGCTATTATAGTTGAAAAGGCTTTAGCACAGCACAAAATTAAAACAATTCTGCAAGCCTCATCAGAATTCGAGTCAGGTGTGCTGACCAAGGAAATTTCATTTACAAGGAATTTGACTTTGATATGCAGATAGTTGCCAAAAGTTACATAAGAACCCATTGGCTGTGTCACATTATTATGCAGACTGTGTTGTTGCTACTGTATAGGCTCCGGTTCACCATGCAATTCTGATGAAGACAGCAAACAAAAGTTCATTGACAAGGGTACAGTACATTATATACACCCATTTTTTGTCTTAGGAAAGCCTTTATTTTCTTTGATTTGGTTCTTTTCAACACATTTTCCAGTGAGGTCCAAAAGCAAGCAGATATCCAAGACTGTTGCCAATGACTTTGGTACTGTATAATGTTCATATTACGGCAGTCTGGGTCTTTCAGTTTCTTCACTATAATGGGCTCTTGTGCACTAACCAAATGAACTAACCAAATGAACTAACCTAACAAATCAAAATGGGTTTGCATAAGTGCATAGTAGAGCTGAACTTGAGTGTGTGTGTTGCTTGGTGGTTGAGTGTGCCAATGAGAACTTTTTTTGACCGAAGATCCAGCTGTTGACAGTAGTGGTTTAACGTGTTTGAAACCAGAGTCAGCTTTCTTAATATACATATCCTTGTGGTCTTGTCAATGATTCATGAGTGCATGTTACTCCAAGGAGAAAAATGTTTTTGGTTTTTTTTTCTTGAAAGGGATTGTAAGTGCTGCACATGTTGACTGTAAACCGTTTTAAAGGGGTCATGAACTGCATTGTTTTGTTTTATAATGTTTTCTGGGGTGCACTTATAATGTTAGTAGGCTTTTTACATCAAAAATGGTCATAATTAAGAATTAAAAGGCATTTAATTAATCCTACCCTGATTTTATCCTTATTATTTGAACACTCTGTTTTAAAGGGTTAGTTCACCCAAAAATGAAAATTCAGTCATTAATTAGTTACCCTCATGTAGTTCCACACCTGTAAGACCTTCATTCATCTTCAGAACACAAATTAAGATATTTTTGATGAAATCCAAGGGTATCTGTGCTACACAGGCAGCAACGTCATTGCACCATTTGAGGTCCAGAAAGGTAGTAAAAACAGGGTTAAAATAGTCAACTGCAGTGGTTCAACCTTAATGTAATGAAGCGATGAGAATACTTTTTGTGCGCAAAAACAAAATAAAAACAAGACAATCAGCATCACATGCAATAGTCATGTTGCTCACGTGTTCCACTTCGGCCAATACTGAGTCGGTGTTCGGATGTAAACAAGGAAGCCTGCACTGAGTTCACTACATCAACTACGTATGACAACGATTCAAATTGTTGAATAAAGTCGTTATTTTTCTTTTATTCTTGTATTTTAACCATGTTTTTACTACCTTTCTGGATGTTGCTGCCTATCTGTGGTTCAGATACCCTCGGATTTCATCAAAAATATCTTAATTTGTGTTCCAAAGTTGAACGAAGGTCTTACAGGTGTGGAACCACATGAGGGTGAGGAATTAATGACTGAATTTTCATTTTTGGGTGACCCTTTAAGGGGGGTGTCTGCTGTGAGGCTTCAGTGTAAACACCCACTACTGTAATTGGCTAACATCTTTGCATATGCAATAGCTAAGTATTACTTTCTCGGAAACTTATAGCACGTTTTTACTGTTACAGTTCTCAAGGTTAACTAATTGTGAAAAGTGTTGATTATAGCATAACATTTAGATCTTATATTTATATCATGAAAGGTTGCAGTGATGAACATTGTAGCCGATCACAGATATGTTGTTGAGCGCATGAAAGCAGTGTCGTCATTTCAACTCGATTTCTGCGCACTAAAGGCTGATTTATACTTCTGCGTCGGATCTACGGCGGAGCCTCTGGCGTAGGCTATTCATTGTTTTTCATTTATACTTCTGCGTCGATGTGCAACATGAAGACCGCTGGTAGGCAGTGTCCACGGTCATGTTGAGTATCAAGGCAAAAGCAAAAAAAAAGCAATTTGTGATGTACGTTGTCAGAGAAGCTTCAACAGTAATGGCGGCAAGTAGGCAACGACATTTGCTGCAGTTTGATGGGGTGTGTCCCCTGAAACAGAGCGGGTTTTCATTCCTATTGAATTTGAAAACTCTCGGTCTGCTCCACTTGCTCTGCCCCAGTTTTTTTATCTGACGGAGGGGTTCTAGCAGACCAATCACAGCGTTTGCGTAGAATTGACGCGTTGTTACATTTTTGAAGATGTGCACGTCAGGCTGCACCTTAGGCTATGCATGCTACACACAGCCTACACCGTACCGACGGCATACACTTGATGCAGAAGTATTAATCAGCTTTAACAAATGTTTTCATTATAACTAACATTATAACTATAGTGCAAACACAATGTAACTAAGAGATTCGTTGAATAAAACGGGTAAACTGATAAACTTGCGTTGTTTGATTGACAGCTCCAGCCATTGTAAAGGGAGCATTCTTTCATGTGTATATATATATATATATATATATATATATATATATATATATATATATATATATAATAAATGTTTCTAAGAGAAACTACGTAAAGTTGACCGTTTAGTCAATGGTTTGATTTACTCACAAAGAACATCTGACTGTACATGAATCATTACATATCAGATCAGGCATCAGAATTAAGTTATTTACATGTTGTTGCATTACTGTCGAGTCCATATCGTAAAAGTCTGTTTGCAAAGTCTGCCCTGAAATGTGATTGATTTACCAAAGAATCCACAGTCAAATGTACCAAATATCAAAAGCTCAAGGAAAAGTTAATTTCTCAATTCATGACCCCTTTAAGATCTAATATTATTTTATTCTCACAATTTCAAAATTGTATCTCCTGCATGAATGCTTTTTTCTAACCTTGTTTAACATTACAGGCTTTTACTCTGCTCTGGTGCGTGTCAAGGGTAAAAAATACACAGGACAATGAAAATGATGTTAGACATTCCACATATCTCTGATTTCGAATCATATGTTTATACACAGATTTATACTGAACATCTGCAATCACAGACAGATATTCAAATGGGGGATAACACACACACACAGACACACAACGCCAGACTTTGTCAGAGAGAAATGAGGCTCCTGATGTTCTGACTCTTGATCGGTGCTGGTTTCATTGCCGCTAATCTCAAAGTAATTTTCTGGGCATGATTGAGTTGCTTCTGAATGTAACATACTAGATGAACAAATGTCTCTTTTTAAGGCTGCTGATGGGCTTTGTTCTACCTCATGATCCTCCAACTTATTCTCAACCTGCTTATTTCTGTCTTCTTAAACCTGTTGATTCATCCTTATATAACATTTTTACTAAAAATGATTGATTTCCCAGATATGAATGGCTTTGATTATATGTTCAGAACAATGTTTTCTTTTTTCCAGCTAAGATATCCCGGAAAATTAGCATGATTGCTGATCAGAAAGATGGTAAGCTTTTGTTCTCTCACTTTAGTTTCTAGGAGTAGCTGTGCATCTTTTGCAGGTGATCATTTTCTTCCAATGTAAACTGGGTGTTTGTCTTCAAATAAAGGGCAGCTCTTGAAGTAGCAGTATGTACTAATACTGTGTTCCCAACCCTAATGAGCTGCATCACTTCCTACTATCTATATCATCTGCAATAGTCATAGTAGTGTTGTTAAAAGTACAGACCGCGATACCAAGTCGATACTGAAATTTTCAAAATGTGAGGCTTTGAATGCTGTTGAGCGGATTCGTAAACACCTCTGATTGGTGTTTGTGTTTACATGCTCATCAGATATTCTGTGATTGGCTACAATGATCAACGCACGGGTGCATTTGAAAGCACACGGAAGAGTTTGAAAGCATTTTAAAGCTGATTTCAAACGCTCCTGTGTGTATCTGTGTAAGCACTCGGTGAAGAGCATTATTGGTGTCTATTTACAACATGTTTTTGAAGCATTGATCATTGTAGCCAATCACAGACTTATCTGTTCAGTGTGTGAACACAGTGGCCAATCAGAGGTGTTTACGAATCCACTCAACAGCGCTCAAAGTACTGACTTCGTAGTATTGCAGTGAGGTACTTTTAACACCACTAAGTCATAGTAGTCAGCAGTCTACATAGACTATCACCATGAAGTCTGGTCTGGTTTATAGTTTATTCTGGCTTATAACCGCCTACTAAGACAGTAAAGATCTGAAAACAAAACAGTAAATCTTGTTTTTACGTTGAATTTGAATAAATCTGAAATCGTAGACACTGCAATGGGGCTCCAGACTAACATTTGAGAGCTGTAGAGTTCTAGAGAAGGTGGTGCTACGGTTTTTATTTTAATCATAAAGATAATTTAATCATATTACTATTGTTTTGCATTAATAAGTGCAGTTACTAATAATATTACATGTTTATTTATTGTAAATTTGACAGTAAAGCATTGAGATTGAATTGAGATGCAGATAAAATTAACCCCTTATCAGTAACATGCAAAAACAATTCTATAGGGAAAAAGTAAATGTTATGTTATATTATTGTGTAAATATATCACGCTTATTAAATGTATCATAATGAAGTGAACGACAGTTTCAGTGATTATAAAACGAGTGCTCTTTGCTTGCTTTCTGAGTAATTCAGCCACAGTTTGAAGAAGTTTTTGTTTTTCATGAGACTTTTCTTACTTTTCTTACATGTGCGTGATTTATAAATCAAGGGAACGAAATAGTAAATCGTGCGCACGTTTTAGCAAATCAAGGAATCGTGCTCACAATGTAGCCTACCATTTTTTCCTGTATGTCCTGTCCGGGTCTCCGTAAATAAGTGCTGCTCTGCTGCCATCTAGTGGCAATTTCATTTCTTTTTTAAAGGTTTAGTTCACCCAAAAGCTCCACACGTGACATGCAGGAAAAAAATAGTTCGTTAAATCATGTGCACTATTTAATATTTCGTTCCCTCAACTTGCTAAATCGTGTGCAGGATTTATAAATCGAGGCAACAAAATGATAAATTGTGCGCTCAATTTACTTTTTTTTCCCTGCATATCATGTGCAGGGCTTCATAAAATCCTACTTTCTTTCAGAGGTGCTCCATGTATTGTAGATCTATAATTTAGGTCTGTGTATATTGTAGACTTGCATGCATGGATGTTGGCACAAATGTATTTAGGTGCAATATATCCATTAGCTACAGTGGGGAGAACAAGTATCCGATTTTACAGGTTTGCCCACTTACAAAGCATGTAGAAGTCTGTAATTTTTATCATAGGTACTCTTCAACTGTGAGTGACGGAATCTAAAACAAAAATCCAGAAAATCACGTTGTATGATTTTTAAGTAATTAATTAGCATTTTATTACCCCACTGTAGGTAGTTAAACTTTACACTTACTGTTCCGCATGTAGAAAGGAGGGTGCGGCGTCACTTCTCTCTCCCTGCTAAGAAACAACAGAGTTGTGTGAAGCAAATGAAGAGGAAACACGCAGCGTCTTTCCGTGAGACCTCATTATGTGACTCTAGTGAGTGGCCCTTTTACAGGCTGACCTGACCTGATCCGGACTGGTTCCTACTAACTCTCACTGGAGCTTGCTGTGTGCAGTTTGAATAATCCAACTTAATATTTAATTCCTCACCTTTTTTCACAGATTTGTTGTTTGAACAGATTACAGATTGAGGTCTAATATTATTAGTGGAACACACAAGTTACACACAAAAAAATCTTTCATCATCCTGAAATGAAGCAGATTATGGATTTTGACCTCAAAATACTGTTCACATTTGCTGTGTAATCCTTAGACTCCCAATGGTGTGAACGTAGCACACTATATATTTTTTTCAGCTGATCGTCTACAATGATCAGCGGCACAGCATCAGACCAACAATAACCTGTGTTGTACTAACTTCTCTCTTTTTGATTTGCTAGTGACTTGTATGAGCTGTTATTTTATGATTTTACTAACCATGCAGACATTTTACAGGTGAATCTCACAGATCAACAAGATTCATCAAGAGTCATATTTCCAAATCAAAAGAAGAACATTTATTATTAAGGTTGAAGTCAGGAGACATTAATTCAATATAACAAATTCGACTATTTTCCTCAATATTTGTATTAGTAATTATTTTATTAATAATAATAGGGAAGTGAAACATAAGCTACATGTGTTCTTGTCAGTTTTGGTGAGATTCGTCTTTGCTTTGCTTTTAGAATTTGCATTTTTAGGTTTGCCAAAAATATATCGGAGTATGTGAGAGTCAATGTTTTGTAACTGGTGATTGCTAGTTTTGTCCATTTTGAATGCAGTGTTTGAGTTTGAGGTGTTGTTGGGGATGTCGTGGCGATGGTTTGTGCACAGCTGTATGTTTTACTCATTCCACACCACGTATTACTGAAATGTAAAGTTTATATTAAAGGTGTGTTCACCCAAAAATGAAAATTCACCCTCATGAGTTTTAATTTGTGTTATGAAGATAAACGAAGGTCTTACAGTTGTAGAATGACATGAGTGTGAATAATTAATGACAGAATTATCATTTTTGGGTGAACTAACCCTTTGATACTACACATAAAACACATTTCATAAGAATATCTTCAATATACTGCACTAACTGCTCAAGTATTTTTGGTTTCAGTTGTCCTGAGGTGGTTCAGACTTGATTTTACTTTACAGCATCATGTTAATTGTCTACTTATGTTGTCTTTTTGTCCCTGATGGTTTTCAGATGCCAGGGACAACTCGTTCAGCCGCTCGCGCAGCTCCAGTGTGACCAGCATTGACAGAGAGTCACGTGAGGTCATTTCCTCCTTCTACTTTTGTGACTCCCTGACCAAGAAGAGTGAGACGGTGGCAGGGCCCAGCCTGTGGGTGGGCACCTCTTTGGGCAGCATGCTGACTATCGCCCTCACTGTGCCCTCCACACCAGAGCAGAGGATGCAACAGCCTGTGGGCGTCTGTTTCTGTGGTAAGACTTGCTTCCTATGAAATCTGTTTTATTTTTTTCACAAATTCTATTTTATTTTTTCCCATATGCTATGTTTTCCTTTTTTTCCCAGATTCTATTTTTTTAATTTTTTTTTAAAAAGGATTTCCTGACAATTTAATTAATAAAAATAATAATTTATGAAAAGTTTAATAATAAGGCCCTTGAAATGCTTTTTCCGCTGAAATTCAGTATTTGCTTTTAATTCATTTGAATTTGGTATTTTATGATTTAATACATTTTTTTTTAATAAAAAACAATAGTAACCCAAATTAATTTATAAAACTTGAATGAATAAAATGTAGACAAATGAAATTTGAACAAGTCCTTTCATTTTTGCCACACAAATCGCTGTACAACAGAGGATTACAATTTAAATTAAAAATGGATAAAGAAAAAATGTGTGATATTCCTTAAAAATTGTTTTAATGTTTCAATCTGTGTAATTATAATTATTATTAGTTTAGTTTAGTTGGCAGTATGTAGAGAAGACTTATCGTATCTAACAATAGCTTTATCAAATTAAATGGTGAAAACACCCCAATTGTCAATGTGTGTATTAGACAAAGCTGCACTAATTCACACAGACATGCAGAACATGAATATTGTGATTTGATTAAAGGGTTAGTTCACCCAAAATTAAAATTCCATCATTAATTACTCACCTTCATGTCGTCCCAAACCCGTAAGAGCTTCATTCATCTTCGGAACACAAATTAAGATATATTTGATGAAATCCAAGAGGTTTTTATCTTACATAGAAAGCAACGATAGTAGTAAATACATAGTTAAAATAGTCGACTTGACTACAGTGTTTCAACCTTAATGTTATGAAGCGACGAGAATACTTTTTGTGTGCAAAAACAAAACAAAAATAACTAGTTCATTCAACAATTTTTCCTCTTCCCTGTCAGTCTGTTGTGCCGTTGACGGAGTGAACGCAGTTCAGCACTTTTGTGAGCATGTTTATGTCCGAAAACTGGCTCAGTATTGGCCGATGCTGTTCACATGAGTAGCACGCCGCATGATTGTGATGCTGACGCAGAAGCCGGCCAATAATGAGTCGGCGTTCTGACGTAAACACGAAAGTGCTGCACTGCATTCACTGCATCAACTGCTTAACTGACTGACAGGGAAGAGGGAAAATTGTTGAAAAAAGTCGTTATTTTTTTGTTTTTGCCCACAAAAAGTATTTTCGTTGCTCCATAATAGTGCTGCAAAATTAATCGTAAAAAGATCATGATCTCGATTCAAACATTATTAATGACAACAATTTACCCGTGTCTTTTAAACCTTTGACAAAACCGGAACATTTAAAATGTGTTTGTGCTGCCAGAGCCAGAGAGAGCAGTTTCGAACCATACATTAGTTATTTTTGTGTTACAAATATTCAAATTACTACAGAAGTATTGAGATATAAGTTTTAAGTTAGTATATAAACTGTGATGTCTACGGTAGCGATCAAAAAAGAGCAAACTACCTTTTGAAACGAACTTGGCACATCAAATAACGGTTGTATCAATTACATCTTATTCCACTAGTTGGCGAAAAGTGACTTTTTTTCATTGAATCATTCATTCAAAAGATTTGTTCAAAACCACTGATTCATCCGTTAATGAAACAAGTATCAAGTCATTGAATTCATTGGTGAACTAACCCTTTAACCCTTTGACGCGTACGATCACACCGGTGTGATTAGAACATTCAGTGCATCATGTGACCAACTGCCAAATTCAAACGTTCTTGTGCGTGTTGGATGGCGCTGAGCCAGTGACAGATGCGCTCAGCACTGTCAATATATCACAAATATGCAGTGTTTTCAACCACATAATGTTTATTATAGATTTCAAACATTAAAATGCATATAAATGCTAACAAAACAATACATTTAGAGTTTGTAAAATACGCCCTGATCTATGGAAGCGGCAATAACAATCCTAAATCCAACAGATCCGATTCTCTGTACTGCGGTGCAAACTAACATGGCAGCGCCCATCCCGCTTATAGCTAAACTAAGGCGATCATTATGAAGGCGTTTAAACAGCAAAACACATCCTCTTGCGCATATTTGACAAGCGTAATATCATATATTTCATGCTATAGTTAACAAATTTGTGAATATTTTGAATAAAAAAGGAAAAATTAAATAAAAGCAGATCTTACAGCGCTATTGTGCCTGCGGTGTGTCACGTGACAAGCAATGACCATGGAAACAATAAAGTGACACGTTCTAAATAATGGTTGCTTTGAAAAACTCGTGAATATTTTAAACTTATGTGTGACGGGGTTAAGTTCTACTTTTCAGTTTTTAATCCTACTTTTGATTTATTTATTGAAATTTTACCAAATTCCATGACATTCAGCATTATACTGTAAATTCCATTTTAATGACTATTTAGCAATTCCGTCTGCTGTTTCTGCATTGTGTAAATCACTACTGATGTAAAAAGAGACACTTGTTGGTTTGACACTTTCTGTCATCACAGGTTCAGTAGTGCGCTTGAAAGGAGGCATTCTGCGCATGGCCCAGCTGGATGCCAGCGGAACCCTTCTGCCCCACGTTTATGAGCCCTGGTATGAGCCCAACGCCCCTGAGGAGGAGAAAGAACGGCCACGGAGACGTCGGCCCACCTCCCCTCCTTCTTCTCAGGAGAACCAGGATTGTCAGTACGCTGTGGTCTGCTCAGAGAAACAGGCTAAGGTGGTGGCTCTGCCCTCCCAAAACTGCATCTACGAGCACAACATCACCGAGACCTCCTTCGTACTTAGAGCTGATGTGGTGACATTAACCGCAGGGGTCGGCATCGCCTGTTTCTGTGCCAATGGCCACATCATGAGCCTCAGGTAATTTGAATGAACTGACATTCAGTGTCACTGAGTATTTTTTTTCTTCCTAAAACTGTAAACCATCTGTTTACAGTTTGCCCAGCCTGCGGCCCCTGCTGGATGTGAACTACCTTCCCCTGACAGACATGAGGATAGCCAGAACCTTCTGTTTCTCAAACCAAGGCCAGGCCCTGTACCTCACATCGCCCACTGAGATCCAAAGAATCACCTATAGCCAGGAAACCTGTGATAACCTGCAGGTTAGAATGTACTCATTTCATTTTATGTGTGCAGGATGTTGTT
This sequence comes from Zacco platypus, assembly GCA_038088235.1. Taxonomy (NCBI): domain Eukaryota; kingdom Metazoa; phylum Chordata; class Actinopteri; order Cypriniformes; family Xenocyprididae; genus Zacco; species Zacco platypus. The sequence continues at coordinate 5,021,829 of CM076069.1, forward strand.
TGTCCCATAAAAAATTCCATTCATTATAGTGCTGCAACGACGCGTCACACTGTTTACATTCATCTCGCGTAATGGCGGGTTCTGCTCCTGGGAATGGAGAAAGTTCCATTCTATCACAAAAACCTAGACCACGATTATCAAAAGATTTAAACAGAGGCCAAATAAAATGGTCCTTTGTTCCCTTTGCAAAAGCGAAATGGTGTACCACCTATGGAATTGGATCTCTGCCAAATTTTTGCGCTGATTTGTGAACGGAGTTGAGGAGAAAATCTTCATCTCACAAATAAGAAAATGTTTTGAGCGAACGAAAATCAGTTTTGCATTTCAAAGAAGTTTATTTGGATGTGCGCGGATGTTCTCTTTCGCTCGTGCAAGGTTTCAGTTGCTCGCGCTCCTGATACCAGCCCTGCGCGCTCGCTAAGCGCCGAACAAACCAACACAAACTAGCGTTACAATGTGCCAAAATTCCAGCCAATCAGAGATGAGGCTGCTAAATTCTGATTGGCTGGCTTGACAACCAGTCACTAGACTCCCTGCATTACAGACAGCGCAAGAGGAAAAATACATGGTTCAGGAGACGTTTGTTCAATGGCTTGAACACTATCAAAGTTCCATTAAGACTGTATAGAAAGTCTTTGACACTCTTCATTTTAAAGTTCAAATGTCCACCACTGGACGACCACACATAAGTGGCTTATTTTTAATCAAAATCAAATCGTATTATTACATAATGGCGTGTCCCAGTGTTTCTACACCTCAATGAACTGCTAAATTAGTTTTAACTTCTTACGTAAAAAAAAGATCACTAGATTAATAAAAAAAACCTTAATAAAAATAATCGTTAGATTAGTCGACAGAAAAAATAATCGTTAGTTGCAGCTCTAATTCAATATATATGTAGAAAGTGATTTTTAGCGACAACTAGGGCTGTCACAATATCAGATTTTTTCTTTCTTACCCAACGAACATAAGGATACTGATAAACACAGGGCATATGCATTTCCACTTCTTGTATTCTCAATACTGTCAAGTTCAACAGTATGTTGAATAAATATTAAGATCAAAATTGATACTTTAACCTGTTAACTTGCCGGCCCGTATTTTAAGCTCTTTAATCTATCGTAAGTGCGCTGCTAATTCAGTTTTAATGTGTGCCTAGAACGGCCACAAATGAGGCATTAAGTGCATGATGCAAGCAACTTAACAATTTAGAGAGTTTAATGTAGCAGTGTGGTCGCTCAGTTTTTCTAGAGCGGTTTTATCAAGTGCTCAAAAATATACAAAAATAAAACGCTGTATTTATTAAAAGAATCACCCTTTATTTAAATATATGAACACAGAAAACCAATTCTTGAAAATGGACCATGGAACCATGAAGGCAGAGTTTAATGTTGTCCAACTGAACAAAGAATACTGAGTATGAGAGGGAGAGAAAGGACCCTTCCAGCATATCAAAATACAACATCTCGCTAACAGTGTGAGAAAAGCCACCAACTCAATGAGTAATCAGGAAGTAGTTACCATTGTTTATAATGCAATTACATTATTTGCAATGCTTCATAGATTTGAAGAGTAGTTCATTCCCTCATAAAAGACTGCAAGTTCAGAGTAAGCATCTTGAACGTGTGTCTTGTTTCTGATTTCAAATGCTTTTTTTGCTTGTAATCAAATTTTGAAATGTGATAAATCTTAGAGCTGGTTGGTTGGTTCATGGCTTGTCTTTATTGAAGAATAGAGAAAATGATTGGGAAAAATACTTCCAGAGTACCTTAGAAAGTGCTTTATTTGCAGTGTCTTCTAAGAATCACATATAGGTTATATTACATCAGTTTTCATATCCATTCATTTTGAGGTGCTCATTTTTGCAGGAGATGCTTGGAGAGCTGTTTACTCCAGTGGAGACACCAGAGGCTCCGAATCGAGGGTTCTTCAAAGGCTTATTTGGAGGCGGTGCTCAGTCCTTGGATAGAGAGGACCTGTGTAAGTGTTCATCTGTCACACATACAAAATGCAGTCAATTTTAGCTGATATCTATATTGTTTTCTGTAATCAAATCAATCAAGATTGTCATGTTTTTAATATCAAAACATTTCAGTGTACAGTACACGTAAACATAAAGGTTCCAAAAGGGATAGAACAGAGTTTCTCAACTCCAGTCCAGTGGTCTCACCTACCAGAATATATTAGATACTGCATCTCAATAATTAAAATGCCTGATTAAGCTTATCATCGTTGAGAAATGCTCAAGTGATGTTCTTGAGTGTGTTCCAAAACGATGACAAAATTTGCATTTAGGAGATATAAGCATTCCAAATTTTGTCTCTCACTTCCGCTAAAATGGATCACGGATTTTCATGTCATCACATCACAGTTCAGTTTCTCATCAAATCTTCTGTCCAATAAAATGCTCTCTAGAATCTGAAGTCCCGCCCCCTCCTACAAACAGATGCTGCATCTGAAATCGGTCACTTTTTCGCACATTTACTAGTTCCTACATGGTGAATGGCACATAGTGCACTATATAGAGGATAGGGAACGATCCAGTACAGTGTAAATATGCTTTCCATTGACGCAAATGAAGTCCGTTTTCGTGTTAGTGTCACGTGAACCGCCGCAGCGCGAGCACAGATTGCTCTGGCCCACAGAGCGGATCATATCCACGGACCTTGAGTCGGCTCAGACCACGAAAGGTATCAGACCCATTCTGAGTTCAGAATGCTGTATTTCAAGTGATACAGAGGAGATTAGGAGGATAAACGTTTAGAGATTAACGGCTCTGGCTGAGCTGTGGTATAAACGAAACACTATTGGCTATTAATAAAGAGGGCTGTTCGATATGTCCCACCTGTCTTCCTGCTTCAGTTGAAATTACGACGACACATTGAATAATGCTGTGCTTCCATGGCAATTTACTGGGCCTTTGAGCATGAACAGCATTGTAATAATCTGAAGAACCTTTTTTTCACTGTAAACAATCTTTTTTGCCATGGAAAAGTCTGTGAACGTTATGATGCTACTGTATGTGTGAATAAAACGTTACCTTTATGAGCTTGTACGACGTCTGGATGTAAGTCTGCTTTGGGCTGTTGGGGAATTTACAGTCAAAGACACAAATACCAGATATGACGAATGAAGACCCGGAGTCAGAGTTTAAAAAAATAAATTGAAGCAAATTTTACTGAAGAATAACTTGAGCGTGAGGTGCCTAAAGATTCTCAGCCTTATAAAAAAGATCTCTGCTTTGGCCAATACTGATTTTAGGTGCATCTTTTCATACTTCAAAACTGATACTGTCATAAATGTTTCAAGATCTCTCATGTTTCTTCTCATCAACAGTTGGAGAGGTGGCTTCTGGAAAGGCTTCACGCAGCCTGGCGCAGCACATCCCAGGTCCAGGTGGTATGGAGGGCATGAAGGGGGCTGCGTCAGGCGTGGTGGGAGAGTTGGCACGGGCGAGGATAGCTCTGGATGAGAGAGGACAGAAACTAGGCGAGCTGGAGGAGAGGACAGCAGCCATGATGGCTGCTGGAGACTCCTTCTCCAGACACGCACATGATGTAAGATGATCACTTGCAAATCGACACGACTGCTGCTGTTTAGCGTGATACAAAAGCTATGTTTCAAAACTTATGAGAATATGTCAGTCCCTCCAGGATTCTGTTATTGCAGTATTTTGAAAAAAGCTTGCATTTTTGTCTTGCTTCCACAAATCCATAATTCAAAGTCCAAATAAATGAATCAATAATGTAGATGTTCAAGTGTCCTGCCGCTGCAGTGCAGTGAATTCCGTCGTAAGGTCCTCATACGAAGCACCGGGACACCTGGTTTCAGTTCAGTTCAACTTTATTGTCAATTCTGTTTGTCACAGAACGGAAATTTGTCTTTGACACTTGTGACATAAAAACATCCACATTAATGCTTAAACAATGACATTTGTGTTTGTTTCATAGAGGGTAAACCATCTGTCTTTCTTCACCAGATAATGCTGAAATACAAGGACAAGAAATGGTACCAGCTCTGAGGTCCCTGCAGGGAGTCAGCGGACCTTCCTGTGAAGACAGCAGATCCATCATCTCTCCTCCGTTTCTTCCTTCTCTTCCTGTGTCTCTCTCTCTCTCTGTGATGTCCAGAGACTGCCACTCTCGCTCAGCACAACGTCACGCGGCATTACCTCGAGCTGAGGAGCTGCGGAAAGACAGAGGAGACAGGAGGGGAAGGAACGTCTCGGGGACAGTTGAGTTTCCTCTCCTGAAAACAAAGCCGTGTATCTTGTCTTGGAGTTGGGAGAGGGGGTCTGTCACTGGTGCTGCCCCCTGTCTTATACCTTCATTCACCACGCTGTCATTTTTACTGCCATTCTATCTGCAAAGAAACTACTAAAAGGATTGTGGGACATTTTGGGAAAAGAAATGATTCAAGATGAATGAAATGGGTCAGAGGGACATACAGCTGACAGAAGAAGGTCCAATGTTTGCATTGCCAAGCTTAATGCTTCTGATAATCTGTCACTAGAGCAAGAAAAGATTGCATGTCTAGTGATTTAATTTAGGGAATTAGTGCTTTTACTTATTTTACGAAGTTGAATGAATCTCGTGAAAACACATCCAGGTAATATTTCTCCTCAAAATCAATATTTTGCAGAAAGAAAATGCTCGTTTCTTGTTTATTTTGATTTTAGGGTGAAACATAACCTGGATTTCAAGAGGCTCACTCAATAATCATGTTAGCTATGGAAAAGGCCGGATTGTCTTACATAAGGTGTGATGAAGTACCATTTAATTTCACCTTTAAAGGGCTGGAAGTTGCTATATTTACCACATATCATGTGATTATTTTGCCATATGAAATTGCAGACAGGCCTGGGCAGTGAAAAGCTGATCTGATCATGCATCATTTTGTTGGTTCTTTCGTCTAAACGACATATTGGTTTACACTGATCAGGTCTCAAAGAGCTTTTATGGAAGAGCTCTGACTATGATGTACACTATACGCTGCGACAGGAGAAAGACGCTCATTTTAAATGTATAAAGACGTAAAGAACGCATAGATGAAACATGTCTGGCTCATATTTCACCCCAGAATTAATGTGGTTAGAAAACAAAATGAAATTTAAATCAGCGTTAACTAAAGACTACATGTCGCCCCTACATCTTGGTAAATTGAATGGAGTTTTTTGCATCACAGAATAAAAATGTGCCTAATTGTCATGAAAAAGTGCAAAAAATAGGCTTGATTTTCTTTGAACAATCTATTTAAGCGATTTTTTTGGGGCTGAAATGTGACCCCGACGTGCTCTTTTCCGTGTGAAAAACTGCTGAATGCTGGTTATATATAAACTGAATTATTTTTGTTCTAAAGGAGCGGGTTATTTTTGTCACGATGGAACGCAAGTATGAGGCATGATCTTGATTATGTGCCTTGTGATGATTGACACGTCCGAAACCCGTCCCGCTCTCCAGCGAACTCCTACGGACGGGTCGCCGGCGGGATGCGCCGAGAGTACCGAATCTTCATATGCAAAACAGGTTCCCACGATGGCTTATGGGGGACTCAAAGTACCGGGTGACCTCCTCATCCGAAGTACTCGCCGAATGGATTTCTCCGTGTATTTTCTAAGAAGCCTTTTGGATGGACTAATGCATGAGTTTGTCATCCTCACAGAGAGGTGAATATATCTATCTCTGTGTTTGTTGCTGCAGTGGAAGCGACCATTAAACGCTCAATACTCTTGATCAGCAGCCCTCGAGAGGGGGTTACCTTCTGCCTTTGCTTTGCGACCCATGAATATATGCTAACCTCGACTCGTGTGCGTATACGTGTGTGTTCGTGGACATACATGTACGCAAGAATATGTGTATGCTCACGTTTATATAAACTAAAGATACAATATATTTGAAAGCATATGTTTTCTTTAAGTGTGTTTTCTTATTTATGAGGTGCGAGACATCGCTGCTATTTGTGTTTAATTCGGAGCATCTGTTGACGCTTGATATTTTCCTTCTGTTTTTGTTCGGATTGCAGCCAAATGTTGTAAATATTAAAACTTCTGAAGACAAACTTGAGAGTGCTGACGAAAGATGCAGTCGAAGCGACTGAGAATGGTGGCCGTGGTCTGACTAGACTCCAAAGAGTTGCTTTGTTGTGGACGTTGTTCTCACGGGGAGGATGTTCCTTATAATTTAAAACATAAGTGTCATGGCATCTACACACACACACACGCGCATAGATCCAGATAGCCCACTCTTTCTGTTGCCATAGTGTTTGTGTAAATGTCTACCAAAATAGCCATTTTCAATGTTTGACCTACTGAAAATCTAATCCAGCGTCTTTGCTTCATATATTTTTCTTTTCTATGAGCAGTCGTGTGGTTTTGCACTATGTTTTATATTATAATGTCATCAGAGTCATTTAATATTTTTGTAGTTGGTGGTGGTCTTTATTTCGGACACTTTTGTTTCTTTAAGAAGGAAGTGTAAATGAGGTGGCTCACACTCTCACATTTGTCCTCATTGCCAGTTTAATGATATCCTAATATATTTATACATTTGAAATATATATATATATAATTTGCTTTTTAATTTCAGATATGAGTACTTTTATTCTATTATTTGGAATGAAAGGGCACATTTTAAGATAAATGAATTGGTCGTGTATATATATTGTCACTGAATCAAACATGGCGAGCCATCTGCTTAAAGAAGGAAAGATTCTCTGAAATCATTGGCCATCTCTGTACTGTCTGTCCTCTGATTTCTCTTGCACAAAAGGCAGCATGATATCGTGTTTACAAACTTGAAACATCCATCTACATTATGTTTTGCCTTTTTTCCCTTTAGTCCTGCTAGTGAGATGTTTGTAAAGGAACAAATCACAAGTATTTGCTCTCTATTATTGATTATTATGAAGGCAAGATTTTTTTTTTCTCTATAGTATCCTCACGGCATTGTTATTTGAGTTTCCATGAAGATCATTTGAACTCCTGAAGCACTATCCTGCAAAGTTTCGGTTTTAGGAGTTGTTGAGGATGGTTGGGTTGTAGGTTTTCTCATCATCGCCGACTTATTGTACAGTTTTATTAATCAGACTTTCACTTGAATGTTTGTCTTAATCTGCTGCCACCCAACAATTTAGGAAACATGTTTATAGACATAACTGTGCAATGGAAAATAAATGTAAGAGAAAGATTTTTTTGATTCCACACTTCATTTTGCATACTCCGGCCACTAGATGTCACAGTTTTACAACTTGAACTCATTTTGAAAGAATTAACTAATAACTCTGGTTGATTTGTTTGACCATTTATAAATAAATGATAAATAAATATATAAGGAATAAATTTATAATCTGAAAAAACTAGAAACCTTGCCTATCAAATGTGAAAACACATGATGTCGCATTACCCGTTGTTGCAAGCAAGTGTGCTAAAGCTGATATTTTATAGAAATGAATCATTGATTTAATAATTTAACAGGGAATGTTACCAGTTATGCTCATTATCTCTACAAAACTTGCAATAACTATTATTTCTTTTACTTATCTGAGTAATAAAAAAACTGCTTGTAGCCTAGGCCTATTTAAACAATATAAAGTGTGTATAAAACTGCTGATAAAACTGACAAAAAAAACTGTGTTCTTTAATTTTAGATCATTTTGGGCGACTGATAACGCTCTGTTCATAAAAACTGACACTTTTTGTTCTTGTCGGTCAGCTATTAAAAAATAAGTCATGTTGGACTGGTCAAAATAGCGCTGCAGTTCCTCACACGGCCTGCAGGGGGCTCCAATATCAACCAGAGCTACAACGAAAGGCGCATCAGAATGAAGGGGAGGGAAACTTCAATTTGGCGACTAGCGCTCCGTTGAATTACTTCAACTCTCTCAGTCTGCCTGCTTCGGTGCTCAACAGAAGCTGCATCTCCTTTGTTTTCCTTTTCCTATGTTTAAGTATCGGATCAATGGGAAATAAACCGACACCCGGAAGAAAGCGCCTCACTGACACTGGATACAAACGGCGTTTCAGACAGTGATCTTCTGATGCTCTGAGGTCCAAATGTAAATGCTGAAACGAAACAAGCGTCCATCATCAACTTAAAAGCTGTGATACTCTAACAAAATCGGATATGTAATGAAATATACAGTTTTACGACGGGATTTTCACCATTTTCATTTACCAAACCTTGTATGCGTTTCGTGTCCGATATGAAAGGGCAAGTTCTCAAGGTATTGAGGTAAAAATGATGCACTTTAAACTTTGTTTACATAGATGCTGATAATATTTAGTACTCTTTGTCTGTTTGGGATTGTAATAATCGTTTTTTCTTGCCTTTTGTTAGTGAATTAAGTTCTGGAAAGTCTTGTTTACTAATGATGGATTGACATATGTAGCCCTGAAGATGGGAAGACTGTATCACATGGACTTTGGGAATGTCCAGTGATTTGGGAATGATGAACAACGGACCCACTATCGTCTATGAATGGCTGAAAACCCTCCAGCTGTGTCAGTATGTGGAGTCCTTTGTTGATAATGGGTATGATGACCTGGAGGTGTGCAAACAGATAGGAGACCCTGACCTGGATGCCATCGGTGTCATCACACCACACCACCGGGAAAAGGTTCTCCGGGCCGTGGAGAGACTCCGAGATGAAGACAAGAAGGTGGCATCAGGACTGTATTTCACACTAGAACCCCTTCCACATGGCACATATCCGAACACGGCTCAAATTAGTGACTGCAAACAGAAATGCACCAAGTCATGGGTCAATTCTACCTGGGACAGCCCCAGGATTGGACTCTCCAATGACTTCAAAGCACTTGAGAACCACAAGGAGCCGGTGGTGTATCCTAAACTCAAGCTGAAGATAATGATAAGGGATAAGCTGGTGAAGGATGGAATAGACTTGAGCAAAATGCCCTACTCGTACAAGGTGAGTTCTAACCTTTGTCATTATTGTTCCTGTCACATCATCTGAAAATGTTTGCACAATCTCTTTGTTTTGTTTATTCCTGCCTTGAAAGGTTACCCGTTCGCCACCTGTTGTGTGTGTGTGTGTGTAGTCTCATTTTTTGGAGTAATAAACATCCAAGGGAGGTCAGGTGTCTGCAAAATGTCCCTTGTAAATGTCATCCATTATTATATATATTTGTGCATTAATGGTCGACCGATATGGGTGTCTGATGCAGAAATATATATATACAGTATATATCATGCAATTTAATGATATCAAATATGATGTACATGCAATTTCAGAAATGCAATGCTAAAATACTTTATAATAATCTAAGTTCACTAAAACATTTGGCGGACTCTAGGCCGAATGTCCAGTTCTGTTTTATGACCCATGCTTAAAATCTCAAATATTGCCTGAATAAGCATCGCTACTGCAAAAGTCAATCAGTTGCTTGGAGTGGCAGCGCAGTGAACATGGTATCATGTAGTCATGGATAAATCGCATGTTTACACAGGTTGACCTCAATTCAAAGAAAGGAGCAGTATGTAATATGATGCTGAGATCATGTATTTTGACACGTAGAGATGCATGGGAAATGTTGTCAATCAAACTGCTGAGTAATCGTAATTTCTAACGTCTTGTTGGTCTAGCGTAGTATTGAAATTCCATGTTGTGGCATGTTTGATGCTTCCCAAGACAGATGATTTTATCCAGCCGGAGACGTTGGATTATTAGACAACCTTAATTGAAGTCGTTATTCATTAGTGCACTCTGGGGCTTTGAGAGCAGGCGAGTCTCGGCTCTAATCGATAACCCAGAGAACAAGAACTGTAACCCATTATCTACACTGAATGCTATTAAAAGAGTGATTTACTCTACAGCTTACATCATCTGAAGGTTAAGAGCTTCTAAATAGTAGGCAGGCTAATGCAGTATACATGTTTAAGGTTTGAGAAGCATCTCAAGTAATTGCACTTGGCTTGTTTTACATGATCAGATTTGGACTTATAAAAGTGATGTTTTGGACCTGGAGAAGCAGTTGGCTCAAAGAATGCCTTAAGTGATTCATTCATATGATTTGATTGTGTCATCATGGATTAAACCGTATAAAGTGTAAACAAATTCTTGTAATGTTTGAGAATTTTGTTTGGCTTTATTTCCAGTAAAAATAAACGTCCTAGACATCCTAGAACTAGATTTACTGTAAAAGGAAAACTGGTAATACCATTTTGTTTTCATAAAATAGATTCTCAGTTACATTTTTTTTTTTAAATTCTGTTATGAAAATAGTTTTGTTGTTTGTTTTACATAATTCTAACACAATTTAGTGATACTCATTCTTAAAACAATAAAGAAAATGAAACTTAATTCAATACATGTTCCCTCACAAGGTTTTATTGTACACAATTGGGAAACAAGACAAAAATAATGATTAAGAAAATGGGTCTCATTCACTGACAATTGCGTGAATCATTCGTACTTATACACACAGGAAAACTGACGAAAACTTTTCATACGCATATGGATTTTGTCTTAACCTTAACCCATTCAAACATTAATGAATTTGGAATATTCACAAGGGGGCGTTTACAAGACACCATTTTCAACTAAAAATGGACAACTTTTAATGTGTTTTGGTCGTTAATTTTCATGACCGGGGGCCTGCGAGGGGGGCAAACATCTGAAAACGGGTTTCAAAGTGCAAGTTTTTGAAAACGGTACCGTTATTGTCTCTGCGTAAACTACAAAAATATCAATTTGTGGAAAGGGTCGGTGACGTCATGTGCATGCGTATTATGTGTCAGGCTATAGGAGCGAAGTGTTTACAAAGCGACATCACCATCTACTGGCCAGAATTAAGCTTTTTAGTCGTTTTCGTGGATAGTTTTGACAACTTTCTTATCTGTACAGGAAAAACAGACTGTTTTTTCAGTCCAACGTTGTCTTGTAAACGTCCCCTAAGTGAGCGATTGCACCCCCAAGGTTAATAATTTGCATAAAGCCAAACAAATTACACCCAAACCATGTCCATATAAGGGCAAACTCTCTCTCTAAAAGCTCTCAGCAAACATGACGCGCTCTAAAGAATGGAATGATCCTCAAGCCAAGTTCAAATGCAATTAATACCTTTTAATAAACAGACCTCTGATTATCCAGCGGCACGTGTGCGAATATGCATCTTTATGCAGAGGAAATTTGCAGCTTGAAAATAATGAAATATATATGTATAATGTGATTTTTGCGTACATGTGGTTTCATTTGTTTCTTACATTTTTTTTTTTTCGAAAATTTGAATAAAATTCAAAATGAAACTTCTTGATGAATCACGATTTGTTCATGAAAACATCCGTACGCTGATTTCACGGACAAAATCAGTTGGTGAATGAGAACCATTCTTATCCATTCTCACCTATTTCCACCATTTTAATCATAAGTAACAATCCTAAAATAATTGTAATAAATGAATTTTAATGTAATGCATTTTTCCTCCTCAAATCAGTGTGATAAACAGTCTTCATTATTAGACAGGGACTCATTCGGCGGCATATCAACCTGTAGCAGTGCGTCTCTCTGAATGGTTGGTTGTCATGCCTCTGCGCTGAGCTGTCACTGGACTCCACCGCCGCTTCTGTTCTTGTCCGAGTCGTGTTTCCATTATGCCATCTTATCAGCACATTTATCATTGACGAGTCTCTGGTGACAGATGGCTTCATCGTGCTTAGAGCTTAGAGAGCCATTTAATGTCTCATGTGATGCCAGAGTCCTCATTATCATTACTGCCATTTGCATTTGTAAAGAGTGGCCCACTTTTAAAATGTGTTCTCTTGCTTCCTTGGTTTCATGGTATGTGAACTGCTGCCTCCCAAATTGTCTTGCAAATCGAGTTGCATTTATGCTGCAACTAACAACGTAGCGCGCTCGAACGAGCTTGTTTTAGACATGGTTGTGGTTTTCCAGACTTGGCATATCCATGGACTGAGAAGAATTTGAAGTGAAGAATTGCAATTAACATCACATATACGGCTTAAATGAATAGTTCCCACCGTATGGTTTACGTATACTAGTAGTGCAAACACAAAAAAAGGATTTTTTCTTTTGAAGAATATTTTTGCAGATCTTTTTACAACAACAGTTCACAGTGACCATAATATGACGCATATCTTCTACTTCGCCCAAGCTCTGAAATCTTATTTGTGAAATCTCAAAGGACAGCAAACACCTTTGGTTCTTGCATTAATACAATTATTGTGTGAAATGAAAAATGATGTTTGAAAACTGTTATTGTGAATGTTAAATAAACAGGGTCTTTAAATGTTGTTCTAGTCTTCATCAAAGCATTGTTCAGAAGACCAAGTCATTTCTGAAATTTTAAAAATGTGACAATAGATCATTTCCCCCTGGCATTTTGAGCGCTGTTGAGTGGCTTCATAAACATCTCTGATTGGCCATTGTGTTCATGAGCTTAACAGATACAGGATGTCTGTGATTGGCTTCAATGCAATGGGAGCGTTTGAAAGCTCTCGTCTATCAGCTGCTCCTGTGTGTGTGTGTGTGTGTGTGTGTGTGAGCACTCGGTGAAGCATCAAAGATATTTGTCTGTTTACTACAAGTTTTTGAAGCGTTGATCATTGTAGCCAATCACAGACTGACACACATCTGTTAAGCGAGTGAACACAATGGCCAATCAAATGTGTTTAAGAATCCACTCAACAGTGCTCAAAATGCTAAAATTCAAGTTAATATGTCAGGACCGACTTGGTACTTTTGACGACATTACTTAGAATATAGTGCACTAGTCATATGAGCTCCTTTATGATATTTTTATGGTCCATTTTTTTTAATTTGACAGATGTGGTCACTAGTGTTGTCAAAAGTACCGACTTTGATACCAAGTAGGTACTGAAATTTTAAAAATGTGATGCTTTGAGTGATGTTGACTTAGAAACGCCTCTGATTGGCCACTGTGTTGACACGCTCATCAGGTATGTCTGTGATTGGCTATAATGATCAACGCTTCAAAAACATGTTGTAAATAGATCAATGACTCCCTTCACCGAGCGCTTACACAGATACACACGGGAGCGTTTGAAAGCAGGCGTCTGTCGTGATAGCGACTTGGTATTGAGGTCGGTACTTTTGACAACACTAGTAGTCACTATGAAGTGTGACTGAAATGTCTCTAAAAATGGAATGACAAAGTGATTAGACTCACATTTTGAGTGAACTAAACCTCAACATTTGTGTCGGGTGAAGTCGATTATCTCTTCCAAAGGAAATCGACTGATTTCTCCAGCTTGTTTTGTATCCGGGCAGAACTTGAGACATGCGGCCACCATTTAGTCTGTTTGGATATGTGTTGGCAGTGGGAACTTGATTGTAAGTGCTGCATTACGAATGGATGTGCTGGGCTGGGCTATACTTGGATGAAATGTTTTTTTCCAAAAAAAGCTTGTGTAACTGAAGCGTGTCACAATGGATGAATCCTGTCTGGTGAGGGTGAGCAGGTCCTTGTGGCATGTGGCAAGAGGGATCAAGGCATCAATTGCATATTCTTTCTGGCTTCATTAGTGAGTCAGAAGGAGCCTGTCTCTTTATATTACGAAGCAGCGTCCTGATTTTTATTCTACATGCCACACTTTTGTCTTCAGGTTGAAGTGTGTCATGCTGTTATGCAACTATGCTTTAAATTAAGAATATGCTCAGGTTGAGCTCACCTCTAACTCTAATGTGCTTCAATGCGTAACTCGCCCCTCACCTTTTGGATATAAATGACTCCTCAAATCGACCGGCTTTTTGATGTACTGTTTTGCCTTTTAAGCTATTGTTGTATAGCTATATTTTCTCACAAAGCCACTAATCTGGTTAAGCTTTGTTGTTTTGGCATTTCAGATCTCATTTTTTATGTCCGTGTGGGCCGTCATCATGCTGGGCCGTTGCTAAATCGCTTTTGTGCATCATATGTTAGCCGAGTTAGGAAACGTCCTGCGCTGGGGCTTAAAACCAGTTTAAGGCATTCATTTTCCTGCCATAAAACATTTGGGGACAGCTTTTCACATTTAAATTCGTTTTTACTCTCCGAGAAATTAGTTTAAGGTCAACATGAAACCGCATTCACAACCTGTTTTACTTCTTCAGTGAGACTGAATTTTATCCAGTTTTTGTTTTTCAATTTGTGTTGGTCATTAGGGGTCGCAAAACAAAATTCATCAACTCATAAATCATCTTTTTTTTTTTTTGGTGAAGATGTTTTGTTTATCATAGAAGTGGCGTTTTGGAGCTTGACAGACACAGTTACTGGTATCAGGTTTTTCCTGAGTTAAAAATGGTCTTCGGTGGTGGCTGACATACTTGGTCATCTACACAAAACGTAAAAAGTACCCTACCCATGTGATCTGTGAGCCTAATACTGACTATAAATTACCTGCCACTCTCACTGTAATCCTTTCTTTCCCACTTAGCAAAAAAAATCTGATTTCATAGTTTAAGAAAAGATGCTTCTTTGCTAGACCTTATTTTGCTGTAAATATTAATAATAATTAATTATCAGTATTAAAAAGTTTATTTTAACTAAGTCTAATTTTGTACCATATTCAATTGAATGCACCTAGCATACAACTTTGTTCTTGTTTCTTCTCACTCCAGTCTAAACTGATTTACACGTAGTCATAAAACCTGAAAATACTGTGGATTATTAAGGCTAAATCTTACTAACCACTCTTGCTAAATGGGGTAAGTACACCTACGTTCTCATTTCAGACGTGTCCTGAGTAACCGATTCAGACCGTGACGTCTCGTGAGTTCAGTGTTGGACAGATCAGCTGTTTTAACCACTCATTAAAATGAATCGGTTCAAATGAGTCATTAGGTTGCGACTCAGACATTAGCAGACATGGACATGTTGTGTGCGATTCCCAGCTGTTAGGACATTGCAAAAGATCTGTCAACACAAAAAGCACTATCGCTGAATAGGATTTTTTTTTCGTTTATTGAAAGTGTGGTTTATGTCGGATGCATGTGCGTCTGTCAGAGAAGATGAGGTGACGTTCTTTTGAGCGCTACATTCACACCCAGCGGTAATTCAGGGGGAAAAAAAATCTCTGAATGTACCAAACATTGATCGGTCTTACGAAGTTGAAGCATCTTGCCAGTTGATTTAGATTAGTATGAGCGAGGGAGGAGAGCAAAGAAAGGCAGTACTTTGAAAACAGAGAGCGTGCGCACGTCCTCTTAGTTAAGAACATGCGCCCTATCACAAGCAGTATCTGGATCAGAGCCGTTAAATTTGTTTTTCAGCGGCTCTGATCCAGATCACTCATAAATCACAATAACGGATCAAATGAGTCTTTGGTGGGACAAATTCGTTTTGGCAGACGTCAAAAAAATTTCAATGTAGGAAAAACCATGTGTTATTAAATGCAACTTGATTTTCTTATTTTGTGTTCCACAAAGCATTGGAAAGCTTTCAAACAGCACAGGGTGAGTAACTTTCATTTTGAAGTGATTTTTTTTCCCCCAGACATCGTATAATAAAAGTCTACTTCCAAGCAGATCTGCATTTTCTCAGGATGGAAGAAACTGGACCCACTTGATAATGTTCATGAAAGATTCAGGCACAAACTGTAAAGTGCAGCATTCTGGAAAGCACTGCTGACCTTTTGTTAGATCCGAGCAAAGGGTTTTTGTGATTTTCGAACATTTCTCTCTGCTTTCTGTCTGGCAGCGGGTGCAGAGACATTTTAGAAATTTCCTCGAATGGCCCGTCCTCTCAGGATAAACTACATCATGTTTTAGAGTCATACTTTGAATTACTTTGCTGTTTTTAAATCAGAGCGAATCTGTTCTCCTGTCAGTTTTAAGCTGGGACAGAGAACAGGCTGGCAGCGGAGTGGGCATCAGAGATATGTTTTCTGAACAAGTCTGACAGAAACATTGTGTGGGGGGACATCAGAGCAAGATTTGAGAAGATTTTGCATCCAAGTTTCTTTTTTTGAACAAACCCCTTACCCTTTAGTACTGCATTTTGGCAGTTAACCCACATTGTAGTATAGACCTAAATTCACCACCTTGAACATTTTTTCTTGCCTGTCTGGACGGAGTTGCATTGTGATCTCTGGGTGACCCAGGGGTGAGGGGTGATCCGGTCTCCCAGCTGTGACCCCAACTCTTTAAAATTGCTGGATTTAGACGGATTACCACCCAATATGAGCGTCATTTCACATGAACTTATGGCCTTACAACAACAGCCGTGCTTTAGACCCACTTAGACGTCTGGTTGGTCATTATAGTGCTGTTTTCCTTAAGTCTTAAGATGGCGTGAAGTAGAATTTAATCAACTTTCCTTGTGCGGTAATTAAATTAGTCTCAACAGTATTTTCAGTGGTCCAAAGTCACATTTGGTTACTGATGCATGTAAGAGCAGAGTGATACCCAATAAACATACATCTGCAAATATGATCTACTGATTTGCATTTTATTTGCCAAAACAAGTTAATATTTTCAAATGCAAATGCAACCGTTGACGTTCCTACTTGACTAATATCTAACTATCATTAGGCAGATCAGATGACCTCCCCTTTCTAAACTGCCATTGGTCTTCACATCACTACACATTTGCATAATATCTGCTCAACTTTGTTTCATCATCAGCAGTGGTTTCTGATGTTCATGTTGCCTTGAAAATGACAACCTAGGCTTATTGGAAAAACTACTTGCATACATTTCTGCAAAACTTCCAAAACGTACCTATACATACAATTCAATGCACGTTCCAGCTGAAATGAACACAAATCCTGAGTACAGGGGCAGATTATTGATTAATAAAGACTTATTTTGCATGGTTCCTTGCACAATACTATATTATGATCTCAAATAAGGCAATATCACCGCCACTGGCACTTTTTTCCATCCTAATTGTTTAGTTCTCTTCAGTTTTGCCACATATCAACTGCATGTTTGCTTAAGACATTTTTGCAAAGATATGCTCTGGATGTGGCTTGGGTTGTGCTGGTACCCAAGTACTACAATTATGACCAAAAATAGAAACCATGTGTACAGTCATCACAATAATGCTGGAGTAAAGATTATAGGCTAATTTGTACTACATACTCGACATCAAATTGATGGACCATCTTTGATGGATGTAACAGGCCTAAAGGCGTTCTGGGCAATTGGGATGTTCCATTTGATGGTGTCTATTTCATTGTCTGCTTCATCGCACAATCAATTTGTGTTGCCAGCAGCCTCTGTCTGTCTGCATGGGTGCTTTGAACAGGCACGTACTGCGTTACAGTTTCATTGTTTTAGTAGAACAGTTAATATAATAAAGGATTGTTGTAAATGACCTAACAGCTCATGCTCGAGTGGATGTGTTTGATCAAAATACGACAAACCATCGGTTCACTTATGATACTAAATTCATAATGTTCCTTATGACCAAAATGATATGTCACAGTATGAGTAATTTCATTGTAAAAAAATCAAAAGTTTAGAAAAAATAAAAGTTTAAGTTTGATTTTCAGTTGTAAGTTGAACTTGTTATACATCAAGAAGTTGAACTCAAAAATATCCTCCAGCTGGTTGTCTTAAACTTTTAAGTTTTCTCAACTTTTGATTTTTTACAGTGTATTTTTAAGCACTTTTATATTTGAAATTGAGGTTTTTACTTGCAGGCAATTAAAAAAAATATTAGGGTAAAATTAAATTAATACACATTTAAGTTGGAATGTGGTAAAATTAAGAAAGACAATTGGATTGAACAAACTCAAATAATATAAGTGTGAAAATAAGTTGGTAATAAACTAAGTTGAGAAAACCTAATTTGTTTAGGTGTTACCAAATGAAGTAATTTTTAAGTTGATCCAACTGTTCACTTTTTACAGTGTATATTCTCGACTAAACTCTTAAAACAACATTCCATTACAAAATAACAGTAGTATCTATAAAACTATTGCTCATCCGCCTTTACATTCGCTGTGAGAATCCTGACAGAGGAGTGATTCAAACGGTGAAACGGTACATCAAGAAGTTGGTTGTCTTAAACTTTTAAGTTTTCTCGACTTTTGATTTTTTTACAGTGTATTTTTAAGCAATTTTATATTTGAAATTGAGGTTTTTACTTGCAGGCAATTAAAAAAAATATTAGGGTAAAATTAAATTAATACACATTTAAGTTGGAATGTGGTAAAATTAAGAATTACAATTGGATTGAACAAACTTAAATAATATAAGTGGGAAATTAAGTTGAGAACACCTAATTTGTTTAGGTGTTACCAAATGAAGTCATTTTTAAGTAGATTTTTAAGTGATATATATATACATACATACATAAACGTATATTATATATACTTTTGACATTTTGTATTTGGTTAAGCATTTGTCTATGGTCATACAGCCCAGTCCTACACTGCGTGAGTTGATTTGATTGTTTCTAAACACTGAAGTTACTTTAATCTCAATTTGCACAATAATGCCATTAAAGGGATTGAATGTAATGTCTATGTATTTTGCTCTCTAAAACACCGGGACTGTATGTTTAATTTTTTCAGTTTGAATGCACTAAACATGCGCTACTTAAGTTATAATGTATGGGTGTTGTGCACACATATTGGTAGTTGTTCAGAGGCAGGGTCATTTTGCTCCATGTTCAGCATCTGTTTTAGGTTATTTGTTGTGAGTAGACAGACGGGATGGAGATCCTCTCTAATGCCGAGCAAACACAGCTGTGTCGTCGTCGCTGGCAGGCTGCTCAGAAGAGCTCTTCAACACGAGAGTCGCTATTGAACAACCCTCAAACATCTATACATTTGTACTACACATAACAAACATGCATCACGTCTGTTTACATAAAGAACGAGTCCCAGCAGTGTGAAATCAAACCATTTTTCTTTTAATTGATGTTTCTGCTCTTATTGTACACAATTAATCAGTGGGTGTTTGCTATTGGAAAAAATGCTTTTTTTCAAATGTGATCAACTTTATCTTCCTTTTAATTTTGTATAAAAGTCATAGTTTAATTGCTTGTAAAAGTAATAAGTCACAAGTTGTGTGCTAATAGTTTAATAATACTTGGGATAGAACTGCAACTAAAAACTCAGTTGTTATTGACTGTGTGCCATTTATAAGTCCCACTGATCATTATAACAGAGTAGAAGATCATAATAATATGTTATTTTGAGGACTAACACATCCTTTCCACTTGGGTGAAAGCTGCTAGTTATCTCCCTTCTGTAGTGACTCTGGTTTCCGCTGGCAGTCGGCCATCTGGTCACATCATTGGCTGAAAAGAGTCAAGAGTTTATCTACTCACAAATCCATCCACTTACAGCTGTGAGTGCCTCAGCACTGTTAAAATGACATGAAAACAACAGCTTCCTTTTGTGACTCAAGAGTTAAGATTAAGAGTCAAGATTAAGTTGAAATAGTAGAGCATATATAAGGTATAATATATATTTTGGTATAATTAATTCAATTTACATGTATGCAGTTTGGCCAATGAATTCCCTACCAAAATAGATATATTGATAGTGATAAAATTGAGGCAGAAGAAGAATATAGACCGATATTGTAATTAATTTGTTGTTTTAAATTGTGAATTTTTCTTTTTAAGTTTAAATTTCTTTTTTATTTTTTTATTTTTAATAGAGAAAGAATTGTTGTTTTAAGGAAGTTACCTGGTTGCCTTAATTTTGAGTTCATTGAAATTAAAAATTTGAGTCAATACAATGAAGGCAATTAGTTCAATCAACAAAGTCAAAATATTATGTTATCTAAACTTCATTAATTATTGATTTGACAAAAGAAAAAAACGTGATACATCACGAAAATAATTTTTTACAGTGTAGTCATGTTTGGTTGGTTTCATTCTTTTTAATGTAGCGTTTTCGGTCTAGAAGCTCAAAACTTTCAGCATCTAATTTCCTTGTAATTTTCGTTATATTCCATGTGTCAAATCTTTTCCCGGTTCTTTTGGGGGCCGCTACAGGTGCTAAAAGTGCAACATTCTGCTTTTCTGCTCGCATCCGAGGCTCATTTTGTTCAGTGGGATATCAGTCAGTGTTCATTTTACACTCGATATTCCAAAACATAACTCACATGTGATGGAGAAGACAACCCTGCTCAGTGTCCATAATGTACTTTTCCGCTGAATTCACATGTAAATATTTTCCTTTGTCTCCAAGAGCCGGGGCCCCAGGGAAGTGTCCTGTCATACAAAACCCTCCGATTGGACAAATCCCTGCTGCCACTTCCAAAACAATAGAGCGCTCTGTCATGTGTACTGTACCGCCATCTTTCAGAGAAACCGATCGGCCCGTAGTTTGCGACTCCTCTCGAGAGTATCGAGCGCTTTCAGACAGGAGGTGTCCAGCAGAAGCTAATCTGTGAATGGGGCCCGCGGCCCCTCGGTTCCTCACAGCTGACAGCTGTGTGTGTCTTTTCAGGAGGCCGTTCGAGAGATGTAAAGCTCATGCCGTATTTGACCCCCATTCTTCACAGAATGATAATGTCAGCCTGAGCTGTTGTGTTTAAGGATTTACCCTCACAATAATACTTGGCAAAAAGCTAATTTTTAACAAAACTTGCACCATGAGTTTAGTATTTCTGAAGGGTATTTAATGAAATAGTTTATATATATATATATATATATATATATATATATATATATATGTGAAAGGATATACGTGTATATGTGTGTGTTTTTATATATATATATATATATATATATATATATATATATATATAAAAACACACACATATACACGTATATCCTTTCACATATATATATAAACTGGATCTGGATCTTTGAGTGTGTATTTAACTATTATAAATAAATATATACACACATATACATATGCAAAAATTGTACTATATATATATATATGTTTTTTTTTTTTCTGGTGATGTATTGCTTTCTGCTGATAGTCATATAATAGGGGTGTAATGATACACAAAACTGACGGGTCGGCATGTACCTCGGTTTTAAAATCATGGTTCGGTTCGGTACAGCAGAGTGAAAAAACTAAACAAAATTGCTTCTCAAAAAAATTAAACCGTAGTTTACTGAACATATTGTGTTTGTTTTAAAGGGTTAGTTTGCCCCAAAATTTTAATTTGTCATTAATTACTCACCCCCATGTCTTTCCACACTCATCTTCAGAACACAAATTAAGATATTTTGATGAAATCCGAGAGTTTTTTTTTTATCCTCCATTGAAAGCAATGAAATTACCACATTCAAGGTCCAGAGAAGTAGTAAAAACATTGTTAAAATAGTCCATGTGAATTCAGTGGTTCAACCTTAACGTTATGAAGCGACGAGAATACTTTTTGTGCGCAAAAACAGCTATTTACATTGCAGAGCTTCCATGTAAACGTCCATGTATTCCATTCACAATTTCTTTAATGTGTTTCGTGAAATCGGAACCTTTGCAGTTCTTATGAATATCATATGAGTTGGAATTTTTCTGCATTTACAAGCAGTAATGTCATTTGAGACTCTGCGGTGCTTTTTGATCTGTTAGAAGTTCTCTTTGGATTACACTGCGTCTGCAGTGAGCGTTTGCACTCTCACACCTTCTCACCGATTTACGACTGCTTCCTTCACATCAGGGCCGCGGCGGCTTGAAGGAGAGAAAGTAATCGGCTTTGTCCGACACTTCTACCTCACACCTCTTACTCTGTGAGGCATCAGCGAAGAGGTGAGCTGAACCCGGCCCTGCGACTGCGTTTTTGTTCTGGGGGGGGATGTGTACTTGCACATCTTAGCCGGTTCATATGCTCTCATCCTGCTGGTTAGGCAACGTAACCATGACAACACAAATGCCTGGGGTCTCTGTATGATTTCGCTCAAAGGCGGGCAGAATGTGCAGCCATAATGCAGCCACGGTTTCTCTTGCTGGGACGGACAGAACAATCCCTTCATATGTGGGACGTGCATATGGCACGACTCTCCCGTTGAGACCCATTTCTTGGCACAAAGATATTTTCCATAAGATGAGACTCTCCTCTAAATTGTTTGAGTTGTAATGGATGTGCTATCCAGCTATTTTAACGGAATGCCGGAGACTTTTGTCACTTTTAGAGGTGAACCGATGTATTACTGATCTAAAAACTAGGCTGGCTGATTTTTGATACAATGCAATATACATATACACAAAATACAATTCCAAATGAGAAATTTGAAGACAAAAATAAATATATTTGCATCTCAAATAAATATATCTTGATTAAAGAAAGATTATATATTTGTACTGCAAACCAAGCCAAAATACATTTTGCTGTGTGCTGATCTATCATTGATTGAATTTTATATAAAACAAATTATAATTACTACAAACTAACAAACTAAAATACATTTCTCATTTTCAGAATAATAAAAAAAATGGTCTCTGCTACAAAAGATGGAACCTACTTCTCAACCCTAGTAAACACACGCGCTCCTTCTGCAATCAGATTCCCAAATGGGAGATCATGATGGGAAAATTGAGCCGTCTGGCGGGCATACGGGCCTGTCTCGCACCTCTACTAACACACAGCACTCTTAGCCCACCACCTGTCCTCTGTTCACCTCCACACACACACACACACACACACACACAAAAATAAGCTTGTTCTCGCCTCCAGATACATTTCCTCATCCTTTGTCCCGATTTTGTCACATTTCCTTACACATACATTGAAAAGCTGCTAGTAGGATATGTTCAGTGTTGAGCGAGAGGGAGCAGCGATGTGCTTTTCATGTACATTTTGTCTCTTGAGACGACAGGCGATGTGAAGATATAGGTTAAAAGAAAAGTTGTGCATCTCTATCTGTTGCAGAAAGCTGAACGTTAGCAAAATGGAAGTTGTTTGATAAATTGTGCTTCATTGGATAAGCAGCACAAATGACAGACCAGTATATCTTCATGGATCATGTGGGAAGACAGGCTTTATAGAGCGCTACAGTCGGGGTCCGGAAGTTACAGTCCCATGCATTTTCTCCACAGAGAAATTGATTTTTAGTGGTAATGAATGATCCTTTCAAGACAGACGGATTGTGAATGCGTAGTAAGGCTGGTGATGGTTAAACCATAGGTTAGTAATATCAAAGACTTTATTTATTTATATATATATATATATATATATATATATATATATATATATATATATATATATATACACAAAGACGGTGCACTTAAACTACTATGGGAGAAAGTGCAACACGCAATATGACAAAATAAGTCCCGCCGTCTAAATAAAAGAGTAAATCGCCAATAGAGTGCAACAGTGCCCGCCCCTTTTTTCTTGGAGCGCTGATCTAGAAGTATTTTTTTTCATTCATTTTTATTTTAAAATAGGTTTTGTTAAAGAGTTATAAGCTATGAACCAAGCTAACCAGCTACAAGGCGAATCACAACACTGCAAATTTGAAGGAAAAAAGCTTTTGAAAATCGGACAAAGAGACAAAGGAACAGGACTATGGGGAAAAAAAACTACAATCCCATGAAGTATTGCGAACAGCATCAAATTAAAAACCATGGAGAAATATAAAACTACTCAATATAACAATATATTGTAAGTTTATTGCTATGAATACTATTAACTATGAGTTTTGCCTCAAACTCCTAATTACTGCTTTTTAATAGTTATGTAGTTGTTAAGTTTAGGTATTGGTAGGATTATGGAATGTAGAATATGGTCATGCAGAATAAAGCATTAATATCTGCTTTATAAGTACTAATAAATAGTTATACTAGTAATATGCATGCTAACAAGCAACTAGTTAATAGTGAAAATTGGTCCCTAAATTAAAGTGTTACCGGACAAACAAATCCCCAATGCTAGGTTTCATTTATTTTATTTTGAACACAAAGTTGTGCAAATCACAGTTTGTTCCACCTAACGGCATTTAGTCCCCTAGTTGGTACAGTACAGCTTCCTATAGTGTATAAAACACTAAGCAGTAAACAGAATGCACTCTTGCATCGGTCATATTTGGATTTTATTTTATTTTTTTGTCATGATTTTAGCGTTTAGAAACTAAATTTGAGATTTTGAGTTGTCAGATTTCATTGGTGTTTTTAAATATGAAATTTAAACATTAGTTTGGTGAACAGCATTGGATAATTTGATAGTACTTGCATTACTGAAATAGAATAGAAATAGAAATTTCAAAGAGTGAAATGACTCTCCTTAAAAGGACTTTAATAATATTTATACTTCGATTGTAAAACACAGGGTTTAATTCCAGAATCAAATATCATATTGTCAGTAGTTTTACATTGTCTTATTTAATTAATTTCAAATACTTCATGATTAGAATCATATGTCTGTGATTTATTTTAGTCCTGATAGGTTTGAAATGGCTATTTGGGAGAAAAAGAAAATTGAAAATCAAAGCTGCTCTTATGTTTTAAAGGTGTTTTTTTGATTACTTCATTTAAAGTATTTAATTTTTTGTTTTCTTGCGTCTCAGCTCAGTTTGCATCAGTAAGCTGTTTTTTTGTTTGTTTGTTTTTTAAAGAAAGCTATATTGAAAAGTGCGAAACGATGTTGAGTTTTCATTTCGTTTGAGAAATTTGATTGATGACAGTTCCATTGCAAAATCAACAGTACTACTGAAGACTGTTTCAGTTGAAAAAGCATCATGTTAACTTATAAAACTCTATTAAAATTACTTATGAATGTATAACAAGCTTTAAGAAACAACTTTGTGTGATGTAAGCATTACTCTAAAGCCACGGTGTCTCTGACCTAAATCTCCAGAGGGGAAATGAGGTCTTATAATGGGTTACCAGACGTGATAAAAGACTTGATGGTGAAGGATTAATCTACATAAACAAAAAGATTTCTCTCTGCGAGCAGACATGCATCATATTTAAGTCTGTTTTAAAGCTTACTGAAGCACTCACTATGAAGGTCACTTTCACAGCCTCGCTGGACGGATTACCGCTCCATAACCCATGAGGCCGCATCATAACCCGTGCAACATCCTCCTCTCCCTCTGCTCGGATGTTCACAAATCAGGCATTTTCTGTGGCCATTCTGCTCTGAACAATGCTAAAGCTGGTCCCGGCGTCTAGACGCTGTGCACTGCATTTCAATCAGGGCGAGAGAATAGCCGTGCTCGCCGTCATCTCACAGACGCATGCGAGTCACATGGCTCTTAATTAAAGCGGAAAGACTTGAAAGGGAAGGCGTTTCTGTGCCGCTGCCGTGAGAGCCTGTGAAAGCTGTAGATGCTGGTAATTTGTGGGTGCAAAGGAGGTAAAAGCTGAAGCGGAAATGTCATTAGAAGCACAAAAGAGGGGAAGCTCTGTTGTGCACCTGTTACAGTGATGTAACTGACTAACTAGATACAATTCAGGATTGAAGAGTTCACTTCTTCAAATGAGTGCACATATGAGTGCACATATGAGCCGGATGTTTGTCTGTCTGTCTGTCTATCGGTCGGTCTATCTTTTGGTCTATCTATATATCTGTCTATCTATCTATTGGTCTATCAGCCTGTTTATTGACAGGCCTGTCTAGCTATCAATCTATCTATCTTTCGGTCTATTGGCCTGTCTATCGATTGCTCTGTCTATCAATTTGGCCTGTCTACCTATCAATCTATCTATCTTTCGGTCTATTGGCCTGTCTATCGGTCGGTCTGTCTTTTGGTCTATCTATATATCTGTCTATCAATCTATTGATCTACCAGCCTGTTTATCGGTCTACCTATCGATCGACCTATTTACCTATCTATCGTTCTATCTATCTTTCGGTCTATCGATCGGCCTATTGGTCTGTGTATCTATCGATCGGCCTGTCTACCTATCGATCTATCTATCTTTCGGTCTATTGGCCTGTCTATCTATATTTCTGTCTATCGATCGGCCTGTCTATCGATCGATCTGTCGGTCTATTGGCCTGTCTATCGATATCAATTGGCCTGTATATAATAATGTCTATCAATCCAGCGGCCTGTCTATCGATTGGCCTGTCTATCAATTTGGCCTGTCTACCTATCAATCTATCTATCTTTCGGTCTATTGCCCTGTCTATCGATTCTATCGGTCTATCTTTTGGTCTATCTATATATCTGTCTATCAATGTATTGGTCTATCAGCCTGTTTATCGGTCTACCTATCAATCGGCCTGTTTACCTATCTATCTTTCGGTCTATCGATCGGCCTATTGGTCTGTGTATCTATCGATCTGCCTGTCTATCTATTGGTCTACCTATTGATCGGCCTGTCTACCTATCGATCTATCTATCTTTCGGTCTGTTGGCCTGTCTATCTGTTGGCCTGTCTATCGATTGGCCTGTCTAACGATCGATCTTTCGGTCTATTGGCCTGTCTATCGATATCGATTGGCCTGTATATAATAATGTCTATCAATCCAGCGGCCTGTCTATCGATTGGCCTGTCTATCGATTTGGCCTGTCTACCTATCTATCTATCTTTCGGTCTATTGGCCTGTCTATCGATTGCCCTGTCTATCGATTTGGCCTGTCTACCTATCTATCTATCTTTCGGTCTATTGGCCTGTCTATCGATTTGGTCTGTCTATCGATTTTGGCCTGTCTACCTATCGATCTATCTATCTTTCGGTCTATTGGCCTGTCTATCGATCGATCTTTCGGTCTATTGCCCTGTCTATCGATATCGATTGGCCTGTATATAATAATATCTATCAATCCAGCGGCCTGTCTGTCGATCGGCCTGTTTATCGATCAATCTTTCGGTCTATTGGCCTGTCTATCGATATCGATTGGCCTGTATATAATAATATCTATCAATCCAGCGGCCTGTCTGGCTGTCTATCTGTCGGTCTGTCTATCTGGCTGTCTCTGTCTGTCTTAAATAAAAAACATTTTAAGGGGGTGTTTTTTCCATTTTTTTTTTTCTTCAGAAGAAAGAGAATGGGTCCAGCCAGCTGTCACGCCTGATCACACCTCTTTCTTTGAGTTGTGCTACCATGACCTTGATCACATTCAGAAAATGTGTTCTCAGCGCAAGCTATTTTTGTTTCCTTCTTAAATAGGCTGTATCAGCAAAATTAGTCAGGCAAACAAATCTACCACTAGAGTCATAGGCGGTCATCGTAGTAGTTAAACGTCATCGGGCCAGTGCAGCTCTAAGCGACCGCGGGATTGAGCTATTACTCGTGCATGCTTGCACACTGTTTAATGGAAGCTTTTATGGAGTAACTGTTATTGGTCGCCCTACAAATGCACCTGATTTAGACCACATGTGTACAGACCTTCATGATCAGAAAGCTGCAGACCTGCTTGACACCCTTATCAGCATCTATAAATTTTGTTTTCTTTTGTTAATTCTTTACAAACTTGAGTGCTTTATAAAAGTGCATTAAAGGAACTGGTTTTGTTCTTATACGCAAGAGCTTCATGTCAGGATCGTTTTTAGCATGAGCTTTACAATATTAACAGATGGCTCACCATCATGCATAATGCACAAGATTTGTGGAGGTTGCATTTATAGTGTGTCATTTGTCCAAGAGATACTGGATCTTCCAAGAATGGTCTTTAGGGCTAAAAGATTTATATATTGATCATTTTTACCTGTTCACCATATTAAAGGTTGATTTTCAGAAGAACCATTTTGATCAAACTGGTTATGCTTGATCAACAGAATTGGGGGCATGATGTTGATTACCATATAAAATAATCTTCTTTTTTCCTTTAGGAAAAATGTGGGTTATAGAAAGGCATTTATAATTCAAATTTGTGGGTTGGAATTTAAATTGAATTGGCCTCATGCAACAAGAAGTAGAATTGCCACTAGAGTCATGTTAAGAATTGTAATGTTAAGAAGCAGATTGTCCTGAATTACAATTTAATGTTCATAAACAAGACATTAGTTTTGAGTTATGTGTGTTGAGATGATCTTGAAATTCATAAAATCATAAAATTGATTTCTAATCTTAACTATAAAGTTATGAAAACCAAGTATTAAAGATGTAATATTGGACATAACTTTAAAAAGACAAGGTTTTGTGTCACTAAAAATCATGTTAACGTATATTATTTAACTCTTGCAGTACTTTTGAAGTAGATTTTCTTTTTTTTACTGATAAAAGAGGGATGAGTTTAAAAGTATTTTTGTGGTTAGGCTTGTGAGAAAGTGAGAAGTAAAATATATAGTGGAAGTATTGGATATCTTCAATCCAATGTGAAACACATTTTCAGAGGACACAGCTTTTAAACTTTTACGTGTTCACTGCTGTGTCTCTCCAACAGGCCCCATAGCAATATATCACCACAATTATCAATCATTATTTCAAAATTTAACACACTCTATGACAGAAAATCATGTTGAATTATGAGCGTTACATGTTTAAAACCCAATCAGATGAGATGAGATGCACTTGGTCAGCATTCGTTTATCATTTCGCAACTGGGAACCAATTACTGCCCCGCTTCGAGCCAAAGGGAATCGATCACCATGTTTTAGCACCCAGTATTTATTAGAAACAGCTCTCCTCTGCCTCAGTCAGCTCCTGATGAAGTTTATACCAGACGGGTTATAGATTCAAGATTGAGCGGGTGTGTCTAAACCCAAGCAGACGGTATAAATTTCTGTGTGCTTGCAGCTTTCCAAGTAGACTGCAAATCTGTTTTCTGTTAAAAATGTGCCTTGCATGAGAAACTAAAGACTTCTCTTGGGTGTATGAAATGACACATTATAAATTTAAATCTAGATAAGATTTTTGCTCTAAAACAGCTGTATTTTTCAGTTCATTTTACTGTATTTAAAACAAGGTGTCAGTCAGATGATTGTCTGTAAATGATTTGATTGTGGCGGTTTGCTAGGGTGTTGCTATGCAGTTGCTCATCTCTTCTGATTGGCTTTTAGAATTTTACTAAATACTTGCTCGAGAGTTCTAGCTGGTTTCTAGGTTGTTGCTTATTGCCGTTGCATGATTCTGGATAAATTGAGATCACAATTTCCCCACCATTCTCAACAGACAATTAAATAAAATAACACATAATTTACTTGAGATTCTGACAAAATGTTAATTGCTGTTCAATTAATTTGAATTATTTAAAAAAAGAAGACAGATTGAATGAATTATTCATTGGCTTATAAATACTTCACTTGACTCCATCCGAAATCGCGTACTGACAGTGTGTGACAAAAGAAGTATGTCGGAATTCACAGTACTTGGCATTAAAGAGTAGGTAAAAAGTACCAGGATGACCTACTACTTCCAGCAAGATTCTGAAGTGTGTATATTATGGACACTTTACTATCCCATGAGGTCACTGGAGAGGATTTGTGAATGGCAGTGAAGCGGCGTAACTGATGTTGGTAGGTCACATGATAATGACAACATGGTAAATGTTGTATTTGGATTACATTCATACTACACACTAGAGTTGTCAAAAATACCAACTTCTGTACCACCTCATTACTTTTACACCTCATAAGTTTTAAAAATGTGACTCTTTGAGTGCTGTTGAGTGGATTCGTAAAGGCCTCTGATTGGCCATTGTGTTGATGCGCTCATCAGATATGTCTGTGATCGGCTTCAATGACCTACAATTCAAAAACATGTTGTAAATAGTCACCAGTGACGCTCTTTACCGAGCGCTTATACACATACACACGTGAGCGTTTGAAAGCAGGCGTCTATAAGCGTACCAGTCCGCTGATAGACCCCTGCTTTCAAACGCTCCCTCTTTCAAATTCAAACACTGGCTACAATGATCAAGGCATGAAAGCATTTGAAAGCACATGGAAGTGTTTGAATGTTAAAACTCATTTTGTAGTTCTATGACCCGTTCATAGAAGTAAAATGTCACCCCTGCACTTGATAGTGGGGCAATTGACCCTTTGATTGACAGGTGATCTAACCAATGATAACGCAGAATCCGCCATTTTATCTGACAAAGCCGTCCTGGAGTAGCCTATAGCAGATTAACGTCATTTAACTTGAAATATTGTGTGTACTCACGTTTTTCCGCGCTTGAAATGACATTCCTTCTGATGTTCATTCATGTTTATTTGATGCTATAAATGAACCAGTATGAAGAGATGATCGGTTCACGAGCCGTTTGAAGGATCTGTCACGACACATTAAGGAGCCACTGTACGGTATTTAGTGTTTAAACTGCTTTAAAAAATTACAATATTTTAAATATGAAACTGTTTCATACGTTGTCAGTGTCCTCTTTGCTCTGCAATGTATTTTTCACTGCAGGAGAACATGATGTGTGGCGTGAGAGAACATGGCTGTCGGACATAGCAACAGGGGGCGGGTTTTGCGAAGGGTCAATTGTGGCACTTTTATAATTTAAAAAAAATTTAGTTATAAAATATTCATTTTGTTGTCGATTTATTTAATGCACAGCTTGTCAGAGCTGTACGGCTCTGTGATCAGTGGTAAATGTTTCTCCGTATGAAAGCCAGGGGGCGCTCTTGCGCAGAAACTCAAAATATGCCCTGCAGTAGAAGAAGATAACACAGAGCTGTAGCTCAGAGTTTCCCAAACTTAAGAGGGGTAAGGTCCCCCAAAAACATTGCAAAAGCTCCACGACCCCGCCGTTAAAAAATATATACTGACATTTACCTACAAATACATTTATTAACAAGTTTGTAAGAATTTCATGTGAATTATGAGAACTACGATGTAAATATTCTTTACAAATATATTTAAATCCATAACACTAACCTTAAATACTTTCAAAAAAATCAAATTTTAGAACAATTAGAATATTTTTATTATTTTAATATATTGATTTGGACTAGCGACGGCCCCCCTGCAATACCACTACGGCCCACCGGGCGGCCGCGGCCCACAGTTTGGGAAGCACTGCTTTAGCTGAATAAACAGCAGATTGAAATGCTTTGATTAATTAAACATGACTAATAGGGCAGTTGTGTGTTTAAGAAGCTACATCTTCTCACAGAAGGATGCTCAACTGTGAGTTTGGAGAAAAAATGTGTTATTAAATGTTGTCTTTTGTTGGACAAGATGTTAATAAATGCTTCTCATGTCAGGAAAGATGTGATGCGCGTTCCTTTTTCAAATGCACATTATAAGCGACTCAAACTCGCAGTGCTTTCAGATAGATTAGCATTTGGAGCCGTACTTCATTGACGAGCTGCGGGTAAAAAAAAAAATAATCGCGCTATGAATCGGATTTAAGCTCAATGTTATTTTTCGCCTCGTGCTGTAAATCGTGCAGCTATCACCCACTCTATTGCTAAATCTACACGAGTTTTCATATCAACATAAAAATACATCAGGATAACCTTGCTTCGCAGTATAGTTAATAATATGCTGAAGACCGATCGCACCCAGGATTGGTTATATGTTTGTGATGTAGAGAACAGGACGAACCATGTTTCAAACCACGTCTTTGGTAAACTGCTGTTTTAAAGAGAAAATAGTCAGCAATGGTGTTGACTGGTGTTGAGTTTGCACATGGTTGGCCTTAAATAGATTATAACCATCATTAAAAACGTGATTTTTTTCACCCAGGGGGTCTTTAAGCAATTGAGCATATTTACAAAATGACTTGACACACAAATGTGATGTAAATAATTTGTCACGAAGATTTATTAGTGATAAATTTCCATCATAGTTTCTGCTGACTGCATCTCATATTCCATTAATCCCAATAGCGAAACAAATCCTTCACTATTACAGGTCATAGTTATTTTGGGGCCGTTGTGAATCCTGAATCATTTCTGGCAGTAACTGTGCTCTCAAGTGCTCTTGTGCCGCCCGCTAGAGAGCTCTTCCAACAGCCAATCACACGCTCTTGTTTACAGCCTCTTTCCTGCATGGCCTTTTCCTTTCATCAGCCCTTTACAGACACACACACACACACACATCAAGAGTGCAGCTGTTCTGTGAAGAGACTTTCGCACCTCGTGAGGAGCCGAGAGCTCTGATAATGCACAGAGACATTGATCGATACTGGAACTCTTCAGCCGCTGAAGGAGCTGTCAGCACCGATGCGTCTCATGGCCTTTTAGTCTGTGTGATTACTGCACAGTCCTGAACATGGACTTCTGTTATGGGGAATTAGAAGATATAAACACTTTGGGGCACATATGAGACTTGTAGTGATTATGTAGTGAACAGGATGGACTTGTTTTTATACTGCAGTTTGTTAATAGCTATTGAGACAGAATTGTGGAAATGGAACTTTTACTTAAACATATTATTAACTATTGTCTGTCAATTTACCTGTCTGTCTGTCTACCTACCCCTCTATCTACCTGTCTGCTTCTCTATCTATCTATCTATCTATCTATCTATCTATCTATCTATCTATCTATCTATCTATCTATCTATCTATCTATCTATCTATCTGTCTATCTGTCTGTCTGTCTGTCTGTCTGTCTGTCTGTCTGTCTATTGACCCTGTCTATCTATCTATCGACCCTGTCTATCTCTCTCTCTATCTATCTCTCTATCTCTCTCTATCTCTCTATCTCTCTCTCTATCTATCTCTCTCTCTCTCTATCTATCTATCTATCTATCCCTCTATCCCTCTATCTATCCCCTATCCCTCTATCCCTCTATCCCTCTATCCCTCTATCTCTCTATCTATCTATCTATCTATCTGTCTGTCTGTCTGTCTGTCTGTCTGTCTTCATTTTATATTTTTACTTTTTCAAAATCAATGCATTTACATGTGACTGTTATTTTTTGCATACAAACTTTGCTTGTCTTGTCTTTTGAATTTCATTTTAATTCTAAATCCATTTTCCAATTACATTTGAATTGCATTTCTTCACCTCGTTTACTACCTCAATTTAAACTTATTTCATTTTCAGGAATTTAATTGGAATCTCAATTTAATTCTGCATTCCCTCCATTTTGAAAACAACAAGCTAACTGTACTCTCCTAATTTGATATTTTGCTATATTATCCTAATTTAGATTTTGGCAAATTCACTTTTATTGACAAGGCTGTTGGGAGATTTTGTAGACACAACATAAAAACGTGCTTCTATTAAAACGCAAAATATGTGTTTGTCATGAAGCATTTGAAAGCAAATGCTTCATATTGACGAGAGCACAAATGACTGAACCTGTTCATGCTGATCTAAATGTGCATTTCAGTCCATATCAATGACCGGATGTGTTGATCTGTGGATCTGTGGCTTTAGCTTTCATCAGATGCCACCCTTGAGTTGCATATTCACTCATCAATGTCATGATTCATTTCAACATGTCTGATGTGCCCTTTCTTGGTTTTTTTCCATCTTCCAGTCTGTCAGGGTTAGAATAGCTTGTGGAAACCAGTTCTGCTTGACATCTCTCATGATATTATACAAATTATAGGTCACTGTCAGCCTATTTTAGTTGTAATCTGGCTGATCTAAATTAATATACACAACCATTTTAATTGCATTACACACAACATATGCCAGGACGTGAAAAAAGTAGTTGCACATTCACAAAGGGTCATTCTCAACGCCTGTGCATGAATTACAGCAGATCACATGACCCACTTTCTTCCATCTTCAGGCACAGCATAAAATAAAGGTCACTTCATCTCATATTCACTACACACAACGTATGACACAACAGATCTCATGAAACAGTAATGAACTGAGGTGGTTGTCGCCCACGTGACCGTTTGCAGAAGGGCTGCTATTCGTCACTCAGTAGGTTAGTTGGTCGGGTGTAGCTGCTTTCTGTTGTGTTGTTATCCATGTCTCGATTTCGATAAACCCCAGTTGGGTTTCTGCTTGCTTTCTGTTGTCTTTCTGCTTCACTGAAGTCACTCTCACCTCAGGTGCTAAAAATCACCTTTGCTTCACTGTTCATTCCACGAATGTGGTGAAATGAAATGTTGATGTGTTTTTTTTTTTTTATCTCAAATTTTACTTTTCTTTTGAGTTGTGAAGCAGGATTTAGATTAATGTCATGGTTGTTCTCTGAATTGGCTGTTGCCATACAGCCCTTGACATTAAAGATTGATCCAGCCTTTTTATATCACAGACCCTCCAGAGCTCTGCAGATTTTACTGCACATTATTTAGTGTAATGCTGCATGTTGCTTATGAATTAAGTGCATTCAGATTTATAAACCATCTCTAGAGGTTTTAGAAGAGTAAAAGCTTCTTTTTCCAGAGGATGAATTGTCGATTTATTCTGCTACTCTGAGAGGCTTTAAGGGTGCCATAAGCGATTTCAGACAACCCGAGTGTGCAAAGTAATTGACAGACACAGAGCATTTCTGATTTAAAATACTGTAATTTTTTAAAGAAGTTTAAACAATAAATAGCGTATAGCGTCTCTTTAATGTGTCGTGACAGATCGCTGTAGCTCCTTCAAGCGGCTCGTGAACCGATCATCTCTTCATACTAGTTCATTTATAGCATCAAATA
The DNA here is from genome assembly GCA_038088235.1 of Zacco platypus. Lineage (NCBI taxonomy): Eukaryota > Metazoa > Chordata > Actinopteri > Cypriniformes > Xenocyprididae > Zacco > Zacco platypus. The sequence goes on from CM076069.1 coordinate 5,056,117, forward strand.
AACATGAATGAACATCAGAAGGAATGTTGTTTCAAGCGCGGAAAGACGTGAGTACACACAATTTTTGAAGTTCAAGTTCACCAACGTTAATCTACTAACTCTCCTGACTGCTTTGTCAGACAAAATGGCGGATTCGGGGTTATGATTGGTCAGATCGCCTGTCAATCAAACTGCTGGCGAAGGGTCAATTTTTGTGAAACCAAATGTTTACCATTGTTTCTATTCATAATTTTTGTTTGGCATGAAATGGTTTTTATTAAATGTCATTTTTTTTACGTTTTACGATATTTAGTAGGCCTAATATTTTGAATGGTCTTCAAAATATTTTTTATTATTTAAAATGTATTAATTTATTCTTTATTAAATTTTTTTAAATGTAATACATTTTATTAAAATTTTATTATGTGCTATTGGTTTTTTGGGTTTTAATATTTCTATTTTTAGTTTTAGCAATTTTAGTACTGCAATATTTCGCATTTTCATTTTTGTTTTTCAAGTTTTGGACATGAATGACACTTGATATCAAGCGGCTTGTTGAGGAGAGGTTTTACTTTTCTTTAATTTCAATGACTGATTATAAATCCTTTTTTCCCCTCTTTTGAATAATGTGCACAGTTGATTCATGCTGATCTTCTCTTGTCTTTTCTCTAATTGAGAGCTTATGTTATGTGTGTCATTATAATAGCAGTAACCATAGCAGGACATGTTTTGTTGCTACTATCACTTATCACTGCCGTTGAGGTGTTTATATACTGAGGTATACATGAATCCTCAGGCATTTTAACCATCTGATCGACAGCAGCTGCTCTGCACTTTCCCCCCACAGGCTGCGTGCGAGAAACCGAACTCACCGAGTTTCTCAACTTGATCGGATACAGGTCACTAGCATGAAAAGATTCTTAAAAGATGTTGGTCCAACTTTTATGAGTCTTAACTTCATCCAGATGTATTTGTGCATGAAAAACTCAATGCTAAGATGCAATCCCATTCCAGTGCTGTATATATATATATATATATATATATATATATATATATATATATATATATATATATACACATACACACTACCGGTCAAAAGTTTTAGAACACCCCAATTTTTCCAGTTTTTATTGAAATTTAAGCAGTTCAAGTCTAGTGAATAACCTGAAATGGTACAAAGGTAAGCGGTAAACTGCCAGAGGTTAAAAAAAAACGTTTAGGTTACCAAAAACTGAAAAATAATGTACATTTCAGAGTTATACAAAAAGGCCTTTTTCAGGGAACAAGTAATGGGTTAACAACTTACAGCTGTTCTGCAGCAATGGAAGTAAATTAAGCCTTGAAAGTTGATGCTAACAATTCCTACAGGTGTCCCAACTTTTGTTGATTACTTACAAACCCTCTGTCTGTATAAAAGCAGTGTTGGAACAGACTGTGTTACTACACCCTCTTAAGCATTATTTAGACAGTATTGTACCGCAGGAAGTAGTATATTGCTCTCATAATGGCGAGAAAAAGGCAATTAACAAAGGAAGACAGACAGACCATTATAACCCTTAAAAGTGTAGGTCTTTCCTTTAGAGAAATTGCAAAGAAAGCCAAGGTGTCAGTGAGTACAGTTTCCTATACCATCAAAAGGCATTTGGAAACTGGAGGAAACTCTGACAGGAAGAGGTCTGGCAGACCCAAAGCCACAACAGAATCAGAAGACAAGTTTCTGAGAGTCAACAGCTTGCGTGATAGGCGGCTCACAGGACAACAGCTTCAAGCACAGCTTAACACTGGTCGAAGTAAGCAAGTCTCAGTTTCAACTGTGAAGAGAAGACTTAGAGCTGCAGGTTTGACAGTCTGAGTGGCAGTAAGAAAGCCATTGCTAAGATGGGCCATGAAGCACCACCAGTGGACTACTAAAGACTGGAAGAAGGTGTTATGGACTGATGAATCGAAATTTGAAATCTTCGGTTCATCACGCAGGGTTTTTGTACACCGTCGAGTAGGCGAAAGGATGGTTCCTCGGTGTGTGACACCAACTGTCAAACATGGAGGAGGAAGCGTGATGGTCTGGGGCTCTTTTGCTGGATCCAGGGTCGGCGACTTGCACAGAGTGAGTTGCACCCTGAACCAAAACTGCTACCACAGCATTTTGCAGCGCCATGCAATACCCTCTGGTATACGCCTAGTTGGTCAGGGGTTCATCCTACAGCAAGATAATGACCCAAAACATACCTCCAGGTTATGTCAGAACGACCTTAGAAGAAAAGAACGAGACGGTAGGCTTCAAATCATGGAATGGCCAGCACAGTCTCCAGACTTAAACCCCATCGAGCTGGTTTGGGATGAACTAGACAGAAGGGTGAAAGCAAAGCAACCTACAAGTGCAACACATTTGTGGGAACTTCTGCAACAGTGTTGGGAAGAACTTTCCGAACAATATTTGATTTCCATTGTAGAAAGAATGCCACGAGTGTGTTCGGCTGTTATATCTGCAAAAGGTGGCTACTTTGAGTCAAAAATTTAGATAAAATTTTGTTAAACAAAACGATTCCATGATTTCTTTTTTATGTCCAATTGTTTATTTGTTCTATGCTTTAATTTCAGAGTACATTGAGACATTAAACTGCGTAAATTTCAATAAAAAACGGAAAAATGGAGGCGTTCTAAAACTTTTGACCGGTAGTGTATACATACATACATAATATATGTTTGTGTGTGTATATATATATATATATATATATATATATATATATATATATATATATATATATATATATATATATATATATAGGATGTCTGGGGATTAAAAAGCACGCATGATTGTATTTGTTCAGAATGCATGTATGTATGTGCAGCATAGCAGATTAAATGCAGATTTGCCTGCTGTTACAGTGTCCTTTGACTTTTGGGCCGCACTGGTCAGAGATTATAGAGGTCAAACAAGAGGTAGAAGAGTTTACAGACACCTGTACCACAATTATTTACACCCTCTGGGACAGAGCGACAGACATCAGGCCCATGGCATGTGATTCGACCACTTTCCATGTCATTTGAATCACTCTTTACCTTCATAAACCAACCAGTGGATTATTTTAATTTCATGCTTTCCAATAGCACTCTAATGACTTGTTGAAACGTCTGCAGATCCTCCAGATGTCATCGCATGGCTCTGACATAATTATGTAGATGGATGCATGCGCGACGCGTGACCTCTCATCTGCTTTTTCATCACGACAGGGATTTTCTGTCATCTCCAGCCTCACTGACGTACCCCTGCGGTCTCTGTTTGCCAAACTGGAGCTGCTGAATTATAAATGGCCACCCGTATTTCTGTACACATCGGTGACACTTTGACTCCTATTCGGCTCAGATTGAGCAGTCTTCAGTCGCTCACTGGATTGGAATCTGAGCTTTGCAGATGTGCAGCCTGCGTCTCATCAAGAACAAACGCTGCGTTCAGCACAGTAGGTTGGAAAAAAGAACCAGGCCACACCATTAAAGAGAAATATTTAGATAAATTATGTGATATTTACAGTGATGGAATCAGGACAGTGAGCGCGTTTATCCTGTCCAGAGTTATGAAAGATTCATTAAAACCGCAAAGTAAATCGCAAAGTTCCTTGTTGTTTATCTTGGAGATATGCAATAACCTACCTGTTCCTGATTATATTTTAAATAGATAGTGCTCCAAATGTAAAGTGGGTCAACGGTTTCCAACAGTAAATTAACACATTTCAATGTACTTAACCCTATAAAGCCTACTGTATAACATTTCATACATGGATTTCTAAGGCCTCTGAATGATCAACTTTACTGAAAAACATTTTGTACACAATGTGCTACATGCCTTCTGTCGTTTAACTGATAGTTCATACTTTTAAGTAAAAGTCTTTTAATATAATTGTAAAAACGTCCTCCTTCATGTCATAGTTCATGTGTCTTTTTTCTGTGAATCTTTCTTGATTTTTATAAAATAAGCATAAGAAGAACATTTATATTGTTAACTGGGCTGTCAAGCAATTACTATTTTTGATCTAATTAATTACACGATGTGGCGATTTGTTAATGTGGTTAATCGCACATCAAATCGACAAAGAAATTACCCCAAAAAGATAAAGTCATTATTGTGTTAAATGAGAAAAGCATCAAATAGATGTTACAAAAAGTAGCTTTAGAAAAAAAACTTTATTTGATTCAACATAGAATTTATTACACAAACTTTTAGGCTTCAACGGCCATGAGGGTGAGTAAATGACAGGCGTCAGTATTGTTTTCTTCATAATTTGAAAACTGAGAGCGTAGAACGTAGCGTAATTGTGAGAGGCATTACACTTTCTTCATGAAATTAATACGGAAAGCAGTCTGGCGGAAGCTAGATATATCACTTCAACACTTGTTAAATATGGAAATTTTTCTTATTTATTTTGACAACATTTTTCTTATTTTTCAAATTTTGAAGCCTATTGGCTATAATTTATGTAATATAACATATAAGGCTATAAATGAACTGTCACGTGACTTTAGCATCACCACCTTTAAGCTTATGGCAACTCTTTAAATCTGTAAGTTGGAAATGGAAATGGAACAAAGGTCATTTTCTTCAGCTTCATGCTCCATTCACAGCCATTATGAAGCTCAGGTGCGTCAGGATATTTATTAATATTGTGTTCATCAGAAAGAAGAAACTTATATACACCTTGGATGGCTTGAGGATGAGTAAAGCTTGGTAGTTTTCATTTTAAAGTGAAGTTATCCTATAAGTAAATGACTCTCTTTATGAATGATTGATTCCCTCACTTGTGGCGGCGCGGATGCATTAACTGCGTTTTTAAAGGGATTGTTTTTAATATTTCAAGATGAACACTTTCTGGACTGAAGCAACTTACATTTACTTGATTATCTAAACTTTTAAATCATTTAAATCCAAATAATATTAAAAATGTAAGAATCAAATATGATACATCAGGCTTTTAAGGAACGTTTATTTTTTCATCTCTCAGTCGTCATTGTTTTGCAATGCATTAACTGAAACAATATTAAGTACAGAGCTTTGATCATAAAACTAAGCATTTACATATTATGTTACTAAGACACAATTATTGACTTTATTCACAAATTTCCTCTCTACCCTGTCAAGCTCCAAACTCCTACGCAGTTGACGCATTGCAGCGCTTCCGTGTTAACGTCAGAACACTGGCTCATTATTGGTCGATGCTGTACATGTGAGCAGCATGACGTATGCGTGTGATGCTGACGCAGGAGGCTGCCGATACAGAGTCATGTTCTGACGTAGAGCACAAAAGCTCTGCAATGTGTCTTCAATGTAAATTGGTTAGAAGAATGACAGAGAGGAAACTGTTGAATAAAGTCCATTTTTTTGTTTTGTTTTTGCACACAAAAAGTATTCTCATCGCTTCAGAACATTAAGGTTGAACCACTGTAGTCACATAGACTATTTTAACAATGATTTTACTACTTCTCTGGACCTTAAATGTGGTAATTTGCTACGTCATATGGAAGATAAAAAAAAACTCAGATTTCATCAAAAGCTTTTCATTTGTGTTCTGAAGATGAAAAAAGGTCTTCATTAGTACCACTGTGTTTTTTTTTTTTTTTGTTTATTTAAATCTGCAATATTTTTGTTTTGATCATAAAGCACTGTTTTTGAGATGTCTTCGTGTTTGAATTGAAAGCTTTTGTGGTTATTGCATGCTGGTTAGCATTTAAAACCGTGGTAAAGGGATGAAGTATTTTTGTAGGCCAATCTAGAAGTTAGCGTGACTCTAGTTGCCTCGACAAAAAGTAGGATTTTAAGATCTTTCCATTAGGACAATAGGATATTTCTATTTGCTTTAGGATTATTGCAGAAAATAAGCTCCGTGACCAACAAAAGTTTATGATCCTTACAGGACATGATACATCAAGATAATCTTCACAAATGAACACAAATATTGAAGCCTACAGGCTATAAGTTATGTAATATAACATATAAGGCTATAAATGAACTGTCACATGACTTTAGCATCACCACCTTTAAGATTATGGCAACTCTTCAAATCTGTAAATTGGAAAACTTGAGTTAGAATAATTTGCAAGAGCGTGTTCATAAAAACAACAAGGCTGTGAAAGCAGACTAGTATTTTCATGTTTAATGTCCCTCACAACCTCTGTAGTCCCATTCAGACACTTTTTTGAAACTGCCTTTTTCAAGACACATAAAAGCTTAAAAAATAATGAGTGAGATATTAGTGATGTATTTTTTTTATGTGCTAGAATAAAACACGGAAATATCTTGAGCTTGTGTTAACTAAAAACCCATTAAAGAATTCCATTGGCTTCAGAACGATGGAACCGGAAGAAATCTTTTCTGGTTTTAGGGCTCATTCCGGCAGCACTCTATTTCAGTCGGTCTTTGATGGACAGTTGATGCATTACAGATCAGGAAAAGTTCAGATATGGCCTCTCGTCCCTCTTTCCCCAGTGTAATGCATGGAATTCCCATTGGCTACGCTTCATATCAATTTGGATTTGCATTTTGATTGCTGGGTGGAGGCAGCTTAACTCTTTTGAGAGCTAAACAAATGCAAATAGATCTGTGAGCGCCGTAATCCCTGTGTGGAAACAGCAGCTGCTGTGATTCAGAAGAATTCAGGAAGTTCTTTAAGACTGTTTGCTTAAGTGGCAAAATAGAGTTGGCACATCACTGTTTATGTCCAAATAGTCTCAGACGTCACACTCGCAGTACATTCAACTGTTGCATATAGCACACAAATATGGCAAGTTTAGTCCGCATGGAAATATAATCGTTGTATTTGCATGAATGTTTAGTTTAGAAGGTAGCAGGTTGATTTGGTGAGAGTTTTTATGGAAAACTAATAATTTACTAGCTATATTTTTTTCTGGCTAAAGGTTTTAAATCTTTGTTTTCCACTTATTAGGGTTATGTCTGTGACTTAAAGGGGTAATTCACCACCGCACTGTTAAAAAAAAAAGCGGTAAAAAGCGCCAGAACTTTACCGTAAAAATTACAGCAACAACGTTTTAGGTTTTACGGGATAGCTGTCTATTTTACAGTTCGAACCCGTATAATTTAAAGGTATGTTGTAATAATTACGGTTCATAACGGTTTATTTTACACACTAAAAACAAATGTTAAATTGTGAAAAAATGTATTTCATTAACTGATATGATGTTAATTTACCAACCTATTGAAGTACTAATATCTGTTTCGTACCTTTGTAATACACTGACACCCACCAATAACACAGTGGTGATGAGTCACATGATGAATCAAAATTCATCACAAGCTTTTCAAAAATCTGAGAATTACAATACTAATGTATAGAAGGTGCAAACAGCGTCATTCACACAAACAATTAACTCCATCATGGTAACATGCATGACATTTTAAAAATGCAATACACATTAATTTAAACAATATTAGATGTAAAATAAAACCCTTATGTACATAATTGATTAGAAAAAACTAAGATAAACTCAGAAGAAACAGTTATTTCAGCAAAAATACATCACGCAGTGTCACGCAGGGAATTGTGGGAATATCAGTTTATGGTTTTTCACTGTAAATTATACAATGACTTTTCACTTCCAAAAACTGTAAATTTAACGCTATTTTACCGTTAAAATTACATTAAATGTACCGTTAAATCTATTACGGTTATTCACCATATATAGTATGGAAATTTTCTGTAAACCAAATAACTGTTTTTCACCATAGCATTTTTACCGTTAAAATCATGGTCATTTCACCGTTATCACGTCTTTTACCGTTAAAATCATAGTGTGGCAAAATGGGCTATGGGCTTGCCTATACAGTAGAAAAGCAGAAAAAATGTTTGAAATGGTCTTATTTTTTGCCAAATAGGTAGCAAATCTTCAACACCTATAATCAGTGGCGTAGCCAGGATCTTTTCATAGGGGTGGCCAGGCAAGGGTCAGCAACCAGTCTGGGGTGGCACAGAAATCTTCATTATTTCAACATAAAAATAAGTCTATAATGTACTGGCCTTTGCCTACAACACAACTGATTACAGTTAATTAACTTAATTGTAATTGAGATAATGAATTAGATCATTATCTCTTTAAAAATCTTTATTCCTCACCTGCAAGCATATTAATAAGCAGCTCACACTATAGCTAAATTTCAACTTGTTCAGTCAGCTTGTTCTGGTTCTCAAAACCCCCAATAGCTTGTTCTCCATTGTTGCATCTTCATGGATGAGACATTCAGATAAATACTGTAGTTCAAAGATTATCACTGAAATCATTTAACTCTTTGAGTTTGTTCGTTGTATATATATGTATGTATATGTGTGTGTGTGTGTGTGTGTGTGTGTATATATATATATATATATATATATATATATATATATATATATATATATATATATATATATATATATATATATATATAAAATATAATATAATATAATATAATATAATATAATAATATAATATTTTACTGACATAAAGCCTGACAGCATATCATCTGACTGCAGATACTGAATAAGGACAACGCATCTCTCAGCATCAGACACGAGTGTCACCGGCTTTCACACGTCTTTCAAAATAAAAGTTGCATCAGAAAAACATTACGTTATTATGTTGTTTATTTGACTGCACACAATGCGACGCACTCAAAATGGTCTTGAAACCCACCAGTTGAGAAAATTGACGTAGACTGTTCGCCGTTCACTGTTGATCTGCTGAAGCTCATTCGGCACCTGTATCCTCCACGTGCGTTTGACTTGCGCCTGGCGCTGAGGAGAAATTGGAGTGCGCCCCCTTGCTCCGTCCCTGCCTATAATGGCCTGGGCATGTTGCAATCCCAGACCACTCTCACTGTTCTGCTGTGGATATTCCTTTGGTTTAGTAGGAAATACTTAGCAAACTTTTAGTCATAATGGTGTTGACTTCTATTGTTCCAGGATGCAAGAACTAAACGTTTAGCAGGAGTGAGTTTCTTTCGGTTTCCAGTGATGGGTCCAGCACGTTGAAAGCAGTGGGCTGCAAAGAATCGTACATGCAGAGAGAATGCCACAATGGAAAGTCTGTCACACTTTACTCGGTCACCTACTTATTACTTTTGGATTGACAAATTCTAATCTCAAAATATTTTCTGCACATCTTTTTCTTAACACATCTTTTTCTTTTTCTTGTACGAGTACAGTGATTAAAAGACAAAGTCAACGTGAAACATTTGAAACCAATTTTACTTTTGTACATTCTGAATATCCTCTTTCGGTTTTCAATATAGAAAATATAAGTACTGGATTATGAAAAGAAAGTATTTCAGAATAGAGGCAGGTGGTTGGAGGAGGAGTTGGAAAGAAAGGGATTTGTGCATCTAAAACTGAACATCAGGATTTGAAGACAATGGTGGATGAGCGTTGCATCTCAATGCCTGCGACAGCTGTTCAGACACATGAGACAATGAAATAGAATTCATTCTTTTGAAAGGTCTTAATCTTTCTAATCCATGTAAGGAAGAGGAGTTTGTACAAGCCTTCCTTGAGTACTATCTGGAGAGATGAAAGCTATACTATAACTATCTTCCCAAGTTGCCATTTATTGTGTTGGTGTCAAGGGGACAGGTTGCCCTCATCATTGAAATCCGTAATATTGATTATTTTAAGGACATTCTTGTTCATGTTTGTATGAAACACTGTTTTTGCCTCTGTTTTGGGTCACTACTTGATTCCCAAAGTAAAACCAGTTTCTGTTCTGTCACCATATCGATGCTCAAATAAACTGGATTGTTGATTACTATACGTTTTGGAGCGCAGCCACCTGCTCGGTTAATCTGGACGGTTTGTGTCTGGACGGCACAGATCACACTGCACAGATTTACTGGTCTGGTGTGGTTGACATAAACGCGTTAGCAGTACAGTTCTAAGCCGATGTTTGTGTGCTGACAGAATTTCCCTCCGCTGTTTATAGGCCAGCATGAGTTGGCGTCTATAATCTCACTGTCCTTGCTTTTGTGGGGCTTAAATCTGCTCTAATGCAGAATCTCATCTGCATTGTCTCTGAAGCAGCCCGTTTTATCCATCTGTAAGTGAAATTCAGTTCACATGGGACGTAATGTGTCTGAGAGGGAAGAGCTTTTCGTCTAACGCGGCGTGTTTTTGTTGCTGACGGGTTCAGTGCTGATAAAAATGTTTGACTTGAGTGAAACGGACTGAAATAAGAGAAATTCAAACCTCTTCATACAGTATGTGTAGAATCTCTTTTGTTTTACTGCTTTAAATATCTGAGGTCCTATTTTATTCCAAAATTGAGAAATAAGAAATTGTATCTTGCACAAAATCTGTCTGTCCGTCCATCCTCCCTTGTCTGTTTGCTTCCATGAAATGTAAAGTAACATTATTTTTATTATTTAAATTATGGTTTTTATAAAATATTGATATATTATTGTAAAATGTTGTACTGCAATTAAATGATAAAATATATATAATTAATAATAAAATTTTAAAATTATTAATTTAATTTCAATATAATTTTCAAAATTAAGAATTTGTAATTAAAATTGATGTGTGTGTGTATTTTTTTATTATATATATATATACACACACACACACACACACACACACATACAGTGGGGCAAAAAAGTATTTAGTCAGCCACCAATTGTGCAAGTTCTCCCACTTAAAAAGATGATAAAAAAAAATCTAGAAAATCACATTGTCTGATTTTTAAAGAATTTATTTGCAAATTATGGTGGAAAATAAATATTTGGTCAATAACAAAAGTTCATCTCAATAGTTTGTTATATACCCTTTGTTGGTAATGACAGAGGTCAAATGTTTTCTGTAAGACTCCACAAGGTTTTTACACACTGTTGCTGGTAGTTTGGCCCATTCCTCCGTGCAGATCTCCTCTAGAGCAGTGATGTTTTGGGGCTGTCGCTGGGCAACACGGATTTTCAACTCTCTCCAAAGATTTTCTATGGGGTTGAGATCTGGAGACTGGCTAGGCCACTCCAGGACCTTGAAATGCTTCTTACGAAACCACTCCTTCGTTGCCCAGACGGTGTGTTTGGGATCATTGTCATGCTGAAAGACCCAGCCACATTTCATCTTCAATGCCCTTGCTGATGGAAGGAGGTTTTTACTCAAAATCTCAAAATACATGGCCCCATTCATTCTTTCCTTTACACGGATCAGTCATCCTGGTCTCTTTGCAGAAAAACAGCCCCAAAGCATGATGTTTCCACCATGCTTCACAGTAGGTATGGTGTTCTTTGGATGCAACTCAGCATTCTTTCTCCTCCAAACACGACAAGTTGAGTTTTTACCAAAAGGTTCTATTTTGGTTTCATCTGACCATATGACATTCTCCCAATCCTCTTGTGGATCATGCAAATGCTCTCTAGCAAACTTCAGACGGGCCCGGACATGTACTGGCTTAAGCAGAGGGACACGTCTGGTACTGCAGGATTTGAGTCCCTGGCGGCGTAGTGTGTTACTGATGGTAGCCTTTGTTACTTTGGTCCCAGCTCTCTGCAGGTCATTCACTTGGTTCCCCCATGGGGTTCTGGGATTTTTGCTCACCGTTCTTCTGATCATTTTGACCCCACGGGGTGAGATCTTGCGTGGAGCCCCAGATCGAGGTAGATTATCAGTGGTCTTGTATGTCTATTTTCTAATAATTGCTCTCACAGTTGATTTCTTCACACCAAGCTGCTCACCTATTACAGATTTAGGCTTCCCAGCCTGGTGCAGGTCTACAATTTTGTTTCTGGTGTCCTTTGACAGCTCTTTGGTCTTGGCCGTAGTGGAGTTTGGATTCTGACTGTTTGAGGTTGTGGACATGTGTCTTTTATACTGATAACGAGTTCAAACAGGTGCCATTAATACAGGTAATGAGTGGAGGACAGAGGAGCCTCTTAAAGAAGAAGTTACAGGTCTGTGAGAGCCAGACTCTCTCTTTTTTTCTTATTCTGTCTCTCATAGTTGAAGTGTACCTATGATGAAAATTACAGGCCTCTCTAATCTTTTTAAGTGGGAGAACTTGCACAATTGGTGGCTGACTAAATACTTTTTTGCCCCACTGTATATATGTGTGTGTGTGTGTGTATATATATATATATATATATGTGACCTGTGACCCATGTTTCTGTGTGATAGGAACTTCTCAGCATTCCTGTGCTTATACAGAGAACAAGGTTTCAGTTTGTAAACATTGAGCATCTAAGCATTTAGATGTAAAAATAGCAAAAAGCAGGACTGTTACTGGCTTTCAAAATGGCAGGTTTTCTTCAGCGACCCAGCTGCAGGTTCCTGTCAAAAAGCACTGCTACATCAGAGAGGCTGCCATGTTGGGACCCGAGCGGCCCTATTTCCGTCTCCCACAGAGTGTACTTTACCTCAAAGGGGCACGCGGTGAAAGTGCCTGCAAGGATCATTAACTATTCATGGAAGTACATCCCTGCTAATGGGACCTACAACTATTTTAATTATTGATGTTGTAATTGACAGCGCGGGTCCTGCCTCCCCTCATGGGAGCGGCTGAATTTACGTGTATGACATTGTTCGTCACCCCCATCCTGTGACCCCTTACCATCTCATCTTCCATCTGTCCTCTCATAGATCACCGTGATTCTGCATCTGTCATTTGTATTGTGTTGTGTCTACTGGGCTCTTTTTTTTTTTCCTCCCCCGTATCAGCTTCTGTCAGCCGACCGTTGATGTTGACAGACAGCTGTCAGGTGGGTTTACGTTGATGATGTAAAGACACGTTGAACACGGCGGCTCTGCTGGCAGGAAGCTGCATTAATTGGTGATAAATGAAAGCTTATCGGTTGTAAAAACACGAGTTGAAGGCCTCGGGGAGGTTCTCTCACACCAGCGCTGATTAAACACTCATTAGGGCAGATCCACAGCTTGAGTTGGCGGTAAATTGCGCCCAGATCTGTCGCTTAGCGACACGTCAAAGCGCCACAATCATTATTTATCTCACGGGGAGGTGGATGGACGGGGGGGTTTGCCTTCTTAATTAAATAAATTGATAAATAAAATGTGAAATGGCGTTTCCCACTCATCACACATGTGAAAAAAAAATGTCAGACTTACCTTGAGGATTTTCATTAGTGATTTTTGCTAAGAGTCACTATTACTATTCTTCATGCATAGGGTTCGAGGTATTTCAAAGTTTAACTCAAAATGTTAACTTCTATCGGAAGTCACTTTGGATCAAAGTGTCTGCTAAATGCATAAATGTAAATTTAAACGTGTCCATTTGAGCAACAGACATGAATGTGTGCTCATCATGCGGTTTGAAGGAGTGATCTGAACCATATCTGGACTGTTTTGACTTGAACCTGTAAGTAGCCATTTAGCAACCACCTAGAGTAGCCTAGCGACCGCATAGCAACATCCTGACAACTGCCCATAACATCTCAGTTTTGCTCTCTTCAGAAAATCTAATTTTATGCATGTTGCTTTGAATTCTACATTCACTGAAAAGTACGGAAGAGGATTAGGGCCAAGCAATAATAAAAATATAAAACAATCTTGAGATTAAAGTCATTATAATGCGAGATTAAATTTTGAGAAAAAAGGCGAAATGCAATGTTGAGAATGGAATAAAATTTTGAGAGTCATTTCGGGAGAATAAGTTGAAATAAAATGTCAACAATAAACATTAAGTTTGGAGAATAAAGTTGTTGTTTCTCTAAAAAAAAGTCGAAATAAAATGTCGAGAATAAATGCATTCGATCAGTGTCATGTTCATTGCATACTGATCATAGAAGACATGCTAGAGCTAGATCGCTTAGTCAAGCTAGGCCTTTTCATAACAAAGAAATACTATCAGCTTTAGCTAATTATAACGAATAATAAGTAGCATAAGAACTTTAAAGAGATTTTTTAAGTGGTTGGGTCTTTTTTAAAGAAAAAAAACAGTACAATTTGCACCAATTTTCGCAAGAAAGTGGAACATTCTGAAATGCTTAATGTGGCTTGATGTAGGCTACAAAGACAGTGGTGTTAAAAGATCAAGTTCTGTACACACCTTATTAATAAACCATGCAATGTGCAGATAAGCATAATGACTTCACCCTACGCTGGACATGTGTGTATAGACCTTTTTCTTTCTGTGTAGGCTATTTAATAAAGTCTGTGCTTATGTAGACATATAGATTGTCCTTTCTGTTTCCGTTGGCACATTTACAGTAAAACAAAGAAATCGACGCCACTTTTTTTCATTTCTTGAAGTGAACTTTTGGTGATTAGATTCACTGTTTTGCACTGCCGCCCTGAACTTGAGAACGCGACGCGTCTGGTGTGACGCCTGCTCCTCTTGCGCTTGAACGGACAAATATAGATAAAAGTGTGGCAAAAGTTGGAGTCAAGAATTGTGAAATTTCACTGGTATCTATAATTTTGGTATCTTATTTCTTTGTTATTGAAAGAGAGCCTAAATATGGCTTGACTAAGTGATCTAATGCTGTCATGTCCTCTATCAGAATGCAATGAACACTGATCGAATGCATGTTTATTCTCAACGTTTTTTTTCTCCATTTAAAGGGTTAGATCGCCCCAAAATTCTGTCATTTATTACTCGCTCTCAGGACCGTAAGACCTTCCTTCATCTTCAGCACACAAATGAAGATCTCTTTGATGAACTCAGAGAGATTTCTGTTCCTTCGTAGAGATCCAACGCAACTAACGCTCCAAGGTCCAGAAAGGAAGGATTAAGCACTCCGTGCGACTCCAGTGGTTTAATCTCAGTTTTATGAAGTGACGTGAGTGCTGTTTGCTCATAAAAAACATAATTGACCACTTTACTAAAAATATTGATCTGCAACGCGCGTTCAGATAGATTCACGACGCATACGTGTTGTGTTCACATTTGCGCGTCAACTCGACACACATGCGCGAGTGTTCACGAGAGCTTCATGATGCATGCGATTTGTGTTCACTCTTCGGATAATATTTTGTAAATAAAGTGGTAAATTGTGTTTTTGCTCAAGCAAAGCACTCGCTTCATAAAATCAGCCTCTCAAATCACATGGAGTATTTTAATGATGTCTTTTTTCTTCCTTTCTGGACCTTGGAGCGGTAGTTGCGTTGGATCTCTATGTAGAGACAGAAACCTCTCAGACTCTCATCAAAAATATCTTAATTTGTGTTCCGAAGATGAACGAAGGTCTTACGGGTGTGGAACGACATGAAGGCGAGTAATTAATGACAGAATTTTCATTTTTGGGTGAAGTTTAATCTTGCATTATAATGACTTTAATCTCGATATGGTTTTATTTTTTTATTATTGCTTGGCCCTAATCCTCTTTCATAGAAAACAATATTTGAGCAAATTTCATTGTTTTACTTTCAAGGAATATTTCATTCAAAAATGAAAATGTTGTCATCATTTACTTGTTACCCACCATCATGTGAGAACCAAT
This sequence comes from Zacco platypus, assembly GCA_038088235.1. Classification (NCBI taxonomy): domain Eukaryota; kingdom Metazoa; phylum Chordata; class Actinopteri; order Cypriniformes; family Xenocyprididae; genus Zacco; species Zacco platypus. The sequence goes on from CM076069.1 coordinate 5,071,517, forward strand.
GGCATTTGATGTCAATTGTCAAACCTGTTGTAGTGCACCTTGCAATTTTGAATGGTGCTTGGAATGATGCTCACATTTTATCTTACTCTCATGGTGTTTTTGGTCAATTTTGAATGTTATGAGTGTGAAAGAGCAGCTTGGGTGTCTTGTTTTATGTTACAGAAGTCTGTCACACAGGTTTGGAACAACGTGGTTGAGTTAATGATGGCAGAACTTTCTTTTTCGGGTGAATTATCCCATTAAAGTGTACCTAATGTGACTCGAGCTTTAGAGTCTGCGCTTCTAACCACAGTGTTAGAGATGACTGATCTACCGTTAAAAATGTGTTTTTTCTCTAATGAATGTTGTTGTGGGAGAGTGCCAGATTTTATTTTTAAGAAAAATGAGGTTGCAGCAAAAGGATTATTTCATTCATTGCATATCCGTGCCAACCGCTCTCCGACAGTAAAAGCAGGTTTTTTTGTTCTTTTTTTTTGTGGTTGTTGCCAGGAGCATGCATGCAGACAGACGTGAACTCCAGCCGTCTATGTTCTCGGGGAACGTGCTGTGTTGCATTGACATCTGCATTTACCCAGCATGCCCGCAGCTCACTTCTGCACCTTTGTGTTACGGGGTGACCTGGCCGGCGGCTCACAAACTAATGAGTGTAGATGAGTGAGTTCTTTCAGGAGCGCATATGGCATAATGAGGGTGAATCAGGCCGAACGGAGCAGGTTTGGATGGAAGATGCCCGCAGCGCTAATTGACTCACCTGAGAGAGCAAGTTCAGCCTCGCTGTGTCCTGCATGTAATGTTCCAGGGCTAAATCACAGACTTATGGACTGTTTGACTTTAATCAAGAGGAGAGTCATGGTACAGCGCTGGTTTGTTGTGGGTGCTTTCCAGGATTTTGCTATGCATTTGCTAAGGTTGTTACTAGGGTTGCAAATTTAAATAAGTCCACCACCAACAAAAAATTCCACCTACTTTAACTTTGAAACTTAAGTTGGCTTTACAATTAGTTGTCATATAACTTTAAAAAATTAGGTTAAAATTGGTTAAATTATTTTGATGGGCAGGGTTATTATAGGGTTAACTTAAATTAAAAACACTAAAAAATGTCATTACTTGAAATGAAATAAATATATTTTAGCAACAGTTCTCATTTTCATTTAGTTTAACTTGATTTACTAAAAGAAGAAATGTTAGAAATTAGGAAAATTTTAAATCTTAACTGTAATAAAATAAGTTTATGATGGTTTTAAAATAACTAAAACTGAAATAATAATCAATAATTAATAAAATAATAATTATTATTATTATTAAAAAAATTAATGTAAAAAAAATAATTAATAATATAGACATTTAAAAAAAAAAAAAAAAAAAAAAAAAAGAAATATGACAAACACAATAAAATGACTAAAACTTACTAATAAAGATTAACCAAAATGAATAAAAATAAAACCCAATTCAAAATATTAATACAAACTGTAATAGTATCTCAATGACACTAAAATAAAAATAATGTCGATGAGTTAAAGTAATGGAAAAACATGTTCCCCTGACTTTTTCTTTTTTCCCCATCAGTAATATTTTGGTCTCTAAAAATAAGTAATCTATTAAAAATACATTCATTTCATACTAAGTATAGTTTAAATCTATTAATATATTTACTGACATATCACTTGAGACTTACTGATATAAAGCTTATAATTAAACTACCTATGCACATTTCTTAAAATTAAGCCTAAAATGTTTGTCACTATTGACAATACTGTATGATCTTTGAATAAAATGTCTTTAAATGAAAGATATTTAAAGTGTAGCTAAAGTATGCTTGCATTAGTTCCACTCAAATATACACATATATTCAAATATACATTTAAGCACAATCGAATCTACCTCAGTATATATACTTCACCACAATTGACTCTTCGCAAACAGTTTGATTGACAGGCGATCTAACCAATCATAACCCCGAATCCGCCATTTTGTCCAACAAGGCAGTCAGTTAGTATATTAACATTGGTGAACTTGAACTTGAAAAATTGTGTGTACTCTCATCTTTCCGTGCTTGAAACAACATTCCTTCTGATGTTCATTCATGTTTATTTGATGCTATAAATGAACTAGTATGAAGAGATGATCGGTTCACAAGGAGCTACAGCGATCTGTCACGACACATTAAAGAGACACTAGACGCTATTTATTGTTTAAACTTCTTTTAAAAATTACAATATTTTAAATATGAAACTTTCATATCAAAAGTAACCTGCTCTGTCTTGTCTGACGACGTGTTGTCAGTGTCCTCTTTGCTCCGGGATGTATTTTTCACTGCGTGAGAACATGATGTGTGGTGTGAGAGCGCATGGCTTGTATAGCAACAGTAACTAAAGGGGGCGGGTCTTTGCGAAGGGTCAATTAAAGTGCGTTAAGTGTATTGTTCTAATTTAGCAGACTTTAAGTATACCAGTTTAGTATACCAAAAGTACAATTGCAAGGTATTTTTATTAAGTACGAAATAAATGTAATTAGTATATTTAGTATGAAATAAAAGCATTTCAAATATGTTTTAGTACATTTTTCACTAGGGTTGATATAACTGTCCAAGTTATAACTTTCAGTTATGTTTTGTGCGCTAAAGGTTTGTGAATCTTTACTGAGTATTATTGCTAGTTGCTTGCTCATATGACATATGTTTAGTTAAAATGCACATTTGCAGTTTTTATTTGTAGTAAGTGAGATTTAAATAATAATAATGATATTAAAATGGTTTTTAAAAGGCCATTGTCCCCTCCTCCATTCACCGCATGTAGATAATGACATTGATTCTTAAACGGAGATCTGTCCAGCTCATCCGTGCAGAAAATCTGGATTAGTCCTTTACAGATTTTGAATTACAGTAGAATGTATTTATTTTCATGCCAATTTTACTGACAAAAGCCATTTGTGTGTTACGAAAATTGTATCGCTTGGATTGGTGCCATTTCTGAATAATAGAGCTGAAACGGTCTGTTTTCATGGACCTTTACTATGAAATACCATATTAAAAAGAGTACATTTTGTATGTTTCTTATTTCATGAAAATAAACCTGAGAAAAGCTGTTGCTTTTGCATCCGAGAGGCAGTCAAAGAATAGATTGTTTTTTGGGTCTTGCATGATGAACACGATGTATATATTGTGGTTTTAGAGTTGGCGTTTGCTGCTGCGATGGGTGTTTGTACATCTGCCGGCACCATTATCTTTCTGGCCCATTTCCACCAAATGAATATTCATGATGTTCTCTTCCTGCTCATATGAATACAATTCATTTGTGCAGTACTAGTCAGCTGCATTACATTATAATATCTGAGTTTAATGTGAATATTTTTGCATCTCTGATTAGTCCTGTAACTCTTTTTGCTTTAAATTGCAATTCGTCGGTGATGGACAGAATGCAACAGAATGTCTACTTTGTTGAAGATGGTGGATTACTTACAAAAGCTTTTATAGTTATAGCAGCAGTGCTTTATAGAAGGAAAGATGATTAAAAAAAAAACCTTTTAATTAATTGTAATATCCAATAATAATAATCCTTTAAAGGGGCTAAATGTAAGAATTTTTATATGAATTGCTTTTTTATTGCCAATGTGTGAAAACATAAAATGAGACCTTGCCCAGTGTCATAGTTTGTCTATGAAAGCCTGTAGGATGATTTTTATGTGAAGGACTCCTCTAAAATCATTGTCATTGTCATTGAGAGGAAAACATGCAGCACGTATTCCTCTAAATGTCGCTCTCAGCAGCCTGGATGGCGTTTGGATGTTAGTAGATCTCTGCAAAGTTATTTCCAACTTATAAAGCAAAGGAAAAAATAGAAAATGTCGTGAGTATATCAAGGCCTTGAATTAGGTTCAGTCTCTCGTGCGTTACGTATGCGCGAGTGTGTGCACGAGCAAAAAGTTGCTGGCTGCAGTTCACCGCTAATAACAAGGCTTTCTAATTATATATATATATAGCCTCTTTAAAATATACTTTATACTTTTTTATGTACTTATTATATAAAATATACTGTGATCAATGGAAGTTTGTTTCCTCCACTGAATAAAAAAAATTAAATGTAATTGCTACGTTTTAATTTGCTACGTATTGCTACGACTTTTTTCCTCGCAATTACGAGTTTGTATCTCAGAATTTTTTTTCTCAAAATTACGAAATTTAAACACAATTTTGAGTTAAAGTCAGAATTGCATGATTATAGTCAGAATTTCATGTTATAAAGTCATAATTGCGACTTTATATCTCACAATTCTGACTTTATAACATGCAAATTTCCACTCGCAATTCTGACTTTTCTCAGAATTGTTTATATCTCACAATTCTGACTTTATAACACACGATTATAAAGGTTTATAACTTTGCGAGGAAAAAAGGTCAGAATTGAGAGATAAAAAGTAGCAATTACATTTTTTTTTATTTCATGGTGGAAACAAGCTTCCATAGTGAACTGTGTTTTTGTTTGTTTGTTTGTTTGTTTTTGTTTTTTTTGCTTGATTACTTTTTTACATTCTATGTGTTTCTGTAACAGTTTCTATTCTCTTTGACTGTTGTCTTTTCTTTAGATGTTTTGACATGTTTTTGTTGGAATTTAGGATTAAATGACATCCAAACTTAAAACCTGACCTGGAAGCGCTTGGAACACTACAGTATACGGTGGGATTCGTCTTATGGTTTGTGTTTCTGTAATTCTTAGATCCTTTAATCCTGTCTGAGTTTTCAGCGCCCTGCTGAGAATAATTGGTGTGTTTTCAGTTTAGTCACACTTCTGTTCTCTGGTAGGATTCTCTGGAGTTGGAAAGGTCTTACAGGTCTCAGTTCTCTCCAATTTGCCCTTTATGAGCGTGAGTGCACAACACCCTCCGACTAATTCCGCCTCCTGCTGCGCTCTGTCCTCATTTGTTTGTAACCAATTACAGCTTGAGAGAGTGAAAACAAACATACATCAGCTCGGGCGAGTCATGTGTGCCTGTGCTAAAATTACCCATGAGGCCCTGAAATGAAAAGCAGCTGATGTCTGCAGGATGCCAAATCTCGTCATCTGTGTCTGTGATGCAACATAAATACGGTGCGCTGTGAAGACTGTTGAGGACGTGAACATTGGGTCATGAGGATTGTTCGTGATTCAGTTTTCTACTCCACTTCCTCACCTCCTCTTAAGACTAGCCGAAGGCTATTATGATGATGTTTTCTGAATATATTGTGCATGCAGAAAGATTCTGTGTGGCGTGTGCTGCACCAGACCATGTTCAAAACCATAGAGATCATTTATGAATTCAGGTGAAAACAAAAATACATTATATATCTATAAATACCAGTGTTAGCATTAGCATTGCACACAAGCTTTGTGATCGACCACATTTATGGAATGTTTTTTTTTTTTTTTTAATGGTTAATGCTGCAGCTGCGGCTAATATAATGATATGTTTTATGTGCTAATACAATTTAATTGGCAATTAAACTGCACACACACATCCGTGCTGATATTAAATATCTATTGTAATCTTTGAAATTGTGCCTCATTCATTGACATCATGTAGGCAGTTGGTGGAGATCAGCCTGATCTATGAAGTGCATCTGTAAGTTGACATTCTGATCACATTTTACCAATTCCAAACCATATCTTAAAAGATAAAAAAAGAATTAGTCAAGACAAACTTTGATGTTGGCTTAAGAAAGCCTGACCAGAAAGTCTGAAGTATTTGGGAAGAAAAAAAAAGCCATGCAATCTGGGCCATCATACAAACAGACAGACAGAAAGACTGCTGTTCTGATTGGTTGCTAGTGTGTTGCTATGTGGTTGCTAAGGTGTACCCAAAAATGGACCCACCCTCATATGCCTTTATTCAAAAAGCTTCAAATAACTTTTAAAATTCCACTTTCAAAACTTCCCCATTTGTGTCCTACAGTACAGAGATGAAGTGAAATTCAATCTGCAAAAACTAGCTTTTTATATTATATCTATTATACAATAGATATTTAATATCAGCATGGATGTGTGTGTGTAGTTTAATTGCCAATTAAATTGTATTAGCACATAAAACATATCATTATATTAGCCACCGCTGCAGCATTAACCATTAAAAAAAAAAAATAAAATCCCATAAATCTGGTCGATCACTAGACTAGTGTGCAATGCTAATGCTAACACTGGTATTTATGAATAATTTGAATATGAGTATCAGTGAAAAGTGAAATTTCAGTTTTCAAAACTATCATATGACGTCAGATGTTTCGAATATAGAACACAAGTTATTTGGACCCTTGTCGTATTTAGAACCTGGAATTGTCCATTCATGGATAAAGACAATTGAAAGTCTAGTCCAATTCTGGAATTGGATACTTAAATGAGAGAATTATTCCTTTAATGCACAGAAATGTCTGGTAGTTATGTCTCTGCATGTGCAACGTACATTGCCGTTTTTCTGTTTTTAACAGCGTTCTTACACCTCCAGCTCTCACCTCCATTCACTGCTCATCGCTGTGACTGTGATCAGAGAGGTGTTCATGTCAGAGCGTGACTGGAGCTGTTCATCTTGCGCTCTGGAGGAAAAGCTTCTGTGTTCCTCTGTTCAAGGGACAGTAATGGAGACTTCAACCCTCCATTCTCATCCATCATTTATAGAGCACAAGCTGCTTTTCTGTGTTCCCGAGTAAACAGTATGAAATCTTAAAACTGGGCTGCTTTCTCCACTTTTTTTTAGCTGAAATTTTATTTTTTAATTTTTAAGTATATAAGATTTTTTTTATGTTAAAATGCATTCTCTTAACCCAGTTTATTGTTCATTGACTACAAATAGTATACCATTCATGGATTATCTCCTGCCAAAGTGTAAACATTAAGCCTTCCAGACACCATAAAAACATTGAGAGCGGTCTGCTCAGATCTGTCAATCTCTTTCCAGCTCGACCAATAGCGAGAGTTTGGGGCGTGGCTGCTGTAGCAGGAGTCACAGGATGTTCAGCTGGTGTGGAACCATGACTGATGCATAACATGGGAAAAGACATTCAGTTCCGGGTATAGAAGTACAAGCTGCCAGATTTTGTTGCATTTAGACCTTGTGATACTATGCTACATTATATGCTTCAATCCATCATCCTCATGCACCTGTAACGTTTACTCTGACGTGTCCAGTGTAGACAGCCTTGACGAGTTGTGGTACGTCATGTCAAAAAATGCACTCGCTGCAGATACGTTGGATGGGTTTATTATGAGTCAGATGCTGTCTTTTGCTTTAAATGCACTGTAAACCCAAATAAGTTGTGAAAACTAAAAAAAATTAAGTTTTTTAGATTAAGAACTGGCAGATTTCAATTTTTACTCATACATTTTAATTGCTCTTAACTTAAAATTTTTGCTTCAAGTTAATTCAAAGATTTAACTTAAAATTATGTAATCTCAACTTAAATGTTTTAGTAGTGGAAATTTAGCTGGTTATAACCAGTGTTGGGGGCGATGCATTACAAGTAACTGGAGTTACGTAATCAGATTACTTTTTCTAACTAGTAACTAGTAAAGTAACGCATTACTTTTTCAATCTACAACAAAATATCTAAGTTACTTTTTCAAATAAGTAACGCAAGTTACTTTGTTTTCCCTTTTATTGACTGAAAGTTCTCCTGTGTACATGTTGAGAGAAATGCAAAAAAAAAAGTGCAGAGGTGTTGTGTGCGCTGTGTGGACATGATGGATATTGTAGTTCTAGACTAAATGTTGCATATCTTACTTTATTAACCAATGTCTTTGCTGCTGACCTTCAATTATCTAATTCAACAATACTAATCAAATTACTTTAGATTAGATTTAGAAATAAGAGTGTTGAACTTCCTTCTTCTGTATCCTATTCTTCTTCAATCAGCACAGCTGAAAGGTTTGTTTGAGCTGCGCCCTCTACTGTACAGGTGTAAATATGCTTCTCCTTCAGCCTGAGGCTTATTCATTTGACTTTTAGTGTGAAAGGGCCTTTACATTTGCCAAAAATAGAACTTTTTTTGTTGTTAATAAAAAACAAACAAGCAAGCCCAGCCCAGGTGAGAAAAAGTAACGTTAAAGTAACTCATTACTATAAAAAACTACTAAGTAACGCAATTTTATAATGCATTACCTTTAAAAGTAACTTTTCCCAACACTGGCTATAACTAGCAAATTCAGTAAATGCTGATTGGTAACAATGCTTAGATAACATTAGCATATGGAGCAAGATTCTTTTTTATAAACTTTCAATTTTCATCAGTCATTCAGTTTGATGCAAAATATGGATGTTTATAACTAGTGATAAGAATAGCAACTGAAATTGTATGGTAACTACGCTGGAGCTGTTACGACGCATTGACCAAGCATTCATGTTTGTGTGCTTGCATATAGAGTATGTTGTTGCATAGTTTTATGGTTTCTTATGATAATTTCATGTTGTTATCTGGTCATATATTTGGTTCAGCTGTTAATTGTTAATTAGGGATACAGTAAATGGAACAGTTTATCCAGTGCTAAAGGCTGTGCACCTGCCACTATCCTGACATGCACGGCATTCATGTAGTCACCTTGGGTCTGTACGGACTGTTCGCATGTACCGTCCCCTCGGGGTCTTAAACAAGCCCTGGAGCGGGAGCATTTGGTGGGGCTGCTGGTTCACAGACCCGCGGCACTCTGAGCTTCAGACATTTCACACTCAGCGCTGATGGCACATGCTGATACAGCTTTTGCTCCGTCCCTAGAGGTGAAACGACCTCTGTGCCCTGCAATGTGAAATTGCAACCCTGCCAGAAAAGGAGAGAGGTTGTGGCAAGGGCTATTGGCCTTATGGGAATGGAGGAGTCGCAGGATATGTTTAGGAGAAGGATTTTTTGTTATTTTAGTAAACAGAACAGGCTGCGCTTAATGTACTTTGTGAAACAAAAACACTTGGACTCTTGGAGCACTTAATATTTGCACTGAAGAACATTTGGTACAGGATTTTCACTCCTACATTTCAAAAATATTTACAAAGGAACAGCAAGTAAGACATTGAATTAAACATGAAAGACTGCAATTGTATTTTCTTATAAAGTGTACTTCAATAATCTGTTTTATTTACAACTAACAGCTGCAATATGTAAATTTTTTGCAGTAATATATCCAAAAACCACTAGGCCAGTGTTATATATTTTGTTCAGTCGAGTTCTTACGATATCCCAAATGTTTCCAACTCTTTGTAAATCGTGAGAAAATCGCAATTTAAAACAAGGATCTGGGACGTGTGAGGGAGTCGCCTGTAAATGCCGTCATATCCACAATACCCTCGGTTTCCGGTTTTATTTTGAAGAAACCATGGAAATTCCAAAGATGCTTTAATATATTAGATGTTTTAATAGATGAGGGAACATCTGTTTTGTTACATGTATAGACAGAAGACTAATCATTGTAATATTGCTCAACAAGCTTAGTCTTATTGTTTAAATCTAATTTTCTTGATATATATATATATATATTTTTTTTGCGAGTACCATGCTTTTCCACGCCTCAGAGAAAAACTCTATTTTGTCAAGCATAATTAGATGCAGCTTTATTTTTAGTAACAGTAATACAGAATTTTCGGTTATACTTTATTTTACAGTGTAATTATACATTTAAGTACTGAGTAATATTAAGTAACTACATGTACTTAGTATAGGTTTAGGATTAGGGTTTGGTTTAGGGTTAGTTGCATATATAATTACGCATCACTTATAGTTATTACTATAGTAACTACATGTAACATGTAACAAAAATAAGAGTTACCGAATTTTCTCCATCTTACAATACATTTTAAAATGAATTGTGTGCCATTTATCAACTCAAGCCATCCAGCATTTAATATGATATTCTAAAATGGATCAATCTTACTGCAGTGTGAACAAGTGTCTCACAGCAGCCGGCGAGCGAACGCACAGAGTAACATCATTTCAACACACTCAAATGTACCTTATATGATAAACAGAGCTGCGTTTCCTCGCTCCAGAGCCTTGTTTAGCTCCACAACACTTCTACACTGCTTCATAATAATAATCGTTAATAATCGTATCCATGAATATGATTTCTGAGTCCCATCCCGATTCTTTTCCACCGGCTGTGGGCTGACCACATGTCCCATGATTCATCATCAAGCTACGCCTTTGTTTTGAATAGGCGACCTCTAGCTGACGAAAAACTACATTGTGCACCTTTAAAAGAGTAATATTTTTACATTGTGGTTACATTTGTTTTGTTTATTGTCAGATATGTGACTGAAAATCTCTGAGGACTCTGTCACTGGCAGAAGGACTTTAGCTTAATTTTATATGGTCAGTGATTTATATGAACTCTGCTGTCCTGCACAGAGGCATAAACACACTTTGGTCTTTTTTTTTTTTTCCCATGTGGCTGTTTGTCATTTCTGCTGTAGGCGGCTCAGATGCTCTAAAACATTTCTAATGAAACTTTATTGTCATGTGTTTGGTGGACAATTATGTTCTGCAGTTCCTTTTAAAATTTCTTCAGCTTGAATTTTTAACTTTTGTTAAAGATTATTAAAAAAAATTGAAAAGTTATCATTTGTGCAATTTGATCAAACATGATTGAATGTTTTAGTGACACAAATCAACTAGCACCATAAATGTGCTCAAAATTATAATCATAACTGATTTGTCATTTCAGAAATTTAGTTTTGTTTTATCAGAATTTTTGCACTTGAACAAAAAAAAGAGAGAGAATGTCAACTCATGCATGATTGATTTTACTTTTCTGATTTATTATAGGCTATTTATCATATAAATTAGCATACGTTCTACATTATGAAAGCTGGTAAAACTAGAAACTTGGAACCGTAATTCCAATAACTGCAAATTACTTTGATGTTTTTCTTTTAAAACAAAAGCAAAAAAGACTCACACAGAGGTTGCATATGTACATTTATTCTGCAGAAACTATCACAAACAAGATTCATGGCTGGATTTATTACGATTCGCCATTGAGAAGATTTGATCGCAGATTTAGTCAGAACACAGACTGACTGAATGACACTTTAATTTAAGCAGAATATCTCAAATGGAGATCGCTAAACTCCAGCTTACTTGTTTGTCTGTATTTTCAGATCCTCCAAACTGAAAATACTTCTGCAGTGTGTAGAGAGAGCGCTTGCGCATGGTTGCCAGATTGCAAAGTAAATTTGCAAAACACCGGAGGATTTAAATTCTTGACATATGACAACCGCAAACATGAAAACTCCTAGAAGCGTGTAAAAAAATGTAAATATTTTCCTCATTTTTACAATAATAATAAAGAGAGATTTTGGTTTTTCAACTACATTTTAGTCTCATCTTTTTCATCAACAATTGACAGTCACAGTGAATCATCTCGTCTTGGAAAATAGGTTGTCGACAAACATTTTTCATCATAGTTTTTTCATTAACGAAATTATTACTATTTCTTACAATAAACTGAAAAAGATCACCTATTTTAAGCAAACTCTGGTGAGCATGCATGTGTGCAAAATATACAAGATTGCACATGAAATCCTTCATCTGAAAGCGGTCGACTGCACCGTAGCTTCTGATGAACACGGCAAATGAGCTCAAATGCGTTGGGATGGCAGCATGTCTGGCCCGTTGACATTTAGCTGTGGACGCATCCTTCCAGAAACATTGATTTGGCATGAAGATCAGTCATGGAAAGACGAGACATTTCCAAAAACTGCTTGAAAACTTACTTCTCTGACTCTGCACTAGCTTTCTAATCTAGTTGTCAAATAAACCTGGCATTGTATAGTATGAAATTTATTGGCTCTTTGACAAACTTTTGTTCCTCTTCTGTAAGTCGCTTTAGGTAATTGCACCTGTTGTACAGTTTCGTGTAAATGAATATGTAAATGACCTCTGTTACGATTAACTAACCTCTGCAGACCAGCACAGTTCATTTATCAGGGTTGACTGAGGATGGGCAGTCATATGCAAATGAGCTCATTATTATTATTATTATCACTGCCAAACATTTCTTTTACGGCTTCCAGCAGATAAAAAAAAAAAAAAAAGAGTAAATAAAATCCCATATACATAAAGTAATCAGAACAATCTGTTTCAGGATGCCATCTGGTTTAATATTATTGTCAGAAAGCCTTATGCTGTTGTGGAATCTGATTAATATTGAATGTACGAAGCAGTTGAAGCAGAAGAGGTTTGTTTTTTTGTTTTGGTTGTGTGCTGTTGTATTGCCATCATCTCATTTTGAGTGTGTATTTCCCCCAGAGTTAAAGAAATGAGATGGCTTTGGGGAAATATAACCCACATAAAAACCTTAGTAGCATCAGAGGAATTATATAAATCCACCATCTCACTCTTAAGCGCTTCTTTCATGGCCCAAAAAAAAAAAAAAAAAAGCACTTAACGGCCAGAGTGTTGACGCAGAAACCCTAAAGAATATTCATGTTAACACTCAAGGTCAAATAGCTCCCATGTGCCCTATTAAAAGTGCTCAAGTTGCCCAGAAGCCTGAGCTGAGGTTTATTATTCACAGGGTAGTTAATTCTTTATGGCATTAGCTCTATATGTTGGCAGGGAGTACATGTATTTCATGGAAATTAATTACACTAATCACGAATCTGCAGCCAGATTCAGAGCATATCAAGAGAGTCAGCATCTTTACATGAGTCATAATTATCTCATTCTGCACAATTACACGCAACCCTCGTTATTTCCTATTACTTTGATCATGTGTGCATAGCATAAAAACACAGACTGCACAATAAGGATTTGTAATAATGTTTATTTACAGTGTATTTTCTATAATGATCTTCCTATACTCTTAATATATAATTAATATATATTAGAGCTGCAACTAACGATTATTATTTTTTTCTGTCGACTAATCTAACGATTATTTTTTCGGTTAGTCGACTACTCTGACGATTATTTTTATTAAGCTTTTTTTTTATTAATCTAGTGATCTTTTTTTACGTAAGAAGTTAGAACTAATTTAGCAGTTCATTGAGGTGTAGAAACACTGGGACACGCCATTATGTAATAATACGATTTGATTTTGATTAAAAATAAGCCACTTATGTGTGTTTGTCCAGTGGTGGACATTTGAACTTTAAAATGAAGAGTGTCAAAGACTTTCTATACAGTCTTAAAGGAACTTTGATAGTGTTCAAGCCATTGAACAAACGTCTCCTGAACCATGTATTTTTCCTCTTGCGCTTTCTGTAATGCAGGGAGTCTTGTGATTGGTTGTCAAGCCAGCCAATCAGATTTTAGCGGCCTCATCTCTGATTGGCTGGAATATTGGCACATTGTAACGCTGGTTTGTGTCGAGCAGGCGAGCGGTCGGCGCTTAGCGAGCGCGGGGGGCGGGTATCAGGAGCGCGAAAGAGAACGTCCGCGCACATCCAAATAAACTTCTTTGAAATGCAAAACTGATTTTCGTTCGCTCAAAATATTTTCTTATTTGCGAGACGAAGATTTTCTCCTCAACTCAGTTCAATGCCCTTTTGCACGCTCAAAATATGATCTTGTGTGCGCAAAAATTTGGCAGAGATCCAATTCCATAGGTGGTACGCCATTTCGGTTTAAAGTATCAGCATGTGCCATTTAAAGTATTCCCATACTTTTGATAATCGTGGTCTAGGTTTTTGTGATAGAATGGAACTTTCTCCGTTCCCAGGAGCAGAAGCCGCCATTACGCGAGATGAATGTAAACAGTGTGACGCGTCGACGCATTTCACGCACGTCGACATATTTTCGTAGTTGATGTAATCGATGACGACGACGCGTCATTGCAGCACTAATATATATATATTTTTCCGCGTACAGTCACACTGGTGTGATTAGAAAGTTCAGTGCATCACGTGACTGCCAAATTCAAATGAGCACTTTGGCTGGCGCTAAACCAGAGACGGACGTGCAGTGTTTTCAACCGCATAATATTTATTTTAGGTTTCAGACATTAAAATACACATTCAAACAAAACAATACGTTTGTAAAATACACACTGATCTATGGAAGCGGCAATAATCCTTTCCATAATAAATAGACAACACATCTTATTCATATAAGATACACATTGTGTAAGTAACTGTAAAGTTTACTCTATTCTTCTCCCACTTCACCGGCTCACTTACTTTCATGTATGTTGGGAGAAGTGGATGAATTCGCGTGTTGTAAATCCAAAGGCGTTTAAACGGCAAAACACATCCTCTTACACATGTTTGACAATCGGAATATCAGATATTTCATGCTACAGTTAACAAATTTGTGAATATTTTGAATAAAAAAAGGAAAATAGTAGCCTACCAAGCAATGACGCGTCACTATGGAAATTATAAAGTGATACGTTCTTTTTTTAAATTCTCCTTTTGTGGTCCGTAAAAGAAAAAAGGACATATAACATAAGTACAACACATAATTTTCATTTTAGGGTGAACTATCACTTTAGCTTATTCAGATTGATCAAAATCATGTGAAATCTCGGCATTTGCATATCAGTAATACTCAGTTTAGTCTCTTTCCTTATTTTGTTTTACTAATTCACAGTATGTTGTGAACAAAGATCCGTGTAACTTTAGTCAGACAAATGTTTTGGTAACATTTTACAATAAGGTTTTATTAGTTAAACATTAGTTAATGTATTAACTAACATGAACTAACCATGAAAAATACATTTGTTTCTGTATTTACTAATCTTTGTTTATGTTAGTTAATGAAAATACAGTTGTTCATTGTTTATTCATGTTAGTTCACAGAGCATTAACTCATGTTAACAAGATTTTAATGAGATATTAGTAAATGTTGAAACTAACAAAGATTAATAAATGCTGTGTACATGCAGTTCATTATTAGTTCATGTTAATTAATGTAGTTAAATAATGTTAACTAATGAACCCGATTGTGAAGTGTTACCAACGTTTTGTTGTGAAAAATAATAGCTTAACATTTGAGTTTTTGAAACTATTGAAACTTTCGGAATTGCATATTGTAATTGTTTGTTTTAATACTTTTTTTCACGTTTTCAACAAAAACTGTATTTAATATTGATATTAAGAAGTATTCTTGAGCAGCAAATCAATGATTTCTGAAGGATCATGTGACACTGAAGACTGGATAATGATGCTAAAAATTTACGATCACAGGAATAAATTAAATTTTGAAATATATTCAAATTGAAACTACTCATTTTAAATTATAATAATACTGCTTAATATTGCTGTTTTACTGATTTTTTTGGTGAACAGAAGAGACTTCTTTCAAAAAAAAAATCTTACTGACCCCAAACTATATGCATGCATACATAAATATATATGTAAAAAATAATACCAAAAAGTAACAATAACAGAAGTAAGTCAACAGAAACAGTCTTTGACTTCTGTCTCTTGTCTTTAAGTAGGTCCCGATCTTTGTTTCCGCTTGTTTTGCTGTGTTTCTGTCCTTCTCCAGCGGTTGCGCTCGAATGGTTTGAGGTTTGACTGTGACATCCTGTCATAATGATGAATGGTCACTGAAAAGCCATCGCATCCGATTTGTTTCTCCTCTTACCTTTTGTTTTCCCAAAAATCCAGATTTTGTTTTTCTTTGTATTGTAAACCACTGAGAGCATCCTAGTGGAAACAGTCATAATTACACAGCTGTGGCCTCAGCATACTTCCTGTGTGCCGATCACAAGGTGACACTCCCTCAGGACACACACAGCATGCTCTATTTTCTCCTATGACGTCCGAAATATTTTTCCATTTCAATCTTTATTTGATATAATGTGTCTGTTTTACTCAGAAATAAGTCACATTATGTAAGTTAAATGGGTCGCAATTGTGGTTTTATTTTGACTTTACACTTTGAGGAACTAAAGTCGGTCTGTGCTCAGAGTTTGCAGTCTGTTCCAGACGTCCTGAAAGACGATTCTGGTGTTTTGTACTTTCTCACTCATTCTGTGGCGTGAAGGGGAGCATCTGTTTCAGTCGCTGTCTTGTTTTTCCTGTCAGTTTCTCCATCTCTGGTATCCATTTTTGGCCTGCACACAGTTTTTTCATGTTCGGCAACTTGACACATCTTCATCAGACTGTGAGAGATGATTGTTTTAAAGGCATGTTGCATTATACTGACAAAATAATCATTTTTGTATCCTCAGGTGCACGTTAATCACTCAAAAAAATGAATTGTTGGATTTACTTAAAGAATTGTCAACTTTGAGTACTTTGTACAAATAACAATTTAGTTATATGAACAAAAGATATTCAAGTAAAGCTGACAAAATATCTTTGAGTAAATTCAAATGATTTGAGTTTGTCACTGTTATATAATTATATGTGCAGTTTACTTAATAATGTTATGTCAAATTTATAAAAGTTTATTACATAAGGTGAACTCATTTTAAATATTTAATTTACCTTATTAAATTAACTATTTGCTGTACAAAATGCACTCAAAAAATATCTCGTTGAACAAACTCAATTTAATTGAGAGTTGGAGTTCCATCTTATGAACGTGAATATGAGAGTTCACAGCCCAAACACAGGCACCACTCTTCTGCATGGTAACCACGAAATTCAAAAACATTACAGAAACTCCTCTAAATGTCAAACTTAATGTGAAAATTAAACAACATAAACTAACGACATCTTTCCCTTCACTGAAAAACGCATAAAATTACACTTTAATCCCTAAATTTACTCTCCTAATGCAGTCCCTTGCAAAGCTTGCTGGGAACATTTATTCGTGGGTTTCACTCAGCAATGTTAAGTTGACTGAACAAACACTTATTAAGTAAAGCTGACAATACAATTTTTTAGTAGAAACAACTTAAAGTAAGTTCATGTAGTTACATGTATTAATGTGAACAAAGATGGTTTGAGTGAAACTAAGAGTAAAAGTCTTTTTTCTTCTTCTTAACGGAAATACCCACTTTTTGGTAAAATGGCCCTAGGTGAAAATTTGGATGCTAGTTCCTATATAACAGAGTTCCTATAACTATCTGGTGCAAAAGCAGGAACTGGGAATCATTTTAGTTATAGGAACGGCTTTTGCAAGGAATAAATTAGACAATAAGGTCTAAGGTAATACATTTTTTACTGTATTTTTTCATCTTTGCTAATGTAACCGCCACCCGCCAATTAAAAAAAAATGGTTTAAACACACAGTTTAAATATACTTACTCTATGAACTTAGAAAACCACGATAAGATATTAACATACAGAAAGTTAATGTTAACGGCATTTACCTGTCGCCTTTCCGGCGGCGTTATTTTTTTCTCAGCCTCGATGATATGTAGCACTGCAAGATTTCTGCTCTTAGCCCTCCTTTTTGCTCTTTCAATCACATAACTTATACATATCATCTTCATTATCACGAAACCTATGACACACAACAAAAACACAGCTCCGATCATGACGTCCCTACAGAGTTCCTACTGACAGTGTGGATGAAACCAGGAAAATGGCCGTAGGAGAAAATTTTGTTCTCATGGGACCGCCTTGGTTATTAATTCCTATAACTGAGTTGCTGTAACTACCTGGTGCGAAATCCCATAATATGGCACTGTCCCGTTCATAAAACATTAGCATGAATTTTGTGTAAAAAATTCATAAAACATTATTATGTAAATTCATTTTAAACCATTTACAGTACATGAGAACGATTTCATGTTGAAGTCCATTCTGCGAAGTGGTTGTCGAATTAAATATTGCATATACTTTGACTAGGGTATATTTTGTAACTTTTTAAATATTTAAAACTTGTACTCCATAACTTTTTTTATACTTTTAACATTTCATTTATGAAGGGTAGGTCTTGAATTAGAAGCTGTTTTTTTTGTTTTTTTTTTGCTTTTTTTTTTACTTTCCTCCTTTGTTTGTAAGAGCTTAAAGGCAGAAATCTTTGTTTTTGCTCGATGGTACTTTTGTTTGCTTTGACGCATCCTATATTTTTGTGGTCACTCGATTTAGTCCACACACAACACCAGTAACTTACCATTAAAGTTTAACTGTTTAACCAAGATCAAACAAAAATTCGATTTTTTCATTTCGTGTGCCCTGGGGTTTGACTGATTCAGCATTCATCTCATACTGTGAGAGTTCTGCTGTGAATCTGGTTTTCTGTACCCAAATGCACATTGAGCATTTTTATTAGAAAATGAGAAATGAGAGGAAACTGGCTGACAAGGATGTTATTAAGCTGCTCTTCAGGAAGCAGCCATCAAAAATATCCTCAACTTGCTTCTAAACCCAGCAGACAGTAAGTCTGAGGCCTCGCATGTGGTTTCAATGGGGTGATTTTGTGCGTTTGTGATGATTCGCTAAAGCTGAAAGCTAATACTCCTGAACTGAAGAGGAATATTCTCTCAGTATGAGAGGAAGCATAAATCTTATCAAAGTTAACTCTCCTCTCCCATTAACTTTTCATCAGCTTCTCTGTTTGCTTAGCCAACTCTCCACCTCAAGAATAGATTTACACTTGGATAGTTCTCCAAAATCTGATTGGATTTTGAAATTAAAATGGTGATAAATGGACACCTTTGACAAAAGGTCAAATTTATATGTATATTTTGCATATTACGGCAACAAGTAACTTGAGACATCATCAACTGTAAATAGTAGAGTTAAACCACTGAGCTATTACTTGGCAGAAGAATTTTCTTCATCGTCATAATAATAATATTAATAACAAATGTTTATAAACTATTGTTTATGTGTGTGTATTTTTTTATATTTTTTAATTGTATTATATTTTAATCTTATAAATATTAAATTATTTATTATATATATGGCATATATTGTATATATATACATCTATCTGTATATGTGCTATATATATATATTCATTAGTTCTATACTATATATACTGTATATATATATATATATGTATATATATCTCTGTGCTATATATATATATATATATATATATATATATATTCATTAGTTCTATACTATATATACTGTATATATATATATATATGTATGTACTATACATATTTGTGTGTATACATCTATCTGTGTATATATATATATATATATATCTGTGTGCTATATATATATATATATATATATTCATTAGTTCTATACTATATATACTGTATATATATATATATATATATATATATATATGTATGTACTATACATATTTGTGTGTATACATCTATCTGTATATGTGCTATATATATATTCATTAGTTCTATACTATATATACTGTATATATATATATATATATATATATATATATATATATATATATGTGTGTGTATGTACTATACATATTTGTGTGTATATATCTATATATATATGTATGTACTATACATATTTGTGTGTATACATCTATCTGTATATATATATCTGTGTGCTATATATATATATATATATATATATATATAATCCATTTGAGCTGCAGTAATCTATAATAATACTTTATAATTATAATAATAATAATAATTTATTTTTATTATTGTTATTTTAAATAAGTTTTACTATTAATGGACATTTATATCTTTCATCATACTGCTTTAGTGGGAAGCATATACAGTTTGTATTGCTTTGAATCTCCTGCAAAAACTCAGAAATGTTCTTCTCTGTTCTGTCGCTGTGTTCTTGGACACATCTGTGACTTGAGGAGAGTTTTAGGATTCGTCCTCTGAACAAGAAATTACACTGGAACAAGAAAATAAAAAGATATTGGAAATGGGAGGAACAGCTATGAAGTGAGAGCAGAGGTAGATTAGAAAGGGATGGTGTGAGAGGAGAGGACGTAAACGGACAAGAGGAAGATAAATGGAGCGCAGCTGGGTAATTGAGATATCAATCTGCCCGGCGGTGCTGCTCTTATTGAAGATGGGATTGGGATATGGAGACACTCATTAAATAAGGAGAGACCCAGCAGAGCTCTTACCAAATGCTGATCTAACTGTAGTGTGATTCAGATTGGCTCTGTGTGATATTATACAGTCAACAATTAAAGCTGTTTTTATGTTAAAATCATCCTTAAACTACACTTTTAAATGGTGTTAATTTGCTCCTGCGGCATGTGTGTACTTTGTGTGACATGATTCAGTGCTGGAATATTTCATGAAGTTAGATTGGATTTCCTTTTATATGTCCTATTGAATGTTCTGAGTGAAGCAAAGCAGTTTTCTGTGTCAGCATGTTCTCAGGATGGTTTTAAGCACTTGTGGTGCTGTGGCGGGTGAAACGGGCTCTTGTGTTAGTGTAGGCTGACTCTGAGCTGAATCAGTGCTTATTGACGGGGCAGAATGCAGTGAAAACCTGACACTTGGGCATCCAACCTTAAATTGGCCACATGGGGAGGGAGGGGAAGGGCTGGCCCTCATCGACTGAAAAATCAATCTATTTCATGATTCATGATGCGTATTGAATGCCAGCTGCACAGCTTTGACTCCTCTGTTATGGATGTGGTGTTGCATCTGTCTAGTGTTTAACGTACAATGTGTGTAGACAAAAGACGCTTAATTGTTTTGTTGTTTTTTTTAATTAACATCATTTAAAGCAAGTCATCCAGAAGAGCTGTAACTAAGATTTAAAATCAGCATGAATTCAAAATGGGCCCTGTTAACTTTCTTAATACTTGTCCCTGTTTTTGTTGTACACGATTCATCACTGCAGACTACTATGAAGAAAAAAAAATTGCCTTGGAAATCTTGTCACTTTTGATCATTCAGTCATTTCCTTACAGAGCCCTATGGAAGCTTGTTTCTGCTGTGAAATGGAAAATAAAAAAGGCAATTGCGACTTTGTATCTCACAATTCTAACTTTTTTAAACTCACTCAAATAATGTCCAATTGTGAGGGAAAACAGACTGATGCTTTTCTCAGAATTGCGAGTTTATATCAATTCTTACTTTCTAACTCACAATTCTTCAGATTCAGATTCATTCTTTATTGTTCTCATTAGAGGAAATTAGTTTTCACAGAGCGTATCAGCAACATAATTCTGACTTTATATCACACAATTCTAACTAATAACTATTGATCTTTTCGACGGAATGAATCAATAATATATAGAATAAGCTGGACAATGACACCATTTTCTTTGGGAGCTGCTCTGCAGCCAAAAATTATTTGCCAATTATTAATGTAAAGCTGCTTTGTCACAATTTGCATTGTAAAAAGTGCTATATAAGTAAAGGTGATTTGAGTTGAAGAAAAGTCAGAATTGTGAGAAGAAAAAATCGCAATTATTTTTTACATTTTTTTAATTTAGTAGCAGAAACAAGCTTCTATAGAGGTTCCACAATATGTATTTTTTGGCCACGAATTAAGAATTCATTTTCTTGCTTTAATTAAATCATGCACACAGTATAATCACTCGTTACCTCGTTTTACTAAATCATACGCATGATATAATAATTTGTTCCCTCAATTTAGTAAATCATAGCCACATACTAATTGATTGAATTAAAACAAGGGAACAAATTCTTTTATTGTGTGTACAATTTAGTGAAACAATGGAACGAATTATGTAGTGCGCACAATTTAGTGAAACAAGGGAACGAAGTATGTAGTGCGCACAATTTAGTGAAACAATGGAACGAATTATGTAGTGCGCACAATTTAGTGAAACAATGGAACAAAGTATGTAGTGCGTACAATTTAGTGAAACAAGGGAACAAAGTATGTAGTGCGCACAATTTAGTGAAACAATGGAACGGATTATGTAGTGCGCACAATTTAGTGAAACAAGGGAACGAATTATGTAGTGCGTACAATTTAGTGAAACAATGGAATGGATTATGTAGTGCGCACAATTTAGTGAAACAAGGGAACAAAGTATGTAGTGCGCACAATTTAGTGAAACAAGGGAACAAAGTATCTAGTGCGCACAATTTAGTGAAACAAGGGAACAAAGTATGTAGTGCGCACAATTTAGTGAAACAATGGAACGAATTATGTAGTGCGTACAATTTAGTGAAACAATGGAATGGATTATGTAGTGCGCACAATTTAGTGAAACAAGGGAACAAAGTATGTAGTGCGCACAATTTAGTGAAACAATGGAATGGATTATGTAGTGCGCACAATTTAGTGAAACAAGGGAACAAAGTATGTAGTGCGCACAATTTAGTGAAACAATGGAACGAATTATGTAGTGTGCACAATTTAGTGAAACAAGGGAACAAAGTATGTAGTGCGCACAATTTAGTGAAACATGGGAACAAATTATTATATTGTGTATGATTTAGTACAAGGGAGCGAATTGGTAAAACGAGGAAATTATTTGTTAGTTCATGCTCATGATATACATATTTTTCCCTCATCTCATGTGTGAGGCTCTATAATTATGTCTATGAATGTCTAGTCATTATTTTCTTGAAGAATATTTCAAGAATTACAAACAATATTTGTTTTACTCAGAACAACATAAAAGTGATTTACCAAGTTTATATATATATACAATTTTTGTGTAGGCAGTATAAGACGGTTATGGAAAAATCTACAGGCTGTCAAGAAGTCAGGTGCTGGTGATGAATCTGCTGGGATGTGTATAGGTGGTGATGTGCTGCCAAAAGGATGTTGTGTAACCAGTAAAGATGGTCCCTAGAACATTTCTAAGTGACACATGAAGGTGTCAGAGGCAGTGTGCTGGAAAGGACGAGCCCAGAGGAGTGAAGTCAAACCATCAGGAGCGTCAACAGTGAAATGGCAAAGAGAAGTCCGAGCTGAACCCAAGAGAACACGCCACCAGAAACATTCAGAGTGCCTGCTACGCCAAACAATGTTCCTGCGTTCAGTACTAGATGAAATCGGAGAAATAGATTGATGTTTTGCAGTTGTAGTTGGAGGTGAAACCGAAATGGGATGTGTTTTTTCTTTCTACTCCATAAATAAATCTTGTACTAGAGCTACCGCAAGGGATTTTTAGTGATGGAAATCCATTGAAACTTCCTCATAGTCGTGGAGAGCGCATAGCAACGACAGACGCCACTGGAGCGGAAGCTTCCGAGCGCTTGCAAAAGGAGGAAGCGGCGCGGCTGTACTTTCCATGCATTTTAGGCGCGATATGTGAATGGCCCCTAATAGTGGATAAAAGCAAGATGACAACATAAGTTAACTGTAATTAAACTAAACTATACCTGTTCTATCTCCATGTGGCATATATTCTCTGGCTCTGTAGGCATCATTGTCTGACTCTGGTTCAAACATATAAGGCTGAACCGCTGACAGTTTCTGACATTTTCAGTGCATGAGATTGTCCTGCTTTGTTGTTGCATGAACTCCTGAAGCTCCTCCCTCTTCTTGAAAGTCATATCAAGAGGGGTATTTTGAGCTAAAACTTCACATACACAAAAGGAGTATTATAGGTTCCCTTTAGTATTCTTTTTTTTTTTCAAGTATTAGAGTTCATTCCTTTGCTATTGTGTAATATCTAATTCCTAATCAAAACAGACTCCTGTTCATGTTATTTTTAAAGCAAATACCTTTTTTTAAAATCCACTTTAATCTGCTGAGGTTTGTTAGATTAATACTAGATTTAATGGATTATACTGACTCTTTCATGACAGCTGCTTTGGGTCAAGATAAGGACACCTGCAGGATTTGTTATCATAAAGATGACTTCAGGTCATGCTTTGGTGGTGTAGCTCCGGGTCTCTGAGGGAATGTCTCAGGCAGTTTGAAGGAACTGATTAAATCTTAATTAGGACTTTCACAATAGATGCACTTGTTACTCTGAGGTGGGCCAGCTATATGTGGGTCAGTCACAAAGATGTGAGGTCAGTGTGTTTTCACTGGGTGACTTTATTGACTTTATCAGCAGGTGAGAGCTCTGAGATGTTTTCTTTGAGATGCTAACATGCTTAAAACCCTACAGACCGACGAGTGGCGGATCGTGTCCATAGGAATTTTAGATCACTCATCCGTGGGTAATTAAAAAGCACAGTGGCGCTCCTCTGAATTAAACATGCTCTAGAGGTAAAGAGAAATAGTCTGTTTTCTGGGAGAAAAAAAGCCCTTTTTGCATGAGGAGACTGATTCTGTCCGCCTGTTGAAGGTTTCGTTGGATTGTAATGTAACTGAATCCAGTAACCCGGGCAATGACGTGGAAAAGTGCTAGTCACAAGGTTGAGTCTTTGAGACGTTTGTTTCTTAAAGAAATTATGAGCCATTATGTATTTATGACCATGATGCTATGGGCTGTTCTTCTGTGTTTCACTGGGCTTCTATTCCATTTAGTCTTTGGCAGAGCAGAATCATGTTACCATTAGATTATAGGAAAATTTGTCTTATTTGTAGGGATTTGAACACTCCTACATGTAAGTAATAAACTTTAACACAAAGCGGATCCTGCACAATTGTGAATCAGACGATATCTTGACATAAAATATGTAAACATGCCAAAATACACATAGCAAGCAAACAGACATAGGGTTAAACCACTTTGAACACTTTTGCAAATGCATGGTGATACCCCTGTAACATTTAGTGTAATTTAGTTTCTTGTTGTTTATCTACAGTGCATGGAAGTCTGCCTTGATATTGTTCTAAGATAATATTGTTTTCAGGTTTGAAGATCCAATTTTTAATTATGCTTTTGTTTCCGTATGTAAACACAAGCATATAGGTCTCATTTTATTGGAGATGATTTAAGCTGCAGCTTGTGTCAGCGTGTTGGTTTATCATGTGACAGGAGCGCATTGGTGAGTGACAGCTGGCTACAAAGAGACGCGTCTGTTTAACCCCATGCGCCTCTAGAGACCTGTCAAAATTCACTTAGCTGTCTGTCCTGGTTAGACGGGCCCGCCTGCTGCCCGGGAGGTCGTCACAGTTCAAGCAGATGCAGTGTCTTAAACACATCGCTCATCTTATTTACAGTCTGTTCACTTTATATCCCACAGAAGATGTGTCCACTGGGAGTGTCATGCGTCATTGATTTGTCACTGTTAACATAAAATTAATTACTTTCTAAATACAGGTTCTTGATGCTATTGTGCACAATTACTCTGCATGTTATTTAAAGGGAAAAAAGGTTCGTCATGATCTTTTGTCAAAATGCTCCGCCTCTGAAATGAATTTCCTGTTCGGCTGATGTCACCAAGGTCGTGTAGCCAAATATAGGCATAGTTTTAGGTAATGCTTGCTGAAATATTGCCAACAGTTTCTACTTTAAACAATTAGTTCACTTCAGAATTAAAATTCCTGATAATTTACTCACCCCCATGTCATCCAAGATGTTGGTCTTTTTTTCTTCAGTCGAAAAGAAATTAAGGTTTTTGAGGAAAACATTCCAGGATTTTTCTCCTTACAGTGGACTTCAACAGGGACCAATGGTTTGAAGGTCCAAATTGCAGTTTCAGTGCAGCTTCAAAGGGCTTCAAAGGAATAAGGGTTTTGCCAAGTGAAACGATCAGTCATTTTAAAAAAAAAAAAAGAAGAAAATTATATACTTTTTATCAACAAATGCTCGTCTTGCACTGCTCTGTCATGCGCATTATGTAATCGCATTTGAAAGGTTGTAGGTGGAAGTACCTAGCAAGTGTTTACAAAGTGAACATGCAAAGACTAAGTCAAACACCTTTTACAAAAAAAAGGTAAAACAACAATGTCGATGGAGACTCCAAATGAGATTTTCGCCCTTCTCTACCTTGCTGTTGTGTTGGCACTTCTGCATATGTCACATGTGACCTTTCCAATGTGATTACATAATGTGTGGCACATCACATCACTGATGAGCATTTGTGGTTAAAACGTATCTAAATTTTTTTTTTTAAGAAAATCGTTTCGCTAGATAAGACCCTTATTCCTCATCTGGGATCATGTAGAGCCCTTAGAAGCTGCATTGAAATTGCAATTTGGACCTTCAACCTATTGAACCCCAGTGAAGTCCACTATGCAGAGAGAAATCCTAGAATGTATCTCTCAATCTTTGACTGAAGAAAGAAAAACATAAACATCTTGGATGACATGGGGGTGAGTAAATTATCAGGAAATGTGAACTAATCCTTTCATTTATTTATTGTGCTTAAAGGGGAACTTTTTTGTTTTGTTTTTTTACATTTATAACTTTCTTTAGTGTGTAATGTTGCTTTTTGAGCATGAAAAAATTCTGCAAAGTTATAAAGCACAAAGTCTCTCCAGCAGGAGTTATTCTCTTTATTAGTGTTTCTGAACTCCCTGAAACGCCTCCATTGTAGTTTTCTTCCAGGAACAAACACCTCACAATATTCCTCATTTAAGTAATTCCCGTCTAGTTGAGTTAGTAGTGTGTTGAATTTACGTTTTGGTAAGTGGTGTGACATGTCTAAAACGTGTTCAAAGTGGTTGACCAATCACAACAGGCTGGTCCAACTGACCAATCAGAGCAAAATGCGCTTTTCAGAAGGAGGGGCTTCATAGAGACTGGAACTAAATAGCGTTTCTAACAGACTGAGAAGAGAGGTGCTGCAACAATGTAAAAGTTTGAAAACCCTTATTTTTCAAATATGTCAAGATTGAAAACCTATTCTAGTACAAGACTTTATAAAAGCGCATAATAAAGTCCTGACTTTGTTTTTTTTTCTCTGTTGAATGTCCTGTTTTAAATATGACACTTTACAAAGTAAAATGGGGTGCAAATGCTATATCACTTGTGTTGCTGATATTTATATGGTGTGAGATTTGTAGATATGAGAGATTGCATTCACAAAATGGATTCGTAAATTGTAATTAGCAGACGTAATTGGCACAGAAATGTTGATTGGTGTAATTGTGTGAGATTCTGGAACCTCGAAACATCTGTCATACCTCTGAATCAGCCATGATTTTTCAAGAGGGCAAAATTAAAGCTACCTGATGCAAAGGCTAAATAAATATGCTGAATGAATTTACATTGCACAGCTGCGGCCCATTGGTTGTGCTTTCAGCTATTTAGACACAAAAGGTCATGCTGAGTTCACAATCACACAACATGACCAACATGGTGATCGACCCCAAGAGAACAGGATATCCGGAAGCATCACCCTAGATTTTGAGTGATAGCTGTTATGGGCATGAGTCACATGTGTGTTCTCGCTTGACTGGATGGAACAAACAGAAAATCAAGGCCTTTTGTGAATCACTCTGTATTCGCCACGCCAGAGCTGTGGGATTCTGTGACTCTCACTAAAGCATGTTCTCTGTCCCTGAAGTCCATGTATAATGTTAGACAAGGTTTCTTGTGCCAATGAAGTGGTAATCGCTGTCTGAAACTTGAAAAATTAAACAGGCTGTTTTGACTTGTAAAGACAAAGACTATTCCTGCGAATACGCCTACTTCCATACTATGTAATGCTATGAGAGCAAGTAGAATGTCCGAATTAGTAGTATTTATAAAACAGTAGGTGAGATGAACTACTACTTCCAGCATGCGTTTATCCGATTATTTGTGTACCCGATTGGAATCTGATCTAAAATTATTGCCGTCCACACTGTGCATCGCAACTGTTTTGTGTTTCGTTTTCAGGAATATCTGCATTGCTTTCTCTTGTAACGGCGTTGCGTTGGTAGGCATACGCCAAAAACAACAACAACAGCAACTGCGGGTTTGCCATAAAAATTGTCTTATTTACAACATGGCATTGTGTAGCTGCCGTGTGCTGGAGTCTCCTGAGGCAGCCGGTTTCAAAACATATCTCCGTTATATTGTTATTCTGCTCATATTTGCAACATCACAACCTTTTTTCTGCAGTGACTTTCAGCATGTTTCCTATTACAACGTCCGACATTTGCGTTTTTCGTGGAATGAGAAAACCACACGAAATCCGATCAGAGCGGTGTGACTTAAAACAGAAATGCAATTTGAATAGGATTTGTAAAAATCGCATTTCATGTGATTTTTAGCCATTCAGACTTGCTAAATCTATGCACAAAAATCAGATTTGGACTGAGAGTCTGAACGGGGCTTCTACTATCCCACGAGG
The DNA here is from genome assembly GCA_038088235.1 of Zacco platypus. Taxonomy (NCBI): domain Eukaryota; kingdom Metazoa; phylum Chordata; class Actinopteri; order Cypriniformes; family Xenocyprididae; genus Zacco; species Zacco platypus. The sequence goes on from CM076069.1 coordinate 5,099,386, forward strand.
TCACGGAAGGATTTTTAAATGGAAGCAACGCAACTAATGATGTAGATCACATGATAATGACAAGATGCAGGATGTTGTATGTCTGGATTACATTCATGCTACGCACATTCATAGAATGTAGATTTTTATCAGTGGTTTAGTGAGTTTCAAAGCATCAAAATACTTAATCATTTTTGCAACCTATTTTGCCTTTTTATGTGATAAACAGAAATTAGGGCTGCAACAACTAGAAAAAATCGATAATAATCGATTATGAAAATCACAAAGTCCTGTATCGATTAGTCACGTCTCGGAAAACTTTTGCTAGCCGCGTCAAATTACAGCACTGAATAAAGTATTTCTATGGTCAAGTCAAGTCACCTTTACTCAAATAGCGCTTTTTACAATGCAAATTGTGGCAAAGCAGCTTTACATTAATAATTGGCAAATAATTTTGGCTGCACAGATCAGTAGTTATTAGTCTAATTAATATATGTATATCAGCACTCGAGAAAACAGTGACGTAATCATCTCAGCTCAGTTCACATACAACGGCACCAATGCAGGCATATCAAAAACACTGCTGAATATCAAGCAAGTGTCCCCAACTTAAGCAAGCCAAAGGCAACAGCGGCAAGGAACCAAAACTCCAACAAAATGGAGAAAAAAACCTTGGGAGAAACCAGGCTTAGTCAGGGACCAGTTCTCCTCTGGCCAACAGTGAACACTTGTCCGATACTCAGGCAGAGTTACAGGACATAAGTCCGATTGGAGTCGCAACAGTCAAAATATTTAATCTAGTTCCATCTAGTTTAAGATCCCTGACGGCTTTGTCAGATAAGATGGCGGATTCAGCGTTATCATTGGTTAGATCGCCTGTCAATCAAACTGTTTGCGAAGGGTCGATTAAACTGTTTTTTGCTTCATAGCTCTTTTGCATATAGCATATATTGACAGTTTTCATAGCATTCAGTTGGCACGTTTGTTTGAAGACAGCACTGGGCAGGATGTGGAATAATGTTTTGTCAATAAAAAAGGGAGAACTGGGCTTTTTTTAATCCAATTAATCGATGAATCAACCAACCAATTGATTATCAAAGCAATCGTTATTTGCAGCCCCACAGAAAATAGATAATCAGTGGTCCAAGAGTGCAGTTTTCTGAACCGTTGCAGTACTGTAAGTGAGTTCAGACAGCCAGTGAGATGTGAAATCCAGAGGAGAGACGCAGACAGACAAGCTCAGTTTCTCTGCCGGTGTACTGGTGCGCAAAGATGCCCTTTCTGGCACTTGCACGCCTATCACTGTGCCCTCGAGCGTTTGCCCACTGTCCACAAATATACACAGACATGATGCAGACCCCCAACCGGCCATCTGCTCCAGACTGTAATATGCACTGCCACTGATCTAATGATGTCAGAACCCACAAACAACAGACTCGCTCGCAGTCACTTCCTCGTACAGTCTCGCTGATCAATAGTGCTGTAAAGAGCCCTGTGAGTTAGTGAATGCTATTGGAAAGAGAACAGCTGTCACTGTCATTATAATCAGTGAAGGTGTCTACACAGACAGGGGGAAAATCATGTATAAAGTAACGGCACACTTTTATCACTGAGGCACGTGATTTGCACGGATACTTTAAATGCGTACCGTGATACTGAGTAGTAACTGTATTCTTATTCCTATGGTTTTTAGTTATGCCTGAGATTATGTAGTGTGAGATAATACTGCTGTCAGACAAATCTTCACAGTGACTTCAAACTCTTGCTGTCTGCTGCCATCTACTGGCGTTCAGTGCTCTGCGTCTCCAAATGAGTTTTGTTGAAGAGAATTTAAGCTTGTTCACCAACCAATTAGTATTAAATATTATATAATATAAAAAATGTAACCAATATTTTATATATATATATATATATATAATATCGGTTATATATTTCTCAAATAAAAAAATATGAAGTTATATTTTACATTAAGAAGATAAAGCCTGGTTTTGACAAGTCATACTCAATATTATATAATATTATATTATATTACATTATATTACATTGGTCTCATTTTACTCTTAAAGAAAAAACATGAACATAAGCAAAAACATAGGCTGTCTTTATTATCATACAGTTTTACTCTCAAATCAAAAAGAAAAAAATGGGGAAGTTATATTTTGCATTAAGAAGATATAGTAGACAAGTCATACTGTATATATTATATTATATAATGCTATATATTATCCCTAAAACAAAATGAAAAAACATCTGTTTGACAAGTCATAATCAGTATTTTATTCTTATTTTAAATTATGCAAATCATATTATATTGTCTTTTTATATATGCTGCACAATTGTTTTTTACAGTAATCATAAAACGTGGAATATGTTTTCAATTACGTAAGGCTTCAGTTTCTTCATTTAAAAGTTACATTTCACCCCCCCTTTTGAGTGATGTATAAAACTGACATTTATTTGTGAGATTCGCTATTGTCTGTCATTCATCTGTTTAAGTTCTTCATATCAAACATACTGTTTTTTTGTCCCCTCTTGAATCAGATTTCCTCTCGTCAGCAGCATATGGACTGTATCTTTTTACCCAAGCTGATAATAAGAGAGGTCTGTTCAGCTTTTGTCAGGGTAATCTTATCTCCTCTGCCCCATCAGCCTCACAGACGCACTTTTTTAAAGCACATAGGAGGGAGTTTATTAAACTGCGGTGGCAGTGTTTGCTTTGAGCGCAGCTGACTGTCCCACAGCTGGAGAGAGAGAGGGAGGGAGGGAGGGTTCGCAGCTCCACCCTGCAGTATATTTCTTGTCATTTGCTCCCTCCGCTGGCCGGCCGCATGCGTGATGGATGGTGTGGGGGTCAGTCCTCCGTTCAGAGCAGCGTAATGTATTGTTCTCTGAGCGTCCAGGGAAAGTTTCCGCAGTCAGACTGAGCTTGTTGAACACGGAGGAGCCGCGTGTTAGACTGTACTCCAGTGGTGAGTGTGACTTTTCAATGGGGCTTTTACTTTGTTCTCCGGGGGAACTTGTATGTCTTAAATGACTTGTTCAGCCTATTAATTCTGCCTAAATTTTTATTTTATAGATCATTATTTGATCTAGTTTTGATGATTATTTGTTTTAAGAATGTGTGCCTTAAAATGTTGAGTATTTGTATACTGAATTCCAATTGGTCCTCTTTCGTACATGTATTTGCATACTGAATTGTGAATAAACTTTACGTTTTTGTATCTACTTATCTTAGCACTGACGTGTAATGTTTAAAAGATGTGAAAACTTGCTCCATCTAGGCTAGTGTATGAAAAAGTAAGTATAAATATAGGCCTGCTGTACTTCCCATGTGACAACTAGCCCCAGTCTGCTCTGTTTAATCAGACAGTTCAAGCTTTGATTATGGTGCAGATGTTCATTGGGTTGTTGCTCAGATCCTAAACTCCACAAACTGCGTGAACATCCATCTTGTAAGGCAAGATGTGTCACAGAATGAGAGTTTGTATTTTGTACTGTACATAAGAAATTTGACCCTTAACCTTTATTCAAGTTTAAACACTTCTTCCATTTCTCTCATGAATAGACAAAGTTTTTGAGATATCCGTTTGAAAATATTAATATTTCATCAACAGTAATACCTTACTTTACTTTTAATTACAGTGATTTAATCAATAATTAATTATATATAATATATATATATACATATACAATTATTGATTAAATCATTAAATCACTGTATATATATATTATACATATATATATATATATATATATGTATGTGTGTGTGTGTGTGTGTGTGTGTGTGTAGACAGATCTAGAAATTTAAATAGTAAAGAATTTATATTTCATAGTAGTTTTTGTTGTACTGCTTTAATACATGCCCATTTCAATAAATTGAATTATATTTGTGCATGTATTAAAGTGTGTTATAATGAGAAGCTCTTTTGAGAATAATGAGTGAATGAATAAACTAAATGCAGGAAGTGGCCGAGAAACAGACAGGGATCAGATCGGATCAGAGCATATGTACTTGATTAAAGAACCTCTTTGGCGTAAACGTTTCAGCACGTTCATGGAGCCCACAGGCAGGGCGAGAGAAATTCCTCCCTAACTGGGAAAGCTCTCCAGCTGCAGAACATAGTCATCATTTATAAACTTTTAAGACCTTTTCCCTCCTTGTTTTTGTGTGGGCTAATCAATGACAGTGATGTACAGTGATGCAGCTAAAATGAATCCTTGAGAATTTCTGGTTGTGTCATTTCCTGTTTCCCAGTGCCAGAACATGTCCCGGTTGCTTTATGGAGCGTGTGTGTGTGTGTGTGTGTAGATTTAAGTTATTGTTGTGCATTTGAAGCACTTAAGTTTATGTTTGGTGAAGAAACCCTGCTGTGTATGTCAGGATCTCTGTTTTCCTTCCAAATGAATCCAAGGAAGAAAAGAGCTATAGCTGAGAATTTGGGACACGAAATTCGGAATTTACTCTTTTTTTTTTTTTTTTTTTTTTTTTTTTTTTTTTTTTAAGTTTATTCCAGTTTAGAGTAAAAATCTAACTTAGAAAACTTATTTCTCTCCAATATTAAATCCTTAAGGCAAAACACTTTTCTTCATGCAGTTTTGAGATTTTGGGCTATTTGGCTTTTCATAATGTGTTGTTTCAGACTAGTGGAAAGAAAACATCCAGAGTACACTTTAAATGTTTATTTTACTGCACTTCATCTGTTTGCACTTGTTGATTCCAATTACAGTGTTTTATTTTCTCAAAATGAGTTTTTTCACCCCCTTCAGAGTCAGAAATTCAGCAGCTTTACGTACACTAAACTTTACAGCTTTATTTCTATCTATATTCTCAAGGTTTTAACAGAGGGGTTTGCTAATAGCTTACTGTATCTGTATCCACCTTATTCCTGCTCCCAATGACGAATTAAGGGTGTAACTTCCGTTAAGCGCTCTATGAACGCAATAGAGCTCCAGAGGTCACATGGCCCGTCCTGCTAATGCCTCCATGCTGGCAGGCAGAAACAGCCGGGAGTGAATATGGATGGCGCCAGCATGAGTTTCAAGGCAACTGAGTTCACTGCACTCTTCAGTTAAAAAACTTAGACCTGTACACAGAAAAACCTAATAGATTAAACATAACAGATCCGTATAATGCCCCCAGGATGCTTTTAATGTGTATCAATAAAAGGAACGGATAGCTTTCTGACCTGCAGTATCCTGATATCAACTTTTTGTTCGTCATTGGAGGGGTAAGTTAGTGGTGGTGTTAGGTAACGTGATCGACCATCGCTTAATTCGACATGACAATATCCAAATGAGGTGTCATTAGTTGCCCCTTGAAAAAATCTTTTTTTTTTTTTTTTTTTCACATTTTTATGGAAGTGTGAAAAAATGTGTCTTATGTTCGGTTACAATTGTGACCGGTCGTATAATGTGTATACTGAAAATTCTTATATAGCCTATATCTGCACAGTTATTTAACACATTTTAAACTCTTTCATGTCATTTTAGGGTAATTAAACATATAGGAAAACTGAGATAAAAGACCAATTGAATAAAAATACAACCATCTGTTGTTTTGTGTTGGTTAGCACATTTTATTGCAGTGGATCCTTAGGAATCCGATAAAATGATTTCCCCTTTTTTCCCCTTGAAATAGTAAGGTTTGTAAAGTCTAAACAGTCTGGTTTTAAATGATTGTTTAGTCCACTATCGATATGCTACAGCCACATCTAGCATCTGATGGCCTACCAAAATGGCGGAGTTTAGATTGCGTGACATCAACCTCCAGAGCTCTATACTTTTTTTTTTTTTTTTTTTTTCCACTGGGTACAATGAGATGACACCATTCAACCTTCAAACATTAAAAGGAAATTTAAAAGTGTAAAAGCATCAACAAGGTACTGTCAGCAGACCATGAATAAATAATCCCCAAAACCGCAATTCTTTCCACAGCAATAATGGACTGTAGTAATATATATATCTGTTTTATGTAACATACGTTGCCTTAATCAAAAATGTTAATAACTTCAGCATTACGTGACACTATTTCACAGTGAGTTCCATCATTTTGACAGATAATAAATTGTATTTACCTGTGAAAACAAACCTGGAAAGAGACGTGAGGATTTGAGGAAAAAAACGAGAGATGCTTCGTGCATTCCAGTGAATTATTAATGGAACATATTGTAAATTAAATCGGGAGAACAGACCACATGTGCTGTACGTTGTCATTTTTCATACTATTACAGCGAAATGTAAAGGCAAAAAAGAAAATAATCATGAGGAAAAGAATGCAGTGACTGAAAAGAGCTCTTGCCATAGATATTCTTGTCACGTTAAAATACAAAGCGTTGTTAATCTCGTGATGTCTGAAAACTGACCGCTCATTCTGACGAATAAGCTTTATTTGTAGGGCAACCTTATGATTTTAATTAGTTTCAGTCTTTTTGAATGGAAGTTCTCCAAACCGCAAGTGCCACCCATAATTCAAAACGCAGTAGGCTCAATTTTATATATGCAAATTTATATATTCCTCAAAATATGACTTTTTTTTTTTGTCAGGCTGTTGATAGTATTTTCTCATTTATGGAGTGATATAAAGAGATAACTAATACCCGCTCTGTATGCGCACTACTTTGACTAAGTGCAGACTGGACAATTTATATTAGTCCTTTACGATTGTTGCTTGTCAGACTGTACAAACATGATCCCCGCTGTAAGCCGTGTCACACTGTGGGATCAAGACACGGCAGTCAAGACACGTTAAAAACAGGCGAACGCAAGAAAAATTGTTGAGTTTTACATTATGAATCCGTGACCCGTTCGGTGACAGGAGCTGCATTTACAGTACAGTCTCTAGAGTTCATTTTGATCATGGCTTGTCTTGAAAAGAAAAATAATCAATGTGATTGCACATCATCAGGTTCTGCGCTTCTGTGGGGTTTTGTTTTTTGACGGTTGTTGTCAGGGAAGCCACACTACAGGACTGTGGCTCAACTTTTGACACTGCTAGAATTTCATCTGAGGTCCAATTTAATTGCTATTCAACATTCAGTTGAACATGTCTGTGATCAAACTAGCGATCAAAGATTTTAGCCTAGGATCAGAGGAATTTTTTAAGATTTAATTTTAAGATTTGCAAAATTTTTTAAGGCCCTTTCACACCGCACTAACAAACACCAACAAGCAAGTTGGCCGTTGGATTTAGAATTCTATGAGAAAAAACGGTCATGTTCACACTGCCCCGACAAACGAGTCACAGAGAGTCAAGTCTGACTGGGAAAAATTGAGATTGACAACTACGTACGTGTAACGTTAACCATGTTAACAATATTTTCAGGCAAGTTTATTAGATGAATAATATAGTATCATATATATTTTCATTGTACTAAAGTATTGAGGCAAACATAAAAATACTAACCTGAAATCCGAACCGCTAGCCATCGATCTGATCCCTTGTTTTAAACTTTTTTTTAACGCGACCCATCAAAGGCCTATACAACCATTTGTAGCTAAAAAAGTAAAGTGTAAAGTGTGCGCGTTCCAGTACTGATAGAAAAAAATAATCCTCCTCACATGAGTAAAAATGGCAATACCACAGAGGAGCTGTGAGTCGCCGGCGCGATTAAACCGCAGTCTTTGCCTCATCGTCATGACAAGGTCAGATTGCGTCAGAGTTTGTTGGCGTTTGTTGGCAAACCATACCACACTGTTCAGACATTCCACGAAACCAACAAACGCCAATTAAACATGTTCAGTCGGGTGAAAACAGACTCCGAACAACTCCAACAGGGGTATCACACCGGTCCAGCAAACTCCAACAGACGTGTTTGTTGGCGTTTGTCGGTGCGGTGTGAATTGGCCTTTAGATGGCCAAATCCTGGCCCAAATCATACAGTGTGTAAGTAATAAGAATTTTGAACTGGGCTTTAGCCAATGTTCAGAATTTGGAAATGTATGCAGCTTAATGAGTATTTAAAGTTGCGATTTGTATTTTCTTTCCTATTGTGACATGTATTGTATATGTATACATGAAAAGCTGAGTCAGACAGCTTTTTGATCAAGGAAAAATCGAGGGCTGGACTTGAATTTGTCAATGGGAAACTTGATTGGATGGTTGTTTGCTATTGGTCCATCGCATGTGAGTGACAGGTTGTCCCGCCCTCATACCATAACATTTTAATAGTGATCTTGTAGCTTCATGTATAGCTGATGTCGGAGGTTGGCAGTGGGCCTGTGTGTAGCGTAATTGATGCGACAGACACATCCCCCTCAGAGATATCATCTCTTGAGCTGTTGAAAACTAATCGAGGTGAATGTGGCTTGACCCTCGGCTACATGTACAGTCCTCCAGTCAGATAACACAGGGAATTAGAGCTATTATAGCTGGTGTATTACCCCCACCCCACACCCCCGTCATCTCATTCATCATGCCCAGGGTTCCCCGGTTAATGAGGAGGTGCAGTCGACTCCTCAGCTGGAGGGGAGGGGGACAGAGTGGCCCATCCACAGAGAGGAGAAGATAAATGAGCTGCTGCTCGTCCCGACACATGCGGAGACCCTCGAGCTGCTGATACGCTGTCATTTTGCTCTGGGTGATTTGACATCGCACCTCATTTAAAACCCTTTTAACTTCAGTAGAATGTCGTGCTCATGTCCCCTCATGATGTTTGAATTAATTATTTGCACTGGCTGCTGCGTTTATGTTCAGATTTGCATTTATATTAAGTAGAAGGTAATACTTAACATTTCTTCAAGGTGATTAACATAATCCTTAATAGTGGATTAAATAAGTGTAAATCTCACAAAACCCATTGAATCTTTTGAACCCAAAATCAAAAGAAATGTAATAATTTCGTTTTAATTTGGGGTGAAATATGACCTGGGCATGTTCATAAGGTTTGTGAGAGTTCTCTCTTTGACGGTTTATAATTGATTTTCGTGCATAATTCATATGCTGTTATGATCAGTTTGTCACATTCATGCACATAAACATGTGGCTTCAGTGTATGAATGCATCATAGCTCTTTTTTATAGCTTGAAAATTTCTTTTTGCATGCATGCAATGAAAAGGCTGCACATAGGAGACAGCGGGCAGGTCATGTGATTGGACCATAATAAAGTGTTTATCACAGTTTGGCTGTGTTGGGCAGCTCAGATCGGCCGTCACAGAGCTTTTCTCTTCAGCGTCGCTGCCTTTCTTAACTGATGAAAAGTGGCCAGATTTCGCGCAGCTTTGACTGGAGGGCATGTCACTTAACAAATGAATGGTTCTCTCTTCGAGGACAGTCGAGCTAGTCACAGAGAGCGCGACCACGAGACCCCTGTGCCTCTCGCGGTGGAGGAATGCGCATGTTTTCGGCCGAATGAAGGAAGCGTCTCACGAGTATAAGAATCTATTCTGTGCCTCTGATCTGCTCTGCATTCGTTGATATTAAATTACAGCATTTTCTTGAAGAAGACACTGAATTTGAGTCATTTTTAGCAAATTGCAGTATAACTTTCTAACCCAAGACATGTTTGATTATTTGAAAAGAGATCGCCCATGTTTTTTCATTATTTTTTTGGAGGACTGTGGGGAAAGAAACACAAACAGTGGGTCAGAGTTTCGCAGTGGTCATTCTACTTTTAGACTGTGTCTGTGAGAATACAGAACGAGCATAACTATACAAATACAACTGACCAGAATGAGTGTGTTAAACTGACAGTGCTAAACACTTTTTCAAAATCAGCTTGTAGCCGCTTTGTTTGTCTAGTTGATTGGGTTGTGACACGAGAAATCAAATTTGCCTTGATCTTTTGACATAAAAGAGGTCTTTGACCATTAAAGGTGCAATGTGTAAAATTTGGGAGGATCTGTTGACAGAAATGCAATATAATATACATAAAGACCTTACATAATAAACTGTTGTGTTTTTATTTTCTTAGAATGAGCCATTTCTGTCTACATACACTGGTAAAAAAAAACTGCAACCCCGCTTTCTCCTTCTTTCCAAAGCGCTTGCACTCCCTTGGCGTCTGTCGTTGCTATGCAACCATGAACTGTGCTCTCCACGACGATGATGAAGTTTCAGTAAAGGATAAATTGATTTGCGTTAGGTTTACTACTAGATATATTTATGGAGATGAGATATAACATCCACCCTGTACAGCTATATTCAGCTGTTCGGCTGAGCTTTGCATGTTTTGTTATGGAAAGGCAGAAGCTGATCGGTTCTTGTCACATGACGTGCTTCTGGCATTTTGAAAAATTGAGAACTTTTCATCTCGCTGCGCATGGAAAACGCACCGACTACGTCTCTTCCATCATGAGCGTGCCTACATTTGAAATAACACATTTGAACTTGCAAAAGGCGCGATATGTGAACTGCTCCTAAATCGCCATTATGTGCTGGCATCCTTCTACGGTAACCCTAAATGGACAAACTGCTCTTCAGAGCTCGTTTCGTCAACCTGTTATTCTTCTAAATCGTTCCTGTTTTTAGATTCAGCTTGTATTGTCACTACGTTGAAGACGCATGTAGTAGTCGTAGTCATCTGGTTTATTAGAAGCAGAGACTGTTCTTTGGTAGAAATATGAAGAAACCTCATTGCTTCACTGGCTACTCTCTGCTGTGTTAGAAGACGACATCTTTGTCTTGTCTCGGGCAGACGGCCAACATAGCTTCTCCAAAAGGGAGCAGTAGAATCTGTCTGCGGTCTGCAAGAGGGGCGTAACAGGAAGGGGGCGGGACTTGTCCAAATCACACAGAAGCACACGAGATGTCAAAAAGAGATGATGCTAGAATATCTCAGCCCCTTCCTCTGAAATCGCTGATGTCGTCACTAGTACTGCTCTTCTTCTACTTCACTTTCCTTGCTTTTTAAGCTTCACTATCGCCACCTAGTGATAAGGCATCGGATCGTATAACATAACTGCAATATCGTAGTCATCCTGTTTGTTTTCGTCATTATTTAAAGTATTTTAACGATGAAACTCCACAATAAATTTTTTGGAAGGGGTAGGTTTAGGATAAGGTTTGGCTGTGGGGAGTAGGTTTTTAGCTATAATTGCATGCGTCTGTATTAATTTTATTGTACAATTTGTTTTGTTTTACTAGCTGTTGTTTTATACTTAATGAGATTCGAAAGCAATATAAGCTCATCTTACACATATTTCATTCATAAAACATAATTTACTTTAAAAGATTGTTTTAGTCAATGACATCCACGTTTGTTTCTTCACGGAAGGCGTAACTTGTTGTACGTTGTAGTTCTGCGGGACGCGGACAGACCCTTCTCAAAGGGAGGGGTGAATGCCATTGGTTGCAGAAAATACTTAAGCTCCAAAAACAGCTCATTTTGATGTGGTGGGATTTGTGACGTCACACAGGAAAAATATTTTGCATATGACTGCCTCCAGTGCAAGACATTGATAAATAATGATACATCATCGCACCATAGGCCCCGCCCACAGGCATTAACGGTTGACGTTTGTTCAGTTTCTGCCATCTCCTCGCACTTGTTTTGAATTGTACGTTGTAACACAGTTCGTAAATATGGGAAGAAGGAGGCGGGAACCGGTGAACGTTCAACATTATTTTAATCAAATAAATAAACAAACAATAAAACGAAAGTAAAATGGCGGCAGTTCCTCACGGAGACTGCCGCCCACACAAACATAATAAAATAACATAAAATCCAGGCCTGGTCCTCTCTCGTCCTTCACTGTCGTCGCTCCTCTTTTATGGAGCTCCTCCGTGAGAGATACGAGACCGGTGCACCGAGCAGCTGGCGCTCATTATCACTTGCGCCGTTCCCTCACGGCTCCCGCCCTGCTCGTCACATACGTGTTAGCAGCTGTATCACAAACCGTAAGTAAATAATTTCATAATGCTTTGTCTGTAAATGACAGTTTTATATGAATAATGTTTTCAAAACACTTACTCACGTGCAATAGCGAGTGGATGTTGATATTGTTTACTATGCAATGACGTTAGCCAATCATAATGTTGGCCATTTACTGACAAACCTTGAGCCGCGCCTTAAAAACTGATCATTTCAGACAGAATGTTAGAATGTGGGTCGTTTTTCTGCGGATTTGGTTTTGTTTTTTTGTGCAAATTTAATAAACTTTATTAACATTATAAGTGAACCTCTAGGAACATATTAAAATAATAAGAAATTAATGTCATGACCCCTTTAAAGAAATCAAGGATAATTAGTCTAGTGTTCACCTGACTTTGACTTGTTTCGGAAATTTACCCTGCTCAAATTTTTTGATTTTAAGCCAGCTAATCAAGGTTAATCAAGGCTAACCCGCTAATCAAGGTGTCACTAGGTATACTAGAACCTTCTAGGCAGGTGTGTTGAGGCAAGTTGGAGCTAAACTCTGCAGGACAGTGGCCCTCCAGGTTTGTCTCCTCAACATACTGCAGGATATAAGTTACTGTAAAGAGTCTGTCAAAGAAGTAAATCATTCATCTTTAATCGTAAAAAAGTATGAAGAGTAATAATAGTGATGCTGTAAACTCTCCTAATTAATAGCTTTGATAAATACTGACAGACATATGGACCTACCCATCAGTTAAACTATCTTCTGTGTATTTTATTTTGCTTGTGGTGTTTGTTTTTATAATGAATTTCCTTGTTTATGTCTTGGAAGGCTGTCTGGGTGTTGAATGGACGTCTCTGAGGGCTCATTGATGTGTGTAAATCTGAGCCAAGTCAGTCTTTGGAAGTGTCACTTCCTCCAGCACAGCTCTGCTCAGTCTTTGGAATATTAATCACCCTCAATAAGCTGCTCAGTGTCTGTGAACATCAGCGGCGGACGCGCAGGTGCATTTAGACTCAGACAGACTGTCATCCCGCTTACTTAGGGGGCTTTCGCACTCATACAGGAGAGCATTAGTAGAAAGTTTAAAGGTATTTCTAGAAGAACTTGACAAATAAGTCAATTTCATTTCTCAGTTTAGCTCCAGTTAGTTTGTTTGCAAGTTTCATTGGGTAAATATTGCCGTGGTGGAACTCATGCTGTTTGACTCCAGTTGGCTGTGATTTGATTGTTGGACAGCAGGAGTGTTAAAGCCAGAAGACTTTCCAGATTTGTGCATTTCACTTCAGTAATTTACCCATGTGTGGTGCATTATGTTTTTTCCATCTGAAGACAGGATGAACAACATTTGGCGCTTGCCTTCTTGCTTTCTGTAAGGATGTTCCTTTAAAAGTCAGTTTTATATTTGGAGCAATAGATTTTATTTTGACTATGGATAATGAAGTAAACACTGATACAGAAATTTGTGAGGATTTGAGCACGCCAGACAGTTTTTCATATGTATGGGCAGACCTTATGAATATCTTGGTAAGTTTGTGATTTTTTTTTATTAGCTTTTCAGTGTTAATTTTTAAATATATCTGTATAAATTTTAAACATTAAGCATATATATATATATATATATATATATATATATATATATATATATATATATATATATATATATATATATATATATATATATATATATATATATATATATATATATATATATATATATTCTGATTTATTCATGCTTAATTCTTATTAGTATTATATGGCTGTTAATCTATATCTAAATGTCTTCAGCATTTATTTGTTGTCTTTGTAGTATTTTACACACTGTAGTATTTTATGTCATCTTGAATAATAAAAATACATGGTAGCCTTCTAAATGTCATTGTTTTTTGTCAAGTGTGTTTTATGGGTCATTTCAACAGCATTTCAAACTGAGGTCGACTGAGTTTTTGTATTAAAAGTACATGTAATTATTTAATGCTGTTTTTTTTCTAGGAAATTGAATTCTTTCACTCTCTATCATAATACTCTCTGCATCCCAAAACTTTCCCATCACTACTAAAGTGTATTGTATGTTATGCTTGACATAGTTGACTAAAACTTCAGTGTGCTAAAAATATTTGAGGGAAATTTTTAGGAGATGAGCTTGCAGATCTTAAGATGATGCTTTGACCTCAGGGTCTCTGAGTTTACAAGAGAGGTCACGTCTCTCTCTGTCATACAATACCAGGAAGACGTGCTGAGAGAAAGTTGATTTCTTCTGACTGTGTGTATTGAGTTTGGGCTTCTCCTTTCATGGATCTGTTGATCTCAGAGGAGGCTGACCAGAGGTATTTCTGGCTCTCTTTAACAGTAGGATGGAGGCCAGCAGGATATTGACTGTAATCAGACATAAAGTGTCTTTGCTCAAGCACACAGCGGTGATAGTTCATAAGGAACCCTTTGCCTGATTTGAACCTGCAACTTTGCATTGACCAACACTCCGTAACACCACCTCACACTTCTAGTTTGGTTCTCTTGGTCCGGACCAAGAAAGAAAATAATACACTTAGTCCTGGTTCGCTTAGCATTCACACTCTCATTTTTAAAGGGAAAGTTCACCTAAAAATGAAAATTATCCCATGATTTACTCACTCTCAAGCCATCCTAGGTGTATATGTCTATCTTCTTTCAGACGGACAAAATCGGATATATATTTAAAAATGTTTTGAATGTTTTGAAGCCCAAAAATGCATCCATCCATCATACATATAATCCATTCCACTCCAGGGGGTTAATAAAGGCCTTCTGAAGCAAAGCGATGAATTTTTGTTAGAAAAAATATAAGTATAATAACTAGCTTCCAGCAGACGGCTATACGCATTGATTTGCGGCGGAAGAGAAACCTACGTAGAGCCAGGAACTCAGCAAGCCGACACCAACAAACTAGTGGCCACGAAAGCAGACTGCGGGGTTGTCTCACGTCGGCAGCTTTTGGGTCCAAAGTTGCCCTGACACACCAAACCAACACTCGACACCTGCGCATAAAGGAGATAACTGTCTATTTAAGCGGGAATATTTGTCAACATTCATCATTCAAAAAGGGAAAGCGAAAACAAAGCAGCGTTTGATACCGTTTTGAGTATCAATCATACTGATCACGTTCTTTTATTCCGCACTGCTCATCTTATTATGAAAACATTTGTGCGTGCTCAGATAAGATGACTTAAAATTAGAACAACCTTCTGTGCTGTCATGACTTATATGCTTGCTTTCATAACTTTTACTTATATTCTCGTGAACTGACTCATTTGCTTTACTGAACAGCCAATCAGAGTTCTTTCTCTCCCTCACCGACGGCCTGACGCCGATTCAACGTCAAATCGAGCGGAAAAAAGGTGACGAGGACCAACTTCAGCCGAGAAAACTTAGTCGGCCGATGAACAAAAACTGCCTTGCTGTGTTCCTGCCTTAAGACACATAACGTAATGATACACAGAGGATAGAGCAAATCATGAATTAGAAGTCTAAAACGAGAAATTTTAAAGAGAAATGTTGGAGAATTTTCGATACAAGGGAAGAGGAGCTTTAGTTTGTTCCCCAGCCCTATTTGTTTAAACGGCGAGACGTCTAAGCTTATGATACTCTTACATCCTGTGTCATACATCGTTTCAGGGGGTTACTCTTGTGGCGCAAGTCAACTTGCGAAGAATGTATACGGTCATCTGGTGGAAGCTATACTTAATAAAGTTTTAAATATGGATATTTTTCTTACAAAAACCCATCGCTTCATTGCAGAAGTCCTTTATTAACCCGCTGGAGCCATATGAATTACATTTACGATGGATGCTTCAAAACATGCCCCCCTTTCACTACCATTATAAAGCTTGGAAGAGACAGAATATTTTTAAATATATCTCCAATTGTGTTCGTCTGAAAGAACTAAGGATGGCTTGAGGGTGAGTAAATCATGAGATAATTTTCATTTTTGGGTGAACTATCCCTTTAAGACTGAACCTTAAGATACAAAAAAAAAAAAAAAACATATATTTTGCGTCGGTCACGGAACTTACCGAACATTCAAAACAATGCTGTGTGCTTGGCTAAATGCACTCATTGCGTTGGCGAACATATGATGGTACTTTTACCAGTTAAGAAAACTCACAAATATATTATAAAATGTGTAAATGAGTAAACCGAGCCAGGAACTCAAACTGACACCTGTACTGAACTGTGATGGGCAATGTAGCCCTGTCCCAAATGACACACTTATTGTGCACTTGTGACATGTTGGTTCTTTTAGATGTCTTTGGTCCGTTGCGTTCATATTTCAGTCTAACCGTACTGGAGAAGTTCGGACTGTTTGGAAGTGGACCGAGAACCCCTGAAAGGGTGGGCCTCGGTCTGCTTGTATGGTACACAAGGGTTCAGATGCTGCATTCACAGAGCAGTTCAGATGAACAGAACGATCACACCAGACTTCTTTTTTTTTAATCAAACCAAACCTGACAACAGACTTGGAGTCTATCTGAAGCAGCTTTCAAAGGCACAAAGCTGCTCTTTTCAGTGTTGTTTGGTCTGAGAACTGGATATCCGTCACAGTTTTGCGATGATTATAAAAGCATTTTTTCCTCACTGCTGTTTTCAAACTGCAAATAATAAGTGCATTGTTTGTGTGTTGTAGGATGGCTCTCTGGGTAACATCGAGGATCTGGCCCAAGAGTATTCAGAGTATTACAGCACGTCTTACAGCGAAGTGTGCGACAGAATGGAGGAGTTGCGTAAACGCAGAGTGGCTCAAGAAGCAGAGACGGTAAAACACTCACACGAGCTTCTATTGAAGGCCATATTGCACACTGCTGTTTAATTTGTTTTTCAGTAAAGACCACCTACATTACCGTTCAAAGTTTTGGGTTGAGATTTTTTTTTTTTTAAGTCTCATATGCTCACCAAGGCTGCATTTATTTGAGCAAAAATGTAACATTGTGAAATATTATTACAATTTAAAATAACTTTTCTATGTGAATATATTTTAAAATGTGAATTTTCAGCATCATCACTTCAGTTTTCAGTGTCACATGATCCTTCAGAAGTCTTCAATATTCCTTCAGAAATTCTATATTCTTTATCCTAATAATTCATGCGCTGATTTGCTGCTCGAGAATTATTTTTTTATTTATGGAAGCTTGTTTCCGCCACTAAATAAAAAAATGAAAAACGTAATTGCAACTTTTTATCATACAATTCTGCCTTTATTTCTCAGAATTGCGAGATTTAAACTCGCAATTGCAAGTGATAGTCAGAATTGCTTGATATAAAGTCAAAATTGCTTCTTATAAAGTCAGAATTGCAAAATATAGTCAAAATTCTGAGAGAAAACGTCAGTCTATTTTGTAAAGTTGCAATTCTGACTTTTTTCTCGCAATTGCGAGTTTTTATCACGTAAAATCTGACGTAATCTCACAAATTCAGAAATACGAGATACAAACTCACAATTGCAAGTTATAAAGTCAAAATTCTGAGAAAAAACGTCAGTCTATTTTCCCTCACAAGTGCACATTATTGCATGCAATTGTGAGTTTATATCACACACTTCTGACTTTGTAACTCGCAATTCTGAGTTAGAATTGTGAGATTCAATTTCCTTTTTTATTTCATGGTGGAAACAAGCCTCCATTCTTATCAAAGAGTTGTGCTGCTTCATTTTTATGAAAACCAGGATTCATTTGATGTATAAAAAGTTAAAAAGAAGTGCATTTAATTTGACATAGAAATATTTTTTAACTATATAAATTTCTTTACTGTCATTTTTGATCAATTGTGCATTCTTGTTGAATAAAAGTATTATTTCCTTTAAAAAAAAAATCTTACTGACTCCAAACTTTTGAGAGTAGCATTTCAAAAGAGCAAGAAAATCCACATTCCCCCCGTGTAAAATATTGCTTCTCAATGAAAATGATGGTGAGATGTGTCATTTGGTTGGGCAAGATAACTGTTATCAGAGAATGAAGGAATGAACAGTTTGTCTTTGAGTGTTTTGTTTAACTTGCTCTATGACTTTGTTTCTCAGGCAAAGGCTGAATCAACAACATCCCTTCAGCTGCGGTTGGAAATCCAGGTGGGTAGATTAATCACAGAATGACCCGTCCAGGAACTTGTGCTTTCATGGGAAAGGCACTAATAATGTCATATGTACTCTTTGTTTAAACACTTATACACTATTACTGTCTGTAAAGAGCTGTTAAGAGCCTAAAATGTCTTTATTTTTCCTCCCAGGAGTCATTGGGGCTGTCTAGCGCTGTGTCCACCCCTGAGGTAGAGAGAAGGTACATGACTTCTTGTTGCATTTTTAGTGTTTCTCATCTATTCTTTGCAAACTGTGCTTGTTTTAAGATCATGATTAAGGGACTTTCTAGTTGTAAATGTTTAAGATTCCATAACGAGAAATGATGAGATATTTGAGTTCCTGGACGTATTTAAATAAGACCCAGCAGCCCTGAGAGTTACTCAACAATGAAACGCGTCCGGCCATCAGGACATTGGAGATGATGCATTTATTTCCTGTTGACCCCTTTTTTCCTCATTTCTCTTTTTCCTTCCTTTCATTGTCCACCGGATGAGATATAATCTGAATCACCACCATCAGCAATGTTAATACACGTAGTGCATGAGTCAATTTAGTTATTTTTGTTTCGTTTATTCACGATATGAACTATATTAGTAAAACAAAACTTCAACTCTGACTGGATGAGCCACTCTCAAAATTTATTGATAAACTACACAAGGCCTTCTTCAAACTCCCCCAAATAATGGTAAAATCACAATAGATATCTCTCAGGGTTTATTACATTTATAAATGGCATCTTTATTCAAAAAGTATAATCCATAGTAATTAATAAAATATATATATTCATTATCGGTGGCCTTTAAGTGAAGTGCAGCCAGCAACTTATCGCTCACACACAAGTAACGTATACCAAAAGGACAGTTTGTTAAGAACCAGAATCTATAAGGATATTAAAATATCTTCAATACTTGTTGGATTATAGGCATGCAAACTGTAGGTAAAAACACAAGAAGTGCTTTTTGCCATTTTTGAACTGTCACTGTTGGCATATATTAATGAAACAAAGTTCGCTAAAGTCAACAGATTTTACTAATAGACCTACCAATCTCTATGTAAAAATAAAATAATAATACTGCCATCTTTCTATAGTAATTTTTATACCCCTGAAATTGGCTCCAAATATGAAATGTTCATTTTGAGCCCCTCTACAAAATAGTGGATTACTCAGTAAATATACATCTGTGACATTTAATATTTTGTCTTTCAGCACTATTTATGATTGTCTTTCTAGAGAAAAAAATATTAATAAAACCAAAAATTTGAGCCTGGGAAGTTTCCAAAATTTGGTTTATTTGGTTTATTCTGATATCAATGTGTGTTTATAATATCATTAGACACGATTAACCGGTAGAAATTTGTCAGCCGGTAGAGATTTTAAACTATCGTCTCTATCGCAGTTAAGCTCGCATGACGTTGCTGTGCTGCACGGTCACGAAAGCTTATCATCTGAAACGCAAGCGCAATAAGCAGTGAAAGAGAACTCAGAGAGATAGTTTCTGAGTGCTGTTTCTGAGAGACGCGAGCACATAAACCCGCTGCTCATAGAGCTTTTGAGTACTGGACTGAGTTCTTTATGCCACCTTATCGGGCTTGAACGGTCAAATACACTTACGTGTCAAAATTCCCATCTTTGCGAGTATCCAAAGTCATTTCTGTCTTGAGAAGGGAGTTGAGAACAAAGTTGAAAGCATATGTGTATCAGTATATTAGATCCGTGCATTCGGTTTTAATAAAAGCCTAATAAACCTTAATGTTAATCTCATTGCTTTTGACTGAATCACCTTTGTAACTTTAATAAGAAAATTTGTGTATTTAATTCAGTGAAGACTGTTTTTTGTACATTTGTTTACTTTATGTAATTATGTAGTGTCTTATTTAGTGCTTGGGGTTTTCAGGTAGGTTTCTTTGCTTTGTTTCTTTTCTTTTAGTTTCTTTGCTCTTTTTGTATCATTTTTGAGCATTTGTTTTACTTATGGTGGGCTAGTATTAGGTTTTTTGTGGTAAAAAATATGAAATTTCAATGGTATCAAAAATGTTGATATAACATTATTCAAAGCAAAAACAACTGTATTGTGATATATATTGTTATCATGAAATAAAATGACTCATATCGTGATACAAGATTTTGGTCATATCGCCCACCCCTATATCTGTCCTCGCACGTTTACAGTGCTTCTGAGAACTCAGGTGCATGCTAAAATCAGCAGCGTGCGTCAGCTGAGCGAAAGACAAATAAAGAGTGTGGAACAGGAATTTATGAGCCATGTGAGCGCTCTGTCGCTCTAAAACCCCTCCGGTGTGTGTGAAAAAGCCTCCATTGTTGCTGTGAGGTGTGGTGTGCCGGCCGACAGCAGCATGTGTCTTTATTCGCTCTGACAGACGCCTGAGTGTAATCCACTGCCCCACAGGCAGCATGGACACCAGTTAGGACAGACAGATTACTACAAATGAATGGATAGGTGTTGAAAATGAAGAAAATAATGTGGGAGAGCAGGTGAGATGAGACACAGTGTGATGATGTTTTGATGGAAACACTTTTGCTGGAGTTCATGCTTGTTTGTACTTCTGGTTACAGGCAATCAATGAACAAGTCCAGCTCTGAAGAAGGATCCGGTTAGTACCACATTTTGTGTTTGTTTGTGTGATTGATTGATTGTTGTCTAAAATCAGGTCAAATCAGGGTTCCCACAGTGAGGAATTTTAAAATTGGGAAAAGTCAATATTGAAACTACATTTTTGCTCTGTTCTATAATGTTTAATTGGCTAAATAGTGTTCTTTTGTAAATGCCCTTTATAGTAATTTATAAAATCATATAAATTCTTGCAGATTCATTGGTCAAAAGGTGTTGGAACCCTGTGAAATACATTGTCAGTCAAATGTTTGGACACGCCTACTCATTGTTTATTATGACTATTTCTTCATGAGGTGCATCCTGAAGTTGACTCCCAATTTTGTTACTGTACTATTTAAATGTTTGTGGACTGTAAGGTTGTTTAAAAAATTTTAAAAGTATCTTCTATTCGCCCATTAATTTGATGATAAATATCAGATAAACAGTAATATTGTGAGATATTATTACAACTTAAAATTACTATGTTCTGTTTGAAATATAATTTATTCCTGTGATGGAAATATGTATTTTCAGCATCATTACTCCAGTCTTCAGTGTCACATGATCCTTCAGAAATCATTCTAATATACTGATTTGCTCTGAAGAAAAACGCAAGCAAACCGCGTTTACATGACTATTAATGAATCGGGTTATTTTCCTGTAGTGACGTCAAAAATAATCATTTGCGTATGTGACTCCGAGTATTCCATATGTTATGTCAGTTGTGATGTTAAATAAAGCTTGCAACATGTCAGTGAGAAACTATTCTCTCATGCGGTAATAGATGCAGCATTTTGACTGAACCATTTCCACTTCTGCTGCAATTTTTCCTTCTTCCTTCAAAAAGCTCGCTCTGTCTGGATGATTTTCTGTCACGTATCACACGTGCGCACTTCAATAAGCCGACAGAAAGCAGGTTAATGCGTTTACATGCCGCGTGAAATCGGGGTACGAGGCAAAAAACTACCTGTTCCAACCGGTTTATGCTTAAGCCGTTCATGACCTTACTCCGATTAAAGAAAACGGGTTACCGCGTTTACACGACCACGTTCGTTGTCGGCATAAGCATAATCGGCTTAAGAACGTGCATGTAAACGTAGTCAATGTTGAAAACCTTTGTAATGCTTGGGATTTTTGTGGAAACCGTGATACATTTTCTTCAGGATTCTATGAATAGAATGTTCAAAATAACAGCATTTATTAGGCACAACTAATATTTGTCTACAAAACTAACTTCAAGCATTTAAGCAAAAGTCTTTAAGATCATGGGTGGGGGGGGAGTTGTCCAGTTTTTTGATTCGTATGTTCTTGAAACATTCATTGACTTTAAACCTTTGTTTCTAACAGCAGGGAGATGGGACAGAAAGAAAAACAAATCATTCTGGCAGAACTTCCGCAAGGCACAGAAAGGGAGCGTTCGAGCGCTACCGAAAGGTTCTTCACCCATTTCTAACCACAATTCTATTTAATTATCAGATTAAATGTAATATTGCTTTAAATTATATGTATGACCTTTGACCTCTGGCCTACAGGGGAGGATCCTGGCTTTGTGGCCAGTGAGATCACGATGAGTGATGAAGAACGCATCCAGCTGATGATGATGGTGAAGGAGAAGATGATTACAGTGGAGGAAGCCTTGGCTCGGGTATGAAACGGTTCTCATCTCATTTTGCTTCCATAATATGATGCATTTACAAGATTACAGGATGCTCAGTAAAAACTGTGTGGGATGGGACTTGATGTTACACCCCCAAACATTTGCTAACATGCATTTTACTATCCCTCAGCTGAAGGAATACGAAACGCAGAACAGGCAGTCCAACAGCGTGGAAATGACCAGTTGGACCGACACACCCTGTACCTCCATGACCGAATCCTCCTTCTGCAATGTAAGTTTCCCAGTCACCTTCTGCATTTGCTAATGAGTAGTTCTCGCATGCGAGATCCCAAAGCCACCCGCGTTCCTCATGGTCACATACGACCTGTGAAATGGAAGTAAATATCCATTAGCCGTGTGCCACATCCTTATTTGTTGTGATGAACTTGTTTATTGGCAGATCTTCTGTCTATAGACACTCACAGCAGGGTTTCCATCCGCTATCTGTGGGATTTGTCACCCCTCCATCCCCCCATCATGTCGTAGATGTGAACCACGGCCCCTCTGGGCCTCCAGGCAGGGTCCTATTCATCCACTCAATGCTGTAACCCCCCATTGTGCATTTTTGGCCGGTTGAATGCAGGGCTGCTCTCTCTTCAGCGGCCCGCAGCTCTTTTGTACAGGGATTGTGTGATTAAGGCACTTGGATGCAGGAGCCATTCCACCAATTCCACTGGACATAGCCCCTGTTTACCATTGGGTGCATTCTGTAAAAATGAATTTTAGTTGTCGTGTATGCCAAGACAAATATTCTTGCTTTTAAGGATATATAAACATAGCTCTAAAACCAAAGGGACAGTCACACTACACTTTTCATTCAACTGACCGGAAACACAAGCCCATGCGAAAAAGTTTCGGATTTTGCTGAATTCCAAAGTTCAAGTTTGATGAACTCAGTTATTTTTAAATGCATTACAATATTGCGTTACTATTTGCATTACTTTTTGTGAAAAGTAATGCGTTGCATTACTTTTGTGTTACTTTTTCTCACCTGGGCTGGATTTACTTGTTTTTGTTAACAACAAAAAAATTCTGTTTTTGGCAAATGTAATGAATAAGCCTCAAACTGAAGGAAATGCATATTTACTCCTGTACTGTAGAGGGCGCAGCTGAAACAAACCTTTCAGATGTGCTGCCGTTCTGGATTAAAGAAGAGTAGGATACAGGAGAAGGAAGTTCAACACTCTCATTTATAAATCTAATCTAAAGAAGTTTTTTGATTTATTAGTATTGTTGTATTAAATCATTGAATGTCAGCAGCAAAGACATTGGTTCATAAAGTGAGATTAAATGGTAACACTTTACAATAAGATTCATTAGTTAACATTAGTTAACATGAACTAATAATGAAGTGCACTTATACAGCATTTATGAATCTTTGTTAATGTTAATTTCAACTTTTGCTAATACATTATTAAAATCTTGCTAACATTAGTTAGTGCACTGTACAAATGTTTACAAATGTATTGTAGATGGTTAGTTCATGTTAGCTAATACATTAACTAATATTTAACTAATGAACCTTATTGTAAAGTGTTACCGATTAAATACATAAAGTATTGTTGTGTAATTTAGTATAGTTAATTATTACAGGTTTGCATAAAATTCTGAAATTGCATTTCACTGTTTTTATTCATTTTGAGCAATACTGAATGTTTTTGTACGTTCACATTTAGTCTAGGACTACAATAATCATCATGTTCACGCAGCGAACACAACACCTGACCTTTATTTTTCTCAACATGTGGACAGGAGAGCTGTCAGTCAATAAATGTGAAAAAGTAACCTGCGTTACTTATCTGAAAAAGTATGCTTAGATATTTTGTTGTAAATTGAAAAAGTAATGCATCACTTTGCTAGTTACTTGACAAAGTAATCTGATTACATGACACTTGTAATGGGTTACCCCCAAAATTGGTGAGCTCTTAGCTGAATTAAAGGAGCACAAAGTTTTTGCAGTAAATTGCAGAAGATTGGATATTTTTACATTTTGTTATATGCTGAGTTTGTTTTTAAAAAGTGTCATATCATCATATCACGGCTGTTGCAGTGTCCATAGAAATTTTGCGTGTTCAAAATCTAGTGTGACCTACACAACTATCAAATTTTTGAGTTCAGCATACGCGTCGTCCTGCAGTCTTTGTGCTCCATTTCCGGTCTTGTTGAGGAAAGTAATGGTAATATCATGTGTTTTTGTATGTTCATGTTAATACTATGATATTCTTTAAGCTACACTACTGTTCAAAAGTTTGGGGTTAGTAAGATTTAAAAATGTTTTTGAAAGAAGTCTGTTCTGCTCAACAAGGCTGCATTTCTTTGATCAAAACTACAGTAAAAACAGTAATATTGTATAGTATAATTACAATTTTTTAGTTTTTTTAGTTTTCTATTTTAACTGGTTTTAAAGTATAAGGTAAAGCCTCCAGTCTTCAGTATCACATGATCCTTCAGAAATCATTCTAATATGCTGATTTGCTACTCAAGAAACATTTATCATTTTTATTATTGTTATTATTATTACTATCAATGTTGAAAACAGTTGTGCTGCTTCATATTTTTGTGGAAGCTGTTTTTAGAATTATTTGACCAAAGTTCAAAAGAACAGCTTTTTTAAAAAAATCTTTTGTAACATTGTTACTGTCACTTTTGGTCAGTTTAATGCACCCTAACTGAATAAAACTTACTGACCCAAAACTTTTAAACAGTACTGTACTTTGAAGTTCAGCTGTATATGAACATAATTATTCATTGCCAAACTATATATCAAAGTAAATAAGAAAAATAAATTAGTCAAATACCATAGTGTTACTGTTTATCATTTTTGCACCATGGTACCTCCTCCAAAATGCTTTTATGTGAGGGATTCAACATTCTGACCAGTTATTGTAGTGTTTGTGGTTGTTCATCGATGACAATAGAATTTTACAGATGCCAGTTACATTACATCCCACCCGCTGAAATAGTTTGTTTGAAATGTTCAGCTCTCCGACTTCCACACAAGAGCCGTTTATAACAGACATTAGCAGATGCTCAGACTCTTAATAGTCTCACACTGGCTGTATTTGACATTTCACCGGGTTTATTTCTGGCCTGTGATCTTCTGTGGGTTCTCGACTGTGGCAAGAGCCACACACAGTGCTATAAATGATGGGAAATTATAGTTGAGATGTGGCTGTCTCTTCTGAGTGTGGTTTCTAAGCCTAACCTGTTTGCTGCTAAAACAGATGCTTCTGAGAAATACTTCTCTATCTGCTGGAAAATAAGCTAGAAAAGAGTCGTGCACCCTCAAGTCTGGTCTTCGGATCTAACTCTGTGTATGTGGGATATTTTTTACCTGTTTTATGGTCCATCAGGTGAAAATGCATCTGATCTCTTAGTAAAGTAGCAGCACACGTCTCTGTAATAACACGTGATTTGAGTAATCATTCATGTCTGTAGAAGAAGTTACATGTTGAAGTTAATGAGTTTGCATATATGGGACTTTTGGTTTATTGGATACTAAAGACCACTGAAAGTTATGTGGTCAATAATGAGTCAAAATACTTTCCACTACGTGCGCATGGACCTTTTACCTTGTATATGTTAAACCACATTTTCATTCTTTCTTTCATTCTTTTCTTTTTTTCTTTTGTTATTTGAATTCATTATTATTTGTGTGCATATTTTATGTTTTGTTTTTTATATATATATATATATATATATATATATATATATATATATATATATATATATATATATATATATATATATATATATATATATAATTTATTTTATATTTGATTTATTTTAATTCATTTTATTTTATATTTTATTTTAATATTATTTGTTTTTATATATTGTTTTATTTTATTTTCTATGTATTTTTGTTTTATATTGTTTGTTGTTATTTGTGTGTGTACAGTCGAGAGAACAGTCGGAGGATGAGCTGGAAGACTCCGTCACCTTTCGCCGACTTCATAAGCTCGTTAATTCAACTCGACGTGTGAGAAAGAAGCTTATCAGAATTGATGAGGCCAAAAAACACGGATCAAAAGGTGAGAGATGAATGCATTTCATAAACCTACACAATCATACATATTCATGTCTCAAATCACACCTGAAATTTACATAGCTGTGCAGATGTATGCAGAGTATCTAGGATCAGAAACTTTTTTTTTTTTTACAGTAATAGCAAAATCACTCTGGTGTGAATTTGGGTTTCACACTTGGCAGGTTTGGTTCGATCAAAACGAACTCTAGTGTGATTGCTTTGTTAGTGCGATTCATTTGAATAAGTGTGAGCGCTGCCATTCCAACCCTGGTGCAGTTCAACTTAAATATGAACACAACACGGACTAAAGACATATAAACCAGGGGTTTTCAAAGTGTGGGGCACCCCCCCGAGCTTGTCAAAATTGCCACTGTTTGGGTGTGAGCAAAAACACAGTTTTTGTGTGTTTCCCTTTAAATGCAAATGAGCTGCTATTCCCAGCCCGCTTTCCAGAAGAGGGCGGAGCTTTATCAGCTCGTGCTTCGGTTGCTCAACAACAACAACAACAACAAAGCTGGAGAATCTCACACAGCCAAAATAAAGATTGTCAGTAATGTGTTCAGCCTTACATTGTTCAAACCGGAGTCGACACTGATGGAGAGACTCAGGAAGAAGTTACAACTTTTAGAATGAAACTGGACATTTCTGAACAGTTAGTGGATACGTTTATGTAGTTGCTGTGGAGTTGATTCAACTCATCAACTAGCATGTGTCGTCATGTTAATCTTTTGTGCAAATCCAGCGTTGAATTGACCCTCGTTTGTGAAGCAGTCCGGCATAAATGACGACATGGTAACAACGCTCTACTACAACTACTCTGGCCAACATGGCTACACCCCCTTTGTTGCATGTTCTCGGGGGCAGGATTTATGTAAATGTTGGGGTTTCTGATGTCACCAACCCAAAAGTCCCTACCAGCCATTTTTTGTAGTCCTTAAAAAGCGATTTCTGAAAAGGAAAAAGTCTCCCTTTATATTGAAGCTTGAGTGTCGTAACTTTGCAGATCCACAACATTACACACTTACTAAAGTTTAAAAAAAAGTGAAATCATAATCAAGGACCCCTTTAAGAAAACAAATGGGGTCAATTGAGTTGTCAGTTTGACTTGCTGTGTTTCCCCTCCAGACCCTGTGAGTCCTGAAGCGTTCATGTCTGGCGAGGAGGGCGTCTCTCTATACTCTGGGGTGCACAAACGTCTTGCCGTGTCTGAGGGTGATGGTCTGAGCTCTGTGCTTCATGAACAGCTGTCTCTGGACAGAGACTCGGACAGTTTGACCACGTCTCCCTCCTCCAGCAGCTTAGACACCTACAGCAGCCACAAGCTCTTCAAAGCCTTCAGTAAGTCCAGCAGCAGTCAGGGGCTAGAGCCCGCATCTGGACCCGGCGGAGCAGTTTCTGGGCTGGACGCAGGTAGCGGTTCCTCCTTCTCCGAGGCAGACGGTGAAGTCGAGCCCAGGATGTCCCGCTCTGTGACTGACGGGGAGATGAGACGAGCCCTGAGCCCCTCTAACTACCATGGAGTGAGTACAGCCACTGTTATTCTATTTTATTTTATATATTTTATCCACCACCATATCTTGTCTTGTTTTATTTTATTATTTTTATATATATATATATATATATATATATATATATATATATATATATATATATATATATATATATATATTTTTTTTTTTTTTTTTTTTTTTTGTCCTAAGGTCATGTTGAGCTCCAAAATGACAAAAAAAGTATTTAAAAAATTAAAAAAAAAAATTAAAAAAAAAATTGTTTTATTTTCCATGCCCCAGGGAGACATCAAGCTCCAAAATGACCACAAAAAAAAAATAGTCGTACGACAGCTTTAGGAATAGATGTAATTTATCATTATTGACACACAAGTCATTATTCACTGAAAATGTAACTTGTTTGTCAAGATTTAAATGTAAAGAAATAATTTGAGCCAGATTTTGCGTGACCAACTCTGTTGTGTGTGTCACAGAGGACCTGTAGCTTTGGAGGATTTGATCTCACAAGCCGATCTGTGTACATGTGCAACAGCAGCTGTGACCCCACAGTAAGGACACATTGTAAAAGTGCAAAATAACTGATAAAATCTATTCCAAATACGTTCAGAACTGACTTCTTGCATGCCGTTCTTATAATTTGAGAAGATTTTGAAGTTGTGTATTCTGTCACGTCTGTCTTGCAGAATGAAAACGGCAATATCAACATGAGAGACGCGTCCAGATCTCCAACACCTTCCCGTATCTCTCTGGGGAGGAAGGTGAAATCTGTTAAAGAGACCATGAGGAAACGCATATCCAAGAAATATAATCCTTCTCCATCGGAGCAGGTGATGGTGTGATGATTTATGTATAATTCAAAATACTAAAGGAACTATTGAGTAACAATTTTAGCAATTCCAATTTAGCAAATCTGTCATAGCGGAATGATGTTTGGCCCTGCAAAGGCAAGGATTTTTGTGCATGCCATGATGCTAGGGTGTTTGGGCTGGTAACTAAAGGGTTGCTTATTGGCCCAAGTCAAAAGACTTTGCCATTTTTGCTCTACCAAGCAAAAATCAGCAACAAAAAAAGTCTGCTTGCTCAAACACAAATACCTAGGGTTAGGAGGTTGATCAGATCTCGAACTCCAATGTGAGCAAAAGTAATAATGATTGTGGAATTTGCTTTTCATACATTACAGCTTCATTTCTCTGTATCTAGCGCCCTCTGTTGGCCATGGTATTGATTTCAGTGTGTTCTGTTTGACTCAGTCAAGCCCCAGCAGAGCTCCCAGCAGCCCTCAGTCTCCACACACGGACACAGACTCTCTGGAGAAACCCAAACTCAAGGCTGGAGGATCAGTGGAGAGTTTGAGGAGTTCCCTCAGCGGACAGAGCTCCATGAGTAAGTGTGTGTGGAAACACTTCACTATACTTGTGCAAAGCACATTTGTGAAAACATCAGATAAAATAAAATAAACAAATATAGCCTTTATAATGTTAAACCTTATTAAAGACAAATAAAATTATCCATGATCATCCCTAAAAAAAAAAAGTTCATAAATGGCCATTTTATGTTTGTTTGTAATATGTTTTCATTCAAATATTAAAAAGCCAAATGGCGTCTGTGAGTGGTTGTGGGGAGTAATT
The DNA here is from genome assembly GCA_038088235.1 of Zacco platypus. NCBI lineage: Eukaryota > Metazoa > Chordata > Actinopteri > Cypriniformes > Xenocyprididae > Zacco > Zacco platypus. Next base: position 5,128,697 of record CM076069.1, read on the forward strand.
GCACATAATAGATATGCATAATACAGTGTTGTTATTAACTAAAACTAGTAAAAACAGTTTTTGTAATGAAATGAAAAAATAGAAATGTTGCCTTGCAACTAAATGAAATAAATAAGTTAAAGCTAATGTACTTAAATGACTAAAACTGAAGTAACAATGAAATATAAATGGAAAAAAATACAAATTACAAAAGCACATAACAAAATTACTAACACTTAATCTGAGATTAAAAAGAAAACTGAAAAGCTATTTCAAAATGTTAAACAATACTAAAACAACAGAAAATTCATAAAAGAATAGATTATAATAGACAAATATATAATAGAGTAGAGTAATAGATAATATACAGCTTTCTGGTCTTTATTGTAAAATAAACCTGACGGGGTGATGTTCTGATAATTGAAGGGGTTTATTTTGTGAAAATGACTTGGTTACTGTATATTATCCTTTTATCACTCATTTATGCAGTTTTATAGTCTACTGTCATTATTCGATAATATTTGATTGCAAAATTACACAATTGACCAGAAATAAAAACAGATATTCATAAAAATGGATTAAAAACTGAAAACAACCCCTTTCAAGTAATTCTTGCTGATTACAATATTCATATCCCATGGTATTTACGCAGTCCTTCAAAGAATACCAGGTTGTTCCATGGTACTTTTTGTCAGTAGATGTGTCTAAAGCAGAAGTTGTTTCACAGGCGGTCAGACGGTCAGCACAACAGATTCGTCCACCAGCAACCGAGAGAGTGTGAAGTCAGAGGACGGCGATGAAGACGAGCTGCCGTACAGAGGACCGTTCTGTGGCCGCGCTCTCGTACACACAGACTTCACCCCGAGCCCGTATGACACCGACTCCCTCAAACTCAAGGTCAGACGTCATATTTCTCATAAATCAATTAACAATCGGCTCCCTTTGCTCTGCACCCACAGCGTGTGTTTTGCCTTACAGAGAGGAGATATGATCGACATCATCAGCAAGCCGCCCATGGGCACGTGGATGGGGCTGCTGAATAACAAGGTGGGAACTTTTAAGTTCATCTACGTGGAGGTGCTAAACGAGGAAGAGGAGAAACCCAAACGCAGTGTGAAGAAGAGGAGGAAAAGCCATCCTCCCAAACCCACCTCTGTAGAGGAGCTTCTGGAGCGCATCAATCTCAAAGTAACGTGTCTTTAAACACAATAATGCTCCGTTCATTACAGAATTATAATTTTTGAATTGTTCAATATAGCACAATAATAAATATCTTATTATAATTTGAATGAGCTTTTATTTATATACTTTAAAGGCACACTATGTAAATTTTTGCCACTAGAGGTCGCCACTACGAGCGCGACATATGTCTACAGAGCAGCTGAACTTTTATTATGCCACAGTCACTGCTTCCGCGACTTTCGGTGAAGTGTTTGTGGGGTAAAACAGCTCTGTTTATCATATGAATGAATCAATACAAATATATAGAATAAGCTGGACAATGACACCATTTTCTTCGGGAGCTGCTGTGCAGCTAAAAATTGTTTGCCAAATTTTACTGTAAAGCTGCTTTGACGCAATTTCATTGTAAAAAGCGCTATATAAGTAAAGGTGACTTGACTTGACTTGATATGAGATACATTTGAGTGTTGAAAGTTGTTATAATGCTGCTCTGTGTTTGCTCGTCGGCTGCTGTGAGACACTTGTTCACACTGCAGTAAACTAGATCGATATTAGACATGGTAAAACATGGTCAAAATCAAGAAAACAAGATTTAAATAAGACTTACTGTGTTGAGCTAAATGGCAATGATTAGTTTTCTGTCTATAAATGTATTCAAACAGTTGCTCCTCTGTCTAAAAAAACACAAAATATATTAAAGCGTCTTTGGTGTTCCCATGGTTTCTACAAAATAAAACCGGAAACCGAGGGAAATGTGGGTATGATGTCATTGACATGCGACACACGGACACAATCCGTGTCCTGATTAAAATTGCCTATTTCTCTGAATTTAAACATTCTTGGAAACATTTTGGATAATATAAGTACTCAAGTCAACAAAATATATAACATTGTTTTAGTGTTTTTTTGGATATTGTAATCCAAAAATCTTACATATTGTGCCTTTTTAAGTTTTGGTTTAATTAAAATTGTGGTAACACTTTACAATACGGTTCATTAGTTAAACATTAGTTAATGTATTAACTAATATGAACTAACCATGAGCAATACATTTGTTACTGTATTTACTAATCTTCATTAACGTTAGTTAGTTCATTAGTTCATATTAGTTCACAGTGCATTAACTAATGTTAACAAGATTTAAATAATGAATTAGTAAATGTTGAAATTAACATTAATAAAGATTAATAAATGCTGTATAAGTGCGGTTTATAGTTCATGTTAATTAATGTAGTTAACTAATGAACCTTATTGTGAAGTGTTACTTTTAGTAATTTTGTTATATTCTCATGAAATTTTTATTAGTAAATTTGTTACCTACTTTACTAATTTTGATATATGCTTTTGTCATTTTTATTAGTTGCCATCATATTTATTATTTTTCTTAGTTTTTCTTAGTTACTATTTAATTTTACTTATTTCAGTTGTACTTTTTTCCAGCTAGTAATTTTACTGCTTCGTTTTAAACTAAACTGATATTTATTAGATTTTATTTTATTTAATTTTTATATTTTCAACTTTCTTTAGCGTGGAATGTTGCTGTTTGAGCATGAAAAAGCCATGTAGAGTTGCAAAGTCCCTCCAGCAGGAGTCAATCTCTATATCAGTGTCAGTGTTTCTGAACTCCCTGGAACAGCCAGGATTGAACACGTCACGATATTCCTCGTTTAAATAATTCCTGCCCAAGGCATACGCAAAATAAAGTGGCATGGCCTGGTTGATGTGCTTTAGTAGTGTGTTGAAACTCAGTTATGTTAAGGGGTGTGACATTTCCGAAACACTCTCGAAGTGGTTGACCAATCACAACACTCTGGTCCAACTGACCAATCAGCACATTGTGTTTTCAAAAGGAGGGGCTTTCATAGAGACTGGAACTAAACAGGTGCTTGTTTCAAAGCATCATTAACCAACTATAGTCGCAAGTTCTGTTGAATTGTGTTGGTAATGACAGAGCTTGCGACCATAGTTGGCTTCAGGAAACGCACCTCAGTTCGGGAAAAGAGGTGGTGCAACAATGTAAAACATGTGAAAAATAAGGTGTTTTTTAAACTTTCAAGTGTGAAAATATTTCCAGTAGACCCCAAAATCAAAATCACAACTTTGAAAATGAGCATAATAGATCAATAATATAATAACCGTGGTTTATCACCCCGCAGGAGCACATGCCCACGTTCCTGTTTAACGGCTATGAGGATCTGGACACGTTTAAACTTTTGGAGGAGGAAGATCTGGACGAGCTGAACATCAGAGACCCTCAGCACAGAGCCGTGCTGCTCACCGCCGTCGAGCTTCTGCAGGAGTGTGACAGTGAGAGAGATTGAGTTTATTTTAATAAAATTCTTTTTAAGTGATTTCTGAAGGATCATGTGACACTGAAGAAACTGTTAAAAACTGTTATTTTAAATTGTAACAATTCTTCACAATACTATATTTTTGATCAAATAAATCCAGCCTTGATGAGAAGAAAAGACTTTAACTGTAAAATTTAACTGTAGGTATGGTATTTGTATTATATTATATTATATTAAAAGTAAAAATTTTTAGAAAAATATTTACTTCAAAATTCACCTGAAATGTCTGTCAGTAAGGGATGTAAAAATGTATTAATGTAATATTATACCCAGATATGTGTTCATTTCTCATTAAGATACTCTTAAACCTTTGAATGTAAAACCTGGTGTATTTCAATTTGATGAAATATGTAACAGAAAAAGGTTATAATGTTAAATGCAAACTAAAAAGGTGTGAATTGCTCCTACAGCCTGTTCAAAAATAATGATCAGTCATACCAAAATAATAAAAGCGAACCAAATTACGAGCTCATTTTAGATTTCATCGTATCTTTTAGTAAAGAATTCAAATCAAACGTCGTTTTTCTCCAGGTAACAGTGACCCGGAGCGCGAGGGATCATCCGGAGACTCCCAAGAGAAGCTGCTGTCCGAGGGCAGCGTCCCGCCAGGAGACTCTCCTCGAGACTCGGGCTGTTACGAGAGCAACGAGAACCTGGAGAACGGTAATGACAGCCTTCCTCGTCTGTGACTCTCCAGCCCTCCTCTTCCTCCTATCTTTGAGCTGCTGTCTGTGATCTCTGCATGCTCCAGAATCCAGTCAACGCAGCTGAACTGCGGCTTCATGTCTGTCTTCTGCTTTCATTCCTCTCTCTGCTGTGAGGACGACACGCGAGGCTCATCTGCTTTCATTCCCAGCATTCAGCGGACCAGAGCATCTCTCATCCATATCCGACACCACAGCATCAGTTACTCGTGACGTGACTTTGCTTTGAGATTTCACTTCAGTCCATTTCCATTCGAGAACCGAGTTTCTACAGTGTTGCGTGATTTGCTGAATTTGTGTTGAATCAAAAGAGTGAAAAATTTTGGTCCAAATATCAATATTATTCACTGTTACAGCTTGAAATTCACATAAATGTTTATGGCGTTCATTTGCTTTGGTTTAGATAAACAATATTAGTCATAACATGCTCATGTGAATGTCAATAGCCCTTGTGAAGAGTTGACGATGTCATTATTTTTTTTTGCTTGTGCTTGCGAGACGTTGCTGTTTGTGTGTGTATATTTTTCTAGTAAAAATAATGATGTTGCACAATATCTTTAGATGTGCCTAAAATCATTTGTGATATGCAAACATATCAGACTAAAGTAGATATATTTACAATACAAAAAAATCTATACATCTTTCTCCACAGGTAGAGACAAAAGATACAATCATAGCTGCGATGACATCGAAATGTCTTTTGATATTCAATCTTAAATAAAAAAAAAAAAGAAGAGTGAATCTCATAAAAACATGTCCAGGTCACATTTCACCCCAAATTCAACTTTGAAAAATACCAAATTAAAAGAAAAGGCCTGTTCTAAGCCAATTGAGTTTTTTTTTTCATATACAGGCCTATTAAACACATTTTTCATAAATGCATAAATGCTAAATGAATTATGTAAAAAGCAAATTTTCATTTTTTTTTTTTTTTGTGATAATTTTCTGTGGCATTATTTTAATATTGTTTTTTAATTAGCTATAAATGAAAAGCAGTACAACCGTGTTAATACTTTAATACATTAATACTAATTTAATTAGTATAGTATTAATTTAATTATTTAATACTTGAATAACAAATTAATAGAAATTCAATAAAAAGAAAATATTAATTAAAATTATGTAATATTAATAATATTGTGATATTATTGACAATATTAATATTGTTTTATTAGATATAATAATAATATATACCATTTGATTAGTAATTAATTATTTTTGCATTACATTAATAATGATGTTTCTTACATTTTGAAGGTGGACTGTTTATTTCCTGACAATCTCACAATGCGAAGTTCATAATGGTCCTGAAATGGTGTTTGTTTTTGTTAAGCTAAATGTAACTTTTTATTTATTTATTTGATTTTGGGATTACATTTGACCCGGAAATGTTCTTAAGATTTTGTGAGATTCATCCACATGTTTTTACATCTTACATGTTCTTTGCAACTGTGGCTAAAAACGTACAGAATCCATGTACATGGATCCGACTGAAACTCTGATCGGTCGCGGGACTGTCGGCGGTCGAGCTCTGTCTGTGTCACTGACCGAAGGAATAGATGTCAGTCGATGTCATTACAGAAGCTATGGAATAAAAACTCTATGATCTATTCATCTGAACCGCCTGCTTATTCCTGTCTGCTCTTGTCTGTTTCCATCCAGTTCATTCTTTTCACTCTTAAACTATATATTTCAATATTTCATCACTGTGCACAACATAACAGTTTCTCTTTGCATGAACTTTTCTGTCAGTCTATGATCTGTGTCATGTAAATACACTGCTATTAAAAAGATTTTATGTTTTTGAAAAGTCTCTAAAGCTCACCAAGGCTGCATGTATTTGATCAAAAATACAGTAAAAACAATAATAATAAAATAATTTAAAATAAGCAATTTCTATTTAAATATATCATAAAATGTAATTTATTCCTGTGGTGGTAAAGCTAAATTTTCAGCATCATTACTCCAGTCTTCAGTGTCACATGATGCTTTAGAAATCATTCTAATATACTGATTTGCTGCTAAAGAAACATTTATTATTATTATCAATGTTGTGCTTTTTTTTTTCTTTGAATAGAAAGTTCAAAAGTGCAGCATTTATTTGAAATACAAAATGCTTTGTGTTTTTACGGTCACTTTTGATCAATTTAATGCATCCTTGCTGAATAAAAGTATTAATTTATTTTAAAACATATATATATATATATAACCCCCTTAAATTTTTCACTCTTTGTTATATTGTAGCCATTTGCTAAAATCATTTAAAAGTTTGGTTTTTTTTCCTCATTAATGTACACACAGCACCCCATATTGACTGAAAAACACAGAATTGTTGACATTTTTGCAGATTTATTAAAAAGAAAAAACTGAAATATCCAAGGTCACAAGTATTCAGACCCTTTGCTCAGTATTTAGTAGAAGCACCTTTTGATCTAAAACAGCCATGAGTCTTTTTGGGAAAGATGCAAGTTTTTCACACCTCAATTTTGGGATCCTCTGCCATTCTTCCTTGCAGATCCTCTCCAGTTCTGTCAGGTTGGATGGTAAACGTTGGTGGACAGCCATTACTATGTCTCTCCAGAGATGCACAATTGGGTTTAAGTCAGGGCTCTGGCTTGGCCATTCAAGAACAGTCACAGAGTTGTTGTGAAGCCACTCCTTCATTATTTTAGCTGTGTGCTAAAATAGGTAAATAGGTAAACCTTCGGCCCAGTCTGAGGTCCTGAGCACTCTGGAGAAGGTTTTCGTCCAGGATATCCCTGTACTTGGCCGCATTCATCTTTCCCTCGATTGCAACCAGTCGCCCTGTCCCTGCAGCTGAAAAACACCCCCACAGCATGATGCTGCCACCACCATGCTTCACTGTTGGGACTGTATTGGACAGGTCATGAGCAGTGCCTGGTTTTCTCCACACATAACGCTTACAATTAAGACCAAAAAGTTATATCTTGGTCTCATCAGACAAGAGAATCTTATTTCTCACCATCTTGGGAGTCCTTCAGATGTTTTTTTTTTAGCAAACTCCATGCGGGCTTTCATGTGTCTTGCACTGAGGAAAGGCTTCCATCGCGCCACTCTGCCATAAAGCCCTGACTAGTGGACGGGCTGCAGTGATGGTTGACTTTCTACAACTTTCTCCCATTTCCCGACTGCTTTTCTGGAGCTCAGCCACAGTGATCTTTGGGTTCTTCTTTACCTCACTCACCAAGGCACTTCTCCCCCAATACCTCAGTTTGGCCGGACGGCCAGCTCTAGGAAGGGTTCTGGTTGTCCCAAACGTCTTCCATTTAAGGATTATGGAGGCCACTGTGCTCTTAGGAACCTTAAGTGCAGCAGAAATTTTTTTGTAACCTTGGCCAGATCTGTGCCTTGCCACAATTCTGTCTCTGAGCTCTTCAGGAAGTTCCTTTGACCTCATGATTCTCATTTGCTCTGACATGCACTGTGAGCTGTAAGGTCTTATATAGACAGGTGTGTGGCTTTCCTAATCAAGTCCAATGAGTATAATCAAACACAGCTGGACTCAAACGAAGGTGTAGAACCATCTCAAGGATGATCAGAACAAATGGACAGCACCTGAGTTAAATATATGAGTGTCACTGCAAAGGGTCTGAATATTTAGGACCATGTGATATTTCAGTTTTTCTTTTTTAATAAATCTGCAAAAATGTCAACAATTCTGTGTTTTTCTGTCAATATGGGGTGCTGTGTGTATATTAATGAGGAAAAAAATGAACTTAAATGATTTTAGCAAATGGCAGCAATATAACAAAGAGTGAAAAATTTAAGGGGGTCTGAATACTTTGTGAACACACTGTATGTGTGTGTGTGTGTGTGTGTCTATATGTTTTATATAACTCGTATGACTTAATTTTTAACTGTTTTGTTGTCATGGTGTATCACATCTTCTTCACATGAATCTTCTTGTAGGAAAAGGCAAAAAGATGTCTCATTTAAGCAGGTCCTCATCAGGCTTTGAGTCCAGTCAACTCTCCTCCCCTGAGTTTCCCATCCTACCCCTCTGCCATTCCAGCAGGTTGAGCCCACAAACCAGACCGGACCTTCCACTTCCACTGCAGATCGACTCCATGCAGAATCTTCATCTGGGAAGGAACCACTACATTCTCGGAGGAAAAACCCTGAGTCGCAGTTGCGGTGCTCTGAATCATCAGCCTACTCGAATGGAGCTAGTGAAGCGTTCCTTCTCAATAGAGGAACTTCATCTGTTCCAAAGTCCTGAAAGAAAATTGTTGTCTGACAGTGCTGAGGAGAATTCCAGGCAAGTACAGGAGAATCTTCTCCAATCTGAAGAGTCTGAAGAGATTGTATATGGAGCTCAGCCGTCCTCAAACGTTTCAGTGGTGGAGTATGAAGCGGTAACTGTGGATGATCTTCCTCCAAGCACACAGCGCATGAAACCACCAATTCCTCCAAAACCTCTTCCACCGCCGTTATTAAAGAGCAGGGACACGGGCATTGGGAGAAAGGAGGTTTCTACAATCGCATCATCCAAGTCAAACTCTGGCCCAGAAATTCCCAGGATCTCCAAGTCCCTCATTTACAGACCTGCTAAGAAAGTTCACTCTGGGAAAATGGCCAACCTGGAGACTTTAATGGAGGAAAAATTATGCTTCGATGGCATCGACCTCACAGATGAGCCATATTCTGACAAGGTATCTGTTTCTTTTTTTTTAATTGATTAATGCTATGTTTAATATTGTTGTTTTTGCAGTTTCCAGATATATCAGAATTACCTATTTGCAGTAATGACAAATTAAATGATTTGACCAATCGTGGCAACACACACGTGTATTTAAACTGAGTGGTCAGGTTGAGGGTCTCTATATTCCGCCATGTAAATAGCAATCCTCCATGGTTCAAGCGGACCTGTTTTTAAAAGGGAATGGGAGATGACACTCTGATTGGTTTCTTGCACGTTGCGCCCAAAACACACCCGTCACTCATTAAGAGACTAAGTACAACCCTTTTGGAACATTGCCGACCATTTTTTTGTCGTTAAACAAGCAAAAATGGATTCAACCGCCCTAAATGCACCTGCACGTGCGCCTCAGACCATCTGCTTAGATGCTTAAAATTTGGCCTGTTGTCTTTGCAGTTAACCCTCTGGTGATTTTTGGACATTTAGACTCAATTTAAAAAATAATAATAATAATTACTTGAATGGTTTAATGGAATAATTAGTTACAGGAATGGTACAAAACTTGATGACTTTTGCTGTGTATGAACAAAAAAAGTGGACATGATTTAAAAAAGGCTAAATTGTCTTTAAAAATAGCCACACTTGTGATAGGAAATGGCTGGGAAATATGAAAATACAATATAATTGGGGTACAATCTATAAATCGGCCACAATGAAGAAAATTTTGTGTATTGCAACAGCTAGAAACTGTCTACAATGGACGCAACAAAGACATGGTTGTAAATCCATTTGCTTAATGCTTAATGCTTGTCATAAATAGAACAAAGCATCAGTTTACTGTCGGGGATTGTTTTCACGTTGCACCAAATCCAGTGACATCACTAACTCTAAAATTTACATAAATCCTGCCATATATAGCAAAGGGTGTGAGGCCATGTTGGCCAGAGTTGTTGTAGTAGAGCGTTGTTACCATGCCGTCATTTATGCCGGACTGCTTCACAAACGAGGGTCAATTCAACGCTGGATTTGCACAAAAGATTAACATGACGGCACGTGCTAGTCGTTGAGTTGAATCAACTCCACGGCAACTACATAAATTTACACACTAACCATTCAGAAACGTCTAAAAGTTGTAACTTCCTCCTGAGTCTCTCCATCAGTGTCGACTCCGGTTTGAACAATGTAAGGCTGAACACATTACTGACAATCCTCATTTGACTGCGTGAGATTCTCCAGCTTTGTTGTTGTTGAGTGTCTGAAGTGTGAGCTGTTAGAGCTCCGCCCTCTTCTGGAAAGCAGCAGGTCATTTGCATTAAAGGGACACACACAAAAACAGCGTGTTTTCGCACACCCAAATGGGGCAAATTTGACAAGCTGAAACTTCACAGACTCATTCTGACTTACATTACATGTTGTGAAAATGGGCATTATAGGACCTCTTTAAACATACTCTATTAATTAAAATGAATTGAATAATTTAGAGGTAAATATTTAGTATTTCGAAATATAAAATTTTAAAGAATAAAAATTATTTAATCAAAATATAGTTCAATCATTTCATTAAAGAAATAGGCGGTCGGCGTGCTCTAGAAAGTTTAATCTTTGGGTTGTATTTTGTTGTTCTGTCTCTTTAGTTTCATTTTCTACTGTGAAATAGCGGCCTGGTGCAGTGTTGCCACCTTGTGGAACAACTGATTGGCGCAAAACAAATTCTACGCACATGTGCGTCCTGAGCGTCAAAGTACTAGTTTGTTGATCACTCTTCTCTTTCTTCCAGCATGGCCGTTATGGAGTGCCTTTCTCTCTGGTCCAGAGATATTCTGAAGATCTGGACAAACCTTTGGGTGACATTGCCATTCTGATTGATCAGACAAGAGTCCGACAACTTCTAAAGCAGCATCGTATGGCAGTGAGTTCCCAGTCTGGGTCAAAAGACCCTTTTCACATTTCTGGGGTTCTCACAAGTCTTCATAGATGGGTAAAGCTTTTATAGTGGTGAACGAGAGACAACAGCAAAAATATTTTTATATTCCCATTTGCTGCAATAGCAAAAAGAAAAATTCATGATAGTGGAGGGACAAAATATTGAGAAATGGATTACAGCAGTCAGAAGAGAGAATGATGTGAAATTTGCCATCACTCCCTTAGCCGTTGTATTAGAAACACCCTCATTTTCTGTAAATCCTATATTATCTGCCAAGGTAATATAACAAAGTATAGTTTTATAAATGCATATTCAGTTTTTTAAAATGAAAATATGAAAAACTTTACTAGATTTGCAATGTGGGTAACTGTAGAAACATGTCTGTGAAAATTCTTTACAAATGTTTCTGACTTCGACTTTATTTCGTATGTCACAGATCCCATTGAGAGGATTGTCAGAGATATGCGTGATCCCTTGAGACAGCATCATACTGGATTCCAGAACTGTGGGAGCAGCTTTGGATAATGCCAGCTGATCGATTACAAAAAGCAGCGGTGAACTGACTTCTGAAGTTTAAAGATCAGGAATCATCAATCACTGACTTTGCTACATGCTTTTGTTTCACCTGAATGTTTTTTTCTAGCTAAAATTTCTCCGTACCTGATGTATTCTGTCCTTTTAGGCTTTAAATGGCACAGTAGAAGCTGAAGTAGGTTGACTTTCATTTGTGATTTCATTGGAAACCACTAGTGCACACTGATGAACGATTAGATTGCAGATTAAATTTGATTCAGAACAAAAGGCACCAGTTCCAAATTTTAGGCTACTTTAGGAGTTTGTGGAAACCGTAAATGTTGCCTTTGACAATATGTAGTGAAACTGAGTGAAAACTTATATTTGTTGTCATTGAATAGATCATCATCATATTGATCTTTTATTTCATTAGAAACAGTTTTTATATTATTTTGTTATCTGCCCAAACTAAAACACATGTTTTCTGTGAACTGCATTGTCTTATATTTTGAGTAATGTTCAAACATTTCAAAACATATTTATTTCCTGCTGTAATATAGGACCTATTTGGGGATTTTTGCTTGTAAAATTTTTCATAAGCTACATATTTTAATCTGTAACGTTCTGTTATGGGGTAAAGAAGGGTTCTGTTATTTTATGGATTAAAGTTGACTAAATGAATTGAATGTTTGTAAATGGATTTTCGAAGATGTGTTTTAAAAACTAATAAAGCTAAAAAATAAATAAATAAAAACTTTGATTCGTATATGTATACATAAATCATCCAAAATCAATTTTTGAGCAAGTACATAACCAGCCAGTTTTCAAAACTATCTCCTAACCTTAGCCCGAATTTATAATAAAATCGTACTGTTGGGTCGAGCATACAGTCAGTGTTGTGCCAAATTTCGACTCCCTCCCAAATTATTACCCTCCTCTAAACCTACCAATTCTAGGGGTTAATAATTTGGTGGCGGTCAGAATTTGGCACATCACCGTCCGTCGTTGTATCATTATGTCATGACTGTTTACATAAAGGAGTTCAGTCTAGTAGGCTAGTGAGGATGCTGCAGGTGACGGATCATTATAGTGATAACCGGAGGAGATTCACCCGTAGTCAAAAGGAAAAGACTTCAGACTGCGTAGTGGGTACAGAAATTAAAATCTACAGGTAACTCTAATACACAGTTGTAAGTGCAGAAAAAGTCTTTTATTTCCGCGTAAACTCCAAAAACACACATCGGTGAAAATAGTGGCGTCATGCGCATTACGTGTTTAGTCTATCCACCTCATTTTTCAACACGGAAGTAAGGTGTTTTCTGTGAATGTGCGAGACTTTCGATTTACTAGCCATAAGAATATCAAAATGCAGTAAACTAAAAATAAGGTGATCCACAAGACGAGTGCTCTGTAAAAGAATGCGCAGACGCGTAGTCCTTCTTTACAAAGTGACGACTACTTATCTGGCACGCGTACCCTGTTGAAAAAAACAGCATATCTTGGTTAGGTATGTTTTTTAATGGAAGTTTAAAAAAAGCAACTCTGAGCAGAAAAGCGCCCAAAGTCATTTGCATTTGTTTCCACTGTCCAATCGAACCGAAACGTAAATAACGGCAGCGCACGGCTCTTTTTTTCTAAAATCGACAAAAAAGGCAGTGCGGTGCGCCTCGCGTTCTGTCTGATCGGGGCCTAACACACTCATAAAGAGCCTTTGCCGCCATCTAATGATGTAATAATGAAACTTTCTTACTGTTTACGGTTGGGGACAATTTTTTCTGGCGGAAGGAAGGCATTTACTGAATTTACTTCATGAAAGTATCATTGATGCATATTTTTGGCTTTAATATTAATATTGTGTGGTAACTGTTTTATGAAAGCAATAAGGTACTCATGAATAAGTGCGACTGAAGGGGTTGCAGGGGTTCACGTCGACTTATTCACAGCAAAGCCTCTCATACCAGTAAATAAACAGTAAAGAGGAAGATATGACAGGTTCACGTGAATCCGCTTGAACTGAGTGCCAAAAACACATTTATTTGAACAGATACAATCAGCAGAATTTGAAAACTGCTGACATTGTTCCAAATTAAAAGTAGCAAAGCACAAAGCTTATTGTGGTTATAGATGTCAGGCGCTATAATGTTGAGTGAAGTTTTGTTCGCGGATCAACTGAAAGCAGACCGATTTCCTGTTGAGGTAAACACCTGTTGAGACTTTAAAGCTAGAAAAATAAATCACTTTTGCAAGGGAAACAAACATGGTGATATATAGCCTATACTTACTTGCTATCCTCACGATCTCTGACTGCAGGAGCCGATTAAAGTGAAATAAAACGAGAAAGTGAAGGCGGAATTTGACAAGGGAATCGTTGCAGTTGAATTTTGATATTAATATTAATTATGTTAAGCATGAACAATCATCATGGGCTCGGCAAAGTGTCGAATGTGGGGGCCGGGGGTTTCCACTGGCTGCACACCTGCACGCGCCGCCACATCATGATAAGCTTCCAGAGACAAGTCTGACCTGAACACACGGAGACACGCGCTATTCCGCTGCTTTCAGACCAAAATGACATCGGTGTGTGTTAATACAGATTAGATGGATTAGTAAAAAATTCTCTCTGGATTCCCATCATGAGATAATGACGACTTTTCGAAATCCTCCCTCTCATAAACATTTGACCGGTTACATGCGCGTGAGGAACCGGAGGGAAAACTGGCTCGCGGTGGTTCTGCTCCGAATATCGCGCCGGGATTTGAGCTTCTGTCTGACCGCTCTCTTCATATTCTGTCTGGGGTCTGTGTTATACCAGTTAAACGGAGGAGCACCAACAATCCTGCTAAATGTGGGTTATTATATCGGTAAGACCTGAAACTTATGCGTTTGTTAGAAGGCATGGGGTAAGTTGTCACAATGTCTAATTGGCGAAGACTACAAGAATTACAATAGCTTATAAATAATAACACATTAAAATTTCTCCAGCCTGAGATTTACTGTATGAAAATTACTCGTATTTAATTCACTTGGTTATTCAAACTTAAAAGTGAGACTATAATTTGAATATCCTCCTAAATATCCTAATTCACTACATGAAATTCTGTCAGTGTTTTAACAAACAAAAGCACTTCTAGAGAAAACGAACACTTGTGTAATTGACTCAAACCCTCATAAATACCCAGACAAATTAATTCCAGGTTTTTATAGACACGTTTTAAAAAAGCTTTAAAAGGTCCATTACTAATATTATATAATAAGCCTTAGGCTGAAGCTGTAACAGATCAGTTGTTTCTTCCACTGAAATATGAGTATGAACAGTTTCATGACATTTCTAACTAATTGAACATACCTTAATGGTTAATTAAAGTCATACCGTGTTACCCACAGCTTGTTACTGTAGTTCTGTTGTCAGTTCAACAGCATCAGTCAAGGTTCATAAAGAGTAGACTGTCAAAGTTTCCTGTCTCCACTACGAGTCCATACGACACCAGTGTTGTTCTTGGCTCAGGAGACCCACAGTGAATTCCACAGGAGTCCCATGTAAACTGGATGATATGAGGCCTTTCATTGTGCTGGATTCTTCATTCGCACGTCCTACAATGACAGCAGTCACCAAAAACGGACAGCTGGATGGAAGGGTGGAATAACCTGTGGATTTCCGAAGCAAAAATACCCATTTAAAAGATATCAGTCTTCAGCATCCAAGTTTTAAAAATGTCATACATATTGAACTTAAGAAATGTGAGATTATCAGTGATGATTAGTGGCATTTGGTATACATTTTGTATCACATAGCTGTGTCTATTTGTTAAGTTCAGTATGCAACGATATATTGATTATTGTTTTAATCTTTTTAGGGAGATTTTCTGGTGGCCATGGACCTTTAGTGCCCAGAGTAAGAGCTCTACACGTCATCCACTATAAGATTTGAGAGTCTGAATGTTACAAATAAACAAATTGATGCATATGAATTTTCATTCCACTATAAAGTAAGATTGTTTTCAAGTGGACACTCTGAAAACTGTAGGAGTTTTGTCTGTTGCAGGCTTTACCTTTCCCAAGTCAGGTTGTGTATAACAGGGTTGGTAAGTGTGGAAGTCGCACTATAGTTTTGTTGCTGCGCATTTTGGCGGACAGACATCAGTTCACCCTCATTTCCTCTGATATTCATAACAAGACCAGACTCACCAAACGTGAACAGGTAATCAAAAACAACGCTGACGTCACGCAGTCTGTACTTAACTTGTAAATATGATGTTGAGATGACTAGTTCCTGTCGATTACTGTCTGCTTGGCCAGTGAAGTTGATAACTCTCACTTGTTGTGATTAAAAATGTGAACATTCCTTATTTTTTGGCAGTAGCTGCCATTGAATTATTTCACCATTATTATTCCAGTATATTTCAGCCACCATTGGTTATTTTTAACCATTCTCCTTTTATTCTCATGTAGGAAAATCTAATTAGAAACATCAGCACAACTCCTCAGCCATTTCTTTACACCCGACATGTGCATTTTCTCAATTTTAGCAGGTAAGTTGATGCTTCTTTTACAAGGTAATGTACAATCCAGTTATTATTGCAAGATAATCTCTGCTGGATGCCATCATAGTACAAAACTCATCTATGATTCCCAGCATTCATTGTGGCATGAATAAACTATGCAGATGAATAGTCTGTTTTAGTCTTACTATTTGCTGTTGTTTATGATGTTCAGAGTTGATCTGTACACTCACCCAAAGGATTATTAGGAACACCTGTTCAATTTCTCATTAATGCAATTATCTAATCAACCAATCACACGGCAGTTGCTTCAATGCATTTAGGGGTGTGGTCCTGGTCAAGACAATCTCCTGAACTCCAAACTGAATGTCAGAATGGGAAAGAAAGGTGATTTAAGCAATTTTGAGCGTGGCATGGTTGTTGGTGCCAGACGGGCCGGTCTGAGTATTTCACAATCTGCTCAGTTACTGGGATTTTCACACACAACCATTTCTAGGGTTTACAAAGAATGGTGTGAAAAGGGAAAAACATCCAGTATGCAGCAGTCCTGTGGGCAAAAATGCCTTGTTGATGCTAGAGGTCAGAGGAGAATGGGCCGACTGATTCAAGCTGATAGAAGAGCAACTTTGACTGAAATAACCACTCGTTACAACTGAGGTATGCAGCAAAGCATTTGTGAAGCCACAGCACGCACAACCTTGAGGCGGATGGGCTACAACAGCAGAAGACCCCACCGGGTACCACTCATCTCCACTACAAATAGGAAAAAGAGGCTACAGTTTGCACGAGCTCACCAAAATTGGACAGTTGAAGACTGGAAAAATGTTACCTGGTCTGATGAGTCTCGATTTCTATTGAGACATTCAGATGGTTGAGTCAGAATTTGGCGTAAACAGAATGAGAACATGGATCCATCATGTCTTGTTACCACTGTGCAGGCTGGTGGTGGTGGTGTAATGGTGTGGGGATTGTTTTCTTGGCACACTTTAGGCCCCTTAGTGCCAATTGGGCATCGTTTAAATGCCACGGCCTACCTGAGCATTGTTTCTGACCATGTCCATCCCTTCATGACCACCATGTACCCATCCTCTGATGGCTACTTCCAGCAGGATAATGCACCATGTCACAAAGCTCGAATCATTTCAAATTGGTTTCTTGAACATGACAATGAGTTCACTGTACTAAAATGGCCCCCACAGTCACCAGATCTCAACCCAATAGAGCATCTTTGGGATGTGGTGGAAAGGGAGCTTCGTGCCCTGGATGTGCATCCCACAAATCTCCATCAACTGCAAGATGCTATCCTATCAATATGGGCCAACATTTCTAAAGAATGCTTTCAGCACCTTGTTGAATCAACGCCACGTAGAATTAAGGCAGTTCTGAAGGTGAAAGGGGGTCAAACACAGTATTAGTATGGTGTTCCTAATAATCCTTTAGGTGAGAGTATATTTTTCAGTTTACAGTCACCATTGGAGAGATTCACAAAATGAATTACTTCAAAACTGCACATTGTTTTTAAAATCGTTAGATTATACGATTGTCACGGACAATCAAGCTGTATTGGATGTCAAGCTGTAGTAGCATCACAGATTTATTTCAGTCAATACAAGTGGCAGGAAGACCAATTCTTTTCCGATTCTTGACTCGACAGAGAACTGCTATCAGTTTCAAAAACTACTGTCATGTGATCACTGTTATACTTCCATCACATTTTATTTGTTAGACTTCATGCTTTACAGCAAAATACACCAGAAACATATATTTTGCCCCTTTATGAAATCATCGGCAGACAGTTCTCAGCATATCGGATATGTCTGAAAGACTGTTCTCAGTTCAGCGTACAGTTGGACTAAATGGAGTGCTGAATGAGTTGGCAAAAACCAGCTTCTTAGGAACATATACTCTGGGATATTAGCTCATTTTGAGATGGAGTGACTGTCAGATATGTATGAAAGTTGATTGAGTACCTTGTAGATCTGTGCTGTTTGGAGCTGTGAACTGTTTCAGAGGGTTTAGTCCAATTTGGTGAATTGGTTCAGAAGATTGATTCTTTCGAAAACTAGACATCACTACTGAATATCACATCAGAGCATTATGGGCCGTTTACACGACTTCAACTAAACTTTTTATGCATTTAGGCCATTCATTTACAATAGTTTTTTAGGGGCCTGAAAATGCAAACTTTTAAAAATGGGTTTTTAGAAACTATACCATTATCATGTCCATGTAAACTACAAAAATGGGACTTTATGAAAAAGGTTCATTCATGCGTATACGTACATGTTCAGTTTATAGGTGCGTAGAGTTTCTTTACAAAGTGACATTGCCAACAACTGGCCTGGCAGCAGAATACAGTCGTTTTCATGGATCCGTGTGAACGGGGATCATTTTGTCAGTGTTGCTGTCTGTACATGAAAAATGCAAATGAAAAACTTACATTTTTAGTACATCTTTATTGTGAATAAATGTACCCTAAGACTCATGAGATCAGTTAATCAGGTCATTACATTGATTACATTATCAACACATAACCATCAACACCTTATCACATTTTCTTCTTGTTGTTTTTTTGCCATAACATATGTCTTATAAACAGCAGTAGCACCTGACTGCAGCTTCATAAAGGTTCATAAAGAGTAGACTGTCAAAGTTTCCCGTCTCCACTACGAGTCCATACGACACCAGTGTTGTTCTTGGCTCAGGAGACCCACAGTGAATTCCATAGGAGTCCCATGTAAACTGGATGATATGAGGCCTTTTATTGTGCTGTCTTTATACAGTTTAATCAGATCCGTAAAAACTATTAAAAACACTGGATTCTGCTGCAAGGCCAGTAGTTGGTGATGTCACTGTGTAAAGAAAAACTATGAGCCTATAGACTGAACATGTAATATGCATACAAATGACATAACTCTTTTCACAAATTTGTATGTTTGTAGTTTACACGGACACAATAACGGTATAGTGTTCAAAAAATGCCTTTTCAGCTCTCCAAAATGCTGCTGTTGTGTAATTGAACGTCCAAAATGCATAAAAGGTTTTCTTGATCCAGTCAAAGGTGTATTTAGTCATTTCTGGTTTAAATTGAGATCCCTTCCCCTTATTACTCACTTACACGCCATTCCCAAGTCAAGGTTCGTAAATACTCACCCAATAACATATCTTGAATAGAGCCACTCAACAATTTTAAGCATCATTTTCATTCTCAGTGACCTATAATTAGTATAGTTTGACTACGTTTTTTTTCTTTTCAGAGGCATTTTGTCTGTACACCAGTGTAATTTATCAGAAGCGTTTATGCTGGGATGTGTAGGTTGTGCGGTGACACACAAAGGATATTTATGTGTTTTTAAAGGGAAGCGCCTCTCCATACCCTTACTCTGGAGTTGGTTCACCCTCCGCCTATGGTATGTTGTAATGCTAAATATAATGGGAGAATTGTATTTACAACCCGATGTGAGATTCACCAATCAAAGAGGTTCCTGAATCTTATTAGTTTTTTGATTGGATAAAGCTAATGGAGAATATCTTGTGCTTTTCCGTGGGTGCTCGAGACGGGGTTCGGCACCTTAGGACGACGACGAATATTAGGATGTGTCTGACTATTCCAGAGAGCCATGTAAAGGCCCGTTCACACTAAGAAGGAAAACTATAATGATAACTTTATTAGCATCCACACCGTCCTATTTATTATGAGCAAATGCTGCAGTTTTCGTCTGCTGCTTTAAGTGCTCGAGCTCTTTAAAGCAGGATGGATTCTGATTGGCTGTCAATGTTTTAACATTCGTCAGCTGAAAAAAAAAAAAACGTTCTGAAAGTGATTCCAATGATATTGTTCCTCTGTGTCATTAATGTTATAATGTTGATGTGGACTCGATTTGTAAAATTATATCTTTATCGTTATAGATTTAGTTATCGTGCCTTAATAAACAGAGATAAAGTGATGGATATTCTAACATGATTCCTCTCTACTGTAATCAGGTTCAGAACAGATGAGCCCGTGCACATCAACATCATCAGAGATCCGATCAACCGATTCTTGTCCAATTATTTCTTCCGGCGGTTCGGCGACTGGAGAGGGGAAGAGAATCACGTCGTCCGAACCCCTGGGATGAAAGATGACGAAAGATACTTAGTAAGAGCTTTAAAAACAAATGTGTTTCTGAAGAAATACACATTAGAGCTGAACATTAAATGAACTATTACGGCTCTGAGCTGGAATGAATGAAGTCTGTACAGCTCTGTGTGATTCACATGAATGCTTCCTTCACAACTCAGCGGGCAGCGATTATTAACATGGTTTACTCAGTCTATATTTAGCGTGAGACTGACTGAGCTGCTAGTTTTCCTGTCACTCATTAGTGTGACATGTGGTAATAGTTTACAGGCAGTGTATGTACATACAGTATGACATCACCGGTCAACACAAATAACAACAAGACTTTTAGATTTTCTCTAAAGATACCAATGCAGTCACATTTATTCCATATAATGCACATTGGTATGCATGATTTCTGCTCAAATACTAATTTTAGTTTGTTCATTTTCTGCTACTTTCCCTGGAATGTGATGGATTTGTTTGCCTAGCAGCAGGAAATAGCCAATCGTGGGTCTTTGGTTGGAGACTTATATGAATGACCCCATAGTTCAGACCCCTTGTGGATGAATATATAAACAAACGACTGTTCTCAGAGCTTCAGTTCCAGTTCAACAACAAATTCAGCTCAACAGCACTGACGTAACTAACTGAAATGTTAATGTTGGCTATTTGAAAAATTGATTTTGTTCTTTTGTATGTTGCTTTGGGTAAAAGTGTCTGTTAACTGCATAAATGTAAATGTTCTTCTTGACCAAAGGACATCAACACATGCATCTTGGAAAGCTATCCAGAATGCTCCAATCCCCGGCTCTTCTACATTATCCCATATTTCTGTGGACAGCATCCTCAATGCAGGTGACATTTATATTTGGACGTTACTGTTACTGTACATCTTTTGTGATTCATTTGTAATGGTTCCAGTTTTTTTTTTTTAAATCAACTGAATTAATAGATGCCCAATAATGACCAGTGGAACTGATCTATGGTGCAATAATCTGTAATGACCTAGAGAGCCGGGTTTGTGGGCGTTGGAAATGGCCAAGCAGAACGTTCTAGATCATTACCTGCTGGTAGGGGTGTTGGAGGAACTTGAGGATGTATTGCTTCTGCTGGAGAGACTACTTCCACACTTCTTCGCTGACGTCTTGAACATCTACAAAAGTCCAGGTGAGACCTTACATATAAATTGTTTATATTAGATGATTTGACTGGTCACCATTGTTCTGGTCATTGGCTTGCTTGATATTCAGCAGTGTTTTTGATATGCCTGCATTGGCGCCGTTGTATGTGAACTGAGCTGAGCCGGACGATTACATCACTGTTTTCTGCAGTGCTGATATACCTAAATTAACTAGACTAATAACTATTGATATTTGCAACGGAATTAATCAATAATATATAGAATAAGCTGGAGAATGACACCATTTTCTTTGGGAGCTGCTGTGCAGCCAAAATTATTTGCCAATTATTAATGTAAAGCTGCTTTACCACAATTCGCATTGTAATAAGCGCTATATAAATAAAGATGACTTGACTTGGTCACCAAATCTGACACCAATTTTTTAATATGTAAGGTTGTAACATTTTAATATTAAAATGTTAATATTTTTACATTAATTAATACAAAAATTACTTAAAATATAAACAATTTAAGTATTATAATATAATATAAAGTATTAAGTTAAATTATTTAAAATAAATTGTGTATTTTTAAATAATTTAACTTTAAATTTAACTTAAATAATTATCAAGTGAAATTATCAAGGTTTATCAAGTGATGATTGAACATTAGTGATGAACACCTGCTGTTAACAAGCAGATTCACTGATGGAAAGAGAAACAACAAGAACAGAAAAAGAGAAGACTCTGGCTTCCAGCCACAGCCTTAAATGAACTCAACTACAAATAAAAAGACATTAAATCTCTCTAGATCTCAACAGAGAATGATTAAACAACTCCAAAAACAGCAGTACCAGCTTCACTTATTACAAACCAATGTGACTTTATTTCTGTCACGTGTACAAAAGATCTTATTGAGAATTAACAGAGGTTTATATGTTTTGTTTCATTTAATGTCAGACCTTTTAATCCCCAACATCCTAATGAGTGATCGGCGCTCCTCTGAAGCTGGTCTTTTAAATGTTCCGCAAACCCGTTTGAGATTTAAGGGTGAAAGGTCTTTCTCTTCATTTGCTCCAAAATCTGTTTTTAAATCTTCCCTTAAAATTTACTTTTTTAGGCTAGCTTTTAATTGATTTATTTTATTAGTTTCTAATTATATTATTCTGTACTATTTACTTTTTGAATTGTATTTTGGTATTGTATTTGAATGTACTTCATTTTATGAATGAATTTCTTTTTTAATACTGTATTTCTCATTTATTTTATCTTATTTTTATAAAGCGCTTTGAGATGTAACTTTTAAAGCTGCTATAGAAAATAAAGTTTATTATTATTAAGTCACCATTATGGTGATTACTGTTCACTTTAGATTGTAGAGACTTCTATTTATATTACAGATATTCTGCAGCAATTTTCCAGGAATTGACAGTTTTTTTCTTTTGAATACATGGGATGTAAATGGTGCTTTATTTGCAAATGTTTCATGCGATATTCCACACAATTTAAATTCACAACTTTGGATGTAAACAGAAATGGAGGACCTTTCTGTGTGGCTCTTGAATGGTTTTGGTCTTGGAGAGCTGGTCTTGTTTGCACTGCTCATATATGTGTGTGTATGTATGTTTGTGTACACAAACATCAGCTTTGTAGTCCGGTATATATATTATTTTAAATTATAAAACTGTATGTATAGTCAGTGTATAGTAGACTTTTTATTAAGATTCATTAAAAGTAATTTATGTGGATTTGTAGTCACTAAATCTGTCTGTCTCTACTCGATTCAGAATACAAGAAGCTGGGGAACATGACGGGCACCGTCCACAAACAGGCTCCTAATCTAGAGGCCCTGCAGGTGCTTTATCAACGCATGGAGTATGAGTACAAATTCTACAACTTTGTCAAAGCTCAGTTCCACCTCACCAAGAGGAAGATCGGTCTGAGGACAGGTCCACAACCCTCCAGATATTATTCTAGTGTGCTTCAGAGGAAGGACCTACTGGAGGAGCTTGAGGAAGAGGAAACAGAAGACTCGCTCAACTGGACCGAACAGATCTGAGACCAGGATCTACTATAATTTAAAATAATCAGTCAGGTGGTCCTGCTGAACCATACAACTGGATAAAGCTTGAAAAAAAAATCAGCTTTAGTAATTTAATAATGTGCTACATTGTTTATAATGATTCTTTGAACAATTTTTGAACTTATTAGTCAGACTCCAACTGTAGTTTACCTTTATAAAATGAGTGAATTTAGAGATCATTTGATATGCATGAACACTTGTGAAGAGAACTTTTGTTTTGTGAGAAATAAGACACTTGACAGCATTAATGGTAAGGTAAGATTTAAGACAGTATTCTTCATAAACATTTAGTGTCACACTGACAATTTGATATAAATTATACAAGTAAATTTTGGTTAAAGGTGATTATTAAAGTTGATAAAGGTGAAATTTGAATGCCTCAAGACTTTTCAAACACTGACTTATATTTTTATATGCCAGTTTGAAATGTTATATTTCATCATAAAAAAATTTATACATTTTATCTTCAAGATTAAACACATTTTTGAAAACGGCCTACAAACTGATGATGTAGAAATTATCAAATGAAATGTGTAATAGAGAAATTAATAGTTAACACATTTTAGATGCAAAATGATGTCAGATTTATCTATTAAGATTAAAGTGCTATTTCTCATGCATGAATGCAGAGATATGAGTATCATAAATCAATAAGTGCAAGACACAGCAGAATCACAGTCTGGCTTGAGGCGGTTTATCAAACAGACTGTGTCTCAGCAGATCGAGCGCGTCCAGCGCCGTTCCCCAGCTAAGACTAACACCACAGCCGCCATGACCGTAGTTATGCACCAGAGGCACCTGACGGCCCCCTATTTGCAGATATTCCCGCTCCAAACGCACGTTCGCCCTGCCTGGCCGCAGTCCCACCCACTCGCTCATCACCTTAGCCGCTCGCAGGGATGGTTCCAGACGTCTGCAGCGCTCCAGGATCCCCTCGCTGTCCTCTTTATCCACCTCCATCCGCCAGTCATCCACCTGCCGTGTGGCTCCAATGGAGGCGTAGGTGATGCCAGGGTAGATGTAGGTCATGCCATCTCCATCTCGTACAAAGTTCTTCAGCCAAGGAGCGTTAACCATCAACATTTGCCCTCGAACTGGATAAACCTTCTCATCCTTCACTAAAAAGCGTGAGCCAACGCCGGAGCAGTTAATGATGGCATCGTAATTCAGACCGAGTTTATTAAGGTCAGTCACCTTTTCTTGAAGGATCTGACCTCCAACTGCTCTAAACCTATTGGAAAATACAGATGAATATATTACCAATTTATTTAGTACTGTATATGCTTACCATTCCCCCTGTAGTCTTTAATGTTTTATGAACGGGCCCAGAAGCAGAAGTCATCATAGTTGGGTAAACTATCATTTTCATCTTATAATCTTCTATGTAACTTTTGCATTCCCATTTGCTCCAATAGCAAAAGAGAAATAAATAAATAGCATTTCTTTGACTCCAAAACAGGAGAAACAGGTTGATTATGTAGTTCAGAAAAGAGAATGTTGTGAAATTCCCCATCATTCCCTCAGGGTAGATGTTAAAGTTCACCCAACCTTCTTTCATCTTTGGAACAAAATTTAAGATAATTTGATGAAATCAGAGTTTTTTTTTTTTTTTTTTATCCCTAATTGAAAGCAACGTAATTACCACATTCATGGTCCAGAAAGGTATTAAAGACATTGTTAAAATAGTCAACGTGACTACAGTGGTTCAATCTTAATGTTATGAAGCGACGAGAATACTTTTTGTGTGCAAAAACAAAATAACGACTTTATTGATGCAGTGCTTCCATGTTTACGTCTGAACGGCGACTCTGTACTGGCCGGCTCCTGCGTCAGCATCACACGCATGCGTCACACTGCTCACGTGAACAGCCTCGACCAATTCTCATCCGGCGTTCGCACGCAAACATGGAAGCGCTTGCACTGCGTTCACTGCGTCAACTACGTAGAAGAATTTGTTGAAAGTCGTTATTTTTGTATTCTTGTCGCTTCATAACATTAAGGTTGAACCACTGAAGTCAAATGGACTATTTTAACAATGTCTTTACTACTTTTCTGGACCTTGAATGTGGTAATTACGTAACTTTCTATGAGAGGTAAAAAAACTCTTGGATTTCATCAAAATTATCTTTGTATTCTACGGGTTTGGAACGACATGAGGGTGAGTAATTAATGACAGAAATTTCATGTTTGGGTGAACTAACCCTTTAATAATTGAGGAAAAACATCATCAAAGTCTGTAAAAAGGGTCCATTATTATTTTATATATAACTATATATATTATAGAAAGTTTAATTTAATGTTTTGAAACCTTTTTATACAGTACCTTTTCTCTAACCATGGCAAGTAGCTGGGACATTCACACTTTAATGTGGTGAACGCTTGTCCAAACTTATGACTAGGGAAAAGCTTCATTTCATGATCCGACATGTATCTGAATCCGAAAACCAAATCTGCCCAGAAGGGCTTTTTGACACTGGGTACGTCCTTGAAAATGTGGTACCTGACAGGATGCAAAGAAGAGATTATGATAAATGAAAACCATTCAATACATCAACTTTTTGTGTGATTACTAGAGTTTTACCCAGAGCTCAGGTACACGCCGGCATCTCCGGCTTGTGGGGAATATGCAATGGCCAGAAGATGATCATATGTCTCCTTGAACCAACGCTGTTGCCGTTCAAGTGGGATGTCTAGTAAAAGAGTTCAATTTGATAATCAATTTGACCGTTTTTGCATAGACTGGCCTAAGAAATAAATAAGGCATAATCCCAAATATGAATCAAATATGAATTCATCTCACCAGGAAACTCAGTCGGTAGGAGGATTCCAGCAGCTCCATCACTGGTGGTGTCAGGCGAGAACTTCTCAGCAATAACATTTACAGAGCAATATGGAAGCTTCTCAGCGATACACACTGCTGTGGATAAACCCACCACACCTGCTCCAACCACCGCTACTTTCACACGCTGCATCTCTCAGCTCAACTACAAGACATACTTTAGTGAGCAAATAAGCATCTCTGCAAATATTGATATGTGATTAAATGCAATTCCATGAATTAGCATATCATGTAATTAATTGATTGACAGCCCTAATTGTTACTCAATATAGTGTTTATTTACTTTATACCTTATGCACTCCCTTGGTCAGAATGTCAATAAATATTTACAAAGAATTTAACATTTTATAAAATTAATTTAAATGCTATATGAGGTTTATAACATTTAATAAAATCTATTGTTTTTTTTTCCTTTGGAAATCTAAGTAAAAGTACAAGTATTCAGATTAAATTGCACTGAAGTAAAGTACAAATCTCCCAAAAACAAGAAAAGTAAAAATACTCACACTTTACACCCTTGGCCATATTAGAGATACAAATTGTAACATTCTTGTAACGCTTATGGAAGACTTCATCAACAAAACCTTTATTTAAAGTCACTGAAATTGTAAAATAGGCTATGTACAGTTTTATAACCTTGGATATTCCAAAATCTTTTTGTTTTGCTTTTGTTATTCTTGTTCTTCTTTTTTTAAGCTAACAAAAAAAAATCTAACCTTCGACCTAATAAAAAGACATTTACAACTATGTAACTATTTAACCATGAAATCAGAATTTGTGCCAACAAAGTCAATAAACCACTGGTGTCCTACTTACCAGACCATTGTAGTCTAAATATGCTACAAATCACTTTTTTATTTCTTTTTTTAAACTTAGTATTCAATATAATAATAATAAACGTACTTTTCATACAGCTACCATATTAGCTTAACCATGATTAAGAAGACAGATTTAGTATGAATTTTTTAATATATTGTACAACTGCAATATTTATTAATACAAATAGATTTACTCGAGTAAACCTAAAGTGAAATTTAACAATGTAAAAAGAACAAGAACTATTTCAGTATTGGCAGATACTACTATAGTATTTAAATGTTATATTTACAGCATCAAGCAAAATAGATTTTTGTTATACATTTCTATGACACACTTACCTCCAGTGTACTGACACCTGAGACCAAACACAAGCCAAACCTCCGAGTCTGTGAATTATTATGCCCTACTGTAGCACGAGGCTAGGACTGTTGTGTTTGTTCTATTAAAACGCATCATGGGAAATTGAGTTTCGTCCGTCTTTTTCTGATACAGATGAAGTAGAGCTTTTGAAACACTGTTTCATGAAGCATCGAAACATTTACAAATCTTTTGATTCGAATCAGTGGTTCGGAGCGTGTTTCGAACTGCTAAAGTCACGTGATTACGTGAGCACGCTAATTCACTGAAAATTGATAAAAGAACAAGTATTACACAGACATTTAATATTTAATAGTATTAGATGATTAGTTAATTGCATATGATAGATTATATATTCAAAAAACATTTGCAATGGGTTTGTAAAAGTTGTTTTTATGCATGTTTGGCCTCGGTTTTTGTTGCATTTACACTGTTCTGACCAGTAGGGTTCACCAGCGAGTGGAGTTTCGAACGATTCGAAACAGTGAATCATATTGCGAAGCAATTGGTTCAATTGATTCGAAGCTTTGAAAAGCTTCGTTTCTCCTATCACTAAGATGAAGCACAGATGCGAATATTTAGAATACTAGTTAAATATTAGTGTACAATAGCTGATTGAACAGCATTACGTAGTTATTCTATTCCTTCAGTTATAAATAAAATGGCTCTATTGTTAGTGTGTGTGTGTTGTAATGCGTCGCCAGCACAACAGAGACGCTGTTTGCAAGCACAACACTGGGTGACAAATAAAATATAGCCTATATTTTTGTGCTTCTTATGTGTGAATAAAGACTATTTAGTTGTTTCAGTTTGTCATTTGCCTAATAAATGACGATCATTTTTAGTTATAAATATAGGTTGTCTAATAATACATTTTAGAACTCAACGCTGCCTTTCTATCCAATAATAAGACTGTTCTATCTGACCTTTTCTGTGATGGATACTGAAATCACGGAGCGTAGGCTAGGCTAATTCTCGCGAGATATGCCTGTCTGAAACGGTTCCTTTAAGGTAAGGTCCTGAAAGCTTAATCGTACATTATAGTCTTCAGAGAGTACTGTACTGTTATTATTGTTTCAAGTGCGTCTCGCAGATTAAACATTGTGATTTACAAATCAGCACTAGCCTTTTAGCCTCATGAGCGTCTTTTAGACACGAAAACAACGCAGCTCATTGTTACTACACATGGCGCTGGTTTTAAAGCAGTTTATTCATTTATCGCTGTAATCAAAGACCTTTGACATAGATATACATGAAGATTGACAGTGCGCGCGCGGGTGTGTGACCCTCTGAGCAGATAAAGCGATGTGAGATTTAATCCACAAGCACCATTATAGATTGTGTTTACAGCTCAGCTCGCGTGCAACGACAGACATCTCTGTACGACTAATGTGTCAAAAATAAATTTGCTTACATTTATACAGTTTGGGTCTAAAGATGGAAATTGAAATTGGTTTGAATGATTATATTCATGTATTACAGTATTTACATGGTTCTTCAAAGAATACGACACCATGGATTTACTATGGTACATGGTTCTCTACTGGTATGTCACAACGGTCACACACAACCCAAAAATGTCCGTTTGATGGGTGAAAATATACTTTATTTTAGCACGCGTTAAAAAAAATAGTACTTATTTCGCAAATAATATAACAATCTTAAAAGAATATACATCTAATTGAAGGTAATAATGTTTTTGGTCGCTTAAATGCAATCAGCAGAACTTTAAAGTGATTTTCGACTCATCTTCATATGTTATTTCATAATGTCTTTAAAGAATACTGCCAAAATGGAGCCTTCTGACAAGCATTTAAGATAGCTAAGATATACATTGTTTTTTTCTGTAAAAAGTCGTGTCATGTATTAAAATATATTTATAACTACATATTTTCAATGATGAAGTTGCAAATTTAGCACATTTAAAACTTGAAATGTAGTATTGAATAGCACACTGCAGTTGAAATTATGATGAAGTCCTTTGGTTTGTTAGTCAAAACATCATAATAAGTGTAAAAAAATTAAAACAATGACTTAAAATGTACTTTAAAACAAGACATTATCACAAAGTGCAATTTTAAAAGTGTAAATCATATTAATAAACCACTAGGCCTTTTGTTTCGTTTATATTATATTGTCTGCAAGCAGTTTTTATACTTTTCAAATTTGAATACACATTGATTACAATTAAGTTCACTTAGTTTGGATAACATAAACTTATTTCACAAGCATTACCCACCCAACACACTTCTTCAGCTTGCTTCTTAATCTGGTTGTCAAATAAATCTGGCATTGTATATTACGAATATTGTTGGCTCCTTGACGAATTTGTTTTTCTCTTGTAAGTCTCTTTTGGGCAAAAAGTGTCTAAATTCATAAATATAGATGGGTCTTGAAGGATATGGGAAGTATTTTCTTCTCCCCTTTAGTTTTAGGTCAGGCTGTGTGTCCAAATTTCACAGATGCCAACATGGACAGGTTCTTTGACATGCCTTCATCTTCAAAAACCATGTCAAGACAAAGTCAAGTCACCTTTACTTATATAGCGCTTTTTACAATGCAAACTGAACAAGACTATTCAAAGAAAAAGAAAATATGACTCAGACTGCATGCAATATGGGTTTGGTATTGTGTTGTTTACCACCCATCTAAAACCACTGCTCTATTGCAGACTTGATAGATGCATTAAAAACTTTTCCTTTTTAGATTCAAGCTCGCTGTGACACCATCATGTCTGCATCGTCCCTAGCACAAGCATCATCGGTCCTCGCCCTGCATTCAAAAACACACAAAGACACCATCCTGCATAAATTTGACAAACTCAGAAGAAGGGAACTGCTCTGTGACATAACCCTCATCGTAGAAGACGTGCACTTCAAGGCGCACAAGGCTCTTTTAGCAGCGAGCAGTGAATATTTCTCAGCAATGTTCACCGCTGAAGATCAGGTGAGCCAGTCGGCGTACAAGCTGGATGGCATGGCTGCGAAAACCTTCGCGACTGTGCTCGAGTTCATCTACAGCGCAAATGTGTTGGTGGACGAGAGCAGCTCTGAGCAGCTGCTTGACACGGCCCGCTTCCTGGACATCCCAGATTTGATCAAAGCCCACGTGGACCTTCAAAAGGACAGTTCAGCGGTTGAAAACGTAGTGTCCGCTGAGGGAGAAGGTGTTGATGTACAGACAAAGCGTAAAAGAGGGCGCCCGAAAAAGAGCATGCACACTCAGGATTTATGCCAAAAAGAGAGTCCGGAAAGCTGTTTACCAACACAGACTAGCTCTGAGCCCTCAGAACCTCTCTTAGATCCCACTTCACCACCAAGAGACTTCAGTGACAGCGACTACAGTCCCAGAGAGGACAGACCCCGTCACAGCAAACGCAAAATAAGGCAGCCTGTCAAACTGAGGGGATACAGGTTAGGAGACAATCTGACCGAGCGGAAGGAGCCGGGGAAGAGAGGGAGAAAGCGGAAGTACCCAGACACAGAGGCCAGATGTGACGAGTGTGGGAAGGTTTTAAAAAACCATCTCTTTCTGAAGATACATCAACGAACTCATACTGGTAAACCTATTTTTTTTATTATTCTATATGTGGGCCGTTCCTGGGATTCGGTAATATTTCAGTCCCCCAGACTTTTTAAAGTGGTGGTTCACCAAAATGAAATGTTCAAAGCTTTTCACGAGACTTTGGTCCATTTTAATGAATAAAAATAACATACACATTTTATCATAAAACAATGTCTTATTTCTATTGTATATTAAGCATCTTTACAATAAGGTTCATTAGTTAAACATTAGTTAATGCATTAACTAACATGAACTAACTCTTTTGGTTACACTTTATATTGAGGGGTCAGTATTAGTGTAATTATGCATTTAAGTACCTAATGCATACAGACTATAAAGCTTTGTCCCTGAGTGTGAAGTCAACCCCGTCATGCCAACCATTCTCCACATATAATAATTTAAACTCCACCCATTTGTGACATCATTTACTAGAAATTACATCATTCAGGTCTCTTTAACAGTGGTTAAGATGGTAAATGGACTGCATTTATATAGCGCTTTCACAGACCTATGGCCACCAAAGCGCTTTACAATTTTTGCCTCACATTCAACCATTCACACACACATACACCAACGGCGACGTCAGCCATACAAGGCGCCATCCAGCTCGTCGGGAGCAGCTGGGGTTAGGTGTCTTGCTCATGGACACCTCGACACTTGGTCAGGTGGAACCGGGGATTGAACCACCAACCTTCCGGTTAGTAGACAACCTACATGAACCACTGAACCACTGCCGCCCCAAAGTAGTGTCACACTTTTTATTAATATTTTTAAGGCGTATTATAGTCAGGGTACTGTCAAGCTTAACTACTCAACCCCATCACATAAAATTAAGATAGAAAATTATTATTTTTCAAAATTTAATTTGAATGCCATATATGGTCTACTCCCCGACACTACAAGAGAAGCAGTGGCCATTTCGTGCAAAAAATGTATATTTCTGAAAAAAAATCTGTATATTTCTCATTGTTTCGGGGATGAAAACTTGTGTTGGGGTTGAGTTTTTCACTTCATTTATGAATGATTTAAATATTTTTTTTTATTTTTTTAGAAAAAACATTTTTTACAAAAGTAAAGAGACCACAGACAATTTTATTTTTAACTTCAGTATGTGAAAATTATCACAAATGTTACATTTGTAGTTATTAAATTGTTATGAGAGACACATGAGCAGTAAATGTATATTTGTTTTATAGCAAGTTTTGTGTAGAAATCTTTTTAAACCAATTCCATTTTGTCATACGGGGTTGAGAATAAAAGGTGTTTAAATCTAAAAAAAAAAACAAAAAAAAAAACATTTTGATCATATTTTTTTTCCAAGCATATTTTAACACATTAATCATAACTACTATTTATTTTGTATTTTAATCCTTTATTAGTTTATAAGGTTTTCTTTTTTGGTAAATTGGACAAAAAAAGAGATTTAACTCGCACGTTAAAAAGACACATAACTGCAACAAAAAAAAAAGGAATTAAGAATGATTAGACGTGAAACCATCAGTTTTGCAATACATGTCAAACAAAGGAACACAGGAACTGAAGAAATACAAACTAAAAGTCCATGAACAAAACTAAACTGAACATAATGGTGACAAATATAAGGCGTTTTTCACTTCCAGCCTTTGTTAACAATTATATATCACTAATAAAAGATTAAATACAAAAATAATTGTAGTTAATAAGATTGATGTGGTTTGAATTTGCTTAGAAAAAAATTATCAAAATATCAACTTACATAATAATTATGCATGGATTGTATTACAAACTAAACATATTAATTAATGTGACTAGGTCAATATTCTTTTGATTAAATTGAAGTATTTTATCAGAGATTACTAAGATATTAGACCCTTTTCATATTTCTGGGGTTCTCAGAAGTGGAGGACATCATAGTTGTGAATGGAAAATACAACAAATATATTTTAGTGTTCATTTACTCCATTTGTGAATGAAAAAATCCACGATAGCATTTCTATGACTTTCCAAAAAAAGAAAAAAATATTGAGAGGTTGAAGAGAGAAAGATGTGAAATTTGCCGTAACTCCTTTGTATTACAAACACTCACACAGCAGCATTTACCAGTTATCTGCCATTTAACGCCAAGGCGATACAAAAGTAGTGTTATAAATGTACATTCATTCGTTTAAAATGTTTAAAACGTTGCTAGATTTACTATGTTAATTGTGAAAAAGTTTGTAAAGTGTCCATTGGAAATCTCAATATAAAATGACCTATTTATGCAGGTGAGAAACCATTCAGATGCAGCGTTTGTGGGAAGGGTTTCACCCAGAAACACACTCTTTTGGTTCATCAGCGCATGCACACGGGAGAAAAGCCTTTCATCTGCACCATATGCTCCAAAGCGCTGTCCACCAAACACTCCCTACTGGAGCACATGAACCTGCACGCAGGTGACTACACAACTACTACACAAATAACCAAATCACTGCGCCATGCTGCTTATACACCACCATTCAAAAGTTTGGGTTAAGATGACAGTTTTTCACAATTGCCAAGACACGTTTCTTGAAACCTTCACCCATTAAACACAAACTCATCAAACTAAATTCACAAAACCCCTGACTCTTCTGGAGAAATCAAAGGATTGTTTCAAAACCATTTCAGCTGTACTCAAAATCAAACAACGCTTTCAAATCAAACGCCAGTCGATATAACATTATGACCACCTTCCTAATATTGTGTTGGTCCCGCTTTTGCTGCCAAAACAGTCCTGACCCATTGAGGCATGGACTCCACTAGACCCCTGAAGGTACGCTGTGGTATCTTGCAACAAGATGTTAGCAGAAGATCCTTTAAGTCTGGTAAGTTGCGAGGTGGAGCCTCCATGGATTGGTCTTGTTTGTTCAGCACATCCCACAGATGCTCGATTGGATTGAGATCTTGGAAATTTGGAGGCCGTTTGGAACTCGTTGTTGTGCTCCTCAAACCATTCCTGAACTGTTTTTGTATTGTGGCAGGGCGCATTATCCTGCTGAAGGAGGCCACAGCTTCCAGGGAATACAATGCTTAGGTAGGTGGTACGTGTCAAAGTAACGTCCACATGGTTCACACGTCCCAAGGTTTCCCAGGAGAACATTACCCAAAGCATCACACTGCCTCTGCTGGCTTGCCTTCTTCCCATAGTGCATCCTGGTGCCATGTGTTCCCCAGGTAAGCGAGGCTTACATCCACATGATGTAAAAGAAAAAGTGATTCATCAGACCAGGCCACCTTCTTTGATTGCTCTGTGGTCCAGTTCTGATGCTCACATGCCCACTGTTGGTACTTTCGGCGGTGGACGGGGGTCAGCATGGGTACCCTGACTGGTCTATGCAGCCCCATACACAATAAACTGTGATGCACTGTGTATTCTGACACCTTTCTATCAGAACCAGCATTAAGTTCCTGAGCAATCTGAGCTACAGTAGCTCGTCTGTTGGATCGGACCACACGGACCAGCCTTCGCTGCCCAGTACACTACAAAAAGTTGTGCAACTGCAAAATAAAGGTCAATGAGAGATTCATTGTGCTTGAGGATCACGTCTTTGTGTTGGGTCCAACCTGGATGACGTGAAGGTTTTGCAAAAAGAGGTATTGATTCGACTAATGGGTTTAGGCCATTGAGAATTTGGTGTAGAGAATGGAAACTCCAATGTCTTAGCAATTGTGAAAAACTGTCCAATGAATTAAATTGATCAAATGTGAGAGTAAAGACATTTAGAATGTGACAAAAGTTTTATTTGATGATAATAAGAAATGTTTCTTCAACAGCAATTGATCCTTCGCAAACAGTTTGATTGACAGGCTATCTGACCAATCATTAACCCCGAATCTGCCCGTCAGGGGAGTTAGTAGATAAACGTTGGTCAAGTCAAGTCACCTTTACTTATATAGCGCTTTTTACAATGAAAATTGTGGCAAAGCAGCTTTACATTAATAATAATTGATAAAATAATAAATAAAATAATAATAAAAATAATTGACAAATAAATTTTGGCTGAACAGCAGCTCCCAAAGAAAATGGTGTCATTTTCCAGCTTATTCTATATATTATTGATTCATTCTGTTGCAAAGATCAATAGTTAGGTTAAGTTAAGTTAAAGTCGTGATGTAGTTATTAGTCTAGTTAATTTATGTATATCAGCACTGGAGAAAACAGTGACGTAATCGTCCGGCTCAGCTCAGTTCTCATACAACGGCACCAATGCAGGCATATCAAAAACACTGCTGAATATCAAGCAAGTGTCCCCAACTTAAGCAAGCCAAAGGGAACAGCAGCAAGGAACCAAAACTCCAACAAAATGGAGAAAAAAACCTTGGCAGAAACCAGGCTTAGTCGGGGGGCCAGTTCTCCTCTGGCCAACAGTGAACATTTGCCTGATACTCAGGCAGAGTTACAGGACATAAGTCCGATTTGAGTCGCAACAGTCAAAATATTTAATCCAGTTCCATCTAGTTTAAGATCTTTTTGATCACGCCGGTATGGGACAGTTTGTTGGGGATCTGTGCCACTGGCTGATGTGTTGGTGAATTTGAACTTCAAATATTTTTTGTACTCGCGTCTTTCCGCGCTTGAAACAACATTCTTTCTGATGTTCATTCATGTTTATTTGATGCTATAAATGAACTAGTATGAAGAGATGATCGGTTCACGAACCGATTGAAGGAGCTACAGCGATCTGTCACGACACATTAAAGAGACGCTATACGGTATTTGTTTAAACTTGTTAAAAAAATTACGATACATTAAATATTAAAGCTGTTTCATATGTCTGTCGACACATTGTCAGTGTTCTCTTTGCTCCGCAATGTATTTTTCATTTACATTTGGATTTAATTTTTTGCGTGAGAACATGATGTGTGGCGTGAGACCGCATGGCTTGTCGGATATAACAACAGTAACTAAAGGGGGCTCACCTAACGCTTAGGGTCTTTGCCAAGGGTCAATTGATTTCTGAAGGATCATGTAACACTGATGACTGGAGTAATGATACTGAATTCCATAGCAGGAATAAATTAAATTTTAAAAATATATTCTAATAGAAAACACAATAATATTTGACAATTTTACTGATTACTGACTTTTTTAATCAAATAAATGCAAAAACATTGGTCATATCATGCTATAGTACATGACTGAAACACCTGAATATATTTATTTACAAAAAAAAAAATGTGATTATGTACTGCTTGGTGTTCCATCAAATTCTCCCTTGTCTTTCCGCAGAGAATAAATCTTTCAGTTGTGACCAGTGTGAGAAAAGCTTCAGTCAGAAGCGGCAGCTGAAAAGCCATTACCGCGTTCACACAGGAAAAGCGTTGCCTGAGTGTGCGCAATGTCATCATAAATTTATGGATGCAGCTCAACTGAAGAAGCATCTGAGAACTCATACTGGTAATAAACAGATCACACTTCATAGCAGTTTGCATACTATCTGTGCTGTATGAATGACCTGTGTTGTTACTGCAGGTGAGAAGCCGTTTACATGTGAAATCTGTGGGAAGTGTTTCACAGCCAAGAGCACACTGCAGACACACATCAGGATACACAGGTCAGAAATCAACATATTAAATGTTAAAAAAAATTAAATGATTCCATTAAACCTTGTTAATATGGATTAGAAGTGAAAAGGGGAGACATTTTTTTAATACTGTTAAAAAGAATACAAAGGGAAAAAGAAAATAAATTGGAGGAAAATAATGCAGCGACTGAAAAGAGTTCTTGCCATAGATACTGTATTCTTGTTATACCCCGCCACATTAAAATACCAAGTGTTACGTTATTCTTCTGACGTCTGAAAATAGAATATGAAGTGCCTAAACAGCATTATTTTTAGTGCAACCTT
The DNA here is from genome assembly GCA_038088235.1 of Zacco platypus. Taxonomy (NCBI): domain Eukaryota; kingdom Metazoa; phylum Chordata; class Actinopteri; order Cypriniformes; family Xenocyprididae; genus Zacco; species Zacco platypus. The sequence goes on from CM076069.1 coordinate 5,165,238, forward strand.
ATGATTTGAATTGATTTATTAGTCTTTTTGAGTGGAACTTCCCCAAACCAAAAGTACTTCTCTTATAATCTAAAACATATTAGACTCAAAAGGAACAAGGTGGATATAAATCAGGCAAATGATATACAAACAAACAGCTCAGTAAAAACCTTTAGAATATAAATAGGAATAAAACTAAGGTTTGGTTTGTATGTAAAGCTGCTGAAGTGGAGATTTATGATTACATGAGAGAGAGAAAAAAAAAGTATTTTGACTGAATGGCTTTTAAAGATATGTATTGAACTCTACAGATGCAAATGGTGCAATAAAAAAACACTTATGTTTTTTTTTCCCAAGCCCAAAATCTCAAAACTGACCAGTGCATGAAAAAAACAATGTTTTTTTTTACTTAATGTTCCAGATTTGCATGTTAAAACAAAGTTTTCTTGTCATCCAGAGGAGAGAAGCCATACGTCTGCAACATCTGCGATAAGACCTTCTCCGACCCCAGTGCTAGGAGGCGTCACGTGGCGTCTCACACGGGTAATAAGCCCTTCATGTGTTCGGTCTGCAACCTATCGTTTGCTCGAATGGACAACCTTAAAGCTCACACCAAGACTCACAACAAGGAGCGTCAACAAGGAGAAGCTGAGAGCACGGGGCCCACGGAGGTGCAGCCCACATCAGGAGCTGAAGAAATGCACAGCATGCTCCAACTCCAGCCGTACCAGCTTCCCACCAACGCAGAGCAGGAAATCCAGCTGGTGGTGACCAGCGAGGTGGAAAACATCAACCTGGGTCAGGATCAAGGTATCAGCATCATCACTTCAGAAGATACCTCTGTGGAGCAGGGTCTCACCCTTCTCACCCAACCTTCTGGTCACGTCCAAAACCTGGCGCTGGTCACGCCGGACGGATTAGACGGCGGTACTCAAATTCAAACCATTAGCGTCTTGGGAAGTCAAGTGAGCAGCGGACCGGCGGAGCAAATGCACGTCATCACGCTGACAAAAGAAGCCATTGAGCAACTGCAGGTTCATCACGGAGCTCCGCAGCAACTGCAGGTGATCCACCAACTGTCCGAGACCTCCACTGAAAATCCCAGCCGGCCAAATCCAACAGGAGGCATTCACATCAGCAGTCAGAGCGGGCAGCCCATCTCCATCAGCCAGACCAGTGAGCAGATCCCCAGCGATCAGATTCAGGGTCAAACTTTCCAGATCCAGGCTGGAACGGTCTCGTACCTCTACACCACCAGCATGACCCCACAAAACTGAACGGACACAACTCTTTGAATCCTTTAGGACTCCTTCATAATCCTGATGCTTGTTTTTATTGATATTTTATTGATCAATTGACTGAGAATAAGCAGAAAAACTTTTTTTTTAGATAATGGCTGCAATATGGCTCATGAAGTCTAACCATTATTAAATTGTTTTTGTACTTGATAATAAATTGTTCAAATACATACAACTCCAAATATATTTGTCCAAAATCCATTTATTTAAATGACACAGGAACAGTTTGTCCAAGCAATGCTCATTGCCATAATGCAAAATGTTTTATTGTAATTTCTGTAATGCAAAAAAAATCATATTAATGATAATTTAATATTCTTTACTGTAAAGCAATGGAAATTGCTATTTTAAAATGATATATATAATTATTTATAAAATTACAGAAAAAATAGGTTTTTTGCATTTGTTTTTAATTTTATACATTTTTGTCATTTGTAATATTTATTTTTAATGTCTGTGTAGTTTTAATTAAATTTTAAATTAATTTTAGTTATTTTATTAAATTTTAAAGTTAATGAAATTGAAATTAAATTGAAATGAAAATGAGTGCTGCCTTGGCAACTAGCTGAAATAAAAATTTTTTTTAAGTAAATATTTTATTTTCTTTCAGTTAACGTTTACATAAATGCTATTGAGGAATTGGTCGCACCCCAAAATCATTACGGTATTGAGAATTTATTGGGATTTTGTAGTGAAATGTGACCTGGATATGCATGAGATTCACCCAATAATGGTTAAACATACATTTTTGATTAATGCAAAATTAAAAAAAAAAAAAAAAAATCAGACCTCTCAGGGTCATTTAGATTAGACTGGACACAAGTAAAAGTGGAAGACAGGTTCAGATCCAGCCTCCAACTACCTCCATTCTCTCCACTGATATCCTGTCTTCTCTCTACAATCACTATCAATAAGAAGTAGTCTCAAGATAAATCCAGAGGTGTCAGTTTGTGTGGTTTCAGTTGATTTACTTGTGACCCAATCTAAGATTCTGGTACGGGTTGTTAGAAGATGTGATTCCATCAGGAAGACTGGGTAACAGAGCCTCAGAAATATCCAGACGAAGACGATTGGAATTCTGTGGATTCGAACAATGCAATGTTAAAAGAAACAATTAAACTATAAAACAAAGAAAATTTTATTTAAATAAATCAATTTTATTTAAAGGGACAGTCAAGAAGGTTTGGAAAGATAAGTAAATGAAGAAGAAATTATTTAATTTTTGGGTGAAATATTCCTGTAATGGTTGTCTTGTTAACTGACTTTTACTATCTGAATGAAATAACTCACTGTTTTGGGTCTATCCAGAGGTGTCCAAGACTCTCTCCAACCAGACTCAATGTTGAGGTCATCAGTTGTGTTTATAAAGCTACTGTTTGTAAAAGACATAACTGAGTTGTTCCTGAGCAAACCTGCAAAACAACAAGCCACGGAGGTGAACAAGTCATGTGTAGATGCAAAAAGAAAGAGAAAATGACTTGAAACGAACTATGTGTGTGTACGTGTGTGTGTGTGTGTGTGACCCTGGACCACAAAACCAGCTATAAGTCACACAGGTATATTTGTAGCAATGTCCAACAATACATTGTATGGGTCAAAATTTTTAATGTTTTTGTTTTATGCCAAAAATCATTAGGATTTTAAGCAAAGATCATGTTCCATGAAGATATTTTGAACATTTCCTAATGTAAATATATAAAATATTTACAACACAGGTCAACACATGACATTTACATCTGATATAAACATATAAAACATAATTTACTATTAATAGATAAAATACGCCATTCATGCTGTGTTTTAATGTTTTAACTACAGCTTTAGCTTTGCTCGACATATGATAATAGCAGAACTCGTGGTCTGCAAAAAATATTTTTGCGCAAACAATGATCAACAATGTGCAATAAGGCCTATCTGTTTCCATTAAAAAGATCAAGCAATCAATCTATTTGCAAGGATAGCAATCTTATTGTTAATATATGGTTAATGGACAGTAAATCAGCTACAGGTGGTCCCAATCACCTCCATGAAAACGGTATTAGTGCACATGGAAAAACAAAAACAAAAAGAACACCACAGAAATAAAACATTCACAAATAGGATATGTCTTAGGACGTAACAATATATATGTGTGTGTGTGTGTGCTTTGGCAATATTGTAAAAAACAATCATGCCAGTAAAGTACATCAGATTGAAAAATGATTTACCTGCTGATGCGTTTCTTAAACGTAACCTTCTCAAGGAGGAGCTTTGGCGTCCTTAAGCATGAAAAAGTAATTGATATGAATAAAAATGTTTCCTTAATTCTAAAAATGGTCAATAAAAACAGCTTTGTGAGCACCTGAAGGTAATGTAGATTTACACAACGAAGACTCAATATTGTGCATCTGACTTTGTAGTTTGTCCACCTGCTGGAACGCTTCTTGTTTGAGGCTCCGCTCCTGATGAAGCTGACCTCTCACCTTCATAATACAAAATCATTAACATTTTTGCATTTGCCAAATGCTTGTATTGCAGTAAAAGTGTACATTTCAACAGTTCATGCATTCCCTGGGACTCAAACCCATGACTCTCTTTGAAGAAAAGCTTCTATATAGAATTATAAAGAGTTCAGGTTCTTCAGACAGTATAAAGTACTTTTTAGGGGTTCCCATCATGGGATTATTCTATGAATTTAGTTTTCATTCCTTTTAATTCATTTTTAATTTGTATGAATTAAGCAGCTTGTAAACAACACTTTTATGTTTAAAGGGTAATTTTTTTAGTTGAAGTATGATGAGGTATTTCTGATGTTGCAAAGGTGAAGTTTGTTTTATGGATATTGTGAAATCATCATAAAGCTTGCAGTTCAGACTCACGTGTTTGATTTGCTTGTGGCTGCGCTGTTGCCATAGCTCCGTCTCTTTGCTGTTTTTCTCGAGTTGCGCACTCAGAGCCCTGAGTTGATTCTCTCTGTGCTCCACGTCTTCCTGCAGCTGCTCCAGGCTCTGCCTCCTCAGGCTCTCCAGCTCCTGTCGGCTTTGTGCGTCTCGTGCAGAGCGGTGCTCCACGTCCTGCAGCTTCTGAGACTGAGACAGATGTGTAAAGTACTTCACTGCTATAATTATGAATTATTTTGGGGAATTTTTCTGTCAAAATGGAATACTTAAAAGACTTAAAAGTATGAAGTTCATATGTCTTAAATTGTTTCTCAACATTTTACATTAGTAGACACTTTTTACAAGGTAAACATTTACATTCCATCAAGGTAACACTTTATAATGACTTTCATTAATAAATCACTAACAAACTTATATAACTTATATAATGCTTAACAGATCATTAGTTAATGAGTGATTCATAGCTAGAAATATGATAATATATGTTAATGAACTTATTATTCATGTCATTTACATTTAGTAGACGCTTTTATCCAAAGCAACTTACAAGGGGAGCAATTAGGGGTTAGGTGCCTTGCTCAAGAGCACCTTAGTCATGGTATCAAAGGTGGAGCGAGTGCTGTTCATTCACAATCCCCACCTTCAATTCCTGCCGACGTGGGAATTGAACCAGCAACCTTCAGGTTACAAGCCCGACTCTCTCACCATTTAGGCCACGACTACCCGTCATTTGTCATTACTGCAAATAGTTAATTCTGATACATGCAATGACTATTCATTATGACATTTTTTTCTTCATGTACACAATAAAAGTCTTTTACATTATAATCTTTTTATTTACATGCTTTAAATAACATGCTGGGCGTGAAAATGATAACTGCGTCGGGCTGAAACGAGCAAAAAAAACACTTGTATAAATGATTAATAGTAAACATTTATAAACATTTACAAATGATGAATAGTTTCAATTTTATATTGGGTAGAGCAAAAACATGAAAAAATTATTAATGAATGATTAGTAAAAAATACACATACTACAACAAACGAAGACCAAACATATGACTTGTACAGTCTGTGGCTATGAGTTAAAGAATGATATGTTAACGTGAGTGATATGTGAATTGCTTAAAATTACTAATTAAATGATTTTTTTTTTGTAAATGTAAAAAAACTGCATTAGGTAATATATGAACTAAAGTTTAATGAGATTTGATAGCATCTTATTTACATTAAATAATGATCTGTTAATCATTATATATTCTTTAATAAGTGTATTATCTCATAGCTATTTAAATATATATTAACTAATGCAGTGCTTCCCAAACTGTGGGCCGTAACAGTATTGCAGGGGGCCGTAGCTAGTCCAAATCAATATATTAAAATAATTAAAATATTACAATTGTTCTAAAATGTGATTTTTTTGAAAGTATGTGAGGTTAGTGTTATGGATTTAAATATATTTGTAAAGAATGTTTACATCAAAGTTCTCATAATTCACATGAAATTCTTACAAACTTGTTAATAAATGTATTTGTAGGTAAATGTCAGTATATATTTTTTAACGGCGGGGTCGTGGAGCTTTTGCAATGTTTTTGGGGGGCCTTACCCCTCTTAAGTTAGGGAAGCTCTGAACTAATGATCTGTTAAGCATTATATAATTTTTGTATATGATTAAATGATGAAGCTTTTAATCATTGTAAACCATCTGTCAAAACCATTTGTAGATTTTTAAAAAGTACATGATCATATGGATTGAAAGTTTAATGGCATTTGTAAGCATTTCAATTTACATTACATAATAATCTGTTAATCATTATGTAATATTTAATAGGTTCATTAGTAAACATAATGTAACGAACTGCTCCGAGACTTGAAGGCTGAGGATCCAAACGCAATTTAAGGGTAATCCACAAGCATAATCCAATGTACAGGCCAAGGTCAAAACAAGCAGGCAGTCCAAAACAAACAAACACAAAACAGGGCAGGGAACACAGGCAAAAGGAAATCCAGGAACCAAGACGAGAAAACAAGATAAGAACCACCAGAGAAATGCTCAGAATCACAGGGTTACACATACAAGACTTCACAGCTAATGACTGAATGAACCAGGATGATATTGAGTGAAACTGGCTAACAATACACAGGTGAATGCGTTCAGGGATAATGAGCCCAGGCAGTGGTTTATGGGAAATGTAGTCTGATGGTGTGGCAATAGTCCGAGGTGGAGTGCCCTCTGGTGGCTGTTAAGGGCAATCCTGACATATGAACAGTCACATTACCTCACATTTATAGCTATGTGAATATATATTAAAGCTGCTATATGTAAAATGTTTGCAGTAAAATATCCAAAAACCACTAGGCCAGTGTTATATATTGTGTTCAGTTGAGTACGTACTTACAATATCCCAAATGTTTCCAACTATAGATGAGAAGGCTCAGGGTCATACCTGCTGAATGATCTGTCTCCTGATGTGCTCATAGTCGCTCTTGCACTGCAGCATGGCCTCCTTCACAGCATCAAGCTCTTGTTTCCGAACAATCTCATTCTGCTCGGAGATCATCTTCACTTTAAGCGCTTTGGTTTTACACGACACCTCATTCTGGACACACAGGGACAACATTCAGTGGTGAAAAAAAGAGGAGCAAGAACTAAACAATGCTTGGGATTATTTAACATGTTATTAATACCAGTTGCCACTGCAGCAGCTCTTTTTGTAGTTTCTCTTGACCGATCACCAGCCTCCAGTGGCTAAAGGCTCTCAGTTTACACAGAAGACCAGCCAGTTTGCTATTCTCCGCATGAAGATCTTCTAACACCTCTTTCTGAATAAAACAAAGATAATACTGTAGGATCAATCAAACTTATGGCTATTATTTTATGTCAGAGCTCATTATAGCAGTTTACCTCCTGTAGTGTGTGAATGAGGGTCTCATTATTATTAGTGGAGGACAATTTATTTTTCAGTTTGATGATTCTGTCCACGCCTTCTTTCCTCACGTTGCTCACCAGCTGTTGCACATCTTGGTCCATATTCACATGGTATTCGTCAAGACGTGACTGTGGGCGACATAAAGAGTTGAGCCAGCTGACATTATGCAAAAAAATTTGATGTTTTAATGATTTTATTGAATCAAAGTGCAAACACTTTTTTGTTACTCCATGATATGCCAACACAGAAAGCTATGTCAGAGCATTCGATGAGGTCTTCAGACTAGGCTTACACACCTTCAGAAGAACACATGTGGAAAAGAGCTGGCGAACCAGCTTGTCATAGCGTTCTCTGTGTTTGAGGTTGAGATGTTGACCTAAGCTTCTCTTTTCCTCCTCCAGTTGACTTACTCTGGCACGCAGTGCCGTGATGTCAACCATCATCCCCCGACACACGTCCGCCGCCTGAGATTAGACATGTTTACTGATAATGTAGTGAAGAACCGTGGTGCTATATGCACAAACCCGAGTTTACCTTTCTGTAGGGGTCACTGGCTTGTATTTCTTTGGCTTCTAGTTCTTTAACATCCTGCGGAGATTGTTCACAGTTGAGAAAGATACATGCATTTTTCTGCACCTCTGCTGAATCTGTCACTTCACTAATAGATTAACAAAAGATTTCTGTTCCAAATAAATACTGTTCTTTTGAACGTTCTATTCATCAAAGAGTCCTGAAAAAAGTCAGGGTCCAATTCTCACTATTAACCAACTATTAACTATGACTTTTGCCTCAATAAACTCCTAATTACTGCTTATTAATAGTTAGTAAGATAGTTGTTAAGTTTAGGTTTGCTTACAGATCCACCACAGGCTCTGCACCCTCCTACCTCGACACACTGTTACAACGCTACGTCCCCACCAGAAGCCTGCGATCACTAAAGGAGAAAAGGCTTGTGGTACCATCACAGAGAGGCACAAAATCACTCTCCAGAACATTCTCGTTCACTGCTCCCTGCTGGTGGAATGATCTCCCTACTTTCATCAGGAACGCAGAATCCCTGGCAATATTCAAGAGACAGCTGAAAACTCATCTCTTCCGTGAACACTTAATCCCTTCATTAAAAAAAAAAGAAATCTATCCTTTCCTTTTTCCCTTCCTCCTCTAGCTTATGGTACTGAGCAATGTAAGAAACTTGTATTGTGAGCACTTCCTGTGTCTATTTGCCAATTCATGAAGAATCGCTTGTTTGTATTCCTCACTTGTAAGTCGCTTTGGATAAAAGCGTCTGCTAAATGACTAAATGTAAATGTAAATGTAGGTTTTGGGTAGGAATTGGATTAGGGATGTAGATTATGGTAATGCAGAATAAGGCACTTAAGGCGTAAGGATAATGACAGGAAAGAAGATATTAGTATTCTATTAGTATTCTATTAGTACTATTAGATTAGTATTCTAATCTCTTCATATCATTGAGGTTGAACCACTGCAGTCACATGGACTATTTTAATGATGTCTTTAGTACCTTTCTGGACCTTGAAAGTGCTGGTTAAATTGCTGTCTATGGATGAGTCATAAACTTCTCAGATTTCATCAAAAAATATCTTAATTTGTGTTTCGAAGATGAACGAGTGTGGAACGACATGAGGATGAGTAATTAATGACAGAATTTTCATTTTTTGTGAACTGTTTAACATGTGCTTTATAAGTACTAATAAACAGCTAATATCCTAGTAATATGCATGATAATAAGCAACAAGTTAATAGCGAGAATTGGATCCTAAAGTGTTAACCAAAAAACTGTATCACGGTTTTCAAAAATGTGAAGCAGCACAATTGTTTTCGACATTGATAATAATAATAAATGTTTCTTGAGCAGCAAATCAGCTCATTAGAAAGATTTCTGAAGGATCATGTGACACTGAAGACTGGAGTAATTCAGTAATTTGACATCAAAGAAATAAATTACATTTTCAAATATATTAAAGTAGAACACAGTTGTTTTACATGATAATATTTCACAATATTACTGTTTTTACTGTATTTTTTATCCAACAAATGCAGTCTTTGTGACCATAAGACACTTCTTTTAAATAACATAAAAATCTTACAGACGTCAAACCTTTGAATGCTAATCTAGACGTACCTGCTCTCTCTGGTAGAGTAGTTGTTCCTGCTGTTGAAGGATGTGCTCATAAAACTGAGAATAGCTCTGGAAGACGCTCCGCTCGCGATTCATTACAGCACAAGCCAGTTCAGTCAAACGCTCCTGCAGATGAGCGCTGGAGAACGTCACCTAGAAAACACTCAATGTTTATATATCAGTCTATTACATGACATATCGGTCATTGCACTGAACAACGCTACCGTAATGCTACACTATTAATACACTACTAATGCTAAAATCAAGGTTCTTTATTGGAAATGATGGTTCCACTAAGAACCTTTCACAATAGGTTCATTACAGTAAGAAGTTCTTTAGATTATTAATGTGCCCCTATAATGCATTTTGGACATTACCTTTCATGTTGTGTGTAATATAGCTGTTTGTGAATGTATAAAAAACAAGTCATCTGTAATTCAAGTCTTACTTCCTGCACAAACCTTCATAAGTTTGTAACATATTTGCATAATGACAGCCTATGGTCTTCACTGACAGTCCATTAACAACATTTACTTTGACACACCCTCAAACACTGTAGTTGTAGCTCAGACAGGAAGAGTTTGGTTCGTCTTGTCGACATGTCGAGAAAACACTGCCATCATTACTGTTCTTATCACTGTGTATAAGTGCTGAGGAATAGTCCTCCGTTTGTTGGGTGATATATTTTATAATAATTGTACTAAACTATATTTTTGTCATCTTAAGAACATTTTATGCCACTGATTATATAACAGTAATATAAAAGCATAATAATGCAAGTCATGATCATTCATTGACCATTTCAGTTCTGTCTGTGATTCTATGGGCCATCTCTCGCCATATGAATTTTCCTGGTAATGATTTTTCCAGTATAGGTCACGAGGTCTTTTCCCATCTCTCTCCATTACATGGCTTGGGACTCACACATACACACACACACACACGCACACTGTAAAAAAAAATGATGTAAACCCCCCCCCCCCCCCCCCGAATAATGTACTGGCAGAAAATTACAGTAATTTTACGGACATTTGCGTTAAGCCTAAAACACAATGTAATGAAGTTCAAAATTCAAAATACAGGTAAAACAACTGAAAAAAAAAAAAAAAAAAAAAGAAAATTTCGTCAAATTAATAAAACACATTCTGCCCTATTTTTACAAAAAAGATTTTAGAATGCATTCACTACTATGGACCATTGAACTGAAAAACTGAAATGTTAAAAAAAATCCTAAATAAATAAAACTTGAATAAATAATAAACTTTTATAAACAAAAAGTGCAAAGTAAAAAGTAGAAAATTCTAACTAACATGTTTGCCAAAATCAGTTTAGATTTTTAAAGTGTCTCAGTCAGATGTTGTGAAGGACATTTTTAATTAATCATCACTAACATTCCTTTTTCTTGGCAGGGTTTTCATTTATATACTAAATTACAAAAAAAACTAAATGTCCCTAACACTTGGGCCACAGTTAGTGTGTGTTGAAATAACAGATGCAGATGGACAAGACTAGGATGTTTTGATGGAAGGCCGATGGACAATACTGATTAAATATTCCATATTCAAAGACATTGTTTGGAGTTTGTTACTGCTGTGTGGCAGGCTAGACACTACAGATATTACTTTAATATCCATGCGATAGTGCTTAGTGGAGCACCAGAGATCTTATTACCAAATGAAAGTGTTCAAAAGGGGCGAAACATCATCCGATTCAAAGCTGAGAAGAGGAGACGCATAGTAGAGTATAAATTTGTAAGTGTCAATTAGAAGACACTTGGGTGTCGACTGGAGACACCACAGGTTAAGTCAAGTCTGTAGGGGAAATCTACCACAATTTGGCGAGTCAGCTTCAGCTTGCTTCCCTCCGATCAACGGGGCTCCCAGATGATTAAGATACGTTTTGTTAGAGAAACTGGTCCTCTTCATTCTGCCAGGAGGGCAGGTTGTTGTTGGAGATCCCTGTTTGACAGAGGAACAATTCTTGTACGGGCTAAATGGACTTAATGTAGGATGGACCATACTTTCCCTTTCAATTGCTTCTAAATGAAATAAAAGGATAAATAGAATTTTGGTTTCTGTTAAGTAAAAATAATTAAAGATTAAATGATGTTTTACCTAAGTGCTATTTTGAGTGTCTTGGTTGTTGTGACTGAGTGCTCCCAACAAGCTGTCAATAAAACTTTGTTCCAGCAAAATGCAACTTGTCTATGTTGGGCTAATTTGTTACTATGCTCGTAATTGTGTTAAATATTCTGTGCTCAAATGATCACAATCGAGGCAGTGATAGTGTTGGACGACTAAAAACCTGCGCTCAGGGCGATGGTAACATTCTGAGTTTGTTTTAATGATCCTGTGTCAGGTCTATGTACACACAGTAGGGCACTGATAGCGTATAGATGCTAAAGACTTGACACTCGCCTGTGAATTTGTGTAGGTCGTCACCATATTTGGGAGGGGAATTACCCTGAGGTGCTATAGCCGTTTTGAGTTAGACCAATAAATCAATATTGTTATCCTGAGATTTACGATTTATAAATAAATTTAAAAAATGCAGAAATTGTTATAAATGTAAACAGTAGGATTAGGTGTATGCACCTGTGGAGCACTTAGTGAGTCATGGACAAACTTTTATGAGCTAGATTTTGATTTGGCCATCGGACCAATCAGAGCAGAGCAGGCTCTTGGAAAGAAGGGGTTTAGAGATCCTTGGATCCTTGATTGAACCGTTTCAGACAATGTGAGGAAAGAGGTGATGCTGCAATGTATATTATGAGTGTTTTTTGACCTTGGATGCAAGTAAACCTATTGTAGGAGACCTTCAAAACAAAATTAGGAACCTTTAAAAGAAGATAATAGAGTCACTTTAAAATATTTTTCACACTGAGAATTATTTTTTTTTTTTTAAGATCTGCTGACGGAAAGGTTCTGTGGAGAACCAAAAATGGTTCTTCATTGGCATCGCTGTGAAAAGCCCCTTTTGGGAACCTTTGTTTTTTGTGAGAAATATTTACCTGTCCATCGATGTCACCCTGAGCACCGTTCATCAACCGCTGGATGAAATCCTCCACAATCTGAGGTCTCTCTAAAGAGACACTGTGTTTCATTAAAGGCCTTTTCCACAGTTCTTCATTACATGTGAAGACAGCAGAAGAAGATTGGGATAAACAAATTAACACATTCAGTTTTTTTAGATGGAAACATTATAATATCCTAAATATAGGACTAGCTGTGGTGAAGTTTATTGACTTTCTAATGACAGCCTGCGGGGAGAATCAGGCCGCAGCCCAGTCCTCCCATAGTGCTCTTTGATCTCCTCTGGGTTCATGCAGAGGCTGCTGGGTACCTGCGGGAAGCCTCGTGTCATGCCGTGAGCGCTCCGACATCACTAGAGTCATTTCACTGTTAATCCTCTTCTGAAGCGCTCGGATCATGTCACACTCCGTGATCTCCAAGAGTCTCAGTAACTACAACAAACACAGCAAACATACCAGGGTATCAATCAAAAGAATCACATCAATGAATTGTCAAAGGCAGCCTGAAAATTTAGGATGTATCATAGCTGTTTGTTTCATAGCCATACTAATTTGTTTCTAAATAAATTAAGCACGTTCACATCAGTGTTATTTTTAGCATTTTATCACTGTTGTCGTTTTTATTAATATTTGGAATTTTATATTTTCAGTTTTCATTTTAATTTTAGTTTAACATTTAGTATGTGCTTTTGTCTTTTTATTTGGTATTTTTAATATTAGGTGTAATTTATTTTCTATTTTATTTTTAGATTAGTGTTAGTTTTTATGTCTAGTTAGTAATTTTAGAACTTCAACAATACTATTATAATTTATATACTACTATAGTTTATGAATATTGAATTAGCTTATAAAATATTTTCAGTTTTTGTAATGTAATTTCATGCTTTTGAAATTATTATTATTATTTTTAAAATATTAACATTTAGGTTTAATCTATTTTTATTTCAGTTTTAGTTTTAAATCAGTTTTAGTTTTTATTTATTTCCAGTTATTAATTTTAGCAACTCAATTTTATATACTATTATAATTTATATACTACAACAGTTTTTATGAATATTTTGAATTCGTGTTAATTTTATATTTTCAGTTTCAGTCTTCCTTTTAGTAATTTTGTGCTTTTGTAATTTTTAGTCATCTTTATTTATATAGCACTTTTGCAAACAATGCAAATTGTCTCAATTGGCAAATAATCTTTGGCTGCACAGCAGCTCTTAAAGAAAATTGTGTCATTGTCCAGAATCCAATAGTTATTAATTTAGTTATTTTATCTGTATATCAGCACTGGAGAAAACAGTGATGTCATCGTCCAGCTCGGTTCAGTTCTCATACAATGGTGTGAATGCAGGCAGATCAAAAACATAAACATTTATTAGATTTCTTTTTTAAATATTACTAGTTAGGTTAAATTTATTTTTATTTTATTTTTATTTAGTTTTTATTTCTAGTTGGTAATTATAGCACTTCAACTTTATATATTATTATAACTTAGAAAACTATTTAGGTTTATAAATATCACTATTTAGGTTTAATTTATTTTGATTGCCGTTTTATTTTTAATTCAGTTTTAGTTTTTATTTATTTCCAGTTATTAATTTTAGTCCTTCAACTTTTTTATATATTTAACTCTAACGATTCCCAAACTGATGTAAGGTGTGTGTGTGTGTGTGTGTATGTTAAACACATAGAATCTATCTATTGATGGTATTCATGTAGGCTATTTACAAATTGGTTAACCATGGTTTTGCTATACTACAGTTTATGTTTGTAGTAAAACTAGTTATACAAATAGAATCAATCCGACAAAAATCATAGTTACCACACTTTTACTCAATAAAACATGATTAATTTTCGTAAGTGTTCACTATAGTTTGCAATACAAGCTAGTTACAATGTGTAATTTAGCTAACTTTTTATACATGCAATAAAACTAGCGAATAATACAAATTTACAAATTAATCTCAGTGGGATATGTTTTACGCGACTTAGTGTAATATTTAACAGTTAGAAAATGTTGTGCATGTGACGTCACATTGAGGCGGGGCAATTCACTTCCTTCTAAGTCAGTTTCGTCTGATGTCTTTATGTCCGATGCCTTTTTATCTGTGTCCGTTTCATCTGATGCCTTTGAATCTGAGGCTGTTTCATCCGATGCCTAATTGTACGAGACCTGACGTCATTTTTCCTGAGACCTAAAGGCTGAGTCTGAGGCGCAATGCCGTTTTGTCCAGTGACATGAAGCCTTTTCGTTGTATGACTGAAGTCTGAGGATGTCTTGAAATGTACACCGTATTAGAGATAACTTATATTTTATTTTGTTTTTATTTTTATTTTAGTTTATTTTTTTAATATTTTTAAGTTATTTTGTCATTTTTATTCGCTTTTTATATTACTATGTAGGTTTAATTTATTTTTATTTCAGTTTTAGTTTGATATAATTTTATTTACAGTTAGTAATTGTAGTGCTTTATTTTAAGTCCACGGCAACATTTACAATTTTCATTAGTTTCATTAGTTTTTCATATAATATTTATATTTTATTTTTTTTTCACCTTTATTTCAGTTGACAGAATGTTTTTAATAGTTTGAGTTTTAGTTTTTGTTAATGATAATAACCCTGGTTCACACACAGTACCTGCCATGTTTTGACGTCAACATCTGTTGCTCCTGGTGGTGGGAGAACAGACTGAGTCTGAGACAGCATAATCTCATATTCCTTCTCCTTCTCCATCTGCTGGGCCAGAGCTTGCATGCTGGGAAAGTAAATCTCCACCCTACAACACAAGATCAGGGGTCAGGTTAACACATACATATTTGTTTCACCACAAACTGTTATGAAAGAGTGAGCATTTAATAGTGATGAAATGTTCATGACCTGTAAAGCTGAGAGAAGTGTTTAAACAGTGCAGGACTCTTCATTGTCTCAACACCCATCTGTCGTTGAGTCCAGCTCTCTTTAAAAACTTCCATCTGCTTCCAGAGAAGTAAAAATCCCCGCTGGTTCATCAGGGAGTGTATGGGGTCTTGAGTTTTAGACACAATCTCCTCATTTCCCATGTTATCATTAAGGACATAAAAAAATGGCAATGAGTTAAATGCGCTTCAACAAACAAAGATGTATGAGCAAACTGAATATACATTTACATTAATGTATTTGCTTTTATTCAAAGTGAAAACATTGCATTTAAAGTGTACATTATGTCAGTTCAGGCATTCGCTGGGAATAGAACCCGTGACCTTGGTGTTTTATCTCAATTTCTCCAGATCAAGGCTATTTTGTCACAAAATTATGTTTCTTTGAATTTATCTTGCAGCCATTCCAGTTTAGCTTCTTGTAGTGCTTGTTTTAAATTCAACTTCTGAATTGAACGGGAAACAATTCTTAAATACTGAATTTTTCTTAAGTACTTCTCTATCAGACGTCGCTGTGATGTTGGCGTCTCCTGTGGTCTGTAGCCGGAGGGGCGCTGCATCTCTTCCACTACTGAGCACATCATCAATGATCAGAGATACGCCCAGAATCGCCCCATTAGCCTCCATTCTACAGCGGTCATTCAGATCACAGAGGCAGAGCTACAAAAAAAAAAAAAACAAGATTGCATGATGCCAATGAAACAGAGGAAGAAAAAAAAAAAAAACATTTACAAAGTAACCCACCTGCATGTAATGCTCAATCGGCGAGATGTCCCATATGGTCAAAGGGTGTGATCCATGCATTGCAAGAAAAGATCTCCATGGATACAATTTTTGTGCCTGAAACCATATGGACATTCATCAATCTACTTCATGAGGTACAATCTGTGATGCTTTTGAAGGAGGAGTATGTTTATGCAGGACAGGCCTGGTGGTTTCTCACCTGAAGGCAGGCTGGTTCTAACGGCTGAGGAACAGGGAGGAAACTGGCTCCTCCCAGCATGCTGTCACTCATGATATGGAGCGCGTGGCTCATGTTTTCACTAACACTCTGATAGGCAGAGAGGTTTCCAGAGGACAGGAACGCCTCCCTTGTGGAGAGACAAGAATGGAGATATTAGGCTTGTTCGAGATGCATTGGCGCCACGCAGACCGATTGGTGTATGACATCAAAGTACCGCGAGAACAATTCAAAAGCATAAGGAGCCGTCTGCTCTCCAATCACTCTCGTGGTAAATATATAGAGAGAGAGAGGCCAGAGTTATTATAGTTAACTAACTTGATGATAAATTTACACATATTAAAAGATAAACAACTAAATTTCTAAAACTTAAAAATTAAAATGTAAATAATAGAAAATAGAAAAATAAACACTAATTCAAAATATTAATAAGAACTATAATAGTATCTCAATGATACTAAAATAACTCTTCTGCAACTACCAGGAGATTGTTAATTGGCGAGGGGGTTAATTCAGGTTGACAAATGGTAAAACCCACAAAAAATTTAATTAATTAATTTTTACAAAAAATTAAACTTAAAAAATAAATTTAAAATGTTTTTTTTGTAGTAATAATAATAATGTGTACATTAAAATGTTATAATAATTATATATAAATATATTATGTTTTAATCAATGGTTACACTACTAGATATTTCTTCAATGAATTACAAAAATAAACACAAATTAAACACATTTTAAAATATATGAAACCAGCATGAATACAAAGGTTACATTTCATTGGAACATGCATTTAAAACTAGATTTTTCACAGTTCTCTTCTATATCATCTCAAACATTATTATTTGTCATCGACACTAATATTGTGAAATCTGTCATTTACAAGCACCTGATCATGTAGCGTACTGCGGCATCGAAGCGCAGGAAGAGCACATCCATGTGTAGCTGCAGGAGCCGCCCGACATTCTCTGAACTTTTGGGCTCACAGAGAGAGTCAATCTGTCGTTGGACATCCCACAGTTCAGCCCCTTTGGACAAACATCAGAGCATAAGGAAACACTGGGCAGGAAGTGACACAATTTCAGCTGAAAACTGCACAGTGTATATTTCATGCTGGATACGAGCCACATTGAGTGTTTAAAGAATTATCATATACCGATGCTCTCTAAGCCGCCCCAGTCCGCTGTAAGCCTCTGAGCGCTGTTAGGACTGAAGGAAGTGTTTGGATTCCCCAGCCGAGCAAAGCTCACCAGGTAATAGACAACATCATGAAGAGCTGAAATAATCTGCAGTGTGTTTTGAAGAGCCTGGTGACATTCCTGTAACAAGAACATCCATTAAAAATGACCAGCCGATTCAAACACATTAAGCAAAAATGAAAAGTGATGTTGAAAAGTGACTTTTGTGAAGAGACTAGATCCGACAGCATTTGAAACATTCAAAAGAAAATGTGAGTGGTGCATTATAAGAAACTATTTTTAGGGTTTATAGCAGGGCTGGGTAGGTTACTTTTAAAATGTATTTCACTACAGATTACAAAATACATGCTTTAACAAGTAATTTGTAATGTATTTCGTTACATTACTCAAGTTTAGTAACTTAATCTAAATACTTTAGAATACTTTGGAATACTAATAAGTGGGGAACAAACACAAAAAAGGTAATTGTACGTTTTTATCTCACAATTCCGACTTTTTCCCTTGCGTGAATTGCGTGATATAAAGTTGCAATTGCAAGTTATAAAGTCAGAATTATGAGATATAAACTGATAATATTGAAAAAAGTCATAATTATTAGATATAAACTCACAATATTGAGAAGTCAGAATTATGATATAAACTCACATACTAAATTCATAATTGCAAGGAAAAAAAGTCAGTATTGCAAGTTTATATCTCCCAATTCTGACTTTATAACTTGCAATTGTGAGTTTAAATCTCGCAATTCTGAGAAAAAGAAGTCAGAATTGTGAAATGCAAACTCACAATTGTGAGGGGAAAAACAAATTGTGAGAAAAGACCTTTTTTACAATCATAAAATGACTCACAATCAACTATCACAAAACATGAAAACAGTCGTGGATCATCAGGTCATGACAGGACAGTTAAGTTGACAGTTGGACATTTTTTTATATATATAAATTCAGTCATTTTGTCTTGTTCAGGACAGTACTAAATAAAAATAACAACATTTTTATGATCCCTCTTAAAAGTATTAAAATGTTGATGAAACTTAACTCCTCTTTTTCAGACTGTCAGAGTCAGAGAATCACCAATTGCTGTTTAAAAAACATTAAAATTCAAAGTAATCACTTTGGTAATCTAAAATACTTTTCAGATGTAACTGTAATCTGATTACCACCCATTTAAAATGTAACTGTAATGAAATACAGTTACTCAAATTTTGTATTTTAAATACGTAACTAAGTTACTTGTATTTCGTTAGGGTTAATAGTAACCCTAATAATAAAATGAATACATTTATAAAAAGGTACTTCACACCTGGCAAAATGGACTTTCAGTAAAACCCCTGTTGAAAAATCCAACATATGCTTTTTAGGTATGTTCTGAAGCATGGCAGCTGGATTGAGCTTGTTTAAGCAGGTCCTTAGTTGGTCCTTAGCTAGTCATGAGCTGGTTTAAAGGTGCAATATGTAAAAAAAATGGCCTCTAGAGGGCAACATTCAAAACAACAACAACAACGCCGTAGCTTGATGATGCTGTGAAGGAGCGCTTCAACTCCACCGGTGATATAAATCAATCAGACGAGAATCAGAAATCATGTTTTATAAATGTTGCGCTTGATGACATGAATTTATTTCATTATAATGAATTAGCTGCAAGTAAAGCAAGTTAATCCTAAATTGGTTGTCATAGATGTTACTGCATTTGTCCAATTCATTGGTGTGATAATGCTGCGCAGTTTTACGTGTTCAAAACAATCATAGTAAAAGTACAGCTGAACGTACCAACATCATTTGCCAATTTACACCTCCCCCAAACCAAAAATCACAACACAGCTCTTACAGGTGCAAGGAATGAATCAACAGGTAAAAATAGGCTCCTTCCAGTAAAAGGCCTAAGATATTAGGAATATTTGTAATATGCATTGCTATGTCTCCTAAGTTATTGAGTAAGCTAACAATCAATCTAGAGCGAACACAAACGTCACGCTTATGATAAACCCATCCAGTGTATCTGTGACGTGTGGGGATGCAAAAATAGAGTGCTGGATTTACAGTCCTTTCTTTTTTAAACAAAACTCAAAACACAGGAAACAGAACAACCGCTATAAACTTGACGAGATCAGATAAGAACTAAATAAAATAAAACAGCGCTAAAATACTGAGACACACCAATCAAAAAAAACAAGACCTTGACATCTTATTCAAACAATTGGTAACCAAGGTATCAAACTAATGACCACAGGGAAACAACTGAAAACTAGGACAGAACTGACGTGGCACAACTGTTGAAAGCTGTCTACACTGGTCATGTCAAAGTAAACATTATAAACTGGGACATCTGAACGGGTGCATGATGATGCTGTATGGTATTGCGTCCATTGTAGCACATTGCATCGCAACGCCTCATTCACTGACATGTTCATGACCTGTTTAATCTTCAAATTTTTTATTTTATTTATCTTTTTTAATTTTTTTAATCTTTACATTTTTTTTTTGCTATTCTATAAATAGCCACGCCCCACACCTCTTGCTATTGGTCGAGCTGGAAAGAGATTGACAGATCTGAGCAGACCGTTCTTAATGTTTTGATGGTGCCTGGGAGGCTCAATGTTTTCATTCGGGGCATAAATTTTGGGACTCCTGTGTTTTAATGAGAACTGGGAAACTATGCCAAGTTTATTAGTCACAGACGCATTTCTCACCTTCTCCCCCAGAGTTCTGAACATGAGCAGCACTTCTGTGTAATGAGGGATGAACCACAGATTTACTAGAGTCTTTCCATCGGCTGATAACAGTCTTCTGGGACGAGGCTGAAATGTCCTGAACAGCCAGAAGCAGTTTTGATTTATAAAAGTAATGAGTATTGTTTTATTCATGAATGAATTTATGCATTAATGCATTATTTGTGCATTTAGTTTTGCATGCATTTATGCCTCTTTTGTGCATGCATTCATGCATTTATTAATTTGTGTATTTTTTGCATGCATTTATTTTCATTTATTTAACAATTTATATTTGTCTACAAAACTCAAGCATTTGAGCAAAAGCCAAATGATTAAAATGGTTAGAAGCTCAAAGGGTTTTTAAGCTCATTACCCACCCTCATGCTGTTCTACACCCGTAAGACCTTCGTTCATCTTCGGAACACAAGTGAAGATATATGGTCTTTTCAACAATATCTAGTGATGGTCGATTTCAAAACACTGCTTCGAAGCTTTGCGAATCTTTTGTTTTGAATCAGTGGTTCGAATCACGCATCAAACTGCCAAAGTCACGTGAACTATTGAATGTTAAACTATTGCGAAATACTTTTGACGTAACGAAACCTCACGTGACTCTGGCGCTCCGAACCACTGATTCGAAACAAAAAATTCGTAAAGCTTCAAAGCAGTGTTTTGAAATCGGCCATTATTAAATATTGTTGAAAAGTCCTTATTTTGTTTTTTCGGCACACAAAAAGTATTTTTGCCTTTTTATAATATTAAGGTTGAACCACTGTACTCACATGAACTGTTTTATATATGTTTTAGTACCGTTCTGGGCATTTGAAAGTGTTACTTACCTTTCTGGCAATAGAGGCCTCACTGAGTCATAGGATTTCATCAAAAATATCTTAATTTGTGTTCCAAAGATGAACGAAGGTCTTGAGGTCAAAGGATGAACGACATGAGGGTGAGTAATTAATCACAGAATTTTAATTTTTGGGTGAACTAACCCTTTAAGCACATAAATTAAGAGTGTAAATGTTACATCACATTAAACTGGAAATATCTGTATGTCTTTTCTTCTATATGCTTCACCTTGGGTCAGGACACAATCTGTCCTCTGACTGCAGGTCTGATCTGGTTTCGTTGGGTGTTCCCATCACAAAGTGATTGTCACGAATGTGAGGAACCTCATGGAGCAGTGAGGTGAGACTGTGGCAAAGAGCAACAACCTGGCCTCGGACACAACTCTGTGACATGCGCGTATTAAATCTGAAAGAGACACAGAGAACATGCAGAGAACGCTGTAATATAAAGATTTAGTGTCATTTCCTCCTTTTATAAAAAACAAGGTGTGGGAAACAGTCCTGTGACTAAACATACTTGTGACAGAACTCCAAAATCAGTTTCCTCTTTATCCTGGCCACATCTTCCTATTGAGAGAAGAATGAAGGAATGAGGAACATTTACATTTATTGAGCAAATCAAATCAGTTTCCTCTTCAAGCTTGCCTACATACAGAGTTTAGCTTTAGCACACTCGTCTGTTCTTTCTTCTTTATAAATGCATTCAGCATTTCATCTCGAACTCCCACTTTCTCCAGCTGAATGGACACAAAAGCACCTGCAAGCCTGAATTACAGTAAACATTTCACACAGTGCTTCTACTTAGTTTAAACATGTTTTAATGTCTATTTTGGAAAAATGCTTGTACAAATTATTTTACAGTTGGGTAAAAAAAAAACATGGGTGAATCTCACAAACCATGGTATTGTATTTTGTATTAAGAATATAATTAAGAATTATAAGAACAGTGATTTCTGTTCATTTCAATTAACGTAACTTAAAGGCAGAAAAACAAATAATGAATAATGATAAAACACTTTAAAGTATTTAAAATCAGAACATCTTTTGCATTTTTTATGCTTAACTGTCATGAAAATCAATGCAAAAAGACTTCATTTTCGTTATTATAGGAAAAGTTTCATTTTCTTTATGCATGTAGACCTGTTTCTTGCAGCTAAGGCACATTTCCTTGTTTCAGAGGAAGTAGATCCCTCTTGCTGGTTTGTATCTGAGGACTGATCCAGCTTCTCTGTCCTATAGCACACGCATGTTTGTTTAAGTGCTCCAATCAGAGCATTCTTCTGAACCACCTGACACACCAGAACCACCTGCAGGTTCTCCAGGCTGGACTGATTCATGAGCTGATGCACAGAGACACAATGTCAAATGATGATTCATATACTGGACAAAAATAATGTGCCAAAGTGAGCAGAACAATTATAAATCATGTGATTACCTGTAGAACTGCTTCGTTAGATTGAAAGCTAAATTTGCCAATATGACTCTCATCAAGTTCCTGAACACAGAGAGGCAGGCTGTTTGGAACGAACCTATGAAACAGGATGGAATAAACTAAAATCAACTAGATTATACACATTCTGATTTGAAGAAATGGAGAGTTTAATAATGATATACTGATAAATACTGCAGAATCTTAAAAACAACCACGAATTACAGCATTTAGGCTGTAAAAACCTTGTACAAACCTTATACACACTACACTGCCTTCAAATAATTCTTTCAACTGATGCTGATAATGAGATTGACAGGTCAATATTAGTCCTATAGACTTTTACCTGTCAACATTCTGTTTGTCGTCCTGGAGGGCGGTGATGAACACAGGAAGTTGTTTTGGAATCTCTTTCCGCACAGCAAACTCAAACTGCACCGGCCGCATGTACAAATGAGCATCATCAAAACCCATCACTCTGGCCAGTGATTTATATAGTCTAAGCCACATGACAGAAAGCAAAAGACATTCAGTTCAGAGTTTGATAACTTCTGCTGTTTTTTCAGTCATCATTTAAAAAAAATAAAGATTAAAGGCAGCAAAACAAAATATAAATGTGTAAATATATATTCATAATTATATTTATATTTTATTTATTTATTGTTTAATTATAATACCCTTTTAATGGGTTTATGTAAAGATTGTTTTAAGTTAACTTTAATTAAGCTGTTATTTTTTTAAAGCCTATTAAATATTAAAATTGATAGCTTTTAATTATACAGTAATGTTGAATGCCTATATATAATGGCTAAAATTGAGGGGAAAAAACCCATTTAATAGACATCAGTATAACTACTGGTATGAGTGATACTGGCCTTCAAGATATACTGTCTTTATGTTATTTCTACATTATTTTGGCGATTCAATGTGAAAGTATAACAATATAAAAAATGATTAAAAATGTTAATGTTAGTTGCAATTAATCGCGATTAATTACAGAAAAATGTGTGATAATTGACTGACAGCACACTAGAAGATGTGAGAAATGAAGGACTGATTCACATCTAAGTTTCAAGAACTAGAAGTTATCAAGTTAAATTTGAACGGCTCAGCAATATTGTTTTCTCAACTCAACTGGGACAGGTGTTCAGTTTCTGACGCTGATTCAATGATGCGGTAACGGAGTGTGACGAGCTCTAGCAATGTGCAGAACATCTTCAGCATGAACAACTGTCTGTCTTGTCCTTGTTTCCTCTCCTGTTCCTCGGCAGATCTCACAACAGACATTCCCAGCTCTCTGACCAGAACAGGATCCTCCATGAACCCATCTGAGAACAACTGAAATAATACAGAACACTGACTGTATCAGGCACATCTTAAAGGACGAATGAACAAATGAACATTTAACAGAAAATTGGATAAATAATGCAGAAAAAACTTATTTATTTTTTTGTTGTTGTTAGTTAATAAGTTGTCACTTGCTGAACTGAAAATGCAACATTAATATTGCATAGTACTGCTTGTCATTGCATACTTTTAAAGGGGTCAAGAACTGCATTTAAAATAAATAAATAAATAAAAATGTCCATTGCTATGATTTGGTAACAGTTTTGCATATAAATTTCAATGTCTCTGCCTTTGCATGTGTGTAATTGTTTTGAAAACTAGATTTCTCAATTCATGACCCTTTTAAATAAAACACACATTTTTATTTAAACGCATACATTTAAATAGTAAATAGTGAGCAATATTATGCACTGCTCAAAAAAATAAAGGGAACACTTAAACAACACAATATAACTCCAAATCAATCCCATTTCTGTGAAATCAAACTGTCCACTTAGGAAGCAACACTGATTGACAATCAATTTCACATGCTGGTGTGCAAATGGAATAGACAACAGATGGAAATTATAGGCAATTAGCAAGACACCCCCAATAAAGGAGTGGTTCTACAGGTGGTGACCACAGACCAATTCTCAGTTCCTATGCTTCCTGGCTGATATTTTGGTCACTTTTGAATGTTGGCGGCGCTTTCACTCTAGTGGTAGCATGAGACGGAGTCTACAACCCACACAAGTGGCTCAGGTAGTGCAGCTCATCCAGGATGGCACATCAATGCGAGCTTTGGCAAGAATGTTTGCTGTGTCTGTCAGTGTAGTGTCCAGAGCATGGAGGCGCTACTAGGAGGAGGGCAACAACCCAACAGCCGGACCGCTACCTCCGCCTTTGTGCAAGGAGGAGCAGGAGGAGCACTGCCAGAGCCCTGCAAATTGACCTCCAGCAGGCCACAAATGTGCATGTGTCTGCTAAAACGGTCAGAAACAGACTCTATGAGGATGGTATGACGGCCTGACGCCTGCAGGTGGGGGTTGTGCTTACAGCCCAACACCATGCAGGACGTTTGGCATTTGCCAGAGAACACCAAGATTGGCAAATTCGCCACTGGCACCCTGTGCTCTTCACAGATGAAAGCAGGTTCACACTGAGCACATGTGACAGACGTGACAGACGCCGTGGAGAACGTTCTGCTGCCTGCAGCATCCTCCAGCATGACCGGTTTTGCGGTGGGTCAGTAATGGTGTGGGGTGGCATTTCTTTGGCAAGGCTGCACAGCCCTCCATGTGCTCGCCAGAGGTAGCCTGACTGCCATTAGGTACTGAGATGAGATCCTCAGACCCCTTGTGAGACCATATGCTGGTGCGGTTGGCCCTGGGTTCCTCCTAATGCAAGACAATGCTAGACGTCATGTGGCTGGAGTGTGTCAGCAGTTCCTGCAAGAGGAAGGCATTGATGTTCCCCACACCTGAATCCAATTGTGCACATCTGGGACATCATGTCTCGCTCCATCCACCAACACCACGTTGCACCACAGACTGTCCAGGAGTTGGAGGATGCTTTAGTCCAGGTCTGGGAGGAGATCCCTCAGGAGACCATCCGCCGCCTCATCAGGAGCATGCCCAGGCATTGTAGGGAGGTCATACAGGCACGTGGAGGCCACACACACAACTGAGCCTCATTTTGACTTGTTTTAAGGACATTAGATCAAAGTTGGATCAGCCTGTAGTGTGGTTTTCCACTTTAATTTTGAGTGTGACTCCAAATCCAGACCTCCATGGGTTGATAAATTTGTTTTCCATTGATAATTTTTGTGTGATTTTGTTGTCAGCACTTTCAACTATGTAAAGAAAAAAAGTATTTAATAAGATTATTTCATTCATTCAGATCTAGGATGTGTAATTTTAGTGTTCCCTTTATTTTTTTGAGCAGTGTCGTATTGCAGTCAGAACATAAGCTGTGTCTGGCTGATGCTGTGCTGAAATGTCTGTCGTTAACACATTAAGTATTAATAAAGTGCTTCTATTTCTTTTCCTTTCCTCCCTCCCCCTAAACATCAAGTTTGACAGTGGCATCTCAGCTCATTTGGAGCAAAAAAAGACACATACGTCTCTCTGGATCTGAGAACTGTAGGTGGTCCCAGGGGCTGTAAGCATGTGCCAATGACAAAGGGCTGTTTTCAAGAGCCATTGCTCAAGTTTGACTCTCTGAGATGGTGTTTTCGCTCTGTGCAGCTCAAATAGTTCAGTACAGGCCCGTTCAAGACCCTCGTACAGCCGAGATGCCAAACACAATGAGGGGTGTATCTCCAAAAAATACACACTCTTCAAAGAAGGCCTGCAACAAAGGCAAAGAGACACCCTAAAACAAGTGTATTTTTACACATATAATAGATATATATCCATATAATATACAGAAACGATATAATTAAGATCACTTTCAGAATGATTTTTTCCAGCTGTTGAATGATAAAACACTGACAACCAATCAGAATCTATTCTAACGTAAGGGCTCCCACATTTAAAATGGCAAACGACCTTGCGGAGAACTTAATCGAGGTCCAGAAAAAGCCACCCATGTTTGACAAGTCAAACCCCCTTTTTAAATATTCTTTAAAGAAAATGGATATATGGAAAACAAGCAGTCATACCCTTGGAGTACGTTAAATGGTGAGAAGTATTAACGATGAGATTATTATGCCAGGTTAGCAAACACTGTAACATAAAATTAGCTCAGGTATCCAGAGCTAGATGACGACAATGTCTTGCTTCCTTGAAATTGCAGTTAAAAAGACTAGCCGTTGTTTTTATTCCACTATATTGATTTTGTCAGCTAAATTCACTGTTATGGTAGTTCGCTTACACTAGCTATTCACTCGAAACATAGCATGCTGAGGACATCTGCTGGTTAAAGCCATGTAAATGCAGCAAGAACTGCAAAAACATGTCGTACACTTTGAAAACGCAGCATGTGAGCGCGAATAAACAGATCGTTATCATTCGTTGACGTGGACGCAAATATAGTTATCGTTATAGTTATCGCTTTTGGTGTGAACTTTATACATTTGGCAGACATTTTTATGCACTTGACTTACATTGCATTCAATGTATAAATTTTTTTTTTAAAATCAAAGGATTCTGAATCAAACACATGACTTTGGCATTGCTAGCACCATGCTCAATTATTTAAACTACAGGAATGACAGGAATCGTGCTCAATAAGACTAGAAACAAGTATACAAATAAACACGTATAACAAACTACTGATTTTGTTTTTGGGCTTTTTTTAATCACTTTTCATGCTTAGATGTTCAAAAGAAAATCGGTTGGTTGGCTGGACCAGTGTGCTGTGATTGGTCAACCGCTTCCAGCGTGTTTCAGAAATGTCACGGCCCTTAACATAACTGAGAATTTCAACACACTACTAACTCAACTCAACCAGGCATCACCTCTATATTTTGCGTATGCCTTTGGTGGGAATTGTTTAAACGAGGAATATTGTGACGTATGCTCCTGGATGAAAACTCAGATAGAGATCAGAAACATTGCATAATCAAAAGAGAATAAACTTTGTGCTTTCTAACTTTGCAGACCTTTTTCAAGTTCAAACAGCAATATTACACACTAAAGAAAGCTGAAAACGTAAAAAAAAAGTGAACAATCTTTAATAAAGTAAACAATGTAATCATTTGAGTTATGCTGAATTTACGACTGATTATTTTGATCTTTACCTGCTTCCACCGACTGATACCAAATGTTTAGGGATGTAGTTTGGTGGCAGGCCGTATTCGCTAGAACAACCATTCTGTCCCTCCCTCCATATTCTCTCCAGATACTGCCGCTGCTCATCAATCTAACGTTCAGAAAACATCAGAGCATAAAATAATCTGACAGCTTAGGTGGGCTAAATATGATTAAACAGCCAATGCTTGGTTACCTGATTGTTCAGCACTAGTTTAATGAGCTGTTGGTGGCTGTGGAGGCAGACGATGGTGTCCCTGTAAGCTTGAACAAAATATCCAGCAGTAAAATCGATCTGTGGCCTTCTGTGCATGACGTCTGTGATTACCTGAGCCAATCTGAACTGTTCCTCTGGATCTGTGACATGCTGATACGCCTCCAAATAGCAATTCAAGAGCTGTGAATACAAGACTTCTGTTCAAAAGTTTGGGGGACATAAGTGATTTAAAAAAAAAAAGAAATATATAATCTTATTTTTAGCAATTGTGAAAGTGACAATAAATACATTTATATTCTATTTAAAATAAATGTTGTTCTTTTAAACTTTCTGTTCATCAGAAATCTTGGAAAACATGAAGCATCACAACTGTTTTCAACATTGATAATAGTATGAAATGTTTCTTGAGCAGCAAATCAGCATATTAGAATGATTTCTGAAGGATCATGTGACCCTGAAGACTGGAGTAATGGTGCTGAAAATACAGCTTTGATCACAGGAATAAAGAACATTTTAAAATATATTACAAAAGAAAAGAGTTATTTAAGATAATAATATTTTGATCAAATAAATGCAGCCTTGATGAGCTTCTTTCAAAAACAGTAAATATTCCCAAACATTTGAACGGTAGCATATAGTAGCATTACAATTACACTGACTTTCTGTCAAGCATCACATACCTGTATTTTGTGCTCCAGAAATTCTGCTTCACATGTCCATATGTCTAAAAGTACAGCCAACCGATCCACATCTATTCCAGCCAAAGAGTGAAGTTCTCCTGCAGATCCATCAGATGCATCTGACAGGATAACATGAAATGACAATTGTGAAACACAGAATGCAAACTAAAGGTGTATTCATACTTCTTAGTCATGGCAGCTCTGTGTCATCATACTAGAATATGAGGCGCCTCATCCTGTATAGTTTAAGTTACTTTACTTTTAACGTTTGCAATATAAGTGAACACATCAGTCATAAACACAGCTTTAAACAAGTTACCTCATAGCAAATCTCAACTGCCGGATTTTTTATTTCCTTGCAAAATGTAACTATATTATCACCTGGCTCTTTATTTAAAGATGGATATATTAGTATGCTCATATTATCTGCTTACATACTGTACAGTACACTCACATAAATCGATATATAGTATATAGCAAATCTTAAATGCTTGAATTATTGCAAAATCTAAACTATATTAATACTCATCTCTAATCGGCTAAATGCAACTCTGAATATATTAAGATATTCTAAATGTCAACATCATGATTTTTTGTAACGCTAGTTTGAAACAGTGTGTATTGTAAAAATAAACTTGACTTGAATTGTATATGTTATTGTAAAATGAGCATACTTACAGGGTTAGTTCACCCCAAATTGAAAATTATGTCATTAATTACTCACCTTTATGTTGTTCTACACCCGTAAGATCGTTCATCTTCGGAACACAAATTAAGACATTTTTGATGAAATCCGAGAGTCTTCTGACTCCTCAATAGACAGCAATGTAACCACCACTGTCAAGGTCCAGAAAGGTACTAAAGACATTAAAATAGTAATAATACCTTAATGTTATGAAGCGATGAGAATACTTTTTGTGCGCAAAAACTAAGCAAAAATAACAACTTTTATTCAACAATCTCTTCTTTTCCCTGTCATTCTCCTACACTGTTGACGCAGTAAGCACAGTTCAGCGCTTCCATTTGGCCAATACTCAGCCGGCATTTGTACGCAGCGCTGCACTGTGCTTACTGTGTCAACTGCGTAGGAGAATAACAGGTCAGAGAAGAGATTGTTCAACAAAGTTGCTGTTTTTGTGCAAAAAAAGTATTCTCATAGCTTCATAAAATTAAGGTTAAACCACTGTAGTCAACGCTGACAATTTTAACGATGTCTTTAGTACCTTTCTGGACCTTGACAGTGGTGATTAAATTGCTGTCTATGGACGAGTCATATACCTCTCGGATTTCATCAAAAATCTTAATTTGTGTTCAGAAGATGAACAAAGGTCTTACAGGTGTAGAACGACATGAGGGTGAGTAAGTAATGACAGAATTTTCATTTTTGGGTGAACTAACCCACTAATTACAAACAAGAGCATGTGCCCTGACCTCTGCTCCTCTGTATGAAATGAGATGCAGTGAGCAGCAGATGTTGCTCTAACTCTTGCAGGTCCACCAGGGCCACATCATAGATGATGTAGAGACCCCGCTGGTCCTGCGTGTGGATGCAGCTCCCATCTGTGCTGTAGTAATCATGGAGGTTTTCCACCTCAGGAAACTCCATAAACTCAGCAAAGTGAACCTAAAACAGATTAGAGATTTACCCTCTCCACTTTTCACATTGCATTGGTTTTTCCATAAAACTCTGGGTGAATCTGCAAGTGGAGAACCTTATGGTCAACAGGATTGTTGTAGATGAAATGATTTGATCCAAGAGCTCCAGTAGAGCCATCGTGTCTTTTAGCAGCACTCATCCAGCACATCTCCTCCATACTTTTCACTAGATCTCCTCCAACCAACTCCAGACCCGCGGCATCCATCGCCAGAGTCCTCTCAACTGACCGCAGGTAGTTCAGCATGCTCAAACAAGTACGCTACACAAATAGATAGCAGGAGAAATAACCCATGCAAGACAGCACTATGATCGTAGTACCCTGGTATTTATATGGCACATTTACAGAAAAAGATTCAAAATGTTGCTTCAGAAAAAAACGTCTAACCTCTTGAAAAGTTAACCTGTCTGTCTGTCTTTCTATGTATCTAACTTACCAATCCAAACTATTGAATAGCATAGTAATAATATAGTATAATAATAATAATAATAATAATAATAAATCATAGTTTATATACCTAAAGTATATCCTAAATTATATTTTTCCTTTCTCAGGAAGTCTTTGTTTGTATGTTTTATCTGTAATAATAATAATAATAATAATAATAATAATAAAATTATATATTACAAAAAAGAAGAAAAACATAGTATTTTTGTCCTTTTGTAGGAAAGACCAAAACCTCAAACTTTTCACATCTTTGACTGTGTTTTACCTTGAGTTCTCTGATCCTGAGGTGTCTCAGGTAGATTAAAGACTCATAAGCTCCTCTGACTGTAACAGGCTCCTTGTCACCTTCTTCAGCATCTTCATGCTTCTCAAGCAGAAAAGCACTGCTGCTTTGACTAGAACAGTTTAGGAGACGAAGAGCTGTTAAAAGAAACCCTAACACACAATACAGATCCATTTCAGCATTTGGAAAATTACCCTTTGTTCTTTTTCTCAAAGAGCTTCTGATCTGCATATTTAGGTAAATGAGAAGTCTGTCCATTGGTCACCTGGAGAAGAAAAAAAATAGACTGTTTTAAAATTAATAGGAAAGATATCTTTGTATTCTTCTGTATGGAAGCTTGTTTTCTTCCACAGAAAAATAAAAACGGTAATTACGAGTTTTTATTTCACTGAACTTCATTTTATTTCTGAATTTACTTCTCACAATTCCGAGTTTGTAATCTCACAATTCTTGCTTTTTCGTGCAACTTTGTTATTTCTTGCAATTCTGAGTATATATCTCACACTACTGCCTTTTTTATCGCAACTCTGACTTTGTTTCTCGAAATTCCAAGTTAATATCTCAAAATTCTGACTTTTTTCTCGCAATTGACCATTTGCAAAATCCGCCCCCTGTTGCTATGTCCGACAACCCATGCGCTCTCACACCACACCTCATGTTCTCACGCAGTGAAAAAACATCGCGGAGCAAAGAGGACATTGACAACGTATGAAACAGTTTCATACTTAAAACATAATTTAAAAAAAAAAAAGTTTAAACAATAAATACCAGATAGTGGCTCCTTAATGTGTCGTGACAGATCGCTGTAGCTCCTTCAAGCGGCTCATGAACCGATCATCTCTTTATACTAGTTCATTTATGGCATTAAATAAACATGAATGGACATCAGAAGGAAAGTTGTTTCAAGCACGGAAAGCAAAGATCACCAACGTTAATCTACTAACTCCCCTGACTGCTTTGTCGGACAAAATGGCGGATTCAGGGTTATGATTGGTCAGATCGCCTGTCAATCAAACAGTTTGCGAAGGGTCAATTCTGACTTTATTTCTCACAATTCAGAGTTTACATATAAATTCGGAATTGCAAGAGATAAATTCAGAATTGTGAGATATATATTCGCAACTGTGAGGAAAAAAGTTAAAGTCGCAATTACCTTTTTTATTTTGTGGTGGAAACAAGCTTCCCTACATGTGTCAACAATGTGCATAGAAGAACTTCTCACAACAAGACCAGGAACGTGAATTTAAAAAGAAATGATTTCATGTTGACTTGGAGAATATAATTTACTATTCACACAGATGTTCACCTGAGGCATGTTTGTTGTGTTATAAATGCTTCTCCATATATCAGAAGTAGTTTCTTTGAGAGTTGCTGTGCTGATAGATGGAGGTTTTTCTGGTTGACCAACAGATGCAGTGTATTGCTTCAAAGCTTCAGTCACTTTATAAAGATCTGACTCCTTTAGAAGAAAGTGCAAAACAAGATCAGTATAGTAATGTTGGAATATAGTGCATCCGGAAAGTATTCACAGCGCTTCACTTTTTCCATATTTTGTTATGTTACAGCCTTCCAAAAGGGATTAAATTCATTATTTTCCTCAAAATTCTACAAACAATACCCCATAATGACAACGTGAAAGAAGTCTGTTTGAAATCTGTGTAAATTTATTAAAAATAAAACACGCAAAAAAATCACATGTAAATAAGTATTCAGTACTCAAAACTTTGTTGAAGCACCTTTGGCACCAATTACAGCCTCAAGTCTTTTTGAGTATGGTGCTGCAAGCTTGGCACACCTATTTTTGGCCAGTTTCTCCCGTTCTTCTTTGCAGGACCTCTCAAGCCCCATCAGGATGGATGTGGAGCGTCGGTGCACAGCCATTTTCAGACCTCTCCAGAAATGTTTAATCGGGTTCAAGTCTTGGCCACTCAAGGACATTCACAGAGTTGTCCTGTAGCCACTCCTTTATTATTTTGGCTATGTGCTTAGGGTCGTTGTTCTGTTGGAACGACTGTTGGAACTTTCGCCCCAGTCTGAGGTCTCTGGAGCAGGTTTTCATCAAGGATGTCTCTGTACATTGGTCCTGACTAGTCTCCCAGTTCCTGCTGCTGAAAAACACCCCCACAGCATGATGCTGCCACCACCATGCTTCACTGTAGGGATAGTATTGTCCAGATGATGAGTAGTGCCTGGTTTCCACCAGACATGAAACTTGCTATTCAGGCCAAATAATTCAATCTTTGTTTCATCAGACCAGAGAATTTTATTTCCTGTGGTCCGAGAGTCCTTCAGGTGCCTTTTTGGCAAACTCCAGGTGGGCTGTCATGTGCCTTTTACTGAGGAGTGGCTTCCGTCTGGCCACTCTTCCATACAGGCCTGATTGGTGGAGTGCCACAGAGATGGTTGTTCTTCTGGAAGGTTCTCCTCTCTCCGCAGAGAAATGCTGGAGCTCTGTCAGAGTGACCATTGGATTCTTGATCGTCTCCCTGACTAAGGCCCTTCTCCCCAATCGCTCAGTTTGGTCGGGCGGCCCTTTCTAGGATGATGGAGGCCACTGTGCTCATTGGGACCTTCAATGCTGCAGAATTTTTTCTGTACCCTTCCCCAGATCTGTGCCTCGATACAATCCTGTCTTGGAGATCTACAGACAATTCCTTGGAGTTCATGGCTTGGTTTGTGCTCTCACATGCACTGTTAACTGTAGGACCTTATATAGACAGGTGTGTGCCTTTCCAAATCATGCCCAATCAACTGAATTTACCACAGGTGGACTCCAGTCAAGTTGTAGAAACATCTCAAGGATGATCAGCAGAAACAGGATGCATCTGAGCTCAATTTTGAGGGTCATGGCAAAGGCTGTGAATAATTATTTGCATGTGATTTTTTTGTGTTTTATTTTTAATAAATTTGCGAAGATTTCAAAAAGTAAAACCTAAACCACTGTGAACACTTTCCGGAAGCACTGTAGTAGTGTAACATAGTAGTTAATGAATTAGCTAATATTAACTAACAATGAGCAATGCATTTGTTGCAGTATTTATTCATCTTTGTAAATGTTAGTAGTTAGTTAACTAATGTTAAGAAATGGAAACTTATTTTAAAGTGCTGCCGTCATAATGTACTCTGACAAACTGCTACTTCGTTGAATTAATACTGGCAACCAAAGCAAACCTATACAAAATAGTTTAAATAGACAAATAGTTTAGTATATATGAATTAATTAATATATGAGAGGCAAATTCAACCGTTCACCTCCAGGAACTTGCTGTGCATCTGGAGAAGTTCATCCATTGATCTGAGCTCCTTGAGTTTGGCTATTTGTTTTTGTAGCCAAGGATCTCGCTTTGGTTTCATCTGTTTGTTTCCCACAGGAGGCACAATAGAGCGTAGACATCATATTCCATAACAAAGTTCATGAATTATCACATATAAAAATACTGTTGGCTTGTCTCACCTGTACATGAGGAATCCAGTTGGACTCTTTTCTGAGTGCCATGTTTGGACTCTTTCTCCCAAACTTCCTGTCTGTCGCTTCAGTGCTGCCATACTGCAAGAACGTCTTCATCTCCTCCTGATTTTTGAAAACAGTCTGAAACAGGTAACAAACCTACATAAAATATAAAAAAATCACATAATAGAAAGTTACAATTTCATAATGCACAAAAATTCATCATGTTGTAGAAATACTTTTAAGATCTCATTGACACAATTTGATTAGGATTACCAAACTAAAAAGCTCCATTTCATCTCCAGCTGTCTTGATGGATCCGATATCATATTGGATGTTGTAATGTAACAGGAGGAAGTCCAGTTGCGCTTTGCAATCGTCTATATTGGTCGAGTGCAAGGGGAGCTCTGACATTGATACAAACACCCCTGATCGGTCGAAAACAGAGTAACTAATCAAAAAATGCATGACATTCAATAATAGTAATAAAAGTAACAGGTTCTTTCTTTGCAGCACAGCAATATGGCAGGAAACAGGTGAGTAGACAGTGCAAAGAAACTTTACGGTGACTGGAGATGGATAAACGAAATGTCTTTTCTTATAGATGTGGGGAATAGTGGATGGCTGGACAAACTGATGGATGAAGCATACACCTCGCCAACAGATGGGGTAATGCACACTGGAAGGACTAGGAGACACAATGGGGATAGAAGCAGGAGAAGGACGCTGGAGAAACTTGCTGGAGAACAGCGCTGGAGATAGACCCAGGAAATAGATTCTGGAGAGAGATAGACGCTGAAGAGAGTTAGACACTGGAGAATAAGGTGAGTAGTCCACTATGCATAAACGAGACTGGACAACAACTGGCGCGAGGTGTGTGCTTTCATGAGGTGCTGTTAACAAGGCTGATGGATAACAGGTGAGGGTGGTGGCTGAAAGTGTGTAGGTGAGCAGAAGGAGGGATGACTGATGGTGACCATGACAGGAATTCACAATATTCCTCATTTAATAATTCCCGCCCAAGAAATTTGCAAAAAAGGGGGAGACCTGATTGAGGTAGTTAATAATGTGTTGAAACTTCAGACTACGGTAAGTGGTGTGACATGTCTGAAAGCTTGAAGGGGTTGACCAATCAACAACACACTGGTCCAGCCGACCAATTAGAGTGCATTGCACTTTTCAGAAGGAGAGGCTTCATAGAGACCAGAACTAAACAGAGCGTTTCTGACAGTCTAGGAATAGAGGTGCTGCAACAATGTCAAATATGAAAAAAGCATGAAAACTGATTGTAGTAGACCCCAAACACAAAATCAAGACATTGAAAAAGGGCATAATATGGCCTCTTTAAACTAAACTTATTAGTCAAAATGTATTTCAACAATAGAACAGTATCAAAAACAGGTTCAGTACCAGCAAAATATGCAGGACATGTCAAATCTACAACGTTGGACATCTGATCCTCATTCCACTCAGTCGAAGGTAGATAATGAAGAACCTACAATCAACACATTATAAAAATGAAAACCAAACTTTTCTTATTATCATAAATAATTGTTAGTTGACAAACTTCATAGACACTGAGAAGGACGTGTCCTCGCAACACTCTAAACAAAATGCTTTGTGTAATTATGTTCATCAAATTACACTGTTGTACAGGAAGTTAATAATTTATAGCATAAACATTCTTACTTTCTTTTTATAACCATCAGCTAGAATAGCACATGCAGTAACTTATGTACTGTAGCTTAGCATGTAAAGTAAACTTAATGAGCAAGTAAGATATTACTTGTTACTGACATTAGCACTGCAATTGCCACTCTTCAGCACAATGGTAACTACAAAAAAAAATGCATAGCAGAAACATAACAGCATGAAACACTAACAGGTCTTTCCCTTTACTAAAAAATAGCACATAAAATAACACTTAATTTCAACATTTACTCTCCTCATCCTATGGAAAGTATGCTAACTAGATCTCCACTGCCCACTTTTTAAAGTTTTCGAGACAATTTTTAAGTTATTTTTAAAAAGCAATTGACACAGAAATTTGAGAAATTTACTGCTTATTAATAGTTAGTAAGGTAGATGTTGTAGTGGTTAAGGTTAGGTATGGGGTAGAATTAAATGATGTAGAACATGGTCATGCTGAATGAGGCATTAGTATGTGCTTTATAACCAGGGTTGGGGAATAACGAAATACAAGTAACTTAGTTACGTATTTAAAATACAAAATTTGAGTAACTGTATTTCATTACAGTTACATTTTAAATGGGTGGTAATCAGATTACAGTTACATCTGAAAAGTGTTTTAGATTACCAAAGTGATTACTTTGAATTTTAATGTCATTTAAACAGCAATTGGTGATTCTCTGACTCTGACAGTCTGAAAAAGATGAGTTAAGTTTCATCAACATTTTAATACTTTTAAGAGGGATCATAAAAATGTAGTTGTTTTTATTTAGTACTGTCCTGAACAAGACAAAATGACTGAATTTATAAAAAAATGTCAACTGTCAACTTAACTGTCCTGTCATGACCTGGACGATCCACGACTGTTTTGTGTTTGTGGTACTTTTTCTCACAATTTGTTTTTTCCCCTCACAATTGTGAGTTTGCATTTCACAATTCTGACTTCTTTTTCTCAGAATTGCGAGATTTAAACTCAAAATTGCAAGTTCTAAAGTCAGAATTGGGAGATATCTCATAATTCTGACTTTCCTCAATATTGCGAGTTTATGTCTAATATTTTTTACTTTTCTCAATATTGTGAGTTTATGTCTAATATTTTTGACTTTTGTCAATATTGTGAGTTTATATCTAATATTTTTGAATTTTCTCAACATTGCAAGTTTATATCTCATATTTTTGACTTTTCTCAATATTGTGAGTTTATATCTCATAATTTTGACTTTTCTCAATATTGCGAGTTTATGTCTAATATTTTTGACTTTTCTCAATATTGCGAGTTTATGTCTAATATTTTTGACTTTTCTCAATAATGTGAGTTTATCATATTTGTGACTTTTCTCAATATTGCGAGTTTAATTCAAATAATTTTGACTTTTCTCAATATTGCGAGTTTATATCTCATAATTTTGACTTTTCTCAATATTGCGAGTTTATATCTCATAATTTTGATTTTTCTCAATATTGTGAGTTTATATCTCATAATTTTGACTTTTCTCAATATTGCGAGTTTATATCTCACAATTTTGACTTTTCTCAATATTGCGAGTTTATTTCTCATAATTCTGACTTCTCAATATTGTGAGTTTATATCTCATAATTCTGACTTTATAACTCCCAATTGCAACTTTATATCACGCAATTCTGAGGATAAAAGTCAGAATTGTGAGATAAAAACTTGCAACTTGCATACACTTTCAAGTTACTAAACTTGAGTAATGTAACGAAATACATTACAAATTACTTTTTAAAGCATGTATTTTGTAATCTGTAGTGAAATACATTTTAAAAGTAACTTACCCAGTCCTGTATATAAGTACTAATAAACGATGAATATTCTAATAATATGCAAGCTAATAAGTAACAAATTAATAGTGAGAATTGGACCCCAAACTAAAATGTTACCCAGTGATCTTAAGTATTCTCACATGCAGAAAGTTGTAGATGCTTTTGACAGAGTGCAAATGGCAAATAAGCCACTGCAGGTAAATGATGACATCTTCCTGTGTGACCGCAGTGACGGGGCTCTCCACACCCGCCAGGACCTTCTCTCTGGACACGGCAAGACGACGGGCCCGGTGCACAGAATCCTCAAATTCATTGTTTAAATGTGTGATCTGTTTCTACACAAAGCAAAGGAGACAGGATGAATAGATTAATTTTGCCATCGAATGCCTTAAAATATTCCAAAATGCATAATTTAGATTACTTTATATTGAGGATATAGTTTCTCCAAGATAGTGGAATGGTGACCGAATCTCCTCCATCTCAGCATCAGCTGGTATTTGCACCGTGCCAGTTTATACGTTTGATCTGTGTAAAACTGTTGAGCCAAATTGATCAGAAAAGTTTTTATAATTGAGTCAAGGCCCCTTTATATCACTTTATAAAAATACAGATTGTTTTGAAGCAGCTTCACAAGTGATAAACAGGAATAAAAGAATCAATGATGATCAAATTCTGCCGCAAAGTAGCTCTAAAAAAGACAAAGAGTGTCAAGTCGGTTCAGTGTTGATTCAGTTCAGTTCATTAACTGTGTAAAGTTCATCAGTTATGAAATGAGCACAATAAAACAGCTTATAACCGACCTGATGCAGCAATAAGGGCAGACCGTCAGGTGTGTATTCTTGTGCCAGACAGATCTCCATCTCTCTTTGAGCCACTTCTGCTTGTGACACAACAGGCTTTGTGGACGAAACCTAAAGTCATAGGTCATTTACAACAACAAGAAGATATGCAGGCGCATGGAGGAGCTAAAAAAGTCATATAAGAACTGAAATAACTGTAAAAACTCACTTGCAGTGCTTTGAGGAGCACCTGCTGCCTCTCCATACAAAAGTAAGACACATCTTTAGGAATATGGACAGAGCTGAAAAAGTTGGTTAGAGTAATATTTTGGTCTATCGTATACACAATTTGAATGGTGAATCAATTTCCTTGACATTTTGAATATGTGAATGTACATTAATGTTAAGCATTACATAATTCAATTCATGTTTGTTAATGACTTAATAGTAAAGGGGTTAAAGGGGTAGTTCACCCCAAAATGAAAACTTTGTCATCATTTACTCCATATCAGACCATCTTATACACGATTTATCGCACGATATGAAAAAACACTGAACGCGATTATCGCTTAAACGCGATTCTTTTCTTTTATGCGCAGCTTCTAAATGAAGTTCGGCTCCAAATGCTAATCTATCTGAAAGCACTGCGTTGAGTCGCTTATAATGTACATTTGAAAAAGCAACGCGCATCACATCTTTCCTGACATGAGAAGCATTTATTAACATCTTGTCCAACAAAAGACAACATTTAATAACGTTTTTACTCCAAACTCTCTTCATAACGACAGTCCTTCTGTGAGATGACGTGGCTTCTTACATAGAATAAGGCAGTCGTGTGTTTATTAGTCATGTTTAATCAGGCAAAGCGTTTCAATCTGCTGTTTATTCAGCAACAGCGATATGAAGTGTTATCTTCTTCTGCTGCAGTGCATATATTTTGAGTTTCTGCGGAAGAGCGCCCTCTGGCTTTCAGATGGAGAAGCATTTACTACTGATCACAGAGTGCATTAAATAATTGCAGCCTTTGCCAAATCGCGTGCGATGTAATCGCGATAAATCGTGCAGCTCCATTCGGTATCACACTATGAAAAAAATATATTCTATGGAAGTAAATGGTGCCCATCAAATGTATTGTTTACTGACTACAGCTGCATGATTAATCGTAAAAAGATCGCGATTCAAGCACCCATGCAATCTTATTTTATTAATGATAATGATTTGTTCATGTCTTTTAAGCCTTTGACAAAATCATTCTGGAACATTCAAATATGTGTTTGTGCTGCCAGAGAGAGCGGTTTTAAACCAAACATTAGTTATTTCTGTGTTAAATATCCAAATTACAGAAATACTGAGATGTAAGTTTTAAGTTAAACACTGATGTCTAATAGCGATCAAAATAGAGCAAACTACCGTTTGAAACGAACTTGGCGCGTAAAATAACGGTTGTATCAATTACATCTTATTCCACTAGGTGGCGACAAGTGACTTAAATTTATTTGTCATTGAATCATTCGTTCAAAAGATTCATTCAAAAACACTGATTCATCCAGTAATGAAACAAGTATTTATTGAGGAGTCAGTGAATTCATTCAAAATCATTTTTAAAATAATTTATTTTAAAATAGAGTCCAGCGATTAAAATTTTATAGAACCTCTAGTAAATTACATTTTATTTTGTTTGGTTGTATATTCAGAATCGTGCGAGAATCGTGCACATGACATGCAAGAAAATTTTTTTTAATTGAGCACGGTTTACTAATTCGTTCCCTCGATTTACTAAAACGTGTGCACGATTTATTAAAATGGAACAAGCGAGGGAATAAATTTGTAAATCGTGCGCACAATTTAGCCTATTATTTAATTTTTTTTTTCTTCATGTCATCTGTCCAGGGGCGGACTTAACCATTAGGCAAAGGTAGCCGTCTGCCTTGGGCCCCCGAAAGCTAAGGGCCCCC
Source organism: Zacco platypus (assembly GCA_038088235.1). Taxonomy (NCBI): domain Eukaryota; kingdom Metazoa; phylum Chordata; class Actinopteri; order Cypriniformes; family Xenocyprididae; genus Zacco; species Zacco platypus. The sequence continues at coordinate 5,205,568 of CM076069.1, forward strand.
TAAAATGCCTTGTTTATATATACAGGACAACCGTCTACGTGTCCGCGTTGAACGCGCTTTTGGCAGAAAATGCAGGGACATGGTTTCAGCGATGCAGAAAACGCGGACAGAATCGCGGAATCCATTCATAAAAGGGGAATTACTGTGTAACGCAGAATGTCAGGAATGAATGGCGCAGGCGCGCGGTTTACTGAATCAAGCGCGACGCTCGCGCTGCTCGTCTGAACAATTCATTCAGAGACACAAAACATAAAGTATTCATGTTTAAATAGTATTTTTGCCGTTTAATATTAACATACACTAGTCCGTATCGCTATTTGATTGCAGTGTACCGACCTGCATTTGATGTATTCATCCAAAATTCAAAAAATCCGTAACATTCCACGTTAAACAGTAAATTCCGATTTTATGAATGGATTCCGCGATTCCGTCCGCGTTTTCTGCATCACGGAAATCGTGAGCATTTACCGTTTCATTTGTGAGAAACACACACACAGAAAAAAAAGATCTTCAAGGAAACCACTCAAATTAAAGTTTGTTTATACTTTTTAACAGTAGTGTATGTCTAATTTTAACAGTAAACCTCTGTTTAGCGAATGTATAAAAATTAAAGTTTTTTTTAAAGTATTATTTACATTGGAATAGAAAATAAATGTTTTATGCCTTCATGTGATTACCAGTAAAATTAAAATACATAAAGAAATAATATACATTTCCATACAGGCACACTTAATTTTTGGTTGAAATAATTCTTAAGCATGTAAATGTACAATTTCCTTCAGTTTAATTTAAATCTGTAATTAAAATAAATTATATATATATATATATTTTAAAGAATTAGACAGCCTGGCGCTGTGTAAACAACTGTGCAGTGAAAATTACCCCAAAGTACCAGCTAGTGTCCAAACTACTCTAATACTGTTATAACCCGTTTACATGTGAACATCTACATTGTGAAGAAAGTATGGAAGCCTGTTTCCGCCACTGAAAAAAAAAGATTATTGCGACTTTTTAACTTAGAATTTTTACTTTTTTTCACAGAATTGTGAGATATAAAGTCAGAATTCTGAGAAAAAAAAAAGTCAGAATTCTAAGATAAGTCGCAATAATCTTTTTTTCAGTGGTGGAAACAGGCTTCCATAAGAAAACCATTATAACATGAACACGAAAAATCTAAAAACAAACAAACAAACAAAAAACAACTATGGGACACCGCCATGCAGCAGCAAGCATCACAACAATGAAAGAAACCTCAAGTTTAAATGTGTGCAATCAGGGGCTCATTCCTGTGTTTTGCCTGGGGCCCCCAAATCACTAAATCCGCCCCTGCATCTGTCATGTCCGGGGCTCCATAGAATATGGATCTCCATTTGAAACCAAAAAATCCAGTTTATCCAGAATCGAGTTCTATTATCTACATCCTTAAAAATATCTACTTTTTGTCCAACAGAAGTAAGAAATTCATACAGGTTTGGAACCACTTGAGAATGAGTAAATGATGACAGAATTTTCATTTTTGGGTGAACTATCCCTTTAAGAACCCTATATCAGCGGTCTTACCTGTATGGTTTTGCGGATATTTTATGTAAAATCTCATTGTTTTCGATCTCAGTCCTCAGATCCTGAATCTGAACGGACAGTTCTTCTTGCAGCTGCTCGACCTTCACCGACGAGCCGAATCTGTATGTCTGTGACATCTTCAATTCACAGTCTCAGTTTTTGCTCAGAAATTCATGCAGTCGGTCTGTCCTTGAAGCTGTAGCTGACTATATTACTTGCATGTAGATAAGTCAACGCGTTAAATAGACAGAAAATAGCTTTAAAAATGGGAATAAAAAGAACTTATCTCTACGGTCCAAACTTTTGCTTCAGTGTATCAGTGTTTGTGTCAGTAGTTGCAGTTGCTATAGAGACGCAAGACGCGCGCTTCAAATGAATGGCGGTAAATCACAGCTTCAAATATGAACTCAAGCGTGGAAACTAATTTGACGACCTTTATCCCTCCAAAACATAAAAATAAATTAAAAAAATATTGGCATTGTAATATTATTTTTTTATTTATTTTGCAAATTTAAACACGTTCAGTATCTTTTAGTACAAAATAATATACTTGTATGAATATAGTATTGTCACATATGTACAGTAAATAACACTGAAGATAAATGAAAGTATTTGAAATAACACTGAAGATAAATGAAGGTAATTTATGAGTCTACATTAATATTCGGATGTTAACCTGCAGAGGGCAGTCGAGCGACTCAATTTTATTGTGCTGACACAAGCAGAGGACAAACCTGTCAGTTCTACCTGAAGTTATGAACATTATCTTTTTTTATTATTATTTTTTACTTAATTTCACATGAAAGACTCCTTATACTGATCTTGTAAATTGCGAGACCCCAAATAGCTTCTCATTGACCGAGGTCTTTGTGTGCAATGGAAATATATATATACACATATATAAAAAATTTTTTTTGTAAGAATATGTGGAAGAATGTCATTTTCAACCTATACAGCGATTATCGATTCTCAATGTATAATTTAATAAATCAGATCCACCTTCTCTGGATTTAAATAGCTCAACATTCCAAGTTGACTTGGATACAGAAGCACCGATTGGTTCGTGGCAAAAGCAGACGTTAGCCAATGAGAGATCATCACCAAGGTGCTGTCCCACCAATGAGTGCACAAGGACACGGGCCACATTTTACAGCTATTGTCACTGGGGGGTTGTTTTCCTCCCTGCAGAGAGCAGTAAAACATTATGAATGATTTTCTAAACACAATCAATCCCACTGATTGTACAGCGGGTATGAATGAGCGTGATTGCTACATGTGCATGAATATGCACTAATATTGAAAAAATATCAAACAACAGGAGCTTCATCTAAGAGAGCATTTCATACACTTTCAAAAGACACGTCTCCTTGGTAACCATATACAATCTGGATGCTCTTCATAGAGGGAAAAGCTAGAAAAAGAAAAAAGACTGGCAAAGGGTTGAACCTTCTTGTTAAGGCTGAAATGAAACTGTCCAGACACCAACAACCTCTGTGTCATCACAGACCTGGTCACTTTGGAAGTGTTTAGAAGCCTTTTGACAAAACCAAGAACCTTTGGGGGGAAATTAAGTTATTTATTATCCGAAAGCGAGTAAATCAAACACCTCAGTCGCATCACTGTCAGGAACAGCGTTGGAAACATCGTGCTCGGAGGTTATTTTTAAAGTGTCAAAACTGAGGCATAACAGGAAGAAAATGGGGTGATAAATCATGTGTACATGATATTTGAGCAAATATGAGCTTCTGCCTTTATAAACATGTTTAAAAAGGTTCTTTTGAAGCCAAATAACCTAGAGCGTACACTGACCGAGCAAAAATGAAAAGAAAAAAAACCATTTGCATTTAAATAAGCGAATGCTTAAGAGTCTATGACTGGATCATTATTGCACTGTTTATGTTTCTAGCATTATAGGTTTGGCGACAGTTTTTCTAATGCTAACTGATGGACAGGGCTGGGTAGGTTACTTTTAAAATGCATTTCACTACAGATTACAAAATATATGCTTTAAAAAGTCATTTGTAGGAAATACGTAAAACGTATTTCGTTAAATTACTCAAGTTTAGTAACTTAATCTAAATACTTTAGAATACTAATAAGTGAGATCAAACAAAAAAAGTAATTCTAAGTTTTTATCTCACAATTCTGACTTTTTCCCTCAGAATTGCGTGATATAAAGTCAGAATTATGAGATATAAACGGGCAATATTGAGAAAAGTCAGAATTGAGAGATATAAATTGATATTGAGAAGTCATAATTATTAGATATAAACTCACAATATTGAGAAATGTCACAATTATAAGAAATAAACTCGCAATATTGAGAAGTCAGAATTATGATATAAACTCACATACTAAATTCATAATTGCAAGAAAAAAAGTCAGTATTGCAAGTTCATATCTCCCAATTCTGACTTTATAACTTGCAATTGTGAGATTATATCTCGCAATTCTGAGAAAGAGAAGTCAGAATTGTGAAATGCAAACTCACAATTGTGAGGGGAAAAAACAAAGTGTGAGAAAAGACCTAACAACTATCACAAAACATGAAAACAGTCGTGGATCAACCTGGTCATGACAGGACAGTTAAGTTGACAGTTGGGAATTTTTTTATATATAAATTCAGTCATTTTGTCTTGTTCAGAACAGCACTAAAAAAAATAACATTTTTATGATCCCTCTTAAAAGTATGAAAATGTTGATGAAACTTAACTCCGCTTTTTCAGACGTACTTTTCAGATGTAACTGTAATCTGATTACCACCCATGTAAATTGTAACTGTAATGAAATAGTTACTCAAATTTTGTATTTTAAATACTTAACTAAGTTACTTGTATTTCATTACTCCCCAACCCTGCTGATGGAGTGTTTTATCTTTTAATTTCACCATGTTGGAGGAAACATCATGGCCATATTCCAGGATGATGAAGCCAAGATTCCTCAGGCTCAAACTGTGAGAATGCTTGGGAATTTCCATTAAGAGGAGCATCAATTTTGGTCAGGATCTTGTATTCATAATGCAAGAGGTGAGCACTCTGTAAAGTCTACCCCAGCACATCCCAAAGACTTTTAATGAATTTAAGGCTTGGACGCAGAGGTGCCAATTCATGTGTGAAAATGATTCTTCATGCTCCCTCCCCACAATTCTTTCACAATTTGAGCCTGACAAATCTTGGCTGTGTCATCCCGTTATATGGCCATGATGCGTCTTCCTACATGGTTGTTTAAGGAAGTAAAAGCTGCACACTCCAACAATTAGGATTAGAATAACTTCTGCCAAACATAACATGCTATAAACCTAATCACTGCAATAATGATCCAATTATACACTTAATTCGTCTATTTAAAATCCAAACGGCGACTTTTTTCTTTTAAAAAAAATGTTTTTTGCAAATAATAGTTCAAAAGCATTAAATCAGTTGCTTACTCTATGCCATATTAAAATAAAGACTGGAGAAATACATTGTGTTATACAAGCTTTATTTACATGCACCTTGCCTTGCACTACCTTGTTTACATTATCCAAAAAGGAAATACACAGGTAAAGTCAAGCAAACATTGCGTGGATGCTAACTAATGGCCAGCTGTGGTGTGAGGTGCTACACACGCAGATTTCATCTTCACAATTCATGTTAAATCCTTCTTAAAAACTAAAATTCAAAATGAAAATTGTAGTAGCTCTTTCGTGAAGAATGATGATCCAACCCAAAGAAAATAAAAACCCATAATTAAAAGCATTTCAATTTTGAGGGTGCCATTTATGAAGCTGAAATGAATTACACAATGTGAAACTAAGAAAAACAAAGGTGAAACCAAGTAAACAAAAGGTGAAACTAACAAAAGGTGAAACTAATTTGAACAAAGATGAACACATGACAATCAACTTTTTATAGTCATCATAAATTCTGTGACCCCAGCTGATTATAAAAAGCAGTGCTTATGAAAATTGTGTGAAACTGACCTTAACAAAAGGTACATTCGACTGTGATGTTAAAACAACATTAGGTTACAACTATTGAAACGCCTGCAAGTTGTCCCTGAATGGCACTATTTTATCAGACTGAATAGTTGCATTATTTTTCATCAGCCTCATTTGGTTGTCTGGCATATGCAAGATCAACAGTGAAATACAGTACAGCATAGGTGCCTTCTTACATAGCTTATCCATACACTACAATGTGGCTGCCTTTCATTTTAAAACTACTAGGATGCTTAAAACACACTGCCATCACACCTGATGCACACCTTCTACTAGCACCAGCCATTGTGTAAAAATGCACACATGAATGCTAAGAAAGTAACATGCCAGCCATATGTACTGACCCAACACAATTTCACTTAGCACCAAATGCTCTTAGCTTAATTTTTTCCTGCTACAAATACACAAACATCTAGTGGTCCTTAATCAGCGTTCCAAAATGTATAATTCGTTAATATAGCTTAATGAATCCAATATTTATGTGTAAACACGCACACACACACATTCAGTGTACAGCACATACACATATGCACTATGGGCCTCATTTATGAAATACAAGTACAACAGAAATCTATGATTAATGCAAAAATTTGTAAACCCATTCTTACGTAAATGGTTGCATGCATGTGTACAGTATATGCACACATAATACAAATGTGTTCAAATTGTTCAACTATTCAGGTTTTACAAATAATTTCTACAGCAATTACTTCATTAATGAGGCCCTGTCGGTGTGTGTGTGTGTGTCTATACACATTCAAAAATACAAATATATCGCTCAATCTACTCTAAAATAGTTGACATAGGAAGTGAAAGCAGTTCAGGGGTGATTGAGATGCTCGTTCAAGAACTCGAAGTAGGATAAATGCACAGGTTGTTAGGAAATCCATGGGAAACACTGACAAACTAGTTTCATACAGCAGAACACTAAATACATAGCTTATATCATCATATCATAGTTCACTTTTCCGTAAAAGGAGTCAAGGATACATTATGATCACTGGTTTCACAAAAACACAATCTCTTCCCCTTTTCAGCTTTTATGAAAATAATCTGAGAAACAGACAGATTTTCCATGGCCATTTTTCTGACAACAGAAACATTCTCAAGTTCGTATTGTAAACAGGCCATTGTTGCAATTGTCCCGTAGAGAACAAGTTTGGCAAGAGGCAAGTGTTTGTTGCAATGTGAGGACTAGAAATCTTTTAAATCTTGATCACAGTTACAATAAATTACAACAAACTAAGGGCATACATACTAGAGTTGACTTGATTTCAATTGGGATAATGCATCACAACCACAAAGGAAACGCAAGGGTTTGCCAAAGTGACAAGACCAAAAGTTAAGAATATTTTAACTTTCACTGCAATGCCAGTCGCAAGTACTAGGGAATTGAAGATTTGCGCTTGGTTGTCAAACTGACCCAACTCTTTCCACACTCTCAAATGAATTTGTAAGAGCTTTTTCTAATGTGCAGGCACCCTTGTACACAGTTGTGGGTTTTAGTGATTTTGTATTCTAGACATACTAAGGGAAGTACTGTTCAAGCCTTCATATATAGACAACCTTTTATTTACGATACTCCACTTACCATATTCTAGCAGCTGAGTTAATTACCTTGTCACTGGCGAATAGATTAACTTGCAAGCACTTCAAGGATAAATTGGTTGAAACACTTTACAACGTCCATTAAACCAGCCTCAATCATGACGATACAAAACGTACAGCCACAAAAATACAACACCGACTGGGTAAATCAATGACGTTAACTCAAACTCATTCCAATGGATGTCAAATAGCTTTTCTACAGCATAATGTACAGTTGCTTTACAGTGGACAGTTTGGCTCAAATGCGGTGTTCTGCCTGTCCCTACATTCCTGGGCCTGGCCGGATCAACCTGGTACCCAGCTTTGGGAGGAGGTTCGTTTGGTTCTGGAGAAGCTCTCTGAAGTCAGATTAGCATTCTGAGAGGAGATAAGATGAGAATCGAAGCTGAACTCCAGGCCATCGGCATCCATCAGATCGTTGCGAGTGACGGTGTCCATGTCGCAATCGAAACTCCCACTTAATGCCTCCAGATCCAAGTCAGATGGGAATCGCTCCTGAGACACCAATTGAACGGAGGAAACGCTGCCGTTGAGACCTGCCAACAACGAATCTGAGGAGTTTAGCTGCATAGATGTGCTTCTGAAGGGAGACTGTTGGAGATGTTGTTTCATCAAGCTTTGGTAGTCAGACTCGCTGCTCGAGATGCAGTTCATCCGCCATCCAGATGGCGACGCCTTCTTGAGCCCTGCTTGTCCTCCAGGCCCAGCCTGGTTGGACATCATGGGATCATTACGCAGCAACAGAGCACTGCGACGGGCATTCTGGGATGAAAGGGAGGCACTGGCTTGTGACATAAGCGGGTCAGATTGGGTAAGAAGTACATCGCTGCGACTGTTGGACTCAGAGCTGATCAAGTCCTGCAGACTCTGCTCGCTAAAGAGGGAACCGCAGGAGAACGTAGCTTGCTTGTTTTCCTGGATCGTTTGCATTGGAGACTGCCTCAGGCCAGTGACGGATGGAGGGCTAAACATGGAGTTAGTGCCATAGCTGCCAGAGGGAATTGCCAGACTGCTCCCAGAGCAGCTGAAGGTAAACACAGGGCTTCCCTGTAGGTTGGCCCCACTCTCATCTTGACCCGGAGACTGGGAAGCCGTCAAGCTGATGTTGTCTAGAAGGTCGTCCATTAGGTTATCAGAGAGGCCGTCGTTGAGGTTCATGGTTCCTGCAAGGTCAGCTAGACGGGGCAGTTCTGTCAGCCCGGTGGACGGAGACATACTACTAGGGCTGGAGTACAGCATGGGCGACAGGGGAGAGTCGTCGTCAGGAACTTCGTCCATCTCGAGATTGGCCAGGATCGGGGAAAGGCGTCCGCTCAGGGTGCTGGCGTTGGAATTAGTGCGAGAGCGGAAATCAGTCCAAGCGTCGAGCTCATCGCTACTGCGGGAGGTTGGGCTGCCAGTCCATTTGGACAGGCTGGAGGAACTCTCTGAGCTTCCGTCCTGAGTAGCCTGAAGAGCTGCCTTTTTCTTCGCGGCACGGCCACGGGCACTCTTGATGAGCTTATTACTGTTGTCCATGGAAACTGCACGTCTCCGCGGTGCTTTACCCCCTTTTCCGCCATCGGGGTTGACGATCCACCATGAACTCTTTCCTGTTCCTTCATTTTGGACCCGGACAAAGCGACTGTGGAGTGAGAGGTTATGTCGTATTGAATTCTGCGAAAACAGAAGAGTAGATGGTGAACAGTGTATCATAAAACATCCTTTAAACATTCATAAGCAGTTTGTTTTAGATCCCTCAGCTGTATTCATTAAGCATCTGGCCATTAAAAAGCAGAATAATGGGCTAATGTTCAAACCATCTTGAAATCAACAGAGCACAATGCTGAGTGAGGAACAATGGCACTTTGACTTGATTGCTTTACCCAGAAATTGAAGAGTCATGTGACCCCTCTGACCAAGAGTCAATTGCTGCGTCCCAATTCGCATACCATCCATCCTAAATAGTATTCGAAATTAGAATTAGTGTGTCCCAAATCGTAGTATGTTAAAATGAGTTTTGCAAAAATACCAGCATGGTCTACTTTTTCCGATTAGAATCCGAAGTGTAGATCCGTGCACACCCTAATGGCCAATATTACCCACAACCCATTGCGCATTGGACGAAGAACTACAAACATGAAAAAAAAAAAAAAGTGTTGAAAAACTACAAACATGGCAGATGTGTGATGTCTCTAACTTGACGAAAAGATATTTATTCAATATTGCCCACATTATATTTCATCTGCAACAGCATTTTGAACTTTTCTAAAGACACATTTGGTCACTAACTTTTAAATGCAGAGACAGAGCGTCCGTTAAAGACGCATTTATAATGAAATAGTATGTCCCAAAGCTTGCCTATTTTTCTGCTACACTCAAAAGTATGTACTTTTTCCTTCACAAAAATAGTACATACTTTTGGGGCATAGCAAAAGTAGGCTTATTGGAATGTAGCACATGTTCTGCTAAAAAAAAAAAAAGTAAAGCTCAACTCAAATTACTTTCAAATAATTTACACAAGTTAATAAGTAAACAAATAAAATCAGTCAGTCAAATCAATCAATCCTGATTTCCATGTCAATGCTGTTTTGTATGTTGAGTCTGCTGAATAAGCAACTGGGCATTTGTGGTTCCCAAGGGGTTTGTATCCAGATATTCTGTACTGAAATGCAATTAAATTCTAATTTGACATTCTCACGTTTAACAAATAACACTAGCGCAAATGAGAATATAGAAAATAGAAAAAGGGCTGTGCCCATTTGAATTTCATACACTGTTCAAATTGGTCTGGGCTCTGTGGTCAAGATCATTCTGCAAGTAAATCAACCCACTCTGCACAGTCCATTCGGCTTTCGAAATAATTGGTCCACGCTGTGCAGTTCAAATGGGTAACTTTGAGTGTTGGGCTTTTGGCATTTCACACATGCAACAGAAAAAAGGCAATTTTGTAGGTACTCAAGTGCAATCACTAACAAAATTTAGTTACATTTTTAATCAAAGTTTAAGAGTACAGTGCAGTGAAGCTGCATTAATGTAGACTGCAGTACAGAAGGTACAGCAATCCATAATGCAGCATCAGGAGATGTGATAAAATTCACAAGTGAGACAGTTCTCCTTTTTTATGTACACTCAAGAAAAATGGTGTGAATTTCCCACTGCTGTGTCTGCTGTGATACATCTTGAAGAAAGCTGGACTCTACTCAACATTGTCCTGTGAACATCACTTTAATGACCTTTGAACTTCACAAAGAGTGAATGGGCAGACCTCATGACACTTCACATCCATTAATGCCTTTGCTTCAAGCCTATTACTGGATTTAAACCAGAACTTTTTCCTATACTAAGAACAACATGCATCCCAAACACATTCGTTAGGTACGCAAGCGGTTCTCCTTTTTTGCTTTGTTAAGCTGGCTAACTGAATTGATTGGATTGAGAATCTAATCTAAGACACATGCACCGGATTGTTTGTTGACAATCATAGCTACATTGATTACAAAACAGATCATTACAAACTAGGCTTACAATGAGACCAGTATCTTCAATGGATAACTGAATCAGTGATCAAACCTATTTGAACGTTAATTTTCTCCATGTTTGCTTTTCCTGCAATTACAATTAGCTATATTTCACCTATATATGATCTAGGTTTACAATATTGTAACGTTTTTGAAAATTCTAGTCCCAGGCTTCAAAAAGAAATGAAGATAAAGTAGTGACATTTTCACTGGCTTTGACTGCAAGGATGGATAAAAAGCATCTCCTAAAATGGCAAATTCAGTTACAGCTCTTCTCAATCATCTTAAGGTCAAGCAACTTGAACAAGGGCACAAGTGTAAAACAGACTGCTCACCCCCATGGGCACTAAATCTGCAAGTTTAGCAATAAGAGGTCATTAAGCTGTGGGCCAACAGTTTGCTGCACCTATATTCACCCAAATGCATCATATAATTCATCACAATTCACCCAAAAAGAAGAAAACAAAATTTAATGACTGAAATTATTAACACTTTTTAATCCTCATTACGGTGTTGTGGGACCAAAAAAAAAAAATCTCATCCTCAAAATCAGAGTAAGTTAAAGGGTTAGTTCACCCAAAAATGAAAATTCAGTCATTAATTACTCACCCACATGTCGTTCTAGACCCGTAAGACCCTCGTTCATCTTCTGAACACAAATTAAGATATTTTTGATGAAATCCGATGGCTCAGTGAGGCCTCTATTGCCAGCAAGGTAATCAATGCCCAGAAAGATACTAAAAACAGTTCATGTGAGTACAGTGGTTCAACTTTAATACTATAAAACGACGAGAATACTTGTGTGGCAAAAAACTAAAAGACTTCAATATGTAGTGATGGCCGATTTCAAAACACTGCTTTGAAGCTTAGCGAATCTTTTGTTTAAAATCAGTGGTTCAAAGCGCCAAAGTCACGTGACTTCAGTAAACGAGGCTTTGTTACGTCAAAAGTGATTCGAAATTTCAATTGATCATGTGATTTTGGCAGTTTGATACACGAACCGAATCACTGATTCGAAACAAAAGATTCGTAAAGCATCAAAGCATTGTTTTGAAATCGGCCATCATTTGGTATTGCTGAAAAGTCATTATTTTGGTTTTTTTGGTGAACAAAAAGTATTCTTCTCTCGTTATAAAATTAAGATTGAACCACAGTACTCACATGAACTGTTTTAAATATGTTTTAGTACCCTTCTGAACATCTGAAAATGTTAACGACCTCGCTGAGCCATCAGATTTCAACAAAAATATCTTAATTTATGTTCCAAAGATGAACGAAGGTCTTACAGGTGAAGAACGACAAGAGGGCGAGTAATTACTGAGAGATTTTTGGGGTAAACTAACCTTTTAAATTCGGTTTAACAAATACCACCATCATGCATACTTACAATTGTTCAGAATTTAAAAAATATTTAACTTTTTCCACATAACAATAAAAAAATTTAGGTTAATATTATACGACGCGGGTTCAGCATTACGGTAACATGCATTTGATGGGGACAAGAGGTGAAAACATTCTTAACAGTTGAGATTTTCCAGCTTATAAAACGTTCATAGTAACCCACTGCATTAAATAGAGTGTCAGAGTATGTGAATTTAACAATGAAAATCATCTTAAAAATTCTGCGGTGCCGCTTTCTATTGAATTAAATCCACACCGGACCATGAAGAATAACTATAATAGATGAAAACAGGGGCTGAAATCATCTGAAAGCCATGATGCAGTACCTTTTGAGCAAAGCACCACTCAGAACAGCACTGGAGCGCTGCCAGTTTACACACAATGCTGTATCTCAGAGTCAAACACCAAAGCTCTTCACACGTTGCTACACACTGACCTACATAGTTTCCAGTCAGCTGATTGCTTCTTATGCTGCACCCAAGAGCCAATAGGAAGTGGAGGTGGGGACGAAGCAGCCAATAGCAACCCTGACACTGATGATATGCCCATGGTTTCTGTTTTTTTCTTATTCAGTGGCAGGCAGATGCAAACACTCTGCAGGATGGCTTTATCTGCACTGAACACGGTTGACTGTTCCTACAATCTGATTGGTAGTAAGAACGGACCCTTTTTTTTTTTTTTTAAATACCAAAATGTTCGTTTTCTCAAATAGAGAGGATTTAAACATTCAGTTTGGCTAACTAACTTATGTTACTATGGACTGCTATCATAATTTTAGTGAAGCTAGTTTTCAAATATAATTGACTCAAAACTGATTAAAAAAAATTATGCATATACAAATTATAAAAATATTAAGCATTTACAATCCACTGGGCATGGCTTCATTTATGAAGGTGCCGAATCATCTTTTTAAATGTAATATTTGCCCAACAGCATTCACCAGCAGGATTGCACAGGGATTTCCTGAGGTTTTTCTCCAATTCAAATCCAGCTATACCAAGAGCATCCATTAGACTTGATTCCATGTTGGATAAATTGTTTTTCCAGGCCAAGCTAATCCCAGGATTCATAGCAAATCCCAGTGCTCATTTAAAAAAAATTACAATTAATTCATGAAATTGTGCCATCATATTGATGACACAATAAATGATTATTGGTAATATTGTAGATACTACACATCAAGCTTCAATACTTTGAAATGAGGCAAGGGCCATTTAAAAAGATCCTCTTTATAAGTGGCACTTTTCTCAATTTATCTGCCGTTACACCCTTTGGCATGACTACAGCAACATGAACTTAATCAGTAAACCACACATGACATGACTAGAAGTCCACATTTCCAGCATCTGTGCCAATTTACCACCCTGCAAAAATAGAAGCCTAAAAATGGTCAAAAAGCACTATATCACAAAAATTATGAACAAATGGATATACATAGATATACATAGAACATAAAGTCAAGGTTAAAATCCAGTCTCTTTGACCTGACGTACCTTCCATCCTGCAGAGCTGTTGCTGTCACCTTTGTCCTTGAAGTATGGCACATTCCGGACCATCCAATCATAAATCTGGGCCAATGTCAGCCTTTTCTCTGGCGTGCTCTCGATGGCTTGAGTGATGAGGTCTGCGTAGGAATAGTTTCCCCAGGCGTTCCTGCGGGCAGAGGATTTTCTGGGCTGCTGAGGAATCAGACCATTGATGCTGGAGTCGCTGCAGGCAGCGGGCAGAGCATGTTGGGAAGAAACAGGAGAGCCATAGGTGTCTTTACCACTGACAGCAGCATTGGTTTCTATGGCAGGAGCAGCAGCACGCTCATTTCCTTCGGTGACACTGACAGGCTTTGATGCGCCTGTAATGTCACTAGATGCACAAGCATCATCAGTGCCATTTTCATCCACCTCTTCCTCGGGAATGATTCCCACCTCTGCTGGTTCTGCTTTTCCACCATTGGACTCCGGTCTGGGCAGAGGCCAGGTGCAAGACCTGGGCCTTTTTTGGGGCTCGAAATCAGGGTCTATGTCGACGTCCACAGCCGAGGGCTTATCTATCTCCTCTGCCATATTTCCTCGACTCCTTCAATAGAATGATATATGGACGGCTTTTCTGAACACAACAACAGCAGTGCCCTCGTGCATGCCATTAATGGATCTCTTCTAGAGTTCGCATTTCAATGCGGGACACTTGAAATGATGCTGCGAGAGGTTTAGAAATATTTACGAATGCGTTCAAGTGCATTATGTACACTTCCAGCATAAAACGGATTCGTGTGTGGATCTCGCTCGATTTGGTTAGTTTTAAGAGTCCGTAGGACAACAAATAAACCAGCGAAAATGCTCCAAAAGCTCGTTTATTGAAGCTTCCGTGGTTCAAAAGCATTGAGGCTGTAACAGAGCGGACTGTCGAATTTGTTACATTGTTGCATGACGTCGCGCTGCGAACATGTTACATTACATCATAACGTGAATGTTACTTCGCTTCAAAGCGCAGCTGCCCTTTTGTAAAATATTTGATTTAAAGCAAACGGAAAGGCTGTGCGAAAGTGTCCTCAAATGATCAAGCCATACCTCCACATCCGTCCCTCTGCAAATCAGCAAGACTGAGTCCTAACAGACACACAGTTTTTCCCAATAAACCTCCATGATCCCTGTTCCATGTCGGAGCAGGACGTTGCGTCCCGCAACCCGGGCGATCCAGCACTGCCAAAGCCCCTAATGCGCTGCTGCTCCGCTGCAAACTAAAGAAAAGAACAGTAACACACAGATCATTCGCCCCCTGGAAACAGTCAGAGGAACTGCTTCTTAAAGGGCCGGAGAGCAGAGCTGAGCTCACAATCCTCTGCCACGCGCGTCATCTGCACGTTACACCGATATGCAATCACAAGAGCTCTTATTTTATACACTCTCTCCAATAAATGGCTTCTCGACAGGCTAAGAGCCGTCCAATAGAATTGAACGACATTTTTCCACTCTCTGAAGAAAATGCGAATCTCAAAAACTGACAAGAAATCTCATATTTTTGAACCAAAAGAAAGAAAAATACTTTGTACGTTTAAAATTAAACCTGTTTTATGGCCATTAAGAGTATAATTCTTTTTGTGACAAATGGAATCTGCTCCAATATGCTTATTTTAATTAAACACACACACACACACACACATTGTATCTTAAAATTAGAATTTTATTAATTGTATTAAGCAAAAGTGTAGAACAGGTGCTTAAAGATCCCAACATGTTGGCGACCCGCTCCATGTCCAATATCAGGCTCGGACTGGAGTCGAGCTATCTCACAGATGTTTTCATGAATTAAAATCATATTTAAATGTGTACTACTACAAGCGCTGTTCCCTTAGAGCTATTTGTTTTGTAAATGAGGGGAAAATTACTTCAAATCTAAAGGCACAATATGTAAGATTTTTGGATTAAAATATCCAAATACCACTGAAGTGTTATATATTTTGTTGACTTGTGTACTTACATTATCCCAAATGTTTCCAAGAATGTTTAAATCAAAAGAAATAAGCAATTTTAACCAGGACACGGACCATCGCCTATCAGTGACATCATACCCGTTAACCTCGATTTCCAGTTTTATTTTGTAGAAACCATGAAAACACCAAAGATGCTTTAATATATTATGTTTTATTAGACAGAGGAGCAACTGTTTGGATTCATTCATCAACAGAAAACTACTATAAAGTTCAAAAGTTTTAAATTTTCTCGATTTACCACGTATACCATGTTTTACCATGCCTAATATCGATCTAGTTTACTGCAGTGTGCAACAAGTGTTTCACAGCAGCCGGCGAGCGAACACAGAGCAGCATTATAATAACTTTCAACACACAAATGTATCTAATATGATAAAACAACGCTGCTTTACCCCACATTCGCTTGACTGGAAGAAGCGGCAACTGCGGCATAATAAAAGTTCAGCTGCTCTCGAGACGTGTGTCATGCTTGCCTCTCATTAGCAATCCCTCCAGTGGCCTCATTCAGCTTTGAGCCACACCATTAATCTTTAACACGTTAACTCATCCATTAATATGATCTCTTCCCGAGTCCCGTCGGATTCCTTTCCACCAGCTGTAGATGTGAAGACACCAGCTACCATGATTCCTGAAATCAAGGCGTCATCAAGCTACGCCTTTCACCTCTAGTGGTGAAAATTACATACTGTGCCTTTAAGAGAGAATCTTTAAAAATAATAGGAATGGAAATAAATCTTGGTGCATTACAGTAATGAGAAGAATTGTTTGCAAGGCATTGTTATGCAGTAGTTTCGTGATCACAAAAGTAATAGCACACTTCAAGCTACACAATCTGAGCTATCTTTCATGCACAATATGTGCTACAGGTGAGATAAACCCCAAAATGTAGGATTTGAACAAACCCCAAATTATAAGTATGAGCTTGACTTAGTAAGTACCACCAATGAATGAATCTCTCAAGCCCGCAGAACAAAGGTCCAAGGAGACATGGTTAGTCTCCTTCTTTAGACCTAAATATACATGATGACTAATATTCTCATATTATGGACACAAACAATAAGCACTAGAGAAAGTGTCAGAACAATCAGTCATCAATAAAAGTTAAAATAATTTTAATGCAAACATTACTCTTAAATAGGTTGCATATCAGCAATCTGACAACTATAGGTCATCAATAAAACATTTTACAAACCAGAAAGGCTGATTTCAAATACATCTTTGGCAGATCCACATCCAGATTCTTTCAACAAACCTGCCCATCTTTCAAGACCAAACCTCAGAAAAGAGATTCATATTTGCATGTGCGTTTATAAAGTGCAGCATTATGCAATACAGTTCTGATTAAAATACAAACCTCACCAAATCAAAATGGAGTTGATCCCAAGACCTCACGAGAGGCTGAATCTTATGATAGTTGAGATGGCTGCGGTATATGGAGTTAGTAATGATAAAAGCTACTTAGAGCTCCGCTCTCCTGCAACCCAGTACTCCTCTGTTTGCATCTCGGTCAGGCGAGATACTGTCCTCTGGAAGGCGAACACCTCCTCCTCCCCTGTGAAGATGGCCAGCGAGCTGCCTGCATCCTGACACATTAAAAGAACTAATCAAATTACTGCTGCCCATCCAATGTGAAGAGATCAATTTTATTTTCTAAACTGTAGTCTGTTTTTTAAGACCTTTCAGAGGTTCATGCAGTGACATTATTTTAAGAAAATTAAGCACACAGAATGTACCATAACAAATCTTAGCATTCTCAGTCGTGATTCTCATTACTAATAAACAGCACTGGAAATAGGCTTTATTTTCTCTGAGCAAAATATAACTTGTACATGTTATCATAATTATAGTTTATGGCAGTGTTTCCCAACCCAGCTCCTGAAGGCACACCAGCACTACACATTTTGCAACTCTTCCTAATCAAACACACCTGAACTCAACTCATCAGCAGAAACTCCAAGATAGAAAATAAGGGGGTAAGATGAGGGAGACATCCAAAATGTGGACTGTTGGTGTGCCTCCAGGAACAGGGTTGGGAAACACTGGTTTATGGGATGGAATTTGGTCAAAACATGTTTTAAAGTTTGGGTTCTGTAAGATTTTTCTTTTAAATAATTTAATACTTTTATTCAACTAGGATACATTAAATTAATCAATTTACAGTAAATACATTTATAATGTTATAAAAGTTTTCCATTTCAAACAAATTTTGTTCTTTTGAAAATTATATTCATCAAAGTATTCTGAGTTTTTATTATGTGGTCTTTAATATATTTAGCAGCACAACATTGACAATAATAAGAAACATATTTCTATATTATAATATATAAATATATAATATATAATATATATAAATATAGAAAAATATCATATATTATAAAAATATAAATACAAAAAATCCTAAGCCCCAACTTTTAGAGATATATAAATATATCTCTAAGGTTAGACGGATACAATTTCATTTTTATTAACAAAGATTAATAAATACTGCAACAAATATATTGCTCATTGTTAGTTAATACATTAACTAATGTTAACAAAAGAGACCTTATCGTAAAGTGTTACCCACAATTATTTTCATTTTTCATTCTCAAAGAATTTAAATAGGAAATGATTTGTACATTACCCTCGAAATGCCCAGATCATCCAATAAAACATGAGTGTCATGATGGTCATGATCTTCGTGATGTTCACAAACAAACAGCTCATCTAATGAAGCTTCTGCCATCAGCACCACACGAACCTGAGGAGATATTGCACCGAATTGTCAGAGGTTCCTTTAAGACGTTCCAAAAAAAAAAAAATCAAAAGCGTTTCATGACTTGCCTTGTGCTCATACAGTGCGTCAATGAGAGTTATGAAGCGTCTGGCCTGCGTCTTCTTGTTCAAAGTGAGCAAAGGGACGTTTCGGATGAAAACTGTGTCAAACACAATAGACATCTCCAGGTAGTCACTGGCTCCTATAGGCTAAGAGTAAAAACATCACAATTCTGATTCCAGTTTATTTTAATGACTGAATGTGAGTTGGCATGGAAAACACAAGCTTACGCGGTCACACAGCTCCTCAAAGGTGCAGTCTGCTATTGTCCCACATGCTTTGTCTAGTGTCAGTATCCTGCCATGTACCTTTAGAGATCTGGGTCGGGTAACTGTGAAAAATAAAATGAACCTGTATCAAATTTTCATAACAAAAAGTTTTATGGTTGGAAAAACAATAATAATAAGGGCCAGTAATTCTTAATTCAGTTACTTTGTAAAACCTACAATGGCATCTCACATTTACATCTGTACCACTATGATATCTAATGGTCTGTCATTAGAAATTCTTTTGTTGGGGTGTTTTTACTGATACACCATCAGCTAATTACACAAAACTGTTTTGTGTTCAGAGAACACATCAGCAACCAACTTACTGTCATTCTGTTTGAAGGCCATCTCATCAAACAGCTTATCGAGTGTTGCATTAACATCGGGTTCACTGGAACTAAATTAAAAAAAATATATATTTAATAAATAATCACTTCATAATACAACCTTTTTATTCAAAGGACTATCACTGACTGTTCAAGCTGAAGCTAAATACTTTTTCCTATTCCATCTTAATATGAAGAGAAAACTACTGTATAAGCAATTCAAAAGTGGTACTTCCTGACTGGCCCAAGCGACACGGTCTCATGTAATAGTGCAAGTTTGGATCGTTTGAAGACAATCATTATTAATGCAACACTGTTCGGTAATGCTAGCGGCGCAGAAATGACACTTTATTACACAGCTTTAAATACTTCAGAAATCAATTTAAAGATGAATGTCTGTGATTAACAACTTGCATTACTCTTACTGAAATTATTAAAAGTGCATCATTATACTCATCTCATTTTGTAAAATATAATAAATTTACTCACAGGTAGAAGAGTTTTCCGGCTGCAGGGCGATTTCTTCTCCGATAATCAATTCCAGAATCCAGACGTAGCGTTTGGCAATACTCCTGTTTAAAAGACGTTTGACTTCTGAATTACAAGCAGTACTTCCAGCAGAAAATAACAAAATAACAAATCAACCCCAGAATGTGTCTGTGAAGTTTAAGCTCGAAATATCCAATAGATTAGATTTGACTATAGCTTGTCAAATTTGCCCTTATTTGCAGAAGCCCCTCACTGCGGAACACGAGATCCAGGGGGAGGAAACGGGTTGGTTTAGGGATATGTAAAGTGGGAGGAGTTGAATCTGGATCCAACCTCGCCCCCTGGATCTAGTGTTCTGCAGTGAGGACCATCTCCCTCTTTGAGTGGGAGCAAAAACACGCCTTTTTTGTGTGGCTCCCTTTAAATGCAAATGAGCCGCTGCTCCCGGCCCCCTTTCCAGAAGAGGGCTTTTGGAAAGATTTAACAGCTCGTGCTTCGGTTGCTCAACAACAACAAAGCTGGAGAATTTCATGCAGCCAAAATGAGGATTGTCGGTAACAGTGTTCAGATTTACATTGTTCAAACCGGAGTCGGACACTGATGGAGAGAAGTTACAACATTTAGAATGCAACTGGACGTTTCTTAGTGGATACGTTTATGTAGTTGCCGTGGAGTTGATTCAACTCATCGACTAGCATGTGCCGTCATGTTAATCTTTTGCGCAAATCCAGTGTTGAATTGACCCTCGTTTGTGAAGCAGTCCGGCGTAAAATGACGACATGGTAATAACGCTCTACTACAACAACTCCTCCTCTTCTCTAAAGCAGCCCAACATGGCCTCGCCTCCTTTGTTGCATGTTCCCGGGGGCAGGGTTTATGTAAATTTTGGGGTTTGTGATGTTACAAACCCGGGAAGAAGCTTGAAACAGCGATTTCTGCAAAAGAAAATATCTCCCTTTGCATTGAAATTTTAGCGTTGTAACTTTGCAGATGCTGTTTATGCTCAGACAGCAACATTACACACTACCTAAGGTTAAAAACGTGATATCATAACCAACCATCCCTTTAAGTACAGGAAGAAAGACCAAATGAACACCGCACTAAGTGTATTAGATAATAATGCTGAAGTGCTTACCTTTAGCACAGATATGAATGGCACAAAGTTCACCCTCTGCAATCCATTTTTGTACAGATCTATAAAACAAGATATTGTTCTCAATACAAACTGAAATTTGGAAGTCAAGAGCTATTGAAAGAAACTGCACTTCTGTGATGCAAGAACAGTCACCAACTATGTTTCCATCCAAAGTTGCGAATTTAACTTACACTCAAAATTTGGAATATAGCATAAAATATTTGCGAATCAAGTACAGTTTCCATCAGATGTGTTCTATTGAAGAAAATACTCACTTCCTGGGTAATTCACGCAAAACATCTTTAATTAAAAATGGAAGTTGCTGCAATCGTGGAAGCCAATGTTGCTCTTTTTTTTTGCATCATAAATATCTTGTGCCTCAGAGCACGCAGATGAAACATCTAAACACTGTCATGTTATTTTGATTCAGATGCCTGATGTTTAGGAACGCAATTGTGTGAGACAGTTGTGAGAGGTAATTATACTACATCATTTTGATGACACACATTGGCTCAGGCATTTCAGAAATGACCAAACCAACATTTGAGATGCTAGTTAGTCCAGTTATCCAAACACATCCTCTGTTGAGGCAAAGTCACTTGCGTTTCTCTCGTTTGTCAAGTGTGGGATTTATTTGCCAAATGTGTTTCAATCGTAGTTGTGTGCATGTATTCTTATCGGATTAAAATCTCTCTCAATCGAGTGCATACAGATTTTTCAAACTGATTTGCATCTGGCTATTTCCATCCAGCCTATACCAAAATTTGAATAAAAATAGGTGGATGGAAACATAGCTATTAAATCAAACTGGCATACGCATCACACTGAAGAAATTAATTTACAAATAATAGGCTTTGCAAAGAGTCTTGATTAACACAAGCAACCATGTCACCCACAGAACCGAACGAACGCGCAAGGTCCCGTTTACACCTGGTATTTGGTCGATCGGATCGCAAGTGGACGGTGCTAAATACAGATATGAACAGGGTCTAAAATGTTTTGAGCTTGTCTACTTTCAACCACTTCCAGAGGAATTCGAAAACACATTCGACAGATTGCTTTCGCAGTGGAAACTAGGGGTGGGCGATAAAGCCTGAAAATTATATCACAATATTTCAAGAATATTTGCTATAATAATATTTATGATGATATAGAGAAAATTATGGAACTAGGTTTTATTGGTGATTGCAGCTGGCAGGCAGCAGCATTTATTAGTGCAAACAAAATGAAGGGCATTTTCCATCTTTTTCCAATGAGCTACATTGAGCCTTCTGCTTCATTGATGACAGAATACCTAATTCGAAGTGTAAATCTATTGTCATAAGGTGGCTGCAGCAGCATTATAGTGCAATAATACACCTTGGGTCGAGCTTTTTAATAGAGATGCACAATTTTCTTGGCCGATACAGATTTTAGCCGATTCCGATTTTCTTTCTAAGAACTATAATTGACAGCATATACAAACAAAAATCTACTTTTCTTCAATGTCAAGTTTTATTTTCATAAAAAAAAACAAGAAAAAAAATTATTTAATAACATAAATTAAAAAACTGTAAAAAATAGCACAAATAAATGCAATAAAGAGGGCTATGAAGCCAAGTAGGTTTTTATTCAGGTAAGAAATACTCTAGAAATTAAGTAATCAAACGTAAAATAACACATCCAGTGATTTTACATTAGATTTCCTTCATTTCTGTAGTCTTCATTGTAAATATTAAATACAGATGAATGCTTACCATTAAAGATATAAAACACATTCAGTCAAGAGCAGAAAGTGATTTTCTATGACTTTTGTTCTTTGATTAACATGACAGACAGCAGCTGTCCCTCTCGCACAACTATTTAACGTTCCATTGTACTAGTGTTATCGTGGGTATGATATGGCACACCCCTAGTGGAAACATGTGGTTGATCATGTAGTTGAATGCATTCGAACACCCGCAAAAGATGCCTACGGTTCGCCCACTGACCTAATGAGTAAATGTTATAGAAAACACGCTAGCCAGATGGGATTTAAATTTTGTCGGCTGAAGACTTAGGTTTGGTTTGAAGACAAAAAAATGTACCAAGCACAATGTTCTCTCACCATTCCTGATTTCTAACACGCACTTGCGGCAGTCAGAACAGAAACGAAAGCGCTCTCCATTTGATTTTCCATCGTTTTCGGTCACGTTCATATGTAAATTGCGTGAGCTTGTTTTGTCCATTAGATAGAAAAGTTTTGAAAAAAACCTATACAAAGCGGACAAACGAGATGATTTAAAACACCAGGTGTAAATGGGTATGTGTCTCCCCCGTCTACTTATGATCTGATCAACCAAAATGCATCTTAATACCAGGTGTAAGCAGGGCCCTACATACACTCCAGTGACAACATATCAATATTTTGACTCTCTGCTGGATTATTTGCTTCTTACCATCAGGAGGTCGGTTGGAAGTGGCAACAACAACGACCCCATTCAGAAAGAGGTTCTCAAAGAGCTGCTTGAGGATCATGGCATCTGCAATGTCAGTGACCTAATGAACAGAGAAAGCAAAAGAAACCTTAAAAATCAATAATGATTGTTCTCTGTACCGGTTTGATTGTCACTGCATGGATTTAAAAGATCTCAGCACACTGAAGCGATCACAAAGCTAGATTAGATTGATTAGATACAATTACAAAGTGAAACATTTACCTGAAACTCATCGAAACACAGAAGGCAGGCCTCCTCACTGATTTCTTCAGCAACCGGTGCAATAGGATCGTACGCCTTTGCCATTTTACCCACCTTTCTTTTGGGTAAACTTTGCTTGAGCCGATGGATTCCTATACAAACATGACTCTATCTGAGTGAGAGCAAATAATGGGAACTTTACTATTTTGGCATCAGTTTATTCTTACACGGGTCATTTTTGGGCTCCAGGAATATTTCAGTCCCTCTGACTTTTTTTAATAATATATATATATAAATTATATATATATATATATATATATATATATATATATATATATATATATATATATATATATAATAAAATTATGAAACATATATTAAAATTTTGGACTTTTGTCAATTTCTGGCTTCATCTTTAAAAAAAAAAACCAAAAAAACATTGAAAACCATATATGGAAATAATGTCCATATCAGACAACAATGAAAAATAGCCTGTAATACCAGGCAAGGAAAATATGCTAGCAGTTTACTTTATGCCAAATATCATGGGGTAGCACTAAAATGTATTAAATTAATAGTTATAGTAAAAACAATAAATAAAAAGTTATCAGAACCTAAGAATTATCAGTACACAAACATTAATGGAGTACATGTATATTTACAGAGTCTTAAAAACTGAACTAAAAGACGATTCATAACAAACTTACGTTTATGTACATCCAACATGAATCCATGAAAATGGACCCTTTTTTTCTTCTCTGTCTCTACATGATTATAAAACATGTCCATAACCATAGTTTTTCCTGTGCCTGTAAAATGAGAAAATTCGCACTGATAACACAACTGAGCAATTCATTTCCAGTACAGTAAAGTTGATCTGACACTATGTGACAGCCACAACATAACGCTGCAAAACTTACCAACGTCTCCATATATGTAATAACCTTTTGGTGGCTTTTTCTGGGAGAAGAACTGTTGCAGATGTAAAAGAATCAAAAAAATTCACAGTTTAAGTAAGAATTGGATAAAAATGCTTTCACAGTATATGCAGGGTTAATTTTGGCAGATTTAGGCTACACAACTTTGTGTCATTTACCTTTGAAAAGAAGGATGACCGGTCATTGCTGTAGCCTCGAAGATTCTTTTGCATCTGATCTAGTTTTTCCATAACAGCCTTTTGCTGCACATCTTCTTTTAACAGTCCATCTCGAATAAGACCGTTGTAATGATCCAAGGGTCCGCCAAAACTGCTGCTTGGAGAGGCCGTGGCACTGGGCTCTTCAACAGTCTGAGACAGCACACTTGTGGAAAGCCCTTCAAAACAGAAAAGCATTTCATGAGACTGAGTAAACAAGAGTGCATGTGTTGATCTGCATGACTGCAACTTGTCTATTCGTAAATATTTAAGATCATCAGTTTTTCAACAATTTTTCATATATGTTGGTGTCAAACATCTAGTTTAAAACGGTTTAAAAATACAAATTATGTGAATTCTGTCCTACAAACTGAAATTTCAATATTATCATAATTTCTGTAAAAAAGATTTTGGGTAAAAAAAAAAAAAAGAAAAAAAAAAAGCATAACAGAACAAAACACACTGACATATATTTAACACAAGAATCAAGTTGGTAACACTTTTCTTGGAAGGGTGTGCAAAAGAACGGCATAACACCATCATAATCGAAGACATGACGCATGTTATGAATATGAAGGACGGTTTATGACAACTGACATGAAGTGTCATTCGCTCAATTATGTTATTTTCAATCCAAAGATGACATTGTTTTTGAAGTCTTTGTTATGACAACTTGACATAAACAAAAACATCATAACCTGTCATACGTTTGTCATCAACATGACATAACATTATACTTATTAATTATAATTATTAATAATAATTAATTATACTTATTCATTATAATTATTAATAATAATTAATTATAAGGAAACTACTTTTGGCTTTTTTACTTATATGGGTTAACATTACATTAAACTGTCATGCATTTGGTTTTGACACTGGCTGTCATGAGAACATTATAACTGTGTTTTATTTTTCTAACCACTTTTTTTGCAGTAGTACAAACTGAATTTGTCATTTAAATGTCATTAAGTGTTAATACTCTGTCAAATAATTTTATAACAGTGTCATGAATATTTTTCATTTCATAATTTCTTTTTTAAGTACCACTGTAGTTTAGGTCAAGAAAAATATCCATGATGCTGTTATATGTCTTGGTAATGTCAAGTTGTCATGACAAAGACACTGACAGGTTATGATGTATTGGTTTATGTCAAGTAGTCATTAAGACATCTCAAACAATGTCATCTTTGCATTAAAAATGACATAATTGAGCGAATGACACCTCAAGTCATATAAACATGCATAAACCCTCCTTCATATTAATAACATGTGCACGTCATGTCATGATTATGAAGGTGTCATGCCGTTCTTTTGCACACCCTTCCAAGAAAAGTGTTACCATCAAGTTTAACAACATACAAATGAAGTTCAAGAAGACTGCACCCTCAAGACAAAAGCATTATTAAAAACGACTAGGTATTTAAACTAGTAGTAAACTGTTTAACTTATTACAGGTGATTTAACGTAATAAACATCCTGAGAAGCAAAAAGCCAGACAAATAGGGTAAAAAAAAGTACCTGAAAACTATAGTACATACGTAGATACATATTTATATATATTTTCTTAAATACATTTTTATTTCTCTTATTTAGTTAGAATCAAACACACTGGGTGTTCCTGTCTTGTCAGTGTCAAAAGCCAACATAATGACATTTATCACAAAAATATTACTGTCATTAAAACACTTACCTCTTTTAATAAAGCTGATAATACTAGGCAAAATTAACTTCGACTGAAGGTTGTTTTTCATACAGAACTGAAGTCCAAGCGCCACCAAGGACGCTTTACCGGCTGCCATGATGATTCAAACTGCGGAAGCTTTATTGAAAGTGTGCTCTGAACAGTGGGAATGGGCGTGGTCTTTGTGTGAAGGGCCGTACGACTCATGAATATTAATTTTTTGACGTGACGTTCTCCGCTCCACCAGCAAACAACGTTAGATTGACCACATTTATATTTATAAGCTGAGACGGCCTTCCCCTGACAAGATACACATGCATTCAAATCCAGAGTTTTCAGACATTAGAACCGGAAAAACCTAGAACAGCATTATAATTTTCGAGTCATGGGTTCCGTCAATAATTTTGAATGTTTTTTTAAATGGCAGTTTTATTTCTCCAAACAAGTAAACAGTAAAGTCTGTGGTTAACATTAGCCACTGAACGAGTAAATTGCTAGTCACATCCTCGGTGTACATTTTACTGGAACAATTATTATTTATTTATTTTTATTTTTTGACAGCAGGATATTCACTGAAAAAGCATCACTGCCTGAAGAATACTGCATTTCTAACAAAAACAAGTAAAGATGCCACATAGTAACTCTCTTGAAAACCTGTGTGTATCTTTCGTTCTTTGTAGCAGTATTGTTTCTTGTTAGCAGACATAACAATAGCCATGTTAGTATGATGTGTGTATCCATGTGTGGAAGGATTTCATAATGAGTAAGCCAGATGCTCTCATTGAATAATACAGTTAATGTTGACGTATATAATGACAGCCAGCAGCCTATCATCCAATCTCCCCATCCACCTCTGACATTATATTAGCTTTACGGAAGAATGTTTTATGAACATATGATGGGAAGCAGCCCAGGATCTGGATGCCTGTTGCTATGACAACAACGGAGCTCCTAGAGCCTGAAGGCTCGGTGACTGTACAGCATCATCTACACTGTAACACACGCTTTGGCTTCATGACATGCTGTGCCATTCGCTTTGCTTACGGTGGATGATGAGCTGAGTTCATTCAGGAGAAACTCAACTACGCCTTTTGCATGCATCTTCACCCTTTTTTTGACATATACTTGCCCTTGACTGGAAGATCAGGTGAGAAGGTTGTTTTAGCTGCACACTGTATCTGATTATGTGTGGTGCTTTCATTCAGTGTCCATAGCTACTTAATGCAGGAGCATGCTGAAAGCCGTGAGGGAGATGGATGTTTGTGTGTTTGTATCCATGGTAAAACCACTTGTCTTCCCCTTCACTCAATGCTTTGTCTAATGAGACGACTGATGCCTTGATGTGTTAAGACTCGTGTTCTATAGATCTGACCATTCTGAGGGGAGGTTTACTGAAGAATAATGCACACATCACAGGCACAGTTTGACTAATCTATCTATCTATCTATCTATCTATCTATCTATCTATCTATCTATCTATCTATCTATCTACCTATCTACCTATCTATATATCTGTCCAATTTTTACGCAAGTTATCTAAGAATAATACTTTAACAAAATAAAACATAAAACTTTTAATGTTAGGAGTTAGCCAGAAGATGGTTTTGTTATATCAAAATCTACTTGGTACTACATGGTACTTTGGCATGCCCAAAGTAGTTGTTCTTTATTATTGAAAAAACTTTATTCTTGTTAGAAGGTCCTCAACCCAAATATGTTCTACACTTCACCATAATGGTACCCCCCCAAAAAACACTAACATACCAGAAGCTCTTTTAAATACAGATATAATTTTATTTTTATATATATATATATATATATATATATATATATATATATATATATATATATATACATTTTCCAATTGAATAAAAAAAAATCCAATCTTGAATAAAATAATCATAAACTAACATTTTATTTCAACATTTACTCTCCCTACCCAGGCCTGTGCAAAGCATGATGGAAAGGGGAAATCCTGTGTTGGATTAACTTAATTTACTTAAGTAAACTGAACAAGCATCAAATGTTATTTTTGGCTTACTTAACTGAAACATGTTCTTTCAAAATGAAAATATTGAGTTGAGCCAAAACGCAAGTATTTCAAGTCAGTTTAACACAATGAAATTGTTTGAATGAGAAACCGAATGCAATGGTGTTAAATGAAAATTATTTTTTTTTAAACAAACTGAATGTCACGGAGCCTGTCACCACACCCATCACCTCATCAGCGCCAGATCCACCCACACATTCCGCATCACCTGAATTCTAATCACCTGCACCTGTCCTTCGTCACCAGCACTCACCATAAATATACACACCTCACAGCCAGTGTCTGGTCCCGTCAGTTCATGACATTACAGTCTTACCTGCTTCATACCCGTCTGCTCGTCCAGTCCCGTGATCTTCGTCTGTCTGTCCATCGCCATCAGTGTCTGTGGGGTTTCACCGGTCATCGTCTGCACCCCTGTTATCTATAACACAAAACACTACAAGTCAATCTCAACAGCGAAGTTTGCAAATTATCAAAAGACTGTTTGTTCTCACCTGCATCTGATCGTTCCTCTGTTTTCCTGTTGTCTGCAAATAAAAGACTTTAAACTTACCACCTCTCCCTGTCTGACACTGAACAATATCAAAAATAATCTGTCTGTCTCTGTCTTTCTTTCTTTCTTTCTTTCTTCCTACCTACCTTTCTGTTGACCACAGTCACCAAGCTGTCAGTCTGCTTTCTATACTATACAACATTGTCAGTTTTGTATAGCTGAATGCTCTGGTGTATCACACTGAGCTTTTTAGATGCACATTTCAACAGCATAGGAAAAGTCAATACTGTATAGTACACAAAAGAAAATGAACATTTATTTATACATCGTTGCTTGTAGATTTTTACACACTCTATTATGTCTTCACCTAACACCACCACACATTTTCACAAATCTTCCTATAGCTCTTCCATGACAAGAAACTGTGAATTTTCAGATTACATGTAACACATTTCTACAAAAATAAATGTACTATAAATATATTTGTACTGCTGTAAAATGGTAGTGATGTGGGCAAGTTCCACACATATTGATTGGTAAGATTGGTATGATTCCTGTTTCATTACAATGGCAGGTCATTTGCCAATTTAGCAGACATTACAAACAGTGCATGTCAGATATTTATGTGATATGCATGCATGATTGACAGACTGAATGGATCATTTTGTTTGAGATGGCTCTCATGTTCAAAGAATGTTTAGAAGTTGTGAAGAGTTTGACAATTTCACTGAGACCAGCTCATCAGTTTCGATCAAAATATATTGAACAAAACTTTAATAATTGTGCAAATTGTGGACATGAACCGGTTCATTTCTCGAAATACAAGATAGTCAAAATGTTTAGCCATGTGCTCAAGTGTACTCTGTCAGTATTTTCAGATGTAAACTATGGCTACGATTTTGTTGACATTGATTGAAAATGCACAGTATACCAATTTTAACAGTACAATTTGACACATTGACTTGCAAGAGCCTTGACAGAATTCACAGTTAGGCTTTTACTGTTGGTCTGTCAACAAATTACAGTACAATGTCACTGTGATCTATAAACAAAACTGTATATATACATGTGTATAATATACGTGTTTGTGTGATATGTATATAGTGTATTTATTTCATACTGTGTAAAAATGCTACTCTAATATGAAGCATTAGAGTAAGTATACAGTATTAGTATACTGTTCTGTCTATGAAATGCTTGAACGATTAAGGAAACGCATTCAGCTGCACCTTTCAACCCGCCTCAGTCATAGTAAGGTCACGATTGAGAACATGGTCCACAACAGTGCCTTATCTACCTCTTCGTCTGTTTTACCCCTTTCATCACACATCCTTACTCCTCTTCTTCTCCCCCGGCTGACGGCCCTGTTTGTTTACTTGCTGTTCTTCCATTATAATAAATTCTGTGTTGTGCTTTGTCTATGAATGCTTTCCAATAAAAGATTCATGACATGCATCCAGAGAACTGGTTGATCATTGGTTAATATAATGCTTTACATTATCCTTCATTATGAAATTCAAGAATCACCAACGCAGTTCATCAATTGACCCTTCGCAAAGACCCGCCCCCTTTAGTTACTGTTGGTATGTCCGTCAAGCCGTGTGCTCTCACGTAGTGAAAAATACATCGTGGAGCAAAGAAGACACTAACAACGTGTCAACAGACAAGACAGAGCAGGTTACTTTTGATATGAAACAGTTTATATTTAAAATATTTTTTAAATGTAATATATTAATAAAATATTTTTTAATTTTTTAAAGAAGTTTAAACAATAAATAGCGTATAGTGTCTCTTTAATGGGTCGTGACAGATCGCTGTAGCTCCTTCAAGCGGCTCGTGAACCGATCATCTCTTCATACTAGTTCATTTATAGCATCAAATAAACATGAATGAACATCAGAAGAAATGTTGTTTCAAGCGCGGAAAGATGCGAGAACACACCATTTTTTAAAATTCAAGTTCACCAACATTAATCTACTAACTCCCCTGACTGCTTTGTTGGACAAAATGGCAGATTCGGGGTTATGATTGGTTAGATCGCCTGTCAATCAAACTGCCGGTGGAGGGTCAAATTTAGAAATGCATAGAAAATACACGTTATGACAATTAGTTCAATTAGTTTTGCATTTAACAATGAACTATTCAACAGAGAACCAGTAATACATTTTGAACATGACATTAGCAAATTCATAATGTAGGAAACAGCTACAACTGTTCATATAATCAATTGAATGTGTCAAAGCATTTGCTTCTTATTCAAAATAATGAGAAATTGCTTTTATGATGTGCACAACACAAGTGACTAGATGATGTGGAGATTGAACAAGTAGTTTTGAAAATTTTAGAAAAACTGTAAATCAATCTCATTGAAGAATTGAGCCACAGCGATTGAGAAAAACTGGAATGTATTTTAAAGGCACAATATGTTAGACTTTTAGATTAAAATATCCAAAAACCACT
This sequence comes from Zacco platypus, assembly GCA_038088235.1. Taxonomy (NCBI): domain Eukaryota; kingdom Metazoa; phylum Chordata; class Actinopteri; order Cypriniformes; family Xenocyprididae; genus Zacco; species Zacco platypus. Next base: position 5,236,619 of record CM076069.1, read on the forward strand.
AGAAGAGTGTTATATATTTTGTTGACTTGTGCACTTACCGTATCCCAGAATGTTTAAATCGAGAGAAATATGCAATTTTAACAAGGACACGGAACACTTTAATATATAACATGTTTTATTAGCAACACAGGCTCATTGTAAAAACGTTCCCGTGTCAACATTTTTGTAAAACATAAAATACGTACATATCACTACAGTTATTAACAGAAATGAACACTAGAGGCAGTAAAGCAGCAACCACTTTTAATCTTTTTCATACACAATTATGATTACAGAGCCAGATTATGGATTAATAACTTGTTTTCGTACGGCTCCTTGCACAATTATGACCTCAAAACACTTTTTACCATAGTGCTAGATTGGTAAAGGAATATATTTTGGAGTTTGCATCACCCAGCACCATATGTTCAGTTTTACTGGTGTAATAAATTTGCTCGGTAGCTCAGCTGGTACTGAACTGAACTTGTGTTGCGAAGAGCTCGAAGACGAGTCACGGTAAAGCTCAAAGACAATCAAAAACAAGTTCAAATGTCACAATGGTTTTTGTTTATAGTACCGTACGGAAGCCCTAAGAGGCAATGGATTATAATTGTTTTTCTTTCTTGTTTTCTCGTGATCACACATAGATATATACACTAGACGTCGCCTGGCTACGGCAGTTCATTGGAACGAATGCGTCAATAGCGCCGCCATCTTGGAACAGGGGACTCCTCCTCTTTAATGCATCAGCGTCAATGTAGGCAAAGATCTAACAGAAATAAAATCACCATAAATAGTCAGGAATGCGATTTTCTATTTTTTTTTTTTGTTTGTTCATTCCAACGGTCAGACATGTATTTATCTTTGAGTCCAGAGAAAATTTAAGTTTTTGATATTAAGATAATCTACTTTTTAAAAATATAATGCATAGTGTTAGTAGGCCTAAGTTTATTAGTCACATTCTTCCACTTGAGTAAACTTCGAATGAACTATCGCTACTTTCCTTAGCCTACTGCATGCAAAATTGCTACAATGGTGTGACTATACATGTTAATTTAAACATTTAAATTGTATTGGTTTATTAAATACGATACACAAAGCAATTTGCAGGTGGAAGCAAATCACAAATTTGAGAGGAACATAATGTGAAAGTTAGTTGAGGTGCCAAAGACTGTTCAATCTTTTCTTTATTCCTGTCCCACAATACTTTTGGCACATTAAATAAGTATGTACTAAAGTCACATTCATACAGAAGCCTCCTCCTCCCCTTAAATCAGTGTAATGTTTTCAGGGACCTGCCTCGTTTTTCAAATGCTGCACAGCCTATGTCTAAACTCAACACACTTCTATATTGATTTTAGCTGCACATAAAGCCAAACAAACAATACAATGCAGCAAACAGAAAAGAGCATTCCCAGGTAGAGATCACTGCATACATGAGGTAAAAACACAGCAGTCTTTATCCATTTAGGCAGCAAATTAATGCAGTTGTGGACACCACAAGCTAGTCAGTATTACAAAACAATGTTATTGCATTTTATTTAATGCCATGACAGCAATCAAAGCTATTTTCATGGCAAAAATTCAATTACAAAAACACAATTATCATATAAATACAATAAAAACAAATATAAACAGCAAGTCATATTATACCTTTTTTTTTTTAATTAACATGATAAAAAAATCCAAAACCTTTTCAGGCATAATCTCATTAAATATGTTCTTCAGTGAAGTAACTTCATAAAAGAGCATTCTGCTTGTGTTAAGTCCAGGATAATCTAATAAAATATGTTTGACAGATAAGGGAATCTTACAAAACATACATAAAATTGGGTCTACACCAAAAAGCATGGGTCAATTTTTAATGTCCTTATTAAGAGCTTCGGAATCTACAAACAAAACAAGTCCATAGTATTTAGTGTCTTCAAGGGACATAGCCAAGTGAGAGCAGAATAAAGGGCCTGGCTGAAAAGGTTTCTTCCTGTTTTTTTTTGTTGTTGTTGTTGTAAACAGTTTCTGTTTTTTCCTGTCACGTTGTAGCTCATCAGATACAATCAGGGTAAACAGCCAGAACCAGTATGTTTGGATAAACTTGTTCAGGTGAACGTTTTAACTTAAGACTCATCTCCATTAGCCAAGAATGCTGACTGAAGTTAGCATAGCATGCTAGCTGGAAATAGACAGAGACTGAACTTGGCCACACAGCGGCAGTCGGAGAAGCTATTGAATAGAGACCAAATCAACGGTCCACATTTCCAACATCTTACGATCATATTACATTGATATAAATACATTCTGTTCATTGTCGGTTTTCCTGTCAAAAACTAATGGGTAACTAGCATGGATTAGCTGTGGTTGTTGACCAAGGACTGAAACTGAAACCTAACCAGAAATATAATTTCGTAACATTCAATATCATAAAACACATTCTCACTTGTGAAATGTAATCCCTTGCTGTCTGGTTTCTTGATTTCTTTCGTTTGAACATCCATACGCCGCACAAAACTCCATGTATTCAAAGTACAGGCCGAGATAACAGCGTTACCGAGCTACTTCAATATGACAAGACCCCTGTTCCAAGATGGTGGCGGTTTTGACGCATACTTAGAACCCCAAGGCGACATCTAGTGTATATATCTATGGTAGAAACTATGGAAACACCAAAGACACTTTAATATATAACATGTTTTATTAGCAACACAGGCTCATTGGAAAAACCTACCTGTGTCAGAAAGGAACTCTAGAGGCAGTAAAGCAGCAAACACTTTTAATCTTTTAAATACACAATTATGATTACAGGGCCAGATTATGGATTAATAACTTGTTTTCGTACGGCTCCTTGCACAATTATGACCTCAAAACACTTTTTACCATAGTGCTAGATTGGTAAAGGAATATATTTTGGAGTTTGCATCACCCAGCACCATATGTTCAGTTTTACTGGTGTAATAAATTTTCTCGGTAGCTCAGCTGGTACTGAACTGAACTTGTGTTGCGAAGAGGTCGAAGACGAGTCACGGTAAAGCTCAAAGACAATCAAAAACAAGTTCAAATGTCACTGTGGCTTTTGTTTATAGTACCGTACGGAAGCCCTAAGAGGCAAAGGATTATAATTGTTTTTCTTTCTTGGTTTGTCAAGATCACAACTTAATTTTCTCGTGATCTCGAGATAACAAAAGTTGTTTTCTCGTGATCACGACTTAATCTTCTCTAAGTTACACAAATGTTCCAACAGGTGGCAGAAAATTTTCTCGCGATCACGAGAAAACAGATAAAAAAAAAAGATCCATGGCCCTTTAGGGCTTCCGTAGTATCGGGTATGTTTAGGATTTAGTGTAGGTGGTGTAACTTACATTATTTTAAAACGTGAAGGAGCATTACGCTTTTAGAGCGACTCACCGGACATTTCAATTTCAGAAGCAGAAGCAGCGACGGTATCATAGTAAAAGTTCCTCTGCTCGCAAGGCGTGTGTTGCGCTCGTCTCTCATTAACCATCGCTGCAGTGGCCTTGTTCCGTGCCAACATCACTCGCCCTGCTCTGCTTCATACTACAGTAACATTAATAATCTCATCCATGGATATGATTTCTGCCAGAGTCCCGTCACGATTCTTTTCCACCAGCTGTGAGGTGAAGACGACAACTCCCAAGATTCTGCGCTCAATCTCGCCTCAAGCTAAAACACTTTCAGTAATGTTTACAGTTGAACAGAAAATGTATTTCTTTTTATTACTTTTATTTTGAGATAAAATATCTTTCCAAGTAAGTACTAACAATTTGATGTTTACAGTTCCCTTAAACCAATTAATTTGCATTGCTTTTCCAAATGCTAAATTGTGCTTATAAGGATGTTTTAAACTCATTTTATGTAGATTGCACTCATAAAAGAGTTTCAGGGTTCAGAAAATATTTTACAGTGGAGCACAAATATTCACTGTAGAAATTTCCATTATGGTTCAACATAATTTTTCAGTGTTAGTAAACCATGAATGTCTCCTTAATCAAAAAATGTAGTTAGTAGCACATTTTGACAGAGTGAAACCTAATGGCCAGTAGCCCGTCATGTCAATATTCTCTGTTTGTCGTCTATAGATCTAACGTGTGCTCCTGTGGATTCAGCACAAAGGCCCAACAACATGAGTGAAATGCAATCAGCTTCATTGACTGGCTCATTCGTCCCCAGCTAGACAGGAATGATACCGGGCCGCAAGCACGGCAGAACCACCCTTCATTATTCAGAGTCTCTACCTGCAATGAAGCTTGTGGAAAAAAAGGGAAAAGGTTATTCTTCTAAAGACACGGTATGTCATCATCTAATCATAAGATGCTTATTGAGAAGAAGTTTGCTATTTTTTGCAACGTCTGCTTTTATAAATGATGGATCTTTCACATGAGAATTCACTGTTGTGTTTCAAGGGACATATTCAGACCAGAATATCAGAATTTGATGCCATGTTGTAATTACCGTAATTACGAGATGTCAACTTGTAAAAAGCGTTCATGTCCTTGTAGAGCTCATAATTACAGCTTGTAAGATGGAAATTTTCGGAGAGCTCCTACCTGTACCACGTGACCGCTGCAGATAGTGTTGCCATACAAACGCATAATTCCTAGTCCGAGGACGTGAACAGCTCCGAATATAAAGTCACATGGTGTCTTTTCAAGACTACGATAATTATGACATGGCTTGAACGCAGTGTATTTACCATCTAGCAACCAGAAAAATCACAACACCCTACACTCTAAAACATGCTGGGTTAAAAACAACCCAAGTTGGGTTGAAAATGGACAAACCCAGGGAATGGGTTGTTTTAACCCAGCAATTGGGTTAAATGTTTGCCCAACCTGCTGGGTAGTTTTATTTAACTCAATTATTGTTTAAAATAAAAGAAAAAATTAAATAAAAAAATTAACATTTATCAATATGGTTATTAAATGAACATTTATTAATAAGTTTAATGAATAATAATTATACAATAAAGATTTATTAAATTGCTTATTAATAAATGTTCACCTTTTGATTATAATTGTTGCCTCTACTTATTATGTTTCTGATTTTTAATTTTGGTTTCATTTTAAGCCAGCCATATAATCATTTTTAAACAATATTTGCTTTAAATAAAACTGCCCAGCACATTGGGCAAATATTTAACCCAATCAATGGGTTTGTCCATTTTCAACTTGGGTTGTTTTTAACCCAGCATTTTTTTTTAGAGTGTAGCTTAGCAACACCCTGACAACCACACACACCACATTTTCAGATGTGGAGCTCAAAATTGATTTTTTTATGTCATCTATTCATCACCTGTTTCTGTTTATCCACACTGCTCTTTAAAGCAGCTGCTGCATTCATCCATCACGTCTGTTATTGATTAAAACTCAGTTGACCCGGGCCGAGTACCTTCTTTAGTTAGAATTAGACATTATGGCTGCCTGTACACTGAAAGCTTGATTCTCCCACTGGCAGCTGAAGGCAAGAATAGTGATGTCACCACGGCTATTTCCCACAAAGCACAATTCCTGTACATGACATCATTCAGCTCATTGGCATGGAAAACAGCTACAGCAAGAGAGATACAAGGATCCTTGGTTTTACCATTGGAAACAGTGTAACGACTAAGTTGGATCACATTGCCATCCAATTATATTACAGCCTCATTGAATTTCGTTCAAAATTGTGCGACAATTAATAATTGTTTGCGGATACCAAGGATGAGAAGTGGCGTAAACTTAATGATACCGTGTCGCGCAATTGTCCATGAATTCTCTTATAAAACAGCAGTTTATTTCTGTGTAAACTCTAAAAATAGATCAATCCAAAACAAATGTTTAAGAGCAAACATGTTGAATATTAGCCAATGGGCTGTCGATTCATTAAATGATAAGGTGTTTCCTCACAAAAGCGATTTATTCAGTGCAGCCTCTCCTCCATTGACATCCATGTCTCCTTCCCAATTTTAGCAGACATTATGCTTTTTTTTTTTGCTAACCTTGGAGGTTTGCTCTCAAGTAGCTGTTGCTACAGTACCTTGTTCTACTACTGTGCTAGATATCACATAGCCTAGGGTTCGAAATGTTCAAATCAAAATCTTCCATGTAATCAATCCATTAGTTGATGGAGAAAACATCAGGTACAGTTTCTTTCTCTCAAGTGTCTATAACATAATTAGTGAAGTGCTAGTTTCTCTCTTTAAATTGATAGAATTAAATTACTTACTCTCATGTTGCTCTAGCACAAAACTAAAGATCCCAAAAGAAGATATTTTGAGAGACTATTGGGTCAAAACAACATTCGACCTCATTGACTTCCATTAACAAACACTGAATTGCTTATATATTTTCTTTTGTGTTTAACAGAAGATAGAAAATCATACAGGCATGAAAGGACAATAGCCTACACTTATGAGTGAATGTGTTCATTTGAACCTGGTGCTTTGCTTGTACATGATACTTTATGGTGTTTCCAACGTAATTCATCTGAAAGCACTGTGGTTTCTCCTGACTTCACTGTTTTCTTCACCTTACTTGATTCCTCTTGACTTCACTAAACCCAGATGAGTCACCGGATCCCGAGGATTATTCAGCACAGCAGTCAGATTCAGTGAACCCCAGTGATTCACTCACGTCCTGTGGGTTTCACTCATGCAGACGCACCTGCAGCGGGCGCAGACCAGTCCCTTCAGCCCGCATCACGCATCAGAGCAGGTAGAAGGGAAGCCCTGATTTATCTGTGACGAGAAAAGAATAATAAATGGATGGAATACAGGCCCTGTTATGTCAGAGAGGAAGCATATATACATTTTTTTTCTCTCCAAATTTTTACATCCTCAAAATGTCAGTCCTTCACAGAGCAGGATCAGTCCACAGGTTGTCTGGTTCATCAAGGATGATCATTTCACAAAATGGGCTCTAATGCAGGTGTTGGAAACAAGCAAGGTTTTAATGCATTCAAAATGATTATATAACTAAAAAAAATGTAAAGTTTGTCTCATGTGAATGATTCTGTTTTTCTCACAGGAGACTGATGCTTTGCATTTGAGGAGTGATATAAACATATTGAAAGACTAAAATAAACATTTTGTGTGTATTTCATTTTTGTTGAATTATTCATTGATGTTATACAATGTCTTAAAAAAGGAGTAATGATGATAGTAATAATTATAGAAAGTGGGTTTAAACAAAAAGAAGCATTTATTCAGTATTTAATTCAATTCAATGTATTTATTTTTAAAGCACATTTAAATACATTACGGGTTAAATAAATCAACAAATAAAACAAAGCATCAATCAATGATATTAAGAAAAATTGGCAAGATACACAAAGTTTTTTTTATCTAATGAATCCACTAATGACAAAACTGAACCAAAAATAAAGATTTGTATGACACTCTCTCACTGTTTATATCTCACTGCATACAGTGCAGTATATTAACATTAATAAAATAAAACCTTCATGAAAGCATTTGTAAAGATTTGAGTCACCTATTACTTTGAAATGCATTAGTGATGTTTAAAGGCCAAACGATCAGCCATTTTCTTAAAAAAATAAAAAAATGATGTACTTTTGAACCACAAATGCTCATCTTGCACTGCTCTGTGATGCGCCTCGCATTAGGGAATCACGTTGGAAAGGTCACGCGTGACGTAGCCAAAGGTACAGATCCAGTGTTTGCAAAGTGAGCCTGCAAAGACTAAGCCATACACCCCTTACGAAAAAAAAGGTAAAACAACGATGTTGGATGATTTTTTGAAGTTGGAGGAAAAAATAAGATGGAGTTTTTTGCCCTTCTGCAGTACCACTGCCTAAATCACGCGTCACCTTTCCAATGTGATTTTGTAATGTGTTATGGATCGCAGAGCAGTGTAAGATGAGCATTTGTGGTTAAAAAGAATATAATTTTATTTTTTTTTGAAAATGAGCTAGTTTCGCTAGATAAGACCCTTATTCCTCATCTGGGATCATGTAGAGCCCTTTGAAGCTGCAATGAAAATGCAATTTGGACCCTCAACCCATTGAACCCTGCTGAAGTCCACTATATGGAGAAAAATTTATTTTTTTTCCAAATGAAGAAAGAACGTCTTGGATGACATGGGGGTGAGTAAATTATCAGGAAAATCCTGGAATGTTTTCCTTAATTTTTTTTCCGACTTAAGAAAGAACGACATAAACATCTTGGATTGACATGGGGATGAGTAAATTATCAGGAAATTTTCATTCTGAAGTGAACTAATCCTTTAAAGGTACACTATATAAATTTATCTGTTCAATAAAATACCTTACTCCATCCCTGAAAAGCCAAGCAGAAGCTCTTCTGTTCATTATTTTTTTAACAGGTAATTCCCCAGAGGTTCCAGATTTAGCTGTTCCATGTCAACCTTTCCCACTCGTTGTGGCAACCAACCTATGCCATTCCCACACCATACCTGAGCAGCTATTCTCTATTTACAGATATGACGAGTCACGCTCGGGCAAATGATGCATGTACTCAATATCCCGTGAAAACCATCCCGACCGTCTAAAATCTAAACACTTACACTGATGAGCCAAATCATTATAACCAGTCACCGGTCAAGGGAATATCATTGATTTCCTCCTAACAAGGCCACATATTAAGGACTCAGTAGATTAGATTGTAAGCAATCAATCAAGTTCTTTTAATCAACAAGTTGGATGCAGGTGAAATGGGAAGGAATAAAGATCTGAACCACTACGCCAAACTGTCATGGCAAGGGTCAGAGTATCTCTGGAATGGCGAGGCTTGTGTGTTGCTATTGTTCAGCAATGGTGAGAATTTACCAACAGTGGTCCAAGGAGGGACAAATCAACAAAATTGGTGACAGGGTTTTGGGCACCCAAAGCTCATCGATGCCGAAGGACAACGAAGGCTATCCTGTCTGGTCTGAGCCAACAGAAGGTCTACTGTGGCACAAGTCGCACAAAATTGAAATAAAATAATGGTTATGGGATGAATGTGTCACAACACATTGCATCGCAGTCTGCTGTGTATGAGGAATCAGAGTGCCTATGATGACCCCTGTACACCGGCGAAAGCGCCTATGGGCACGGGAGCATCGGAACTGGACCTTGAAGCAGTGGAAGAAGGTCCCTGGTCCAACAAGTGCCATTTTCCTTCGCATGTACATGTGCACTGTTTACCTGGGGAAGTGATGGCACCAGGATGCACTGGGTCATCTGGATTTGACATGCGCCACCTACCTAAATATTGTTGCAGATTAGATTTACCCCTTCATGACAATGGTGTTCTCTAGTGGAAGTGGCATGTTTCAGCAGGATAATGCACCTGCCAAACTACACACATTGTTCAGGAATGGTTTGAGGAACATGATGAAGAGTTCAAGGTGTCTGGCCTCCAAATTCCCCAGATCTCAATACAACTGAGGATCTGTGGGATATGCTGGAACAACAAGCTCAACCTCACAACCTACAGGACTTAAAGGATCTGCTGCTAATGTCTTGATGCCAGAAAGGGCATGAAGGGCCCTTCCACAAGGCCATGAGCGAAGGGTACATACTTCAAGGAAGTGATTTGATAATTTATGGTCATGTGACCCATCATTTTAATGTTAGATGACAGGAGAGTTCGAGTTAACTTAGAAACAGAGCTATTTCAAAATTTTCTTTCTTTCGTTTTTTTTTTGCGTGATATATTTCACACATTTTTGTCATGCTATGTTTAAATAAGTTTCATAGGTAAGAAATGTGTTTTCTTGGAGTCCAAAGACGAGATGGCAAGTTTTAAAGTTGAGAACAGAGAAATACACTCACACACACACACATATAAAACACATAAAAAAAATGTATATACATATATATATATATATATATATATATATATATATATAATGTATCTTTATTTACAACAGTTATATTAACAGCAATAATGAGAAATTTGTCTCGTAAGAACAGCTGATCAGCTGATGGGCAATGTGCTGCGTTGTCATGGGAACATCCCAGGTGAAGATAATGAAGAAATGGCGTTGTCTTTCATTGCTCCCTTCGCCAAGTGCATTCCACACGGCTACATAATGACACACAAGTATCTCACTAAGTACAACATGTTCCTTGATCAACATTTTGATCCTGGAACAACATTCCAATCAACCAATCATATTTGAAGGACACATTTACAGTTTATGTCAAGTGCCTGTACATCAATGTTATTCACCTGTCATTTCCCTCTGATTTTAGGGATTACAGTTATGTTTTCATACAGGAGTGTTGTCTTACTTGGCCAACTCACCGAGCAGGTGTGTTGAGGCAAGTTGGAGCTAAACTCTGCAGGACAGAACAAAAGTTTGCACACCCCTGATGAAAATATCAGGATTTAGCTGCAATGTTTTGTGAAACGTGCTATACAAATACATTTGACTTTGTGAAAACAGAGGTACCATTTCCAATGAAATTGACTAGAAATTTTCAAAATCATATACACAACTGTTATCCAATTGCTCAACTGGTGAAGACTTAAAAAAGTAACATGTTTGCAAGTGATTAACCAAGAGATCTGATTTGATGCTTTTTAAAACCACACAGCATTTTACGTTTTCAAAAACCCTTATGTTCCTTATTAGATAAAAAACTCTTTCTTAATGCAACTGATTATAAATTAATGTTTCAAACAGCCTGTAAAATATTACACAGATACTGTATATGATACTCCAGCAGTAACATAAATGCATTTCACACTTCTCTGACTAGACCTTATGCACCTGCCAGCTGTTTCTTTTGACTTTTTTTTACTGAATTGTCTACAAATTGAAACAATGCTATTGGATAAGTACCATTTCTGTGAATACAAGATCTCCTCTGGATTTTAACTAGGTCAGATGAGCATATTAAAAGAATATGGAAGTAAATAAAAAGATTGGTTTTAAAATAGCTATTATTTCTACAGACACTGCACTGGGAGCCCAAACATAAAGAATATATTGATCGTGTAGCCTTTTATAATAGGTAATAAAGCCCCTTGGCCAATAGATGCGTTAATAGAGTGTTTACTGACACGAGCCCCCTAAGAGCAGGGTTGCAAGCATACAATTTGCGCAAACGCACGCGAGGAGCAGAGTGGTGGTGATGCTCGCTGCATGCCGCATGTCTTGCGTCGCATAGCGCACACACACAGACGGAAGCGGGCTCGTGTCAGCTGGAATCACCTTTATACATTATTTGGCGTCCATTAAACGCGACGAATCTGAGGAATTTGGGTTCGACACACGCAAAACCTGACGGGTTGCGAGCACCAGCACATTTCCATTAGCCTCTAACACGTTACTTGAAGGTAAGAGGCGATACATGTGTGTATTTGCAGGCGTGAGATATTTATGTGCGTCGCAGTCGTGTTTGTTTTATTTTCTGCTTTTGCCATTTAATGCTTCGAAACGATGTAACAGGCGCCAGGGATGAATGGGTGAATGGGTGACTGAATGAAAAGATTTTCTCGCATGCATTACGTGGCCTGATTAGAAGACTCTGCGCAGGTTAATGCTTTAATTAAAACTGTATATTTGATGCATTTGGAGCTCTGACAGCCATTATCGCAATTGCAACAAAAGCTTCGTGGTTACTTGTTACTCCTCATTTGTTCAGGGACGAACCTTTGGTGTTGTGTAATGAATTTTAGACATGCACTGATGTTTCTCAGCCTCACTTGAGAGATTTTTCATGCGATTTGAGCGCAGTGCAAAAGGGACTGCGTCTTTTTTTATGCGGGCTCTGTCAGAATGGTCCAAATTAACACTGGTGCGGCATTAAAACGCATTTAAATAGTTCAAAATAGGATGTTATGTGTTGGTTATATGTATATGCCAATCATGTTCTACTCATATTCTGTCACATAAAGGTTGGGATGTATATAAAAGGCTTCTAAGCCAAACGCACAGATGGTGACACTGCGCTCTTCAACAGATCTTCGTCATTAAGATCTTTAATTCCTTCATTTAACATCATGCATCATTATTCTGCATAGCTTCCCAGTGGTTTTCCTTCTCAAGGTCATTCGTTCAGCCATTGGTGCTTGAAAAAACCCCAGTACTATTACATAAGAATGACGATTGGGTCGTGGGTAATAATTCCTGACTCTCTTTAATTAAAACTACATTCTTAGAAAATGTGTCCGAGGCTGCGCAGTTTTTCATGCTCAGTCACATTTGATGCAGGAGAGGCTGCAAACACAGACAGACGATCCACATGGAAATAAAAAAGCTGCTCTGCAACCCCTCCCCGTTTGTAGCCTATTTTACCTGATGCCCATTTACACATAAACTCTTGTGACTTTGATCTATTTAGAGAACCACAACACAGCCAGGCATCACACCTGATATCATTGTGTTCATATTTTTATAACTTGTACATTGTGTACTATGATTTTTTTTGGAGCTAGCAGCAAATATACATTTGCATTCATAATTTAAATCATCTACATTTACTACGGCTGACATCGTGTTGTTCCTTTCCTTTATGTAGGCCTATATTTAGGAATGGTCGACCTATATGCATTTTATAATTGGTATGTGGTGATAACCATATCTAGAGCAGGCCAATTTAATGCTGATGTGATCATAACACAATTGAATAGAGATAGATGCACTAAGGCCTTTCTTAACACAAGAGTTATATATATATATATATATATATATATATATATATATATATATATATATATATATATAAAGGAGTTTGTTGTAATTGGGTCCTGGCCTAATAAAATAAATGTTTCAAAATCTACATTGTCGAGAATTTGGTCATTTCCCAAATCTTCAGACAGCCTTGTCAATGCACACATTTTCTAATAATGAGTGATTTTTAAATAAATAAATATTGTGTAAAATAAGTGCTAACTTCATCAAAACATTTTTTTTTAATTTCATAAATAATTACAAAGAAACAATCTTTCTATTTCATGTTTAATTAAATTAATTTTTTTACAACTTCCAAAAAATTATTTTCTATAGTGTACATATTTTCTATCATAGAATGCATAAATAAATTTACAAAGTATTATGTATATATCAGCCTCTGTAGACAATCACACATTTACCAATACAGGTTTTTGATGGCCAAATTATAGGCACTGGCCTTTAACATGTGCGACTCACCGCAAATCAAAAAGGATTCTTTAGTTACAGTTTATGTTGTTGCTTCATTTTGGGATCAGTGCCTATATAGGTAGATTACAATTCAGACTCAGATTCACTATTCAGGAGCAGAGCAGCTGTCAGAGATGCTGCAATTATATTAACAATTACAATCTACACCTGTATCTCTTATTAAAACACCAATAGAGAAAAACTCATCACCATATTATTTATTTCTCATGTAGTAATCATGGGAAAACAGAACAGCAAACTGACCCCTGAGGTGATGGAGGACCTTGTGAAGAACACAGAGTTTAATGAACATGAGCTCAAGCAATGGTACAAGGGCTTCCTGAAAGACTGTCCCAGTGGTCGACTAAACCTGGAGGAGTTTCAGCAGCTCTATGTTAAGGTGAGAGCCTATTCAGCTTTTAGCCTAGCATTTTCCAAGTTAATCATCATCAGTATTTATGTTTGCATACATGGGACTTAGAAGGACAGTATACTCAAAAATTCTATCATTATTTAAAGCGAAATTTTAGTTCTGAAAATAACCATGGAATTTTTTTGGGAAAAATTTTATATACAGGTGCATCTCAATAAATTAGAATGTCGTGGAAAAGTTCATTTATTTCAGTAATTGACCCTTTGCAAAGGCCCGCCTCCTTTAGTAACTGTTGCTTTGTCCGACAAGCCATGTCTCTCACGTAGTGAAAAATACATCAACGCGTCGACAGACATGAAACAGTTTCATATTTAATATATCGTAATTTTTAAAAGAAGGTTAAACAATAAATACCGTATAGTGGCTCTTTAATGTGTCGTGACAGATTGCGGTAGCTCCTTCAATCGGCTCATGAACCAACCATCTCTTCATACTAGTTAATTTATAGTGCCAAATAAACATATGGACATCAGAAGGAATGTTGTTTCAAGTGCGGAAAGACATGAGTACACACAATTTTTCATGTTCAAGTTCACCAACATTAATCTATTAACTCCCGACTGCTTTGTCAGACAAAATGGCGGATTCGGGGTTATGATTAGTTAGATGGTCTGTCAATCAATTTGCGAAGGGTCAATTCGGCGAGTCATGGAGGTGATCAGTATATGGCACTGCTGAGGTGGTATGGAAGCCCAGGTTTCTTTGACAGTGGCCTTCAGCTCATCTGCATTTTTTGGTCTATTGTTTCTCATTTTCCTCTTGTCAATAACCCATAGAGAATCAGGTCTGGTGAATTTGCTGGCCAGTCAAGCACAGTAACACCATGGTCATTTAACCAACTTTTGGTGCTTTTGGCAGTGTGGGCAGATGCCAAATCCTGCTGGAAAATGAAATCAGCATCTTCAAAAAGCTGGTCAGCAGAAGGAAGCATGAAGTGCTCCAAAATTTCTTGATAAACGGGTGGAGTGACTTTGGTTTTCAAAAAACACAAAGGACCAACACCAGCAGATGACATTGCACCCCAAATCATCACAGACTGACGATTTCCAACACTGGACTTCAAGCAACTTGGGCTATGAGCTTCTCCACCTTTCTTCCTGACTCTAAGGGCCTTGGTTTCCAAATGAAATACAAAACTTGCTCTCATCTGAAAAGAGGACTTTGGACACAGTCCAGTTCTTCTTCTCCTTAGCCCAGGTAAGACGCCTCTGACGTTGTCTGTGCTTCAGGAGTGGCTTAACAAGAGGAATACGACAACTGTAGCCAAATTCCTTGACACGTCTGTGTGTGGTGGCTCTTGATGCCTTGACCCCAGCCTCAGTCCAATCCTTGTGAAGTTAACCCAAATTCTTGAATCGATTTTGCTTGGCAATCCTCATAAGGCTGCGGGTTCTCTCGTTTGGTTGTGCATCTTTTTCTTCCACACTTTTCCCTTCCACTCAACTTTCTGTTAACATGCTTGGATACAGCACTCTATAACAGCCAGCTTCTTTGGCAATGAATGTTTGTGGCTTACCCTCCTTGTGAAGAATGTCAGTGATTGTCTTCTGGACAACTGTCAGATCAGCAGTCTTCCCCATAATTGTGTAGCCTAGTGAACCAAACTGAGAGACCATTTTGAAGACTCAGGAAACCTTTGCAGGTGTTTTGAGTTGATTAGTTGATTGGCATATCACCATATTCTAATTTTTTGAGCTAGTGAATTGATGGGTTTTTGCTAAATGTGAGCCAAAATCATCACAATTAAAAGAACCAAAGACTTAAACTACTTCAGCCTGTGTGCATTGAAGTGATTTAATACACAAGTTTCACAATTTGAGTTGAATTACTGAAATAAATTAACTTTTCCACAATATTTGAGATGCACCTGTATATATATAGTTGGACTTAAATAAAGAGTCAAGAAAAAGGAGAAAGCTAACAAAAAAGTGACTGTCATAGTATGTTTATCTAAGACAGCAGAGTTACATATTTTACTTGAGCGAAGCACATACTACCATCAAAGCTTCAGTCTGTGAAATTTTATTCATGGAACGACTGTGACATTGTGAGATGTGAGGACCCACACTGTTCCATGTACTTCTATCTATTGTGCGGTGGCTACTTATTTTTTAATGAATTGCTGTGGAATGACCTGAAGCAAAGAACAGAACCTGCTGAGGCTGCTATCGAAATTTCAGGCATGAAAATCAATACTTTACAAATCCCTCTTAAAAGAACAGTTCTCTCAAAAATGAAAATGCCGTCATTATTTATTCGCGTTCATGTCAATCCAAAGCTATATGTGGACAGACGTTAAGGAGAACTTTTCATACAACGGACAAGTCATAGTGACCACATCTCCCAAGCTCCAGAAAGACAGAAATGCATCTTAAAAGTAGTTCAGTGACATGTGATATACAGCATTCCAAGTCAGTATTCACTTATCAAATTTGACTCTCATATAAACAAATCTATTATATGACTTAAGAATACTTGAAATATAGTGCTAAATTTTGTGTTTTTTGGAGCTTGACAGCCGAGTTTACTATGCAATATTGAGATAAACTGTCAAAAACAACTGCATGGAGAATTCACTTTTTATATTTAGCAAAAAAGCATTAATTTTTGGGTAAATTATTTTTTTTAACAAATCATAGCTATTTCTAAGATACCCCAGTCTGTCCAGATTCACTAGGTGGGGCTTTAAACTTTCAAATCTAATGAAAGATTGACCATCGTTACTAATTAAAGCGAAACATTGCCAAACTAATCAAAGGACTGAAATCTTAATTTTTTCCCCCTGCAGTTCTTTCCTTATGGTGACGCATCGAAGTTTGCACAGCATGCATTCAGGACCTTTGATAAGAATAGCGATGGCACTATCGACTTCAGAGAGTTCATCTGCGCCCTGTCCATCACGTCACGGGGAAGCTTTGAGCAGAAGCTCAACTGGGCCTTCAACATGTATGACCTGGATGGAGATGGCAAGATCACTCGAGTGGAGATGCTGGAGATTATAGAGGTATATGTAAACCCCCCTCCCTAAAATTTTTAAATTTTGTTAGTTTTTTTGTTTTTAAAAATATCTCTACAGCTTAATTATTATTAGTTAGTTTTAGAACATCAATTTAAAAGAAAACTAGACTTGTTGCTTGGCAACTAGCTGAAATAATTATATATTTATATATATATATATATATATATATATATATAGTTTTAGTTAACTTTAATAACCCTGCTGGTTTTGAGTGACCCAGCTGGGCTGGACTGGACTTTTGGTGCGTTCAAGTCATGTCAAAAAGATCATATTTACAAGTTGAATGCACATGAATGCCCCCACAAAGTCATGAATACCAGTGGGAAATATATTTTCTTTGAGCCCGATCTTTATGCTGCCTTCACATGTTTCTGAGTAGACGTGCCTTAAAACTTTAAACATTGCGAAGGGGAGAACGATTGCTGCTGTGACTGCTTCATTATAAGTTTTTCCACAACAGCTACATCACCTTGTGTTGTTGTTAAAGTAGTGCATATTTACACATATGAATAATCATTTGAAGCATATTGGATGTTTTATACACACCGAAAAACAGCCTGTATTTGACTGAAATTCCAGAATCGTCAGCAAGTTGACTATCTAGATAGTGCGGTGAATGTTTATGTTTGTCAATGAATGGGATGCTAAATATCATTTTGGATTAAGGTTTCTCCAGCAAACCTGGTGTTAGCCTTGATTACTGTTTATTACTTTCTGACAAAACAAATAACTTGAATGTGAAAAGCTTGTAATCCCGACTTCAGAAATTCTGAAAAATTTCTGATAGCCTGTGAAGGCAGCATTATGAGTTGAAGGCGTGTGAGAAACATGGCGGGATACCACAATACTATAGACATTTAGCAGTAACATTGTTACAACAAAATAAGATAATTGCCAGCACAAAATATGATAGAATTGTAATATAACAATATAATTTATAACAAAGTTTACAGTGGCTTCCTAAATGTAACCATGGTTTCCTGAGAAGGGGAATTAGACACCGCGTCTTGGATTGATGCTATAATAGAGAACAACATCAGCATGACCAGTGTCTGAAGCATGTGTGACAAACAGAAATTTTATTGACCGTAACAGTCCTGTAATAAACATTAATCAACTCTTTTGTCTGAAGGAGTTGCACAGGCAGGCCCAAAGCATGGCAATGAGATGCAGTGTTTTGTTCCCCTTCTCAGGGAACCATGGTTACAGTTGTAACATGAGATGTTCCTTTACGGAACTTCAAGACGGCATCTTGGATTGATGTTATGGGGAAACTAAACATGAAATGCATAACCCTAAGGTGTTAGTAATTAACACCCTTCAGACTACAACCTTGATGTTGCCGCTCCTCCAAAGGGAAGCCTACATCATTACTCTTACTTGTGAAGGAAGGCAAACAAGAGAAGTACGTAATTTTGCAGTTGTCCAGTAACTCATCTCCCGGGCTCTAAAAAGCCCAAGGAACTGCAGCGGAGCATAGGTGTTACTTCAAGACACAAATGTAACTGGGGGAGGGCAGCTCAACCTTGCCTTGAGTAAAAGGCACTCTACCTAAGCCCTGCCATAACTAGCACTTCATCTTTTTCTTTTAGCACCAGACCATATTATGTGACAGAGAACAAGGAGAGATGCCCGCAGGCAAACTTCCTCTACTTGGAATCAGTAGTTGGGGAGGGAGGTAAACAAAGTAGAGGGAATCAATACTTACCCTACATATCCATAGACATGTACCCATCCTACAATCTAATCTGAAGTAGTTTTGCCCAAAAATGCGCCGGCATCCATTAGCAATCAAGCACTGCTCGGCGCACAATATAAAACAAGCCACAGAAAGAGTGGCTTCAGATTTTTTTGATCCAAAAACCTGCTTCATTCCTGTGCCATTCTGGCAATGGTTGCTTTCATTTCCCCCCTCAAGAGGGGCCATGAATGATAATATAGATAGTCCTCTACATTCTATCAACCTAACTCTAGTGACTCACCCCAGCAGTGCTTTAGAACAGAACGCAACTTTTTTGCAACTCACGCTTTTAACGTTAGTCCATACTCTATGGCTTAGGTTCATGAAGGCAGACCCCCTGTTTTGCCTCTGCATATGCTTCGCCTTAAGCTGCAAGGTGGCAAGAAGAGGAGGCAGACCCATATGATAATTTCCATTTCTACTCTGCCTACCTGTGACCCCATGATCGACCCCACTAGATTCTTATCAGTCTATCAAGAATCAAGAGCCAATAATTAACAGAGCCTCTTACCATAAATGCATCACTACGAGTGCATTAAACTCCTGCGAGGGCCAAAAGCACTCATGTAAATGCTAGATTCTTATCCCTTGCAGCATAATGAGCACATCTAGCTTCCTCGGAAGTTGGATGCAATCTAACATTGCGTTTATCTTACACACGCATACAAACAAACAGCTCATGAAGACAGGAAAGCTAATGATGTGTATTGCAGGCACCCTCTTATACTCATGGGCACTCTATTGGTAACATCATGGACTGTCGTTGGCCAATAAAATTGGCTTGTTTGTCACACATGCTTCAGACACCGGCCACGTTAATGACATTCCCCATATTGTCAATCCAAAACACAATGTCGAAGTACCACTTCGAAAGAGAACCTTGCTGTATTTTTGTGTAGTTAACACCAGCATCTTGCTCTGACGAAAGTGACTTGAACGCACCTGACGTCATAAACACGGCTTTTCAACTTCTTAATACGAGCTTCACAGGAGGACTTGAATGCACTAATAGGCCTAATATGTTTGGAGAGGCCATAAATTCATCATTCAAGGAGAGTGCCAATGGCAAAATGAAACAAAAAATAATAATGACACTCCGATGTGTATATCAGAATCTTAAAGCCTCCTCATGTCATTAAACCCAAGTCTTTTCTCCCCTCTGTGTGAAGGCTATTTATAAAATGGTGGGAACTGTGATAATGATGAAGATGAACGAGGATGGTCTGACACCAGAGCAAAGAGTGGATCGGATCTTTAGCAAGATGGATAAAAACAACGACGACCAGATCTCACTAGATGAGTTCAAAGAAGCTGCCAAGAGCGACCCATCCATCGTACTGCTCTTGCAGTGCGACATGCAGAAGTGAGGCTGCACATGCTAGCATGCTCCGGACTGAATGAGTTATCTGTTTCCACTCTCATTTCCACAAGAGTAACATGTTTGGACTACTTTTAAATGAACTTTCTTCTTGTGATTGAACAACTAGTATGCATGAGATTGTTAAATGCTAAAGAGTTTAGAGTATATCCGTTTAATTTACAACATGCAACAATGTGAGACGTGTAAATCAAACGAGTCCAGTTGTTTTCACGCATTCATTGTCAGTGAAGTGCTCCGCCGTATTTCATTTCTAGCTGCAATACTTCCTATCACACACACTACGTTTACTGCTGTACTTCATGCAGTAGTTTGGCTACCGAAATCGAAACGTGTCACACTAAATGTTACGATGAAATCAGTCTGTTGAACTTCAATACTCAAAATTAAGGAGGGCAGAGAGGTTTATGCAGCCCTCCTTCCAAATGTGCTTGTACTTGAGAATATAAATGTAAGTTATTTGCATGCATGTCCTAAGTGTAAAACCTACTCTCTTCATTTTGGCAACCTTGACAATAATACAAGGGAGGCCTTATATAAATGATAGTATCAATAACAATACTAATGTGTGAGATTTACATTTGTTACTCATCTATCCATTAGATGTCCTCCCTTGGGTGCATGTTTCCTCTTAAAAGACTTACCATGTGTGTTGTAAAAGCTTTCAGTAAGACACACGTTCCAGCCCCGCATCCATCTTTTTGAAAGTTTGCATTATTTGCATCTGCCATTGGCTTCTGCTGGTTTCACCATATTTTGCACTGACACGAGGACCTAATAACCAGTAAAACCAGTCTAAAATGAATGCTTCTTTTTTTTAATGTTAAACAACCACTAACATCATTCTTATTGTGTTATGCTCTTTTTTATTTTTTTTACTTTGCGCGGTATCATCGTCACATGCATGAATGGTTGCCTGTGGATTTGTTTTCAGTAATAATACAGAATGGGCAATATAACATTTTAAGTGAATTTTCCCTGGAGGGCGTTTAGTAATGGTAAGTAATCCACTTCCCCTGGTATTACAACAAAACCTTATCCAGAATGGGTTTGGTACACGTTTACTCTAAGTGTGCTGCATTTTTATTGAACCGTTTTTTGTAAAACAATATTTCTACTCGAGTTCTCAACATTTCAAATACCCTTGATATTTAGCTGCACTCCTTCCAGTACCTTCTCCAATTTATTTTCAACATTTTGTATCCTCAATATGTTATGTTCTCCCAAGAAGTACATAAATATATGGCATCCCAGATTTTTTTGTAAGCCACAAAAATGGCAAAAAAATAAAAAAACACCCTTTCACCTCCTGTGACACTCAGGACGACATCAGTCCCTTTGGCGGAGAATAGACAGATCTTTGTAAAATGTAATTGCCCAATAAATAGTGTATATCTTTGCCCTGTAAATATTTGTACCTAATACGGTAAAGCCAAATTTAAGCAGTCATTTAATTGTGTAATATGAGGTTTGTGTTTTATTTGTGGCATGTCTTCAAATCGGTATGTAACAGTTGCACTGACAACATTGTGATTAAAATCAATAAACTATCTATGGGTTGTTTTCAAAAGGCAGGTGCTTAGTCGTGTGTGAGCACAAATGAAATGATTAAGAATAACTAGAAACAGCATTGTGGTTTATTACATTGGATGCTGGTTTAAACTGACAAATACTGACTCTAAACGTACTCAAACCGTCACAAACAGGTGCTAACAGTTAAAAAACGGAACATCCTTTTTTCTTTTCCAAAAGGACCAGATGAACAGGAAATGCTGTGAAGGAAGCAGGACGACTGAACTGATTGTTCACAATCACATGTATTAAGTTTTAAAACGTCCTTTGCAAAGGAACTAGAACCATAAAATTGTTAGAAAAATAAATAAAAGCGAACGCATAAACTGTACAGAAATATTAACTTTACACACTTTACAGTCTCTTCAAGCAACGTCCATACCAACCACACGTCTCATTCTTCCTCTGCTACTTTCTCTGGATCCTGAAGCTGGTGGATTGTAATATTGGCACTTTTAGGCAGATGGCTGAAAGATAATGCAAAAAACATTAATGTTTATGTATAAAACATTACATGAACTTTATAATTCAATGCTGCTTGGGGAGATGCAACACATTATGAGCATCTTAACAAATGAGACCCTGGGCAAAAATCGGCATTTCAAAGAAAATGATCTCATTACAGGAAAAATATGCTTCTGGCTTGTTATTTGCTCAGTTTACAATTACGCATTTGATTAACTAATGTCTGTAAATGATTTAACCAAGCAGGACGTAGTCAAGAAACCTGCTTTAGGCAAAGATTGTGGTGTATAAATCATTTGCATTTCCTCATTGAATAAACATGAATATGGAGACGCTGATCATAAATGAACACTATGACTCCAAGTTCACACTGCGAGCCTTAGTGTAGAATTCCGATTTGTTGCTCAGATCCAATTTTTTTTTTTGTATAGCTGTTCACATTGTTGTTTTAAATGTGGCCAATATCAGATTTCAGTGTGAACAGATCATGGTCCTTAACTGACTCGCATGAGCAAAAAAAGACGTCACACAGCATGCGGTCATACGGAAGTAAACATACATAGAGCATTAAAGCAAGTAATTACTTGTTTATATATAGTGTGATCTGCTGCATAAGCCAGCAAATTTATGTGCAGGCACTTAAAAAAAAAAAAAAAAAAAAAAAAAAGGAGTAGAAGTTTTAAACATTTCTGATACGAACGGTCGTGTTTTGCTTGTATATAGAGCTGTTACTGTAATACTTTGACATCACTGTCCTTTGCGGACAACTTCGGGTATGTAAAATCTTTGAATGTATGTAAATGTAAAATTTCCCATGAGCGCAGAATTGTGACCAATGTTGTGACATAAAAGTCATTTTTGGAAATGCCCCTTACCATAACCGCGGGTTTCAACACACTACTAACTCAACTCAAAAAGGCCCCGCCCCTTTTTTTGTGTTTGCCTTGGGCGGGAATTATTTAATTGCTTGATTTTCTTTCTTTTTTTTTTTTTTGAAAAAAGGCAGAAAACACTTTTACTTTTAAAAAATGCAGCAGAGAAGATTTTCATTAGTTAAAAATATTATATTTACTCATTTGGCAGACGGTTTTATCCAAAACTACAAGTGAGAAGATCTTTAGTGCATTAGAAATGAGTGGTTAGTCACTGAACTAACTCCGCCCATATATTAATATACTTCAGCTAATTTGTTTTGATTTTGGGGTGAAATATCAATCAGAGATGTCTCGGTGAGATTAACCTTATAGAAGTCATGTCTTATAAGGACTTTTATTTTTTCTACCTGGTGGACTGAGGGGTGATGAAGATGAACTGTCGCAGATGCTGACGTTCTGAGAGCGCTACAAGCATGTTCATCGAAATGCTGCGATTGTGCATATCCTTAAAAAACACAAAAGAGCTTTATTAAACCTTAATCTTCCTTTATTTATGATATACTAATGTTAAACACACGACACATGTCCTCAAAGTCATTATATAGGTACGTACCATATACACATCAAACTCGTCAAGGCACCGGAAGGGCGACTCAGTAATTTCCCAGAGTGCCAGAATGAAACAGACAGTGGAGAAGGAGCGCTCTCCTCCCGAGAGGGAACGCATGTCACTGACGTTGTTTATTTCCTGACCTGGCGGTTTCACCTGAGCAAAACCAATTTAACATACATGACAAAAGAATCCAGATATATCTACACACACACACACTCACACACACACACACACACACACACACACACACACACACACACACACACACACACTACCATTCAAAAGGTCCGTAAGACTTTTTTTTAAAGAGCTAGGATGCATTAAAATGACCAAAGACAGTAGCCATGTTTCCATTAAAAATACACTCAATGGAAACATGTCAATTTCACAAATGCTCCCAATATCGCAAAAACGTTTACACTCGCATGAGGTGGTTTTTCAGGCAATTGAAAAAGGAATATTTCACAAAACTGCAATGGAAACAGTTTTTTCACAATTACAGGTCACCTGCTGTATGTAAAAGTCGATCATTCTTTAAGAGGGTGTGGTATGCTTGGACAGAAGACGAGAGTTCTGCATTAAACTTAAAAAAGTTTTACGGGACTGCTGGATTCTAAACAACAAAGAAATGCCACAATTTGAATTTATCAAGACCTCGAAGCAGATAGAAGGGAGAAACACCCAGAAACACCTCATACGTGGCCGCTCCAAACTATAAGGTGCTTCCTTGCCATAAATGCTTGGATAATAAGCATACGTCTCCTTTGATTAAAAATAATGCCTGGTGCAGTGGCTGGAATATACATAAAGCTACAAACATCTGTTGCCATGATGTTTGTAATGACCTATCGCAAGAGGAACAAAAAAACGTTTTATTCACATCTCTAAATGGAAACGCTGTCATTTCGCAATAGATTTATATCAATATTTAGAAAATATCGCAAAAGTTTGGCGCAAATCTGTAATGGAAACGCCGCTACTGACAATAAATACAGGAAATATTTCTTTTTCAAATAAATACTGACCAAAAAGCATGACACGTTTTCACGAGATTCATCCAAAGATTTATTTGAAACAGTCAAACATGTGAGTGAAACAAGCAAGATGGTAAAATGTAACTTACTGAAATGGAAAGAGTTTCATTGACGTGGTCAAACATCATAGAGCCACAGCAGTGCAGCTGCATCATGAAGTTGTTGAAGTACAGCTTGCACCTCACAGAAAGTGACCTGACAAAACAACACACAATTGAAAACACATGCAAACTACTATTGTGTTCAAACCTAAAGTAGAGAAGTCCAAACACAACACTGTTAAGTCACAGTTGGAGCCTAAGTAAGTTACCGTCGCAGTGATTTGTATCGGTCCTGACGGTCAATCATGATGTTGTCGAGGCGATCAATAAACTTCCTGAGATCCCTTAGCTGGCTGGATTTGCTTTTGTAATTACTGTGAGCTTCTGCATACTCTCTGAAAAAAATATGTTTGTCAATAATTTATTACAGATCTGTAAATTAATTCAATTGAAAAAATACATGCTTCACACACAGTATATTCTTTTAAAAGCTGACCTGATTTATTTTTTGCGGAAATGGGACAAAAAAAAGAGGACCTATTATGCTTTTTTTCCATGTTCAACTTGTGTAATGTTGCTGTTTGAGCATGAAAAAAATCTGCAAAGTTCCAAAGCACAAAGTCCCTCCAGCAGGAGTTATTCTCTATATCAGTGTCAATGTTTCTGAACTCCCTGAAACGCCTCCATTGTAGTCTTGAGTTTTCTTCCAGGAACAAACACATCACAATATTCCTCATTTAAATAATTATTTAAGTATTCCTCATAGTGGTGTCGCAAAATATACTGGTATTGACGATAATCGTGAAATTCAAAGCATGAAATATCGACATTGTGTTAATTTAGAGTTACAATATACCGGATTAACCACAATATTTAAAATGAATAGGACTCCAGTACCTGGCTGACCTCTCTGGTGACAGTATTGCACCTTAATGCTGACACCTGTCAAACAAGAAGAAGACGCAGCACGTGCAGCTACTCTGAGAAGTACCATGTCGTCCGAGCGGGAGAGTGAGAGGCTCTGCCCACACCCGAAAAAAGTAAGCTAGCCAGTATGGGAGTTTTTCAGCTTCCAAGAAAACAGCCCAGAATCTGCAGAATGTGCCTGTCTATGGTCAGTGAGGTTTTTACCCACCTCCATATCCATCACCCTGCGAATTACACCACTTTACAGAGAGTAAGTTGCGATTATTTTACCAGTCCAGGAATGGGAAATGTTATATTAACCTGTTAACATTGGTTTTCTGTGTTCATATATTTAAATAAAGTGTGATTCTTTTAATAAGTACAGCGTTTTCTTTTTCTCGACATATTTTTGTATTTGTAATGTATCTGCAATCAAGTCATGGCCAATTTGGTTCGTAGCACTTGATATTTTTTATCCAAATCTATTACATAATTAAAACTGATCTAAAAAAACTTAGCAAACACACTGCTACATTAAACTCTGTAAATTGTTGTAAATCATGCACTTAATGCCTCATCTGGGGCCGTTCTAGGCACACATTAAAACTGATTTAGCGGCGTGCTTACAGCATGACTTCATTGGCGACGGCGCAACGATAGGTTAAAGAGCTTAAAATACGGTCACGCAGAATCAGTTTTGATGTTAATATTTATTCATCATACTGTTGAACTTGGCAGTATTTTCTCTCTTGTTATTTCATAGGGATCTTTCATAGGGACAGAGAACCCCCCCCCCACACACACACACACATCCCAAAGGTTTCTATAGATATCATGATATATCGATATCATGAATTCTTTTTAACCGTGATGTGAAAAATCTGATATCGTGACAGCCCTAATACGCCCCTAGTTAGTAGTGCGCTGACATTTCCCTAACACGCTCAAAGTGGTTGACCAATCACAACACACTAGTCCATCTGACCAATCAGAGCTCATTGTGTTTACAGAAGGAGAGGGTTCATAGAGACAGGAACTAAACAGGGTAGTGTTTCGTAAAAAGCATCGTAAGCCTAAGTCGATCGTACCTCCATTAGTGACAATGGTTCTACGATCAATTTAGGCTTACAATTCTTTTGGGAAATGCAGCCCAGAGTGTCTCTGACAGACTAGGAAGACAGGCGCTGGAACAATATAAAATATGAGAATATTAATGAGTTTTTAAAAAAAATTCAAGCATGAAAACCTATTCTAGTAACAAAATCAAAACTTTGAAAAAGGGCATTTTAGGCCCCCTTTCATTTATATTGAACCCAGAACATTCTTTAACCACTGCCTTGCATACCTGATGACTTGTTCCTTGTCACCGTGGCTACTCTCTTGCGTAGTGATTTTTTGTCGCAGACGTGTGATCTCAACATCAATACTTCTGGCACTCTGATCAACCTGCAATCGCTCAGAACAGATCTCTTTGGCTTTGGCTTCACAATCCTACACAACAAACAATCACTGGATGAACAATATGCACATTTTCTAACGGCAGAGAATTTTAAATATTATATTATATGACAGAAAAAAAAGGAGTGAATACCTGCATTTCTTCGTCTTTGAGTGACAGGTCTTCTCTCATGGCTTGAATATTGGACTGATGATCATCGACTTTCTTCTCCAAGACCTTCATGGATTGATCGAGTTTACTGCACACAGTCTCTGCCTTCACTTGCTCCTCCTATTCAAGACAAATACATCTTTCATTAATCACTTTATTGTTTATTTTGAGCACTTTAATGCAAGGGGTTTTAATGCTTTAGCGATACCAGCGATAGTTGAAAGGAAACATAATACTTGTCACATCAAAAGTCTTCAGTGTTGCGATGTACACCGATCGCCCAGTGCCGTCTCTCACCTTCAGTTGTTCTGTCTCATCTGAGAGCTGCTCCATTTTATTTTTCACATCTTTATATTTCTGATTAATATTCATGAGCACTTTCTCATGATTCTTTAATTCATCTTGAGCCTCTTTCACATTTCGCCTCTCTGATTCGATCTTCTGCTCATTCTCTTGTGCATCTTCTTCCTGTACATTTAACAAATCACATATTATTCTGTCAAAAAATGATAAGCATCTTTTTACAGCCTGGTAAAATCCATAGAAATCTCACCAGGGAGCTGATGTCCTCAGTCTGAGCCTCTTCAATGTTCTCGAGTTCTGTTATAGAAGCTTTAACCTTATTTATACTTTCCTAAAAAAAGGAAAAATGAAGCTTAAATTAAAGCCAGCATCAATTTTTCAGATATGTTTGGACATGGAATAACAACAGGAGTAAAAATGGATGGCATAATGGTGTAGCCTGTGCAATACCTGATTTTTTTTGGAAGCCATGATGACACTACGCAACTTCTCCTCCATGAACTGAATGTCCTCCTTCACAGAGCTCAAGTGAAGCTGGAACCGTGAAAGCTGAGCCTGATTGTTCTCCAGCTCTGACTCCACTAGACTATGAATCAAGGGAGTAGAACAAATATATTCAAGCATCATTTGCCACAGATAATGGCCTACAAATGAGAGAAGTTTACATGAACTATCACATTTGCACCAAAAAAAAAAAAAACCTCCAGGGAAACAGTTCCAGTCCTTGTATTGCAAGTTATTTTGCATAAAACTGTTAGCAAACAATACCACCTTGTGAAGATTATACTTGCCGTATTTCTGCTTCTGGGTCACCCCCAAGATATTTGACCAGTACTTCCTTGTCAGGGGTGTAATACCGATTGGTGTACACTTGATCACCATCTGCAGTGAAGGCTTCACGGCAATTCCTTGGCGGTCTCGAACCCTGCATGACTTTCCTTGCACAAGCACGGTCCTGTTTGGAAAAAATAATCAAGTAAAAAACAAAAAAACAAAATATATATATATATATATATATATATATATATATATATGGTGGTCTCATAGGCGGAGGTTGAATCAACTCTAGGGTAAGGCATGTGAGATCAGCAGAAAAAAATGTCACTCTGCCTTTATAAAGCGACACTGAACGCCAATTGACCCTTTGCCAGCAGTTTGATTGACAAGCGATCTGACCAATCATAACCCCTAATTCGCCATTTTGTCCGACAAAGCAGTCAGGTTTTAGTTTTAGATAGATTAGTAGATTAATGTCGGTTCACGAGCCGCTTGAACTGAGAAGCGATCTGTCACGACACATTAAAGAGCCACTATACGGTATTTACTGATTAAACTTCTTTAAATAATTACAATATTTTAAATATGAAACTCTCTCATAAAAGTAACCTGCTCTGTCTTGTCTGTCGACACGTTGTCAGTGTCCTCTGAAAGATTATGTGAATTTTCATCATCTTTAGTTAGATGCATTTAAATTGTGACTGTGCCTCAGACACAATCAACTCTGTCCTTGATGCAATCAACAGTCTGTGTCTGTAAAGGTGTGAACCGAATGGCCATAGAACCCTTTTATCTTCATGTATAAAGCTCTCTCCCACAGACAGAACTTTGGGTTAAGTTATTTTGAAGGCTGATATGCTGACATCGCTGCTGAAGATCTGTGCTACACTACTGCGTTCAATAAACTCTTCTCCCCACAAGAACTCTGGTCAAGCTTGCTTATTTTATGTATTAAAGAAATCTAATACATTGGCGAGCCACCCCAAAAGACTGCTCAGCCAAATACAGCAAAATCTAACACCTCTTTGGTCCGCGATGTATTTTTCAACGTGAGAACATGATGTGTGGCATGAGAGCGGCATGGCTTGTCGGACATAACAACAGTAACTAAAGGGGGTGGGTTGCCAAGATGACGAGCAACATAGATGTTGCTCGTCATAGAAAAAGAAAAACACCGCTTCAGCTTCAACGGACGGAATCATAAGGTGCTATTGTGAACGGCGCACGCTCTGCAAAAGCTGTCAAAAACTGTTATATAATGGCGCTGTTATATATTGTTAATCCAAAACATCACTGAAATATTTACTTTTCTTTTTATTTATCTGATCTATTACTTTCTCTTACTGTTATATTTTTCAATGATTCAATGACATTACAAAGTGAAACTAATGCAGGTGTTTTTCAGTGCATGTCTTTCAATTTAAAAAATCGTTCCGTTTTTATAATTATTTGGAATTTGGTAATTATTTTAAATAATTTGGTAGTGAAGTTGGGGGGTGGGGGCAGATATTTTTTAAGGTTTAAAGGGGGGCGCAACCAAAAAAGTTGGAGAACCACTGAGTTAAATAAACTTAAATGAACTTAAAGTTGTGAGAAAATGAGAAGCTTGTCAGATCCACGTTAAGTTTGGCAGCGGCAGGTCTTAAAGTCACAGCAGCCTAATAAACCAGTGGCTGTAATGTCTGTCATTTACAGTTGTGATCAGAACACCCTTGGTAAATGTGATCAAAGATGACTGTAAAAATAAATCTGCACTGTTCATCCTTTTGATCTTTAATTCATAAAATTAGCAAAAAAAAGTCTAACCTGAAGTAAAAGAATTGAAAGTGGAGGGGGAAAAAAATGACATTAAGAAATAAATGTTTTTCTCCAAAACACGTTGGCCACAATTATGCCAGAGACCACTGCTTTATGCAGCATCTTTACAGATCCTTCAGATTCCCATCTCCATGTTTGTGTTTCTTCTCTTCAGTTCACTCCACTCATTTTCTTTAGGGTTTAGGTTTGGGGACAGGGACGACCATGGTAGAAGCTTCATTTTGTGTTCAGTGACACATTTTTGGTTGGTTTTGATGTTTGTTTTGGATCTTTGTCCTGATGGAAGGTCCAACCACTAGCAGGGTTTCAGTCTTGTCTAACAACTGAATATGCTGGAGATTGTTTCTGGATGAGAGGATTTTTCTTCAAACCCTCCCAAACAACTTGTTGGGAAGTAGGTGATGTTTGATCATTTTTTTAGGCTTTCTAAGACTCAAGACTCTACTAATCTCTGGAATTGTCCAGCTGTAATGCTTGGAGAGTCTTTGGCCACTCAAACATAGTTCATGATATTTTACTCAAAAAATTCTAGAGGTGCCAATAATTGTGGCCAATGTGTTTTGGAAAAAACATTTATTTCATAATGTGTTCATACACATTATACAGTCATTATACACTCATTTCAATGAATTCAAACTACTTTGGTAAGTCGGAGCAGTCTTCAAACACGGTAAGCTATGTCGTCCACTCCTTTTATTATACTTGCACTGCCTGTCACATGCATAGTATAACTTTCTCTGTCAGCAACAAGGGATTCACATATCATAAATGCAGGGAAATAGTCAGGCTGACAGAGAAAATCTCAGAATTAGAGACAAGCACCCAAACTTTAATTGAGGATAGTAAGAATGTAAGGGATTTAAATACTGTTTTGAATGCGACTAGCTTAGTGAACTCTGTACATTGTTCGGTTCTGGCTGTAGAGCCCATGCAGCAGGGCAACTGGGTGACTGTGAGACGGCCTAGTCACAGTACAATACACCACTCTTCCGTTCCGATTAGAATGGTCACATTAATTAATTTGGAGAGTAACTGAAATTACTGAAATTATAACAATATAAAAAAATTAAAAACTCATTAAAAGTTTAAAAAACATTAACAGTTTTTAATTGAGATTAATTGCAGATTAATTAATTGCCCAAAAAAATTATACACACACATATATATATATATATATATATATATATAAAAAATACTATTATATTATATTATATGTATTATAATTAATATAATATACACTAAATGTGAAAGTAAACCTAAATTCAATCTGTTCATTATATAACGTGATTTCTCTTCAGAAAATTTGGACTGAACATCATATGGATTAGTTTTACAATCTCTTCATGAAGTTTTTGAAGCATCAAAGTTTCAATTGCGTAGGCTGTGTGGAGGGACAGAAAGCTCTCAGATTTTTAAAAAAAAAAAACCCTTCATTTGCTTTCCAAGAATGAACAAAAGTGTAACGGGTTTGAAACAAGAAGGTGAGTAATTGTCACAGAATTTTAATTTTAGGTGAACTACCCTTTAAACTGTAATTATATTTCATAATATTACTGTTTTTAATGAATTTTCGATTAAATAAATGCATCCATGGTGAGCAAAAGAGACTTGTATAATCTCTTATATATTATAAAGTATATATATATATATATATATATATATATATATATATATATACACACACACACACACATATTATTATTACAAAATTGTGATGAAAAAAAATGCATGATATTGCTAATAAACATTTTTAGTCAACTTACTTTGATGATCAGAATGCTCTCAATGCCCCTCATGTCAATGAGGCAGTTTGTTATCACTGGGTTCTCTACATTGAGGCAGTCCAGCACTGACGGAAACTCTGGATGATGGACTCCACTGACAAGAAAACATAGAAACACCATAATTACCATACCTATACAAGACCTTGGTCTCCAGAAGCTTCCATTTCTGGACACAAATATTTCTTACCGGCTTTGAAGGTTATAAACACGGTCTGTAAATGGGCACACCATTATCTGAGGCCTACTGCCTTTTGGGAAATATACTGACATCAGTTCTTGCAGAACTTTTTCGTCCTTGTAATTATCACAGCAAAAGGTTTTGATGAAACTTCGTAAGCAACTCTCCACAGCCACTGCTAAACTGGGATCCTTTAGGCTGATGCAGGCACCTAACGAAGAAAAAACATTTCATTAACGGTAAATTCTACAACAAAGGTGAATGATGGCTTGTTTTGTGTTTGTATAGACTTAAAGGTTTAGTTCAGCCAAAAATGAAATTTCTGTCATTAAGTACTCACACTAAAGTCGTTCTACACCCATAAGACATTCGTTCATCTTCGGAACACAAATTAAGATATTTTTGATAAAATCTGAGAGTTTTTTTTTTTTAAGCAACGAAATGACCACATTCAATGTCCAGAAAAGTAGTAAAAACATTAAAATAGTTATGAATTAAAACAATTATGAAGCGATGAGAACACTTTTTTGCTCAAAAACAAAATAAAACAAAACGATTTTTCCTCTTCCCTGTCACTCTATTACGCAGCTGGCGCAGTGCTGTGAATCCGTGTTCACGTCGGAACGCCTGCTCATTATTGGCTGGCTCACGTGAAGAGCCTTGGCCAATACTTGAGCCACTGTTTGGATGTAGAACCTGGAAGCGCTGCAATGAAATTAGCAGAGCAGAATGACAGGGGAGAGTCGAATTTGCTGAATAATGTTGTAATTTTTGTTTTGTTTTGGAACACAAAAGTATTCTTGTCACTTCATAACATTATGGTTGGACCACTTTAGTCACGTTGACTTTTCTGGACCTTGTATGTGGCAATTATGTTGCTTTCAATGGAGGATAAAAAAAAACCTCTCGGATTTCATCAAAATAATTTGTCTTCTGAAGATGAAAGAAGGTCTTACGGGTGTGAAACAACATGAGGGTGAGTAAGTAATGACAGAAATTTCATTTTTGGGTGAACTAACACTTTAAGAGAATTATCTGAAGATATGGAGCGCCTGTCACCTATCGGTCCCACAGGTTTCTTAATGAATCGTCCCTGAGCGAAGGCTTTGTCGATAGACTCCAACAATTCTGGCATGTTATCACCAAACCGTCTCAGTCTGTTGGATCTGCTGGCCATTAGCTGCTTTTTTCTCTTCAGTTTGAATTCCAGAGAAACCTGGATATTTTTTTCCTCCATGCTGAAAAATAAAGAAAAACTCCAATACTGCAATATATCAAGATACTGCAAAAAATAAACATCAAGTAAAGCTGGTTCTGTCAAGAGTCACACATTTTTGCACTACAAATGCAAAAATTTCATAATATGACAATTTACAACATATTACTCTTATTCCTTCTTCTGGAAGTACAGAACAAGTTGTTTTTACAACTTAGAATGTTTTCCTAATACAAAATATTGTTTAAATCGGCACCATCTTTTGTGATTTAAACAATATTTTGTATTATGAAAACATTCTAAGTTTTATCAAATTTTAGATACATTTCAAGATTTGTTGAAGTCATACTGCAGTGGTGCACATGATGCTTTAAAGCCATTGTGTTTATGGCAAAACAGGTTTGAATATGCCTAGTGTCCCACCACTTTCCTGTCTTCCTCCCCACTGTCCAGTCAATTAAAGGCACAAGTCCCATAAATAATAAAGTTGCCAGACTTTACCTCAGTTTATCATATTCCTCTCTTCCTTTAAGCAGAGCTTGTTGTTTGTCCTTAATCTCTTGATTCAGAGCGTTGGACTCTGTCTCATGCTTTTCCAGCTGCTTTTTGAAGGCAGATATTTTTTTTAGATGCTGTGTGTGTTGAGTCTCATGCCTTCTTCTGCCACTGCTAAAAACATTACATTGACAGCATTGTCAAATTAGTATAACTTTAACTACACGTTTATTTGAATCCTTTAGATACAGTAGAACAAATGTCAACTAAGGGCGTTTTCAGATCTGTGTATCATTTGCTTTGTTCCAAAACAGGCACAGGTACAATTTGTTACAATGTAGCATTTTTTTCATGGTTTGATTCGCGTTCAAAAGGTAACACTTTAAAGCATGCCAAAATGGGTTCTTCAGGTGATCTCAGAGCAATTGTTTTGGTGCGGATTTGAAAGCAATTGTCGTGTTCATATATGCCTAAATGAACCAAACTAAGGGAGAAAATGCACCAGGCTCCGAAAAAAACGATCCAAACGAGGCAGGTGTGAAAACGCCCTAAGAAATAGCTGCACAGTTTGCAAAAATTCTTCACAAATTTAATTAGAACATACAGTGTGATGTTAAACAATTTATTGACATTAACAGCCTAAAATTAGAGGTGTTCCCCTCAACAAATGGACTCACCCATGACTTATTTTGTGAATTCTCTCCTTAAGAAGGCATTGCTCCTTTTCTAATTGCTTCAATTTATTCTCAGCGCGGAAGTAAACCACCTGAAAAACAGACACTCTAAAAACCTATACAAACTCTTTAAAAAAATCAACAAGGACCCTGTTTAAAACACGCAGTTAACTTAAAGTTATATTTCACCCAAAAATGAAAGCCATGTAATCATCTACTATAAATCAGGTCTCTTCAAGACTTTCTTCCTTCCATGCAACACAAATGACTGGAGCTGACAAACAAACTGCATAAAAGTAGCCCATACATGTTTTGAGCTATATTTTATGCTTTTTTGATTGTTCCTTAAATGTTAATAATTTTTTTTTTTAATTATACACACAAACACACACACACACATACATATATATATATATATATATATATATATATATATATATACACACACAAACCTTCTTCATTCTAACCCTCTGTCTGAAATGATCCGTTTTTAAGGGGCAGCGGCTTTAAGGCTTGTCACTAAACAAAAATGACCACTGTTATGATTGGCTGACGGCATTGCACAGTATCAACTAATTACAAGTAACGTGAGTTATATAATCAGATTATTTTTTCCAAATAACGCATAACTTTTCAATTTACAACAAAATATTACTTGTTCAAATAAGTTTTCCCATTTATTGACTACAGATCTCCTGTCCCCATGTTGAGAGAATCATGAGTGCGCTCTGTGCAAACATGATGGTTATTGTAGTTCTATACTAAATGTGAGCAGGCATTTACTCATCTCATGTGAAAAAGCAGAATGAATGAACACTCAGAATATTACGCAAATCTGCAATAATGATACGCTAAATAACACAAATATACTTTATGTATTTAAATCTCACTTTATTAACCAATGCCCAGGGCTGGGTAGGTTACTTTTAAAATGTATTTCACTACAGATTACAAAATACATGCTTCAAAAAGTAATTTGTAATGTATTTCGTTACATTACTCAAGTTTAGTAACTTAATCTAAATACTTTAGAATACTAATAAGTGTGGAACAAACACAAAAAAGGTAATTGCAAGTTTTTATCTCACAATTCTGACTTTGCAATTGAGAGTTATAAAGTCAGAATTATGAGATATAAACTCGCAATAATGAGAAAAGTCAAAATTATGATATAAACTCACAATCTTGAGAAGTCAAAAATATGAGATATAATTCTGACTTTTCTCAATATTGTGAGTTTATATCTCATAATTCTGACTTTTCTCAACATTGCGAGAAAATATTGAGAAAAGTCAGAATTATAAGATATAAACTCACAATATTAAGAAAAGTCAGAATTATGAGATATAAACTCGCAATACTGACAAAAGTCAAAAATATGAGATATAAACTCACATAAACACTTAAACGCTTATATCTCCCAATTGCAAATGCAAACTCACAATTGTGAAGGAAAAAAAACAAATTGTGAGAAAAAGTTGCAGTGACCTTTTTTACAATTATAAAATGACTCACAAACAACTATCACAAAACATGAAAACAGTCGTGGATCATCCAGGTCATGACAGGACAGTTAAGTTCGGCAATTTTTATATAAATTCAGTCATTTTGTCTTGTTCAGGACAGTATTAAATAAAAACAACAACATTTTTATGATCTCTCTTAAAAGTATTAAAATGTTGATGAAATTTAACTCCGCTTTTTCAGACTGTCAGAGTCAGAGAATCACCAATCGCTGTTTAAATGACATTAAAATTCAAAGTAATCACTTTGGTAATCTAAAATACTTTTCAGATGTAACTGTAATCTGATTACCACCCATTTAAAATGTAACTGTAATGAAATACAGTTACTCAAATTTTGTACTTTCAATACGTAACTAAGTTACTTGTATTTCGTTACTCCCCAACCCTGCCAATGCCTAATGTATTAACCAATGCCTAATGTCCAATGTGCTAAAGCAAGATTGATGAACTTTCTTCTCCTGCATTCTATTCTTCTGCAATTCAGAATGGCAGCACAGCTGAAAGGTTTGTTTGTGCTGCAACCTCTGCCCTCTATTGTACAGGCATGAATTTGCATTTCCTTAAGCATGAGGCTTATTCATTTCACTTTTGGTTTGAAAGGGCCTTTCGATTTGCCAAAAATAGAACTGAGCAACGCAATAGAAAAGAATAGAATAGAAAAAGCAACGCAAAAGTAACATAACGCATTACTTTACTTACAAAAGTTTCTTTGCGAATTCTCCATTACACTGTGCCTCTTTTACAAAACAAAATGCTCCAAACAAACATATAATCCTCCAGCGCGATCTGGGACGGCAAATTTGATTTCTCATGTCATGAACCCTAATGAAGTTATTATTCACTGAAAAGTAATAAGGACTTCAGACAGCCCCTTGTCACTTTATGCTTTCACCGCATGGGAAAGAAAAGCACAAGCGCTCCTTAAAACATCTCCTTTTCCACAGAAGAATGCCAAAAGGTTTTTTTTGGGTGAAATATTCCTTTAAGAATAACAAAATAATACACACAAGCAAATGTTACTCAGTTGTTAATGTTGAATGCAAGTATTATGTAGCTTGAGGTAGTTAGTGTCTTTTCAAAAACTCGATGTCTGACTATTGAAAGTAGCAATAACTAACAGAAGTAGAAAACAAAGACACCTCACCTCCTGATTTTTCTGCGCTTTTGTTTTGTCTTTAATTTCCTCCTTCGTTTTACGGATCTCCTCTGCCAAACGTTCCTGCTCTTCTTTAAGCGTGGAAAGCTTCATCTGGATGTCCTGCAATTTCTTCTCAGCAGCAGAAACTTTGTTCTTAAAAGAAAAAAGACTTACATTTTTTTTTTTTCAAATGACTACTAACGTTTGGGTTGGTAAGATTTGTTTGTATTTCCGAAAAAAAGTCTTTTATCATCACCAAGACTGCTTTTGCGTGATCAAATATAAAGAATTAATAACATTATTACAATTTAAAAACTGTCATGCTTGAATTTCCAGCATCATTACTCCAGTTGTCAGTCATATGATCCTTCAGAAATCATTCTAATATGCTGATTTACAACAATGAAAACAGTCGTGCCAATTCACATTTTTGAGGAAACCGTGACAGATTTTTTCTTCTTGATCAATAGAAATTTTTTCAAAAAAGAAATTTTTGAAACATTATAAATGTCTTTAATGTCACTTTTGTTGAATTTAATGCGTCCTTGAATAAAAATGTATCCCTGAAATTTTATCCCTGAATAAAAGTACTAAAAATTCTACTGACCACAGACACAGCCTACTTGTTTAATTACTGTATAAATCAGTGTTTTTTGATATATATACAAGTTCTAATAACCGTAAATTACTAAAAACAAACCTTTTATTAGAGACAGTTCTTTAGTTCTGTCATTAAAAATCCACATAACCACGACTGATCACACAAACCTGACAGAGCCGCAGTTTTTCTTCATTTTTACAATCAGACTCTTCTTTTTCAATTTGTTCCCTCAGCTGTTCAACTTGCCTCTCCTTCTCTCTCACCTATAACCAACAAACAGAAACACTGTTTAACAGACTCTCTAACACAAGCGACTTTTCACACTTCTGCAAGACACACTAAAATAACGCACCAAACACCACGCCATCTTCTTTTTCAGGTCCTCCAGAGTCTGTCTCATATCATCGAGCGATGACAGCCGTTCATATCTTTCTTTCTTTTGCAAGAACAACTGCCTGAGATCTTTGAGACACTAAAAATAAAGAGATATGACCGACGTGTGATGTTACCACAGTGGTGACTGTCAGTGCAAAACATGCATTGTGGGAGGATAAGTGTGAGAAACACTAATAATGATACTTGACTAGTGAATAAAAAATACTGAGTAATGCCTCACCTCCTCTTGTCTTTCCACCTGGTCACGTGTCAAGGCTTTAGTCTGCTTGATGTGAATGTAGTCTCTTTTCATTTGCTCCAGAAGAGTTGCTTTCATGAAAAACTTGTTGAAAAAAAATAAAGATGTTGAGATGTAAAAAGAGTGAACGTAGTTAGCCATATATCACTGCTTCAACTACTGGTGAAATATGTGAAAAATAAATCACCTTGTACTTGTCTGCTTCACTTTTTGAATGCAGAAACTGTTTGCTCATTTCTTGATTAAGGACAGACACGGGATTGTCAACCTGTAATATGAAATTAATCCAGAAACAGAAATAAATTGCTTACAGATTTGCTTTAATGGGGTCCTAGATTAATATTTCCCTTTTTTAACTTTAGTTAGTGTGTAATGTTGCGGTTTTAGATGGTCATAAGCAACATCTGCAAAGTTACGACGCTCAAAGCTGAATGTAAAGGCAGATATTTCTTTCTACAGAATTCGTTTTTGAGGACTACAACAAATCACTGGTAGGGACTACCATAATTGGACTGACACACCAACAAACAACAACAAATGTGTAGCCAATCAGCATTAGGGGTGTATGACAGTCGAGGAGAGAAAACAAGCAACTCTTGTTAACTCTTGATTGAATTTACTCTTGTGTACTGTACGTTCATTTTTTGTGCTTCCTTCATCATTCGCACTTTATTTTGGTGCACGTCAGCTGTGATAAACAGACATCCACTCTCGCGTTGCGTATGTAACAGAGGCCAGATAGTGATAGAGTTTACAGGTAAACATCAAGAGGTGCACTGACAACCGCTAGAGAATGCGGTATTTCAAATATCAACAATGTCCAACAGAGTTTTTGAAAGATTGCTTACCCCGCCTTTAAACAACAAAATGATTAATACAACTTTAACTACATTGACTGGTGCTGACCTGTGCCAAAATGTCACCAAAAAATGATTACTTAACAATAGGTAAAAGAACATGAATTATTTATTTATTTATTTTTTTAAATTGCACTATATATATGAGCTGATTTTTGCACAAAACGTACCTGGATGCCAAAATGGTCCAGTATAGCAGTTAACTCCTCCTTCTTTGTGGAAATGACATGCCCTAAAAATAGAGCCAATCTCAATATATGTGTGAAGAGAGAGGAAACCCTGTTTCTG
Organism: Zacco platypus; assembly: GCA_038088235.1. Taxonomy (NCBI): domain Eukaryota; kingdom Metazoa; phylum Chordata; class Actinopteri; order Cypriniformes; family Xenocyprididae; genus Zacco; species Zacco platypus. Next base: position 5,275,679 of record CM076069.1, read on the forward strand.
ATATTATCTGTAGACAGAAGTCATGCTATTACCCATTTTATTCTTGATTTTACAAGTCCTGCAACCATCACTTGAGATCCGATGCTCAATGCAGATACTGTCTCCATAAATGTCACCTTTATAAGGATCGTTTCCTCTGTTTTTTAATTTCACTTTAATGTCTGCAGAACTGTAAACAAAAGGATTAGTGCTTACAAAAAAACATTATATAATGAAGATATATTATTTCATCTTTCCTTCGAAAATATACTAACCTCTCTCCATATTTCACAAAGCCCTTCAAAGATGTTCCTCTATTGGTTGTGGTTGCTTTTCCACCAAGACCCACTATAAGTGCTGTCAGAATGGCACTTTTCCCAGCTTAGAGTGACATCACAAAACACATAAATTTAGGAAAGTGTTTTTTGAGTAACAAAACTCTTAATACTTTCATGTTTTGGTGCTCAACTAGCATTAATTCAGCATTCACTCTCAAAAAGTAGTCTTAAAATATTTTAATTTAGTTATTTAACAATCTTAATGAAAATGCTGAAAAAAAAAACACTAAAAATAAATATGTAAAACATTAAAGTGAGGTACTGGTATTAAACTTTGACTGGTAGTGTACATTCAACTCATGAATATTTTGTAAACTTGAATGGTTCTTACTCCCATTGTTCCCAACAATGAAGTTGACATTTGGTCCAAATTTGAAAGGTCCAAGCAAATGGTGGCTCATAAAGTTCCTTAAGGTGATGCTTTCTATCACACCGATGTCTCCGGCACTCTGGAACAGCACAAGATAAATGCAGAGGTGTAAGTACTTGAGTAAATCTAATCAGTTACTGTATTTAAGAATCTTTTTGGTTACTTTGTAGTTTTACTGAGTATCAAAGAAATTAACAATTTTCACTCTTGACTGCATTTTGAAGAAGTACTCTTTACTCCAATACATTTGTTATGAGCAATGCAATTGATCACATTTTGCACTGCACATGTTTTCTCTGCAGCAGTTTATTGCTGGTACAAAAGAAGTGATATCACCATCTACAGAGCATTGAAGGTACTATATCTTCAGCATTTTGCCCTTACTCACCCACCCAAAATTGTCAATAAGACTACTATTTGTGGATTCAAGTGCATTAGCAGATAGTTGTGAATCGCTGACGTTTCATATATAAGAGGAGGACATGACTGCAACTGAAGCCCATGAAACCAGTGTCCAGTCCAAACAGGCTTTGACCAATTAATTTTACTCGACTTTATTTTATTTATCTGTTATTCTGACCTTTTTGAAGGATATTGGTTTACTTAAGCCCTTTCTGAGCACTTGCGATCAACTGAGACTTGAGAGTTTGTAGACGTTTTTAGATGGTTGATTTATTGCAGTTTTGGTGTTCATTTTAATCTTAGAACATCATCAGGGTTGGGGAGTAATGAAATACAAGTAACTTAGTTACGTATTTAAAATACAAAATTTGAGTAACTGTATTTCATTACAGTTACATTATAAATGGGTGGTAATCAGATTACAGTCACATCTGAAAATTATTTTAGATTACCAAAGTGATTATTTTGAATTTTAATGTCTTTTAAACAGCAATTGGTGATTCTCTGACTCTGACAGTCTGAAAAAGCGAAGTTAAGTTTCATGTTTTCGACTGTTTTCATGTTTTGTGATAGTTGTTTGTGAGTCATTTTATAATTGTAAAAAAGGTCACTGCATCTTTTTCTCACAATTTGTTTTGTCCCCTCACAATTGTGAGTTTGCATTTCACAATTCTGACTTCTTTTTCTCCAAATTGTGAGATTTAAACTCACAATTGCAAGTTATAAAGTCAGAATTTGGAGATATAAACTTGCAATACTGACTTTTTTTCTTGCAATTGTGAATTTAGTATGTGAGTTAATTGTCATAATTCTGACGTTTCTCAATATTGTGAGTTTATTTCTCATATTTTTGCCTTTTCTCAATATTGCGATTTTATATCTCATAATTCTGACATTTCTCAATATTGTGAGTTTATATCTCATAATTCTGACTTTATAACTGACAATTGCAACTTTATATCAAGCAATTCTTAGGGAAAAAGTCAGAATTGTGAGATAAAAACTTGCAATTACCTTTTTTGTTTTTGTCCCACACTTATTAGTATTCCAAAGTATTATAAAGTATTTAGATTAAGTTACTAAACTTGAGTAATTTAACGAAATACATTACAAATGACTTTTTAAATCATGTATTTTGTAATCTGTAGTGAAATACATTTTAAAAGTAACCTACCCAGCCCTGAACATCATGTGATTGCTCAACTCACGGTCTTATTTTTCACTGGAATGTCTCTAGGTGTTAAGGATTTAGCGTACATAATACTTAAGTAATGTTAAAATCAGATACTGCGACTTTTCAAGCCATATTGCAACTGATGACTTGTAATGGAGTCAGTTTTACTGTAAGGTACATGTACATTTACTCAAGTATGGTTTTCAGGTCTTTACACCTCTAGATAAATATAATTTAGACCTCAACTGTCACAGTAATGTTCATTATGAATGCACCATAATTTGTCACCATCAGGTTCTGTTCAGGAGATCATTACACTGACCGAAGCAGAGAGTGAGTGATCTTGCTGGACATCTTCTTCATCAACCTCCTCCTCATTCTGTACATGTGTTTTACCATCTGTCCTTGGGGTCTTAGGGGGCTTTACAACATTGTGAGCACAAGACTTCCTCTTACTCATGGCAGAAAGATGCCCAACCTAGAAGAAAGGACATACCATTGTGCTACTTCAGAGAAAAACATTACAGACATCAGCATGTATCTGGAAGCATTCCTAATGTGCTGTCAAATATAGCTTCTCCACTTGAACTATCTCGTGTCTGTACAGCTTTATGCAACATATTAAAAGCAAAGAAGATCATATTTATGTCGGAAACGTTTTTAAAATGTCACTGAAGTGCATTAATAACAACATATGCTGCAACACAAAGAGGAACAACAGAACAGATGAACTTGCGACATGCCAACAACTACCGTGACTTATCTCAACTGACATGGATGAACAGGTGAAAAGTCAGTGGAAAAGTTAATCAGAATCGCTTTCGCAAAGAATACGCAGTTTAAAACCGCAAAAATGACATTCAATTGATGATGAATATGATTGTACTTACTCCATTCCTCTGCATCTGGAAAGTGAATATGTCTTATTGAGGACTTCCTGGTTGATAGATAGCGCGGAGCTTCAACAAACTCCACCCTCTGAAAATAACTGCATAACTTCAGCCAACGATTGCTTATTGCGAAATAAATGTGTCCATTAACTTATTTTGTAGAATATCCTTGATAGCAAATTACCACGTTTTTTTTTTTAAATATAATTTTATTACTGTAAATTAATGCATTTCCTACAAACAGTTGTTTTGTCTATAGCAGTGGCTATTATAGTTTTTTTTTACTGTGGTATCTGTATTGTTGTGGAAGAGACAATACAATTTTTGTATTTGTATATTTAATTAGTTAATTTTGAGGCCGATTAAATAGTATTTAAACCATAATGACAGTTATCGATTAACATAATTTATGACAAAAAAACTTCGTTATTCTCCAGCGTTCAAATCACGCGATGTTCACGTGACACGCACTCTTAATTGACGTAGAGGTGATTGATTGGTTAAAACATCCAGTGGGCTTTTTTTTAATCGCGCTTTTTCTCAGTTGACTTTATAGTTGCAGTAAAATCAGTCAGTCGTGACTGATTTCTATGGGGAGAAAATCACGTTTGGTAAGTTTTCATAGACAAATTCATCTTTTTTTTTTTTTACAAGTATGCGGTAAATGCAACCAATTTAAACCGGCTACAGGTTCAAAATAATCGGTTTGAAAGAACGATTTAGTGGCTCACTTAAAGACTTCACAGCTGCGTCCGAAAACTTAAGGCAGCGTTGTTGTTTCGCGGCCCTATCTGACTTGCAGGTAGGATTTGGGCATGAATGTATCTTACGAAACTGGTTTCGGATAGACCTCTGAGGCCGCACAGCGGGTTAAAGATCTCCTGCAGAAATTAGGAGAGCTTTGGTGATAACAAATAACTATATTTTATTAGTACTAATAATTTTTAGCGTTTGCACGCTAAACTACGTTTACACACAACTACCACCAACGTCGTACTTTTCGACGCCATCTTAATTGTTACCTCATCTAAAGAGTATAGAAGCCAAGAGGCACAACTTTTAGTAACAGCCACTAGGTGGCGCTTTGGTAGCTCGGCCGCCATTTTGGGGTGAAAATGCCACTTGGACAAACAGAAGCGGCGAATCTCACAACTAACTGATTGTGAGATTCGCCGATTCTGAAAGCGCAATAAAAAAAATTCTGAAATTAAGTGATCAGTTAACTTTGACACCTACAGTAAAGGTTATATTTTGTTATCAGTTGTGAAATCATTAATTACACATTTGAGGTAGTTTTAGCTTACTTTAAGTATTTCCGTTTTATGCAACTTTACACATTTAATATTACTGGGTCATTCCTTGAAGTCGGTGCCTTTTGCGGCCCTAAATAATCAGACATAAACAAATAAATTTTATTTAAAAATAAGGGTAAGGTTTTTGGCCTGTCCCTTGCTATGATCTTTTTCAACAGGACTTATTTGCAAATTGATTGCAAAACGATATAAATCATATTTGCATATTCTTCTTATTATAGTCTTATTGTCAAGCAATGTTTTAGCAAAAGTGTATATATATTATTTTTTTTATAAAAATATAAATAATTTTATCTGTGTCCCCAATTTCATGTCAGCCCTGTTGCCCTCACCAAAATAAACCTTGTAAAATATTGGAACATTCCCATGACATCACCTCCAGGAATTTACAACATCATCTCAACCAGGATACCAACAGTTAAAACAAAACTAAAGCTATGTCCGAAACCGCCCGCATCCACTGTATAGTTCACTGTATCGGGTGTTGGACATTTTGTAGTGGTGTCTGAATTCTTAGTGGACGACTTCATTTCCTACATTCGTTCACTACTTTATACCCACAATTCTCTCTGATTTCGAGTGTACATTCCAAAATTCAATGTGAAGAGGACTGAGAGCATGAAAGAGCGAAATTGTGAGCGAGTGTGATCCAGAGATTACTTTACAGTTTTCTTATTTCTGCTTTAACATTTATTTCATGTTCTATTTTTTTTAACCTTTTTTTTATTAATTATTACTTTAATAAAACCTACTAAAATATAGAGACATTATTATATAAATGAGTTTTAAAAATGAAATTATATTAATAAGGTAAAAAATATTTCTATTATTAATATATATTATGTAGGCAGTAACCCAATGTAATGTTTCACTAACAGCAAGGTGTTTAATATGTGGCATTGTTGTTTACTCATTAAACTTTAAGAGGTGATAATTTAGTGGATAAAACATAAAAATATTTAAAAATATTCATTAATCATCTGTAGCGTATTCATTGCAATGTAACGTAATCATAACAGTTGCCCAAGGGTGCTCAACGACCACCTCATCTGTGAGCGTGAGAATTTCTAACAAAACAAATTTTATTAAAAATACATGAATAATGTACACTTGTTAATGCATTTTTTTTTATTGCAGTTTTTTATAGTATTTAATGATTGTGAACGCATATTAAGCATGACAAACCAATATAAAATCGATGAAACTACAAAGCTGGCACGGAGGTATGTATGATTACAAAATAGTCATTCTGATTGTTATTGACATTATTGTAGGATGAAAGTAGTTTTATCATGTGTCTCCAGCTCTCCGACGCACCGTGTATACACCAGCGTCCGAATTTACTCACTTCATTTCGTTCACTTGCAGATATAGTGCACTCAAATGCCGTACACTATATTGGGATTAGTGAATGAGTGAACAAGTAAGCGGTTTCAAGCTGTGTCCGAAACCGCTCCCTATCCACTATATAGTCTAGGGCTGTAGCTAACTATTATTTTGGTAATCGAGCAGTCCTTCAATTATTCTGACGATTACTCGGCAATCGAACGCCCCTCTCCCAGCGGGCACTGAGCCAGAGACAAATGCCAAGCACTCAGTCCATCCATCACAACCATTCAGTGTTTTCAGCCACATGATGTTTATTTTAGGTTTCAGATATTTAAATGCAGGTAATTACTAGTAATAATGGATTTAGAGTTTGTAAAATATAAACTGAGGAAGCTGCAATAACAATTCTTTCCATTATAATCAGACGACACGTTATATTCATATCAGATACATATTACATACTGTAAGGCAAGGAACTACAAAGTTTACCCTGTTCTTCGCCCAGTTCACTGGACACTTACATCCGTTTGTGTATTTCAAAAGAAGTGGATGAATTCATGTGTTGTAAGTCCGATAAACATAAACAAACATGGCGCTCGCATATAGCTCTAACGCTGTCATTATAAAGCTGCTTGCATGATAAAACCCGTTCACTTATATATATATATATATATATATATATATATGGCTTAAAATAAATATAAAACAATAAATAATTCAAGTAAAGTATCAAAAGAAAGTAATCGTAAGGGTTTTTTTTGAACAACTGTCAAAATACATAATGTATTGCATTGTTCAACTATCTTCTTTATATATTATAAGAAATGCCTGCGGAGGGCGCCAGCGGCCTGACTGTTGTTTTTACACTTTACACCGCAATGTAATCCTTGTTTAATATTAGCTTACAACATTTATTTTCCAATGTCCCATTAATTTTTAAATGCTACATCCACAGTAATTTCTTGAACAAGAACATGTGGAGTGAAACGAGGGCTTAAACTTTTATTTGTCGCTACGAGCAGTTGGCACATTTTCACAGAGTAGAAAAATGCTATGTAATGTATTCTCCTGCGTTTGAGTTTTACAGATGACTTGCCTTACAAATCTGATTAAATGTCGCACGTTGCGTTTCCAGATGAACGTTAAAAGCAATCCAAACTCACAGCATATGCAGAGATGCAGTTTGAGATGCTCCACTCATGTAAATGATGAACGAGGATGAACTGTGAAGAAATCGCTCACATAGACAACCTACACGCAAGCAAATGATTTCAGCGCATTTACATTAAATCTGCAGCACGTATATTTATTTAATTGAATAGCAGCCTTTGTAAATTCACAATATCATTATGCTTTATTATGTTTTTTTTTAAAAGGGTTTAATATCATCCAGCCTTAGAAAATGGTCTAATATTGTGTTTCATGGATTCTCCTCCGTGGAAAGTGCCACTTCCGGTATTTTACCTGTTACTCGACACAGGCAAATTGAAATCGAGGATTCGTTACAGCCCTAATATAGTCGACTATATCGCCTATCGGCCATTTCGTAGTGTCCGAATTCCAAATGTCCAAGTGAACCACTTCATTCCCTACATTTATTCACTATTTTATACCCACAATTCTCTCTGATTTCTAGTGTGCGTTCGATGTGCACTCGCTAAAGCACTATTTCCCAAAATCCAATGTGAAGAGGACTGAGAGCGTGTGTGAAAAAGCAGAATTGCAAGTATAATCCAGAGATTACTTTACATCTCGCATCACTTTACATCTGTTACACTGGGCAGCAGTCCAGTTCTTCTTCTCCTTAGGTAAGACGCCTCTGACGTTGTCTGTGCTTCAGGAGTGGTTTAACAAGAGGAATACGACAACTGTAGCCAGATTCCTTTATATATCTGTGTGTGGTGGCTCTTGATGCCTTGACCCCAGCCTCAGTCCATTCCTTGTGAAGTTAACCCAAATTCTTAAATCAATTTTGCTTGACAATCCTCATTAAGGCTGCCGTTCTCTCGGTTGGTTGTGCATCTTTTTTCCACACTTTTTCCTTCCACTTAATTTTCTGTTAACATGCTTGTATTCACTCTGTGAACAGCCAGCTTCTTTGGCAATGAATGTTTGTGGCTTACTCAGTTTGTGAAGGGTGTCAATGATTGTCTTCTGGACAACTGTCAGATATGAGCAGTCTTCCCCATAATTGTGTAGCCTAGTAAACCAAACTGAGAGACCAATTTGAAGGCTCAGGAAACCTTTGCTGGTGTTTTGAGTTGATTAGCTGATTGGCATGTAAACATATTCTAATTTGTTGAGATGAATTGAGTGAATTGGTGGGTTTTTGTTAAATGTGACCCAAAATCATCACAATTATAAGAACCAAAGACTTAAAATTCAATGCACACAGGCTGAAGTAGTTTATTTAATACAAGTTTGTAACTTGTAATTCGACAATCGTAATTTGAGATGCACCTGTATGTATACAGGGCTCCAGACTAACTTTTCCACTGATTGCACTGGTGCTACCAACTTTCTGTTAGTCGCACCAGCACATGATTTGGTCGATCGCACTTTTTTTTTTTTTTTTTTTTTTTTTTTTTTTTTTTTTGGGCTACATTATGGGATTATTCAGTGCATGCTTGATGAATAGTTTTCTTAATTTTAAATATCTTAAATCACGATGGCTGATATGTGTATAATTTTAGATTTATTTTAATATTTAATAATGATAATTAAATATTATTTAATTATTATTAATTAAATTAATTAATATTATAATATTATTAATTATTATTAGAAATATGAACGGTATGAATTAAATTAATGAGAAATTAAATAAAAATAAATAAATCTTTAAAATAAACATGCTTATATTTTAGATGGCAGCTTCTTGATCCAGCAATCTTTTATTTATATATAAATATATATATGGTAGATTTTCTAAGATTTTTCCCATAACGATAATCAGACGATATTTTGATTCATTCAAAAATGTTTTACTTGGCAGCATTGGTTATATCTTTCCATCCTGCCGCTTTTTCTTTCGTAAGGACCTTTCTTGCTAAATGATTCGGCCATGTTTGTTGCGTGTGTTTTTGATTTTGCTCTGTCTGCTGCAGAGGCGCCGTGTTCAGCTGCATGATACATTGCAGTCCTACATTCTGAGTAGTTTTGAATGATTCAATAACACATTTTAAGTGGCGTTTATATTTGAACTATATCCCGGTACTTCTATGATAATTTGAACTATTGTATCAGAGATAATGATACTGTGAGGTTGAAATAATGACTGCTCTCATGATCAGCAGCTGCACCAACACAGATTTGAATGATGCAATATGATTTTGTCAAAGGTTTAACAGATGGACAAATTATTTAGGAATAAGATTGTGAGGGTGCCTGATTCAAGATTACGATCATTTAAAGATAATCGTGCAGCTCTACTGTTTCTTAGGGTGTGTTCACACTTGTAGTTTGGTCCGGACCAAAAAAAGTCCTGGTCCGTTTAGCGTTCAGATTGGTGTTTTTATTACCGAACCTAAAGGCACAGTGATGTGTCCACAATCCGATTGGTCAGCGTTTATGACGTATTGTCTATTTTGAGACTGAACTTCCCGAACATCCAAAACAATGCTTTGTGATGGGCTAATTGCACTCGTTGTATGCGTGTAGCCTGCTTATGGTGGTATTTTGACCAGCTGAGAATTCGTGAAGAGCTGATAAAATGTGTAAAGAAGTAAAAACAGTGGCAGGAATCCTTCCATCACACACACAAACGATCTGATGCAACGCCGTTCTGATGCCTGTACCTAACTGATGAGCGGTCGCACCGGGGTTCATTTTAATCGAACAAACCATGCAAAGTGTGAAGACACCCTTATACTCGGTCTCTTTTGGCATTGATATCTGATGCAAGCGTATGAGTAAATTAATGTGATGGCTTTTCAGTGCAGTTATTACTTTATGATGCAGCGCTTCTCCCACACATCCCACTAGAACCGTTTTTCGGGACAGTTCTATTTGGCTGTTTCCACCTGGAGGGAGACGCATACCTGTTTCCACCTGGTATTTTAATCCGTCTCTTTTGTCCACTTTCAACCACTTCTGTCCTGATTTTATTCGAGGGGGGTCAATTGGTGGGTAAATTATTTTTTTATTTATTTTTTCCCTCTCCAGATCTTGAGACCATCGGCTTTCATTTCTGCTCTGATAGCCATAATACCATGCCAAACACAGTGAAGAAATCCGGAATGGTGAGAGAATATTGTGTTTGGTATGTTTTTAGTCTTCAAACCAAACTTTGGTCTTCAGCTGACAAAGTTTAAATCCCATCAGGCTAGCACATGCTTTTTTTTTGTGCTGTTCAAACACATTCAACCACATGAGCATATAGTGGAAACATGTTGAATGTGTTCAAACGGCTGCAAACAGCCCACTCCTCGCTGCCTACTGATCTAACATGTAATCATTATGGGAAGCATGTTAGCCAGACGGGATTTGAACTTTGTTGGCTGAAGACCCAAGTTTGGTTTGAAGATGAAAAATGTACCAAGCACAATATTCTCTCACCATTCCTGATTTCTAACATGAACTCACTGTGTTTAGCCAGTCTTGCGGTTGTCAGAGCGGAAAAGAACGCTCATGCTCTCCGTATGTTTTTCAGTCGTCTCCGCTAGCATTCATATGTAAATTGTACCAAGTTTTTTTCTTTTTTTTTTCTTGTCCATTGGATCAAAAAATCTGAAAAAGCCCATACATTTACCTGCCCATAGACCCTTCCCTTGAAGAAATCAGGAAAGAAGTGGTTGAAAGTGGGTAAAAAGTACAGATTAAAATACTATGTGGAAACGAGTATGTGTCTCCCGTCTACTTGTGATCCGATCGAGCAAAACACATCTTGATACCAGGTGGAAACGGGGCCTTTTGAGGTGACCAATGTTAATATTGTGGCGGGCTGCCAAAAATAAATTAATGTATGGGAAACACTGCAATTGATTGATGCGTTTGGCTTTCTTTGAAGCACTGGGTAGTCTCCCAATGCTTCGTCTCATCCGCTTAAAGGATATTGCGTCACGTGACACGCATGGATATCGGCTTCACCCGAAAACTTCAAAATGCTGCTTTTGGTGGGCATATTCCAAGGTGGGAAGGCATCATCTGAATTCAATGTTAGCTTCACTTCCTGTCTCCTGATAAACCTTCTTCTGATCGATTTTTGAAGGTAGCATAGATATATCCTTCTCTGCCTTTTGATGTCCCACAATCCTGTTCCATTCAGTGGTGGTTGAGCTACAAAAATAAAGGTGGCATCTGAAAGTTGCGGATTTCTGGTCAGTTTGGAAGTTTTTGACCAACGTATTCCACTTCTGATGTCATTTCTAACGAGAAATTATTACTATAGTCATTTTAAATATTTTAGTTCTCACAAAAGTTCGCTCTATTTTGCTGTAACTTAGATCATTAAACTGTTACGTTGCCTTAGTCTGTCTGAAATCTGTTTCGTGAGGTACCTTTGTGCGCAAACTCTGCCTCATTGCCTATGACTGAGGCAGCGAGGCAAGAAGTCTGCTGCCCGAGTTTTCGGATGCAGCAAACGGCACATCCTGTCATCTGTTGGAACAAAAGTGAGTAACTTCTGTCCGCCTTTTCTATAAACGATGACTAAAGCTATTTAATTTGAGAAAAATTAGATTTTATAATTGTAAACCAAAAATTCTCTTAACTATCGCAATTTTTTATTCTTCTCCCAGCTCTACCCTTAAATAAAAGTAATCCATACGACTCGTGTATAAGGACTGTCAAAATTAAAGTGTTAACGCACTTATGCAAATTCACCAATTTTATTGACGCACAATTTAATGCAGCGTGCATTTTCTGTTTGACACCTGGCCTAGCCCTAAGTTTGAGAAATGGAGATGCAGCCATAAGGGCCATTCACATGTCACGTCAAAATGCATTGAAACTGTATGTAGTTCTTATGTACTCTTCCCTTTTTTTTTTTTCCCCCTCTACCCTCAGATTTTCTCCATCTCTGCCCTTTAACCATTTGGAAAGGAGATTCTCAACCAAGATGTGTTCAATTCCTGGTTTACCAGAAGTTGGATCCAATTTGACTGTTCATATTGCAAGAGTCTCTTTAAACCCACACACTATCTTAGTGGAATTTGGAGGGAATTTAAGTCATGGACAAGAGGCCCTTGAATTATATCAACATCTAAAAGACCTAGAAGTCCTTAGGAAACAGCAGCAAGCTATTGAAGGCAAACCTGGAGAATTATGCATAGTATATGAAGACCGAGCTTGGCACAGAGCAAGGATACTTTCAAAATCTGAACATGAATACAAGGTGTTCCTAATTGATGATGGTAAAGTACTTTGGGCCTCAAACAAAGTTTTGACAAAATGTCCACGCAGCCTTTGCAGTCTACCTCCCAAAGTAGAGCTTTGTATTCTGGCCAGTGTGTCACCTCTATGTCTTGAGAGTGCATGGTCTAAGGCTGCTTCAAAGTTCATCAGATCTTTGTGTGGAAAAAACATCTCTGGGTTTGTTCAGGATGTGATAATGCCTTCAAGAATCATTCTCCTTAACATTCCAAGCATATCCAAACAAATGTATGAACTTGGATTTGCTAAAAAGATGCCTCATGAAGATTTTAAAAGCCTTGTAATGCATTCACTGCATTTGCCAAAAACTCCTTCCATACAGACCAATGTCCTGCTTACCAATGGTCAGCAGGAGCAAGCCAGTGACCATGACAAGTTGCATCAATACTTGTATCCAGAGTTGTTGCCTGGAACAATTGAGATTGTTAGTGTAACACAAGTTGTTCATCCATTGAAAGTCTTTTGCAAACTGCATGTCTTTTCACAAGAGCTCAAGAAATTAACTGATCAGCTCCGCGAATACTATGAAGATCCATTCTCTGCTCAGATGCCAATGCCGCTGTGTGATGGATCTCCATGTGCTACCAAAGGAAGTGATGGCAATTGGTATCGATCTGTACTTCAGCAGAACAACATTTCAGATGTTGTCAAGGTCTTTCATGTTGATTATGGAATTGGAGATTTTGTTAAACTCTGCAATATCAGACCCTTATCTGCAAGGTTCTTCCAATTGCCAGTTGTCACCTATGCATGCTCCCTACATGGTATCATTGACAAAGAGATTGGATGGAGGACCGATCAAATAGATTATCTGAAGTCTGTTGTGCTCAATCAAATCCTTGTTGGAAAATTTGAGCATTACAGTGTGAGTGAGGGTGTCTATTATGTAACGCTTTACGGAATTGACAATGTGAATGTGAACAACACATTTGGCCACAGAGAGCGGTGTTTGTCAGTGACTGAGAGGATTTGTGGTGACCCAACTCTTGAGACTCTAAACAAAGTGGCATGCAAATATTTTCATGACAGAAATGTGTCCGTACCTTCTCTCCATCCACCCAACTTAACCAGGTGCTCCAGTTCTCTTGAAGAACTCGCTGTAGTCAGACCATCCAAAACTAAAGAGAACCTACAACCCGCAGAGGTAGGGCACTCACAGACTATCGCTGTTGCTCCACCCCTTCAGAGTGACGCATATGTTTATTCACCACCCAAAATTGAAGTGGGCGCAAAGCAGAAGGTACAAATAACTTGTGTCCGAAGTGTCAACCAGTTCTATGGCCATTTTGCACAAAATACTGATATGGTTAGGAAAATGACCAAAGATATTCAACAGCTGTGCCGCAAGCAACTACAAACAAAGTTTTTAATTTTCCCTAAGATGATGTGTCTTGCTAAATATGCAGATGGACAGTGGCACAGAGGACGAATTGAATCAACACATCCAAAAATACTTGTCCAATTTGTAGACTATGGTGACTTGGTGGTTTTGGATAAATCTGATATTCTTCCACTTCCTCTGAAGGCTAGTGCAATTGCATCCACTCCCATTCAGGCTGTTCAGTTTGAACTTTTCAATTTAACATTGCCTGAGCCATGTGAGATTAATGAGTGGTTTAAAAACTATGCTACAGACGGCACGTTCACTGTCATCGTGAATCAAAATACTTCGGGCAAACTATCAGTGGAGATGTATGATGAGAAAACAAACCTCAACTTAAGAATTAAAGAGCTGTGGAACATGACCAAAAGAAACATCAGCAGAGGAACCGATAAGAATAGCTCCTTTAAGGAGTCTTCAGAAGGAGTGGAGTCTAGAGGGGTAAGACATAATTTAAACCCTGCATCACAAGCACTGCATCACAATGTCACGAAACCAGTTGTTCAAAGTACATTGGAACAGAATTTCCTGCCTGTTACTAGTCTCGCAACTGGACACAGTAGAGCTGGGCCTAATGTTTTAAAGCAACAAGTGACTTGTCGTTATCCAAAGCTCACCGATCTTCCCAGAAGAGCCTTGGACGCAGGATATGTTTCAGACATCTACGTTTCACACTGTAATAGTCCGTCAAGTTTCTTTGTACAATTGACAAGTGATGAAGATGAAATATTTTCCCTTCTGGACAAACTTAATTCTGCTCCGTTAAGTGATTCACAAGTTGAACTAAACTTTTTGCAGTCAGGTGACCTGGTGAGAGCTGAATATCCTGTTGATGGGGCCTGGTATCGTGCTGTTGTTCAAAACAAGAGAGATGGCATGGTTCAATTGCAGTTTATTGATTTTGGGAATGAGGTGACTCTTCTGCCCATTAAAGTGCGGAAACTTGGCAAGGAGTTCCTTAGCACCCCCAGGCTCAGTATTCATTGCAAGCTTGAGGATGGTTGGAGAAGAGGAGAAAGGGATTGGACCCAGGAAGAGATATTGACATTCAAAAAGGCAGCAGGTGAAAATGGTGAGAAGAAATTTCAATGCAAGTTTATCCGAGAGGATGTATCTTCCTGGCTTGTCGGTTTAGAACATCACGGTGTTGTATTGGAAGGGCCTTTGTTTAATGATGCTCTCAAATCAGGTGCTCAAACTGAATCGCAAATGTGTTGCAATGATGATACCCAGTGGTTAACATTCAAGGAACCAGCTTTAACTCGAGGACAAATTGTTGAAGCATATGCTTCATCTATTGATGGACCAAATTACTTCTGGTGCCAGTTCAAAAACTCAGAGGAACTTAACAAAGTGTCCTTGCTCGCACAAGAAATTGGAAACTGTAGTCGAACTAAACCAATTCAGCCAGATCAATTACGGCAAGGAGGACCGTGCGTAGCATACTTTTCTGACCAGCTGTGGTACCGTGCAAAGGTTATCAATATACATGATAAAACGGTCTCTGTTCTTTTTGTAGATTATGGAAATGAGTCTGAAATTGATCTGAACTTCGTTAAGTCCCTGCCCACCAAGCTCCTGGAAAGCCCACCACAAGCATTTCTTTGTCAGTTAGAAGCTTTGGGGTCCGTCGATGGCACTTGGAGCCACGCTGCAGCTGATAAATTTTTTGAGCTCCTGGTGGATGAACCTTTGAAAGTGACTATTCAGAAAATGGTAATATCCTCTGACCTTCAGATGTGTCCTCAGTACAGCGTCCTTGTTGAATGTAACAGGCTTATTGTTAATGATCTTATGAAAGATTACTGGTGTGACCCCAAACCTCAAGTCTGTAGCAAAGTAAGTGTGGCCGCTAAAACAAAACCCACTGCTGGGAAGGACAATTTTGGAGTAACAAGCTCTGAAAATGTTCAGAAAGATAAATCTGAATCATATCACGAAGGTAGAGTTCAACGCCATGATAGATGTCAGTTAGGTGTTGCAGCCATGACCCAAGACCAAAGCATGAAGAACCCAACGTCTATTGAAGAAGATGGAAACGCAATTGTTTCTGATCCATCACCACAGTGTATACCTCAAGTTGGAGATCTTCCTCCTCGTGTGATAGAACCTGGTACAGTGTCGGAAGTGTATGTTTCGCACATCAACAGCTTGACAAGTTTTTTTGTGCAATTGGCAGAGGATGAGAATACATTGTTCTCCCTCAGCGAGTTATTGAATTCCCCTCAGCCACCTGAGAAAGATGAAATGAATGCATTCAGTGTTCAGCAGGGAAGTTTGGTGAAGGCCATGTTTCCTGAAGATGATTTCTGGTATCGTGCTGTTGTGAAGGACACAACTGAAAATGGCAATATTCAGGTAGAGTTCATAGATTTTGGAAATGAGGCAACTGTATCTCCCCTTGAAATTCGCCTACTTGATGAGCGGCTACTGTCATATCCGAGGTTCAGCATTCACTGCAGCTGTAGTGTAGATGATCGATTCAAGACTCAGGGAATGAAGGAGCAGATATTTCTCTTCAAAAACATATTTGGTGATGCTGGTGAGAACACTCTCTCTTGCAAATTTATCAAAGAAGATGTCATAACTTGGGAAATTAAAATGGCTCCCAGTGGCAGCTCATCAGATTTGAGTGAGAAATGGGATTTAGACTTGAATGCATTACTGGCAGTTTCCAAACCTGTGAGGGAGACATTCCAACTACTGAAACCAGACTTGTCTTTGGGACAGACGGTAGAAGCTTTTGCATCGTGCATTGTTGGACCAAATTATTTCTGGTGCCAGTTTTCAAACTCTGAAATACTTAACCAAATCACCCACGTTGCCCAAGAATATGGAAACTCTAGTGAGACGCTGCCAATGCTGCTGGATAATTTGAATCCTGGAAGCCTGTGCTTGGCTCGTTTCTGTGATGATCAGATGTGGTATCGTGCACAGGTTATTAATACACGCACAAACACTGTTTCAGTCCTATTTGTTGACTTCGGAAATGAGTCTGAAACCAGTGAAGGCTCTGTTAAGGCACTGCCTTGCGACTTGATGGAAAATCCACCTCAAGCTTTTCTGTGTCAGTTAGAAGGATTTGATTTGTCATCTGGATCATGGGACCGTGTAGCTACCGATAACTTCCATGAGCTCATAGTAGATAAACCTCTGAAAGTGACTGTGCAGTGCATTGCCAATACGCTGGACCATAACTGCCCTCCGTATTATGTTAAAGTTGAGTCTCCACAATGTCTTGTAAATGAGCTCATGGCAAAGTTTTTCAGTAATTCTGTACAACATAATCAGAGCTCTAAGATGATGATAGAATCCCTTGAACAGTCCACTCCATCAACATCTGTAGATCAACCTGTTTCTGAGGATAAAACAAGTGTGAACCTTGCAACCTCAAAAGAGGAAAATCCCACAAGTGAACCTCATTGTGCTAACCAACATGGAGGTAATAAAATCAAACTGTTAAATGGTGAATTCCATGATGTACCTGAAAACAAAGTGGATGATCAGTTTGGAGAAGATGTTATTGCTGCTACAACAAATTCTGATGACATCACTAATGATCCTACAAGGACGAATTCAGTTTTAGAAATTCTAGAAGTCCGTCCTGAACCTGATGGAGTTCCCGTTGGATCAGCTGAGGCAATGCTGCTGCATACTGAGGAAAATGGAAAAGATACGGAAGATTCTGAAAGAGGTTTGTAAATGTGATTAAATATTTCTATATTGAATTATTTTTTCAAATGGGATAGAATGTATTTGAAGGGCAACATTTTTAGGCTTTGGTTACTCGTAAGCTTACAGGTTTTGTTTTTCTAGCACTGGTTTGTTACATTTAATGGTTCAAATTACTCATGGTTCGGTTTTTATCACTGTTTCAGGGTCACAGTTTCAGTACGGTTCAGAATGTGCTATGTTCAGGGGGAAAAAACAACTACTGTCAAATAAGCTATATATTAGATTGTTATTTTTTTATCTACTAATAAATATATAATGTATATAATATATACAAATAATATATTGCTTATTTTTCAACAGACATCCCGATGATACCAAGCAGAAGTTCAGATTGGGTAGCTGGTACAGAAAATCAAAAGTTACTCATGGTATTCCTTTTTTGTCTTTTCTCTTTGTTTTGTTTTTGTATTTTCACTTTTTTTTTTTTTTTTAAATGAATAACTGTTCTTTTTGTTACTTTTATAGGTTTGCACTGAAGACTCATGTGACTCTGTAAAGTGCATATCCAAATGAGTAACGTTTTAAACTATTTATTGTGGAAAGGTATAGTCCATGTTTTCATGGGGAAAATAATGCAATGTTTGCAATATGTTTCAAATGGGCAGCTCAGCCTGTGTAAGATTAGAGATTTTATTTGCCATGTTTGTCATGTTTCTCGTCATTTTAAAACACCGCATGAAACCTGTCTGCATTGTTTAGTTCCATTGATACCCCAGTTTTTCATTGTAGATGCTAAGGTAATTAACATTTTTCTGAATTAATAATCATACTTATTTTCAGTTGGTGTTTGTTTGTGAATTTAATGATGGTTGTATTGAAAGTACAAGTATTTTGGACCTCATAAATGCCCTCACTTCACCTAGTGGTGTTTATATAAGGTACATGATAATTGTTGTTGTTTTTTTCTCCTCCTTTTTGTGAAATGTAGTTAATATTCATTTTTCTCTCTTTATCTTAATGTGTTTGAATAATTTGTTGGAATAAAACCGGTTTATAAAGTTGCTGTAAACGGTTTACTGTCATTGTTTTGAACACTTTTTAATGAGTGCACTTGAGTAGGCTAAAACTATTTGCAACCATGATTGTGTAGAAAAATGTACGTTTCAGAATTAAGATTAAAGTAGTCTGTATTGCTCTTCATTTAGGAGGCAAATTATACTTGCCGTTTGGCAATAGACAAACAAGGGGGCGCTATGCGGCTCAAAAGCCTTCGTCGAGATGCACGATAAGTTAGTTTGTCTAAACTAAATCATTTTTACAATTCAATGCATAATCATTTAAATATCAATTTGAGTGGTACATGACATGCAAACGTAAACTCGCCAAAACAATCTCTGAAGTGATTACATCAAAACTCTTACCAGTTGTCACACACGACTCTGATTTGTCCAAAATGATCTGCGCTGAGAAAAGTAACAGATATTACATGACAATGACGTCTATGCGCTACTTATTCTGGACTGTAATTTAAGGACGCTGCGAAGTCTTGATAGAAATTTAATTAAAATGAAAGTGAATCGTTTTAAAATGGAATAATAAGTTATTTATTTAAACCGTAATTACTAGAGAAAAATAACACCTGCTGTCTCGTTGCTTTGGCAACAAGTTGCAGGTCCTGGATGACGTACTACCGCAAACTGTAACGACACAGAGTAAACCGAATTATTGTTTCAAAGTTTTTAATTTACCTGATTTAAAAATGACGGAGTTGCATCAGGCAGCAGCTGCTGGAGATTATGATCTAGTGGAAGAAATTGTGCAAAAAAATTCATGTGACCCTAATCAGAAAGACTTGGACTGGAACAAGAAGACACCGCTGCACTGGGCAGCATCCAGAGGCAAGTTATACATTCAGGATCAATATGTGGTCATGAAACTTGATGTTGAATGGTAACTTGAGGTCATGAGATGCTAAGCTTAAACTCTGCTCTTGTTTAAGGCCAAACTGAAGTGGTTCGGATACTGATTGATAATGGAGCGAGGGCTTGTTTGAGGACGGACAATGGATGGACGCCCGCGCACTTTGCAGCAGAGTCTGGAAGACTAGCAGTACTACGACTCCTGCATTCCCTCCATGCACCTGTAGACAAGGAGGATATTTCTGGGGATAAACCCATCAGGATTGCTGAAATCTATGGACATGAAGATTGTGTTCATTTTCTTGAAAAGTAGGATGAGTTTTGCATTTAGTAACTTTTTTTCCCCCTCAAATTGCCACATATTTCAACCATATACACTCCTGACATCCAGTTAGGCCTATGTGTTTGACTTTTTTAATGGTAGCATTTAATTAATAGCATGATATTTAATATAGTTTGTTCAGAGGTTCTTAAAAGCAAGTTAAGTAGATATCCATGAGCAGAAGTGTGTGTTCTGTTTTGTTTTCTTAATCACATTTGTAAAATAATCAGTTCTTATTGGACCGACTCCTAAAATTAGAGGTCAAGTATGGTTTAGACACACTTTATATTATTTTTCTGGTATTTCTGCTCTAAGTTCTGTTGATGTTTGGAATAGATTTGTGGCTTTATGTGATACTGGGCATTTAATAATGGGGTTCCCTGTACTTTCAGGGCAGAGATTGAGAGCAGAGACTATCGGCAAATGGCAAAGGTAAATGGACTGCCCTTAGATGATACTGACGAAGAATGGGAACAGGAGAGAAAAGAAGCAAGACTGCAAGAAAAAAACAAGTAATTAAAAAGTAGGTTTTATTATGCCACGAGAGCAAAAATACAAACTAATGTGCATTTTTTGCTTTGCATCTAAATGAAATGTAAAATACAAGAGAAAAAATGTCAGAAGGAGTAAAATTGCCTGCCAAAATTCTACAACTGTCACCAGTTTTGAGTAAAAACAAGTAAGCTATACAGACATAAAATATTTAATATACTTACATGAATATACATAAAATTAAATATACAATTTTCCACGGACAGAAATCTAAATACATTCAAAATACAGTAAAACTATCCTAACAAAGAATACATGAGTACATTGGTATACATTATCTTCTGGAGTACAATATCACAAATAATAGTACAGTGTTTAAGAAAACAATTAACTATCTGTTTTTATAGCTGTTTTAATCTGATTAGAATGTGACGGAATGGAATCCATCTTCTCTTTCGCTGCTTCTAGAATGAGACAACATTAGAGCAAAGTAGACACAAAATAAAAAAATTCTCAAGAGCACAAATGTAACTTACCTTAAATCTGTCCAATCTTTATTTCTTAATAATAGACGATGTTGCTTTGGTTGAGCTTTCACTTTTAGAATGCGCTGATTGCTAATGAAAGAAAATGCGAGAAGAATAGCTCTGTGTTATTTTATGTATTTGTGTTAAATTTTGCATCTGTAAAAGTGTATATTTCTCTTGTACGAACTAACCTTGGAACCTTTGAAACGCTTCGCAAGTGCATCACGAACCTTTGGAGAAAATCAAATTCACATTTATTGAGCATCACTGTAAAGGTTTTATAGACTGAAATTTTGTGATAGCAAATTTGTTCTGTAATAGTGGTAATAGTACAGTCAGCAAAGTGACAGTGATTAAAATGTGTTATATTTTCAGCCTAAATTCTTAAAGGGTTAGTTCACCCAAAAATGAAATTTCTGTCATTAAGTACTCACCCTCATGTCGTTCCAAACCCGTAAGACATTCATCTTCGGAAAACAAAATAAGATATTTTTGATGAAATACGAGAGGTTTTTTATCTCCCATAGGAAGCAAAGAAATTACCACATTCAAGGCCCAAAAAGAGAGTAAAGACATCGTTAAAACAGTCGACATGACTAAAGTGGTTCAACCTTAATGTTATGAAGCGACGAGAATCATTTTTATGCGCAAAAACAAAACAAAAATAACTTTATTCAACAATTTCCTCTTTACTCTTGCCATTTTCCTACGCAGTTTATGTTAAAGACACATTGCAGAGCTTCTGTGCTCTACTTCAGAATTCGGACTCATTATTAGCCGGCATCACACATATGCGCTGTGCTGCTCACGTGAACGGCGTCGACCAATACTGAGCCAGGGTTCGTGCGTAAACACAGAAGCGCTGCAATGCGTCAACCGTTTAGTAGACTGACAGAGTAGAGAAGAAATTGTTGAATAACTTTATTTTGTTTTCTTTTTGTGCAGAAATAAAGTATTCCCATCGCTTCATAACATTAAGGTTGAACCACTGTAGTCAAGTTGACTATTTTAACAATGTTTTTACTGTTTCTCTGGAACTTGAACGTGATAATTTCGTTACTTTCTGTAGGAGATTAAAAAAAAAACTCTCGGATTTCATCAAAAATATCTTAATTTGTGTTCCGAAGATGAACGAAGGTCTTGCAGCTTTGGAACAACATAACAGGGTGAGTATTTAATGACAGAAATTTCATTTTTGGGTGAAATAACCCTTTAAAATTATATTCTAGGGCACGTAGTGGGCATAGTAACCTTTTTCTCTCCAACGCAGTTTGTCAGCAATATGAAAAAGCCCTGCAATGAAATACAATAAGATATTTTAAATGTATTACGTATGAGTACATAAACAGACAAAAGTGTTTGATGCTTGACCCTCACCTGTAGTGAATTGAGTACTGTAAATGTGTAGTTCACGATTGGGGCCCAAGGTTTTTGTGTAAGGTCAAGACTCATTAAAAAAAATCCGAAGATCCAAGTTATTCCAAGGACAGGGCTTAGGAAGACTATCGTCTTAATCATACTCTTGGCAACATCCTTTTCGTCCCGCGCCTTTGCCTCTGACACAGTAGGGGTTGCGATCTTCATGATCACCACAGCCAGAGTGAACAAGTTTATAAACACAATAGTTCCGACAGGAAAAATGAAGGCATAGATGGAGCCCTTCAAAATTCCATTGTACACAAGCCAGCAAGTCTTTTGGGAATAGTAATGTCCAGCTTCACCGTTTTTGAATGTAATGAAGGTGATTGCCACACATAATATCGGGCATACGTAACCAAGAGTGATAGACAATCCCCAAAAAACCTTTTTGCGCAGATGGTCAAAGACAAATATTATTTGGTGAAGAATTACAAAACTCAAGCACAGCATCCAGAAGAAGACGGCAAGGAAAAAAAAGTGTTTGACTACTGTGAGGATGGAGCACCATTGTAGGGGGGTTTTCTTAGGGTCAGCTGATGCTAAAAATCCACAGTGTGCGAACAGCAAGCATAAAGCGATGTTGAATATGGCCACATGCCGAAAATTGGAGATGTCTGACTTCACAACTGTATCCCATACCAAAATCTCAATGATTAAACACAGAACAAGTGAAACGATTGATATTCCTAAGCCAACGTAGGTCAGTTCCTCCATGTAGGGAAGGGTCACTTCATCTTTAGACATCAGTATGGTGAACGCAGAGTTGTGCTCACATTCGCATAACTCTGCATTGGTCGCACCACCCCAAACACACCCTTCTGTAGACCACTTCTTTTGACTTTCATCCCAGAAGGCACAGTACATTTCGTGATTTGGGAGTCTTGTTTTGGAGTAATCGAATGTCATCTTAACTTTGATAGTGCCATTGGTATTATTTACAGTTGTAACTGACAAGATGGTGGTCTCTGATATAGCGTTTTTTTCAAGCAAATTGGGTTGTGGTAAAATTTGATGAAGGTTCCGGAATCCAACGACGACAACCCCATCGCCGTCGACGCTGCCATTAAAGGTTTTGCATATGCCTGTACAGAGTCTCAGTTCAACATTTTCATACTTGTGAGATTTATTTGAGGACAGATTTGTGTTGTTCACCATGTCCTCCATAGTATGTAGATATTTTAAAGATAATAAAGATGTGTTGTCTTTTGCAGGGTTGTTCCAGGCGTATGTGTCATTCAAAACATTGCTCGCAGAGTTGACAAAGTCCTGCAATATAAAAACAATAAGACAGTGAAATGCAATTGGACTTTGAACAAACACATGAATTTGATTATTTGTCATTTTTTGAGATCACTGTTTCCAGTAAAGAATACACTCAAAAATAGGTCTTTGGCTGAACATAATCCACAAGTAAAACCCAAGAGAATCAACCATGTAAAACTAACCACAATCAACTAGTTTATTTAGAATGACAACTTTGCTTTGACTGAATAGCTTTAGTTTATTTGAATTATTGGTTTTCATATACCTTGAATTATTCAAGTTATCCTACAATCAAAGTGCCTTGTTTAGTCCATATGTTTATGCTAGTACTAGTATGCTAGTAGACGTTGTTGTTAGTATTTCCTCAACCCAAGCACACTTCACCACAATGGTAACCCACAAAACACCATAATTAAAGAAACTCTTTTAAATATTGACATAATAGAATAATAACAAGTCTTCCCATTTTCTTATATTGCTAAAAATATAAAATAACACTTTATTTTAACATTTACTTCCTTATCCAGCCCTGTGCAAAGCATGGTGGGAAGTGAAAATCCTGTTCTCATTTTCTATAATTCTACCTTAACACAAATAAAATCATGTTGTCTCAGCTCAAATGAATTTAGTATGAATAATTTATTTGTTCTACTTGCATAAAATGTTATTTCAAAATGAAAATAAAGTTACAATTTCAAGTCAATTTAACATGAAGCAATCAAAGTAAAGTGAGCAGCGATTTGAATTTTTATTTAATTTTTTTTATTTTTTTAATCTGGCATTTGTGCCATTTACAACATGTAGACAAACCAAAGCAGATTTTCATTTTTTAAATTTATTTTAAGATTTTTTTTTTCTCTCAAAACAATAAGTTGAACAGTTAGTTTCTGGTTCATATCAGATTTTAATTTCTTATTCATTTATGCAAATTATTGGAACAAAAATTGTTTAAAGAACATCCAAATAATCTGGCCAGTGTGACTCGCAAAAAGCCATTGTCCAATTTACTGAAAGTTTTAAAACATGAAGTGTTTTTATGTGAGTTACTACATTTTGCAGACACGCATTAGATTCCCATAAAATAGCTGTGACAATTACACTTACAAATGTAGAGAAGGTTAGGAAAAAGAGATTGAGGAAAAACTAAAACATCTTAGATATATGCTAAAAGTGAAAAGTTCTATGATATTTCTTTTCACATGGGTTGTGTAAACTTCAGAAAAAATAACTAAATTCCAAAAGATTTAAAGAAGAATTAAATGTTAATTAAGAGGGTTAATGCTTAATGTTTAGAGAAACTAGAAAACATACTTACAGGTATGACAGTATCATTCCATTTATTAAACTGGCGTTGAGATACATTATTCATGACTTCGAAAATATTTACAGATGCATTAATATTTGCAAATGAGTTGAATGTCTTGATAGTGGTGGAATCCTTTATGCGTTCGAAGATTTCTTTTGCATTGTCCTTAATGAAGCCGATACCTTTATTTAATTCCTGTTATTATGAAGGTTAAAAAAAACAAACAAAATCAAGCATTTAGTACTAAGACTAAATCTGACCAGCAATGAGGAATGGGTAAATGAATACCAAAAAGTGATACCTCTACATCCTTTTGAATGCCATGCAGATCCTCATTCACACAAGAAGAGACTTCCTCTTTCCAGTTTGTGCCACTGCAAAGTCTCGTTTTCAAACCAACAGAATTAACACAAGGCAAGCTGGCAGTGTGATTGGATTTTGCGACGGGCCAGACTCCATCTGATTCACAGATTTGTGACCCGGCTGTATTAAGGAACAAAAAACTACAGATTTGTTTTTCTCGTCATTTTTGTTTTCATAATTATAAATCAGAAAACATTCAATTGTTTTTAGTAAGTATAAAATGCATCTGTTCTGAAGAAACAAAGTAATGCAGCTGTTCACCCATATCCAATAAAATTAGTTGACTCAAAAATGAAATTCGTGTCCCCATTCACTCACCATCATACCATTTCAAACCTGTATAACTTTTTTTAAAATAAAATCCTAGCTGCTCTATTCATTGTAAAACTGAACCGTTTACTTGCAGAAAAAAAACACACAAAAAACGTAATTGTAATTTCAAGCCATATTACAGCTTTATGTAATGAACAGTCTAAAGCAATCTATTTGAGAAACCTTTTTGTCATTTAGAATCTTGAAAAACCCATTACATCCAAAAGAGCACGTGAAGATCAGAAAGTCATACAGGTTTGTATGAAAGCGCATTTCCGCCACATAACAAAAACACGTTTTGGTAACTGATAATTAGGACATAAAAAGTCACACTAATGAGATAATAATGAAATTTTTGAAATTTGACTTTTTATCTCATAGTTGTGACTCATAATTTTGACTTTTTATTTCATAATAATGATTTACCGTGCCAAAGCATGATTTTTTTTCCCCTTTGGTGGAAATGGGCTTCCATAGGTTTGGACATGATGCTGTGTATAAGATAAAGGCTGAAAGTTATAAAAGCTAAAGCACTTAATGCTCATATAAGCTGATTTCAGTCATGTAATTCATGAAAATATATTATTTTACACAATTATAAGGTGAAGTGGGTAATTTCTCAACCCTTAGCAGCGCCCACCCACCACTGATCATACTGGACTTGTCCCCAAACGCACTAGTTGCTGTGTCGGGCTGGTGACATTGAAAATAACCACATACTTCACCTAAAAAAATACTGGAACTTTAAAAGAGATCTAGAATTAAGTTAAAAACACCAAAACTTACAAAGAATTATGGGCAGCACCACAGTCGCCTTTCTGCTACTGTTGGATTTGGATCTATTGTTTATGAAGGTACAGCTGGCATCCACGTTTTGGTTACTTTCTGATCCACATAATATGGTCTTCACTGCTGTGTATGATATAACTTTCCCTTGGATTACTAGAGAATGCAGTAATATGAAAAGTATGTTAATACCATAAATAGACATTTATCTTTCCATTGTTTACACTGCTTGTGTTTGCATTGAGAGAGCAAAAATAGTAATGAGATGTACTTACCTGATTGTTTAACATCAGTTAGATCATTATCCCATGTAACAGTGTAATTTTCATTGGTGTATGAAATTTTACACTCAATTATACATGGAATTATCTTCGTTCGATCTGTTTTACAATCAGGAAATTGGGGAATACTCCTGGCTTGTATATCTGGCAAAAGTGCTATGTCCAACTCTTTGCTTGCTGTGTGTTCAATGGACCCTTGTGTATACACGCACTTAAATGTTCCTTCAAACAGCAAATAGAACAAATATTAGTCAAGTCAAGTCACCTTTACTTATATAGCGCTTTTTACAATGCAAATTGAGGCAAAGCAGCTTTAAATTAATAACTGGGAAATCATTTTGGCTTATTCTTGTTCAGCTTATTCTATATATTATTGATTCATTCCATTGCAACAGTCAGTAGTTATTAGTCTAGTTAATTTATGTATATCAGCACTGGAGAAAACAGTGACGTAATCGTCCGGCTCAGCTCAGTCCGCATACAACGGCACCAATGCAGGCATACTAAAAACACTGCTGAATATCAAGCAAGTGTCCCCAACTTAAGCAAGCCAAAGGCAACAGCGGCAAGGAACCAAAACTCCAACAAAATGGAGGAAAAAACCTTGGGAGAAACCAGGCTTAGTCAGGGTTCTTCTCTGGCCAACAGTGAACACTTGTCCGATACTCAGGCAGAGTTACAGGACATAAGTCCGATTGGAGTCATAATATTTAATCCAGTTCCATCTAGTTTAAGATCTTTTTAATCACGCCGGTATGGGACGTTATTATTTAAGTACGTTTCACAAGATAATGCTATTTCAGCTTTTCTACTTCAAAATTTCACATATAATCCAGTGAGTTACTTGCCATTTCTTTGTAATTGTTTGGGAAATTTACTAGCAATTTCTGAGTGAAAGTTGTTTCTAAACCAATTTTTTTCTGACAAATTAACCTAGATGTAAATTATTCTGCATATTAAAAGACTGAAAAATGACAAACATCATTCAAAACTGAAATTTAAGCCAACTCGGATTTAATTATTTTATTTAAAACTGAGAGAAAAGTAATATTACTCTTAATGTCACGCGTTTATCTTAAATATCGTGTGTGGAAACAAACCTTTCCAGCTTCCTGAAATTCCAATGAGTTTCACAATATCAGTTAGATTTTCTCTTGACAAGGTGGCCTCTTGTCCTGTTGTGATTTGTGTTGTTTTATTCTTTGTATCGGTTAAGAACCACTTTACATCTCCCAGGTTATGTGGTGTAGTACAATTTATAATTGCCGTGGAGTTTATATCAATCGGTTGATCTTCAGGTACTTTAATATCAATGAGGCCTTTGGAGAAAATAACAAGACATGAATGTGCAATAAACTCATAAAATTGTACCTGTAGTATTATAAACATAAAACAATGCTTTAAAAACAGTTAAAGAAATAGTTCAACCAGTGAATAAATACCTGTCGTAACCAGCTCAGTTTTATTCAGTTTAGTAGTTAAGTTCACAAGCTCATCAAATTGAACTGAACCAAGTAACTGCACAGTATAATCTACGATCGTACTGCCTGGTCTTTAAATAAAATAGGAGATGTTAATACATGTTGTCATGTATTTATTTTCAAATAAATAGAAAGAACAGGAAACAGTATTGCTAGAAATGTTTGTCATCATGATTACCTGAAACCGTTGATAATCAAAGAATCAAAATATTTAAATTTGCTGTAAACTCTCGCAAGCTGAAAAAATTAAAACATGCAGGTGAGATATATGTACAAACAGTGGAAGTATTTCTGGAATTGATGACGTTGTGTCATCCAAAACTACAATACGGCAACAGTATTTTAGGCATTGCCTGTATATTTCTGTTTGCGAGAAATTCAGGCCTACCACCATAATATTACAGGAGGCAAAATGTAATGACTTAAAGTTAATTAAATGTGTCGTTTCAATGGACAATGCCTAGTAGGGAAAGATGCAAAATGTAAAACACCAGAATGAAAAAATTCACTAAAATGTAGCATGTAGAGAGCCTCATGTAGCGACTATGTGGACGTTAAACACTAAGCTGTTAAAAAAAAAAAAAAATTCAGTTTTGGGTTGATTTTCAGCAGTACATACCAGATTCCTTATTTCCTTAG
Organism: Zacco platypus; assembly: GCA_038088235.1. Lineage (NCBI taxonomy): Eukaryota > Metazoa > Chordata > Actinopteri > Cypriniformes > Xenocyprididae > Zacco > Zacco platypus. The sequence continues at coordinate 5,304,012 of CM076069.1, forward strand.
CTTTCTTTATGTATTCACTATTGTCTTTTTTGCTTGTACATAATAGTGAGCATTCATCGCTTAGCACTGTAGTTCCATCGATGCTTACTGGAACAAAAAAAAAGAAGAATCACAGCATTTAATGACCATTGTTTCTTTCATCAAGAAATCTTGTGCCCATATCAAACACGACTCTACCTCTTTTGTCAGACAGGCACACGCTTATTTGTTCAGGTTCTAGAAGGCAGAACTTATCTTTGCCATGATTTTTGCATATGTCCTCACTGCGCGTGTGACCTGGGTTGCATGAACAGTTCTTCAGCTTCTCATCCAATGTACAATCTGCAAACAAGCACATTACATTTTTTTTTTATTATAAATCATTAATCAGCTATTATTATTATTATAGATTATTAATCAGCCCATAACGTTTACCCAAGGTCATTCCCCTTATGAAGTGCATTTTAATGTCCCCATCTTATACTACTGGATAAATTATTAAACCTTAATTTATCATATAAATAAATCATATTAATTTTCTTTTAGCACAGTTAAGTGAACATAGTGGTGAAAAATCAGTGTAGGTTTTTAATAACTGCTGGAAAAATCTGCTAAAATCCCTTCTACTGACAATTCTCCAGGAACTGACTTCGATTTTTGTTTCACTTGAAACCATTCCATCTTGTTTTAATCAAATGACATAATATTTCATAATGTCAACATTTCAAAAGATGCTTAAATATCCTCATGATAGCGAGCTGTCATTATTAATGTTGATGTTTCTGAATTTGATCAGAGAGTATTGCTGAAAATTTATTTTTTTTGTCTATTATTATAATTATTTTTTTTTTAGAAAAATACATCCTAAAATTTACAAGAAGCATATTTATTTTTAAGCCCTCAAAAGCTACCCCAAAACAGGACCCTCTTTTATGTCATTTGTATTGGTATTCTATATATAAATATGTGAAAATATGTTTTTATGTACTGATTTTTGATTTATTTGAAATGCCCGTAAAATTAACAGAAAATGTACCAGTACCTTTTTTGTTGTTGTTGTTTTTTTTTAAAGTGTTTGCGTTGTGTAACTTCAAGCATTACATGTTTGTTTACCTGTTGTGTCGATGATTTCGGTTACAATTGCATTCCCCGCATTTATTTCAGGTTTTGAGTTCAGAATTTTCATTACTTCGTAATGCACCGATGTCTCAATTTCAAGCTCAATCAAAAACATCTTTGTGGAATTCTCTGGAATATAGCATTGTGATAGACATTCAGATTAATGGAAAAATTCATATTATTTACTCAACGGATTATTAATGATAATGTATATAATATATATTACCTGCCACAGCAACCTACCAAACAACAGTGTGAAAGAGTTAATGCTTAAATTGTTTGTATAACTTGAAGAATTTTGAAAAAAAAAAAAATGTAAATTACCCACCTTAAAAATAGATGCCAGAAAAAGGAGAATAACACCTTTAGACAATTTCATTTTTGTGCCATCAATTTCTGGTGGATGAAACAGAGAGCAGTCATGAACATATGACGTCAATCAGGAAATACATTTCCATTTATTCATTTAGCACGCACATTTATCCAAAGCAACTTACATCGTCAAGAATACACGAACTGGAACAGGGAGATTTATAAAGTAGTAATAAATTTACCACAACAATATGCATTCAGATACATTGCCAATCAGAAGTTCGGAATTTGTTTTTGTCTCTTCTGCTCGCCAAGGCTTCATTTATTTGATCAAAAATAAAGTTATACTGTGAAATATTATTTCAATTTAAAATAACCATTTTCTATTTGACATTTCAGCATCATTACTCCAGTCTTCAGTGTCACATGATCCTTCAGAAATCATTCTAATATGAAGATTTGCTGCTCAAGAAACATTTCAATGATGAAAACAGTTGTGCTGCTTCATATTTTTGTGAAACCCGTGATACACTACAAAAGTTTGGGGAAAATAAAAAATTATTCAGCAAGGATGCAAAAGATTTCTAGGCAACACTTTACAATAAGGTCTCATTCATTAACATTAGTTAATAAAATAGTGGTTTGTTCACAGTGCATTAATGTTAACAAATCCAAGTTTTGATTTTAATAACGTATTGAAACATAAAAGTGTTGTTAATTCTTAATTCATGTTAACTAATGGAAACTTATGAAACCTTATTGTAAAGTGTTACTTATTTCTATTTCAAATAAATCATGTTCGTAAATCAGCTTTTCCAACAAAGAAACAAAACTATATCATGTTTCCCACAACATTTTCAACATCGATAATAAGAAGCATTATTAATAATTTAGCTGGAAATCATTATAGAATGATTTTTGAAGGATCGTGTGACACTGAAGACTGGAGTAATGATTCTGAAAATCAGCTTTGATCACAGAAATAAATAACATTTTAAAATACATTCAAATGGAAATATTTATATAGAATTAAGAGAATTTAAATTGTAATAATATTTCACTGTATTTTAAATGTGAGCATGAGACTTTTTCAAAAACATTTAAAAAAAAAAAACGTCATTATTCCACTCTTTTTAACAAGTTACGTCCTGATACATGGAGCTGAAGTGAAGAACATTAGCTAGAAACCTTTAATCGTGTTGACGTACCTCTTTGGCTTCTAAGTCCTGGCAGCATTATTGACCTCAGGATTCAGACCGTAAGTGTTACAAGTGTCCATACAGAGAGAGTGAGAGGATGGAATGATATCCCAGTCAACGGATTTTCCCAAACACCCTCCTGATTTGCATTATTTAGGTCACATGACTCCAAAAGCATTAGAGACTTCAAATTATTCTCCACCACAATAAAAAAAGACTCCTTTTGAATAAAAATATACTGTTAAGTGTATTTGCAAAAGAATTGTTGGTTTAACTTAAGTAATCTAAGCCTTGCCTTAAATTTTGAGTTCATTGAAACTAAAAAATGAGATAAAAACAAAGAAAGAGATTGGTTTAATCAACAGAAACTTAAATTATGACACTGCGCTACTTTTCCATTATTTTTTTAATGGAAACACTTTTAAACACTCTCTAGATCAGTGTTTCCCAACCTTGTTCCTGGAGGCACAACAACAGTAAACATTTTGGACATCTTTCTTATCTGACCTATATATTTCTGCACTGTAAAAAAAATATTTTGATGACTTATATTTTTTCTTTTGTCAAATTAGTTAATGTTAATGTTATAATGTGTATATATATTTATGGGCAGACAACACTCTTTCTTTCACTATACTGACATATTGCTTTCTTGATTCATATCATTAGTTCTAAGGGAGCAATACCGTGGACTTCCTGGTCATTCACGTCATCTGATTTGTTAGAATGTAAATTTTTTATTTAGCAAACACACAATTCTACCCAGCAAAACCCACAAATGACTGCTTATCTCGTGTCTCCAGCACAACATTCTTTATTTGCATTTATTTTGCTTAAAAGTAACATGTAATGCTCATGGTCATGTTATAAACATAATCTGCTCTAGCTAGTCAGGTTTAAAAGAAGAAACATCCTGCTGGTTTGCTTTCTAGCCTCGTTTGGTTTGGTTATTTGCCTACAAAACTGTGCACAGTTGAGGGGAGAAAAGTTTGCACACTTTTAATTATTTGCTTTCATTATACCAATACTGTGTAGAAAGCTGATTTCAAGCAGAAGCCTTTCAGTCAAAAGTTTGTTTGTTTGTTTGGTTTTTTTTTTTTTTTTCTTTGTTGATTGTTTGTTAGAAAGATTGTGTCCACGGTCTAAAACTTGGGGTTGCAAAATAACGTCAGACCATCAGATGCTAGTTTGAATATCAGTAAAATTCAGTTGTTTGGGGAGTCAAGCCTCAAGGAAACAAACTGTGTCAACAGCAGGCTCATTCATTTACAGTACATAAACAAAAGTACAAGATACAATCGCTGCTCACAAAACCTACTCAAAATAGCACAACTGTATTTGCATTAACTTTACATTAATAAACCTACACGCTTCATACTCTTTCTTTTGTGTATGTACAAAACATTGTCATATCAATTATAAAATTATTGTTATACCAAAATTATTTTTCCATTTTCCAAACAAATTATTTACAGTCCTTCTGATTTTAAGTTAATATTTCAATAATATAAGTGGACATTCACAAGTTCACAGTTCTCTGATGACAGTTAATGGTCACATGACATGCAGGTAAACGAGCTAAAAAATATGAAATATTATGCGTTTTTATTTTGGTTGTTTATTATGTAATTAATGATAAGCTTTTCTAACTTTACAAACCCCTGCAATTTTGTTTAAATTGATTTAAAAACTGAAATGTGTCCATGCTTGGGTTTAGTAGCGATTAAAGTCAGCATGAACTGGATGTTGTGACTGATTTTACTTTCGTAATGTATAAAAAAATGCACGCACAGACCAAATACATGAATTAAGAAAATAAATAGGGTTAATATTGAATTTATGCTGGCTTTAACTACTAAGGAGAAGAACGGTCATCCAACGGTGGTCTGGTTACAGTTTTGAATTTGAATAGTGCTTTTCATAATTCATACTGTTATAAAGCAGCTGTACAAAGATCAGTGCTTGGCACAAGCCCCAGTTAGGAAACCAGGAATTGTCAAGGAAAAGCTCTGGGATTATTCAGAATAAACACGTTTATAGTAGTCAGCATTCTGAAAGCATTATGTAAATGCAGATGATATTTCCTTATGCTGTTTAAGGGATCAAGAGCGAATACTTTTTCTTAATCCTTTTAATTGCCAAGAAAATGCAGGGTTTTGTTTTTGTTCGGTACTTTAAAAATGGCTTTCCAGCAAGCTTGTTCATGCAAAACAACACCCTCATTACAATATACATATATTTTACAATGCAAATCTATAGAGTCATGAAACTCATCAAATCTTATCTGAATGAAGGGAACACAATATGCTTAGAGAACTCAGGCTGTTACTGTATGTATCATCTGCTTTGACTAGTTTATAATAGTCAAGTGTATACTGCAAATTATATCAACATTTTGAAGGCTCTGACCTGTGGTTGCTTTGTGGTTTTGCTTAAGTCAAACAAGTCCTCAAGTCAGTATCATATTCTGTTCCCTTCACTCATAAATTCACTTATTCACTGATAAAGATTTTTTTGGCTCTCTATATGATTCCATAAGAGTCTATCCAATACACAAAAGGTTCTTTGTAGTGGAAAAAAGGTTATTTAGGTAATTAAAATGTTCTTCACACTAAGGAAAGAATGGTTCTTTTAAGAACAGAAAATTGTTCTTCAGTGGCATCCTTTCCATTCCTGCATCCTCCCTACCACCACCAGGTTGGCTCTGTCCATCCATTGGGGGTAGGCTCTGCCCCTGCCTTTATCTTCAGGCAGGATCAGCCGAATCTCCAGGATTCGGACTAAGGACGGGGCCTATACATTTTTATTGACGTTTTCATTCATTTGGCAGACGCTTTTATCCAAAAAAAAACTTACAAGGGGAGCAATTAGGGGTTAGGTGTCTTGCTCAAGGGCACTTTAGTCATGGTATCAAAGGTGGAGAGAGTGCTGTTCATTCACAATCCCCACTTTCAATTCCTGCCGGCATGGGAATCGAACCTGCAACCTTCAGGTTACAAGCCCGACTCCCTCACCATTAGGCCACGAATACCCTAAACTTTATGGAATAAATACCAAGCAAAAGTTCATGGGGCTTTCACATTAGCACTTTTGTTGCACACCCGGGTTCAGGGTTCGATTCGTTTAGATGTGATGTGAACGGCGTCTTCCGAACTCGGGTGTGCAAAAGTGTGGTCTGGGGTACAGTTTATTTGAACTCAGGTACGGTCCCTGCTGATATGATCCCAATCGTACTTAAAGGTGCATTCACACCTGTCTTGTTTGGTTCGGTTGAATCGAACTCAAGTTCGTTTCCCTCCTTGGTGCGAATCTTTGGGGCAGGTATGAATATAGCAAATCGCGCTCGGGTGCGGACCAAACCGGTACCCAGCTGAAGAGGTTACAAACGAACTCCGATTCTCTGCTTGAGAATTTCTGTCCAATTAATAGATAACATGGTTTACAAATTTTGGTTCACTTGCAAAAAGGGCGGTGTGAAAGCGAACCACACCCAAAAAAAAAAAAACTAACAAAAAAAAACCCCAACATTGTGTTTGGTCTGGACTAGCGGGCTTTCCTGCTGTGAATACACCCTAAGTGAACCACTATTAATGATATATGATTTGATAATAATGTGCATTTTTGCGTTTCACTCATTCTCCTGACGAGTGTGACTGGCGCACTGAAAGCAGAGAGCTGTAGATCTCATTTCTGCTCACCTTCAGTGATCTTTTGGACATCTGCAGTATATTCGCGGCAGATAAACGCAAGTGTCGTTACGTACTGAGGCTTTGGAAACAGAACCAATGGTTCAAAAACAAAAATATAAAAGTGAGGCAAGCAACGCTATGCATTTTGCCTTCTTCTCCTGCACCGTCGTTACCAAGAAACGCGGTAAACAGCTGCGGCTTTCATGATGCAAACACACCATGGTTCCAACCCAAATAATATAATCTGAAGTCAGTCCAGTAGGGGCAGGGGGGAGCAATCGAACTCGGGTTCGGACCAAGCCATCGAACCAAGTGTGAAACCACCCTAAAGCCCTGGGCATACATTTTTTTACACACACGCTAGTGTACACACACAGCCTTGGAAAGTTTACTTCATTTGACTCGTACGCATACACAAGCGTCCGACTGATGCATAGTTTTGAGCAAACTCTCGCCACGAGTTTCAACCCATCTTTTTCATGCTAGATTTATACAAATAAAGGTGCTTTCTAACCTCTTTGTACAATCTCTTGATTGCATGTGTTCTGGTATATTCTATTTATGTCGTTTTTCTTTGACTTCCTTGTGAATCGACACCCCCAGGGCATGGTTGCCACCAACTAATTTCGCCGGAAAAAAATTGCGAACTGCGCGTGCAAGTATGCACGGTTACAGAAATCCGGGGGTACACATACACTACTCGCATACTATTTTGATGACGAATAGTAGCGTCATGCGCACTGTTCACTGACCCTCGGGTACATGTAAAAATTCAAGTTTACTTTGTGCTATAGACTGTTGTTGGACCAGAAAGTGCTGCTGTAGGCTTCATTTAGCAGGAAGCTCCTGTGGGCTATCATGTGATGCGATTCACTGAACCTCTGGCCTTCCACCATCAGCTCACCGTACTTCAGTTAGAGAACTGACATTTAGCCAAGAAATATCACTCTGAAATGTCAGCATGACATTTGTCTGTTTATAAAGTTGCATTTACGACATTTCAGCCGAGCATCTGACCATGAAACCTCAAGTCATCTCACCCAATCTGCTTTTAATAAACCACTTCATTATTCTGCTATTTTCACTTTGATTTAGAGTCTACAGCAACTTATCCTTTTCTGTCTTTCTTCAAAATGAGCTTAGTGGTTTCACTGGTGTAGCAATTTACGCCTCGAGTATCTTTTCATATTTACAGTGCAGTGTTGTGCACCTTTCTGGATTTTGCACACTGGAGACATCTGCTGGTCAAATGTGAGAAGCAGCAAAACAATAACAATGCAGGGGCTTGAAATTGGGAAGATACTTTCAATTGTTTTTAGGTAAAATATAAAAGTTCATCTAGGTAATAAACATCGTTTCTGTAACACGTCAACGTTATGTTTCACCCAAAAATCAAACAGGCAAAAATATTACATTTTACGTACATTATTTGCATTGTCTTTAGTTTCACGATAATCAAGCACATTTTCTTCCACAATTTTCATTACTGTAAAATTTCATTAATGTAACATGTGTAATATGTAATATGAAAAACGTATTTTCATTGAGTTGTCAATTTTTATTTTAATAATGTCACAATGGGGGAAAAAATGCTAATGATCCCATTTTTATTTTAGGGTGAAATATATGTCAGAACGGTGAGATTCACTCATAACAGCAGCAACACATGATGCACAAATGCTTTTATTGGAAAAGTTGATTTGCAGAACATTGTCTTTGTAATTTGTATTTGCACTTTAGATCTTTACAGATAAGAACATTTTAGAGCATGATATAAAATATTTTTTACTGGATTTACATAGAGCATTAACACACGCAAAGAATACAAACGTGACAGAAATATACAGTCTTTTAAAAAAATGTACACCCAAGCACACTTCATCCTTCAAAATAATTACAGCCAGACTGAACTCTCACACATCCCTGTAATGAGCATTACAGACACCATCAATATACAAAATATTAACAATACTTAGCGCAAGAGTGCAGGCTAACCCTGAGCACTTTTGCTATACGGAGGTCTCTTGTTCCACATGAGTCACTGGATTTGATGAGAGAAATGTTTCTGTCTCTTCTGGTGTTCCGGCATCCTCCTTTAAATTGCCATTCATTTCTTTACGACCATCAATCTGCTAGAAGCAGTTTCAAGGGTTAGTTCACCCAAAAATGAAAATTCTGTCATTAATTACTCACCCTCATGTCATATAAGATATTTTTGATGAAAACCGAGAAGTATGTGACCCGTTCATAGACAGCAATTTAAAGCTGCAATATGTAGTTCTTCGTCCAAAAAAATTCAAAACAAAGGCGTGGCTTGATGACGCCAAGTTTGAGTGAGGAATCTTGGGAAGAAAATGTGGTCTTCACCTTACAGCCGATGGAATAGAATCGGGATGAGACTCGGGCAGATGTGATTATTAACGTTACTGTAGTATGAAGCAGAGCAGGACCGAGTGTTGTGGAGCTGAACGAGGCGCTGGAGCGATTGTTAATGAGAGACGAACGCGACACACTCCTCTCGAACAGCGGGACTTTTATTATGACACAGTTGCCGGCGCCGCTTCTGCTTTTCCGGTCATGAGTAGGTGAGCTAACGCTATATATTCGATACATTTGAGTGTGTTGAAAATGATGTTATAACGTTACTCTGTGCGTTCGCTCGGCGTCGGCTGTGAGACTGCAGTAAGATTGATCGATATTAGAATATCATATTAATAAATGCTGGATGGCTTGAGTTGATAAATGGCACGCAATTAATTTTAAAACGTATTGTATGATGGAGAAAATTCTGTATTACTGTTGCATCTGATTATGCTATGTTAGCTGCTTGACAAAATAGTGTTTTTCTCTGAGGCGTGGTAAAGCATCGCACTCACAAAAAAAATCAAGAAATTAGATTTATACAATAAGACTAAATGTGTAATGCTATATTACAATAATTAGTATTATAATTAGTCTATAAATGTATCAAAACAGTGTATGTATCAAATGTATCAATACTCCCTTGTCTATTAAAACATGTAATATATTAAAGTGTCTTTGGTGTTTCCATGGTTTCTACAAAATAAAACCGGAAAACGAGGATAACGTGGATATGACGTAATTGACGGGCGACTCACTCACGTCCCGGATCCTTGGTTAAAATAGCACGATTTTGTCACGATTTACAAATAGTTGGAAACATTTGGGATATTGTAAATACTCAGCTGAACAAAATATATAACACTGACCTAGAGGTTATTTTACTGCAAACAATTTACATATTGCAGCTTTAACCAGCACTTTCAAGGTCCAGAAAGGTACTAAAGACATCATTGAAACAGTCGACATGACTGCAGTGGTTGAACCTTAATTTAATGAAGAGATAAGAATACTTTTTGTGCACAAAAACAAAACAACAACTTTATTCAACAATAAAGTCAGTGCTGAACACAAACAGTATGAGAATGACAAAGAAGAGAAGATATTATTGAATAAAGTTATTTTTGTTTTGTTTTTGCACACAAAAAGTATTCTAGTCGCTTCATAAAATTGAAGTTTAACCACTGTAGTCACATCGACTGTTTTAACGATGTCTTTAGTACCTTTCTGGACCTTGAAAGTTCTGGTTATATTGATGTATATGGATGAGTCATATTCCTCTTGGATATCATCAAAAATATCTTTAGTTTGTGTTTTCTGAAGATGAACGAAGGTCTTATGGGTGTAGAACGACATGAGGGTGAGTAATTAATGACAGAATTATTTTTGGGTGAACAAACCCTTTCACTACAGTAAAATCACTCAAAGCAACAACGCATTTTATTGTACAGCCATGGTAGCGTCTTACCTTTTGTTCAGGAGGGGACGTGCAACAAGCGCTGGGCTGCACAAGCTTGTACAAAAGGGATCGTGCCATTCTCACCACCGGATACACTGTGCCAGACGCCACATCGTCTCCTTTTGTTGGGCCTTGCAGTAGAAAACATTTATAAATTATAAAACTGTATTTATACATTTTCTGAATGGTGCTTGCCCATTGTAACACTCAACACGACAATGCTAGGGTAATGTAGCTGGTTATCACAGTTACGTTTCTGTCATTGTTAATTTAGTATTATTTATTAACATTTTGAATTGGCTTTTATTTTAATAATTTAAATTTTCAGAAATTGTATGTTCTTTTGTCATTTTTATTTTTATCAGGGTTTTTTTAATATTTCTATTTAGCTTTAATGTATTTTATTTCAGGTTTAGTTTTAGTAATGTTTAGGGCTGTCAAGTGATAAACATTTTTCAAGATGTTAATAAATGCTTCTCATGTCAGGAAAGATGTTTGACGCACGAGGCTTTTTCAAATGTACATTATACGCGACTCAAACTCGCAGTGCTTTCAGATGGATTTGCATTTGGAGCCATACTTCATTGACAAGTTGCACAAGCTGCAAAAAAATAAAATAATCGCAGCCTTTGCGATTTCACAATTGCACTAACAATCGTGTTTAAGCGATAATCGCGTTCAAGTTCAATGTTATTTTTCGTATCGAGCGATAAATCCTGCAGCCCTACAATAGTGTGTCTAAACACAATATTAAGTTCTTATTTATTAAACTGTTGTATAAAACCAGTATCACGTTTGCACTCGTGCAATTCTGGAGAGAAAAACAGCACTCTTTGCTCGTGATATAGCTTAACTATTTATCACATGTGATGTAAACATGAGACAAAAACTCAAACAGGCTCAAACCTTTCTTGCCCCATATCTTGAATTTTAGGGACATTTTACCTACATTCTAAAGGCTTTTTCAAGCAGTAAATTGTCACCCTGCATCATATTCGTCATCAATCAACTGTATGTAATGTCAGATAACCTACGTATGTCAGGTCAGGGCTGCCTTGCATACAATGGCTGTGTTGCAGGCTTACCAGGCCGATCTGCTAAAAGACCTGGACCAGGGTCAGGTACAGGGTTACACTACAGACCTTATTCTCCATGCCACTAAGCAAACTGCTGCCGCGATCAACAGATTGATGGTGGCAATGGTGGCCACGGAGCATCATCTCTGGGCGAACCTGGCAGACATCGCGGAGCAATAGAGAAACTTTCTCCTCGTTGCGCCGGTTTCGCCATCTGAGCTTTTCGACACAATCACTGAGACGGTGGTCATGAAGCTCAGAGAGGTGACTATGTGGTCTGCGGCCTTTTAGACCTATATACCTCGCCAGTCCAGAACCAAATACAGGGCCAGAGGGTGAGCATTGCCACTCATGCTCCTCCTCCTCCGAGTTGAATGCAGAGGAGCCGCGACGCAAGGAAGAGAAAACAACGATTTGAGGGAAGTGATCCAGAGTAGATTCGCCTAGCATTCTCAAGATGCAGAGGCCAAATAACATCTGTTTCCTTCCTTCTTTTGACAGTGTTCCTTCTATTGATATATTCCTGCCCTCTGATTGGTTTGGTAAAGGATACTGATTTTGGGTGTGATGTTGGATATTGAGGTTTTTTCAGTTAAGTGTAGTCAAGACTCCTCTCATTTTAGAGAGTAATTTTGTTGAGGCCTCCGCTCTCATAATCCTCCCAGGTTAGCGCTATTGAGTTGTTGGCTCTCGTGAGCCTCCTTAACAGAACTGGTTAGTCCTCTTCTTTTTGAGAGTCGCTATGTTAAGACCTTTTCAGAGCTCTACGGCAGGCCTCTGATGAGTATGGCTCTATGAACCTCCCCCGTAGTGACTTCCTGTGGAAGCGTAGTTAGGTCTCCTCTTGTTTTAGAGTAGCAGGATAGCAGTATCATGTTGTAGAGCTCCCTTTGAGCCTACTTGGTAAGCAATATTGGCATAGATTGCAGTTAGGCTTCTCGTTTTAGAGAGTTGTCATATTGAAGCATCCGCTCTTAGAAGCTGGGTATGAACAGTGGTGCTATGTCTTATGACTCTCTTTGAGCCTCCTCGGCTATCTGTTGGAGTGTAAGTGGAGTGTGTTTGGGTCTACTCTCGTTTAAACTCTTCTCCTCTTATATCGAAATCCTCCGACATTTCTCTTTAAAAATGATTGTTTTAGACTTATAATCCGTGACCGATGATTTGTTTTGCTCTATCCTCTGCGGCTCTGAGTTCGTCATTATGCTGTGCGTCAGGTCAAAGGATACTCTTCCGCCACAAATCTACTTGCGCATTCTGCGTACGGTCGTCTGCCGGAAGCTAGTTATTTGCTTTATATATCGATCATTTTTTTATATAAACTCATCGCTTCGTTTCAGAAGGCCTTTATAAATCCCCAGGAGTCATATGGATTACATTGATTATGGATGGATGTATTATTTTTGGCTTCAAAACTTTTTAATGTCTCATTCTGAATAAATACTATCAGAAGCTCTTTAGGGGAAATGTTTCTCACCTGTCATGAAGCTGATAATCAGTCCGATAAGCACCACAGTGGAGGAGTTGAGTGCACTGTACCACATGTACGACAGCGAGTAGAAGCCATCCAGCCCTACGGGTCTGCTGAAAAACACAGAAAAATCATTTTAATGCTTTCCCTCGACATATACATATATATTGTATGGTACTTATCTACAAGTCACCTGGCAGCATCTATGACAGCAGTCACGGCTGTGATGGTGATGTTGTCAGCGGTGGCTGCTACTGTGTTAGTAGAGTTGAACGGAGGAACTACAGAACTGGACATCTGAGCCAAAAAGCCACCAATGCCAACCCAGAAAGCCATGAGCAGACCTGTAGCAAGTCCTATTATAGCTCCCTGAATGAAAAAGAGAAAACATCCTTTATGTGAAGTTTATTTAAGCTTATTTTCACCATGGAAAAATAAAAGATAATTGCGACTTTTTAATCTCACATTTCTGACAATTCTAAGCAAGAAAAAAGTTATAAACTTGCAATCGTGAGAAAAAAGTCGCAATTTATGTTTTTTAAAACTTTCCTTGGCAGAAACAAGCTTCTATAGAAGTTGGATAAATTAATGAATGGAACTTACAATGCTATTGGCACATGGGAAAAAGATGCCAAGACAGAACAGACCGAGCAGTGGCCCACCGACCATCCCGAAGATACTGAGAGCAGCCTTAAAGTGAAACACACAACTACAGGTTAAGTAAGGGATAACGTACATCCAGCCGATTGTTACTGCAAAATAAACCCTGACAAGATGATCATGTCGACTCTGATTTTATAGTCTTGTTTATTTTGTGGTAACAATCGACTGGTTGTACGTTATCCCGCTTATTACAAGGCTACTTGTCACACAAGCAAATAATTAGCAAATTATAGATTTGAGTTTAAATACACAGTTTTGGGTTTTCAACCCAAACAAGGCTGACATTAAAGGGGTAATGTACAGTTATATCACTTATAACTCAGCTTTTCACCACATAAATATATATGATGTAAATAAAATGGGAACATGAGATATTGATACGAGAAGAAACGGTTACCACTATCGAAAATCTTACCAGTTTATTATGTAATAACCCATTAAAGTGTACAAAACAATCTTTCAAGCAACAAGACGAACATTTAACATAAACTCACAATTCTGATACCTAAAAATACCTTTTTAATATTTTTATTCCATGGCAGTGTTGTAGAAATTTTCCCTCATCAATAAAGACCACGGTCATAGACAGAGTTTTTCAATTATTTATTCTTGCAAGAAGGTCAGACAAACAGCAATGAATTCCAAAATATGTGTGACAGAAAATAAGCAATTCACCCCCCTATCTTTATACCCTAGTGGTCATTGTTTTGAATACTTGTCTCTCTAATATGGTTAAAGAAAGTGTGATAAGTACTTGATATGCTCCATCCTGCACGTACTATCCGAGACTAGATCCTTCTGTTACCAAGGACATCAGAGGCAAGCTCAAACAGTCAGGTCGTTACGACCCCTTTCCACTCAGTCAGAAATAGCCAGAAAGAGGCTTTATAAGCCTCAAGCATATGCACTTATATAATAGAATATAACATATTGTAATGAATATATGGAATAAATGCATACAGAGTAATTATTAATGAATATATGGAGTAAATGATATGAATAATATGCTGGAAATGGAAATTTCCATCACAGCAGAAACAAAAAACTGAATTGTAAGATGTAAACAGATTTCTTAGAAAAGTTGTGAGATGTAAACATCTCAGGTTACAACCAACTCTGGTTCCTTGAGAAGGGGAACGGGTATGGGTGGGCGATACACCGGTAGACATGATTAACCCGTAGAAATCTGTCAACCAGTAGAGATTTTGGACTATCTCAGTTACGCCCATGTGATGTTGCTGTGCTTGCATGGTCATGAAAACTTATCATCTGAATGCATTTATATTATAGTTTAAAAACAAGTGATTTTGCGCACTGTGCACATGAAGCTGCTGTTAAAAGAGTGCATGAGTACTGAACAGTTCTTTTCGCCACCCATTTGGGTTTGAATGGTTAAATACGCAAGTATCCCTGTATTAGTTATTTTTGTCTTACGTGAACAGTTAAGAAAGAAAACGCACTAGTATATGTGATCTGTGTATTTGGTCTTAAAGTGACAGCCTAATAAACCCACTGCCGAGAAAATCTCTGACTGCTCGTCTGAATCACTTTTGTAACTTTAATAAGAATGAATGTATGTTTAATTTACACAGGATATATTTTTGATTTCTTAAAATAAGCTGATTACAGCAATTATTCATAAGTGCTCATAAAAGAATGTATGCTTACCTGAAGAACTGAACTGTTCATCAAATGGACGACATAAGCCATAGCCAGACATATAATCCCATATGATAGGGCTGGATGAGGAATATAAACAACCATTATATACATGTTCACTGAAAGCTTCATTTGATCACTTTGAGCAAAGGGGAAATCAGATGAAACATTTTCTATCATTGTGCATCAGTGGGAAGGCGAAAATCATTTCAAATGAAGAGATAAACATTCAGGATAATGTCTCACCCAGCATCTTTGACAGCAGAGTGGCTCTGGCCTCCGTCATTGAATAATGAGGTTTGATTAGATCCACCATGGTCACCGTGGCCAGTGAGTTAAACGCTGAGGATATTGTACTGTGAATGAGAATAATCTCAGTTTTATTTTACAAATAAAGTATACTTTGCTGTAAAGTAAGTTTACTATATTTTAGAGGCATGCAGACTACTGTCTTTATCTGTATCTCTTCAATGTAAGTTTTAGAGACAAAATTAAAGGCACAATATGTATTTTTTTTGCCACTAGTGGTCGTTAAACTCTTCAAAACAATAACAAATCCGTAGATTGATGACTCAGTGAATAAGTGGAACATGGAACTTGCATCTTGACTTACTCGTCATGCAGATCGATCTAATAATGTTTATGGGTAAATAAAGTTTATAGATGAGTGAATGCATGTTTTTTAGCATGATTGTGCTGAAGCAGGGCGTGGCCAAGAATCGCGGGTACGATTACTAATGAGAGACAGATATCAGAAGCACACGCGAGTCCTGTGGATAAAGGAAGGAGGACATTTTATTCTACCGAACTACTCACAAGTGCTGAAATACTACTCATACAGGTCAGTTTATTTGACTAATTAAAACTGTGAGGTAACGCAGCACTGTTTCACCATAATCCATAATGTTTGAACGAAACAACAACAGTGCGCCGCTAGATGTTACGCAGCTGTCTGCGTCAGTTGCCATGGTTACAATGCAGTACAAGCAGAAACCAGGGATAACGCAGACATTACGTAAGTACGCAAGTGAGAAGGGAGGGACGGGGCACTATTTAAAAATGGGAATTTCTCTGAATTTACAAATTCTTGGAAATAATTAGGATAATGTGTGTACATAGCTGAATGGAATATATAATAGGTTGTATCATGAAGGTTGCCGGTTCGATTCCCACACCCGCAGGAATTGAAAGTGGGGATTGTGAATCAACAGCACTCTCTCCATCTTTGATACCATGACTAAAGTGCCCTTGAGCAAGAGCACTTGTAAGTCGCTTTGGATAAAAACGTCTGCTAAATGATTAAATGTAAATGTTAAAGAAATTAATGTTCTTATTTGGCAAAAATGCACTAAATTGATCAAAAGTGACAGTAGACATTTGTTTCTATTTAAAATGAGTTCTTTTTTTTAAACTTTCTATTCAACAAAGAATCCATAAAAACATTTTATAGTTTCCAGAAAAACATGAAGCAGTGCAACTGATGAGAATAAAAATAGAAAAAAAAAAAAGTTTCTTGAGCAGCAAATTCATCATATTAGAATGATTTCTAAAGGGTCACGTCACACTGAAGACAGGAGTAATGAAAATTCAGCTTTGATCACAGGAATAAATAACATTTTAATATTTACATTTATGCAATTAGCAAATCATTTTGCATATCATTAATTTTTGGGGCATTTTGACATTTCATTTATGACAGTTGTTTTCTAAAATCATTGAAGATTTTTCTTACATTCCTACTATAATACAGTCATTTTTCTTTTACTGAAAAGTGATCTGTGAAATATGATTGTTTTAATCATCAGGCTGTTACCTGAGAGATGCGCTAAACAAACATGCCACAAACAATCCAGGAAGTCCAGGGAAGTTTTGTAACATGTCCATGACAAAGTAGAGCACCATCTGTAAAATCAAAGAAATTCACTATTCATATCAGTCATATGCAGTCACATGACTGTTGTTCATCTATAAAATCATTGTAAATCTGGTACTAGTTTGGTTCTGCTAACCTGGTCTTTGGATTTGATGTACTGCTGTTCTAAAGGGCTGTTGTTACCGTAGCACGCGTACATGACCAGCCCCATGAGACAACTGAGCATTAAAGCCACCTGAAGACACGGAAACACCATATAGCAGGACCTGCGCGAGAATTGTGACACATAAGTAAGAAGTGCAGCTCTGAAGTTTTTGGGGTCTGTACGTGGGTAAAAGGAGCACTTACATGACGGCTTCTTTCTCCGTACGAGAACTGAGGTACCTCTGAACCTGAGCCTGGTTCACTCCATAAAGAGACAGCATCAGGAACACTCCTCCGACACCTAACGTCCAGAACGTGTGTCTCACCGTTGGGTCAGGATTCAGGCTGAACAAACAGAGTCAGTCAACTGGAGAAGTGGCTTTGAGTATCAACACAATTTCATTCATGTCTGTAGCACAAACAGTACAGGATGAGTTACATGCTTAGATTTAAAGGCACAATATGTAAGATTTTTGTATTAAAATATCCAAAAACCACTTTCACATATATTTCATTTCATTGTTATATATTTCATTCAACTGTGTACTTACATTATCCCAAATGTTTGCAAGAATTTGTAAATTCAGAGAAAATCACAATTTTAAATAGTGCCCATCCCTTCCTTATTACTTGTGCCTGTCAATGACATAATATCAGCGTTATCCCTGGTTTCCGATTGTACTGCATAGTAACCATGGCAACAGATGCAGACAGCTACGTAACGGCACACTGTTTTTGTTTCGTTTAAACATTATGGACCATGGCAAGCAAACTTGGGGACAAAAGGAGGCATAAAATGAGGATCAATATCAGCGTGGCGTTTCCGAGATGGCGAGAGCTTTGCGACAAACTTCGACTTGACAGAGACGGTGCTCTTGAACGTTAAGCAAATGTTAGGCTACATATTAGGCAAATTAGGCTACATAAGACTAATCAATGATATTTGATATTCTAATGTTCATCTAGCTTACTGTTAAGTCTCATACAGCCAACAAACTAATACACAGAATAACATTACAACTTTCAACACTCAAATGTAGTATAGTATGATAGCGTAATGTTAGACCAAGTGAAATGGCGCTGCGTTACTTCACAAATAAGTTGTCAAATAAACTGACCTGTATGAGTAGTATTTCAGCACTTGTGAGTGGCTCGGTAGAATGAAATGTCCTCGTTCAGTAATCATGTCTGCGATTCTCGGCTACGCCCTGCTTCATACTACAGTCATGTTAAAAACATGCGTTCACTCATCCATAAACAATATTTCCCCATAAACATTTTTAGATCTGTCGGCATTACGACAAGTTCCATGTTTCATTCACTGTGTCATCAATCTACACCTTTGTTATTGTTTTGAAGAGTTTATGGACCCCTAGGGGTGAAAAAATACATATTGCGCCTTTAATTTTTCAGTTAATTTCACTACTTATGTCCTGAGGCAGACAAAAGATGTCTAAATTTAGAAATTTCTCAAGGTCAAAACTTTGTATTCAAAAGTGAGAAGAAGTACAGGGGTTTTAACCTCAAGAAAAATAAGAACATATATTTGTTAGGGATTAGTGGTGTAACAATACATGTATTTGGTTCGGTGCATACAGTCAGACGGCAAATACAGTCAGTCACAAACGATCCACATTCCAATTCAGAAGGGGTGCGTGCAGTAACGCCGTTTTCTAACCAGTACAACAAGAAAAAGAGCAGAAGAGACCATTTATGAACCAACCCAAAACAAGAGTTCAGATGGCACGCAAGAGCTTGCTATAAGCCTAAACGCTGAGTTGCGATTACTTTTTGTGAGGTGCTCCACAAACTTCATGGAAAGGAAACCGGGACAGCAGAAAGTGGCATCCTGTTCGTTTTCTTTATTTTACAAAAGCACAACATTTTGTTTTTAATTTGAGTATAGAGTGTACACAAATAAAAACAGACCCGGACATGTAAACGTACTGAACGCGAATCAAACCATGACCCCAAAAGTGAGGTACGTACAGAACCGTGACTTCTGTTTGCCATTACACCACTATAAGGGATGTTAAAAGTAAATACTTTAAATTAAGATATTAAATTAATGTAAAAATTTAACACATCAACCAAACTTTCTATTATTTCAGGCTGAATGAAATCATGAGATTAACATTACAATTATTTTATTTATTAACTTATTTATTACTATATTTATTAATATAATATACTATTTTTACATGCACTATTTTTAACAGTCTTAGTTTCAACAATAGAAAATAGATTTCTTAAAAAATGTTTATCTGCTTTGGAACAATATTTATTGTGAATACAATAAATATTGTCAATATACAGTGTATACAAATATATATTTTAATTTATCTAACATTAAAGGGATAGTTCACCCAAAAATTAAAATTCTGTTATTTAATCCTCCTCAAGTTGTTCCAAACTTGTATGAATTTCTTTCTTCTGCTGCACACAAAAGAAAATATTTTGAATATTCAGATAATTGGTTAATCAAACAGATGATGGACCCAATTGACTTTCATAGTAGGCCTATGTAAAAAAAAAATTACTATGTCAATGGGGCCCATTAACTGTTTGGTAACCGACATTCTTCAAATATCTTTTTTTGTGTTCAGCAGAAATGAGAAATTCATTCAGGTTTGGAACAACTTGAGGGTGAGTAAATGATGACAGAAATTTCATTTTTGGGTGAACGATCCCTTTAATAATAATAATTTAAAAAAAAAACTGTTCATTCCACTGTACAATTGTTTCCAAGGAAACAATTTAATAATTTGACAATACATAAAAAACAATATAATTGTGGACATTTAGACACTAAATATTCTCTCACAGTATAAATGGACTTTATATAGTACAGCTACCTAACCTCAAAAGAGGAACATCATCAACATCACCACATTTAGGGGGCCCTGGCTTAAAAAAAGTTTGAATATCCCTGATTTAATAGGTGCATTTATCCATAACGACTCGCCCAGGAGCAACTTTGGTGTGTTATGCCACACCAAACTAGTTAAAGTGAACATACTCGATGCCAGAGATGCGTCCACCGTCTCTGACTTTAATCCAGACCTCAGACACACCACCAGCCTGCTGAATGCCCACAATGATGACGGCCAGCTGACCAGTAAACATCACTACTGTCTGGAAAACATCGGTCCAGACCACTGCCTTCAGCCCACCCTACCAGGAGGAAAAACATGCAAAATAATTACAACTTCGAGACCATGAAAACAAACTAGCGAATTAAAATGGATTGACATTTGCAGCCCGATTTACTTCTAAAGATATTTAAAGGTTTAGTTCACCCAAATATAAAAAGGTTAGTTCACCCAAGAAGTCATTTGTTACTCACCCTTATGTCATTCCAAACCCATAAGTGTTTTGTTCATCTTCGGAACACAAATTAAGACATTTTTGACGAAATCGAAGAGGTTTTTTTTTTTATACCCCATAGACAACGTAATTACAACGTCTATATGTACTGTCTATACAACGTATATATCAAAAACATCCTAATTCTGAAGGTCTTCCGGGTGTGGAACGACATGAGGGTGAGTAATAAATGACAGAAATTTCATTTTTGGGTGAACTAACCCTTTAACCCTGTGCAGCCTGACATGTGAAATAAATAACAGTCAGAAAAAAATTATTTTGTATTATTAAGAAAATATAGGTAACACTTTACAATAAGGTTTAATTTTTTAACCGAACTAACAATGAAAATGTGCTTCTATAGCATTCATTAATCTTAGTTAATTTCAACATTTACTAATACATTGTTAAAATCAAAAGTTGTATCTGGACCTGAGCTAACATGAACTAACAACAAAAATTAATGTTAACAAAATATGAATAAATACTGTAACAAATATACAGTGCATCCGGAAAGTATTCACAGCACATTCACATTTGAGCTCAGGTGCATCCTGTTTCCACTGATCATCCTTGAGATGTTTCTACAACTTGACTGGAGTCCAAATTCAGTTGATTGGACATGATTTGGAAAGGTACACACCTGTACACCACAACTAACAGTGCATGTCAGAGCACAAACCAAGCCATGAAGTCCAAGGAATTGACAGGAGACAGGATTGTATCAAGGCACAGATCTAGCGAAAGGTACAGAAAAATTTCTGCAGCATTAAAGGTCCCAATGAGCACAGTGGCCTCCATCATCTGTAAATGGAAGAAGTTTGGCACCACCAGGTCTCTTCCTAGAGCAGGCCGCCTGGCCAAACTGAGTGATCGGGGCGAAGGACCTTAGTCAGGGAGGTGTCCAAGAACCCCATGGTCACTCTGACAGAGCTCCAGCGTTTCTCTGTAGAGAGAGGAGAACCTTCCGGAAGAACAACCATCTCTGTGGCACTCCACCAATCAGGCCTGTATGGTAGAGTGGCCAGACGGAAGCCACTCCTCAGTAAAAGGCACATGACAGCCCGTCTGGAGTTTGCCAAAATTCTCTGGTCTGATGAAACAAAGATTGAACACTTTGGCCTGAATAGCAAGCGTCATGTTTAAAGGAAACCAGGCACCACTCATCACCTGGCCAGTACCATCCCTACAGTGAAGCATGGTGGTGGCAGCATCATGCCGTGGGGGTGTTTTTCAGCAGCAGGAACTGGAAGACGGATCGAGGGAATTATGAATGCAGCAATGTACAGAGACATCCTTGATGAAAACCTGCTCCAGAGTGCTCTGGACCTCAGACTGGGGCGAAGGTCCAATAGGACAACAACCCTAAGCACAGAGCCAAGATAACAAAGGAGTCGCTACGGGACAACTCTGTGAATGTCCTTGAGTGGCCCAGCCAGAGTCCAGACTTGAACCCGAATGAACATCTCTGGAAAGATCTGAAAATGGCTGTGCACCGATGCTCCACATCCAACCTGATGGAGCTTGAGAGGTGCTGCAAAGAATGGGAGAAACTGCCCAAAATAGGTGTGCCAAGCATGTAGCACCATACTGAAAAAGACTTGAGGCGGTAATTGGTGCCAAAGGTGCTTCAACAAAGTATTGAGCAAAGGCTGTGAATACTTATGTACATGTGATTTTTATTTTTTCATTTTATTTTTTAAATTAACGATTTTAAAATGTGTAATCATTTTAGATGCAGAGCAAGCCGATGAAAGTTTACGAAGACAAATGAATTGTGCACAATAACACTAGATGTATGTAATCTGTAAAGTAAGTTGGGAAATATTCATATCGTGTTAACCTTAAATAACTAAACAAAGATCTTACCAGTGCCGTATATACAGTGCAGACCAACCCAGTTGCCAGTACTGCTCCCCATAAATGAAAGCCAGTAACTAGAGACAGACATTAATGTTCATGTATTAATAATGTTAATTATAACAATATTTACTTGAAAGTTATCACAACATTACCTGCATTCAGTGCAAGAGCAGGTGTATAGATGCCAACACCCACATAAATTACCTGCAAAAAAAGATGCACACAGTAAGTCTCTCCAAAGAGCCATTTTATGCATTAAATATGCAAAAATGAAAACTTTATTTCACAACAGAGAGCTTACCATCTGAAAAATAAATGTAACAGTGCCACATATACGGACGGCTTTACAGAAGCGCAGCTCCAAATACTGCAAGGTGAATGAGACATGAACATGTTTAATAAAGAACACCTTAGTGGTGTAAAACTCATCTAGAGTGTTGCCGGGCTGTTTTATGGGGGTGCTAGGGTGGTCTCTAAATAATATCTGTAATATGTGTACCTGGTAAACGCTGGTGAGATGCAGTCTGTAGAACAGAGGAATAAAAATGTGTGCTGGTATCAGAAGACCCAGAATATAAGAGCAGCCAATGAACCAGTACTGCGTGCCATTGGCGTAGACTTCAGCTGGCGTGCCAATCACGGCCACGGCCGACTGGAAGGTAGCCATTAGAGACAGCGAGAGCGGAAGGCACTTCATACTCCTGTCTGCGAAAAGAAACTCTTGCGTGGTGCTCTGGCGTCCTCCGGTGAAGGCGTAGTACAGCCCGATGGACATGGAGGCCACCAACAGCAATGCAAATATCACATAATCAATAATAGTGAAGTACTTGGGCCCTGATGGATCCATACTGAGACTGCAGGCATGAAGCGTGATATTAGAGTCTCCGCTGCGTGATCAGGACAAAGGTCAAAGCCATCGGCCAGCAAATCTGATGACGACCTGACACAAGATCAAAGATTCAGGTTATGATTTCATGTTATGCTAGTATGTTGACATTAAAAGTTGACATCTATTTTACAAATGTATGTTATAGATCTTACAGTGAACATTTCATACTTATAGGTTTCATTTTTTAAAAAAAACATTTTGACCTTTTATATTTTCCAAATGCATGTTACAGATCTTAAAGTGAATCGGCCATTGACAAATAAGGTTTTTAAAAGTGTAAAAAAACCATAATGGAGATATAATTCATTTTGAAGTTTTATTAAGTGTTAACAATGAGATTGTGGTTTTTATAAATCAATTAACACTGCATTTATCATTTTTTGCAAGATGGACAAAATAAGTTATTCGGTTTAA
The DNA here is from genome assembly GCA_038088235.1 of Zacco platypus. Classification (NCBI taxonomy): domain Eukaryota; kingdom Metazoa; phylum Chordata; class Actinopteri; order Cypriniformes; family Xenocyprididae; genus Zacco; species Zacco platypus. Next base: position 5,327,548 of record CM076069.1, read on the forward strand.
TCAAACTCTTTTGGTTATACCGAATGACGAAATTTTCAAACAATGCTAAAAAGCTTGCTAGCTAGCTAACAAAAGGACAATCAAAGATTTTATATTTAGTACGAGTTTTTAAAATATTACATAATTTTCCATGTTTTATTTCTCTCTGGTGACGTGCACCAAACTTTTCCAGTCATTTAGTCTGCATAAAGTCTGCATTAAATGAAAATTAAACATTTCAATTGAAGCTAGAAATTATTTGAAAAATTGGAAAAAGATGAAATGTACAAAACTGTGCACCCAACATAAAACAACATCAAAATTGACCTCAATTATACTAAACATCACTGGTATTAGAAAAACTAGATGGAACTGGATAAAATATTTTGACTGTTGCGATCCCAAATCGGACTTATGACCTGCAACTCTGCCTGGATATCGGGCAAGTGTTCAGAGAACACCCCCCCCCCCCCCACCACCACCACCACCAACTAAGCCTGGTTTCTCCCAAGGTTTTTTACTCCATTTTGTTGGAGTTTTGGTTCCTTGCCGCTGTTGCCTTTGGCTTTGGGACACTTGCTTGATATTCAGCAGTGTTTTTGGTATGCCTCCATTGGTGCCGTTGTATGCGAACTGAGCTGAGCCGGACGATTACATCTCTGTTTTCTCCAGTGCTGATATTCATAAATTAACTAGACTAATAACTATTGATCTTTGCAACGGAATGAATCAATACAAATATATAGAATAAGCTGGACAATGACACCATTTTCTTTGGGAGCTGCTGTGCAGCCAAAAATTATTTGCCAATTATTACTGTAAAGCTTTGCCACAATTTGCATTGTAAAAAGCGATATATAAGCACGCGATAAGTATAAGTGACTTGACTATTATTGTGCACAATTTCCTCACCAATTCCTCTTATTTTTAACCCTAGCTTTTCAACAAATTAGTTGTATAGAAACATATTTTTTCACATTCAATCAATTCCAATTTAATAAAATCAGCCTGCATAGCCTCAATTTTTTTTTTAACTCATTAAATATCCTCTTTTACTTGGAAATATGTTACATTATAGAATAAAAATGACTTTGGGGACAAACAATACTATGAATTACAAATTTCAATAAGTATCAACAATATTTATTTAAAATTCCATGTCAAAACCTTGTCTGATTGGTGGATCTCAATTAAAATCTAATTAAAAATCAGCGATTATTATTGTTTTTGGTTAAAATTGCTGTAGGGAGTGGATTCTGGAATCCACTGCTGCTTCGATGTATATCTTTTGAGCAATTTTTAATAAAGTTATTATTTATCCATCTAAATATTAAATGATTTGAATGACATACTCAGTGTATGTTAAAGAATTTATTTTACTTGTCCATCTTCAATCACTAGAGAAGAATGATGAAGATCGTCTGAACCTCTCACTGAGTGAAAGAACATGTTATCTGTATGTTTTGGGGAAATGTCCTGATTAGATCAGGAGCTCAACTGATTTCAGCCTTGAAGAAGCTGTGTGTCTGTCAGTATTCATAGTTACAGGTCCTGACTTTGTGAACAACTGGCATCCAGACGAGATGAAATTACTATCTTTTAGACAAACTGGAGCCTAGAAATGCTGATACATGTCCTTGGTGGGTCATTTTGTGCCCAAAACCAAGGCCCGGATGTCATCCAGATAATAGATGGAGATGTGCTTCTGCCTATCAGTCCATGTGTGGACATTTTCTAAGTTTATCTATTTCTTAGCCACGTAATGACGTAATTTAGTGACTTGTGTATAATTGCTATGGAAATGTGAATGTACGCAGGGTGACCTACGAAGTCCTTGTGAGTGTTGACTTCTGCAGATGAAACTGCAAACTATTCTTCAATAAAATTTTATTAAATTTATTTTACTTTATTTTAACTTTGACAACCTCATTCATCATATCTGGTCTGTAAAATCCCCTCCATTAACAAACTCAGATCTCAAAGTGAGAATATTTAGAAAGATTTAAACAAGTTATATATCAGAGCCAGGGTTGAGGAGTAACGAAATACAAGTAACTTAGTTACTTGTTTAAAATACAAAATTTGAGTAACTGTATTTCATTACAGTTACATTATAAATTGGTGGTAATCAGATTACAGTTACATCTGAAAAGTGTTTTAGATTACCAAAGTGATTACTTTGAATTTTAATGTCATTTAAACAGCGATTGGCGATTCTCTGACTCTGACAGTCTGAAAAAGCGGAGTTAAGTTTCATCAACATTTTAATACTTTTAAGAGGGATCATAAAAATTTTGTTATTTTTATTTAGTACTGTCCTGAACAAGACAAAATGACTGAATTTATAAAAAAAACTGCCCAACTATCAACTTAACTGTCCTGTCATGACCTGATTATCCACGACTGTTTTCATATTTTGTGATAGTTGTTTGTGAGTCATTTTATAATTCACTCGTCACTGCAAATTTTTCTCACAATTAGTTTTTTTCCCCTCACAATTGTGACTACTTTTTCTCAGAATTGCGAGATTTAAACTCACTATTGTAAGTTATAAACTCAGAATTGGGAGATATAAACTTGCATACGAACTTTTTTTCTTGCAATTGTGAATTTAGTATGAGTTTATATCTCATAATTCTGACTTTTCTCAATATTGTGAATTTATATCTCATTTTTTACTTTTCTCAATATGAGTTTATATCTCATAATTCAGATTTATCTCAATATTGTGAATTTATTTCATAATTCTGACTTTTCTCAATATTTTCAGTTTATATCTCATATTTTTGACTTTTCTCAATATTAAGAGTTTATATCTCATATTTTTGACTTTTCTCAATATTGCGAGTTTATATCTCATAATTTTGACTTTTCTCAATATAGCGAGTTTATATCTCATATTTTTGACTTTTCTCAATATTAAGAGTTTATATCTCATATTTTTGACTTTTCTCAATATTAAGAGTTTATATCTCATATTTTTGACTTTTCTCAATATAGCGAGTTTATATCTCATATTTTTGACTTTTCTCAATATTAAGAGTTTATATCTCATATTTTTGACTTTTCTCAATATTAAGAGTTTATATCTCATATTTTTGACTTTTCTCAATATTGCGAGTTTATATCTCATATTTTTGACTTTTCTCAATATTGCGAGTTTATATCTCATATTTTTGACTTTTCTCAATATTAAGAGTTTATATCTCATATTTTTGACTTTTCTCAATATTAAGAGTTTATATCTCATATTTTTGACTTTTCTCAATATTAAGAGTTTATATCTCATAATTCTTACTATATAACTCACAATTGCAACTTTGTATCATGCAATTGTGAGATAAAAATTTGCAATTACCTTTTTTGTGTTTGTTCCACACTTATTAGTATTCCAAAGTATTCTAAAGTATTTAGATTAAGTTACTAAACTTGAGTAATGTAACGAAATACGTTACAAATTTCTTTTTAAAGCATGTATTTTGTAATCTGTAGTGAAATACATTTTAAAAGTAACCTACCCAGCCCTGATCACAGCACCATGGTATTAGCATCTTTTTTTCGTAGGGGTTAATGAGGGATAGGAAACAATTCCTTACCGGGCACTGCAGGGTTAACAGTTCCTGGCAGTTGCAACAGAGATGAGACGCCACTAGATTGCAGTTTCAACTTTACCCCAAATGCACTTCCCAAAACAATATTTCATGTAAAATAAATATTAGCATTTACTGACTAATATACCTAGTTATCTCTATCATTAGGTTGTGCAATTTCACGTCCTTGTTATTGTAAGTTGGTTGTCGGACGCATGCTGTGTTCCTCAGCTACAAAAGCATAACAACTGAAAGTACGTTTGTTCGACATGTAGGTGTTCTTACCTAAAGTAGTCAATAAAATCAGCTGGAGCTTCATACACTTCATGTGTCATCCGGGGTCGAGACTGTGAATGTCAGTGTTGACCTAATGCACTCCTCCTAGTGTTACAGTTGCCATCACGCCTTGAGGTTACTGTCACTTTGTCACAGTCAAACGCACTGTGCACCTTACAATTTACCATCTAAATCTCTCCTCACTGATAATAAGTGTTTCCCACCACACACATATAAGCTTTTTTCTTTCTCTATACATGCTTTCCAAAAAAAGGTTGAATGTTATATTTAATATGAAATAATAATATGCGCATTAACAATCAAAAAATTCATCCACGTGGGGAAAAAATAGAGCGTTTATGAGCACAGATTACGCGGCTGCGCAAACAAAACGCAGTGATGATGCGCTTAGAGCGCTGGTTGTGTTAGCTTCCGAGGTCGCACATGACAAAACATCGCGCCAGAATTCGAAAACATTCGATTTACAAAGAAACAAATTAGCAAAAGTAGAAATTTCACGCCTGAAGAACATAGTAATGGACAGCCAAATGGAACCAACGGAGCAAGGTAAACTTAGTCAGTGTGTTAACATCAAAGTGAATCAAATATATCGAGACGTTTTGAAAAGCTTGCATGTCGCTTATATATAGTCTTCTTATTCTATGTGGACTCGCATGACTAAATGTACTCTTCTATTGTATTATTTTCTAATTGTATTAAAAACGTTTTGATTTTAAGTGTATGCTTACATGCCTGGAATTTTGCAGACGTTGAGCATTTAAAAAAAATATATGCAAAAATTATGCCCAATCCAAAAGCAAATTTGTTTATAACAACAATAACAGAAGAATAAATTCATTTAAAAAAATATTAATTTGCAATAACTATATAATTTAGTAATATTACACTGCAATCAGACTGTCACATTTTATTACAGATTCAATTCAGTCAGTTTAATTCAGGTCATAAAGAGTTAATAAATAGATAGATATATTCTTCATTCAGACATCAGTCTTCTATATAATTCTCCATAATAATCCATAAAAGATCTTTAAGCTTATTTCAGTTTTTCCTATTAAAATATAGTATAATTTCTAAGGTAAGACATGATAGCAGTTCAACGATGACGTTAATAATTATTCTACAATGTGGGAAATATTCCTATTACCTAATAAAGAATGAGTAGCTAAATGTTCAAACCTTTGTATGGTGGTGTAAGCAATAAGCATGTTTTCATATAGTCTTTAATTTTTTTTATGAAACTCTGTGTTTATGTCATGCTATATATCAGGTGTTCTAGGTCACCTGATGGCCTTAGAGAGGGGAGGTCAGGGACAGCAGGACCAGCATCAGTCTGAGAGGTTAGAGATGCTCAAGGTCAGAGCTCTGAGCCTCCGTGCCAAAAGAGATCAACTCAAACAGCAGACAGACGCCATCAAGGTGAGACGGATTTGAAATATTAAAGAGACATTAATCTAATATCCGACCATCTCATTGACATTTGATAGAATATGTTAAAATCTAGCTATTAATATGGCTGGGACAATAAATCGATTCATCTTGATTCGTCGATCGAATCTGAGATTTTCCGAATGCATCGCAATTCTCTCTTGAATCGATTCTGAGCTCTAAGTTAGTCTTTAACCGCACGCTCGCATGCTCACGAAGAGGAGCGCTGAAGAGTCTGAGAACATACTTGCGTGTAAGTTCAGGTTTTGTGTGTAAGGAATTGAAAGCAAGCAGACAGCTGTTTCTAAACCAAAGAGCGCCGTCTGCTGTTAAAAACTAAGCTCAGAATCGATTTGAGCGAGAACCACGATGCATTCTGAAAATCTCAGAATCGAGAATCGATCCAGAATTCGCCATTCAACGATTTATTGTCCCAGCCCTAGTTTTTAATGTAGTTACTGAGTAGCGTACATATCTAGTTCGGTCATGAATCTCTAGATGGTGGAGGGCTGATATGTCCTTTACATGCAATCTGCTAGCAATCATATCATTACAGCATGGCACAAGCTGATTGGTCCCTGCAGCCAATGAGATTTTTTGCTCAACATTTAAATATATATAACATATTGCTTGCTGCAAGCTAGTCCTGATCCTCTTAAACCCTCCACCTTCCCCAGCTCCACCTGCCTAGATTTGCTGCTGGATTTATATGTCTAATTATGCAGCAGCAGTGTCTCTGTGTATCTATATTAGCAATAACATGTCAAAACTGTTTCGAGAGTTGTCATGATTGAAATAAAATTTTTTAATAACGAATCAAATTCTATGATAATAGTGATATCCACACTACATCTATAATGATATAATCAACACAGATGAACAATATCTTTGGAATCACTTTTAGAATTATTTTTTTCCCAGTTGATGAATAATAAAACTTTGTCAGCCAATGAGAATCCACTCAAACTTTTAAAGCGGCAAATGACAACTGTAGCACGTGCTTTCGGCAAACACAAGATTATTGTGCATTGCTGTGAATGATAATATAGTTATTGTTATCTTTATAGTTATTCTTGGTGTGAACGCGCCTTTACTGTAAATGTACTGTAACCTTGTTGTCATTGTATGGCAGGTCCTTAAAGATAAAATCAGCAAAGATCTTCCTTTACAAGATGGTGATTATAGTGCTGGAGGCTCCATAGAACTACAGCAGTATTTGTTAACTGCTCGGAAAATGCAGTTGAAAGACCTTCAGCGTGCTCATCACTTAATTGGTAATTATATAGGCTACACAGGCTGTTTTAATGGTGATATTGAGATGAATCCTAGATCATGTCTCTGTTTAGGCCTTATCGATTGTTCTTTTTTTTTTTTTTTTTTTTAGGCGGCTATGATTTGGTGGAGTGTAAGGAAGGGAAAAGTGTGTGTGTGTCTTTTCACACAGCTTATGAGGGTGTGTATTTGGACACGTATAACATGGAGCTGGATCTGAATCGCACCGTGCAGATCTCCCGCCATAACATTCCACCGTCATTACCACTTGAGAGATTTGCCAAACAGAACCTGCAGAAAGACCTTAAATCCTTCCTGCAAACCCTCAGCCTGAACCTCAATGCTTTAGCTGGCCGCAGACAGCAGGTCTCCCTCGTCAAGGTATTTTACATATTTTTTCTTTCTATGTTTATACATCACAGGAATAAATTACATGTTCTCTTCTGCATTTATTTGGTCAATATATAGTAAAAACAGTGAAATTTTGAAATATTATTACAATTTGAAATTTATATTTTCTTTTTTAACATATATTTTAAATTTTAATTTATTCCTGTGTTGGCAAAGCTGAATTTTCAGTATCATTACAGCAATCTTTTGTCACACAATCTATCAGAAATGATTATAATATGCTGATTTGCTGCTTCCCTATTTTGACTTGTTTGAGACGGAACAATTAAAAAGTGTAGGACAGGGCTTGATTTTGTCCATGGTAGTGCTGCAACGACACGTCAATGTCATCGATTACGTTGACTGCGAAAATACTGCGAAAATACGCGTCACACTGTTTACATTCATCTCGCGTAATGGCGGGTTCTGCTCCTGCCTCCTGGGAATGGAGAAAGTTCCATTCTATCACAAAAACCTAGACCACGATTATCAAAAGTATGGGAATACTTTAAACAGAGGCCAAATAAAATGGTCCTTTGTTCCCTTTGCAGAACCGAAATGGCGTACCACCTATGGAATTGGATCTCTGGCATTTCACGTGAACTGAGTTGAGGAGAAAATCTTCGTCTCGCAAATAAGAAAATATTTCGAGCGAACGAAAATCAGTTTTGCATTTCAAAGAAGTTTATTTGGATGTGCGCGGACGTTCTCTTTCACACGTGCAAGGTTTCAGTTGCTCGCGCTCCTGATACCCGCCCCGCGCGCTTGCTAAGCGCCGACCGCTCGCCTGCTCAACACAAACCAGCTTTACAATGTGCCAAAATTCCAGCCAATTCTGTGAAATTCTGATTGGCTGGCTTGACAACCAATCACAAGACTCCCTGCATTACAAACAGCGCAAGAGGAAAAATACATGGTTCAGGAGACGTTTGTTCAATGGCTTGAACACTATCAAAGTTCCTTTTAGGACTGTATAGAAAGTCTTTGACACTCTTCATTTTAAAGTTACCACTGGACGACCATACATAAGTGGCTTATTTTTAATCAAAATTGCAGCTCTAGTCCATGGGGAATTGATTGGATGGTTCTGATTTGCTATTGGTCGATCTCATGTGAGTTGTCCCACCCTCGTGCCAGTAAACACATCATCAGAGGTATATATATATATATATATATATATATATATAGATATGAATTTTAAATAATAATGATGTGCACGGATAAATCATTTATAAAAAAAAAAATTAAATATTCTATTAAAAAAACAAGAATTGTCAGTTTTGTTGACTTTCATGGTATATATTTTTGTCAAAACCGCTATAGTTTTACAGTGAATAGATTCTTTAATGAATCGAACAGCATTTATTTGAAATGGAAATTTTTTGTCACATTATAATGTCTTTACTGTACCTTTTGATCAATTCAGTGCATCCTTGTTGGATAAAAGTCTCTCCTGTCTTTGGCTCAGGAACTCGTTGGTTCGGTGGAGGTGATGGAAAGCAATCAGTTGTGCAGTATCCTCGTGCTCATGTGTACAGCAAAAGACGAGACTCCCAAAGCTATTCTGTGCACACTGGAGTACGGCGATCTCACACAATGTCTCCCAACACGTGTTCGCATTGAGAGTGAAGGTACGACACATCACAATTGACTCTATCTAAGCTTCACCCTTGATTACTATTTCTCGCTTAGAACAGAACATTCCTGTAGCTCAAACAGTAGAGCACGGCATTAGCAACACCACGGTCATGTGTTCGATGTCACGCAAATGTAACTGAACAAATTAAAACGAATGAGTGAAAGGGATAGTTCACCAAAAAAAATGAAAATTCTGTCATCATGTACTCACCCTCATGTTGTTTTTTAAAACACACATGAAGATTTTTTTTTTTATGAAACCTGAGTGGTTTGTGTCCCTCCATTGAAGGTCCAGGTAACCAAAACTAAAAGATCCAAAAAATGATTCCATATGAATCAAGCAGTTTAATCCAAGGCTTGTGAAGATACACAATAACTTTATATGATGAACAGATTTGCTAATGCTTTTACTCGCAAATAAACACGTACATAGTGCACATAACATCTGGTACATGGAAACTCATGTGTTCATCACGTGAACAAACTTCCATCGGTTCTCTTGCATTACTCACACTTACCATATGTGATGTGCTCTGTGTGTGTGTTCATCATTGTTTAGATGTAAATAAAAGCCTAAGTGAAATCTGTTAATTTTACTAAAGGTACACAATGCAGTTTTTCGTTCGCTAGAAATCGTCTGTTCAACAAAGGCGGTGGAAAAGAATCGGGATGGGACTCGGGCATAAATCATGTTAATGGATGTGATTATTAACGTTACTGTAGTATGAAGCAGAGCAGGACCGAGTGTTGTGGAGCTGAACGAGGCGCTGGAGCGATTGTTAATGAGAGATGAAGCCTCACGAGCAGCAGGACGTTTATTATGCCACAGTCGCCGGCGCCGCTTCCGCTTTTCCGGTCATGAGTAAGAAGTAACAGCTCTGTTTATCACTCCCTCGACTCCCTCACACGTCCTGGATTCTTGGATTAAATTGCGATTTTCTAACGATTTACAAATAGTTAGAAATATTTGGGATGTTGTAAGTACTCAACTGAACAAAATCTATAACACTGGCCTAGTGGCTTTTTGGATATTTTACATATTGCAGCTTTAAGTAATCTTACATCTCTTCACAAAACTTTTAAATTAAACCACTCAAGTCATTTGGATTCATTTTACAACGCCTTTATGACCTTTTTGGATGTTACATGGGCTGGAATGAAGTGTGGGATTACAAAGCATTTTTATCTGCTATTTTTCATGCAGTAACATGACTAAAAGACTATACAGAATGAAGTTAAGTCCTTTTCAGATTGTTTTAGAGTAAATGTGTTTGTTCTTATGTTCATTGGACAATGAGGACGACACGTAGTTTAATCCAAAGCATGCACTTACTTTATTTAAAGATTTGAAAAAAGGAACTAAGATTACATTAATTTTGTTTTATTTGCTTTCATTTTTGTAGATAAAACGCTTTCAGAATCTCCACAGTGGAAGAAAAACCAGTCGCTGCTCCTGGAGTCTCCAGCTCATACAGCTCTCCTGACCATGAAGAGGACGGGGAGCATTGTTTAAGGAAATGAATACCTTTTCATGTAAATAATGTCCTGTTATAGTGCAGTTAAAAACCCCGACAGCTATCGATGGGATCATATAACAGAGAGATGCCACAGAGCTTTTTACTTGGAAGAGTAGCATGCAGATGAGGAAACAAACAACTATTTAGTGTGATCTATCGGTTCAAAATACACAAAGTTCATCTGAAGACCACATGCACAAGCATACATTGTTAAATATGTTCTAAAGTTTTGAGAAAGCTCTTTATTTTCTGTCGTAGTTTTTCTCTCTGCAGTTGTTTCAGTCTTTCTTTGTACCGTCGGTTATACTCTTCCTGATACATCAGCTCTTTCTGGGAGATGCTGTCGATCAACGCCAGGTCTTTCAGCTGTAGAAAAGATAGCTGACCATTCTCCGAAGCTTTGAATTTTTCTGTGGATATCATAGGTGGAAATGAATCATCTTGCTTGATAGAAAATGATGCTGATTTGGCAAACATCTGTTGGTTATCATCCTCAGAGGTTTTTGCTGAGGATAGAGCTCTGAATGCTGGGGCAGATTTTGAGAATCGGGTCTTGCGTGCATCGTTTGCCATCCTGACCTCAGATATGGCCCTCATCGTGTTGCTTATTGTCGCGTGCGGTTCGCAAACCTTTAATTGCAGCAGCCGCTTGTGCTCTTTCAGCACTAACTGTCGTTCCTGCTCCAGCAGTCTGAGGTTCAGTCTGTATTTGGTGCTGATGTTGTGTAGTTTCCACTTAAGATGGACGTCCTCTTTGTGGTTCAGCAGTCTTACGTCCATGTGAATGAAAGACTTGGGTTTCCTAATGCGTGGTTGCGTTGTCATTTTGAGATGTTTCTTAAAACGAATACTGTAAGGACAACCATTTTTTTGTTAAGCCAACAGATGCAGTTTGTTCAAATGTTCATTTATTTTACAAAACACACAGAAATGTTTCAAAAGCTTCAGACTTTTAGACCACAATGATTGTTGCAAGGCTAATTTATTTTATGAAAATATGTATGTGGACATTGTTTATACATAATAAATGCTAATTTACTGTACCTGAAACCGCTTCATATGTTTTCTAGTCTCGTAAGAATCCGCTGCTATGACAGTTAAACATAACATGTCTTTCGTTCTGTCAGGTTTCAGAGTCACTCGGTCACATGATCACTATTGTGTTTGATAATGACAAGGTAAAGATGGAAGATTGGACTCTTCAGATCAAAGTCAGGCCTTTATCTTCACTTAATAGTTCACAACTCATTCGTGACATTTCCTAATTTTCTGAAAAGTGATTATAAACAAGATTTCATAGTTTCAGTAGTTGGTGTCTAAGACTTAGATAATCTAATTGGTTTATATTACAGCAAGTACGCATGTCAGTTCTTTATTTGTAAGATTTATTGCATTTTTTTATGGGGATTAAAAAATTGTAATGGGAGGGATGAAATTATTATTTACAAATCAGTATTACAGAACATCTAACATCTTATTTCTTTCAATTTCGGTAAACGACAAATTTTGGGCTTTCATAATATAAAAACTACCTTAGTAGTACCCTACTTTACGTTTTTGGTGTATATTTTGAGTTGTATTAATTTACCGATAAAATGTCCCTTAGTAAGTTTACACTAAAATACAATAGTTACTGCGGTTTATGATAAAATAATATAGGATATCCTTCAAAGAAGCTTTCAGAATGTTCTTTTAGGTTCGCTTAGCACAGAGCTTCCCAAACTGTGGGCCGCGACCCCCCGGTGGGCCGTAGCGGTATTGCAGGGGGACCGTAGCTAGTCCAAATCACTATATTAAAATAATTAAAATATTCCAATTGTTCTAAAATGTAATTTTTTTGAAAGTATGTAAGGTTAGTGTTATGGATTTAAATATGTTTGTAAAGAAAATTTACATCAGTTCTCATAATTCACATGACATTCTTACAAACTTATTAATAAATGTATTTGTAGGTAAATGTCGGTATATATTTTTTAACAGCGGGGTCGTGGAGCTTTTGCAATGTTTAAGGACCTTACCCCTCTTAAGTTTGGCTTAGAATGTTTCACAATAGTATTTTGGCAGAACTGGTTCCCATAGTAGTTTTTTAAATGGGAGGTACTAAGAGCTTTCATTTCCAGTTTTTCGTTTGACTGCAGTTTAAGTTCAGTTCAGATCAGCCACATATGCACACAAACGAAGATATAAAGGAGTTCTTTATCGAAGTTTAATTTTAAATAACTTTAATTTGAGTGTCGCTTTCTTCCACAGTGAACGTACATGTCATCCATGTAAAGGTGAGCCTTTTAAAGGATAGTTTTAATGTAGTCAGACAACATAAAGATTAAAGTCCATATCATCATTTGTGTAATTACCACAGAACTATATATATATATGATTGATCAGTGCTGTGTAGATTTTGTTTTTGTTAACGCACAGAATAGTTCATATGTGCGCTAAAATTGCGCAGAAACTTTTCCTGTTGTTTAAACACGTCACAAACACGTACAATGTTATGTGTGATATCAAACTTCACTTTTAATGAACGTTTATTATGTTTTAACTTTAGGTCCTACATTAAAAGGAAAGCTGATATCCTGCTTGTGTTGTTAGACCGCATTTAAGTGTCAATGAAACAAATACCCGAAGAGAAAATGGTAAGTGAAAATTTTAAGGTTGTTCGAATTGTCTTTTTTTTCTTTGTTGTTGTTTTGTTTGAACAATTATAATACTGTGTTGGCATGACATATCCTACTTTAGACCTAGATATTGTCAAAGTGTACAGTGAGGAAACAAACAAAATGAAAGAATAATAAAATAATGTATAAAAATATGATTGACAGCTTGTATTTCTTCTCATTTTCTAGTCAATGCAGGCAGTATGTGTTGATGAAGCAGGGAAACTGGATGTGAAACATGTTCCTCGGCCTGAACCCAAAGATGGGCAGCTCCTCATCAGAGTCGCCGCAACTGCTTTAAACAGAGCCGACCTTCTACAGGTGAACCACAAATCCTGCCGATGTTTGTGCCCTGAACATATTGAACCCTGTTGATGGCTCATTTTAATTGACAGAAAAGGGGACTTTACCCCCCTCCCCCCGGTGAGAGTGAAATCTTGGGACTGGAGGCCAGCGGGGTGATCGCTGACATCGGTCCTGAGGTCAAGGGGAACTGGATGCTGGGAAGTAAAGTAATGGCTTTACTCGGAGGAGGCGGCTATGCAGAATATGTTGCTGTTCCAGAAGAACTCATCATGCATGTCCCATCACACCTCGATCTTTATCAAGCCGCAGCTCTTCCTGAGGCCTGGCTGACTGCTTACCAACTTCTGCACTTCATAGGTAATAATGTCAGCTTGCTTTACTTGTGAATTAAGTGTTTTTTAGGACCATTGTATTCCCATATTCTGCTGTGCTTTTTAGCCAAAGTGAAACCGAATGAGACCGTGTTGATCCATGCTGGGGCGAGTGGAGTCGGCACCGCTGCCATTCAGCTGGTTCGCTTATTTCGTGCGATTCCAGTAGTAACAACAGGGACCCCTGAAAAGTTAAAATTCGCAGAGAACATTGGAGCAGCTGTGGGAATCAATTACAAAGAGGAGGATTTCTCCGAAAAAGTACTGCAGTTTACGGAAGGTGTGTTGTTTTAGTATTCTGAATGTATTTAAAGGGATAGTTCACCCCAAAAAATGAAAATTATGTCATCATTTACTCACCCTCAAGTTGTTCTGAACCTGTATGAGTTTCACTCTTCTGTTGAACACAAAAGAAGATATTTTTTTTATAGAATGTTGGTAATCAAACCATTGACTTCCATAGTGGGCGGGGGGGATACCAACGCTAAACTCTGGTTATCAACATTATTTAAAATTTCTTCTTTTGTGTTCAACAGAAGAGCGAAACTCATTTGGAACAACCTGAGGGTGAGTAAATGACAGAATTTTCATTTTAGGGTGAACTGTACCTTTAAATGAGTTGTGTGTTTTTGTTTAGGTAAGGGAGCTGATGTGATTCTTGACTGCATTGGTGGATCATTTTGGGAGAAGAACATTTGTAGCCTGGCGATGGACGGACGATGGGTGCTTTATGGCGCGATGGGTGGTAAGACAGCAGATGGAGACTTGTTTGGCAAGCTTTTGAGGAAAAGAGGGCATCTCCTTTGCAGTCTCCTCAGAAACAGAAGTTTACAGGTGAGATGAGTTTTTCCAGATCTCATTGCAAAGGAAACCATTTTTATGCATTAATTGATGTAAGGAATAAGTTCAAATGAAAAGTTCACCCCAAAATGGTCTGAGATTTATTCAGACTACCTGATGTCACTCCAACCAATTTGTTTTGACCTGTTTTAACTCCTTTAATGATGTATAATGTTCAATTTGAAGCATACACTTTGTATGAATGAATGTGTTTTTATTTCTAGTACAAAGCAGAGCTGGTCAGGACTTTCGCCGAGCAGGTTTTGCCGCACTTCCAGTCGACGGATCCTCCCTTGCGGCCTGTGATTGACAGCATGTTCAACGTTGAAGATATCGAAATGGCTCATCAACACATGGAGGCCAACAAGAATATTGGGAAAATAATTATCAAAATTGGAACCTCTTGATCATAGTATTATTATGGAATACATACAGTCAGTAACATCACCTGATCAGCCCCTGTGCAGCGGCGTTGAGAATAACATCTATGCGTTTACATTCAGTAAAGCAATAATCGGCCGATTTGTCACTGTTTACGACTGCTTACAAAACTGCTGGCAGTGTTAGATTTGACAGCCTAAAAATGTATGAGAGGAAAGCATAGGATGAAGAAAAGGTCTTATGTTAAATTAATGAGATCATATGTTATAAGCAGTTTAAATTTTCCTCATATCCGTTATCCGTAGATTTATGTCCTCATTATGACCCTCATCTTCCTCCTGTACCTGTAACAAATCCTTCCCTCATGAAGCTCTAAAATGTTTCTTATTTTTTTTGTTCAGAAAGCTTATGTAATTTCATTTTTGATTATATTGTTTCTATTTTTTAATGCATTTTTTGAAGATATTTTGTAATATTTATTTACCTCAATTACTATATATATATATATATATATATATATATATTCACTTAAATACAAAATAACTCCCCTTTACATGCATAACCCAGTTCAATTTTCTCTTGTGGAAAAAATAATATAACATGAGTTTTCATGACTCTTGCCACTAGATGGCCTTATAGCTCTATTATGGAGCAAAACAACTGTTCCCCTGGATCCTAAAGTCCCATTTGAAGTCAGTTTGCGTTAATATGCATTTAGATATATTTTTGGACAATTAAAAAATCATATTTTAATATTAATTTTGGTTGTTCTGAATTTTAAATGTGTTAAAATCTTCATATCCGTGTGCAGTCTGCACTGTGACTGATTATTTAAAAAAATAAAAATAAAATACATTGCCCCCATTATATGACCCTCCATTCATTTTAAATGGAATTCCTCGGTGCGTGTGTGTGTGTGTGTGTGTGTGTGTGTGTGTTCTGCATTGGGGATGGTCTATAGTCTCACATGTTCTCGTGTGTGTGTTTGTTCTGGATTTATTTATTTATTTTTGATAAAGAAAAAAAGGATCTCATTTTCCCCCATTTCTATGGGGGTTAAATTGATAAATATCAAAAAAAAAAAAAAAAAAATCTTACTTTGGTATTTTGCTACTATCTATCTAACTCATCTATCTATCTATCTTATTTATATTAACTATCTATTTTATATTTGTATATATATATAATTTATTTTTTATTTTTTTAATGGGGCTTACTATGTAATGATATCAGACAATGTGATTTCTTTAAAAACAATTGCGTATTTTGACGCCATTTCAAGCAACGTTTTCATAAATCTACAATTATTATGCATTGCCTCATATTCAATAGTGAATGCAATGGAATATTCGGACTTTAAATCGTAGAGGCCCTACATTATTCATTTACACATGCAATTTAAGTAATAAAATATTGGTGTTAAAATAAAAAAACACTATCTGCTGTATTTGTCAGCTCCTCAGATACACACGTCCTACTGGAATTGTATCTACTTTCCACCTTGTTTCATAGACAGACAGACAGACTGCTCTCTGGCAATGAGTTTTCGTACTTGACGTAAGAGAAACTTTATTTCCTACTTCCTGGTCTAAACTCTGCTCATGATCAATGGATCAACTTTCTGTAAAAACGCTGTAAATATACTCAGATATGAATACATACGCAACTTTATCAAATATCAACGTCAGCATCTCTTCTTAAACGGTAAGTGATCGATTTCATGAATCGTTCGAGCATGTTATGATCTGACAGGCCTGAGCTCAAATCAGCGTTAATGACCTGAAAATGAAAATATAGCCAAGGTAATGGCGGAAATACAGCCGTCAAACAATTCAAAATGAGTCGTCTTAACCCTGTGAATATTTCAATATCTTTAATCACTTAATAAATAAAAGTGAAATGTACGTGTTTTCTTGTATTTCATTAATTTGGGACTACACAGTGTCCCTCGACCCACTGTATGTATGAATGTCATTGTAACGTATGTTTTGGGGATTTTTAGTCAATGTATGAAGTGAGTTGTGAACTTCACAGGTGTATTCAAATCACATATAGGTTGTGTAGGCCACACAATCATAAAGTGTACTTGTGCTATTTGGTAGCACTTTACAATAAGGTTAACATGATCTAATAATGTAAAATACTTTTAAACCATTTAGTCTTAGTTAATGTTTATTTACTAGTACATTATTAAAAGTTGTATCTGTTAATATTATTGAATGGACCTGAGCTAACATGAACTAACAATGAACATTAACAAAGAAAATAAATACTGTTATCTTGCTAGCTAATTGTAGTTAACACATTTACCAATGGGACCTTGTTGTTAAGTGTTAACCTACAGTGACATTCAGACATTTTGTCATTGCCAGTGTCCTGTTTTTCTGTTACTTTGAGTAAAACTTTGAGGGGTTAAGTGACCTCTTTCGTGAACATTTAACCCCTTCATTAAAAAAAAAATTTCCTTTTTCCTTCCTACTCTAGCTTATGTTACTGAAACTTGTATTGTGAGCACTTCCTGTGTCTGTTTGCCTCTTCATGAAGAATCGCTTGTTTGTATTCCTCACTTGTAAGTCGCTTTGGATAAAAGCGTCTACTAAATGATTAAATGTAACCATAATAGAAAGGAAAACTAAAAATTATCGCCTCTTCTGATCTTCAGTGTTTTTAGCAGAATTTAACCATGACAGATCCTAGCCGACCTCAACGCAAGCTGTCCAGAGCTGGAGAGAGTTTATACAAGACATTAGGCCTGGAGAAAGGAGCGTCATCTGATGATATTAAGAAAGCATACCGGTATATTGTTCAAATAACGCAAATCTTATATTCAATTATTATTGAAAATGATCCAAATCTGTTCAGCTAATCCAAAAAAGTATTGCTTCATTATGATTTTGATAAATAGCTCATGTCCCTTAAAAGCTTTGTTGAATCCTCACCAAAAGGAAACTGGCACTGAAGTATCACCCAGACAAGAACCCCAACAACCCAGAAGCGGCAGAGAAGTTCAAAGAGATCAACAATGCCAACACCATCCTCCACGACGACACCAAAAGACAGATTTACGACCAGTACGGCTCCATGGGCCTCTACATCGCAGACCAGTTCGGAGACGACAGCGTTAAATACTACTTCCTCATGAACAAGTGCTGGTTTAAGGTGAGTCCTTTGTGTGGATGCAAATCTGTCTACGCTTTTTGCTTTTATTTATTCTGGCATCATTATAATACTCCTTTTATTTTTATTTTTGTTCAGACGCTCCTTACGTTAGGAATGATCTTCACATGCTGCTGCTGCTTTTGCTGTTGTTGTTTCTGCTGTGGTAAATGCGGCGGTTCTGAGCACGAAGAAGATTTTCATTATGTGGACCCAGAAGAGTTGGCGGCGGAGATGTCAGAGGAGCAGAACAGAGGTGAGGAGTAGTCTTGTTTTCAGATCTGGAGACTGCAAAATATCCCAGATTCCATCTGAGCTTGCTTAAAGGAATAGTTCACCCAAAAACGAAAGCCATCCTAAGTGTATATGACTTTGTTCTTTCAGTTAATCTGAGTTATTTTAAATAATATCCTGGCTCTTCCAAGCTCTGTAATGGCATTGAATAGTGTCAGAGTTTTTGAAGTAATCCATGCGACTCCAGTGGGTTAACAAATGCCTTCTGAAGCGAAGCAACGGCTTTTGTAAGCAAAATATCCATATTTAAAACTTTATAAACCATAATAACTGGCTTCTGTATCACTGGAAGCGTTCACAAGAGAGCTGAGTTCTGGCAGAAGGGTGACCTCTGACCCGACGTATGGCGTATGAGTAGCGTAAGCTTAGGTGAGAATAGATACCTCTCACATAACTCTCATTAACGCGTGTATGGCCGTTGCTGATTGTAGTTTATTGTAAATGGATGCTCTTTTTGGAGCTTAAAAAACTCGGACACTAATCCATGCCATTACAAAGCTTGAAAGAGCCAGGATATTATTTAATATATCTTCGATTGTGTTCGGCTGAAAGAAGAAAGTCACATTCACATAGGATGGCTTGAGGGTGAGTAAATTATGGGATCATTTTCATTTTTGGGTGAACTATTCCTTTAAGAGCAATTGTTATTAATCGTTATAGCAGACTGTAATTTATACATAGCCTACCACTGTATTATTTGTGATTCACAGGCAATGACACAGTAATAATAGGACAGCCTGTTCCCGCTCCAGCGCCTGCAGATTCAGGTGAACATTCATTCCTTTTTACATATTAAAGTTTGGGGTCAGTGAACATACTATATAAAATAGTGGGAAATATATATATATATATAACTATATGTATGTGTGTGTATATATATATATATATATATATATATAAAATGTACACATATATGTATACACATAAATATATATGTATATATATTTAGCCTTTCTGCACATACGACTGAACACAAGAACATTTCACTCTCTCCCTTTATGCTATGCTATTCTTTCTTTCTTTCTTATAGCACTATACAAATTATTTAAAGGTAGCTTCACATTAATAAACAGGAAAATACCAGTGTTAAGGCCTGTTCACACCAAGGATGATAATTACAATATTGTTCCAAAAATCATTCTAAATATTAGAGAATAGCAGAGTCCACGCCACAACTATAACTATAAAGTAGGCCTGCATGATTTATTACGATTAAATCGCATGTGATTTGGCAAAGGCTGCGATTATTTAATGCGCAGCTTGTCAGAGCTGCACGGCTGTGATCAGTATTAAATGTTTCTCCATCTGAAAGCCAGAGGGCGCTCTTGTGCAGAAACTCAAAATATGCCCTGCAGCAGAAGAAGATAACACGTCACATCACTGTAGTTGAATAAAGAGATAAAAAGCTATTATATAAATAAAATATATAATCTAAAAATATAGATTATAAAAATAAATCTATAAAATAAAGTTTGAAAAGCTTTGACTGATTAAACATGACTAATAAACACACGACTGCCTTATTCTGTGTAAGAAGCCACGTCTTCTCACAGAAGGACTGTCGTTATGAAGAGAGTTTGGAGTAAAAACAAGACGTTAATAAATGTTTCTCATGTCTGGAAAGATGTTTGACATGCGTTGCTTTTTCAAATGTACATTATACGCGACTACAACTCGCAGTGCTTTCAGATGGATTAGCATTTGGAGCCGTACTTCATTGACAAGATGCGCATAAAAAAAAACAATCGCAGTTGCGCAATTTTATTTCCCAAACCAGTTCAGTGGAAATCCTGCCCTGGAGCCGATTCTAAACATTTCATTGTTCATGTCAATCACAGTAACGATTGCCTACTCCCAACCCTGATGCCTAAACATACCCGTCACTGTAGCCCATCAATAAAATTGGTTGCAGGGCGGGGATTTCCGCTGAACCGGTTGGGTAAAAAAAATCATGCATCCCAGCCTTTGCGATTTTATTATCGCGTTTAAGCGATAATCCCGTTCAAGTTCAGTGTTATTTTTCGAATCGTGCAGATGTACAGGGAAACGATATCGTGGATTAACGATAAAAACAATGAATACCAATCAGAATCCATTCTGTTTTAGAGAGTTTGAGGATTTAAGTGGCAAACAACAAAATTGCAGCGCACGCTTACAGTAAAAAGAACAATATCGTGCGTTGGTGTGGACGCTAATATTAGTGTCGTTCTTAATGTAAAGGGGACTTTGATGTTGTACAATCCATCAGTTATGATACAAATTACATTTTTGAAGTAAAGTGGATATGATACGGGATGTATCAGTTTACCTATAAACACGGGACGATCCCGTACTTCACGGGATGGGTGGCAACCCCATATGAAGGTGACATACTTAGTTAAAATACTGTGAAGAAAGGGACTACTCGTCCATCATTGCTCCTAATGTCACTATTACACAATGATTCTTGTTTTTTGGCCCGGATATTACTGGATTTTTTTGTGTTCAACAGGACACCCTGTGTTTGTTGGTATGCCCATTCCTGAAAAGTCAGGTGAATATCATCATCAGTATTTAGCATTAGCACATTATATTCTCTGTGATGTTTGGATAATGTAATTTTCTGGCTCCAAAATGGCGGGACAGTTGCGATTGAAATGCCTGTGTTCTCCTGCAGATGGAGACACCGCTATACTGATCGGCAAATAAATAGAGCAAACAACAACCTGAAGATTGCCTCGTCCCCGTTTCAGCGTGAAGGATGTGGAAATGAGGACACTGCTGTCGAAGTGTGCTTCACTGTCAGTCCACACGGTGTCTGTGCAGTATGTGTGGATCACTTGATTCCCACGCATGCTATATATGTTTACATCATTTTATAATTTCCTTTGGTTTGCTTGATTTTTATTGCAAATTCTCTGATGAGGAATGCAGATGCTGCCCTTTAAATGACGTCTAGAGTACCGTCAAACATAAACATGCTTGTGTAAAAAAAAGTTGCCAAATTACCTGATCTAATAAAATAAGAATCTGCTGTTTTTTTTATAACACCACCAGATTTATTGGTTTGCTCCATTTTTTTTTCTATTTATCTTTTCCAGCGAGCCCTGCACTTTATGTGCTGTACGTCAAAATAATTCTTAAAAAAACAACCTTTGGAACCTTTATTAATAGTGCATATTTGTACGTTGTGAAGTTGTTGAGGCTCTAATACAGTGATAACGAATAAATCCAGCAGTTCTTTCTTATTTGTATGTACATAAACATTTACATTTTATGTGGTTTATTTGGTCACTGTTTCAATCAAACTTTGAAATAACCATTTTATGATATGTGATCATTTACTATGATATTAATCTTTTAAGAGTTTCAAATGAATGTATATTAATGATCATTCGCCATATGATCAATTAGGGCAGGGGTTCAGGTACGGTCTGTCCCGCTGAGTTCAAAGGACCACAAATATTTTGCCACACAGCCGCTGTAATTTAAAGATGAATATTTTGTTGCTGTTGTGGTAGTATTGCATGGCCTCAGGGATGGTTTGTCTGAGATTCTGTTTGTATATCTTTGTTTTTGTTTATAATTGTAATAGTTGGTAAATGACTGCTGCTGTGATATTAATTTCTGTGAGGAACAATTAATAAATATAGCTGATTATTGTATCTACTCAAGCTTTCAGTGTATGTTTGTTCATGTGAATTTGGTCTATATACACATCTTTACAGCAGTGAAAATGCACATCTGTTATCCAAACCCACCAAACTTTTTTTCCCACTTTATCTCTAGTTTTGAAAAAGTGACCTTGATGAAAACTAAACGGTTTCACTGCACCGACTCATTTTTCCCGGCATGTTACAGCAGCAGCGTGTGAAACCGCATATGACCTGAAACTTTCAAAGTTCTAGAGATTTTAATGATTTTTAAAAACAATCTGCCCTGTAAATTTCAAGCACTGAATATTTGGAATTTACTATTTGGAAGGATTTGTGGTAAATAGTCTCCATGGTGAATTTGGAGAAAATCCAGCTGAGCAAGCAGAGCAAGACCTTGACAGATTCGCTTGAACTTTCGGCGTAAGTCTCTCAAACTCATTTAATCAATCATTCTGCTGTTATTCGAAGTGGTCAATCTTGATTTCTTCATTCTGTTTTGATTCTTTCCTCTAGTCTGCTGGATAATTCAGACGATGAATACCTCAGCACTCAATCTGAGTGTAAATGTGACGCAAGAGCTTTTCATTGTCACAGCCTGGAAGACACAAGCTTGAAGCACCAGGACAAAACACAGGCCCGGAGAAAGTTACTCATCACATGTGTTGTGTGCTTGATCTTCATGATCGGAGAAGTCATTGGTGAGAATAAAAAAAAGGCATGCACAGTTTAAAGAACCTAATCAGCTCTTCTAAATGCAGTTAGACGTACTGTTATATCTAGATACATTTGGGACCAATCAAGCTTGTAGTGACAGATGTTATTATCTCCTTTCCATCTTCATAGCTGTGAATCAGTATTGGTGGTACTGTCTTGACTTTCTGTTGTTCTTGTAGGTGGTTACGCTGCTCACAGTCTCGCTATAATGACTGACGCTGCTCATCTTCTCACTGACTTTGGCAGCGTTTCGATCAGTCTCTTCTCGCTGTGGATTTCCTCCAGACCACCTTCCAAACATCTGACCTTTGGATGGCATCGATCAGGTGTGTGTGTGTGTGTGTCCTTTAGTCTACTGTAGATATACATACAAAAAAAATCTCACTGGATTATTACAATTAATGGCAAAAAGAACATTTAGAAATGTAAACTGATATTTTCGTCTGACACACTACAGCAAAAGATTTAAACTGACTTAAAACCATTTCTTTGGTGAAAATACTAACTGTGTGTGTGTATGTATATTGTAACGCCGGGGATAACAGGAGGCGAGGGTAACAGATAACAAGCAGGTTTATTCATAGGAGAGCAGACACGCAACAGTGTGCAAAGCACAAACATCGACAGACAATGCATGAAGAACAGGCAGGAACTTAAATACACTGATGAAATGATAAACAGGTGAAGGAGGTTAAACTGATTAACGATGACAGGTGAGACAATGACTGATTAACTAAGAATGACAAAACTATACTAAAGACAAGACAGAACTACACGTGACTGTGACAGTACGCCCCCCCGAAATAGGCGCGTCCTCGCGCCGTGTCGAAGTCTAAGAGGGATAGAAGGCGGAGGCTTCGGAGAAGGGCGTGGCAGTACCAGGCAACAGACTGGAGGCGTGGGCCCCAGACGCCGTGGTGAAGCTGAAGGTGGGCGGAGCCAGGGAGGATTCCAGATGCTTGTGTGGGATGATGCCTTGGGGCCGATCACCGACGGCGGAACCATGGTGATGGGTGGAGGTGCTGGGGGAACTTCCCGGCCGACGGACCTCGGAGCTGCCGCCGACCCGGAAGCTGGGCGCCGAGCCGCTGGAACACGGGATCGAGGTGCTGACGCTGGTCCGGATGAACGGGGTGACGGTGTGGTGAGGGAGGATGACAGGGAGGTTGAAGGGAGGGAGGAGCTCACTGGTGACGTAGGGGTGACGGGTGGTGGTGTAGCCGCCAACCCGGAAGTCCGTGGCAGAGGTAGAGCATCGACCCCCATAGGCCGACTTGGAGGGACGAGTGAGCCCAGCGGAACTTCCGGGCTGACGGGCCGAGGAGGTGCTGAGGGAATCGTGGGTCGAGGTGTGGGTGCCAGGCTGAAGGGTCCAGGTGGTGACGTGGGTTTGGAGGCCAGAAGGGACGCCGGGGACTCCGCCTCGAGCTGGGCTGGGGGAGAAGCCCGAGGTGCTGGTACGGAGCCGCACGGAGAGAGCGGCGCGGGCAGAGCCGAGGAGCTAGATGACAGCCGCTGGGGCCACGGATCCAGGGGGTTGGCTGTTATCAGCGACGGGGATGAGAAGACGGATACGGGATCAGGTAGAGGGCTTCCGGACGGGACCGGAAGCGGAGAGAAAGAAATGAGGGTGGGGACTTGGGTGGGAATTGGATCCGTGACCCACCAGTTGATGGAACTCTGGTGGACTCCTGGCTCTGCGTTGAACTGACCCACGTGCTTCACCTCCGGAGCTCCGAAGTCGTCCACCCCCGCTCTGACCTCGGTGGGCACCCCGGGCTTCCAGGCTGGGATGAAGCGGTAGTCTCCCCGGATTGCCCAGAATATGCCTTCCAGACGGGGCCTGGTCTCCGGGCTCAATAGAAACGCTGCCGTGGGTGAGTCCATTTTCTTTAAAGTTCTCGCTTTGAGAGGTCTGTCGATCTGTAACGCCGGGGATAACAGGAGGCGAGGGTAACAGATAACAAGCAGGTTTATTCATAGAAGAGCAGACACGCAACAGTGTGCAAAGCACAAACATCGACAGACCATGCATGAAGAACAGGCAGGAACTTAAATACACTGATGAAATGATAAACAGGTGAAGGAGGTTAAACTGATTAACAATGACAGGTGCAGACAATGACTGATTAACTAAGAATGACAAAACTATACCAAATACAAGACAGAACTACACGTGACTGTGACATATACATATATATACATATATGGTGTTATTTTGCAGCATGGTATAGTGCATTGTCCGGAATGAAAATTCATAAGGCACTATCCTCCTTTTTATACCATAGCAGAAAAAGTTCAGTGATAAACTCCACATATCTTGCAAATGTCCTTTTGACACACACAAATACCCTAAAGGGACCTTCCATCTCACTTCCAATATTCCAGCCCAATTCATCACCCACTCACACTTGCTGAAATTGCGTTGGAACGTGGTGGCCATTCACCAGCCATCCAGAAATCCATCCATCTAGACCACCCATTGTAGTACAGCATTCATCAGTGAATAAAACTATTTAAAAATGAGTCTTCATATATTTCTAAACCCAGTGTAAATGTTTATCTTTGTGAGATTTGGTTTGAGATGGCTGAAATGCAACTTTATGCACAGCTGCCAGTCTGCATGGAGAAGGTCTTCAGACTCCAGAGATACCAGCAGCTTCAAATATATGTATATTATAAAATGTGTATATATATTTTAATGTTTTTTTTTAAAAGTCAACCAGGCTAATAATGTGAAATATTATTACAATTTAAAAGAACTGTTTTACTAGAACTGTGATACATTTTTTTCAGGATTGTTTGACAAATAGAAAGTAAAAAAAACAGCGTTTATTTGAAATAAAAATCTTTTGTAAAATAATAAATGTCTTTACTGTCACTTTTGATCAATTTAATGCATCCTTACTGAATAAAAGTATTAATTTAAAAAAAAAAAAAAATTAAATTACCTCACAGTTTCCACAAAAATGTGAAACAGCACATCCTTTTTCAACATTGACAATCACCAGAAATGTAAAACATCAGAAATGTTTCTTGAGCAGCAAGTCAGCATATTGGAATGATTTCTGAAGGATCATGTGACCCTGAAGACTGGAGTAATGATGCTGAAAATTTAGCTTTGCATCACAGAAATAAATTACATTTTTATGACCGATACTGTATATACTGTATGATGTCACTAATGTTTTATTCCTTTTTAAACATTTGACAATTATGCAAACTGATACATGGTGTTTCTGTCATTTGTTTTGTCCAGAGGTTTTAGGGGCTCTTCTGTCTGTTCTGTCCATCTGGACTGTGACGGTGGTTCTTGTTCTCCTTGCTGTTCAGAGGATCATCAGTGATGATTATGAGATACACAGTGATGTCATGATAATCACAGCTGGATGTGCTGTAGCACTCAACATCTTGTGAGTGATGTTATTTGATTGTATTAGTGGTGTTTAAGTCAGTCATCACTATTACAAGTGTTCATACTCATGGTTAGGTAAGGAAAAAACACTAAAGCTAACACTTTGGCATGAAGCTCATTCTACACCATTTGTGCGATAAGCATGAAGGATTCCAGCAATTATGTATTGCATTGTGCCACTCACTTTTCTTACGCACTTAAAAAATGATTTTCTTCCTCAGTCTTTTTGTACACATGACATGCAGGAAAAAAATAGTAAGCTAAATCGTGCGCACGCTTTATTAAGTCGTTCCCTCAATTTATAAATCGTGCACACGATTTACTAATTCGTTTCCTCGATTTGCTAAGATACTAAGTCTTGTTTTCTGAAAAAATGTATCAATTATGTGAGTTTGTTTAAAACAAGAAAATCTGTCAGTGGGGTCAAATACATTTAAATCGAAAGGAAAACAAGATCATTTTTCTGATCCCATTGATGTATTTTTAAGCTTAAACACTTCATTTTAATACACTTTTCAGAAAACATAAATATATCTTGATTTAAGACTCTGGATATTTATAATGGAAAACAAGACAAAAATACTAAGTAAGAAAATCTTTTTTCTTGTTGTTGTTTCCATCAGTTTGGCTTTCATTCTCCATCAGTCTCCGGTCCATCACTCTCACAGCTCTCCCAGTTTCTCGGGTCATTCTCATGGCCTCAGAGAAGAGCACAGAAGCACCAGCGTGAGGGCTGCTTTTATTCATGTGCTGGGAGATTTATTGCAAAGTTTAGGTGTGCTGCTGGCTGCCACGATCATCTACTTCAGGGTTAGTAAGATTACTATTGCTGGTATATACATAAGTTCTCAGACTTTTCGCTTTTATGGACATTTAGTCAGATTAATAAATGTGTGAATGTGATGAATCAGATCAGTGTGTCTCAAATGCTGCAGGGTTTCTCCTCACTATCAATAACTCCTCTTCATCATTTAATCTCAATATGTTTGAATCAGCTGGTGTTTGGTGATGTTTTTTAGTGTATACATGAAATCAATTCTTCTCTTTAAGTCCACATGGAGGCACAGATCGTCATATTTATATCAACATGATCCTCTAAACTAAAATCGTTCTGTCAAATAAATGCCACTTGTTTTGATATTTCTTTATCTAATGCTGGGATTCCCAAACTTTTGCCAATATCTTTGACAAAGTATTTACTTGGGGTACTCTCTAAGTTAAAATTTCAGTAATTTAACAACACATTTTAATATTCACGGTTCTTTAACATTGGTTAATGAGCACACAGAGTGTATCGCTTGCCTGGGCCGGACCCACACCGAGGCTGCACTCACGGAGACCAGCTGTTTTTACTGCGAGACGGTGAATCCCATACTGCTGCACTCGCGGATCACTTTCTTTAAGGAAAGTGAGCTTGCCTCACACACTCTCCCATTCTCTTCCCCTCTCAAGCCGAGATGGAGGAAAAAGCTGAGCAACCGGGTTAAAGTGAGCTCACGTTGGCCCAGTGCCTGTGTGTGACGACACTATGTCTCTAGCTTCCTCTGTGACTCCTGCGATGACTCTGTCCCAATGCCCAGATGATGATCTGTCCAGCAGTCATCTGCATCACCCGCAGCCCTTTTGATGTTCACATCACGGCGGTCCCTGGCTCATAAAATGACGTAGTCGATGAGATACCATTGTTTGGAGCAGGAGAACTCGTAACTCCATTATAGTTATTTTCCCATTGCCCTCCTTTCCTATAGTGTCCTTCCAGAGGTGTTGTTCTCTGCCAAACCTGGCATTGAAGTTCCATAGGAGAATAATCTTGTCTTCACTGGGGATTCCCAACAGTGTCTCATCTAAGCAGGCTTAGAAGGTCTCTTTTTTTTTTCCTCTTCAGAGTCTAAAGTAGGGGCATAGGTGCTCACAACTGTTGCTATCTGGCTGTTGGCAAGAACCAGATGGATGGTCATGAGACATTCTCACTAATCCCCATATTAAGTTAGTATAGAGGTGGTTGATAATGGCTAATGGCAAATCCATCACCATGAATCCTGGTCTCATCAGCAACTTTTCCTTTCCAGAAGTAAGTGTAGCCACCTTTCTCCTCTTTCAAATGTCATTTGTCTACTAGTTGGGTTTCAGAAAGGACGGCTAGATCAATCCACAATTCTTCTAAGTTCTCTAGTGATGATTGCGGTTCTCCTCTCCAGTCAATCACTAGTTGCTATTCACTATTCATCAGTGTGTACACATTCCAGGTTGCAAAGTTCATAGTTCGGTGTTTCTGACCACAAATGGTTATCCCTCTGGATGCAGTAATCTTGTCAGGAGGTTTGAGACCAAGGTGGGGTGAGCAGAGTGGATCCTTAAGAGGGATACTCAATCATGGATGCCGAAAGGGCTCTTTCAGCCTAGTTCGGAGAGCCCAGTGACTGAGTCTAGCACTCACTGTCTAATATGCCAGTTCATAACTCCCAATCCTGCCCCCGTCGCCACTTGCTTGTTGCCTTAGTACTTATACCGGGATGTTAGGGTGGATTCCCTTAAAGAGGATGCCTGTGCATAATTTTGTTTAGTGTGGGGAGACTGGTGCACGAACAGCCACCACATGGCCTTTGCCAGATCTGGGGCAGAATCCAGTGGCATGGAGTCCAAGGTGATTGGGGGGCCCTTTTCTGCTAAAGCCTTCATGCCGTTGTAATGCTTCCCGAAGACATCCTCCGCCTGTTCCACCATTGAGATCTTTGTCAGGGACCTCCCTCTTTACCTTCCCACAATGAGTGGTCCTACCAGGAGCATAGCTCCAGGTGGCATTGCTCCCAGGACCACACAAGCCTTGCCACCACAATAAGGTTGGCCAATGAAAATTGCTATGGAGTTCAGACCTTCTGCTGTCAGTCTGAAGGTCTGGCTATGAGCGATTACCGCACCTACACCAACATGAGGACGCAAGTTTGAGGCTGTGTGGAACTTGTGTGTTCTGTGTGTAAGTTCTAATATATATATTCTATGTCCCTTTACGTGAAAATATAAAATATTTTTGCAGGGGTGTCCAATCCTGCTCCTGGAGGGCCACTGTACTGCAGAGTTTAGCTCCAACTCCAATTAACACACCTGCCTGGAAGTTTCTAGTATCCCTAGACCTTGATTAGCGGGTTCAGGTGTACTTGAGGCAAGTTAGAGCTAAACACTACAGGACAGTGGCCCTCCAGGACCGAGTTTGGACACCCCTGCTGTAGTGGAAAGTTGTTCTTTAGAGTTTTAAAATGTTCTTCACAGTGAGAAAAAATAGTTCTTCAAAAAAATGTTCACTGAAAGGTTCTTTGAGGAATCAAAATGGTTCTTTTATGGCATCATTTTGAAAATCCCCTTGTGGAACCTTCATTTTTAAGAAAGTATGTGCAAATACGTTTTTGAAAGGCCTGCATATGTAATAAAATGCTTCCACAACTTTTGTTTCTTTGTCCTAACAGCCTGAATGGAAAATAGCAGATCCAATTTGTACTTTTCTGTTTTCAATACTTGTTCTTGGAACAACATTCACCATCCTGAAAGACATATTCAAAATACTCATGGAAGGCAAGTGATTGGTTGATCTGCATATGATCATTAATGCCAGAAATCTTGACACGTAAGCTAATAGTTCATGTTTTATCTGAAGGAGTCCCACATGGTGTTGATTTTGACTCCGTGAATGACGTTCTACTGGCAGTGGGTGGAGTCAAGTCTACACACAATCTACACATGTGGTCTCTAACCACAAGTGAAACGCATCTCTCTGTTCACGCGATCATAGGTAAAGCATGTGCACATTCAAATGCTTCTCCATAGATGGCTATTTAACCCAAACAAATGATTTAATTTCCAGATGAGCAAACCAACCCACAGACTGTGCTGATGAACATGACTAAACAGCTCCAGATAGAATATGGATTCAGCAATATCACCATTCAAACCGAGTCTTATTGCTTACAGTGCCAGGGCCCAATGGACTGACATGGGATTTTAACTTCTTATTAAACAGGGTGCATGTATAATACATGTATATGAATATATATTGTACAATACGTGTTAGTTTTTTTTTTTTGTTATTAAGGGACAATACTGTGCACTTTAAAAGAAAGAATAACACAGTGACAAGATTATGAAGGGTTTAAAAAGCAAGATGTAAAGATGCCTCCTCTAAGAACATGCTATTTTTTTGGACACAAACTGTAACATGTTTGTCAGTATTTTGTTTATCAAACAATGTGGTCCGAATTTGAATGAAAATCACTTTCAAAACCAGCATAAGCCTCTTCTCCTTTATCTTCCATGGAAGAAAGAAAACCATATTGGTTTAGAATATAAACTGTAAAAAAAAAGATAGACTTCAGTAAAATGAAGATTCAGAACGACATGAGCGTTCAGTGCAATAACAGATTCAACATTTTCCAGAGAATTAGTTCTTTAAGAGTTTTAAATCCCAAAATAAACTAAACATTATGCTTTTTATGTGTGATGTCATCTTGACAATTTAGGTAATATTTGGTTCTGCAAATTTAAAAGTACATTTTACTCAAGATTGAAATGCAAACCACACATCACAAAACAACAACTGTTTTGAACAGTTTTATCCTGGTTCAAAGATACGTCTTCAATTATATTATTCAAGTATAATCCACAGCCAAACTTACTGCTGTAAATAAAGTGCACATTCATCATTCTAACATAATGCATTTAATTCTTTTCAAATTCCTTTTTGTCTGATACACACATTTATTTGCCCATTTGTTCATTTCGCAGTTTCCTTTTGCCGATCTGTCCAGTATTTATCATAGGCCTCCTGGAACATGTTCTTGCAGCTTATCTTGGCCTTCAAGCGGGAACAGATGAGGAAGGAGCCACCCATCTTGCGGTGCAGTGAGTAGGTTTCCTCCGGCGGAGGAGTCAGACGCTCCCTCAGCATCACAGGAATCAGACTGTGGATCCGCTCTGTTGTGCTCTGGGAACCAAAGTCAAATGGCTC
Source organism: Zacco platypus (assembly GCA_038088235.1). Taxonomy (NCBI): domain Eukaryota; kingdom Metazoa; phylum Chordata; class Actinopteri; order Cypriniformes; family Xenocyprididae; genus Zacco; species Zacco platypus. Next base: position 5,358,424 of record CM076069.1, read on the forward strand.
GTGTGACGCGAACGCTTCCCCAAGGATCATCACCGCATCCACATGGGCGTCCTTCATCGCCTAAAATGTTGAAAAGAGTGAAGTGAAATTACACTCAGGGTTGTGCAACATTCAGAACTGAATTGAGAAAATTCATTTTTAAATTTGAATTGAGGTCTAGTTGGAAAAAGGATGCAAAACTGTGATTCAAATTTGATTTTATAGAAGTAGAATTAAGATTTAGAAATTTAGTTAACATTTTATTAATGAGAATTATAAACTTAATGCTTTTGCTGCTGCAAGACAAAGAAGAACCCCATAAAAGATCTAGACAGGTGGTGCTGGGGAGGAGGAGGGACTATAGACAGTGCACAGAAATAAGCTCCATCTAGTCGGACTAGAAAAACAAAGGCGAGCATGTGGGGTCAATTTCATTCACACTTATGAATGTTCAATGTTCACAAGTTAAAAAATGTTTGTGGCAGTGGCCTAACAGGATATGATGCATCCAAAGACTGATGAAAAAAAACCATTATAGAGTGTTTGGGCAGGTGAAATGTTATTTTTTTAGGTTTGTGGGCTCTTTGGTGTGAATTACAGTACCTTCGACTCGTACCCGGTCAGAAATTTCATATCGATCGATCGTCTTAAAACTCCTTCTCTGTTCCTGTCCGCAGCAGCCTTGATAATCTGATCAAGAAAGATTTCAATTACAAGAATTGTCACAAATTTAAATATCAAACAATCTCAAAAATATCCAATGTAAAGTTGCAGTGTTACCTCAATATAGACATCAGTGAAGCTCACATCAAAACCTCTAGTGGCTCCAAAGTCTAACAGAGCAACCTGCATATGAATCCCAGACAATATTTAATGTAGTCAAAACAATGCAAATTCCAAATATACAAGGAAAACAAAGGTATACCTTATGTGTTTGTGGGTCAAAGAAGAAGTTCGACCAGTTTGGATCAGTCTGCATGTATCGGAACTCAAAGAGTTCACGTAAACACAGAATCAGAATTTGCTCACAGATCTGACAAAGAGCAGATATGAACATTATGAATGTTCAGGATAACAAAAAGACCTTTTTAATGAAGACTATGCCAGTTTGAAGGCATGTGTGTCCGGCTTCACCTCGTTCTTGAGTTCCTGTGGCAGGTCATCAGCCTTATCCAAAGGGAAACCGGACACCAGCTCCGTGGTGAGGACGTGCTGGCTGCTCAGTTCATCCACAACATTTGGCACGTAAAAATAAGGATGGTCCTTCAGTAATTCCCTGTAATGATATTAACACAGACAGAATAGTACACCTGTGCCACATTAGAAATATTGTACTGTACACAATACATTACAGAATGTTCCAGAAACACTAAATCTAACATGGTGAATTTGCATATTTTTACACTAATCTTAGACATTGGTGTTATTCATCTTCCAAAAGGTGCAATCATGAAGTCAATTTGATTTGTGATATCTAGCTCTATAATGAAATGCACTTCAGAATTCATATCTGTGAATCAGAAAAAAATATTAAATCACAAACTAAGAACAAAAAATATTTAAAAAAGTTTGTTAATTTTGATTAAAAAAAAATGAATATTTTTGAATGAATATTAGAAATGCTGCCTTGGCAAATAACAGAAAACAATAAGCAAGCTGACATACTTAAATTACTAAAAATACTAAAATAAATAAAAATTAAACCTAAATAGAAATTTTAAAAAAATCTAAATGACAAAAGCACAAACTTAACTACAATTAAACTGAAACTAAAAACTGAATATATAATAATGAAAGCTCATTTAAAAATAGTAATTATAATAATAATAATAATAATAATAACAATATCTAAATAATACTAAAAATAACACTAGTCTGCAGCCTAACCGTTGAGTTTAAAGTCTCATTTAAATATTAAATTAACTACACTGAGATTATGGGCCCACACTTCGGATCGAGTTATCCAAATACTCACTGGAATTTCTTGGCACATTTGGCTTCCCGTACATAATCGCACTCCAAAGCCAATTCCCTGCTCATGACCTCTATGAGATGCTCAGGAAACAAACCTTCGTGCGAACAGAACAACAGAAATAGTTACAACAGAACTGAAATCAAAAGCAATCTGACACAACATAATTCATACCTTCAGGTAAAGCATTGCTGATGCTGAGGACTGTCATTAGGTTGTTCACGTCGCTGTTTATACTTTTGGCCACTCCTGGATACTGGCAGCACATAATAAAGTTCAATTATTTAATGCTTAGATCTAGCCGCACAAAGCGCATACGTGAAACAGTTTGGAACAAAACCAGTTCTCATACCTGGATTTTCATGGCCACCTCTCTGCCATCCTTCATTCTGGCCAAGTGAACCTGACCGATAGAGGCAGCTGCAAACGGCCGCTCCTCAAAGTACTCTAGTTTATCCTGCCAGTTTGGACCAAGATCACTGACCACCGTTTTCTGTCCGAATGATAAACACACCATAAAACTAAATCTTATTTTATTTTTAAACTTGTATGCTGTTTTACCTGCGAAGTGCAATCTCAGGCTACATCTACACTAATCCAAACGCAGTTGAAATTTATTTTTTTCTTTACATTTTGGCATTTTGGTCCTGCAAAAACTGAGCTTTTTGAAGGCCCTCTCCCAAGTGGATAAGTTTGAACATTTTCATGTTGTAATGTGGACTGTGAAAACGGATGATGCATCTTTGAAAAATATGATGCATGTTTAGTCTTGTAACACCTAATGTATTAATAAATATGTGTTTCTACCAGGGTTGCTAAAGATAAATGTCAGCCTACTTTGTAAAATCTTCATATTACATTCCTGCAAATATAACATTTACTCGCAATTGCTGTCCCACGGTATGAATGTAATGGCCAATGAGTGCAACCTGGTGAGATATATTGCTAAAAAATGATCGTGCCAGAAAAACTATGAGAGAACTTTATTATGTCTGGTCTCTCTATCATCTCAGTGAACTATTAATACATTTTACACACACACATTAAGATGATTTTATAATTTTTCGATATTTCAATGTAGACGAGAAACACTTGGTAAAAAATGGTATGGACGGAGATCGTTTTGAAACAAAAATGCTGTTTTCAACTGTATATGGATTAATGCAGACGTTTATTATCCCAATAAAGTGAAAATTGATTAACTTTCTTAATATCTTTCTAATTTCAACTCAACACCATAAAAATTCAAATTAGACATAAAGTCGACATTAAAAAACATTTGCAAGTCATTTTAAGCAGTGTTGGGGAAAGTTACTTTTAAAAGTAGTGCATTACAATATTGCGTTACTCACTAAAAAAAGTAACTAATTAAATTACTTAGTTACTTTTTATGAAAAGTAATGCATTACATTACTTTTGCGTTACTTTTTCTCACCTGGGCTGGGCTTGCTTGTTTGTTTTTTAATAACAACAAAAATGTTCTATTTTTGGCAAATGTAAAGGCCCTTTCACTCCAAAAATGAAATGAATAAGCCTCAGGCTGAAGGAAATGCATAATTACACCTGTACAGTAGAGGGCGCAGCTCAAACAAACCTTTGAGCTGTGCTGATTAAAGAAGAATAGGATACAGGAGAAGGAAGTTCAACACTCTTGTTTCTAAAACTGACCTAAAGTAATTTTTGCTAATTAGAGGTCAGCAGCAAAGACATTGGTTAATACAGAAATTCTAAATTTACAAAAATTATTCATATTGAGCAATACTGAATATTTTCATGCAAGTGAGATGAGTAAATGCAGCTCATATTTAGTTTAGAACTACAATAACCATCATGTTCACACAGCACACACAACACCTCTACACTTTATTTCTCTCAACATGGGGATAGGAGAGCTCTCAGGTAAATGTGATGTGCGTTACATATTTGAAAAAGTAACTTAAATATTTTGTTGTAAATTGAAAAAGTAATGCACTACTTTACTAGTTACTTGAAAATGTAATCTGATTACGTAAATCAAGTTACTTGGAATGCGTTACCCTCAACACTGATTACATTATTGGATTACTCCCTAAAAAAGTAACTAATTGTGTTACGTTACTTTTGCATTACCTTTTCTCACCTGGGCTGGACTCAGTTTTTTAATTGTTTCTCATAATAATAAAATTTGTGCTATTTAACATATTTCACAATCGCAGGTTTGAGCAATAATTTGCATTTGCCTTTTTATTTATTTTGAGGAATACTGAATCTGTTTTTATGCAAGTGAAATGTTTACATGATGCCTCTGCACTTCTGATTTTTCTCAACATGGGGACAAGAGTCAGTCAATACATGGAAAATCAAAGTAACTTACATTATATATTTTAAAAAGTAACTCAGATATTTTGTTGTAAATTTAAAAGTAATGCTTTGCTTTACTCACTACTTGAAAAATGTAATCTGATTACTAACTCACATTACTTGTAATGTGCGAACCCCAACACTGAATTTTAGATGCAAAAGCTGTTTTGTTTGTGTTTTCAACTCTCACATTTGAGGCTATACCATCATTTGCTTGGTAGGCATGAAGTCAGCGCTCTGTCGAACACGGTCAAAGATCTTTGCAAGCTGAGGGTTGATGAAAGCATCGTCTATGGACAAGAAAAGATGAGCAGAAGCAAAGATCATTGTGTTGCAATGTCACGCAAACACACTTTAAGCAAGCTCTGAATATGTACATTTGCAACACGAATGGCATGAAGCACTAAAAAAAGCTTTGCATGGTTATTGTGGCCAGCTGGTTTTCTTATTTTGGGTCGTGACATATTCCAGCTAGCTGAGTCCTTCACCTCAATGACAAGGCACATAATATATTATTGCCCTTTTAAAACACAACAACAGATTAAAAGAGACATAATGTGATCCTATCAGCTTTCGGTCTGGATCTACTTTCCTTTTAACAAGTGGAAAGATACAGAATGCAGTCGGCAACTGTCGAGGGAAAGGGGTGTAATGATATTTCAGAATAACATTTGTGGAAAATACTTTAACAGGAATAAACCCTGCCATGTGTGGCAATATAGCAAAAAGGTCAATGGCAAGGGTAGAATCAAAGAAGAAAACAAGTGGTAAATAAGCGTTTGACACAGTAAAGTGCAAACTTTAGCACTGAGAGCACTGCGTAAAATGTGTCAGCCTTTCAACAGCATATTGCAATTCTTATGGTATTCCATCCTATTTTTAAATATTTGTGAAAAAATTAGTAATGCCAAATTAAAGTTACAGGAATTGTGCCATTATGATGCTAAACAACTAATAACTTCAATTATAACTTCAATATATACTGTTTTTACCCGGTGCAATATTCTAGTTTTTCCTTATTATACCGTACTATCATTCTCAACCGACAACCATTATACTTCACACTTATTTTATCTTATATTTTATTTTTATTTATTTATACTTATTTTATACTTACGCCCACCTGGTACTTATTTTTTTCTTTTTTCTAACCTGTTTTATTATAGTGTATAGTATTTATTTTTCCTTTGTTAGTACTCCCTGTGTGCACTGATTTAAAGACGAGCTGCTGCTGTGACAAAGAGTTTCCCTTCGGGAATCAATAAAGTATTTCTGATTCTGATTCTATAATTACCATTTTCTTTAGGATAAAAAATCTATCCCAGCTGTAAGCTACATACAGGGAGCTCTTTCTGGCATGTTACAATAATATTAAAGGTTACAATTAAAAACAGAGCCCCAACTATTAAATTCAGTTGCTATTTATTTTTAAAATATAATAATCAACACTCAAAAAAGTGTAAATAGCACATAAGGGAGGTTTTGCATTAACTTTTAAACCTATATGTTTATGAATAGATATACTGTTACACCCCTAATATATATTTATATTATATATATTCAATTGGAAAGGTTAGAACATTTCATTAAATATCTAGGGTATTTCAATTAATAATTTAGTTCACAGACGCTCAGCTTGCACTGAATTTAAAAATGAATGCACTAATGTTCATTATCGCAGACAGATGTGTTTGGAAGAATCTCTCACCCTGGATGCTGAGCATCTGTCCCAGTTTAAGTGCGGCTCCTCTCACTTTGCAGAGAGTCCGAACAACCCTTTCAGCATTGGCCTCTGATATGAAGGGGTTTGAGTCCAGAATTGCTTTTTTCTGTCCTGCCAAAGAGGAATAAAATCCCTTGTAAATCACAGCCAATCAATTGAACCACAATGTCCAACCACATTTTCCCACCTGATTTATCTGCAGGTGCAAGACTCTTCTTTGCCACTTCAGCAATGGCTCCAATGCCCAGTCCAAAAGCTAAACCTGAGGGAATCATTAAAAATTTTGCATTTGCTTGTTCACAAAAGCCTTCTTGAGCTAATTAAACAAGCAATCGCACTATAATGTGTGTGTTATCTCACCTCCAAAGTTCACCAACCTTCCCAGCCTCGTGACTGGCACTTTTCTCTCTCTGGCACTCTCGCTTAGCTGAGAAAACAACAGTAGTTAACATAATCGCAGAAGATGTTTTTATAGTTACTGCTTTAAGATAAAAATTTAATTGTAATGCTGCATAGATGTTAAAGTATAGTATTCAAAGTAAATCAGACTATAATATTTAAACTTCAGCCCTTTCAATAAGGGCCGTGTAACCAACAACAATTTACAGTTTAGTGTGCTGTACCATTTGCTTATGTTTTTTGGAATCAGGTGTTTTGGCATCTTTGGTTGTATCAACACCTTCTCTTTTCAGTCCACTGTAATATCTGTGATCTTGGTGGAATAAAGAGATCTGTCCATAGACGTGCTGTTGAGCTGAACGAATATACTCTCCAAACAGCTTGTGTCCAGATCTCCCCAAATACCTGCCATGACCCCCGGCACATTCAACAACACCCATCACGACACTAAACCTGGAGGCATTTCGGTGGCCACAACTGCCACACTCCTGAAAACAAGCATGCAGGACAAACAAAGTCAAAATCTGCTCTAGATGGATGATGCTTTGGAAATATAGTCTTCAAATCATGGCAGAGAAATAAAGACCACTCAGATAGCAGTTTGTCAATCTTACCTGTTCTTTCAGATGAGGTGTGTTAAAAAGGACTCGTTTTTGACCTCCAAGTGTAACTTTTCTGAATCTGTTGATTCCCTTCATCAATAACATATCAGCTGCCATTTTCACCTGTCAGGGCTGTAAAAGCAGAACTATTGCTTATATATATATATATATATATATATATATATATATATATATATATATACACACACACACACACACACACATACATACATACATACATACATATGTAGACTGTATTTTTGTATACATACAAAGAAATATATAGACGATATGTTTGTATGTATGTATGTGTATATATATATATATATATATATATATATACATATATATATATAAAACTATACTAGCAACTCAATTATACAAAAATATTGCTGCTATATTGAGATGTTTTTTTTTTTTCATATTTTGATTATATTATATATACTCATATAGCCTACATATTTATAAACTACACTTTACAGAGGTTCAGATTAAATTTAGTCATTTAAAAATGCATGCTAATTCTACATCGATTCATGATTCAAACTCCATTTAGCAATTAAGTGACAGCAGACCAAACAAAGCTTTCTGGTGCCGGTTCAAAGAGCGTTGTTTTCAAAGCAAAACTATAAACTACTTACTATAATCCTTAGTGCCATTCACTTATGTCTTCGTTTATGATAGGCTACATCAGACTGTGCTCAATCTCCATTAAGTTTCCGTGAGCTGTCCAAACATACGATGACATACAAATGAAGCAGTGAGCTGAGGATCTTGGACAGCAGCAAAAGTTCCCAGCAGCCAAAAATGGATTCACAAAGAACTTCTTCCACCAGGCGGCGCGCGGCTCTACGGTCAGGGTTGCCAGGTCTGCGTAACAAAACGCACTTAATGGCCAATCAAAAAATAGTAGCACAATGACGATGTCTCAAATATCAAAACTCATGTGGCATTCTCATACGTAAAATACATATTTTACAGTCACTGTTATACAAATTGAAAACCACTCTATCGTAGTGATCAGAATAATATAATATAATATTAGTAAATAAATAAATAAAATTTATGTAATATATCAATAGGCTTTACCTTTAACCCGCGTGGTTTAAAAGTAGAAACATCACACTTGGCAACCCTGCCTACGGACCGCCCTTTTTCAGATTGGAGACACAAATATGATTGTATTTTCTGCCATCTATTGGTAAAAGCAAGGTCTGCATTTTCATTCTTACAGCATGTTAAATTCATTACATGACATTCACTTCTTCTGTCTGGACTTCCATTTATTTCTATAGTTTACCCTATGTTATGTCTTTTGACTATCCTATGAATATGCTGGATGTGCTTGTAAAAAATTCAAATGCTTGCATTACCTTGGTGTAAACTTATTGCTCATTGACTTAATAAACAGGTTTGAGACCCACTGTATATATTCATGTATTTATTGCAGCTTTTAAGCAATGATACAATATTTGTTTGACATCACAACAAAGAAAAAAACGTATGTTTTGTCAGCTGTGGTTATTTGCAGTCATTCCATTAAATGGGAACAATAGGCTACATCTTGAATCAAAAAACCCGAATGAATAATCAGAGCAATACTCTTTACACTTTTCAGTCAAATAAATGAAAATAAGCAATGGCCTCTGAAAAAAAAACATATTTGTTTTTTCTTGATCACAACAAAACACATTTGTTTGTTTCAAGGACAGTTTTAAGCAGCTTGGCAGCGGTACAGTATTCATGTCAAGCTTTGATAAATGTTTTTAATTTGGGGAAAAGATGCAGGGCATTTTGGGTAGTGACCTCTATGACCTTCTCCAAGGGAATTCCTTTGATTTTGGCGATATATTCGGCACTAATTCTGATGTTACTTGGTACATTCCTCACCTAGAGGAAAAACACAGATGTAAATAAATAAATGGCAGAAGCATGTCAAATGATGTTTATGACAGAAAAACTATAACCTGGCATACCTGTTTCTCAGGTCCCAGCGCAGGAGAGTCCGTCTCTAAACACATGCTCTCCAGAGGAACCTGTTTCACCAGCTTCTGCTTCTTATGAAAGGTGGATATCATGTGATGTGTGACTAATATTGTAAATTATACTTCTACATTACAAGTTGCATGTTTGGACAAGAGCTAATAATAATAATAATTTAATAGTTTAAAAAAAAAATGAAGTTGGTTGAGATAATGGTTGAAGTGTTAGTTGACCCAAAAATAAAAGTTCTGTCATTAATTCCTCACCCTCATGTCGTTCTACACCTGTAAGTCCTTCGTTCATCTTCTGAACACAAATTAAGATATTTTTGATGAAATCCGATGACTCAGTGAGGCCTCTATTACCAGCAAGAAAATTAACACTTTCAGATGCCCAGAAAGATACTAAAACATATTTAAAACAGTTCATGTGAGTACAATGGTTCAACCTTAATATTATAAAGCGACGAGAATACTTTTTGTGCGCCAAAAAAACAAAATAACGACTTTTCAACAATATCTAGTGATGGCCGATTTCAAAACACTGCTTCGAAGCTTTATGAATCTTTTGTCTCGAATCAGTGATTCAGAGCACAAAAGTCATATGATTTCAGTAAATGAGGCTTCGTTACATCTTAAGTGTTTCAAAATTTCAATAGTTCCCGTGACTTTGATACGTGATCGAATCACTGATTCAAATCAAAAGATTCGTAAAGCTTTGAAAAGCTTTTATTTTGTTTTTTTGGCGCACAAAAAGTATTCTCATTGCTTTATAATATTAAAGTTGAACCACTGTACTCACATGAACTGTTTAAATATGTTTTAGTATCTTTCTGGGTATTGAAAGTGTTAATTGTCCTGCTGGCAATAGAGACTCACTGAGACTTCGGATTTTATCAAAAATATATTAATTTGTGTTCTGAAGATGAACGAAGGTCTTACTGGTGTAGAACGACATGAGGGTGAGTAATTAATGACTGAATTTTCATTTTTGGGTGAACTAAATCTTTAACGTATAAGAATTGCTTGACAAAATTCATGTCACTATTCACAGATTTACATTTCAGTTAATTTAAATGAATTATACTTTATTTGTTCAAGCTTTTGATTCACAGTGTATGTCTATTAGCAGAGCACAAACTGTAAAGAGAGCCTACAAATACTGGCAAAATTTTTTTACAGAAGGTTGTATTTACCTGATCACTTCTTACAATGGATGGAGGTATTGAGAAAAAATAACCAGCTTTTACACCCTCCATTGCAACCGAAGGTTTTCCGTCAAATGCATGAAGAAGTGCATTTTCTACACCTTATTGAAAATAAACAAGATTGAAATCATGAAAAGCAACCAATTTATAAATAAACACTGTTTGTTGATGCATGTTTTGGTATGCATACCCAGCTCCTTCAAAAGATGGATGGTTGGTCTTCCAGCAGATCTTGAGTGTACATTCCTAACAGACAAAATGCCTTGCTATATGAAAGATCATAACATCATTTATGTGCAAAAAATACAGTGTTGGGGAGTAACTAACAAACATGTAACATAATTTAATTACAAAATAAATGTAACTGTAATCTGTTAGCTATTGAGAAAAAAATGTAATTAAATTAGTTACTTATGAAAATTTTAGCGAAAAAGGGGTTTACCTCTGAACATTTTCTTTAAAAAGCTAGGATATGTTGAATAAATGAATTTGTTTAATTGATTTCGTTGATCCCTAATTGGATTGACTGCTCTAAAATACGAGACACCAATGTTTCAGGAGTATAGGACACAGAATAGGACATATACTTATTCAATAACTGTTCTATTTCCAATTTGGGTTTATGTATATGCTTTATTTTTTAAGATTAACTGTTTTTTCCAAGGCATTGTTAGATGCCAGGGTTTCCTGTCATAACTATGCAAAGATTTGATTTCAAAAACAGTATTATATATATCTGTGATGAGCAGGGCAGGCGAGAGCCGTGAGGGAATGGCGCGAGGCCGGTGACGCGATTGATATTGAGCGTCAGCTGCGCGCTGCACCGGTCTCGTATCTCTCAACGGAGGAGCTCGGGAAGCATAAAAGAGGAGCAACGACAGTGAAGGACGAGAGAGGACGAGGCCTGGATTTTAGGTTGTGTTTTATTATGTTTGTGTGGACAGTAATCGCCGTGAGGAACTGCCGCCATTTTACTTTCGTTTTGTTGTTTGTTTATTCTGAGTTTATTAATGTTATGTTTAACGTTCGCCAGTTCCCGCCTCCTCCTTCACGCACTTAAGAACTGTTACAATATCGTTATCGTGATATAAAATTACTCATATAGTGATATAAGATTTTGGTCATATCGCACAGCACTAACAGAGCTGCGTTACCTCATACTCATGACCGGAAAAGCGGAAGCGGCACAGGCAACCGTGTCATAAAAAAGTTTCTCTGCTCACGAGTCTTGTGTTGCGTTCGTCTCTCATTAACAATCGTTCCAGCGCCTCGTTCAGCTCCACAACACTCGGTCCTGCTCTGCTGCATACTACAGTAACATTAATAATCTCATTCATGAACATGATTTCTGCTCGAGTCCTGTGCCGATTCTTTTCCACCAGCTGTGAGATAAAGACCACATGTCCCAAGATTCCACGCTCAAACTTGGTGTCATAAAGCTACACCTTTGTTTTGAATACGTGACCGCTAACGGACAAAAAAAAACTATGTCATGCTCCTTTAATTACATTCTAATTACAATTTAAATAGGGTAACTTGTAATCTGTAACCCATTACATTTCCAAAGTAACCTTACAAACACTGCACAAATATAAAAAGCCAGAAGACTATCACTTACAGAGGCAGATTCAACCGTTTCGCGATTTCGGCCTGTTGAATGAGTACCTGTCTCTGACCGTCTTTTCCAGCATCAGTGTTAACTACACGTGGTGTGAAATCCAGGCCGACCTACATGTGAAGATACACATTCATAAAAACATTATAACACTAAATAATTCATTTAGGTATTGATGAAAGAGGAAGTCTTTTTTGGGGTTAATAAAAGTTCGACCAAGAATGTTAGACTACTCATTGCATTAATAGTGCATTCATGCATTAGTGAAACAATGTTTATTTTCTATTTATTAGACAATTAAGGGATTAGAATCTTACAGAACTCTATTCTCTACTAATGATAACTTGTAAGATGCACAGTCTAACCTCACCAATAGCTACAATGTGCTCTTTGTATTTGTCAATCAGCGGTAATGCAGCATCTAAATCCTGAGGGGCAGAAAAGAAGGACACTGTGTCAGCTATAAGACAGTAAATAAAATAAATGTATCTTTATATGCACATATTTCAGACCTCAGGTAAGGCTCCTCTGGGTTGTGCTGGGTCTTGGACAGGATGAACTCCAAGACATGGCATAATGAATCCAGGGAACCTACAGGATATTAAAACCATTTAATATTGAGTTTGCTGAAAATATATAAGGTAATATACAAGATATACCTTTGTGAGAGCTGTATAATTTTCTCAAATTCACCAGCATGTTCTGCTACAGCAAGAAGGGCAACAAGCCCAGCCTAAAAATGAAATAACAAACATTATTGCACTCTTAATATGAATATCAGATTGAAAAAAAATATATATAGACTCAAAGAGGTACCTTTTTAGACTCTCCAATGACATCATCAATGTCCTAAAATAAACACAACACACTCATTAAGAAACTTCGCAGATAGATTCATAATTTTATGAACCTTGCAACTACATTTCTTTCTTACACTGTCAAAATCCTCGGCAGATATATGACAGTGACAGTCGATATATCCTTGCATAGAGGTAAAAATGTTTAGACTGTTCAAAACGACAGTCCGCATGGATCAGCAGATGTAAACTAAACAACCGGATGTGACGGATATTTTTACCTCAGTGCGAATCCCACTACGGCGAAGGTTTATGTTATGAATATTAATTAGGTCCTACGGTGTTTTGTCGGTCACCTTCCTGCCGTTCAGCCAATCATCGGCAAACGTCGTGGTACGTAATTAATATTCATAAATAGAGCCTTCTCAGTGGTGGCTCAGGCGTTCATTCATATACACATGTTTCCCGGTTTAGGAAAGAGGAAGCTTCTTCAGTTGCTGTGTTTTAGTTTTTTATTTTTCATTTAACAGGATATGTAATAGATCACGTGAGTGTATGCAGAAAACAGCAGGATGTAAGCGGATGTAAGCGAAAGCAGCAGCACAATGCGTCACTGGAGTGTTTTTTCCCTTTATTTACTCTTTATTGGCAGCTGTCTTTGTCAATACGAGCCTACGTGGGAATCAATTGATTCGAGACCTCTACCGGAATGGTTCGATCAAGCCAAATTTGGCATATTCATTCACTGGGGAGTGTTTTCAGTTCCCAGCTATGGCAGTGAATGGTTCTGGTAAGTCAAAAAAGAAGCAGAAAGTATCTAGGCACTACTAAGGTGCCACAATATTATGTATATAATATGTACATAACATGTAAATTCTTAATCATTTAGGTAGTGTTTTTTTCTCATTGCAATAATAATAATTACTAGAATGTACATTTCCTGAAGAAAATGTCAATGGTGCTTGCACTGGGAAAATTTGGCACTTTAACATTGCAAAAGCTCCACGACCCCGCCGTTAAAAAATATATACTGACATTTACCGACAAATACATTTTTTAACAAGTTTGTAAGAATTTCATGTGAATTATGAGAACTGTGATGCAAACATTCTTTACAAATATATTTAAATCCATAACACTAACCTCACATACTTAAAAAAAAATCAAGTTTTAGAACAGGTGGAATATTTAAAATATTTTAATATATTGATTTGGACTAGCTACGGCCCCCCTGCAATACCTCTATGGCCCACCGGGGGGCAGCGGCCCATAGTTTGGGAAACACTGTTCTAGACAGTTTCTTAGGTTTTCTAGGTGGTTGCTATGGCAACCTGGGTGGTTGCTAGGCGGTTGCTAGGCAGTTGCTAAGGTACTTGGGGTGGTCACTACGGTGTTGCTAGGTGGTTGCTAGTTTGTTCTGGACGGTTGCTAGGTGGTTGCTCTGGTGTTACTAGTTGGTTGATAGTTGTCGCAGATAGTTTCTATGGAGTAGTAGTAGAACTCAGTATTAGCATGTAGCTATTCACTGCTAGCATGTGTAGCATGTTGGAAGTCCAGTTTGCTAGCATGAGTCAAAAGACCCAACGACCATGTCTGTATGATGTTCTGATGCAGAGATATAGGTCTTGCTAAACAGTTGCTAGGGTACTTTGTTTGCTTGCTAGGGAGTGGCTTGGGAGTGGCTTGGCTGCTGCCAGTGATGATCCTCCAAAGGCTGCTTGCCAGTATGAATGATATAAACCAACCCTATGATGTTCAGGTTTGAAGATATCCCTCTTTGGTTTTGGGTTGCTAGGGTGCTCTAAATGGTTGCTAGGGCATGGCTAGACAGTTAACAGGCTTAAACTAATAGACTGCATGTGTGCCCAAATCAAAAGAGCCATACTCACGTGTCTCTATGATGTTCTGATTCATTTAAATCCATCTCATCTATTTTTCAATGGAAGTCTTTGAGGTGGTTGCTAGGGTGCTCTAAGTGGTTGCTAGGGTGTGGCTATGATGAAGATTTTAGGTCATTACTGATTGGCTGTTCTAGGACCGTTGCTTTTCACTCTGTACATGCTACCCTTGGGAGATGTCATGGCATTAGCTTTCACTGTTACGCTGATGATACTCAGCTCTATATTTCCTCGCGCCCTGACCAAACCTACCAATTCTCAAAATTAACAGAATGCGTAGCTGATATAAAAAATTGGATGACGAGTAATTTCCTACTACTAAATTCAGAAAAAACAGAGATTCTACTTATTGGACCAAAAACTTCAGCACATAATAATCTAGAATACGGTCTAACACTTGATGGCTGCTCTGTTAAGTCGTCTTCGTCAGTTAGGAACCTGGGTGTGTTCTTTGATACCAATCTTTCATTTGAAAGCCACATTTCTAGCATATCTAACCACATTCTTCCATCTTAAAAATATATCTAAATTGCGACATATGCTCTCAATGACAAATGCGGAACAGCTAGTTCATGCGTTTATGACCTCGAGACTAGATTACTGTAATGCTCTACTGGGTGGTTGCCCTGCTCGCGTGATAAACAAATTACAGCTGGTCCAAAACGCAGCTGCTAGAGTCCTTACTAGAACCAGGAAGTATGACCATATTAGCCCAGTTCTGTCAAAACTGCACTGGCTCCCTATTAAACATTGTATAGATCTTAAAATCTTGCTAATTACTTATAAAGCACTAAATGGCTTAGCTCCCCAGTACCTGAGTGAGCTCTTAATGCATTATAGTCCTTCGCATCTATTACGATCTCAGAATTCTGGCCAGTTGTTAATACCTAGAATATCAAAATCAACCGCTGGTGGAAGATCCTTTTCCTATTTGGCACCTAAACTCTGGAACGATCTTCCTAGCATTGTTCGGGAAGCAGACACACTCAGTTTAAATCTAGACTAAAAACGCATCTATTTATCCTGGCATACACATGACGCACTATCAGTTTTTGTCTTCATATCCGTTAAAGGATTGTTAGGCTGCATAGATCAGGTCAGCCGGAACCGGGAACACTTCCTATAACACCGGATGTATTCGTTACATCAGAAGAAGAATGGCGTCTACGCTATTTTTTGTCTCTCTGCTTATCCCGAGGTTTACCACTTAACGTGATTGGCTGGATCCGGGCCGTGTCCGGTTGGATGGTCAACCTGTGCCTGTGTGCGGCAGCAATGTGGCCCTGTGGTGTCGGCGGAGACTATGTTAACTAGCTCATCCTTTGTGAAGACCTTACCGACTCATCAGCCAGCGGCACATATCCCAACAAACCGTCCCATACCGGCGTGATCAAAAAGATCTTAAACTAGATGGAACTAGATTAAATATTTTGACTGATGCGATTCCAAATCGGTTTAATGACCAGTAACTCTGCCTGAGTATCGGACAAGTGTTCACTGTTGGCCAGAGGAGAACTGGCCCCCCGACTAAGCCTGGTTTCTCCCAAGGTTTTTTTTGTCCATTTGTTGGAGTTTTGGTTCCTTGCCGCTGTTGCCTTTGCCTTTGGCTTGCTTAAGTTGGGGACACTTGCTTGATATTCAGCAGTGTTTTTAGTATGCCTGCATTGGCGCCGTTGTATGTGAACTGAGCTGAGCCGGACGATTACGTCACTGTTTTCTCCAGTGCTGATATACATAAATTAACTAGACCAATAACTATTGATCTTTGCAACGGAATGAATCAATAATATATAGAATAAGCTGAACAATGACACCATTTTCTTTGGGAGCTGCTGTGCAACCAAAATTATTTGCCAATTATTAATGTAAAGCTGCTTTGCCACAATTTGCATTGTAAAAAGCGCCCTGCGTGTTTGTGTGTGAGTGAGAAAGTGACAGTTGAGACTGACGGAATGTTCGTGGATTTGAATTTTTCAATGTAAGTCAATGGGACTTTTTTGGCCGCTTTTTCTTCCGCTGTGCGAACATCGTAGGTCTGATCGCTTATAAAATTCATAGCACACCTCTCCTCAATGAGCCGGTTGATTTGACACCTCATTCATGGGTCTAGGACAAATGGCACAGGACGAGTTACACGCCAAAGTTTTGTCCAGAAGATAACAAGAATGATGCTTTGCCTTTGGCAAGCACCATTAATTAGATTGTACACATTACAATGTGCTTAATTTTCATTAAAAAATAATATCAGAATGCAAAACATCCAAATCATCTTAAAAAGTAAGCTTTATTTGTTCCTTAATCAAGAAGTTAAATGGCCTTGCTCACTTTATGACAGTGTTTTTGTGTTTCTGTATTTGTGGTTAATTTTAATAATTTTGTTTTCCAACAGGTGGTTCTGGCAGGGCAGGAAATTCCCATCGTATGTTAAGTTTATGGACCAGAATTATCCACCTGGCTTCAGCTATGCAGATTTTGCACCTCAATTCCAGGCTGAATTGTTTGATCCTGTAGAGTGGGTTGACATTTTTGCCTCATCTGGAGCCAAATATATTGTGCTCACAACCAAACACCATGAAGGTTTGTATGAAATGATTGCACCTACTGCATTTGCATTTTATTTTTGCATATTTGTCAACTGATTATTTTAACATAAAATACAGTAAAACTGCCCTGGTAAAAACCTGTTAATTGGTTAACTATTAAATACCTTATTATGAATGGTTTAACATCGCATTCCATATAAATTACCTATAAAATACTGTCAAATGTATGTTGTTTTTAAGTAAAAACTATGATTTACCATATAACTTGCAGTAAAAACAGTAAAAGGCACATTTCCAGAAGTACCTAAGTGTGACATCACATACAATATGATATTTTCTTTAAATAGTTTTGTTTCTTATTTTTGTTATCTGTAATGTACTGTACATTAGGGTTCTTTGTGTTACATTCGATGCTATTTAGTTACTGTTTATTGCATTTAGTGTCAGTTGTGTTACCCTGATTGTCTTTATAACCATGTGCCTTGTCTATATATGAGTATTGGCTGTGTTTTTTATGGATAGGCTCTGATTCATCATCTGTCTTTCTGTTGGACCACCTGTATTATCTTGGTGGTAATCAGAACATTTCTAAGGAACAAAGCAGATTTTAGCGGTTTAAGTAGATTGGTGAATTAAAACTTAATGGGTACCTATAATGCCCCTTTTCACAAGATGTAATATAAGTGTCTGGTGTTCCCAGAATGTGTCTGTGAAGTTTTAGCTCAAAATAACCCACAAATAATTCATTATAGCTTGTCAAATTTGCCCCTATTTGGGTGTG
Organism: Zacco platypus; assembly: GCA_038088235.1. Lineage (NCBI taxonomy): Eukaryota > Metazoa > Chordata > Actinopteri > Cypriniformes > Xenocyprididae > Zacco > Zacco platypus. The sequence continues at coordinate 5,376,263 of CM076069.1, forward strand.
AGTGTCCCTTTAAATGCAAATGAGCTGCTGCTCCTGGCCCCCTTTCCAGAAGAGGGCGGAGCTTTAATAGCTCACGCTTCGGTTGCGTGTTCCTGGGGGCAGGGTTTATGTAAATTGTGGGGTTTGTGATGTCACTAACCTGGGAAGAAGTCAAGTTAAGTCACCTTTACTTATATAGCGCTTTTTACAATGCAAATCGTGGCAAAGGAGCTTTACATTAATAATTGACGAATCATTTTTGGCTGAACAGCAGCTCCCAAAGAAAATGGTGTCATTGTCCAGCTTATTCTATATATTATTGATTCATTCCATTGCAAAGATCAGTAGTTATAGTCTAGTTAATTTATGTATATCAGCACTGGAGAAAACAGTGACGTAATCGTCTCAGCTCAGTTCTCATACAACGGCGCCAATGCAGGCATATCAAAAACACTGCTGAATATCAAGCAAGTGTCCCCAACTTAAGCAAGCCAAAGGGAACAGCGGCAAGGAACCAAAACTCCAACAAAATGGAGGAAAAAACCTTGGGAGAAACCAGGCTTAGTCAGGGGCCAGTTCTCCCCTGGCCAACAGTGAACACTTGCCTGATACTCAGGCAGAGTTACAGGACATAAGTCCGATTGGAGTCGCAACAGTCAAAATATTTAATCCAGTTCCATTTAGTTTAAGATCTTTTTGATCACGCCGGTATGGGACGGTTTGCTGGTGAACTGTGCCACTGGCTGATGAGTCGGTAAGGCCCTCACAAGGGATGAGCTAGTTCACACAGTCTCCGCCGACACCCCAGGGCCACATTGCTGCCGCGCACAGGCGCAGATTCCCCATCCGACCCGGACACGGCCCGGATCCAGCCAATCACGTTAAGCGTTAAACCTTGGGATAAGCAGAGAGACAAAAAAAATAGTGTAGACGCCATTCTTCTTCTGATGAAACGAGTACATCCGGTGTTATAGGAAGTGTTCTCGGTTCTGGCTGACCTGATCTAAAAAGCTTGTTGTAGTCCCTACCAGCCATTTGATGTAGTCCTTAAAAAGAGATTTCTGTAAAAGAAAATGTCTCCCTTTGCATTGAACTTCGTCGTAATTTTGAAGATGTTATTTATGCTCAACTAAAGTCTAACTAAAGTTAAAAAAGTGAAATCAAGGACCCCTTTAGAATATACCAGCACCAATATGCCATACCGCAATACCTGAAACATGGGTTGTGTCAGAAAGCTTAAAAATGCTGCCTTCAGACAGTAGGAAGACATAAAGGCACCAAATGGTATTATATCATAGTAATGTTACATTACACGTTACACTACTATGGTATAGTACTGTTTGTTTAAGGGGAACAACAAAAAGTTTATGTGTGAATAACATGAAAACAGGTCATACCACCCCGAAATAAAAAACACCTGTGTTTGTAAAATTAATATTTATATATTAATATTATAGAGACAATATTTTCATGCAGTTAAACACATTTCCACATGTCTTCTCCAGACAAATTACTTCTGAATTTTACAGTAAATATAAAAAATACTGTAATAAAATGGAACACATTATAATATGAAGGTAAATCAGTAGCAAAACTCGTAAACCTGTAAAATTAAAATCTGCACTCGGAGACAATAGTCGCAACTGTATTCTGAATTTGAAGTTGCAGAAAAGTAGTCACAAATATGTAAAATACCATTCGCAGAAATACAATGACAGACACAAACTTGTAGAACATATTTGTACTTATTCTTACATTCAAATTGGCTGTACAACCTCAAATGGGCACTTGCAACTTATAAAATCTGTCACTGCAACTTCAAATCTTCACGCCTTGACTTTTGCAACTATTTTCGCGATATGTCTGATGCATAACTGACTTGTGCACTTGCAGCAGTGGCAGCAAGAGAGAGAAAGGGGGGAGTCATTTTATTGGTTGGCGCCTAGCCAATGAAATCAGACTTCTTTTCTACACGATGACGTCATGACACCCCGCGTTCGCAGGATCTAAAGATCAGACGTTAAGGGTTTATTAATTAGTAAAGTTGTATTCACATTAGAGCCGTGAGTATAAATTTTAAAGTACAAGTACAAATATTTATAGTACAAGTTCTCAAATTCACATCTTCAAGCTCTCGAGTTTTGCGACTGATTTACCTTCATATTATAAAATCACAATGCAAAAAAATCAAAAAATTTTTTAAATTGAAGACCCAAATATGTTTTTGATAGGGTTGGTGCGATTCACCTGTGTGTTTCAATTCCTCAGGCTTTGCACTCTGGGACTCAAAGTACTCGTGGCCCTGGAATGCAGCGGCGGTTGGGCCGAAGCGGGATCTTGTGGATGAGTTGGCCACTGCTTTGCGGGCAAAGAGTGACTTGCGTCTGGGGCTTTACCATTCCTTGTTTGAATGGTTTAACCCTATGTTCAGAGCTGATGCTGACAACCACTTCAAAACCAATGTGTTCCCTACTACAAAGACCTTGCCTGAGCTGTATGAGATAGTCAACAAGTTCAAACCTGAAGTGCTGTGGTCTGATGGAGATGGAGATGCGCCCGATTATTACTGGAATAGCACAGGGTTCCTTGCCTGGCTTTATAACGAGAGGTAAGGCCACCTTAACAAAAGTGTCATGATTACAAACCAAGAAACCAAGAGGAGGTCCAAAGGCAGCAGGAAAATATCAAATTCAATGTCTATTTCTTCCCTTAGGTGTCACATTTGTGATCTTAAACAAAGCAGTCTGATAACAAAAAACAAAAAAACAAACAAAAAAAATTCTAATAAAATTAATGTACTTTAGTTTGTTTCAATAATATTTATTCCTTAATATTTTGTATTTCATGGGCTGCACGATTTATCGCAGGATATGAAAAATAACTTTTATTTATTTTTTTTATGTGCAGCTTTTCAATGAAGTATGGCTCCAAATGCTAATCAGAAAGCACTGCGAGTTTGAGTCGCTTATAATGTACATTTGAAAAAGCATCGCGCGTCAAACATCTTTCCTGACATGAAAAGCATGTATTAACATCTTGTTCAACAAAAGACAACATTTAATAACATGTTGTTAACACATGTAACGCGCCTGAAGTTGAAAAAAAAATCCCGACGTCATTCGTCCATTCGAATGAATGGAGAGACTGCTTTCCGTCGTGCTGACGAATGTTTACAGTTCTTTCGAAACTGCAAAGATGGAGCCCTTTGCTTGTAATGTACTTTTTTTAAAAGTTTCTGCTAATATGAAAGTTTTTTTTTAAAGTTTCTGCTAATATGAAAGTTTTAACAGGAAAACAAAGAGCGCTCGTACTACACTGACAGGACAGCTGATTCAGTGGTTGCCTAGCAACATAAATAGCCGCAGTGCACTGCTCTTTTTTTTCTAAAATCAACAAAAAAGAGGATAGTGCGGTGCGCCTCGCGTTTTCAAAGCATCAAAACATTTCAATCTTCTGTTTATTCAGCTACAGCATCGCGTGTTATCTTCTTCTGCTGCTGGGCATAGTTTGAGTTTCTGCACAAGAGCGCCCTCTGGCTTTCAGTTGGAGAAGCATTTACTACTGATCAGAAGCTCTGACAAGTTGCGCATTAAATACTTGCAGCCTTTGTCAAATCGCGTGCGATTTAACCGCGACAATATTCTAGTCTAAGACAATATTCACTTCATACACATATATATGTATATGTGTGTGTGTGTATGTGTATGTATATGTATAAATGTATAGAATACATGGCTACTTTTTAATGGGTGTCAATAGCGAAAAATGCTTTTTTTGGCAACAGATTAGTGTAATTGCTGCATCTACCAGCAGGGGCTCACTTGGTTATTTTAACTAGCTAAAGATTTTTACTCCAAACTATTACAAGATTCCAATTTACTATATAAAAATAACATTTTTTTGCTAAACGCTTATTTAGTCAAAGCTCAATTACACAAATGTATAGATGAGATCAAAGCTAACAGACATAGACTGAAGACTTTAATTTTGATTTAATTTCATAACAACATTGTAGAGGATCAAAACAAGTTGCATACTAGAACTGTCTAAGTGAAGTCATGTAGCCTAACTGATGGCAAATGTGTGTTTTCAGCCCTGTGCGTGACACCATTGTGACCAATGACCGCTGGGGAAATGGCTGCATATGTAAACATGGTGGATATTACACCTGCTCGGATCGGTACAACCCAGGACACCTGGTCAAGCACAAGTGGGAAAACTGCATGACCATTGACCAGAAGTCATGGGGCTACAGGAGAGAGGCCAAACTCAGTGATTACCTCACCACCGAACAGCTGATAGGAGTGAGTTTTACATTTATATTCATTCACCGTGACACTTGTGTGCATGTGACTTACAAACGAAGAATGCTGCAGCAAGCGAGTGTGTATTTTGATCCCAAACGTTTCAGTTTTTTTCAATGCATGGATCCATTTCTACTATTTTGCTTACCATGATTTTCCCAAGTCATGTTCCTGGATCAACATATTTAGTTGATCCTGGAGCAACATTCCAGTCTGAAATTTAGTCCTAACCTCATCCTTTAGCGGTAGGCCTTCTCATAATTTTTCTCTAAAATTAGAGGGAAATGATAGATGAAAAACACTGATGTAGAGATACCTAAAACTGGTTGTAAGCCTAAGCTTGACATACTGTAAACTTGTCCCTCAAATATGATTTGTTGATTGGATTGCTGTACTTGGTGAAATCATGTTCACCCTAATGTTTTGTTGAATATTGTGATTTATTGTGGAAATTAGCATGATTGATTTAATTTTCCTTAATGTGCTGTAAGTAATATTGAAATAATTATTTTTGTTAGTGGCTTTTACAAACAAATAAGCACCTTTATTAGTATTGCTTATAGTTCAAGTGGCTTGTATGGTTTAATGTGGATATTGAAATATCATTGAGAGCTTTTTTTCTAGTAAGCAATCAAATAGCAACGTGTTGTGATGGCGAGTTTTGCATGGGCAAACACTGTTTCCATTTTCTTCTGACAATATAAAAATATAAAACAAACTTGTCAATTTATGTCAATTTTTTTATTGAAGTAGAAGGCAAGAAAGTGAATTCCCAGTTCACGGTCACTTGTGCTTATCTAAGATACATTATTTGATCAAAAACACAGTAAAAACAGTAAAATTGGGAAATATTATTATTTGAATATATTTTAAAATGTAATTTATTCCCTTGATCCAAAGCTGAATTTTCAGCACTATTACTCCAGTCTTCAGTGATCCTCCAGAAATCATACTAATGATTTGCTGCTCAAGAAACATTATTATTATATTACTATTTTTATATTACATTTATTCTTACTATTGATGTCGAAAACAGTTGCGGTGCTTAATATGTTTGTGGAAACTGTGATACAGATTCTTCGATGAATAGAAAGTTCAAAAGAACAGCATTTATTTAAAATGGAAATCTTTTGTAAGTTAACAATTGTATTTATTTTCACTTTTGATCAATTTAATGCATCCCTTCTTCTTAAAAATAAGTCTTGCTGATCCCAAACTTTTGAACGGTTGTGTATCTATGCCCTGAGCATTGAGAAGTCCTCTGTTTGTGTTGCAGAGTCTTGTGGAGACCGTATCCTGTGGGGGGAATCTGCTATTGAATGTGGGCCCCACACATGACGGCCGGATTATGCCCATATTTGAGGAGCGTCTGCGGCAGATGGGTCAGTGGCTTAAGGTGAACGGAGAGGCCATTTACAACAGCAGCACATGGAGAGTTCAGAACGACACTGTCACTCCTGGAGTTTGGTCAGTTCCATTATGAATTTTCTCACATGTATAGTAAAATGCTACACAAATGTCTGTTTGTTTTTTGCCTCTGTTTCTCTCTGCTTCCATTTCATCTCTTTCACCTTTATTTGCTGTTAAATTAAAGTGTGTGTATATATATATAATATATATATATATATATATATATATATATATATATATATTGTTCAAACAGGTATACATGGAATCAGAAGGAGAATAAAATCTATGCTGTTTTCCTTTCATGGCCCACTGATGGGTACATTGTTCTGAGCGACCCCATTGTGTCAGTGTCCAAGACTCAGGTAATGTATATTGTAGAATATATATATATATATTTTATGTAAGCAATAAGGTGCTCGAGGCTGTGCTGTATTGTGAATAAGACTTATTCACGATACAGCACTAGCCTTGAGTACTTTATTGCTTTTATAAAACTGTTACCTCACAATACAAATATTAAAGGCAAAAATATGTATCAATGCAACTTTCATGAAGTAAACTTCTAATAAATGCTTTCCTTCCATCGGAAAAAATAGTTCCTGACCGTGAACAGCAACAGAAGTTACATTATTACGCCATTAGATGGTGGCAAAGACCGTCTTTACGAGTGTGTCAGTCGGTAGCGAAGACTTTTACATTGAAAAGACTGAATTGTTGTGAACACAGAACAAGACGAATGCTTTGACTAGAGCTGTCAGTCACGGGGAAACCCATTAACTTTTAAAAGGACAAGATAATACATCAGACATTTAAACTGATTTTTTATTAGACTGACCTGAAGGAAAATGCTAAATCTGAATGCAGATAATGAACTCGCTCACTCGATCTCTTTCTCACAATACTCTTCTACATAATACAGTCAGCTTCAATTAACAAAATAATTTGAGAACATAGTTTACGTTGCTAAGAGTGGTTGCTAAGGGTGTATTGTAGTGATACCCAGAACTGTTGGGTGAAACGGTCACAGCTGTGTGTTATTGTGAATAAAACACAGCTATTGATCAGAATCAAAGACAAGAACTAACCATTTTATAAATATATATATATATATATATATATATATATATATATATATAAAATATTTACGTTTTCAGGCCAAAAAAAAGCTGCTGTCGTGTAAATGAATGGCCAAAATGCATAATAAATGGTGCCGTGTAAACAGCCCCTGAGTACAAAATTTTTGCACGTTAAAAATAAGTACGACCTCACGTTGTGTCAATCACGTTTACACACGGCCTCCGAAACCTTCGTCCGTCATAAAAAATATTTGGACTGGGTTCAATTTTCTGTGTTTTTCGCGTCTTTAGCAGGTTGTTTCAAGTGAACGTCAAAATCCAGTATAGCTAACAAAGCATCAAACTGAACCACTGACATCCTCAAGTTATTTTTGAATCGGTCTGGATAATCCCGCTGCTCTTTGATAAGGAGGAGGTGGAACTCTCCTTCCTCTCTACGCAATCTCAAGACTGGACCCAATATTTCCTCTTTCTTTTTAAGAAGAGACGACAACAAAACCATCCTCGCTTCTTGAAGACTCCATTTTGTATTGTTTTGCAATTTTTTTGCAACAGATTGATTAATACGCATCGGACTAAGTGTGCTCTGTGCGTGACAGATATTTAGGATGACAATCACGAAAAATGCACATGAAAATTTCAGAATCGGTGTGCAAGGAATTTTAAACGAACACTCTAGATCAAACCTGAGTTGACAGAGGATGTTTATAGCGAATGCTGTGAGCGTGATGAACCCGATCTCAACCAGGTTAGATTTGTATGGTTTTGTCAGCTCTAAACGTACTCTGAAACTCAGAGTTTGTTCAGCTAGCTTCATACAAAAGGCCACAGCTCCAGACAAACTATAACACTCAAATCTCAAATTCATGTCTGAAGCAAACATTTTCCCAATTTCCAAATCAGGTGATGCTGCTTGGCTATCAGTTCGTCTCGTGGAACCCCATGAGTCCCACAGGTTTGAAGGTTCATCTGCCCGAGCTGGCCCCCAGTCAGATGCCCTGCTCCTGGGCTTGGACCCTGTCACTGACCGGTGTGATGTAGCCAGAGGATAGCAGCACAGTTATTTCCTTTTTGGATTAATGGTGCCAAAGATTGAAGGCACAATATTTTCCCCCAACTTTTACATTTAAAAATTAATACAACAAAAATAATTGACATTCATTCAAATCTTGAGTTAATGAATTAATGAATTAATTAAAGTGTTTAATTGTTGCATAGTGTATTTGCTAAGAGATCAAAAGATGTTCAAAAAATCAGCTCATAAACCATTGGGCCAGTTGTAACTGCATAGCAACATCTCAGTGACTTAGAAAATCTTAGATTTTCAATAACCTGTTTGTTTTTTATTCAATTTAAGAGTAATTTATGCAGTTGTTATTTGATTTATCATTTAATCATTTATTCGTCATTTTAAATGACTTCTTTTCTATTGCTGTTCAAATGGGTGATGAATGCATTGTTTTTATAATGATTCCTGGGGTGCACTTATAATGTTAATATGCTTTTTACATCAAAAATTGTAATAATTTAGGAATAAAAGGCATTTTTTCTACCCTGATTTTAGCCCTCTGATTTGAACACTTAAGGGGCGTGTCTGCTGTGAGCCTTCAGTGTAAACGCCCACTGCTGTGATTGGCTAACATCTTTGCATTTGAAATAGCCAAGTATTACTCTTGAAAACATTTAGCACATTTTTACTCTTACAGCTCTCAAGGTTAACTAATCGTGAAAAGTGTTGAATTACATTTAGATCTATCGCGTTCTATTTAGATTGTGGCATGAAAGGTTGCAGTGATGAACATTGTAGCCAATCACAGACAGTGATGAGCACATGAAAGCAGTGAATTCACCCTTGCAACTTGATTTCTGCACACTAACGAATGTTTTCATCATAACTAATAGTACAAACGCGATGTAACGAAAAAATTTGTTGAATAAAACAGGAGTTTTATTGTGAGTCCAGAACTCAGTCACTGATAATTTGTGCTGTTTGATTGACGGCTCCAGCGATTGCAAAGGGCGACTTCTTTGATCGCTTTCTTTATGTAATTTAATCACCATTTAAATAACAGATTATTTACCTCCTACTGAGAGAAACAACATGAAGTTGCTTGTTTAGTCACTGGTTGGATTTACTGACACATGGATGAAGAACATCTTACTGTACATGAATCATTACATATCAGATCAGGCATTAGTTGTTCATTACTGTCAAGTCCATATCGTAAAAGTCTGTTGCGAAGCATGTGACTGATTTACCAAAGAATTCACAGTGAAATCGTTATAACAAATAAATAATGCTCAATGGAGACATTCACATTGTTGAAAATAAATAACCATATTCCCAGCATTTGGATCCTTTGAAAGGTAATGTTATTTTTGTCCTGTATCGCTCTTCTCCTCCTCATCTCACAATGAAGTAGGCGTTGATTTCTTCTGTGGAGGTGGCATTTCACCTGTCTATAACATTCCAGTGGCCTGTTTCACAAAGCTGGTTTCATTTTCTACCCAGGTAAGTTCAAGATTAGTTTGAGCAAACTCTGGTTTTTCGGGCTCAAGAAGGTTAAGTGGTTTTTAGCAGGTTTAATTGCTATGGTAATTTATGCTACAAGGCTAACCTGCTATGGAGTAGAGTTTATTCTGATTTAGAGAGCAGACCAAAATTCGACAAATCAGGTGTGAGTGACCTGTATCTGATACAATAAAGCCACTCCCCCTATATCTCTCACTCCAAATTTAATCCATTTATAGTGAAAACGTTCTAGAGACAAAATTATCTTTTGCTGATAATTATTATATTTATGTTATATGAATTATAATTATGTATAAATCATATATTAATTGACAATATTAAACTATGATTTTAAATTAAAATAAATGTGCATTAATGTATAAAAGCTTTACAGGTATGTATTCTTTTATGGTCATTATGAAACTATATAAGGCCTATTTATTTGATTTAGTCAGATATTTTCTTTCAGCTGCCTTCTCAAACGTTCATTTGTAAATGCATTTAATTTCATGATATTTTTCACAACGATCTCTAATTAAGTGACTTGACCCTTTCAAAACCCGCCCCCTGTCTCAATACCAGACAACCCATGCTCTCTCACGCCACACATCATGTTCTCGCGCAGTAAAAATACATCGCGAAGCAAAGAGGACACGGGAAACGTATGAAACAGTTTCATATTTAAAATATTGTCATGTTTTTAAAGCATTTTAAACTCTAAATACCGTACAGTGGCTCCTTAATGTGTCGAGAAAGATCCTTCAAACCAGAGCCTGTGAGTGGAGTGGAGCGTGAGCGGAGCGGCTAGTATTCCTCTAGAGCTGTGAGCGCCTATCTGAAGATTCTGCTCCGCTCGCTCAACAAGTTCTTGTTGGTACTTTATTTTGGGGTGAAAAGAACTTTGAAAAACCTTTGCGGCATCATAATGAACATCGTGACGTGTCCATGCTGCCGTGAGCGCGCGCTTTCCTCTCAGTAACAAAAACACACAACAAATCCAGTCAAGTCACGTCACGTTTATTTATACTACTTTATAATATAGATTATTGCTTTAAAGCCACAAATATCAGAACTATCTATAGGCCAACTGTAATTGAGATATATGTATTCAAGATCTTTATTAAAACATAAAGACATTGTTTCCGCCTCAAAGAGCGTTCGTTTGTTACGCACTTCAATAGAGTGTTTGCACTTACGTCACGGTTTGGTCGGTTACCCGGATGTGCGGCCATATTGGAGATACTCGGACGTAAACAACAGCATGCATTGCACGGTAAATTTAGTACATAAGACGTAGTTATACTAATTTATGATGTCTAAACCACGGAAAAAACGAGTGGAAGCTGCTAAAACATATAGAGAAGGACTTGGTAAGCAGGAACGGGCGCGATATTTTGACAAATTAAGGTTAATCGGTGGTAAAGATCCATACGAGCTGGCTCCTTTGTCGTGGACTGACGACCCAACAATCCTGCCTAACATTTCTTATCCCGATATTGTGAACTACTTGGTTTTTTCACCGAGCCCATGCAGCTGAGGACCTTAAATGTTACAAAGGTTTGGAGGCCTATAACCAGATGGTGTGTGGATGGGTGAGAGAGGCACAGCATCAACTCATCAATGACATGTGTATTGTGATATGCATGGCTGTACAAGTGCAGATTTTTCCTTAAGCACTTTAGGCACTTTTTGTTTAAAATAAGCTCAAAGTTTTATTGTAATATTTATTTTATTTATTTCCTTTTGAAAATTTAATGTGTGTTATTTGGGCAATTCATACTGAACTTTTTTGTTACAAAAAAAAGCTTTATTTCTGAATCGAGTACATTTGTACATCATACAAAAAATTAAAAAGTTGTTGTATAACCAACTGTTCTTTTGGTCTTTTAATATATTTGTGTTTTTCTAATGACAGTGGTGTAGTACAAACACACAGTATACAACAAAACTATTTACATATTTACAATGAAATCACAAGGATTATTTTTACCAACATTCTCTAAAACAACTTCAGTCAAAATCAACATGGACAAGCTGCGACAAGCTGCGACTGGAGCTAGCTGCGACTTCCCACGGGTAAAGGCAGGCATTTTTACCTGAGCCATAATGCAACCTAAAGTGTCCTGAATATCAAAGCCACGGTCAGCAAGAACTAAATCACCAGGTAAAATGTTGTCCAGAAAGCCACAGTTTTCGGTGATGTGCTTATCACTTACTCTACCTCCCCATGCATTTGATATGTAAGAGACTGTGCCCTGTGGTGTAATACCAATCAAGAACTTGACTGTGTTATGGTGCTTGTAGGATGACCATGTTTCTGCTCTGGCTATAAGATTAGATGGACGATCTATAAAGACCTCAAAGCAGTCGATAATAGCAACGCATTTTTTCCCAAATTGTTTTCTGAATTGCATTGGCATGGTTTTTACCAACTGTTCTCTTTCTGGCCAAATAACAAGTGGTTTCACCTGACAAGAAATGATTAGAACAAACACTAATGTTGTCAAGATTTTTGACCTGGAAATCCTGGTTCAGTTTGGCCAACCACAAACGCCTTCTTTCCTCAGATAGTTTTTTGCACTCTTCTCCTTGATTTGTTATTATTTTTGGCAGTCTATAGTACTCCAGATGTTTTTCCCGGTCCGACCGATTAGTACAGCCCAAAACACGACAGTAATTGACCATTTTCAGCAGAAATAATCAGCGAAACTTGTGAGCTCCGTTCGTTTCAATGGTATTGTTTACGTTCAGTACCGCCAGTATGGCCGACTTCCGGATTGATGACGTGTCGTGAAAACCCTCTATACGCACGCCGCGCAACGCGGTTTTCTTCTCATGTAGGCCTGTTAAATCCGCGCAATTGGTTGATGAAACATTGATTAAAATTAAAATATGATTTATTCAAAACGAAATTCACTTTAAAGGGTGGCTTAATGAAGTGGTCAAAATCAAGTCTGATCCATTGCATGTCTCCCGACATATAGCGCATCTCAGTGTCTTAATCGTGCTGTTTACTTTTCATACAGATAAAATTAAAAAATAATAATATTTATACATAAATATGAATCTAAATAGGCTATGTGTTCTTTAACCCTGCGCGTTCTGATGGATTTTTCCTTAATGACAGCGGAAGTAACTCTCATTTTTGTCCATAAAGATTAGTGAAAGACAACTATAAAGGGTCTACTTTTATTTGTGTACACTCATAATAACATCAAAACCTTGTGTTTCTGTAAAATAAAGAAAACAAACGGTGCGCTTTCAACTGCGTCTCGGCGAACATCTTTCTAAAACGCAAAAATGAACTTCGCTTCGCTCCCTTGCTCTGCTTCAAATGGCTCATCTTCATACTAGTTCATTTATAGCATCAAATAAACATGAATGAACATCAGAAGGAATGTTGTTTCAAGCGCGGAAAGACGTGAGTACACACAATATTTCAAACTAAACAACTTTAATCTACTATAGGCTACTCCCTGACGGCTTTGTCGGATAAGATGGCGGATTCGGCGTTATGATTGGTTAGATCGCCTGTCAATCAAACTGTTTGCGAAGGGTCAATTGCGCGGCTCTCTCGCGAGAAGTGAATCATACGGACGCTCTCCATGTTCCGTGTGATTGGCTGTTTGCCGCACGTCACACTTCCAGGTGCACGCGCTTCAGAGTTAATCGCAAACTCTGGATTAAATGTATTTTTTCATAACCACATTTTAGTATTAATGAGATAAATTATTGCTGTTTTGTATGTGTGCATAATTATCTTTTAAAATGAATACACTTATAAACTAAATGGCTTGATTAGGTCACAGTGTCTGTTTTTAAATGACTTTGTTTTATGTTTTTGAATATAACAAATAGGTTAGCTAAATGTTTAAATGTACAGTACTGTGCAAGAGTCTTAGGCCACCATTAGATGTCGTTTTTGCAATGATATAGTGACCATATTTAATTACTTCTCAGTCTCTATTGGAAAATACAATAAATTTGTATGCGGTATTACGCTTTTATGAGCTAAAGTGGAAAGTATTTAGAGACATAAATGGAATGGAAAAAGGCAGAAGGCCAAGAAAACTTTTCTCAGAGTACACACTAAATACTGATTTTTGCTTAAAGAAACAATTTTGTTCTGATTTTTTTTACATTTTGTGTACATATGTCCTGTATTTTCTGTTTGTATCGTAATAAAGAGACTCCACAATAAATATGGATGGTCATTAAAACATTGCTAAAACATCAAAACTGTGGTGGCCTAAGAATTTGCAGTATGTGACATGAGCGTTGTATAATAGTCATCTAAACGCAGCTCTCAGCAGTGTGGACGGTGTTGGGATGTTTGCTCTATAGCTTGTCAAGTATTTCTAACTTTTTACCCTATAAGCGAAGAACGAAAAAGAACTTCTCAGTGAGTATATCGCATTTTTACTTAACCCGCTTAGCGAAGTGACTTTTAACTTAAAGTAACGTATGTGTAAAATGTTAAGCATATGAAATGCGTTCTGTCTTTTGAATTTGATTTGAATGGAACACACAGAGACATTTTCATTTAAACGGAGCAGTGCGTGGCAGCCTGAGCTACCCATAATGCTCTGCTTGTGGCCGTCTTTGGAATCGGAGAGCATCACATGCTGCATTCAGACACACGTGCCCACTGCTCCCATATCAGAAACTCCCTATCTGAGTTATTCAGGGCAGCTGTGCCAAGAATAGTCCTGCACTGTTTATGAACATCACAGCCCCTTTAAGTCACTCGGCAGGGGGAAAATTCAGAGTTAGCAACAGAATGTTCCTCATGTATGTGAAATTCCCTTTTTTCTCTGTTTTCCATATTTCATCATGGTTTCCACATGCAACTGTGTCTCTGTTTTCGCAGGTGTCCTCATGGTGTTTGTGCTGGTGTCTGGTCTGAGTGGGTAAAGCCTGCCTCTGGGAGGTAAAGTAGGAAGGACCTTTGGGGTTCCAGAGCCAATCTTCCATTACATGTAGTATGACAGAATGAGGGGGTCTGCGAGGGGACTTCGTCCTGCTTCTTATTTGTGCACTACATGTGATATAATACGATTGGAAGCAATGACGTTACTAGACTTAGGGAAAAGTCATTCTGGTTGGTTATCAAATCGTATAATGTATCATAACAGGGGATGTGTTATGCATTATTTTTAAAGGAATAGTACAGCTCTAAATGAAAATAGTTGTTAGTTACTAACTCTCAGGATTTCTTTAATTATTAAATTACAGTTGAAAAGTTCTAAGCTGTTCTAAAACTGAAATGAAACATAATTCAAATAATAATACAAAAAAAAATGCGAATGTTCCTGTATGGTGCATGTTTTAAAAAATGTTTCTTTTCATAATCTTTTCACAGAATGCAATAACTGCATGAAATGATTTTCTTCCTCCAGTTTTTGAGTACAGAGATCTAAACATTCTTAAATGAATATACATTTACATGAGAAAGTTAAAGAAAAAAGAAAATGAGTTTTATTTTTCTTAGCCCACTGGCAGATATTATTGTTTCAAGCAAAAAGTCACTTAATATTTTTTTAGAAAATGTGTAACTTTATCATATGTAAATTTGCTCCTCAAGTAAATGTGTCTTGATTTAAGAATGTTTAGATATTTTACTGAAAAAAACAATACAAAAATCCGGTAACACTTTACAATAAGGTTCATTAGTTAACAACGTTAGTTAACATGAACTAATAATGAACTGCACTTATACAGCGTTTATTAATCTCAACATTTACTAAAACATTTTTAAATATCGTGTTAACATTAGTTAGTGCACTGTGAACTAACATTAACAAACAATGAACAACTGTATTTTCATTAGCTAATGTTATAACGAAGATTAGTAAATGCATAACAAATTTGTTGCTCATGTTTAGTTCATATTAGTTAATTCATTAACTAATGTTTAACTAATGAACCTTATTGTAAAGTGTTACCAAAAATCCTTACTAAAAAAAAATACTAAAAGTACTAAATTCATTCTGGTATGTAACTGCAACATTTTCAATCAAGTCCTGTTTTGCGTTATTAATATGCCTCACGAATATGCAGATTACTAAATTAATATGAGTTGTGACTAGCGTTTCACTGGTTTTAGTTATATTCAGATGCACAGAAGCTGTGGCTCTGGATCTATAAGCTGTTGATTTAATGTTACGGCCGTTTGGACAAGGTGACCTTCTACAAATCACAGGATGGCAGACAATGCACTGAATTAGGACCATGTCCATTAAACCATGGCTGCCGCTGTCTGTGACCTGAATAAAGATGATCACTGAAAAGCAGATGTGGTTAAACACGAATGCATATTTTTAAACCCAATTGTTTTGTTTACTGAAGCTTTCCTAGGCAAGCATCACTATTATACAATGGGACTAAAGGCGCACTGGGGTAAAAGGCGCATTCGACTTCATTCTCTTTTAAACCACTAGATGGCACAAAAATTCAGCTCAGCACTTTTCTTAACATTCGCATTTGATGAAGTTTATTATTTGATGTATTTAATGTTTTTTTTTGTTTTTTAATGTAGATTTATGTAGCAATGGAGAATCGATACAATAATTTGAGACAAAGACCTTGGTAATGTTTTTCAGTTTTGTTCAAGGTAATTAAACCAACAGATTTTCAATAAACTATCGTAGGTGTCCACTTTACAGATAATCACCACATTTATAATGAAAGCATCATATTCAAAAATATGATATTAATCATTTCTTATAACAAAGTGTTACTGTATAGCTATAATAAATTTATTATAGGATCTCATTCGATGCTTTCAAAATCTTTACTTTTTTTAAATAATTTTCTGTATTTTTAAAATTAACATATTTTAATGACAGTATACTTATTGAAAAAATGAATTCTTTTATTTATCAAACTTTTCTAAAGGGATTGTTTTGAACAAGCATTAACTTAGACATTATTAAAAACATATGATTTTACATAAGTATTTGTATAAATAATTTTTGCCTTTTCCCCATGCTGGTGAGTCTTTTACTGAATGTGTGGGGTAAAAGGTCCACCTCGTACATTTATAAGATTTTTAAACAAATCACTTTTAGGATTTAAAGGCACAATATGTAAGATTTTTATATTAACTTACACAGTGTTATATATTGCGCTCAGCTGTGTAATTACATTATCCTAAATGTTTCCAAGAATTTGTAAATTTAGAGAAATTCACAATTTTAAATAGTGCCCGTCCCTTACCTGTCGTTTGTCACCTGTCAATGACATCTGCGTTTTCCCTGGTTTCCACGTGTACTGCATAGTAACCATGGCAACAGACGAGGACAGCTGCGTAACGTAGAGCGGCACGCTGTTGTTGTTTCGTTCAAACATTATGGACCATAGCAAGCCAACTTTGGGAGAAAAAAAGAAATAAAACGAGGATCAATACCGGCGTGGCGATTTTGAGATGGCGAGAGCTTTACGACAAACTTTAACTTGACAGAGACGGCGCTCTTGCATGTTATTAGACATAGTAAGCAAATGTACATTAGAGGAATCAATATAGCGCAACACGATAAAATGTTAGAATATCATCTGTATGATATTGTAATGTTGATTTAGCTTACTGTAAAGTCTCATACAGCCAACAAACTAATACACAGAATTACATTACAACTTTCAACACACTCAAATACATATAGTATGATAGTGTAATGTTGGACAAAGTGAAACGCAGCGTGCGTTACCTCAATTTTAATTTAATTCGTCAAATAAACTGACCTGTATGAGTAGTATTTCAACACTTGCGAGTTGTTCAGTAAAATGTCCTCGTTCCTTTATATCCCCCAGGACTCGCATGTGTCACTGATATCTGTCTCTCATTAGTAATCACATCCGGGATTCTCGGCCACGCCCTGCTTCATACCACAGTAATGTTAAAAAACATGCATTCACTCATCCATAAACACTATTTCCCCATAAACATTATTAGATCCATCCGAATGACGACAAGTTCCATGTTCCACTCATTCACTGCGTCATCAATCTACACCTTTGTTATTGTTTGTTAGATTTTAGCGACCCCTAGCGGCGAAAAAGAATACATATTGTGCCTTTAAGTTGCTCCATCAATGTTTAATAAAAACATATATTTTTGGATTAGTTGAATAAGTTGAATTGTAGTTGCAAAGTTACTTGTAGCCAGTAGAATGTCTGTTAGGGAGCAGCAAAATAAAGTGTTAGCAGATATTAAGCAAACAGTCTAATTAATTATACTCTAATGAGAGTTAGTTGACATGTAGTTGCAAACTTACTTATAATTAGTAGAATGTCTAAAGTGGACCATCAAATCAAAATGTTACCTCATTTTGATTTACTTGTCAGCTGGTTGTTGAACTTATCATTGATACATCAGGATTTTATGACTCGTATAGTAGAATATGGACCTCACACTTGAGGAGGTAAAAACTGAAATATGTTTTATTTAGATGATATTTAAATGCTTAGTTTTATGATCAAAGCTTTATGTGACGAACAAATAAATGTTCCTCAAAAGCCTGATGGGTCATATTTTGGAACCCTCTTGGAATTGCTCTGTTTATTATTATTATTGATACTTAAGTTGTTTCAGTCCAGTCTTGAAGTATCACTAACAATATAAAAGTTCTTCTTACTTTATAAAAATCAGTACAGATTTCACAACAAAAAGACACATGTCTCATGACCTGAAGGTAGATGTTTTTACAATTATACTGAAAGGCCGTTTACATGCTAAAAAAAATCAGATAATGTTAATGCATGTTTGCATAGTATATTGTAGCAGGTTTTTATCCAAAGTTTTGATCATGTTGATAATTATAAATATGAAGCAGTAGGCTTTAACAATCTTAACATTTTTTCCACATGTAAGCGCTATCTTCAGATAAATCTAGTTTAATATTCATACTTTAAGTTGTGCAAATGAATCCACCCCAAAACAGTACAGCTCTGCGCACACAGTATGGCGCGCTGCAGGTGTGATATTCTAAGCTAATGTCCTTGCTTTCTTATGTCTGCGTTCATCTTCCGTCTCAGATTCCCTCTGGCTTTCCCTCCCTTCCTCTGTGCTGGGATTGTGGTGCTCCGGAGTGAGCAGAAATCTATTTCTGTCCCTGTGTATATTCCTCTCCGGCTGCTGCCATTGCCAGTAGTGTGTTGTCACGGTAATGGACATCAGTCCTCAGCCAATCAACACACACGTGTTTATGCCAAGAAACATGATCATTTTCCAGTCACTTCCCACTGCTCTTGTGAGTAAGAGTATTGTAGCAGTGCCTAACAGAGAGAAGTCAGTGTAAAACAGGACTCTTGGCAGTCACACACTGAGGATGGGAACCTGACCTGAGGGAAATGACTGGGTTTGAATGAGAAGATCTGGCCAGGTGAGAGAGTTAGCATGATCTGGACATGAAAGCTTTTTATCCTGGCACACGTATTGGACTTTTGGTTGATGTTGATGCTCCAGTAGATGTTGTGTTTGTGTTTATTAATAGTTTGCATAATTCATGTGTAAAACAACTGTGGCATAATATTGGTCATCTGAGATGGTATTGGTCAACAGAGCTTGCATGGGCATGTTTGGACATGCATTCATTCTATCTAGACATGTTATAATGGTTTTGATCATGATGATGTAGTCATATGATTCTAGTCTTTCTTGCTCACTTGAATGGAAGCCTATTCATTGTTGGGTTTCACTGTGAAATAGCACTTAGCATGTGTTGCCATGGTGATCAGAGAACACTGTTCATCAGAATAAGGTTAAGAAAGGCATTTATTTTAAATCTAAAGCTTGTGACCTTCTCTAGTTGGAGAAACACTGAGATGCACTGAAAATGTACAGTTGTTGCATTACACAAATAGATCACCAAAAAATTTGTTCCAAACCTCTAAAATGAAAAAAAAAAACACCATTACAAAATCATAACAACAGTGTATGTGACTTCTGCAGTGCTTCAATTGAGTCAAATGCAGGAATAAACTGAACTTTAAGTTATTTTTGGTTTAGTCATTAATTTTATTTCTCCATTCTATATACTGGTGTGCATCATATTTGCTTTTTTTTTAATTAGATTTGAGATTTGCTTAATTCTGTTCCTCGGGTCACAAAGCTATTTGGTAACACTTTACAATAAGGTTTAAATTGTCTTTAAATTAGCCTGAAGTAACAACTAATTGTAACGGCTTGGCTGTGTAGAAACTCACACGACCAAGAAGATAACTTTACTAGATAATCAAACACAGATGAAGGAAGGAACACACAAATACAAGACTAGACACTGAACTGAGGAAAACCAGGAACTTAAATACACAGACGATTAACTCCAATGACAGACAGCTGTGATAATTAGGGTAATGTCTATGGTGACAGATTAGTGGCGGGAAAATAGAACAAAGGAACATGTGATCAGTGACAACAAACTGAGAGTCTAAACAAACGTAATTGTGACACTAATATCTTAGTTAAAGTTAACTTAATCATTTATCATTTACACAACTCAAATCAAAAGCTGTATCTGTTAATATTATTTAATTTACCTAAGTTGACATGAACTGACAATGAACGCTTGTATTTTGATTAACTGATGCTAATAAAGAAATACTGAAACAAATGAAATGCTCATTGTTAGTTAATTTGTATTTAAGGGTTAATTCACCCAAAAATGAAAATTCTATCATTAATTACTCACCCTCATGTCATTACAAAACTGTAAGTCTTCTGAACGCAAATGAAGATCTTTTTAATGAAATCTGAGAGCTTTCTGCCCCTCCATTGAGAGTCTACGCAACTACCACTTTCAAGACCCAGAAAGGTAGTAAAAACATTATTAAAATAATCATTGTGACTCCAGTGGTTTAACCTCAATTTTATGAAGCGACGTGAGTGTTCACATAACAACATCTGCTTTCACGTCAATGCAACATGCATGAGTGCGTCGTAGTTCTCTCGGGAATATGCGTTGGAGATGAATAATTTGTAAATAAAGTTGTAAATTATGCTTTTTGTTTGTTTTTTGCGCAAACAAAGCAATCACATCACTTCATAAAATTGAGGTTAATCTATTGGAGTCACATGGATTATTTTATGATGTCTTTACTACCTTTCTGAGGCTTGAAAGTGGTAAATTGTCTATGAAGGGACAGAAAGCTCTCAGATTTCAAAGGGTTGAACTAACCCTTTCAGTTGACTAACCTTTACTAATAGGATTTTATATTGTTACCAGTATGGCTTCAGATATGGAGTACTTTAATGGTGTTTTCCCCCTAATGGATCTTTGTTTCTATGAAAAAGTGCTGTGTGAATATTCTTTTAGCAATTCTACGAATTTTTGTGTTCCATTGAAAATATAACAGCTTACAGTTTTGGAACAAAATGAAAATGAATAAGGATGCAATTTTAAAGATCAGTTTTTAGAGTATGGCAATGTAATGTTACTGGATTAAAGCTACTGAAAAATGTGCTTAATATCAAACCAAGCACATTTTTAGGTTACCTCGTGAAAGATGTATGCAATTTTACAGATTCTCATCTGTTCTGTGTGCTATGAGGGGGTTTAGTGAGCATGTGATGTCACAGGTGCAGGAGGGTTACTTGAGGATGCCTGTTGGCCTATTGAATACCCACTTATGTGAGACAAAGAACGTGCAGCAGAAATAGTCGTTTAGTTGCCATGGGAACATTCCTCATTTCTGCACAACACATGCGTAGTGAATGACATTTACAGTATAATTTCCAGATCAAGGCCATTTGCATATGGCACACTTTTAGTGCAATTATCAAACCTTTGTGAAGCTGATAGGAATCTGCACATACTTGATTAAAATGATGATTAATCAGTTAACGACATGGTATTAGGGGCCAGATTTACTAAACAGGGCAAACTAGCGTGAGAGAGTGCAATCCCATAAAAGCGTAGATGGGAGTGTAAAGTTCTGCGCATAATCTGACGACCTGCAAATTAAAGAACACAGACACAGCTGGATCATTTCTATAATGACCAACACAATCTACTAAGAGTAGTGCAAATTAGCATCTAGTTTAAGACGTTCTTTTTTGGCCGGTAAATAATGGTGCGAATACCAGTAAATTGACTAGCGCAAACCTTAGTAAATCACCTTGCCATGATTAATCTAAATAATCTTTTAATCTAAATACATTCCCATAAATTTTTCGTCTGAAAGGGAAACTCCTACAAATGCACATGCAATAAGGTCAGCTGCAAAAGTAACCCTGTCCACACTTTTTCAGAGCTACTTTCCCCCTGCATGTCTTTAGTAAATCCTCACAGTAGTTTTTTAACGCCAAAAGAAGGTTTGCTCAGGCGCAAGCTGTTAGTAAATCTGGCCCTAGATCTTTAAATATGTAAACATGGCATGTGGAATAGGAAATTTTAATAAACGCACATTTATGTTTCTGGCAGAATACACAATATGTGTGTATATATATATATATGCTATATATATGCTACTGTTCAAAAGATTTTTTTTTTCTTTCAAGAAATAAATACTTTCATTCAGCAAGGTTGCATTACATTGATTAAAAGTGACTTTTATAATTTTAGGAAATTTTTCTATTTCAAATAAGTGCTGTTCCTTTGAAGTCTAGACTCATCATCCTGAAAAACTGCATCACAGTTTCCACAAAAATATTGAGCAGCACAGCTGTTTTCAACATTGATAATAATAAATGTTTCTTGAGCAGCAAATCAGCATATTAGAATGATTTCTGAAGGATCATGTGACACTGAAAAACGGAGGGATGATGTTGAAAATTCAGCTTTGATCACAGGAATAAACTACATTTTAAAATATGTTTTAGTTATTTTAAAACGTAATAATATTATTTTACGAGAGAGAGGAGAAGACACTGCAGCTTTCTGTACTCTGCATTAAGTATACTGTGGAGCGGCCCTGAAATGGCTGATCCTCCACAAGCATTGAAGGTCAAGTCTCTCGTCTCTCTATAAATATGATGGTCTGTCCCAGCGGGTCCTCCTGCTCGGCTTTTCCACTGTCTAAGGCACATGAGTCTGCTGACCAGCGGAAATCTGCACATTTGCATGTGATTTGATAGTGTGCAAACGTTCCTCCTCCAATGGCTGGCCGTGTCACAGTGATGAATTACTGCATTCTGTGAAAATAAATAAACTGTTCTTCAGGACTGCTTCTGTACTAATCGCATAAACTGGATGTACACACAACTTCCTGACTCAGCAAAAAAAGCATCATTGAAGAATAGAGTGATAGTTACCCATGCAAAACTTGTTGCACCATTGCTTGGGTGTTGCTATGCTGTTTCTAAAGTGCTCTGAGTGAGTTTTTAGCATGTTGTTATGTGGTTGCCAAAGTATATTGTGGGTGGCTGCTTGCTTGCCCAAATCTGGTACTTTGGCTCCATTCCCTTCTTCAATGCACGTCTATGGGATTTATTTACCCTGTTTTGTTTTGTTTTTTGTCCACAGATGACAATTATACACTGCAAAAATGATCTTCTTTCTTAGAACTTTGTCTTGTTTTCCAGTACAAATATATAAACATACTTAAGAAGCAAAATGACATAAGATATTAAAGTAACTAGGTAATTATTACTTAGTAATAAAAGTTATAATAATAATAATAATCTTAAGATAACACTTTACAATAAGTTCTCATTTGTTAACATTATTTAATGTGTTATTAACTAACATGAACTAATAGTGAGCAGTATATTTGGTACAGCATTTATTAATATCTGTTCATATTCGTTAATAAAAATATTAAATGTTCATATTAATTGAAACTGCATTAACTAATGTTAACAGATGCAATGTTGGATTTTAAAACTATTTAGTAAATGTTGTAATTAATATTAACTAAGATTAATAAATGCTGTTTAAATGTCGTTCATGTTAACTAATATATATATATATATATATATATACATGAAGCCTTATTGTGACGGATAATAAGTTATGCTTTCTGAAACATATAAAATGAAGTGAGTTTACGTTTAAAACAAGAAAAAATATCAGTCAGAAAACATCTAAAAAAAACCTTAATTCAATGGAATTAAATATCCACACTGGTGGATATTTTTCCTTGTTTTAAAGAGTTAGTTTTCAAAAATGAAAATTCTGTCATTAATTACTCACCCTCATGTCATACCAAACCTGTAAGGCCTTCGTTCATCTTCGGAACACAAATTAAGATATTTTTGATGAAATCTGATGACCTCTGATCTGAGGCCTCTATTGGCAGCAAGACAATTATCACTTTCAGATGCCCAGAAGGGTACTAAAACATATTTAAAACAGTTCATCACTATATATTGTTGCAAAAACACTGCATCGAAGCTTTGCAAATCTTTTGATTTGAATCAGTGATTTGGTTCACGTATCAAACTGCCAAAGTCACGTGAACTATTGAAATTTTGAAACACTTATGACGTAACGAAGCCTCGTTTACTGAAATCATTTGACTTTGGTGCTCTGAATCACTGATTCAAAACAAAAGATTCAGAAAGCTTCGAAGCAGTGTTTTGAAATCGGCCATCAGTAGATAAAGTCGTTATTTAGTTTTTTTGGCGCACAAAAAGTATTCTCGTCACTTTGTAATATTAAGGTTGAACCACTGTACTCACATGAACTGTTTTAAGTATGTTTTAGTACCTCTCTGGGCATCTGAAAGTGTTAATTTTCTTGCTGACAATAGAGACTTACTGAGCCATCGGATTTCATCAAAAATATGTTAATTTGTGTTCCAAAGATGAACAAAGGTCTTATAGTTGTGGAATAACATGAAGTTGAGTAATAAATGACAGAATTTTCATTTTTGGGCAAACAAACCCTTTAACCTATAATTATGATACATTTTCCTGAAAACAAGACTTAATATCTTGTCATTTTGTGCATTTTGGCTGTTCATTTACATGACAACAGAATTTTGGGGGGCTTGAAAATGCAAACATTTGAAAACAGGTTTCAAAGTGCAAGTTTTTTAAAATTATACTGTTATCGTAAACTACAAAAAACAAATTTGTGAAAATGGTGAAATCATGCATAAACGTATTACATGTTCAGTCTATAGGCGCGTAGTGTTTCTTTACAATGTCACATCGCCAACTACTGGCCTGGTGGCATAATATAGCATTTTTAAACGTTTTCGTGGATCCGTGTGAATGGGGATTGTTTTGATTACGTTGTTGTCAGTACACGAAAGACGCAAAGGAAAAACATTTCCGTTTTTAGTACATTGTTGTCGTGTAAACATACCCTAAGTAACAAAATCATATTTTTCAGTCTAAGTCATTTATCAAGATTTGAGAAATCATTTATGTCCTAACAACAACTGTAAAAAATTGCAATACTTAGGATTTGATCAAATCACTAGCTTTGAGTATAAGTAATAGTAATAGTGACGCTTGTTTTGTAATACTGGAGGGCTATAATGTTACTTAATAGACTAAGTATCTGTACTGTATCATGTTATCCTGACCCCCTCCTCTCTTCTAATGCAACACCCAGTTGTCTTCCCCCGCTGTAACTTAAGATGATGGTCACAGCAGGACAAGTATTTTTAGCTGTGTAAATTGTATTGTGTTGAAAGGTCAAGGTTACACGCCAGTTGAGACGTAGTGAGGATTTACTACCCTGAACAAGGGCTTACTTTCAGTTTCTTGTTTACTTAAAAAAAAATTTTTAAATGTCATATAAAAACTCTATCCTCATTTGTTTCCAGGACTTCATCTCTTTTGTAAGTTACTTTGGATAAAAGCGTCTGCTAAATGCATGTAAATGATGTTATTCATTTGGAATCGATTGATTGGATCGTGAAAAGTCAGGTGGTTGAAAAGGAAATTCATGATGTCATGATGACTGAGAGGAATTCATGATGTCAGCATTTAAGGAATGTTGTTTCAGAGCCGGAGCAAATTCAAGTGTAACAGTTGGGTTCCAAATGTAAAAATCCTATTCCTTACAAGGGTACTAATTTTTAACAATAACACAATATACATTTATAGACAGAGTTGTTGATTGATGGCATATGCTTTTGTTGAAGCCATCAGTCTGCATTATTTCAACTTTTTCTTATAAATATTCACATACAATAATTTAATTCCTGTTGAAAAACAACATCACCAATAAGTCTGCAAAGAAATCTTTGTAGCCAATCAGAGAATCATCCCCATGAAGCACTGTGAATGATGTATCGAATGCAAACGTGGTTTTGAAATAATGTGCATCAATAAATAATGTAAAATAAAACCACAAGCATGTATATTGAAACAGCAAATGCCAGTAATGATTTCGTTTTGATAATTTAGCACACTTAGCTACATGGCTAATGATAGTTGGCTTTGCTACTATCAGGACATTCAGTTCCAGTTGAACATAGCCTAATGCTGTGTACTAGCATATTACTCTTAGCAATTCTGTGCACAGCTTAAATCTTTTATTTCAGTGCAGTTTAGGTTTTGTTTTATTCTATGCTAAACCTTTCTGCTTTCAGTCCTTTTTCACAAGTAGTAAGACAGCAGCATGGCCATTCACTTCTCCTTTGCGCTGATGCAGAAGTGGCCTCGAATGTGGGCCGTTGCATAACCCTTCACAGGGTCCCTTTTCTATTTTTGTTCCTGGATACGCGTCTCAGTGAGGTATTTTCTGTGGCGACTCGCTTACATCTGTAGGTCTTCTAATGTACTCTCATTGAGCAAGACATGGATGACTGTTAAGACTCATTCCTGGCACATTTATCCTTTTTTTTTAAGGTGATGTACAGCAATACGGGAACCAGGAATTATGAGAACATCTGCATTTGACTGGAGACATTGGACAAGGCTGAATTTGGACACCAGGTTTGTAGGATGATGGGAATCAGTGTGTTGTACGTCTTACTGGGACTCAAAAGCAGGTGACTCGTCAAAGTCGGTCCTTGACTGCTCCGCTTTTTTCAAGTATGATAAGCTCTCCTATGTGCCTGCTATAGTTTTAAGATGCAACACAACTGTATTTCATGAGATGCCAGGCATTCCGGTGGGTAGTGATGCCATGGGGGGCTGATATGACGTAATGGCATTCTCTGGAGTCTGGTTATATTTTCCCGCCTCTGGCTTTGATATATGTTCCTCTGGTTGTTGTTGTAGTGTGGATGCATGAATTCAGAGGCATGTGTAGGATGACTGAAGGTCAAACTTGAATACTTCTATTATGTTGACTATTTCAGATGAGTTTCGATGTTATTCTTAAATGATGAATTCACATCATGTCATTTTGACAGATTTAATGTGATTATTGCTTCGTGTCTGAATACTTAATTCTGTGGCAGCATTGACACTTGTCAGCCCAATTTTTTAAAGGTGCATTTAGCCTCTGACAGGTTTATCCACCATACTTCTCCTTCAATTTGTTGAGGGCAATGCAGGATTGAGATTGACCTTGAAAAAAGCACATTTGTTCGCTGTTTTGTTATTCCTATATCAACTCTCTTCTCTGCTTGCTATCTCCAGACAGACAGGCTGTTTAGATATGAATTTGACCCATGGGAAACGTTTGACTTCATTGTAGACCATGTCAAGGTTCGGTTTTAGGTTTTATAGCCTGGCAGAGCTTGATATTTCTTCTCTGATGGCTTTAGAGTTTGAATGTCCTAATTAAGAGGTTTGAACCAGATAACCTTATGTAACCTCATTATACACACTCGGATGTATATATATGGTAGTTATATTTGCATGTCTGAGGTGGTATGAGTTGCAATATTATTGTTTTTTATTCTGTTCATATTGTTGCACTAACTGTTGACTTATTTGAGAGGTAAAATTTTAACTTTAATGTAATGGAATTTGGTCAGACATTTGTCTTGTATTACATAACATAGAGGAGTTCATTCACTAGTCTTTAGACTACAGGGTATTTGACAGGTTGTATATATGTTTGGTTGATGAGATGCGCAATCATTAAACCAGGCCGTAACCACCATATACTGGATATTGAGGTAGACACATTCTGCCTAATATTCAGTATAGTGGATCAAAGGGGGGGTTTCAATGGTAAATCTTTTACATTTATTCCCTTGGCCCCTTTTTTTGTTTTAACATTTTGTAGCAAAGTGTGAATGTTGCTTTATTGTACTTCTTAATCGGGCTATTTTAATGTTTTTGAAAGAAGTCTCTCACCAGGGATGCCTTTATTTGATCAAAATACTGTAAAAACAGTATAATTGTTAAACAATTGCTAAAAAATAATTTTCTATTGCAATATGTTTGAAATTAAATTTTTTCCTGTGATAGCAAAGCTGTCTTCAGTGTCACATGATCCTTCAGAAATCCTTCAAATATGCTGATTTGCTGCTCAAGAAACATTTATTATCAATTTTGAACAGTTGTGCTGCTTAATATTTTTGTGGAAACCTTGACACATTTTTTTCACTATTTTTAAATAGAAAGTTAAAAACAGCATTTATTTGGAACAGAAAATAGAAATCCTTTGTAACATTGTAAATGTCTTTACTGCGAAAGGTGAATTTAATGCATTCTTGCTAAATAAAAGTATTCATTTCTTTCAAAAACATTTACTGACATTTACTGAAACTTTTTAATGATAATGTATATTATTCAGTTATTGATATTCATTCATAGAATTGGTTGATTTTTTATTTTTCTCTGAATAGCAACAACATTTCAAATAGAGATTAGAGAGCAGAATGATTGATGGTGTTGCACAGATAAATTGCATTGTCTTTCCCCTCTTATTATGCTTGCACAGCCATGTACTTGTTGTACTTGTAGTTTTGGTTAATTCTCTAATGGAGGAATTCCTGACCTTACAGTTTGAGACGACCTTCACATCAATCACAAACCTCAGAAAGACAGAGATGGTGCTGGCACACTGCCTTCAGAAACACTCTACTCAGGGCATGGTGAGTTTATGGGCCATTTTAACTTGAAGATGGCTTTTGTACTTCATGAATAAGTGTTTTAACATTTCATTATACTCCTCCAGTTATTCATCACTATATACTAATTGAAACATTTGGAATTTGTTTGCTAAAAACATGTTTTTCCTGTTTTCAGACTATTTGGATGTGGTGCCCAGGACTAAATGTATATAGAGATGGAGACCATTTTTAAACAAGTTGACTGAACCATGCTCTTGAACATATGGAAATGATTATTTCATCATTTTTGAAAATGATGCTGGTGGACTGACTGCTGTACAATCACGAGGAACTGTTAAAAAGCACTGAAGGATTTAACTTCCAATTTAAGAGAGAAACTTTAATCGAAGCAAGACAATGATCACAAAACCAAGGGCAATGTAGCAACTGTGTTAGCAAATCCTTATTATGGAGGCTGCTAAAACCTCAGGTGAAGCGGAATGTTCCGAACAGATTACCAGTTTCAAAGATGATGAAAAACACTTGCCATCTGAGATGACCCAAAGAGGCCAATCCTCTGGCTCAGAGGACAAAATAAGACTTGCGGAGCAATCCCAGACCCCAGCTGTAAGTCCATCTCCTGGTATAGAGCCACAGGTCCTTGCTTCAGGAAATATTCTTACCTCAAAATCTAGAGAACAGTGTCACATCCAGCTGAGGAGGAAGAACATTCCTCTACCAAACAAACGATATCTTCAGTCAGAATATGAGCTGCTGTCAGAGGGCCTTCACAAAAAGGAGCAGAAGTCTGTTAAGACTGGGAAGTATGTATGCCAGTATTGTGGGAGAGCTTGTGCCAAACCCAGCGTACTAAAGAAGCACATCCGTTCTCATACTGGCGAACGACCATATCCATGTATTCCTTGCGGTTTCTCTTTTAAAACTAAGAGCAACCTATACAAACACAGAAAATCTCACACCCATGCAGTGAAAGCAGGATTAGTTTCATTTTCAGAACAAGACAGCAAGAATATGGATGAGGAGTTGACTGTGGCAGAGAGTGAGATGCGTTTTGATGCTGAGCAGAGCAGTGACACCGATGAGGAAGTTGTGGAGGACTTGTCCTTGGATACAACAAGCCATATCAAAGACACAGAGGGATTCGTGCAAGAAAAAGGAGGGAAACTGGCAAAAAAGGAAGCAATGTGTTCTGCGCAGACTTCAGTCAAAAAGGAAACAGGGTCATCAGGAAAAGTATCTTTATGGCAGTTCAGGGAAATGACTGCACCTGCGGCTATTGCTCAGGTGGACCAAATGGTTGAATTCTCCTCCATTAAGCAAAGACTGGCACTTCGGCTTTCAGAGAAGAAAAGTCAAGACTCTGATCAGTCTCTATCCCTGCCCAGTTCATACAGTAAAGGCAGCACTGATTCAGGATATTTCTCACGTTCTGAGAGTGCTGAGCAACAGTTCAACCAGTCAAGCGCAAATGCCAAATCGTATCAAGAAATTATGTTTGGGAAATGTTATAGACCAACGACCAGGCCAAAACAATCAATCACTGTACAAACTTGCATGACAGACATAAATGAAGCCACATCTAGCTTCATGATTACACTGAACAAAGGCTTGATGCCTGGTGACACAGACTCCTCCATTCACAGAAGCAAAAAAGACCTAGTTCGATCAATAAAAATTGATTCAGAGTCCTTCCAAGAGGAAGATTACCAAGAATGTCAAAACCCTTGCTCTGACTTTCTGGAAACGGCATCAGAAAGTAGTGTATTCTTACGCAGTAATTCTCTTCCTTCCTCATCCAATTCGAATCTAAATTCACCAGAAGGTCTAAGAAGCAGTAATTCATTTGATGAGAGAATGACAGGTGCTGATGTCACCTACCGGGGTGCAATGGGTATGAGGAGACTCATGCGGCAAGCTGCGTTTGAGCACTCTGCTAACGAAGGACATGCAGAATCAGACTGCTACGCTCATCTGGCTTGTAGCTTAAAATCAGACTTGAAAATTCACAGCATAGATGATTCCAAAATGGGTGCAGAAAACTGTCAAGAAACTGATCTGTGCTCCATTTCTCCAAGCTATTTATCTGAAAATTCTACAAGAAAACGAAGAAAAGACAAAAATGTCATGGAGGAAGAAGACTTTCATATCCAAGTCAAGCCTTCTGGACACTCAGAGGAACCTGAAATAAAGCAAACTACTTTAGACACTGCATATTCTGAGACTGAGAGAAAGGCTGGCAGCAATGTTATCTCCGTTATTCAGCACACAAATTCATTAAACAGACTAAACTCTTCAGAAAAGCAGAGTGATGTTAGATCACATCCCTTAGACAAAATTGGCACTTACAAATTCATGGAAAAGGAGCATAGCATGGAGGGTAACAGAACAGAAGGAGTGGACTGGCAATGGGGAAGCAGCAGTTTTCTGCACCAGAAGCTTCACATGTCACCATCTCAGCCTAGTATCCAAGTTCCAGAGATTAGAGTAACTGTGGAGCCTGACAGACCGGAAAAGGTTCATGATGTAGGGGTCAAGCAGAAGGACAAACACGCTGAAGAGTTCCAGTGGCCACAGAGGAGTGAAACTCTGTCACAGTTTCCAATGGAAAAACTACCACCCAAAAAGAAACGCTTGAGATTAGCAGAGATGGAATGTTCTTCTGGAGAATCTAGTTTTGAATCTGCTTGTACAAGTCTCTCCAGAAGCCCGAGTCAAGATAGCAATTTATCTCACAGCTCAAGTTTTTCCCAGTCCCTCGACAGAGAGGAGACCCTTAACATTGTGTCCCAAGCCAACCCAGATGAGTTTAATAAGCCTTTGGAGTTCTTATCTGTGCCAGGAAGTTGTCAGAGTCATCACAGAGAGATGAGACGTTCTGCTTCAGAGCAGGCTCCCTATAAATTACCCTCAGAGGTTCCAGAATTTCGAAGCAAGTCTTTTGATTATGGCAGTCTTTCTCCTTCATCGGCATCAAGGCAGGAGGAGGTTAAAGAGCGTAGAAGGGCCTTCTTGGTAAGGCAGGCAACGTTAAGTGGTGAACCCGAGACGCAAGGAGTCACAGTCTCCGATGAAATGAGCAAGAGAACAAACTCACCAAGCAAACCATTTACACCTGAGGGATCCATTGAGAAAATGAGGTACTCTTTAATTTCCAGTAGTCCTTTTCCACAACACAAACAATATAGCCCAGTGCAAGCCTCATCTCAATATGCTAAACCAAATGTTTGCAATGTTCATGACATGGATAGTGTAATGCTTCTAATTAAGAAAGAACCAGAAGAATCCAATGCATCTGAATCCTATATTAACTTAAGAAAACCCCAGGAAGATTGCTCCCAGAGTTTAGGCAATGTTTTGTCAACAATTGCAGTGCTTTCACAAGCTCAGCAAGCATTAGCCAGTCAAAGTACATCCAGCTTGTTAGTTCCTGTCAGAATTCAGATGCAAGTACCATCTTATGGAAACATAACATACACTAGCATATCGCATATTCTGGATTCTCAAACAAACAATCCTATATCATGCATAGAACACAAAACACCCTCCTGTCAAAGTCTTGCCATCGTCATGACACAAAATAACATAGGTTGTGAACTATCTTCAGTATCAGGGCACCCTAGGCGACTACTGCACAGCCCACAGGCATCACCAGCAAAGCTTAATACAGGCATTCCTCTATCATTAACCTCCAAAACCATCTCAACTACAGAAGCCCCCAGTGGTGGAGCGAACAAGCGCATGCTCTCACCTGCAAGTAGCATTGAACTCTTTACTGAAGCAAAACAGCAAAAACGAGTCAAAGATGAGAACATTTACGGCCAGATTGTTGAAGAGCTTAGTGCTGTTGAGTTAGGAAATCTTGAAGGTGAAATAGAAGGTCACAAGAAAGGTTTCAAATCAGGAAGCACCCCAGAGCCATGTGAGCCCACTGAGGTGGTAGATATGTATGACGCCAGCCAAGACATTTACAGTAATCCAAAGCTACAGTCTTCTGCCAGAATTCCTCAAGACACTGCGATGATGGAATGTAAACCAACATCTGAACACATGATGGCTTGTTATCGTTCTGGTTCTGGTATAGGTGCAGTGCCCTCTGCAATCACTGGTGCTTTACTGTTCTCCAAGTTTCCAGGTCTTCACACTACTACTTGCGTGAGCTGGTGCTATCTCAACTCCACTAAGCCAAATAGCACCCAAACAGTTGCACATTTCTCAGAGTATGCTGCATGGTTTGTGAGATGCCATAACCCTAACCCACCCGATCTTAGCACTGGGATGGTTCTTGCTCTTCTCCGATCCAAACAGGGGAGGCAGAATGTGATTTATTCAATTGCTACCATGCATCAGCCTGGAGTACTTGTGACCTCCACCCCCTGGAGACTGAAGCAAGAACAAGTATGTTACCCGTTGTTGGTTTTTGCTCATTTTCCACTTGCTGCTATGCCATACTTAGCTTTACGACGATACCATAGTTATTAAGCTATTTATTTAGTTATTTAGTTAGTTGTTTATCACTGTAAAGCTGCCTTGACACAATCTGCATTGTAAAAAGCACGATATAAATAAAGGTGACTTGACTTGACTTGATTTAGCCATCTGTTCCAAAGTCTGTTTTGGTATTTCAGGTAACTCCAGACTACAGAGAGGAAGATACAAAACAGGATGTGAGGATAAGAGACGTAAGCCAGAGGTGCAAATCTTTACGAGAGGATGTTGCATCTACTATACGGCAAACAGAACCAGTCCGTGTGAAGATTTTTGAAGGAGGGTATGGATATGTATTTTGATAATGCTAATGTTGATAGATGACTGTAGAAATGCCCCCTAATAGAAGTGTTCTCTCTTTTTTTTTTTCTTTTGGTTTTTTGTTGTGTTTTATCTTTATCAGGTACAAGTCCAATGAGGAATATGTGTATGTGAGGGGCCGTGGTCGGGGAAAGTATATATGTGAAGAGTGTGGCATTCGTTGTAAGAAGCCAAGCATGCTCAAGAAACACATACGAACGCACACGGATGTGAGACCCTACATGTGCAAGTGCTGCAACTTTGCTTTTAAAACTAAAGGTTGGTTTTACCATGATAACATTCAAGCATGACTGCAAAAGATTGGGATAGAAAGTAACCCCTGTCTTTTTTAGGGAATCTCACCAAGCATATGAAGTCAAAAGCTCACATGAAAAAATGCCTTGAACTTGGAGTTTCACCCACTGCCATGGACAATACAGAGGATGCTGGTAGGAACTTTACTTCTTCTGCAATCCTGGCAGTAGTATCATTACGCACTACTTAGCAAAGCTTTTAGTTTAACTACATTTGTTAACTTCACTGTTGAAAACTACTTTTTCATGCAGTTGTAAAAGATAACTTTCAATCTAGCTTAGTTAATTTTTCTGTAGAATAGTTGCTTGCCAACAGTATAAAATATTATAGCAAATATAGCAAACAATTAATTCTAACATGACATCCAAACTAGTTAAGAACAGCCCTAAATGTCAGGAAAATAAACTAATTTTCATTTTCTGCTCTTACTGCTTGTGTAGATGACACCCAGAAGTCCTCTGGCATCATGCCATTGGAAACAACCATTAAACATCAGTTCTCAGATGTGGAAGACTCTGATGGGGTCGATGACGATGAACCAGACGATGATGAAGATGATGAATGTGATGGTGATTCTACACCAAAAACTCTGTCCAGAAGCACAAGTCCTCAGTCCTATGCAGTCAACAAGCCATGTCTGTCTGGCTGTCTCCCTAAACACTTTGACCCAAACCGTAATCTAGCGAAAGAACAGCTTGACGTTTCCTCTCAGCATGTTGAGGATGAGCTGACCTTTGAGCAGTCAAGCAGCTCCTTTGAGTCTTGCCCACCTCAGCTGCTGTCGCCTTGTTGGGATTCACCTCGCCAGCGGTACATATCCCCAAGAGGAGATCTCTCGCCACAACGTCACCCGTTATCATGCCGTGATTTGTCTCCTTTAAGAGCCATTTCTCCAAGGAGGGATCTGAGAGTCAGAGGTGATTTTTCACCTGTCCGGCAGCTGTCACCTGTAAGACCTACAGGTTCAGACCCATCGGGGCAGCGAGCAGAGTCTCCACTGGGTCGACAAAAAGGGATGCTCAGGGCCGTGTCTCCACGGAGGGGGTCTTATCAGCACAGGACCCTCATGGATCCTGGAAGGAGTGTGAGATTTCAAACTTCTCCCCTTAGACCAATCATCGGAGTTCACTCAGACACGGGAATGGTATGCTTTTACATTCACATTTACACATTTGGCAGACTCTTTTATCCAAAGTGACTTGCATTGCGTTCAAGATACTAATTTTTAACAGTTATTGCTTTCCCTGGGAACTGAACTCATGATCTTGGCTTTGCTAATGCCATGCTCTTCTGATTGAATTTTTGCATTTTGGAGACAAAAGTGTACCTTATAATTTGTAAACTGTTAACTGATAATTAAACATTTTTATTAGCATCAGAACTATTAGTGAGGTCTAAAACCATAGAGTCTGTTTTTGGAAAAACAAAAGCAGTTGTGCATATTTTATAGTCACCTTTCGCCTTAAGCCCAAAACACACCAAACCGACAGTCCGGGCCATTGGGCAGTTTTTGTCGGCCAGCTAAATTGGTCCTTCAAGTTGACCAAATCTGTTCACGAGAATGTAAGCAAAAGTTATGAAAGCAAGCAAATAAGTCATAGACTAGATAGGACTACATTGGATAGGACTACATCAGACTACATAAGACTACATAGGGGTAGTCGTGGCCTAATGGTGAGGGAGTCGGGCTTTTAACCTGAAGGTTGCTGGTTCGATTCCCACGCCGGTAGGAATTGAAAGTGGGGATTGTGAATGAACAGTTATCTCCACCTTCCATACCATGACTAAGGTGCTCTTGAGCGAGGCACGTAACCCCTAATTTCCTCACTTGTAAGTCGCTTTGGATAAAAGCGTCTGCTAAATGTAAGTCATGACAGCACAGACAGAAAGTTGTTCTAATTTTACTTCATCTTACCTGAACACTCGAATGCAAGAATAGTTTCATAATGAGTGGGGTGGAATAAAGAACTTGATCAGTATGATTGATATTCGAAATGGTAAGCAAGCAGTGCTTTGTTTATTGTTTGTATACATGCAGTCATAGTTTCGTTTTCCCTTTTTGAATGACGAATATAGACAAATATATCTTCTTAAATAGACAGTTATCTCCTTTATACACAGGTGCAGACCGCACATGCTAGTTGATAGTCGGCTGAAATTCTTTCGGTGCGTTCAAGCACATATTTTTTCCCCGACCGAGCCGACCTGAGGCGATAACACCATTGGCTTTTGTTGCCGCTAGTTCTTTGACGTCGGATTGGTGTGTCCCGGCCTTTAAAGAAAAAGTTCACCCAAAAGATTTCAGTTCTGTTATTGGTTACTGACCGTCATGCACTTCCTAATTCTTATGCTGTTATGTTTTTCTCTGAAACATATGTGGGAAACCAGTAACCCTTTTGGTCCTTTTCACAGCTATTGTCACTATGAACTGTCTTTTTAAAACTTTAAAGCTATGAAAAATAAGATTCTTCAAAATAATGCTAGAATTTTTGGGTGAAAAAGGCCAAGTGCAGTGCAACCAAATGACATAACAGTATGAAATATTTTAAAACAACCAAAACTACACCAAATCTGATGCCTGTTTTTAGTTATTTGAAAATAGCTTGCATACCTGAATGAACTGGTCAGCACCATGAATAACATTCTTTTTTTTTTCAGGATCAAGGGGACACTCCTCACAATCTGTATGTTCCTGTTGGCCTATGCAGCAGTAAGGATCTGTCCACAAACCTGCAGCCAGACATCTTCAGCCATTTGCCTTTGCACTCTCAAGGACAGGTGCCAACACCTGTTCCGATGATCCCTATTGGGGGGTTAAGAATGCCCTCCACGTCGATATCTGGTGCTGCTGGGGAGAGAAATTCACTCCCATCGATTCCACAGGGGAATATATTAGAAACGGCCTGTTCTGGCCGGACCTCAGCCCCTGTCCTAGATCCTGGAGTAGTCTACAGTGGAGAAATAGCAACCGCTTCCACTGGCCTTCATAGCAAAGATAAAAAGGAGGAGAGCGTCTACATCTGTGCAAAAGCTATTGCTTCCCTCAGAATCACATCTGAAGATGCCGCCGATAAACCACCTAAAAGCTGACTGTAAGCATTGTATAATCGCATTCAAAAGTAAAACGAAATCGAAGCTCAGACCAGAAACATACTTTATGCAAGTATTCAAACATAGTGAATGGTTGTGTTGAGTTCTTATGTTGCACTGGCGGTAACACACTTCTGTACTCAAGAGGGCGATAGAGTTACCTTTAAGTGTCTGTGCCATTAAACTGGATGTGTTGTTATTCAGGTAGCTGCTCTAAACAAGCCAAGATTAACAAACTTTAACTAACTTGCTCAGATCAATTCTGAATAGTTGGCCTGAAAGAGAACAATGATCCACAGCGCCCCCTTGCAGCATTATAAATTGCAGTCTGACACATTTCCGAAGGTAAATCAAACTTGCTTAGAGTGTGCTTTTGACCTTAGAGTATGAGCAAGATTCTTTGGTTTTTTGGTAACGTAGACAGAATCAAAAAATACATCGAATATGCACAACATCTCGCATTTATGTTCATTTCAATGCACATGCCATATTCTCTATACCTGCCATACCAGTTTTCACTATAAATGTGTATAAGCTTTGTATTTACAACAATACGTGCAAAAAATATTAGCTCAATATTTCATGAAAACTATTTAAATTGCAGATCTGCATTTCACAGGACAATTTAAACAATTCCTACAGGAAGTGCATCAAGTCCCAAGTATAATACAAAGCACTGATCGCAATTCTTACTGACATTGTCTTCATTGACTTCTGCTTGTGCCTTTTTAAGAAGATGTTTGCATATCCCTCAAAGAGAGAAAGTCATTCGATGTACCCTGTTTATGCACTTAACAATAGTGGTGGTCATTAAGGTTATCTAATATGAGGTATTGTGGTTGCTTTTTGAGATTGCACTTATTACGTATGTTAAAGTTTGCATATTGCATTAAGCTGTGCTACGACATTGCCTTGTATGCTGTTGTATATTTTTGCTGGCACCTTTATAACTTAACTGCATTATATGTTCAAGAATATGAACCTAAAAGTGATGATTATAAATTCTTTAAACAGCCCTTTTGTTTAAACCTTCTCCACCGTATAGTATTTTTCTAAATGTATCATACCTCGTTTCCTTTTAACTTTAGATTTTTCTGCACTTAAGCGAAGAAATGTCGTTACAAGGCATTTCTAATAGAGATCTGCGTATGACATCATATTATTATATAACAAGTGGTAAGTATTGTGCATTAAGATGACTATTTGAAGCACTTTCTAGCGAGCTGATAGACTGAATGCCGTGTCATCAATATTGGAGCTCTTTTGAATCATTTTAGATGATTTTTTTTTTCATTGAATTAATCATATGACACAACATTCCAGTCACCGTTAAGTCAATTATATGTGCACATACATGCACACATACTTGCGTGTTCATACACATAATCGCTATCATGTACTGTAATTACTTTTGAAGAGTGTCTTGTGTAGAATTAAACAAAAAAGAAATGGTATATTCAAAGGGATAGTTGCTTTTTCAGGGTTTTCTTGTCATCAGATGAACTTGTCTGACTGTTTGAATGTATGAATTTTTAGCCTAAGTCATTTTAAATGTCTTTAATGAAGGTATAAGTGCTATCTCATATTAAACACATTGATATCATATGAAGTAGGAGTCAGTTTATGGTATTTATATTAATAGTCGGAGTAATTAAAAAAGCAGAGATGGTAAACTGAGTTTATACTGAAGGAACTTTCATGTCATGTTTACAGTATTACATATTAAAGATTTTGAGGTATCTAGTTTGAATTTGTGGCATTTTAGAAGTTACAACTGTAATTTATCTTACAGACTGGTACATGGTCATCGTTTAAGTTCATGAATATTTCTTTTTTTGCCCATACAGGCAGCTGATTTCTTCTTATTTAATTGTTTGTTTTTGTTTTACTCTGATTACAAGATGTCCTTTAGAAAAAAAAAATGAAATTAAAGTTCTATCATAAAAACTTGTTGACGATGTTCTTACCTCAAAATGCAATATTCATGTTAATTATAATAAATCAGATGAATAAGGAAATGTAATTTCAAATTATGTTAATTTTTTTTAATTTCAGTTTCAGATTAATTTTGTGCTTCTTTAACATATCCAGTACTTTGGCACATATTTTGTTTTGTAACACTTTACAATGAGGTCTCATTTGTTAACACTGTATATTCACTAACATGAACTAACAATGAGCAATACAGTACTTATTCATCTTTGTGTGTTAAA
This sequence comes from Zacco platypus, assembly GCA_038088235.1. Classification (NCBI taxonomy): domain Eukaryota; kingdom Metazoa; phylum Chordata; class Actinopteri; order Cypriniformes; family Xenocyprididae; genus Zacco; species Zacco platypus. The sequence goes on from CM076069.1 coordinate 5,414,817, forward strand.
CTAATGATCACAAATACAACTTTTGATTTTAGTAATGTATTAGTAAATGTTGAAAATATAAATAAGACTAATAAATGCTGTAATACGTTTTGATAATTCTTAGCTTGTTTGTTGAAACTTTATTGTAAAGTGTTACCATTTTTTTCATTACAAATTATATAATAATTTCAGTGAAAAGTTTACTTGGGAATTTTCTTATCAATTTAAGACTCCATCACTAGAGATAATGAAATTTAATGTTTGCAATGAAACATATAGATACAATAATACATAATACAATGAACTTTAATAACAAAAGTGTTAAAAACAGTCAGCAGACACTGATTATGTTAGAATAACAATAGTAATATGAGTAGATTCTTACAAGGCAAAACATTTACAAACACTTATTTCTGTGTCTCACAGTGTTTTATTCACAGTGAGGTGATGTAAACACCTGGATGGATGCCATGCAATCATGTTTGATTAAACGAAATTAATCTTTTGCATTCTTTTGTCTGTTATTCTCAAGTTTACGATTGTGATTGATTTGTTAAATAGCCCAGCCTTCTGCAGAGGATTTCAAAAATCTCAGCAATACACAGAATCAAGGTGATAATGGTGAAAATGTACATTGCACTGAGGAAGATGGTCTTTTCAAAGTGCTCCGGTACCATACACTTGGTGAAGTTAAATGTCTTCTCCAGTGAACTGGCGTCACAGAAGTACAGCGGATGAACCAGGAATCCAAAGAGGCGACTCTGGAGCCAGAATGCTGCCATCTCCAGGACGATTCGTAAGAGTACAGAAATGATGTAGAACACTGTGTACGTTGGTCGCTCCAGAATATCCTCTTGATTTATGTTTTTATAGGCGGCATACAGATGAAACACAGCCCCTGGAACAAGAACCGTCACTAGCTGCAGGGCCCAAAACACCTGAAAAAAAAAGAAAAGAAAAGAAAAAAGAAAATAAGCAAAGCATTTTTAGAATTCTTTGATAAATAAAAAAATCTTATTTGAAATCTTTTGTAATATTACCCACAGTCTCAGAAACAAGGATTAACCCTAGTCTCAGATTAAAATGCATGTTTGAGCTGTTTTAACTAAAAGCAACTTGCACTGACATCTTAAAATGTCTCAAGATACAAACAAATAATGTTTTTTCTGAGACACATTTATAAAAGCTAATTGAACTAAGGCTTAATCCTAGTTTAATCTAAACCCTGTCTGTGAAACCAGGTCTATATGTATTTACAATCATCATTTATTAATTTGATGCATCCTTGCTAAAAAAAAAAAAAAAAATATATATATATATATATATATATACAGTATATATATACAGTATATATATAATAAATATATAATAAATAATAATAATAAAATCTATACAGATCTCTTACTTGGCCCAAACATTTGAATGGTAGTGTATCACATTTACACAAAAATATTAAGCAGCACAACTGACTTCAACATGAATTCTGTAACAGGCAAGTTGAAGTGAACACATATGCAGTTTATTTCAATCCAAAAAACATGAACAAATACAAGATAAACCGAGACTTGACATATCCATGAGACAAACTCACCTAACTGTAAGACACACAGAGCAAAGCTAAACAGGTAACAATGGTAACATGATCAAACAATGAACCAATGAGAAACAGAACACATGACCAGACCAAATGAATCAGAATATGACACACTGGGTGTGTTCGACATCGGCTGCAGCTGGATGCAAGCAACCGATCAGCGAGAGTAGCCACGTGCAGGCGGGGAGGAGCTGAAAATGGAGACAGATGGAGAAAGTTGGACACTTTCTGCTTCTCATAGTGAAACATGTGCTGTGTTTGCATATTTTAACACAACTGATGTGAAAAATGCAATATTTGACTAATACACAGATGTTTCAGAGACATGTTCATTCAATGTTTTATGCACAGCTTATAGCTTCTGTTTTTACAAGAATAAAGTTCAATATAACCATTTATTATTTAAATACCAATGTATTGGGGTCTACGTTTTTTATCAGGCACATGGCGCAATACAACATTGCGACTACATGAAAAGAGGTTTAACTCTTGTAAAAATACAGATTTGTGAGAATTGGTGGATCTGAAGTTTTCAGAATAAACACGAAACACACGTGATTGTTTTCATGCGGTGAATCCGGACAATCGTGGAATAGCTGTGACATCATCAGAGCTCCTGCAGCAGCTGCACTCGAATCGCTCTCGCAGTACTTTGATGTCATACCTCAGTCACAAGGTGTTGGTGCTGTCTGAAGTCGGACAAAAATTTTGAACTGACATGCATCGCTTCAAGTCAGCCGCCGATCGGTCTATGCAGTGCTACATGAAGTCAAACAAGCCTATAAACATGGGAAGCACATGACAAGAACACATGAGGGCAAGGGATACACATGACATGAAACAGGAACCAAACTATAAAATAAAAGACATGAAACAAAACCCAAAACCAAACGTGACACATATCCTACCCTCAAAGGGTGGCTCCTGACACCCAAACAAAACATGCAAAACCCAAAAATGACATAAGTCCAGGAGAGTGGACCTGGATCATGGCCTTGACTGTGGAGCTGTGACAGACTGTGGTGCTATGCCAGGCCTGGACCGTGAAGCAATAGCAGCCCTGGACCGTGGAGCAGCGGCAGACTAAAGCAGTGGCGGACATGGGCCATGGAACAGTGGAGGACCTGGACCGTAGAACAGTGCCAATCTCCATGAAGGTTCATGAGGCCTTGGTGTAGCCAGTGGAGATGGAGACCACCTCAGCAGATCAGAAGACCACTGTAGATCAGGAGGCCATGGCGGGGCAGAAGACCAAAAGACACCACTCCTGACTGTGACATGAGGAATGGACAGTTCATGGACAGCTGCCGCCTCTGGAGGAGCTGTAGCAGACATCATGTTCTCTGGGAAAGTCTGTGAAGCCCAAACAAACAGGATGGTGATTGACATCACAGGCCGCACTGTGAACACAAGGATAGTTTCTGGAACCTTTGGACTTAGACTTGGAAGCGCTAGCATAAGAGCCAAGGTCAGCACAGGACCAGCCTCTGTGGCCCGGACTATTATACACCCCTCCACCCCCACTTGAATAGACTCTGGCGTGGCGGCCATGATGTGACGAGACTCTGGCTTGGCGGCCATCATGGGATGAGACTCTGGCTTGATGGCCATGATGTGACGAGACTCTGGCTTGATGGCCATGATGTGACGAGACTCTGGCTTGATGGCCATGATGTGACGAGACTCTGGCTTGGTGGCCATTATGGGACGAGACTCTGGCTTGATGGCCATGATGTGACGAGACTCTGGCTTGATGGCCATGATGTGACGAGACTCTGGCTTGATGGATACTGTGGGATTGCGGGGCCCCTTGTCCGCAATTCCCACAGTGAATGATGAGCCACTTAACAACAGGTCATGATCAATGTATTGCATTAGGGACCAGTGGATCATTCCCCAAGGAAGCCACAAGCCAAGCAAATGGGTTCATTTAATCCCCCACAAAAAATGTCATTAAGGGTGATGTCATTAAAATCCGTAGGCTAAGAAGAAACTGCTAGGTTCATTTTAGATCTAGCTTTCTGTAATGTATTTGTAACGAAGAGACAACAGAGTGGGATCCAAGTGCAACTTTATTCAAAATAGACATAGTCAGACAGGCAGTAGTCAATGATCAGCAAACAGGTATACAGGGGCTAGGCAGAATCGTGGTGACTAATCAGGCATAAGAGTCGATACAGGCAGCAAGAATCAACAGTCCAAAAACACCAGGCAATAAGTCCACAAGACAGGCAGAGAACGATCATAAAACAAGAAAGTAGGCAAAATCAATAAACAGGAAAACAGACACAGGAATGAACGCTCAGAAATGATTACGAGAGGTAGATCAAGACTTCGCACAAGAGTGAGTGTGCAGGGTGTTTAAATAGTGTGATGTGATTTACTGCAGGTGTGGGTGCAATCAGTCCAGGTGAGAAGGCTTATGGGAAATGTAGTGCGAGACCGAAATGGGTGTAGTGCATTGTAGGAAGTGAAGTCCTGGAGTGAGTGCATGTGTGCGTGTGTGTGTGAAAGTCCAGGGTAAAGTGCCCTCTAGTGGTTTTCATGGGCACTTCAGCTGACAATGGTGACAGTATACACTGCAGGCAAGTTGAAGTGCATCTGCAACTTATTTAAATTAAAAAACATGAACAAATACAACATAAACAGAGACTTGACTTGAAATGACCATGAAACAAACTCACTTAACAGCAGGTTTCAGAAAACAAAGGTAGGCAAGAAACAATAGTAACATGATGGCTATATATACTCAATAGATATTTACTAAACAAGGAACACCAGTGAACAATCAATGAACCAATGAGAAAACAGGACACATGACCAAAACAACCAAACAGAACATGACACGTAAACATGAGAAACAGTTGACAAGAACACATGAGGGCAAGGGAAACACAGGAACCAAACTACAAATTAAAAGACATGAAACATGAACATGAACATAAAAAACCCAAAATGAGACAAATTTACTTTTGCCATCACATGAATTATTAAAGTGTTGGTTCACCCAAAAATGAACATTCTTTAAATACTCACCGTCTTGTCGTTCCAAACCTGTAAGACTTTCGTTCATCTTTGAACACAAAGAAGATCTTTTTAATGAACTCTGAGAGCTTTCTGTCCCTCTATTGACAGCCTACACAACTGCCACTTTTAAGCCCCAGAAAGGTAGAAAAATCATTATTATCATTAAATTAATCCATATGACTCCAGTGGTTTAACCTCAATTTTATGAAGCGGAACTCAAGGGTTTTATTTGCAGACACAAAAAACATAAATTACCTCTTTATTTTTTTTTCTTTTATTCATTTATTTATTTTTCTCCTTTTAATTGACATAACAATAGGGGAATACAAAGACATTTGAATCTTTAAAACAATAAAATCCAAATTCTTCATCTCATATGACAAATCAATCGTGTTTTAATACATCAAGTATCTTTTTCAACACCTTAGATGTCTTTACAGCTTTTCTATTGTTCTGTATTGAAGTTAGAGAGTCGTAAAAAATCCTCAAATCGGCGGAAAATAGTCTATCATTTGGTACAGTTGATATACATTTTGCTTTATGTATATGATTACCACTTTATTTACAAATGATTAATCTCCAACGTGTTTTCATGCAACAGCATCTGCTCTCACGTCAACATGCAACAAAGCGCTCACGTCGCTTCATAAAATTGAGATTAAACCACTGAAGTCATGTGGATTACTTTTATGATGTATTTATGTCACAATCCCATTTATTTGGACTCTTTATGTTTCATCTGCCTTAGTCATTTGTTGTCACGGACACTAATTATGTTCAGCTATCAGTCACCATTATAATCACCTTTATGTTCAGTTCTGTTTCAGTCTAGCTGTCCAGTGTCAATGTTATGTTGTTTTACTTGATTATATTGGATTTACTATTAAATAATATTTGAAGCCTTCATCTTCATCTTTGTGCCTTCATATGCAGCTCAACTGTGACAATTTACTGCCTTTCTGTGGCTTGAAAGTGGTAGTTGCGTAGGCTGTCAGTAGAGGGACAGAGAGCTCACAGATTTCATTAAAAAGATCTTCATTTGTAAAACTAAATAAAGAGAATGTTCAAAAAAAAAATGAATACAAATTATCTTCATTTGTGTTCTGAAGATGAATGAAGTTCTTACAGGTTTGGAACTACAGGAGGGTGAGTAATTAATGACAATTTTAATTTTTGGGTGAACTAAAACTTTTTAACACTAATTATTCCAGACTTTTTACTGGACGTGGATGAAAATAAATAAACTGCCCCAATAAGAGCAAAAGTAATAAGAAACAAAAATGGATAAGGTAACATACAAAAAAAAAAGTTTCTTAAATCTATTAAAACATTCCATCTTCAGATTTAAATTTGCATATGCATTTGGCAGACACGTTTATACAAAATCAACAAAAGCGACAACATATTTGACAATTTGTCAAAGAGACAACATATTCAAAACATACAATGCCCTGTCTGATTAAAGAGATAGTTTACCCCAAAATTAAAATTTTGTCAAAAATTTAATTTGGTAGTCAATGGAGGGGGCGAGATCTGCTTAGTAACAAACATTCTTCCAAATATCTTCCTTCGTGTACAGCAGAACAAAGAAATATATACAGGTTTGGAACAACTTGAGGGTGAGTAAATGACCATTTTCATTTTTGGGTGAACTATCACTTTTAGAAGCAAGCAAGAGAAGAGGAGAAATGTAGTGCAAGTAAATTTATATATTTACATTTATGCATTTAGCAGAAGCTTTTATCCAAAGTAGATGTTTTGTAAACTTTACCTGAGGCGTTACAGGTCTGAACTGATTGTAACAGAAGAGGTTGATCTCCCTTCTGTCGGGGTCACAGCTGAAGTGAAGGGCCTCATTCCCATAAACCGCAAATCCCAGAACACCAAGGAAGAACATGCGCACGGAGCCAAAAAACAGAGTGTGGAATTGACCAATCACAGTTGGAGGCCGGAGCTACAAAAAGACACAATGTTGTAAATTACAAGACAAAATAACTCTGAGAGTAAAAAAGATCTATACCAAATATGTACGCCACGTATGTACATGTACAATAATATCATTTAATGATGACAACTGAGACAAATAAACAGCTCAAATGTTTACACACACTCAGGTTTGTTTTGCCACAGGACATTCCATAGGCGTAATGGTTTTTATACTGTACAAACTGTACCTTCTATCTCCCTACACTAACCCTACTCCTGAACCTACCCATCACAGAAAACATTCTGTATTTTTACATTTTTAATAAAAACATTGTTTAGTATGTTTTTAAAGCTATTTGAAATATGAGGACTCATGAAATGTCCTATTTCATGGTTACGTTGTAATACCAGTGTAATACCCATGTCATTATACAAATTTGTGTTCTTACAAATCACAAAAACATGCGGACATACACACACACACACACACACACAAATCTGTTATCACTAGTTTGAAGCACCCATTAAATATAATATAGTCAATGCAGAGAACTGAAATTGATTTCTTGATTTTGCAATAACGACAATAAAACATCATCAGCATATATTGATTCTGTCTTACTTACGCATCCCTCATAGAAGTTCTTGATGTAGTTTAAGGACATGATAATGCCTTTTTTCCTTAGGTTCAAATAATCTGTAATGCTTTGCCCTCATTTCAGACCTATTACCCTCTGCTGAGCTCCAGCTCAAACACTGCTGTTCCTGTTGACCTGTGCAGCTCCCGTCAATGCATATTTCCCTTTCATTTGCTCTACCTTCATCGATTTACCCATGAGGGACAAAAAGACAACAAAAAGGCAAAAACAAAAGGACTGGACATGTGCTGCTCACATAATCCCCATTCAACTACATCAGCAGAAAAACAGGCCGTTTGAGGTATAATGGGGGAACAGCTGACAAAAATACAATGAGCGCAAGACATAAAGTAAATTAAAGAAACCAAGACATAGCAATAAAACAAATGCAACAGCCGATGTTTTCAAAACAGTCTTGTAAATGTTAACTATATCACTTGTGTCTTTTTGGAAGTTGCATGCAAATGCAAATCTATATACAGTCATCTTTGCATGGAAAATTCAAAATGAACAAACCAAAAGAATAAATATTGAATTTGAATTTGATTATATTTTGTATAAACTTACCAGCCTGAGCCCAAGCGGAGAGTTTGTCCTCCTCATTTAATCAGACATAAAGCAACTCATGGGAAATAATTCTCTTGAGTTCCTATCCCAGCGCTGTCACATATCAAAGTTCATCAAGTCACTAATGAAAAGATTGTCAAAACCAGCTGTCAACATTTACCCATGTGGCTTTCACAGGCGATCTGTGCAATCCCATCCTGAAATGGCGCTCTGAGAGCCGGCTCTGCCTTTAGACTCTTTTCACACTGAGATGAATGGAGGCTCGGGCAGAATATCTGTGCTGCTCAGAGCATTGCTTACTAGTGCAGCTGTAGTTTTGTTTAATGAAGAGTTTTTAAAAGTGGTTTCGAAGTTATATATGTTAATTTTACAAATTATTTTTGAAAATCTTAAATGCAAAACATACCTTGTTTTTACATTTAAGTTTATTTAACATATTTTTGCATTGTTACATTATTTTCTGCATAATTAAACATTGCTATTTTTTTTTTTACATTTTAATCAGCATAAATTGAAGGCATACCACAAAAACAGTCATGCTGTACAAATACTTTTTACAGCTTATTTAGTAGTGAAATATGACCTGGACATATTTTTGATATTTCAAATTTTTTGATATTTATATCAAGCTTTTTCAGATATTACCTTTCATCTAGTCTCAGCCTCAGATGTCACACCCACAGACTGTTGGCTGAACGTCTGACGCATATTGCACACTTATCTGAAAAGATTTCAGGAGTTTCGAAGTCATCATCTGGTTGGTTGAATTCTACATGTTTGGGAGACGTGCGTGTCGTGTTCTTTAACAGTCTGCCTGGAAACAGATGCCGTGACGTCAAACCCCCTCGTGGAAGAAGAAAGCTGTCGTGTTTACAACTGTGACAACGAGAGCTTCCCAAGATCAGCTAAATGCTGGATTTTCAAAAGTATGAGAAGTTCGTGGCTCCATTATTGCAGTAAACTTGCACAATGTTCTTGAATGAATAATTCTGATAGTGCAGGGACATCGTCAAACGTCCTCTTGGGCAGTCCTTGGCCAATGAAAGCTGCGATAGTCTAGAACTTCTGCTGTCCGTCTAAAAAGTCTGCTACGCAAGACTACCTTTCATCTTTTGTATAATATAGCTGTTTGTGAATGTAAAAGGTCTCCAGAGTTTCAAAGATCAAAGTGCACGATAAATAAAGTTGTCTCCCAAAAGAAAGAATCAATTCTGAATTACCGAAACAAATCGTCAGCAATTCCAGACACACTTCCTGTTTCAAACCTACATAACAATATAACAAATTTGCATAATACCAGCCTATGGTCTTCAATGGCACCTGCAAATAACATGCTTTGACCCACCCTCAAACACTGTAGTTGTAGCTGAGGCTGGAAGAGTTTGGTTCTTGTTGTTTACATGTCGACAAGATGCTGTTTGCAGAGCTGCAAATCCACTTTGAGGACTTCGTTTGGAGTTTGTAACAGATTGCCAAAATTAAACTTCCGTCAAATTTCTCTCAATTAGTGTTACTAGACCTCAGTGCTGTTTTTGACACTATCAAACACAATATTCTTTTGAGTAGACTCGAAAATTATGTTGGCATTAGTGGAATTGCATTGGCATGGTTCAAATCATACTTATCTGACTGTTATCAGTTTGTAGAAGTAAACAAAGAGATGTCATATCGATCACAAGTTCAATATGGAGTACCACAAGGCTCAGTACTAGGACTGTTGCTTTTCACTCTGTACATGCTACCCTTGGGAGATATCATTAGGAAGCATGGCGTTAGTTTTCACTGTTATGCTGATGATACTCAGCTCTATATTTATTTGCGCCCTTACTTATCAAACTTATCAATTCTCAAAATTAACGAAATGCGTAGCTGATATAAAAAATTGGAGGACTGGTAATTTCCTACTAATATATTCAGAAAAAAACCGAGATTCTAATTATTGGACCAAAACCTTTACACATAATACCATACTGTCTAACACTTGATGTCTGCTATGTTAAGTCTTTGTCATCAGTTAGGAACCTGGGTGTGCTCTTTGATACCAATCTTTCATTTAAAAAAGCCACATTTCTGGCATATGTAAAACCGCATTCTTCCATCTTAACTACGATATATGCTCTCAATGACAAATGCAGAACAGTCAATTCATGCGTTTATGACCTCAAGGCTAGATTACTGTAACGCTCTACTGGGTGGTTGCCCTGCTTGCTTGATAAACAAACTACAGCTGGTCCATGACGTAGCTGCTAGAATCCTTACTAGAACCAGGAAGTATGACCATATTAGCCCAGTTCTGTCAACACTGCATTGGCTCCCTATTAAACATCGTATAGATTTTAAAATCTTGCTAATTACTTACAAAGCACTAAATGGTTTAGCTCCCCAGTACCTGAGCAAGCTCTTAATGCATTACAATCCTTCGCTTCTATTACGATCTCAGAATTCTGGCCAGTTGTTAATACCTAGTTAATACCTTAATACCTAAGCGGTAGATCATTTTCCTATTTGGCACCTAAACTCTGGAACAATCTTCCTAGCATTGTTCGGAAAGCAGACACACTCTGTCAGTTTAAATCTAGACTAAAAACACATCTCTTTAACCTGGCATACACATGACACATTATCAATTTATGTTTTCAAATCTGTTAAAGGATTGTTAGGCTGGACCAGGAACACTTCCTATAACACCAGATGTACTCAGATGATGAATGGTGTCTATGTTGATAGTAGTCTCTCTGCTTATTCCAATGTTTACTGAAGGAGGACCTGTGCCTAAACATGACCACAACGCAGCCCTGAAGTGTCAGCAGAGACTGCGTCAACTAGATCATCCCTTGTGAAGGCCTTTCCGACACGTCAGCCAGTGGCACAGATCCTCAACAACCCGTCCCATTACAGCATGATGAATACGAACTTCAACTAGATGGAACTGGATTAAATATTCTGACTATTGCGATCCCAAATCAGACTTATGACTTGTAACTCTGCCTGAATCAATCAAGCACTGTTTGCTGTTGGCCAGAGGACAACCGACTGAGCCTGGTTTCTTCCAATGTTTTTTTTCTCAATTTTTGTCACCTGTTGGTCACCTGATGTCACCTTTTGGAGTTTGGGTTCCTTACCACTGTCGCTGTTGGTTGGGGACACTTTATATTCAACAATGTTTTTTATCTGCCTGCATTGAATGCGAACTGAACTGAACTGAGCTGGATGATTACATCACTGTTTTCTCCAGTGCTGATATACAGATTATTTGCCAATTATTACTGTAAAGCTGCTTTGACACAATTTGCATTGTAAAAAGAGCTATGTAAATAAAGATGACTTGACTTGACTTGAAAAGTTTGCTTTGGTTGGTAAACACCTTTGTACTAACATTGGTCCATATAGGTAGGTGTGTGTTGAGGCTCTGCCTTCTTTCACATGGAAATATTTTCCGCTTTATTTCTCTTGTTCAATCCGTGGAGAACAGATGTGCACAAGTAAAAACAAGAACACCCTGGAGAGCTGCTTTATAGTAGAAAATTAAGTTGTACTTCTGATGAAATGAGACATTGAAACTGTTTTTCTTGTTTAATACGGTAAAGCTGCTTGATTTTAAAGCAAATCTATTGTATAAAGTGCTATATAAATAAACGTGATGTTACTTTACTAGAGTATTGAATTGCAGAGCTCTTGGCACTTTGCTATAATAATATGCTTTTGTTATGTTTTATTCAAATGCTTGCTGTTTTCTCAATTTTGTTGCGTTTATTTTGTTATTGAGAGGAAAGTAAGCAGCACATATTTACATTTTCGTCTAAACACCGCTATCAGCAATCTGGACGGAGTCAGATGTTCGATTACAGTATATCGCTGCTCAAGTATTTCAAACTTCATTTTACCCCTAAACGAAGAATGACAAAGAACTTTGCAGTTAGTATATCAGGGCCTTTAGCACTTGTAGGAAGAGCTGAAATTCAGATATGGTAATGGTCGTTTCATTTCCAACATGAGCCGTAAGTGGTAGACCTAACACAACAGACTGACAAATCAGAGTAGAGAGGGCTCACAGAAAGGAGGGGTTTATCTTTGAACGAACCTTTTTCAGACTCTTTGAGAAATGAGGTGATCTGCAATGTATATTATGAGAAAATGAAAGTTTTTTTTATCTTGGATGCCTGAAACAAAACAAAATTAGGAACCATTAAAATAGCATAGGGCACTTTGATATCATTTTTAAATTTAAATCATTAAGTATAAATGGAAACAATACCACAAATACAACCATACTGATTTTTTAAAAATAATATTATCATATTTTTCCCCCACATCCAAGTCGAGATTTTTTTTTTTTTGCATGAAAGTAAGGAAAAATAGTGTGAGAATATTAACTGTCATTAATTTCACAATGAAAAGAAAGAAAGAAAGAAAGAAAAAAAAAACAGAACAGAAGAATAGTCATAAAATAGGCTTTTTTGGGGAGAGTGAAATATCACCTGGACATATTCTTGAGATTTCATAAGATTCACAGTTTTATATTATAAAATCATTTTTAAATTTAAATCAGCATAAATCGAAGGCATGAATAATGGAAATATTGTCATGTTTTTTTTCCTCATCCATGTCATGAGGGTTTTTTGTTTGTTTGTTTGTTTGTTTGTTTGTTTATGCATGGCAATAAAAAAATGGTAACCCCACAATGCAAAAAGCAACAACAAAAGCAGTCATATAGGCCTAAAATAGCCCTTGACTTTGTGTCATTTCCTAAGAATCAGTTTAAAATTTTATTACAATTTTAAAATGTTTTAAAAACATCTTTGGCTTAGTCCTGCATGTTTACAGATTTCACAACAATCAAACCGGATTTTTAACGAAAGTCACACAGATATTCTATACTATAAACATGATTTAAGTTTGACATACATTGCAGAACATTATTTCAATCTCAGCATGGGCTTGTACAGAATTCAGCTCAGTGTGTTGTATGTTTGCTGTGAGCACAATCCCTCCAGATTATTTTGAGGTCTATCTGCCTCAAGCAGCTGCTGCGTTTGTCCTGACAGCGACTCGAATCAGCTCTGCTCCACTCACTCCCTCACTGCTCCTGCTGGTAAGTGTTTCCTCACGTCTCCTCCTGAACTTTACCTAATGTCTCATGCACTGTCATTGCCATAATTTTTTTTAACGTGAATTGGTTTTGCTGGATGTTTGATTGCCATACTGTAAAAGTAAATATGTTCCAGCGTGTTCAGCATGAAAAGCATGTTTTAGTGTAACAGAATTCAGAATAACTGAATTTCTGAGTTAAAGTCTTGTGTGTATGTTAAATCCTTTAAAATATCAGTGCAAGAGGAATGGAAAATAGATTGCAATTGCATGAAGGTTCAGTGTAGGTCAACTGAGATGCCAAAAACAAACAAACAAAAAAACAGTGGAATATAAAATAGATCTTTTAAAATATGTTTTTTTTATTAAATGTACAATGCAGCTTTACAACATATCATTTGAACATTCATTGACATGCTGGAAAATAAGCATTCAAGCTGACCATATTAAGGGTCTCTTGAAATAGACTTCAGGCCATGAACAGGTGCCATGTGCTTGTGAAATCAGGGGAGTTATCAACCCGGACAGAGCGGCTAAATTTAACCAGATGAACAGGGGAAACAGACAGTCACTCTGTAGCTCAGGGGGTAAACAACCCCAAACAGCTCTTTAGAATAAGTTAGAATTAAACCCTTTCAAAGCAATTCATCTCATGAGCTCTAATGTGTCCACTTTTAAACATATGTGTGTGATTCTTTAAGGGAACTTTTTTGACCAATAACATTTAAAGTGTTTCATTTTAATTTATTTATGAATAATGATTCAATCAGAGAAATGTAACCTTATAATTCAACCTAAAAAGTACTATTATGTAAAATTTAAATTTACATATATATACATAATGAATCAAAATAGACTTGTTTCTAAAAGTTCTCACTATTAGTTCTCAATATTGCATATTATTAGCATCGTGCCAAACAAATTAAAAAGCTAAATTTTTATAGTTCATTTAAAAATATATTTCTTTTTTTTTATGAATCAAAGTAGACCAACCAGTTTCTTTAAAAACTGAAAAATCTTTACCATCACTTCAAACAATATAAGTAACACTTTACAGTAAAGATATCATTGTTAACATTAGTTAACTAACATGATTGTTACAGGATTTATCCACCTTTGTTAATGTTAATTCACAGTGCATTAACAGATAGAACTTAAAATGTTATTAGTAAATGAGATTAACATTAAGTTACTGTAAATAATAATAATAACTGTAATCATAGTAATAAATGCAGTAGAAGTGTTTATCATCATTAGTTCATGTTAACGTAGTTGACTAAAGTTAACAAATGTAATCTTATTGTAAAATGTTACCATAATATCAAAACTTATGATAAAACATAAGATGAAACATAGTTTGAACAACTTTCATTTTGCATTATTTAGTAGTTGTTTTACTGTCAATAACATTTGACATCCGAACATCCGAATCAAAACCTTGTTCCATTGCTCAATGCAGAAGCAACAAATTCATCCCATCACCTTTCACTGACCTTGCCTGTCTCAATAGCAGAATATAATCAGGATGGAGAGCTGTTCCCAACCTACAAATGGAGACACCAAGGCTGATGTGACCCATGATCTCACTGAGGATCTGGCTCAGCAGCTGGAGGACATTATCAACACCTATCAGGTGAGCGAACAGCCAGGTGAGCCTGAGGATGTTGAGGAAGAGTCTGTTCCAGGCAAGGCTAAAGAGCAGAAAATGGATAAGAAGATGCTTAAAGGCCTCGGTGAGTCACATGCAAGATTTTTAACTCCATGTTACTCCATTTGAATCACTGGCAATGTGATTAGTGACATTTAAACAAGTATTTCCTCTATAAAACTGCTTATTTTTTCCCACTTCTGTGAATTGTAAACTGTGCCAATAATCACAGGGAAGGAAGCCATGCTGCTCATGCAGAGTCTGAATAAACTGGGAACGCCTGAGAAGAAACTAGAAGCTCTCATAAAAAAACATGCAGAACTGGTGAGTACAATCATCAACAATGTTCTACATTTTAAGAAAAAAAAAACATTGTATGCTGGAGTGCTGCTTAACTATAGCTTAGACTACAAGGGTAAATATACACATATGCATTTGGAAAAATCAGTCCCCGTTTAACTCTTAATTTTTGACTTTGTGAAACCATTTTAAAGGGTTAGTTCATCCAAAAATGAAAATTATGTAATTTATTACTCCCTCTCATGTTGTTCTACACCTGTAAGACCTTCGTTCATCTTCGGAACACAAATTAAGACTTTTTTGATGAAATCCAATGGTTCCTTGAGGCCTCTATTGCAAGCATTTCAGATGCCCAAACAGTTCATGTGAGTACAGTAGTTCAACCTTAATATTACAAAGTGACGAAAATAGTTTTTGTGCTCCAAAAACTATGACTTTTCAACAATATCTAGTGATGGCAGATTTCAAAACTTTGCTTTGAAGTTCATGAATCTTTTGTTTCGAATCAGTGGTTCGAAGCACCAAAGTCGCATGATTTCAGTAAATATGGCTTTGTTACGTCATAAGTGTTTCGCATCTCATCGCAACTTCATGTGACTTTGGCAGTTTGATAGCGAACCGAATCACTAATTTGAAACAAATGATTCGTAAAGCTTCGAAGATCAGCCATCACTAGATATTGTTGAAGTCGTTATTTTGGGGCGGGGTTTTTGGTGCACAAAAAGTATTCTTGGCACTTTGTAATATTAAGGTTGAACCACTGTACTCACATGAACTGTTTTAAATATGTTTTAGTATCTTTCTGGGCATCTGAAAGTGTTAATTACCTTTCTGGCAACAGAGGCCTCACAGAGCCATCGGATTTCATCAAAAATATCTTAATTTGTTCTGAAGATGAACAAAATGGGTGTAGAACGACATGAGGGTGAGTAATTAATGACAGAATTTTCATTTATGAGTGAACTAACCCTTTAAGTATACTAAGAAATAAACAGACTTTAGATCCTTTTGATCCTAAAATATCAATAGTTTATTTCAATAATCAATTGTCCCATAGACTGTCTTTTATTGTACATTTCCAGTAGTTCATCTTAAAATGAATGAATGAATTTTCTGGGGTTTTTTTCAGCTTGTTATATTAAGAGTACATAATGTTTTTTTCTGTTTTGTTTTTCTGTTATTTCTGTAAACAAAAGAGAACATAACTACATTATGTGTGCAAATACCCTGCAGCTGGAGGAACATCGCTCAGACCAGAAACAGCTGAAGGTCCTGCAGAAGAAACTTCTCCAGGTCCTGAAGGAGAAGGATCAACTTCAGAGTGAACACAGTCGAGCTGTTCTGGCCCGCAGTAAACTTGAAGGCCTGTGCAGGGAGCTGCAAAGACACAACAAGACGTTAAAGGTGCCAATATCATCTCAGCTCATGGATATGATTGCGTGAATGAGCACAAATCAAAACCAGCTCATCAATAATAAAAAGACAAAAGGTTTAACATCATCAGCTAACAATGAAAATATAAGCTTTTATAAATCTCAGTTAATGTTATTTTCAACATTTACTAATACATTATTAAAATCAAAAGTAGTTTTAGTTAATATTAGTTGATTTACCTGGGCTAACATGAACTAACAATGAACATTTGAATTAAATATCTAGTTCAGCCATGAAACTCTAGAGGGTGCACCTTTACATGCAATTTACAAGCAATCACCAGTGTTGGGTAAAGTTACTTTTAAAAGTAATGCATTACGATATTGAAATACTCCCTAAAAAAGTAACTAATTGTGTTACTTTGTTACTTTTTATGGAAAGTAATGCATTATGTTACTTTTGCATTACTTTTTCCTCATCTGGGCAGGACTGTATTTTAATCAACAAAAAAGTTCTATTCTTTGGCAAATATAAAGGCCCTTTCACACCAGTGAAACGAGTAAGCCTCAGGCTGAAGGAAATGAAAATTCATGCCTGTACAGTAGAGGGCGCCATTCAAACAAAAATAGAATACCCATTATGTTTAAATAGCGCACACAACGCCTCTGTACTTAGTGTACTCCCGATTTCTCAACATGCGGACAGGTGAGGTGTCAGTCAGTAAATGGGAAAACAAAGTAATTTGTGAAGAAAAAGTTAATTTTGTTGTAAATTTAAAATTATTGCATTAATTTACTAGTAACTTAAAAAAAATAGTCTGATTACTCGTAACGCGTTACCCGTAACACTGGCAATCACATCATTACAGCATGGCACAAGCTGATTGGCCTCTGCTGATCCTGCAGCCAATGAGATTGCTTTCTCAACATTTAAATAGCCAGGTTCATTGTTTGTCCTATTCCTTTGAAACCCTCCCCCTTCCCCAGCTCCACCTGCCTAGATCCTCTGTGGGATGTATGTGTCTAATTATGCAGCAGCATAGCATATTTATCACAGCATAGCCGATCTAGTTTGCCAAGACCAAATACATTAACATAGTCATATTAATGCTAAAATTATACCAAGAGCTGTCATGACTGAACTAATATTAACACAGATTAATAAATACTTAATTAATTAATAATTTATTGCTGCTTGTTGTTAGTTCATATTAGTTAGTTAAAGGTGCAACAGGAGATTCTCTACAGAAATATATTTTGTGATACTGGTTGAAAGTCTCATATCCTGATAGCAATCACTATATGTTAAACGGTCTAAATGTATTTTTGTAAATTTTTATCATCTGTAGAAGGTGTAGGACCATAAAATGTTCATCCAATCTTTATATTTGGTCTGAACAAAATAATCACAAATCCTCACAACACAAGCAAACACAGAAACGCGCTGAAAATAGCGCAAACCACAACGGAAATGTTTTAAGACCCCAAAAATTGACGAACCCTACTACCTGCTTATTATCTGTCCAAAACCAGTTCAACTCACCTGTTCACTCATTCACTAATCGCTATATAGTGTACAGCATTTGAGTGCACAATGTGTTCACAATCATTAAATACTATAAAAAACTGCAAACAAAAATAAAAACACACATTAACAAGTGTACATTATTTCATGTATTTATTATTTTTAATAAAGTGTTTTTCAGTTTGCTAGAAACTCACGCTCACAGATGACGTGGTCATCGAGTGCCCTCAGGCGGCCATTATGATGACATTACATTAGTATGCTACAGATGATTAACGAATATTTTTAAATCATTCACTAAATTATCATCTCTTAAAGTTTAATGAATTAACAACAATGCCACATATTAAAACACTTTGCTGTTAGTGAAACACATTACATTGAGTTAATGCCTACATAATATATTTTAATAATATTTTTTAGCTTGTGCTGTTGTCAAGTAGGGTTTGTCACTTTTTGGGGTCCCCTTGAAACATTTCAGTTGTGGTTTGTGCTATTTGCAGTGCGTTTCTGTATTTGCAGCGCGTTTCTGCATTGCAGCGCGTTTCTATGTTTGCTTGTGTTGTGAGGATTTGCAGCACATGTGTTGTCAAACTGATGATCACGTTTTCTTAATTTGTTGGTGTTTTTTTCTATTTGCATGTGTTTTCTTATTTGCAGTGCGTTGAGCTCTGTAATAACCGTAATAATTAAGAGATGGCAACGCATTACATTCTAACCAGAACTGTTTACATCCTCAGACTCAAATTATGCGTTTCCATGTCAACAGTGTCAAAACTGAAATTAATCTGGTGCAGTCAGGTATAAGCTCTCTTATACCTGACTGCAGCATTTACGTTCATTATTATTCTAATGTTGTGTGCTTTAAGACATGAGGTAGTTTAGCACCATCTCTTGAGACACTTTGCTGAGAGCAGCTGTGTGTTTGTGTATGCTTTAAGTGTTTTGGAGGAGGCAAAGAACAAAGAAGGGAGCAGGGAGGGTTGGATCTCATGCTTTCGATGCTAGCAGGCTAACGTTAGCATCTAGTAAAGTCCACTAGATGGGCGGCAGCTGGAGCTGCAATCACAACCAAGGTACGAGGATTATGGGAGATGTTGTGAAAAGCAAAGCTAAGTGCGTGTTAGTATTCAGGTGAGGGTGCCCTCTGCTGGTCAGAGGAGGGGATCATGGAGTTCGTTAACCAGTCATTCACAGCAGGTACATTCGTGGGTTCGCCAGACCAGGGGAAGAGTAGGGGTTGGAATCCCAATACACACTGAAAAGGCGTTAGGCGTTGCAAAGAGAATTCTGAGCGTACTCAGCCCACATCAGATAGCGAGCCCAGTCGTCTTAGTGTCGATTACAATACGAACGTAGGAAACAGGTCAATTCTTGATTAAGTCTTTCAACTTGACCATTTGACTGAGGATGATAACCTGATGTTAAACTGACGTTAACATTGAGGGGTTGGAAGAATGCAGACCAGAGTCGAGAAGTAAATTGGGGTCCCCTGTCGGAAACTATATCTTCTGGTATACCATAGAGACGGAAGACCCAATTACATAAATTTTGCGTGTCATGGCGGTGGGTAGCTTGGGCAAGGGCAGAAGGCGACAGGACTTAGAGAAACGGTCCATGATCGTGAGAATCGTTGTGTTACCGTTAGAGGGGGGTAAGTCAGTGATAAAGTCGATAGCGATATGTGACCACGGGCGTTGTGGAATGGGCAAAGGCTGGAGAAGTCCGGCTGGTAGTTGATGTGAGGGTTTGTTAATGTTACAGTTCTGACAATGTTCTACAAATTGCGTTACATCTGAGTTTAGAGTGAGCCACCAAAACTTATTACTTACGAGATGAAGAGTAGCTGTGATGCCTGGGTGACCGGAGGCTGGAAGAGAGTGGACCTGTTCGAGGAGAAGGTTTCGTAGAGGTTCAGTTACAAAGACCCTGTCCACGGGACACTCCTGGGGAATTTCTGTTTGGGTATTAGCCTGGACAATCTCGGTCATTATGTCCCATTGGATGGGAGCAACGACGAACTTGAAAGGAATTATGGTTTCCAGAGAGCTTGGAAGAGGGTCGTGATTGAGTTGTCGGGACAGAACATCCGCTTTAGTGTTCTTCGAGCCTGGGCGCTATGTGACTGTGAAGGAGAATCGTGAGAAAAATAAGGACCATCGAGCCTGCCGGGGGTTAAGTCGTTTGGCCGTTCTCAGATATTCTAGACTCTTGTGGTCTGTGAGCACTACAAATGGATGTGTGGCACCCTCTAACCAGTGTCGCCACTCCTCGAAAGCCGCTTTCATGGCCAAAAGCTCACGATCTCCTACATCATAGTTTCTCTCTGCTGGAGTCAGTTTCCTTGAATAATAAGCACAAGGATAGAGTTTAGGTGGATCTCCGTGTCTCTGCAAGAGAACAGCCTCCAGGTCTGAGTTGGAAGCATCAATTTCTACTACAAAGGGTAAATCAGGGCTTGGGTGATGGAGGATGGGTGCTGTTGTGAAACGTTCTTTTAAATTTTGAAACGCCTGAATTGCAGCGGTAAACCAGAGTAGTCGATTATTTCCCTTATGAACCATGGATGTTAATGGATTGGCAATGGAACTGAAGTCTCTGAT
Organism: Zacco platypus; assembly: GCA_038088235.1. Taxonomy (NCBI): domain Eukaryota; kingdom Metazoa; phylum Chordata; class Actinopteri; order Cypriniformes; family Xenocyprididae; genus Zacco; species Zacco platypus. Next base: position 5,435,085 of record CM076069.1, read on the forward strand.
AAATTGTCGATAGAAGTTGGCGAAACCTAGGAAACGTTGTAATTCCTTCAGGGTGGTTGGTAGGGGCCACTTTAACACAGCGTTGACTTTACCATCATCCATGGCTACTCCATTGGGACTGATGATGTAGCCCAGGAAAGACGTGGAGGTGTGAAGGAACTCGCACTTTTCTAACTTGGCATAAAGTTGGTGTTGAATTAGTTTCTTCAAGACTTTTCTCACATGCTGTATGTGTTCTCCGTGGGTGCCTGAGTAAATGAGTATATCGTCAATATAGACTATGACTGAGTGGTTCAACATATCTCTGAAGATGTCATTGACGAACGCCTGGAACATGGAAGGACTATTGACTAGCCCGCACGGCATCACAAGATATTCATAGTACCCAGATGTTGTAGAGAATGCTGTCTTCCATTCGTCGCCTTCACGTATCCAAATTAAATTATAAGCACAACGGAGATCCAGTTTGGTATAATACCGGGCATTCCGAAGTTGTTCGAGGGCAGACGGAACCAAAGGTAGAGGGTAACGATACTTCACGGTGATTTCATTGAGTCCACGGTAATCGATGCATGGTCGTAGGCCGCCATCTTTCTTATGTACAAAGAAGAAACCAGCAGATGCAGGGGATGTGGACGGACGAATGAAACCCTTGGCCAATTGTTCCTCAATATATTGACTCATTGCCTGAGATTCGGGTTGGGAAAGTGGAAATATACGACCCTGGGGGGGAGTGGAACCAGGAATAAGATCAATGGCGCAGTCATATGGACGATGGAGTGGTAACATGGATGCGCGGGTCTTACTAAAAGCTTCTGATAAATCTTTATACTCATCCGGTATCTGAATAGTGGGGTGAGGATCAGTTATGGAAACATTTCTTACTGGTAATGGGGTCACTGTGGTCATGCACTCATTATAACAGGTTTTACTCCATCGACTGACCTGTCCCTCTCTCCATGAAATGATGGGATCGTGTTTCCGCAGCCAGGGTAAACCAAGAATAACAGATGAGGTGGATGTGGACAGGACAGGACGTAGAACTGAATGTTCTCTGTGTGGAGAAGACCCGTCTGCATGGTTAGTTCTTGGGTGATGGTGGAAATCCACCCGGTGCCCAGAGGTCTTCCATATATGGTTTCTACTGTTAAAGGGGAGATACAGTCAGTAAGACTTATTTGATGTTGTCGAGTGAAACCTGACGACATAAAATTCCCAGCGGCTCTTGAGTCTAATAGTGCTGAGGTTGAGATAGTTTGACAATTTATAGAAAATGTAACTGGGACCCTCTAACCAGTGTCGCCACTCCTCGAAAGCCACTCTGCTGGAGTCAGTTTCCTAGAATAATAAGCACAAGGATAGAGTTTGGGTGGATCTCCGTGTCTTTGCGAGAGAACAGCCTCCAGGCCTGAGTTGGAAGCATCAGTTTCCACTACAAAGGGTAAATCAGGGCTTGGGTGATGGAGGATGGGTGCTGTTGTGAAACGTTCTTTTAAATTTTGAAACGCCTGAATTGTAGCGGAAGACCAGAGTAGTCGATTATTTCCCTTACGAACCATGGATGTTAATGGATTGGCAATGGAACTGAAGTCTCTGATAAATTGTCGATAGAAGTTGGCGAAACCAAGGAAACGTTGTAATTCCTTCAGGGTGGTTGGTAGCCAGGAATAAGATCAAATCTTTATACTCATCTGGTACCTGAATAGTGGGGTGAGGATCAGTTATGGAAACGTTTCTTACTGGTAATGGGGTCACTGTGGTCATGCACTCATTATAACAGGTTTTACTCCATTGACTGACCTGTTCCTCTCTCCATGAAATGATGGGATCGTGTTTCCGCAGCCAGGGTAAACCGAGAATAACAGATGAGGTGGATGTGGGCAGGACGTAGAACTGAATGTTCTCTGTGTGGAGAAGACCTGTCTGCATGGTTAGTTCTTGGGTGATGGCGGAAATCCGCCCGGTGCCCAGAGGTCTTCCATCTATGGTTTCTACTGTTAAAGGGGAGATACAGTCAATAAGACTTATTTGATGTTGTCGAGTGAATCCTGACGACATAAAACACAATTCTGAACTCAAAGAATCAATTCTTAGACTCACCATTCGTTGATTTTCGAATTAGATTATCTGTCTGAATGGAGAGCTCGACGAATTGTTCAAAGTTTTTTCCCTCATCCCGACAGGCCAGTTCGGCTTGTAGTTCATGCGTGAGTCCCTTACGAAACACAGTTTTCAAGGTATCACTCATCCACGTAGTTTGAGCTGCCAGAGTGCGAAACGCAAGAGCATACTCAGCTGCAGACCTCTTTCCCTGCGTAAGCTCAAGTAAACGTTCACTGACTCCTTTTCCCTCATGGGGGTGATCAAAAACCTCACGAAAGCTCCGCATAAACGCTTCGTAGGAAGGAAATGCAGTCCCATCTCCCGCCACACAGCCGTAATCCAGTCAAGCGCTTTACCCCATAGTAAGGAACAAACGAATACTATCTTGCTGGTTTCAGTGGGATATAAAGCGGGTTGTTGTTTGAGAAATAGTGAACATTGTAAGCAAAATCCCTTACATTTAGCTGGATCTCCGTCGAATCGCTCAGGAAATGACAGGCGTGGGCTCACTGGAGCTGGTGTGTCGGTCTCGTCGGTCCATGTGCAGGCTTTTATTGATAAATAGAATAATGAAACAGGCCAAGGTCAAACAGGAGTGAACAGCAACGTCAGTGATCAGGCAGACTCGTAATCGTAAAGCAGGCATTAGTCGGGACAGGCAGCAGAGAATCGAATAGAGATAAATCCAGGCAAAAATAACAAGGCAGGCAGCAAGGGTCGAGAACGGGAATACAATAAGGTCAGCAACAGTAAATCCAAAAACAGGTAATAACGCTCAGACATGCACCGTGAAAGGAAACAATACTTTGCAAATGGTAACAGTCTGAGAGTCGCTTTTAAAGTGCACTAGATGGGCTGCAGCTGGAGCTGCAATCAGAACCAAGGTACAAGGATTATGAGAGATGTAGTGAAAAGCATAGCTAAGTGCGTGTTAGTATTCAGGTGAGGGTGCCCTCTGCTGGTCAGAGGAGGGGATCACGGAGTTTGTCCTCGTGACAATCGCACCCTAATGATAAATATAACAAAGCATAAGATAACTTATGTCATTATGACAGATTTCTTTTACTAGAACTATAAGAAGCTGACACACAACTCATTTCTGCTTCTGTCTTATGACGCTTTTGGTACAGGAAGAAACTCTACAGAGGTGTCGTGAAGATGATCTCAAGAGGAAGGAAATCACCACGCATTTCCAGAGCACGCTGACGGACATCCAGGCACAGATCGAGGAGCACAGCAGTCGCAACAACAAACTGTGCCAGGAGAACAGCGACCTGGCTGAGAAACTCAAGGACCTCATATCAAAATATGACCAGCGAGAGGAGGTACAGAAAAAAGTCGCTCTGGTTTCATATCCTTCCAATCAGTGTTATTTTACTATAGCATTGAGATCCTGTTATGGGTTTATTCAAGATAATTGGGACATTTTCATTTTACTTAAATTTTTAGTCAGTTTGTTAGGTTTTTCCATTTTTATTAGTTTTTATTAATTATATATATAAATATATATATATATATATATATATATATATATATATATATATATATATATATATATATATATATATATAGGGCTTAGTTTTATTTTTCATACATCAAGTTAAACTAGGCTAAATGAAAATGAAAAATGTTGCGTATGATAAAATAAGAAATGTTTAATTTGATTATAATTTTATTTACTTATGTTTATTAAATTATATATATTTTATGTTTAATGTTTTCAATTTTATTTTAGTTAAAGTTTTAGTAATTTTGTTCTTATTTTTTGTATTTTTAGTTTTTATTACAGATTAAAATGAGTTTAATTAGATTTCATTTCAATTCATGTTTATTTTATAACAGTAAAGTAATGAACACGTTTTTTTTTTTTCAATGAGCAGGTTTTAGTAAACTATAATAACCATGATTTGAATAAAGTGTTTCAAATCTAGTCTTTAAGTAGAATGTGCATAGAAGTAAATAAAAAGACTAAGAATAAATAAATAAAAATCATGTTTTTGATCTTCATACAGAATCTTGAAAAAGTGTTCAAGCACAGAGACCTGCAGCAGAAATTACTGGAGACAAAACTCACACAGGCCAACATGATGCTCAAAGATGCTGAGGAGAAACACAAGCTGGAGAAGGAGCATGTGAGTAAAATATCTAAAGAAGAAAAAAAATGCTCTCAACTGCAAATAAATTTGTATTGCATAAATGATCTTGTATATATGACTGTAATTTATCTTGCTGCTGTTTTGAGCACAGAGAAATATAAACCATGAGTTATCACCATTGTGCTTTTTAGCAATCCACTTAACTCCTGGAATAAGTGTACACTACTTTTTTCTGGGACTATTCATTTTCTTCCGATTTATGTGTATTCTCCAGTTACTGAAGCAGGCTGCAGAGGCCAAATTACATGTTAAACTTCTGAAAGGACAAGAGATTGACATGAAGGCCCAGGTAAATTTACTTCAAATATTACTCATCTCTAGTTTTTTTTTCTAATCATATTTGTTCACAAAATGACACTTTTTCCTGCTAGCTTGCTGTATATTCTGAGAAGTTTGATGAATTCCAAGGAACAGTATCTAAGAGCAATGGTGTGTATGCCAGCTTCAAACAGGACATGGACAAGGTGTGTATCCCTGACACATTTCTAGTCACTTTATAGTAGTCAAGTTATTGAGTAATATACTGTATTACTCTTCAACATCTACCACTGTGTTTGTATAAGAAGAATATTGTTTGACCGTCATGTTCTGTAAGTGTAAAAACAATAATTTTGTAGAAATATCACAATTAATCAATAATCAAATAATGAACATATAATCAAAACCCAACATAGAGCTATCATTGAAGCTTACACTTTTCAGAAATGTGGTTTTTAAGTCCAAAATGGTGAACTTTCAAATATGTTGTCTGGTTGAAATCTTGCTTACAGCCATTTCATATAAAATGCACCAATGTTAAATATGTTTTTGAGCATTTAAAAGGTTAGTTCCCCAAAAATGAAAATTGTCATTAATTACTCACCCTCATGGTGTTCCACACTTGTAAGACGGACTTCGGAACACAAATTAAGATATTTTTGATGAAATCCGAGATATATGACTCATCCATAGACAGCAATTTAACCACCACTTTCAAGGTCCAGAAAGGTACTAAAGACATTGTTAAAACAGTCAATGTGTCTGCAGTGGTTCAACCGACGATAATACTTTTTGTGCGCAAAGACAAAACAAAAATAACGATTTTATTCAACAATCTCTTCTTCAACAATCTCTTATTCAACGAGCACTTGTCTTAAAAGTCGGCTTTAAGAAAAAAGGATTCATATTTAAATGTCAGGAAATTTAGTTTATAAAATAATACAAAATAATAAAATAATTGTACAGCCCCAAGCGGCACACGAAACAGGCATTTTTCTCAATTCCTGTTATGAGCGTTATGGGAACGTTGCCCTGCACAATATGGCGGTACCGCTGACGTACGAGCCAGAGGTCAATGGGCGTCTATGTATTTTATTATGTCTATGGCCTGGACACTATCGTAGCTTTCATTCATAGACATATACACTAGACGTCGCTTGGCTACAGCAGTTCAGTGGAACGAATGCGTCAATAGCGCCGCCATCTTGGAACAGGGGACTCCTCCTCTTTAATGCATCAGCGTCAATGTAGGCAAATGTCTAACAGAAATAAAATCACCATAAATAGTCATGAATGCGATTTTCTAGGTTTTTTTTGGTTCATTCCAAAGGTCAGACATGTATTTATCTTTGAGTCCAGAGAAAATTTAAATTTTTGATATTAAGATAATCTACTTTTTAAAAATATCCACTTGAGTAAACTTTAACTATGGACTATGGGTATAGGGTAGTCGTGGCCTAATGGTGAGGGAGTCGGGGTTGTAACCTGAAGGTTGCTGGTTCGATTCCCACGCCAGCAGGAATTGAAAGTGGGGAATGTGAATGAACAGCACTCTCTCCACCTTCAATACCATGACTAAGGTGCCCTTGAGCAAGGCACCTAATCCTAATTTGTAAGTCGCTTTTGATAAAAGCGTCTGTTAAATGATTCAATGTAAATGTAAACTATGGCTACTTAGTACTTACCTTAGCCTACTGCATGCAAAATTGCTACAATGGTGTATTTAAACATGTATGTATAAACAAACATCATGTATATAAACAAACAGGTGGAAGCAAATCACAAATTTGAGAGGAAAATTTATCATTGATGTCTCTGTTTATCACTTGGGAATCTACAAATAGATTCAGATTATTTTATTTAATGCCATGTCAGCAATCAAAGCTATTTTCATGGCAAAAATTCAATTACAAAAACACAAATATCATATAAATACAATAAAAACAAAACAAAGATGAACAGCAAGTCATATTATACAATTTTTTTTAAATTAACATATGATAAAAAAAATCCAAAACCTTTTCAGGCATAATCTCATTAAATATGTTCTTCAGTGAAGTAACTTCATAAAAGAGCATTCTGTTTGTGTTAAGTCCAGGATAATCTAATAAAATATGTTTGACAGATAAGGGAATCTTACAAAACATACATAAAGGTCTAGGTCTTCATCTTTAAGCAAAAAAGCATGGGTCAATTTTTAATGTCCTTATTAAGAGCTTCGGAATCTACAAACAAAACAAATCCATAAGTTCATAGTATTTAGTGTACTTCCAGGGACACAGCCAAGTGAAAGCAGAGTAGAGGCTGGTTGAAAGGGTTTGTTCCCGGTTTTTTGTTGTTGTAAGCAGTTTCTGTTTTTCCTGTCACGTCGCAGCTCATCAGATACAATCGGGGTAAACAGGCAGAACTAGTATGTTTGGATAAACTTGTTAATTTGTTTTAACTTAAGACTCATCTCCGTTAGCCAAGAATGCTGACTGGAAATAGACGGAGACTGAACCCGGACACACAGCGCCAGTCGGAGAAGCTATTGAATAGAGACCAAATCAACTGTCCACATTTCCAACATCTTACAATCACATTACATTGATATAAATACATTCTGTTCATTGTCGGTTTTCCTAACTGTCAAAAACTAATGGGTAACTAGCATGGATTAGCTGCGGTCATTAACCAAAGACTGAAACAAACCAACGCAGAAATATAATTTCGTAACATTCAATATCATAAAACACATTCTCACTTGTGAAATGTAATCCCTTGCAGTATGGTTTTTAGATTTGAACACCCATATGCAGCAAAAAAAAGTCCGACATCGTCCATGAATTCAAAGTACAGGCGGAGATAACAGCATTACCGAGCTACTTCCTATGACAAGAGCCCTGTTCCAAGATGGCGGCGGTTTTGACGCATGCTGAGAACCCCCAGGCGACGTCTAGTGTATATGTCTATGGCATTCATTGGCCAAAAGACTACCCGAGATGCCGTTTGACTGACATAACTCAACCAATCACAATTTGTTTTGATCCGCAGTTTTTGATCAGTTTAGGGACATGAAAATGTAAGGTTGATGTCCCTACAATAAAAGACCGCCATGCATTTAATAAATTATTCATTCAAGAGCATTGTGCAAGTTTACTACAGCAATGGAGCAGCAAACTTCACATACTTTTGAAAATCCAGTGTTTAGCTGATCCTGGTAAGCTCTCGACAGCTTTCTTCTTCCAAGTGCACACACACCCAGAGCAGTGGGCAGTTACAGCGCCTGGGGAGCAATTAGGGTTAGGTGCCTTGCTCAAGGGCACCTTAGTCATGGTATCGAAGGTGGAGAGAGTGCTGTTTATTCACAATCCCCATCTTCAATTCCTGCCGGCGTGGGAATCGAACCAGCAACCTTCACGTTACAAGCCCAACTCCCTCACCATTAGGCCACTACTAAGTGTGCAATATGCATCAGACATTCAGCCAACGGTCCGGGCGTGACGTCTGAGGCTGAGACTAATTTTTACGTTTACAATCAGGTGCTTCAACATCAGTGTTATTCACCATTTCCCTCTAATTTTAAAGATAAGTCATGGTTAGGTTTAGGAGTAGGGATATGGTTAGCATTACATTTTTGTACAGGAATATGTTAACCCATGAATGCGTCTAACTTGGCAAAAGAAGCTTGCTGTCTGTCTTATGTACATGGTAAGATGTTGATTTATTTTACAGATGGCAAAGAAGATGAAAAAGTTGGAGAAGGAAGCAATGGGCTGGAAATCCCGTTTTGATGGCTGCAATAAAGCTCTTCTTGATATGGTTGCAGATGTAAGTTGCTCAGTTCATACAGTATATCATATATCAACATTGTAGAATGCAGCAAACCATATCTGTACAGTTAATGTTTGCAAACAACTAACTGTAATATGAAATTCAGGAGAAAGAATCTTGACACAGTGTTTCAGTATGGCTGAAAGTCTTTACAGTTTATTATAGTAGACTTTATAGTAGATTATGTGAACAAGATTTTCTCATGCAGAAAGCACTGAAGGAGAAGGAGTTTGAACTATTCACCCTGAAGAACAAGAAACTGGAGAATCTCTGTAGAGCGCTTCAAGATGAGAGGAAAACACTGTATCAGAAGCTCCATGGGTCCCAACAGGCCGGAGCCGATGATGCAGCGGCTGCTGCATCCGTCACTTCCGAGAAAGCTACAGAAGCAACAGAGGAAGTTGCAGTAACTAAAGAGGAAGTGCCAGTCTCAACAGAAGTGGTCAGTCAAGATCCAGAGACCCCCATTGATCCAGTCTGTGAGTCTCCTGCAGATGCAACGCCGCTGACCAAAGAGCTCATCAACCTGAAGGCTGAGAAAGCTCGGCTACAGGAGCTTGCGGAAGCGTTCACAATACGCCGCCACATGACGCCAGAGCCTTGCGAGGACTCAAACAGCTGTGTTGAGAGTGCAGACGCCACTCACTGCGAGGAACAGGTCGACGTGGAGCTCAACTTCACAGAAGAGATGCAACCCCTCACAGACACACTGTCTGAAGAACATCAAGAGCTCAGAGACAAAGACATGCAGTCAGTTGATTAGACAGACTAATCTGAATGTCAGTTTGCCACACAATCACAAATAAAGTTTATACTACATCTTTGTGCATCATGCTTGTTAGTCACTGTTTGAATTATTACATCATATTTGCATGTAGTATTATGTATTAAGACAGTAAAAGCGACTTGATGTTAGACAAACAACTCAGAACGGTGATATACGAGGCATACATTTAGAGAAACTAATGCAACGTTTTGGAAAGTACAGCTCTTTCGGTTTGCTCCCTTTTTTGTCAGGTGTCACCACAGTTGAATAATCCACACAGCAGATTGGGCACATGTTTTACTTTGGATGCCCTTCCTATTACTCATACTACTCATCCACTCAGACAGTTTTGATATAGTATTTAATTATTGAAACTAAAACCTACAACCTTGTGGATTTCCATATAATTTTATTTATGTTTTTGTGAGACTGTCCATCAGGTTGAAAGTATCAGATGAGAACCTGCGGCTAAACATTGGTGAGTAAAATTAGAAACACAGATTGAAATACAGATTGTGTTACAGGTACCAGTGCCAAAGTTCATATTTGGGCCAACGCAAACTGGCCTAATCAAAAATATCACAATAATAGATCATTGACAGGGATGTTTTGTTTTTGTATAAAAATTTGAAAAGAACAAAAATTGATATAACTTCTATAGACTAATCTTCGTTCACTGTTTTCATATCTACTTTGTGAGACTCAGGATTTGACTTGACAGCAGTTATGCAAGGAATTTATAAGGCTATTCAGAGTAATTATTGTGGGTGTTGGTTATTATTGTGAAGCTGCAAACAAGTACTGTTTTATTTGTGTAGCTTGATTTACTAAATTCCTGAATTAACTTGATGCCACATGGCAGAGCATACGTTGTGTATGGAAAAGCATAGTATAAATCATTGTACCATGTATGAGCTTTTACAACGTATTGGGTATATGGCATATTGAATCATTATACCTTTAAATAGTGGGAATGGTGTATAGATTTCTAGATTGGATGCTCTTTGAATACTATAATAAACCTGAAAATAATGAACAGATCCAAGAAACACTTGATTCTAAAGCTACATGTGCACTTGATAATTTCACAATCAATGAGTTGTGTTAAAAAACCTAATAATTGGCCAAAAAAATAATAGGCCTTTAATCAACCCAATAATTTGTTTTGTCAAAGAAAGAAACCTTTTTTCGTTTAGAAATGGTAAATTTGGTCTAAAAAGTGGTCACAGTACTACGAAGCCCCTAAACGGACATGGTGGTAAAAAAAAGAGTAATATGAGAAAATATGAGCTAGAGGAAAAATTATTTGTCAATGCTTTTGCGTTCTCTCACAAATGTTTTTTGTTCCCCTGAGAAACTGTGCACTCCCTTGCTACAACTTTTTTGCCGTTCTGCCGAGAAACTGTGTGCGGACACAAAGAGCTCAAAAGGTTTTGCGAGAGAACGCACACTTTCCCAGGGGAATACAAAATGTTTTGCGAGCAAATGCAAAGTTTCCCGGGAGAACGCAGTTTCTTGAGGTAACGCAAAAAATTTGAGGGAGAAAAAGCATTTTATTATCTCTTATTTCACCACCACGTCCTTTTAGGGGAATGAATTCAAAAGTATCTTAATAGTTTATGTATGTAATTTCTTTTACAGGCCCTATAAGCATACATAGATTCCACATTCGAGTGGTGTGCCTGCTATCTTGGAACGGTCAATGGGATAACCTTTCACAGGTTAGAATGTTTTGGTTTGTGCTTTTATATGTATTAACTCAACATTAGCCTACAGGTTTTTACTTTTGGTACTTTTTAATGTTTTTACTTTTAATGTGGTAACTTTTTAATGTCGCCTTCGTCTTGTATTGTGTTAGTTTCGAAAAGTCGTCTGCTTAAGTCTATTCATATGCCTCAAGTTACAATTGTAGACATGCCAGCCAATCCGATGGCAGTAAACTCCAAAGCGCAAAGTTGACAGGCAGCGAGCGTTCTTCTGATTGGTTAAAAAAACGCGGGCCGTTGTTGTTGCTTGTATGAGACAGCTGATTTCTCTTGACAACTGTTTGAGTGATATCTGTAAGGTAAAAGGCACATTTGATGCACAGTATTGATTAAATCGCTTACAGCACCTTTCTTTAACAGCTTCTGGCTGTTTTTTCCTCACATGACGCGAAGGAACTTTGAACAGGTTCTTTCATAACTCCACCTTCTTAGCTTTTGCTCATGCGTGACTTACTCTGAAGTATCTGCGGTAAACCACACCAAACGTCCAAACTTTACGTGTCAACAACAGTCTGCATGACAAAATACGGATTAGAAAGAAACCGCTTCTACCAACCCTTGTAAAGATGTCTAATTTTGATGAACTTCTGCATCATGCTGGTGATTTCGGGTTGTATCAGAAGAGAATCTCTCTCTTAGGTTCTTTGCCTATTTTGTTGCTCGCATTTGTGCTGATAGGAGTTGTATTCTTAGGATATACTCCAGGTCACTGGTGTAGAAGTGCGGGTCTCCAGGAGGAATGCGCTTTCTCTGAAGAGCAGGTGCGGGATCTAACAGTTCCCCGCACCGGTTCACGCGGCATGTTTAGTAAGTGTGTAAAGTTTGACGCGCTTTGGAACGGGAGCGCGCTCACCTGTAATGTCTCCGTCGACCGGTCCATGTTTACCAACAGCACTCATCTATCCTCCTGTAATGAAGGGTGGACCTTTAATGAGAACCGGACCACCATTGTAACAGAGGTAAGAATAACTTTTGTGCCAGCTCTGCTTCAGAATTGACCCAAAACTGAAGTGAAATAACAAATCATTAACGTGCATGTGCTTGCTTTGTGTTTGCATGTTTTAAATGTAACTGATCAATGTTTAAACTTGAACACAGCTCCTTAGTAACATTTCTTATTGTCTTTAGATATGTGTAGTGGTGGCCTGTATATACTTGTGCGCGCGTTTTCAATTAATTTTGCAGTCAGATCATTGTTTATGTTACACTGAATGTTGTCCTCATGTATCCTATAGTTTTCATTGGTTTGTGAAGACTCCTGGCTTGCAGACCTGAATCAGGTATCCTTAGCCGGAGGGTTCTTTATAGGTGCCCTAGTGACTGGATACCTAGCTGACAGGTTTGATCAAATGCTTTAGGACCATCTTTCATGTATCAGCATGTTTTGTGGTATATTTCAAAGAGCCTCAAAAAAAAAAAAAAAAAAATCAAATTACGTTTATTTTAATGGCATAAATGCATGCTAGATTTGAGGTTGGAAATAATAAAGGCACCTATGCAATCAAAAAAATATATTTGTTTACAGGTTTGGAAGGAAATCATGTTTTATTGCATCTATATTCGGCCTTGGAGTTTCTGGGATATGTATTATTTTTTCTCCTTACTACCCCCTGCTCCTGTTCTTCAGATTTTTGCAAGGTTTTTTCGCCAAAGGAGCATGGACTGCCACATATGTGTTAAGTGAGTACTTGTATGCTTTTTTATGTGCTCATTGAGAACATGAATTAACATCAGATGAGATCTCTTAACCAGGAGTTAAATAAAACAACTTGGTCATTTAAATAGATTGTAGAAAAGCAATCACTTTTTTTAAATGACAGTGGGTTTTTTGGGGTTTTTTTTTATAACTTCTCTGATGTTTATGAAAAGGCAGTTTTGAAGTACAAGTAGACATCATGCATTAGAGCTTTAACACTGCAGAGTTGTTTTCTTGATATATTTTCCTTTTTCAAAATAGTTATCGAATTTTTTGGATCAAGCAACAGGAAATTTGTCTCCGTTATGTCCCGTACTCTGTACTCGTTGGGTTTGGTGATCCTTCCTGCTCTAGCGTATTACATTCCTTCATGGAAAAACCTACAGCTGGCCATGACTCTGCCAACATTCATCTTTCTGAGCTATTACTGGTAATTGCTTGCAATGGAATGATAACATATTTATGAATGATTCTTAATCACAACTGGGGGTTTTCTTTATTCATTCTACAAGTTATTGGTATTCTATCATATTATTTACTGGATATGGCAAACACTAATGTTGTCACAGGGTTATTCCAGAGTCTCCCAGATGGTTACTGTCACAAAAGAAGACAAAAGAAGCTATAAATATTATTGAAAGTATTGCCAAGTGCAATAAAAGAACGCTTCCTGAAGACTTTCAAGAGGTAATTTGAACAACTATTTATCACCCTCATAGTTCTATTACTGTATTTTCAATGTTTTTTTTTTTAATGTCTTCAAATCCTCCTGCATAGGAAGTTCTTAAATACAGGTATGAGTTTGGAATTCATAATTACGATATGATGTGTGTTCAGCTTCTAATTGTCACTTCTTGGCAAAGACAAGAAGATTTTTATTTTTTTTTTACCACTTGTTAAGAGCAAAGTTTATTCATAAAGTGTCTAATTGATGTTCAATTATGTATTTTGTCCTTCTCGCACTGTCATAGGAAAATGCATGCAAAATGTAGTTTTGTTGTGCAAGACTGTTGCTTTATAAAGCTTTATTGCTTCAGTAGTATTTCTATGAAAATTGACCAACAGTTTTTGCTCTTTTTGTTTGAGTTCACATCAGGGATTAGTGCTCATTGTGTCTTAGTACAATAATACTCAAAGAAAAAGTAATTCTATGCCATTCTGCTGTTATGTATTAAACAAGAACTATTTTGTATTAATTTGATTAGATGGATCTTCTGATAGAAAAACAAGAAGAAATTATACATCCTTCATTTAAAGATTTATTTAAGACTCCTAAAATGAGGAAGCACACCCTCATCTTGATATATGCATGGTGAGCTGTTTTCTTGAATACACATTTTTGTACTATTTTTTAAAAAAAAATGTCAAACCATTCCTGTATTAGACCAAGTGCGCTACATACTGTAGCGTGATGTTTACGGTTTTTATTGTATCCTCTTCCTAAAGGTTTACTGGTGCTGTGGTGTTCCAGGGTTTGGTGTTACGTTTAGGAATCACAGGGGATAACGTTTACCTGGATTTTCTCATCTCAGCTGTGGTGGAGCTTCCAACTGGAATTATATTTTATTTCTTAGTTGACCGAATTGGCAGACGTCCCCTCATGGCTACAGTAAATTTTATTGGAGGGGTCGCTTGTTTGGCTGTTCCATTTATTTCACCAAGTAAGCTACACCACCAGAAATGCTTTGGCAGATTATTTTATTGTGTTATCTCAAAACATGATGCTTAAGTCTGCTGTTCACAGTGTACAATATTCTATTTTTCAAGATATTTCCTGGCTCAGAAGAACCATTGCAATTATAGGAAGACTGGCTGTTGCCATTGGGAATGAGACTGTGAATTTTGCTAACACAGAAATGTATCCAACACCGCTCAGGTTTGGATTATTTATCAGTCGTTCTTAGTCAGTGGAAATGAAACCGTAAGTGTTTTAATGCTGTTGTTAATGGTTAATTAAAGCCAAATATTTGTATTTTGGAATATTGTCTCAAGACCATCATTGGTTTGCAGTGTCAATCAGTTGCTTTATCTTCTATAAGTGTCTACAGGTTTTTCCAATTAAATATCCCCCAAAACCCATTGACTCTATTAATACCAGAGCAATCATTCAGAACAGCTATAGTAATAGCATACCAACCACAAACAGGACATTAGCAGCCACATAGCAATTAATAAATGATATCTAACTTAATGCTTGTATAACTTTCAAACTTTAAATCGCTCTTCAAATTGCCCAAGTATGCAAACTACAGGAGCATTACATATACTTCAGACCATCAAATTGTTTGAAACTTTAAGGTGAAGCTTAAAAATCCAGAGTTTATCTGGATGAATTTTCCTTTTCTAGATTGAGTATTTGATTCAAATAATGTTGTTTTCTTAGTAATTTATATATTTTTGTTTCCTGTTTTACAGAAACTTGGGTGTATCTGTATGCTCTTCAGCCAGTGACATTGGAGCAGTTGTTGCTCCATTTATTCTGTACAGATTAGCTAGTATTTGGCAAGAACTTCCCCTGTTTGTTTATGGTAAGAAGACTTGCAATTGCATAAATAAAAATGCAAGTAATGCCCTTATTATCAGATATCACATTTCTCTCCATCACCATATAGGGGCCATGTCTGTTCTGTATAGTGGACTAGTGATGCTTTTACCAGAAATGAAAGGTATTGATCTTCCAGAAACTGTGGATGATGTGGAAAACATGAGTAGGTAAGTCAAGTTTTCTGTCTGCAGTTCACTTATAATGGGCCAGTTATTAGTTTATCCTGTTAATAATGTCATATTTTTTTTAGCAGGCGCAAACACAAGGAAAAAGATGGGCAGTTTCCTGAAATAAGCATTGTTCCGATGAAAGCTATTGATATAACATCCCAGAAGTGATTTCAATCACAAATAATAAATGTAATCATAAGGACTGTGGTTAATAACATGTTCAACACTGTAATATTACCATAATGTTGTATATGCAATATGCATACAAGAGAAAATCTGAAAGAATCATTGTCTTCATGCCTTTATACTATAGATTTTTAAATATGACCTATTCTTTTACTTTTAATTCTTTATTTGCTTATTTGTTGTCTTTTTCTTTTGTTCATTAAATGTTTCCTCATATTTAATATCTAGTGTATCTAAGAGTTTCATATTTTTTGTATTCTTAATATTGTCAGTATTCTGAATGATAGTCATATGAAGGTTGTTGGTGTAAAAAAAAAAAAAATCTTCATGCCTTAAAATAGCTTGAATGTGACTACACCCTTGCCTAATTTAGTGTACGTGGATAAATATACAAATTAGCTCCATCTATATACAGTGGGTACGGGAAGTATTCAGACCCACTTAAATTTTTCACTCTTTGTTATATTGCAGCCATTTGCTAAAATTATTTAAGTTAATTTTTTTCCTCATTAATGTACACACAACACCCCATATTGACAGAAAAACACAGAATTCTTGACTTTTTTGCAGATTTATTAAAAAAGAAAAACTGAAATATCACAAGGTCACAAGTATTCAGACCCTTTGCTCAGTATTTAGTAGAAGCACCTTTTGATCTAATACAGCCATGAGTCTTTTTGGGAAAGATGCAACAAGTTTTTCACACCTGGATTTGGGGATCCTCTGCCATTCCTCCTTGCAGATCCTCTCCAGTTCTGTCAGGTTGGATGGTAAACGTTGGTGGACAGCCATTTTTAGGTCTCTCCAGAGATGCTCAATTGGGTTTAAGTCAGGGCTCTGGCTGGGCCATTCAAGAACAGTCACAGAGTTGTTGTGAAGCCACTCCTTTGTTATTTTCGCTGTGTGCTTAGGGTCATTGTCTTATTGGAAGGTAAACCTTCGGCCCAGTCTACGGTCTTGAGCACTCTGTAGAAGGTTTTCGTCCAGGATATCCCTGTACTTGGCCACATTCATCTTTCTCTTGATTGCAACCAGTCGTCCTGTCCCTGCAGCTGAAAAACATCCCCACAGCATAATGCTGCCACTACCATGCTTCACTGTTGGGACTGTATTGGACAGGTGATGAGCAGTGCCTGGTTTTCTCCTAACATACCGCTTACAATTAAGGCCAAAAAGTTCTATCTTGGTGTCATCAGACCAGAGGATCTTATTTCTCACCGTCTTGGAGTCCTTCAGGTGTTTTTTTTAGCAAACTCCATGCAGGCTTTCATGTGTCTTGCATTGAGGAGAGGCTTCCGTCAGGCCACTCTGCCATAAAGCCCCGACTGGTGGACAGCTGCAGTGATGGCTGACTTTCTACAACTTTCTTCCATCTCCCGACTGCATCTCTGGAGCTCAGCCACAGTGATCTTTGGGTTCTTTACCTCTCTCACCAAGGCTCTTCTCCCCCGATAGCTCAGTTTGGCCCGATGGCCAGCTCTAGGAAGGGTTCTGGTCGTCCCAAACGTCTTCCATTTAAGGATTATGGAGGCCACTGTGCTCTAAGGAACCTTAAGTGCAGCAGAAATTTTGGCCAGATCTGTGCCTTTCCACAATTCTGTCTCTGAGCTCTTCAGGTAGTTCCTTTGACCTCATGATTCTCATTTGCTCTGACATGCACTGTGAGCTGTAAGGTCTTATATAGACAGGTGTGTGGCTTTCCTAATCAAGTCCAATCAGTATAATCAAACACAGCTGGACTCAAACGAAGGTGTAGAACCATCTCAAGGATGATCAGAAGAAATGGACACCACCTGAGTTAAATATATGAGTGGCACTGCAAAGGGTCTGAATACTTAGGACCATGTGATATTTCAGTTTTTCTTTTTTAATAAATCTGCAAAAATGTCAAGAATTCTGTGTTTTTCTGTCAATATGGGGTGCTGTTGTACATTGAGGAAAAAAATTAACTTAAACGATTTTAGCAAATGGATAATATAATGTTATGCAATATAACAAAGAGTGAAAAGTATAAGGGGGTCTGAATACTTTCCGTACCCACTGTGTGTGTATATATATATATATATATATATTATTTTTATTTATTTATTTTTTCTGCAGTTTTAAAGTTTTTGTCGTAAAGCATATTAAAAACACCACATAGACATATAAACAACATTAAAAACTTGATTTTCACCACAGGGGGTCTTTAAGCTGTTGTATATTTGGGCTTTCACATCCAGTCATCCATGAAACTCACTTTGAATGAAAGATGCTTTTAGAGACGCACAATAGTTTATGTTAATTAAAGCATGATGACATAAATTCTCTTGCATAATGTTATACATTAGTCTGAACAGAAGGTAAATTCACTGCATTCATTTGGCACATGTTCAGTCATTCTAGTTCAGCAGAGCTATACAGATTTTGTAATTAGTTGTAATTATTTCAGTTTACTAAGTGTATTGGCCAAAAAGTGTATTGACTAAAAATAGAGCAGTTTCTTCTCAAAATTAAGCTTGAATGGCCAAATTAGGACCCTCCCCGTTTTGTACATCATTGTTGCTGTAGCCCTATACATTAGGGCGTTGTGGGAAATGGGGTTAGCCTTTCAACTGCTCTGTGTTAATAGGACAAACAAACCTTAACAATCAACATTCAGTCTGAATGTTAATCAAGTTGGAAAAAATCAGTGAGAATAGTGTGTAGGGTAAGCCTTTGCAGTTTTGACTGATAATATTTTTTTAACAGTTTATATTTTTATCTGATTACAATCTAAGCTTGTCAAACTATGAAGTAAAACCAAAGAAATGCTCTCAATTAGATTTGTTTGTCAATAGTTATTAGTCTAGTTAATTTATGTATATCAGCACTGGAGAAAACAGGGACGTAATCGTCCGGCTCAGCTCAGTTCACATACAACGGCGCCAATGCAGGCATACCAAAAACACTGCTGAATATCAAGAAAATGTCCACAACTTAAGCAAGCCAAAGGCAAGAGCGGCAAGGAATCAAAACTCCAACAAAATGGAGAAAAAAAGTACTGATTTATTTATTATTTATTAGAAATGTCTTAGAAGTCATGGCTTACTTGTGTTGCTGGGTTATTGGTTTGTGTGCAAACCAGGACAATGCATTATTTCAATAAGCTGATTTTTGTCAGTTATCAGCATATTGATGTGGATGTAAACGTGCTCATTGTCACATAACATCATTTACCTCAGAAAAGCCATTCAATGTCCAAAAACTGGTTAGCCAGCAAAAAAAAAATTCTCAGAGAGAGGATTTTTGCTAAATATATGCACTATTTTGCATATTCATATTTATATTCATCTTGTAATTTTACTTTAACCTGTTTAATTTTTAATGTATGTTTAAGTAAATCGTTTTTTTAAAAGCCACCATTTAAATGTTTATATTTAAAAAAAAGTTGAAACATAATTATGTAATTACAAATTTAGTAGTATAGCATTATTATTAAATAGGCTTATTTAAATGTAAATAGCCTACAAATAATTTAATTTGAACTTTAATTTCTCACAGATCTGCCAGGCTCTGGCACCGACCATCTCACTCACAGCTCACACCATCTCCAGAGTACTGATCACGCACACCTGCACCTCATCAGCACACCAGCTTTATTAGCACATACCTCACCTCACCCCATTGTCCAGTTATCCGCTACTCACCTGTAACATAAAAATACTCTGTTACTCATCATCTACTTCATCATCTATCCATTGAACTAACTGCTGTCATCGGCCTCATTGCTGCAAATAAACCCATCATTGTTTCTAATATCCTCTGTGTGAGTCTCCTTTATAACATAAATATTATAGTACCAACTGGGGTTCCCTATGTAGTGTTTTAATGCATCATACTTTCTAAAGATGTAATGTAAGGATTATGTATTATAACTGTGGTTACAATTATTCATTGATAGATCATACAGTGCATTATAAGGTGCATTACAAGGCATAATGAATGCATTAAAAATACTTTTATAATGCATTACAAATAAAGGCTTTAAGTAAAGTGTCACCATTTTTGGATTAGTATAACATGTGATTTCTCACGTTTCCCCTTAAAATTTTAAACAGGTTTCAGATCTCTTCTGATTATGTTGTTTCCTCACATGACATTGAGGAACTTTGATCACATATTCAACGCAGCCCTTAAAGAGCGCATATTCGTGACTTACTCTGAAGTATCTGCAGTAAACCACACCAAACGTCCAAACTTAAGTGTCAACAACAGTCTTCATATGATAAAATGAAAAGAAACTGCTTCCATCTGCAACATGTTGTAGATTTCAGGTTGCATCAGAAGAGAATCTTTCTTTTAGGTTCTTTGCCTATATTTTGCCGGTCGCATTTGTGCTGATAGGAGTTGTATTCTTAGGATATATACCTGATCACTGATGTGAAAGTGCAGGTCTCCAAGAGAAATGTGCTTTCTCTGAAGAGCAGGTGCGGGATCTAACAGTTCCCAGCACTGGCTCACACGGCCAGGATGGACCTTTAATGAGAACCAGTCTACCATTGTAACGGAGGTGAAAATAACTATTGTGCCAGATCTGCTTCAAATGCATGCTTAAAAATGTAACTCATTGCTTAAATTTTAACACAGCTCCTTAGTAAAGTGTCTAAATGCATTTCTTTAAATATGCGTAGATACTTGATACACATTTTCTGTTAGTTTTACAATCAGATCTTTGTTTATATTTCCTTTACCTTAATCTGAATGTTGTCCTCGTGTATCCTAGTTTACATTGGTTCTTGAAGACTCTTGGCTTGCAGATCTGAATCAGGCATCCTTAGCTGGAGGGTTCTTTATAAGTGTCCCTCATAACTGGATACCAAGCTGACAGGTTTGATCAAATGCTTTAGGACCATTTTTCATGTAACAGCATGTTTTATTGTGGTATATTCAGAGTGCCTCAAACAAATAAAATTGGGTTTGCTGTTATGACTTTTACTATTACTTTTTTAATTTACAGGTTTGTTAGAAAATCATGCTTTATTGCATCTATGTTCAGCCTTGGAGTCTCTGTATTATGTATTATTTTTTTCTCCGTATTACCCCCTGCTCTTGTTCTTCAGATTTTTGCAAGGTTTTTCTTCCAAGTACGGATTGCCACATATGTGTTTAGTGAGTACATAAAATGCTTTTTTATGTGCCTGTGGACATCCTACAGTTACTTTAGGTGTTATTTGTAGAGTACACGAACGAACATCGGATCGTAACTCTAAATTGGTAATTTAAAAAATACATTTGAAAAGCAATCACTTGTGTGTAACTTCACCGATATGTTTAATAAAGGCAATTTTGAAATTCTATTAGACATCTTGCACTTGGAGCTTTATGACTGCAGACTTATTGATATTTTTCCTTTTTTAAAACAGGTATCGAATTCTTTGGATCAAACAACAAGAAATTTGTCTCTGTTACATCCCATACTCTGTACTCGTTGGGTTTGGTGCTCCTTCCTGTTCTAGCGTATTACATTCCTTCATGGAAAGACCTAAAGCTAGTCATGACTCAGCCAACATTAATCTTTCTGGTCTATTACTGGTAATTGCTTGCAATCGAATGATAACATATTTATGAGTGATTTTTACTGACATTTGAAATGAGGGTTCTCTTTGGTCATTCTACATAAGTTATTGGTATCACTATATATACAAATGATATATCATTTACTGGATCTGGCAAACACTAATGTTGTCACAGGGTTATTCCAGAGTCTCCCAGATGGTTACTGTCACAAAAGAAGACAAAAGAAGCTATAAATATTGTTGAGAGCATTGCCTCAACAAGTGCAATAAAAGATTGCTTCCCAAAGACTTTAAAGAGGTATTTTGACACTTAATATCAAATTCATTGTTCTAGTACAGTATATCCAATGTTGTTGTTTTTTTCACTGCCTTCAAGTCATCCTGCATTGGAAGTTCCTACATACAGCATGAGTTTGGAAGTCATAATTATGGTATGATGTGCATTCAACTGATTATTTTAGTCATTTTATTGTATTTCTTCTCAGACAAGAAGCCTTTTTATTCCTTATTTAGAGAAAGGTTTATGCATAAAGTGTGTAACTAATGATTGTGTATGTATTTTATCCTTCTCAAACTCTTATAGACAGTATGTAAAAGGGACACTTAGAAAAAAAGGTTTTGTAAGGTTCTTTTTAGAACCCTGGGGTTTTAAAGAACCCTTTATGCAAAAATGTTCTCTATAAGGAGAAATTTCTTAGATGATTACGTAATACTTTTACTTTTAATTGGTTATTTCATTTATGTTTTCTAATGATAAAGTATGTTAATGAGATGTTTATTTCATAAAAAAATTAGTTAAAATGATGTATGAATTGAAAGAAAATTAATTGATTAAAACTGAATCCATACATTGATCCCATGATGGGAATTTCTACATATTCTATCATTTCTATTTTAGAATTTTTATAATTCTGTAAATGGTTCTACAAATATTCTAAAAGTGTAGTTCTCTTTTGAAGTGCAACTTCAACACTGCGTCTAGGATTGACACTACAAATGTGAAACACCATCAGCGTGACCAGTGTCTGAAGCACATGTGACAAACACACCAGTTTTGTTGGCCAATGACAGTCCATGATGTCACTAGAAGAGCAAATGTGAGTGGGCACCTGTAATATACATCATCAGCTTTTTTGTTTTCAAGAGCTGCTTGTTTGTGTGCATGTAAGATAAACATAAAACACTGGATGTGCTCATTGCATTGAATTTGTGGTAAACTCTGTTCTTGCTTTTTTCTCTTTCGAGGGATGAGAATATAGCGTATGCACAGAGCACGTTCAGGCTTGAAAGAATAAGACGCACTCATGGTGATGCAATCACAGTAGGAAATTATTATTATTATTTTTTTTTTATTTAAATTATGTTATTCCTTGATTCTCTCTAAACAATATGAGTCTAGTGTATGTACGGAGCACATTGAGCTGAATGTATTCATTGTAACGCATTTGCTGTAAGAGGCTCCACCCTGGCTTGACTCTTTCGAGGGATGAGAGTCTCTGTGAAGGCTCCCACCTTGCCAGTAGAGCGAGTATGTTCAGCAAAGGGTTGAATGAGCTTGCTGTTATGAGCCACTGTGCAGGTTATGTGTCTGCTGAAGTAGCAAAACAGCAGCTTCGATCGTGGGCAGAGTAGAGGCACTTGTAGCTTTTGGCAAGGCATATGTGAAGGCAAGACAGGCCTGCGAGGCCCTGAAGACCATGGAATCTGCCCAATGTACTGTCATAGGCCGGTCTAGTATGAACAATGGTCAATACTATAGTTAGTGCTTGCGTAGAGTGCTACATATAGCGAACCCTTTCCCTTTCCTTTCCAGTCAGGGTTGAGCAGCTCTCTCCCTGCTGGGGTTTTTAATTAGGGCATGAGCTTCCCTGCGGCCTCCTTGGGGTTAGAGTATGGTGGATGAGAGTTATTGGCAAATGGCAGCCTGCCTTTCTCTTAACTTGGACATATCTTCTCTTTGGATGGAAGGTGATGAAAGGTGAATGGAGTTAAATAGGGCTTTATAGTTTCC
Organism: Zacco platypus; assembly: GCA_038088235.1. Taxonomy (NCBI): domain Eukaryota; kingdom Metazoa; phylum Chordata; class Actinopteri; order Cypriniformes; family Xenocyprididae; genus Zacco; species Zacco platypus. The sequence continues at coordinate 5,458,092 of CM076069.1, forward strand.
CTCCATTTTATTTACTTCCCTCCCCGACTACCGAAGGGTCTTGAAGTAGGGATATAGCTCCCTTTTAGAAGCATCTACTATAGCCCTGATTTGACAATGCTAACAAGTAGAGGAAGTTCGCCTGCTGGTGTCTCTCCTTGTTATCTGTCACTTACTATGGTCTGGTGCTAAAAGAAAAAGATGAAGTGCTAGCTATAGCAGGGCTTAGGTAAAGGGTTAGTTCATCAAAAAATTTAAATTCTGTCATTAATTACTCACTCTCATGTCATACTACACCCAAAAGACCTTCATTCACCTTCCAAACACGAATTAAGATATTTTGATGCAATCCGAGAGGTATATCACTCATCCATGGACAGCAATTTACCCAACACTTTAAAGGTCCATAAAGGTACTAAAGACATTGTTAAAAAAGTCGAGTGGTGCAGTGGTTCATCCTTAATTATATATTTTATATATATATATATGTATATTTTATATATATATATAAAATATATATGCGCAGTGTTCTGGGTGATATTCTGGGTGATATATAGTCATATGAAGTGTATTAGTGTTTTTTAAAGCTGTTTTATATTCATGCTCATAATTCACATCCAGTCATCCATGAAACACACTTTTAATGAAGAGATGCTTTTGGAGACACAATACATTGTTAATTAACACATAGTGACCTATAAATTCTCTTTCATTGTGTTATGTGTTAGTGTCTGAATATGAACAAAAGGTAAATTCATTGCATTCATTTTTGGGGGCATGTTCAGCTACACCCAATCTAATCATTCTTGGTTAGCATACTGTGAAAAAACAAACAAAAAAAAAAAAACAGATAATGTCCTGGCAAAAAATTACCAGGACATCATCCAGTAATTTTACTGACATTTCTGTTAACCCTGAAACACAACACAATGAAGTTGAAAATTCAAAATACTGGTAAAACACCTGTAAAAAATAAATTCGGAAAATCCTTTCAAATTAATACAGTACATTCTGCCCTAATTTTAAAAACAGGCCTTTTACAAAACCTGTATATCTCTGCCTGATTTTTTAAGTATGCAGAGTTATACAAATTTTGCAATTGTTTTCACTGAATTTCAGTTTACTAAATGTATTGGACCCAAAATCAGTTTAAAACTCATTAAAATATAGCATTTTCTTTAAGTTAAGCTTGAATAGCCAAATTAGGACCCTCCCAGTTTTTTTTTTAATGGGACAAACAAACCTGAACAATTAACCATCAGTCTGAAAGTTAAACAGGCTGGAAAAAACTAGTGCCAGGCATTTGACATGAGAATATCGTGAAGTTTAGTGAGCCTCAGCAGCTTTGACTGCTAAAAATATAAACAATAAAAAAATATCTTTAAGTGATGACAAACAAAACTTGTCAAGCTATGAAGCAAAAACAAAGAAATGCTGATTCGGGCCATGGCACTGAGACTGGTCCAGAGGAACACAGGAGACTTCAGGAGAACATCCGACAGTGGAATTCCAAGCGACTCAGCCTGTTTGAGATCACTGAACCTGATGAGGTGAACACTTTTTAAAGACTACACTTTCTCAGATGTTTTATAATATTAGAATTGCAATTTTACACTTTCAAACTGTTACAAGTTGAAGCATTTATTAGACTATTTAAGTCTTATTATGTTTCCCCTTAAATTTCATTAGGAAAAAAAGCAAAAAATTGAACGTGAATAACATCACATAATTTTGCCTTTGAAGAATTTGATGATTCATACTGTGATCTTTGACTTTTGATTGAAGAATTTGGTGTCTTGGCAAATCTGAGAACATTTTGAGAAATAGTTTATATGTCACCAGTGGAGACGCGAGATTGCTCACGAGAGAAATATGAGAAGTAGGAGAGTTAGCAAAACTCTCCATGTGTTTTCCAGTTCATTTCATTGCTATCTAGGATTAAAAATTGAGATTTTAAAGAAACTGAATTTATTTCATTTAGTTTGCTTACAATATTCATATGTTCACAATTTAATAGATCTGCTTTTTTTATTCTTTAGGACTCTGTATTCCATGGAGTTGTTCGTTTTTACCTCCAAGACCATATTTCAGGCGACTGGGCCACCAAATGCATTTGGATCTCGAGCACTACTACCACACAAGAGGTCATTGAAACCCTGCTGGAGAAATTTCAGTGTGACGGGGCCCTAAATTCTTTCCCATATTCATTATATGAGGTGTTAAAAAATCAAGGTGACAGCAGGACTGAATTTAACTCTTGTTTGGAGACATATTCTCAGTCTTTGTTGCCAGTCACTTATATTTTCTGTGTTTTTGCCATTTAGAGGAAAGACAACTTGACCTTTCGGAAAAGCCCTTAGTGGTTCAACTCAACTGGAATAAAGATAAAGATGGCCGTTTTGTCTTGAGGAATGACGCTTGTGTAACTTTACAGGTGCGTGACATCACTGCCATTCAATCAAATCAAATTATGTAAGTTAAATTAGTTGGTAACACTTAATAGTTTCATTTGTTAATATAAAACTACATTAGTGAACATGAAGTAACAATGAAAAATAATCCTAAAACATATATTAATCACAGCTAATGTTAATTTCAATATTTACTAATATATTATTAAAATAAAAAAAGCTAACAATGTTAACATTATTGGACCTGAGCTACATTTTTTAAATAATCTTAACCAAGATTAATAAATGCTATAACAAATGAATTTCTTATTCTTAGTTAATTTTAGGTAATGCATTAACTGGGACCTTATTGTAAAGTGTTACTAATTATTTTTATTTCAGGATTTTGGAGTTAACTAAAAACAGCTTTGTTTTTTAGAATGGCTGTCTGGAAAATAAGGAAAAAGTTGGAGTAATCAAGAATTTTAAAAGGACATTTTCAAGGAAAGAGAAGACTAAAAAGAAAGGGACGAAAAAAGTTTCATGCAGTCACAAATTAGAGAACAATATCTCTGGAAGTAAAACGAACAGGTAGTAAATATTTTTTGTTGTTGTTGACCATAGCATGACAATCTTAAAGATAAACTTTTATAAACCTAATGTTTATTGTGACTTGAACTGTTTAAACTATTAAAAAAATCAGGAATCTTATTGAATGTGCACAAATAACCATAGTATAGTAAAAGTTTTGTTGACATCAGGGAAAATATCACAACTTTTATTTTACTGTAATGTGATCAGTTGGTTGGGAACACCTAAAAGCTGGTGAATTTAATGAATAAAAAATGTATATTAGAAAAATATACAAAACATTTTATGAATGACTACCAGCAAATATCATTTAAAAAGCAAAATCTATATTTAGCTCTCTCTGCCTACAATAAAACATATATAATTTACAATATGAATAAAATGTCACCATAAGATGCTTATGTAACAGGTCAAAGTGATATGAAATCATAATAAGTATTTATACATTCTATCAGCTGCTATTTTTGTGTTTTCCAAGCATATGCCTATTAAAACTTTCATTATCCCCCCAAAAATACATATTTTTCCTCTTCATTACAGCGTGACACAAGATTACTCGGAAGTGAAATGGGATCTTCCACTCAGCATTTCTTTAAAGGAAAAAGGTTGTTTATCCTGGCACAATAAAATCAGACTGCACAAATACACAATTCTCTGTACTGCTCCATTTAGGTTTTACTTCATTAATTTCTTTTCCAGATGTGGATACTTTCTTGCATGCTGTGATAAATGATATCAACAGCTCCACGATTCACTTTAAGCTCTCGCCAGCATATGTGTTTTATCTTATTGGACGATTTTTCACCAGCCAGCCCAGGCAGAGGAATAAACCTGACCGACAGACTGAACAGAGACTTTGCAGTATATTTGACAAGATTGTGAGCTTGATTCAAGACATCATTGAGGTAGATTAAATTCTATAATTAAAAATGTATGATGTACTCCATGACTTCAAGATTAACTCCTGGAAATCATGAATCAATCACCTGATAATTTCCATGATTGTTGTCTGTGTTTCCCATTTAGAAACACAGGAACATCATGGTGGCTCTTGCCTTCTGGATGGCCAACGCATCCGAGCTCCTTAACTTTGTCAGACGAGACAGAGATCTGTGTCCAATCACACTCCAGGCTCAAAACACTCTTGCTCAACTTGTGCATCAGGCTTTCAGGTATAATAAAACCATGATTGCATTGTGATGTTTGCAGTGAGGGCAACTGATTTTGTACGTTTAATTAAGCATTAATGTTTTCTCAGGTACCTGTCACATCGGCTTCAGGTTGATCTTGAAAACCACTTGCCTGCATTCTTTGCTGATGTAAAAAAGGATACAGCTCAGGCAAAAGAAATAGGTAAATCATTTTTTGATGTTTTTTTCAATGCAGTTTAATTCAAGTTTATTTGTATAGCGCTTTTCACAATACATATTGTTTCAAAGCAGCTTCCCAGAAAATGTATGTTTCAGTGTTACAATCAGAAAGTATTGTGGTTAGTTAACAACATGCTATTCAGTTAGCAGACACAAGAAACAGGTTAGGAAATAATTTCAGGTAATGAAATGGTTTTTTGTAATGAAAAAACAAAATAATATTTCACAGTATTGTATGTATTTACAAAGTCAATTCTGTGTTTTCTGTAAAACCATTCACACAGACCACTCTGGTATATTTTGACCGTATTTTTCCATATCGATCTACGAATGTGATGTGATCTAATTAAAAAATAACCTGCCATTAAATGTGAATCGGTAGATCAATTTACATGTCTGTCAGATGGATCAGATTTTATGTTGCAAGTTTGGATCCACCCAGCTAACAAAAATGTTTTTTGCATGTTCTATGAATCATCTAAAAAAAAAGTAGCAAATAGTAACATTTAAAAAACTAAAGATTAAAAAAAAACCTTCCATAAATGCATAAATAACGTTTTTGTGTTAATGTTTTGATTAGGTCACTAAAGACCAGATAACATTGAATGAACATTCTATTAACTTTTATGAACAAATGTTCTTCCAGTACTTTGAGAGAACTTTGAATGTTCTGCCAAAGTTCTGAGAATGTTCCCGGTTAGCCCACAAATGACTTTTAGCATTGCACAGCTGAGCAAAAAAACTCAACCTTAAGTTGGTTCAGATGATAAAACATCTGGATTAAAGATGCTGACATTGAATATGTTTGTGTGCTTTATCAAATGCAGATCTTGATCTGTTCTCAATTTGTTTCTTAGAAGGCGTCTTGAACACTCTCATAAAGACCATGAGTTTGCTCCGAAGATGTCGGGTCAACCCTGCTCTGAGCATCCAGCTCTTTTCTCAACTCTTTCACTTCATGGGGGCCTGGATCTTGAACCAGTTCACTGCACCAGGATCAAAGCTGTGCTCAAACTACTGGGGCAAAACACTACGGCAGCGTCTGAGACACGTAGAGACCTGGGCAGAAAGACAAGGGCTGGAGCTGGCTGTTGACTGCCATCTTAGTCGTATAATCCAGGTAGCGTATCTAAAAAGAAAGTGAGAGAAATGCAACCTGCAAAATAATGTACACTCTTGAAAATAAAGATTATTTATTGGCATCTATGGTTGTGTGAAGAACATTTAACATCCATTGAACCTTTCCAGGTTCTTTAAGCACTCTTAGACCATTTACACCTGGTATTGAGATGCATTTTGGTCGATCAGTCATCTTCATGTATATAGCACTTTTTACAATACAGATCGTTTCAAAGCAGCTCCACAGTGACAATAGGAAAATTAATGGACAGAGATTATTTTGGCTTTACACCAGCTCTAGGAAAAAGTTATTAAGTTTTTGATTGAATTACTTCTGTTGTAAAAATTGTTAATTATTAACTTAGGGGCCGCTTAAATGACACCTTTTTAACTGAAAATGAAGACTTTTAACTCGTTCTTGCCGATGTGATTCTGTAGTAGATGGTTGCATAGTTATAATTTTCTCTCTAATATTATCAATCTTGTAAGTAAAGAAGTTCATATAAAGTCATTACTGCTGTGCTGTTTGGAAACGTCTTGGGTTGAAGCTTTATTTCTCGTTAATTTGGCCACTGTATCAAATAAATAGGTTTGTATTTGTTTTCTTCTAAGAGGGTTGAAAAATAATCAGATTTAGCAGTTTTTAAGGTTTTTATAGTTTTTATATACACAATCATGGTCTCTCTCCACGAAATGCGAAAAACCCCTAGTTTTCTTCCAGCTGCGCTCCATTTTTCTGGCTGCTCTCCTTGAGGGCCTGGATGTGCTCGTTGTACCACTGTGTTGGACTATTTTCTTTAATCTTTTTTAAGTGCAAAGGAGCAACTGTATCTAAAGTGCTGGAAAAGAGAGAGTCAATAGTTTCTGATGCAACATTGGAGATGAAACTTGTCAGGAAGATTATTTATAAAGCGATCTTTAATGGTAGAAGTGATTGTATCATATTTGTAACCGGGAGTCGGCTTTGCAGCCTTGGCTAAATGAAGTATACATGAGTCTAGATAATGATCTGAGATTCCTCTGCTGTAGAATTTCACCTCATCAATATCGATGATCTGAGATCGTTCTGCTACAGAATTTCAACGGCATCAATATCGATTCCATGTGACAATATTAGATCTAGAGTATGACTACGACAATGAGTGGGTCCTGACATGTGTTGTCTAACTACAATAGAGTTTAAAATGTCTGTAAATGCCAATCCCAATGCATCTTTTTCATTATCTACATGGATATTAAAATCACCAACAATAATAACTTTATCTGCAGCTAGTACTAACTCTGATAGAAAATCAGGATTTTTTTTTGATAAAGTCTATATGATGCCCTGGAGACCTGTATACAGTAGCCAGGACAAATGTCAAGCAGAATTCATTACATACACTAGATAACGTTACATAAAGCACCATCACTTGAAACTAGAACGAGTAATACTGAAGATATTGCTATAAATTACAACTACACCTCCCCCTTTGCCTTTCAGACGAGGCTAGTGTATATAACAGTAACCTTGAGGGGTGGACTCATTTAAAGTAATGTAATCGTCTGGGTTTTAGCCAGGTTTCTGTCAAACAATACACATCTAGGTTATGATATATAATCATATAATTTACAAAGAGTGATGTAGAAAGGCATCTAATATTAAGCAAACCAAGCTTTATCATTTGTTTGTCTGTATTATATCTGTTTTTTATTTGTTGAATATTACTTAAATTTTTACCCTTAAATGGGTTTGAGAGTTTTTTGTTATTTACTAATTCGGGAACAGACAGTCTCTATGTGATGATAGGTGAAAAATCTCTATGTGACTTTTGTGATGTGAGACAGCTAGCAGACGGTCGGTTTAGACAATCCGCCTACTTCCTGACCTGGGCCTTAATTTGTCATGTTTTAGCTCTAAGACTATGTGTCATATTACTAGAGCGAAGAGCAGCATCACCCCAGGAGGGATGAATACCATCTCTTTTCAACAGGTCTGGTCTGCCCCAGGTGTTTTCTAATTGTCTAATGACCCTATTCTGCAGACACCACAGCCAGCCATTGATGATAGTCTGCTAAGTACCTCATCACTCTGACGAACAGGTAGGAGGCCAGAGCAAATTACAGTGTCTGACATCGTACTTGTGAGTTCACACACCTCTTTAAAGTTCATTTTAGTGATCTCCGACTGACAAAGTCAAACATCCGTTCCGTGTAACAGAATCACCAAGAACTAGGGCGCTTTCAACAGGATTCTCAGAGGGTGAGTCACTGACTAGGAAGAACCTGTTTGATGTTCTAATCGGAAGCAACAGGAGCAGTCGATCCAGGCCAGATCACAAGTAGACGAGGGAGATCAAACTGTTTACAACTGATATTTTAATCCGTATCTTTTGTTCACTTTCAAGCACTTCTGTCCTGATTTCTTTGAGGGAAAGATCTATGGACGGGTAAATGTATGCATGTATGGTTTTTTTTTGTCTAATAGACAAAATAAGCTTGCGCAACTTATGAACTTGCACAGAGAGCTTTCATTTCTGCTTTGAAAGCCGCAAGACCACAATGAACGTAGTGAGTGCGCTTTAGAACTCAAGAATGATGAGAGAATGGTGTTTTTGCACCAAACTTGCATCTTCAGCCAACAAAGATTAAATCCCACCTGGCTAGTGCGCTTTCCATAATGTTTACGCATTAGGTCAGTGGTTGGAGAGCAGAGGGTCTTTTGTGGCACATTCGAAAACATTAGCATCTACACCATACTATGAAAGCAATCTGGTCAGTGCGATCTTGACTACCTCTGGTCGAAAGTGGACATGCTCAAAATGTTTTAGACCCCATTTACACCTGTATTTAGCATTGTCTACTTGTGATCCGATCGTCCAAATGCATTTTAATGCCAGGTGTAAACAGGGCCTTAGAAATAAAGGTTTCAAATGTTTTTATTTATTTGCAGTGATTCCATCAAAGAAACATTTTAAGTGAACACTTCTTAAAATAACCATTCTTTTCTTAGTGTGAAGAACATTTTAGTAATCTAAACAATTTTTTTTCCACTATAAAGAACATGGTTCTTTTAGGAGCTGTTCACTGAAAGCTTCTTTGGGCAACCAAAAATAGTTCTTCTATGGCTTGGTTGTGAAACCCCCCTATTGGAACCTTTGGTTTTAAGAGTGTTATTTTGAACAATATTATTTAGATCTTTATCAACATCAAAAGATCTGACCCATCCAGGATATTATATAGTTATTTCCTTAAAAATGTTGCTTCTCCTCAGGCGACAATGCTCTTGACCATGACTTCTTACTCTACACGAGATGCCCTGATGATTCAGTCCACATGTTACAAGCTGAACTCCCTACAGCTAAGAGCACTGATGAGCAAATATCACTATGCCCCAAATCAACCCCACTTTTCTGTCGTAAGTGAAGGAAAATGATAACTCGCATGAAAATCAAAACAGCTACTCATAATTGTCTAAATAGTGTTTGTCATTCATAGGCACTGATAGAGCGTGTAGCCGGCTTGGCAGAGACCTCAACAGACATTCTGGGAGGAGAGGGAGAAGAAATCCAACTGGAAGAGGAATTAGAGCTACACCTGCCTTTCCTGCTGCCTGAGGACGGTTATTCATGTGATTCCATGCGTGGCATTCCAAAGGGATTTCAGGAGTTTTTAGAGCCCATCTGTCGCAAAGGTACTTTTCAAGTACCTTTATTTATATAGCAAACATTCAAACCTCTCTAGTTTGTTTGATCTTATGTGTTATAAGCCCTATATATGTGGGAATCAAGGTTTGGTTACCTGAATGGAGGGACAGAAATCTTTCAGGTTTCATTAAAGATATTTTAATTTGTGTTTTGGAACGGCATGAGGGTGAGTATATGATGACAGAATTTTCATTTTTGGGTGAACCATCCCTTTAAATGTTTCCCTTGTGATAGTGTAGAGTCAATACATACTTGAAATCAATGATGAAAAATTTATTAATTAATTTTTAATGGTTTCCAAAAAAACTGACAAACTTGCAACATTTCTAGGTCTCTGCAAACTAATTCCTCATTCCAACTGTGTTGGGACGTGGACCATTTTCTTTGACCTATCAGATTGTTCCACAGGGAGTTCAACTTTGGTATGTTGTTCATTTACAGATAAAACAAATTAAAGTTATCAATTCCTAAAAATTGTAAATAATTGATGAAGTAGTAATGAAGCTCATCCTTATCCATCAAGTATATCTGGGCTATATGGAGGAGCTGTTGATGCTTTTAACTGTTATTCAATTCAAAGCAACTTACCTAAAGCTTTTCTGCAGTAATTCTGAAAAACTCTTTATACATCCTATTTTATCAATATTAGAAACCTCATCCATTGAAAATAACTCTAAAGAAACCTTTGCATGGTGGAATGGGAGTGAGCATTGTAGCAGCCAAGGTAAGTCATTTTGTAGCAATTTACAGTAAGGTTTTATTTGTTAACATTAGTTAACTAGATTAGTCAAAGGTGGCCTGTTAACATTGGTTAATGTACTGTCAACTAACATACAAACAATGAACACTTGTATTTTTAACTAACATTTAAAAAAAAAAATAAATGCTGCAAGAAATATATCAATTATTGTTGTTTTATGTTAGTTTATGCATTAACAAATGAAACCTTACCATACTTTTACAGTAAAAGAATATCAGAGTTTATTTTGCAATAATCTATACCTATAATAATATTCTACAAAAAGCATTTAGTATGTGCTTCCACAGGGACTGATTGATTGGTTTACATAAATTCCTCATATATGTATCTCTTACAGGGGGCTGGACAGGAGAAGCTTGGCATTTTTATCAAATCTGTTGTCCAGGGAGGAGCAGCAAATGTGGTCAGTATCATTGTGCAAAAAACAAAAACATGAGCCATATGTGTCCCTATTTGCATCATATTATTTACTACTGAGTTTTGATGAAGGATGGCAGACTGAATCCAGGTGATCAGTTACTGAGTGTGGATGGCAAAAGTCTTGTGGGAGTGTCACAGGAAAGGTGAATTAATTAGAATATTACTTAATTATTTACTGTTACTGAAGTCTCTTATGTATGTTTAGGCATGACAAGAACTGATGCACATTTGGAAGTGAAAACTGAATTAATAATAATCCTTTTCAGGGCTGCAGAGATAATGATGCAGACTGGATCAGTTGTAACGCTGGAAACTCTGAAGTCAGCAGCTGTATATTATGGTTTTGAGGGGATATTTACCCAGGCACCACAAACAACATCTAAAGGTAGTAATATTAAGCATTAATTATTATAATTATGCATAAACCATTTGAAACACTTAAATTAAAAATCAGTCATGTGAGAACAGTGTATAGCCAATATATAATCTATGGCTTTGAACATACGCATGCTTGTTTCATATTTGTAAGATCATGATAATAGTGGACCGTCAAAGCAGAAGTGCGTTGTCTCTGATCTCTGTGACAATGCTGAACCATCAGAGTCTGGTCCATCAAAACCACCAGAAACCGTTAGAAACCAGCACACCATCAGCAGAGCAAACACAAAACAAAACCAGAAAATGCTCAAGAAGAAACAAGAGTATCGTTCAAATCCCAATCTGACATGTGAGTGTTTATATTGGCACAACATTTTTTGTTTGTTTATTTGTTTGTGGTTGTTAAGCTCTATTTCTGTTTCCGTCAGCTATGCCTGTTAATTCAGCTCCCCACGAAAAGATGTTATCTTTCTCCTCTGACAATTTAATGGATTCTGTGAGTATCATTGATATACTATTTCATATACTATTAAAGTATTTGTTAATATTTTGAATTAGATTTTATTTTTCTATATATTTTTTGTTTTAAATTTTAGTTAGTTTTAAAAGATTTTGTGTTTTTGTCATTGTTATTAGCTTTTTAAAGTACCACTGCAGTCAATAATTTTATCCTTTAAAACTCATCTTTGATAATCAAATAATTATTGATAATAAAAATAATTTCTTTATGCCTTAAAATAGTTTGTAACTTCTTGCTTTATTTAGTATATGCGGAACCATTAATATGCAAATTAGTCCCCACCTCCAGCCAATCACACAAAATCAGATTACCTGATCCACTCAGTCAGCTGAAGTAAACGATACACAAGTGGACATATTTGTCTAATTCAGAATGGTAATGCGTTCCCTTTCAAGGGAACTCACTCTGCATCGTATGACAACCCTTTGGGGAACAACTTCGGTGTGCAAGTGACTGAAGCATGTGTGAAACTAGTCCAATCTTGATTGGTGCCGCGTCATGACATAACTAGTGACGTGGCATGTGACGGTGTACACGGATGCTACAAAGGGACACGCGCACACAATAGTGTCAGTCAGCTTCTGATAGGTCGAAGTAAGTCACTCTGCAGGCAAATGAAGGTGTGGCAAAGCGATTTCAAATCGCATTTTTGAAACATCTTTGGTGCACTGTAGCTTTAGGAAGAAAATACTCAGCAATAGTGTTGACTGATGAATTTGCACATGGTTTGTCTTAAGGTATATAAACATAGACATATAAACAACATTAAAATATCGATTTTCACCACAGGGGCTCTTTATTATGTTTTAAGATTTTTATGTTTTATTTCATTTTTATTTAATTTCGAATAATAATTTTTACGGTTTTGGTGCCAGTTTGGTTTTTAGTTACTGTAAATGTTTTTGCTCTGCTGACCTCACTGTCTTATCTCATTTATTTCAATATCTCACCCAGGTGAAACCCCCAAACACTCTTTTAAGCACAGAAACTCATCACAGAGAATATCTGACCCTGCCAGCATCCAAACTGCACAGAAATAAAGTATCCAGAATCACAGAAAACCCTCAGTGTATTTCTGAATTTTCCAGGGATCTGCAAAAGATCAACATTATGGTATTTGTGTGTTGCACTTTTATTGCCATGTTTGATATTTGTGCTTCCATAATCTTTGGATTTGAAATAAAATCACTTTGCAGATAGAGAGAGAGAGAGAGAGAGAGAGGTCTCTCTCTCTCTCTCTCTCTCTATATCTATATCTATATCTATCTATATATATATATATATATATATATATATATACACACACAGTCAAACCAAAAATTATTCAGACACTAGATATATATGTTTTATTAGTGGGTGCAGGACACTATAGTTCATTAATGTAAGTGAGGATAGCAAAATAAAGTAATTGTAACATATTATACCCATACAGTGGACTACCAGTAAAATTGATAAAAAAAATTGTTCAGACACTTTGACCTGACCATGATTTGAAATTATCAAGATTAACTTTTTCTGTCACAGTTTAACTCTGAGTTCCTGTCATATTTTATTACCATTTTTTAGACTATAGCGAATAAACTGGGATAATGTGTGAAATGTTGAAGCGGCCTGAATAAATTTTGGTTTGACTGTATATATACGTTTAAACAAATTCAAATTTTATTGCACGTACATTCACACAGAATAACTTGATCTCAGAAACAGGCACATTCTCAAGACAATCTTTGGAGTGTAGAAAAAGGATGCCCTCTAGTGGACAGATCAAGGTACTTGAAGAAACAGCCACAACTGTGCAAATGGAATAGCCTTTCAACCATAAGCCCAATGGATTCCATCTTATACAGTATGGGACACAAAAATGGACTCTGGAAGGTCCCGACAACTACCCAGTCTGTGCCTCTATCACAGCCGAAACGAATGGACGTCCCCTACTCGCCACAAGCCAACAGTCTTTCATTTAGTACATTCCGCCAGCCTGCGGAGCCCCAAATGATGTCTCCAGCATACCATCGGTATCAACATCAGAGCAATGTGTCATCATCTCAAAGACCACAACAAGTACTCAAGAAAAAAACAGTCGTTTTCCACTCATTTGTGAAGACATCCGAGAATAACACAGGCTCACAACGCTTTAGTGCTAATTTTGAGCAGAAAGTGATCGACAAGACTAATAAACTCCCTACTACAGACCTGCTGGAAAAGGAAGTGCAGCAGCTTCAGGCCAAAGTGCAGCGCACCCTAGAGGAGAGTGAACGTCTGCGCAGACTCTCTCTAGAGCTGCAGTTCCAGAAGAGACTAGAGGAGTACCAGCAGAATGGTGATGATGAAGATGAGGATGATGAGAGCCATTCGGTTGCAGAACGAAATTGGTTTCGGACAGGAAGTGATGTAGCGGTGAGTTTTCTTATGTGTACACTGAAAGATCACAATAACAAAATTCAATTGACTCTTCGCAAAGACCCGCCCCGTTAGTTACTGTTGCTATATCCGACAAGCCATGCGCTCTAACGCCACACATCATGTTTTCACACAGTGAAAAATATATCGTGGTGCAAAGAGGACACTGACAACGAGTCGACATACATATAAAACGGTTAATAAATAGCGTATAGCGTATAGTGGCTCTTTAATGTGTCGTGACAGATCGCTGTAGCTCCTTCAAGCGGCTCGTGAACCGATCATCTCTTCATACTAGTTCAATTATAGTATCAAATAAACATGAATGAACATCAGAAGGAATGTTGTTTCAAGCACGGAAAGACGTGAGTACACACAATTTTTCAAGTTCACTAATGTTAATGTACTAACTCCCCTGACTGCTTTGTCGGACAAAATGGTGGATTTAGGTTTATGATTGGTTTGATTTCCTGTCAGTCAAACTGCCTGCAAAGGGTCGATTGTCAACCAAGGTTAAAATTTCTCTTTGACCACACCGTGGTCAGAGACCATGCATAGAGTTTATAGTGCATAAAACACATATCAAGAAACAGAGGTATTAAGAATATCATGCCATGTACAGAGAGAAACTTAAAAACTGAAACACATTTTATTAATGTCATTCTAGAGTAACTGTGAGAAGAACTGTGAGAAGAATGCAGCTGACCAGCAAAAGGAAGGCCACTTGTCTCCAGAGGACAGTTTGAAAGGTACTGGACCATATTTCAGAATCAATCACTGATTGGTTTAGGCTTGATAAATTGGTCTAACATTGATTTATGGAATTACAGATGGACTCAAACATGAATCTATGGGATACGACAAGAAGTTCCCCTCTGGGTTAGTCTCAAGTCTAAATTAACTCATCATTTTCATTGTTCTCTTTAGTCAATATTTCTCAGACTGTTTTTTATAATGGTAAATGTAATGTCTTTTCAGTTTAATTTAACCCTGCAAAGCATGACACATAAGTAATAGTCCAAAAAATCTAACAGTTTGAAGTGGAACCTGCCATTGACAGAATTTTCCAGCAAACCATGTTATACGGTAGGGGGTGCTATTACGCATCTTCTGAAATAGTACTGTATCTCTGGATCAAAACAGAGACGAGGAAGAAGCAGAAAGCAATGCTTGGGTGCTTCTCAAAAGGAAAGCTGCAAACTTTCGTAGAAGACTGCGTCCTTCTCAGTCCAGATCTTCGGAGACTTTTAGACTAGAGTCCTCCTCAAGAGTCCTCATTAAACATTATAATGAGACAGTCTGCCAAGTGCGCATGGCTATGTCATAAATGTTTCTGCTCCTGCGGTCACGTCACGAAAATACTATTTCAAAATAATTTTGGAAAAATACTTAGTAATTACAAATTTTGGGAAAGAGCTAAAAAGTTTGTATATTTGACACATCTGGGTTTTATGGCTCAAATAGTCTGATATTTAGAACATAGAGCTCATACTTGAGGAAAATAACTATTATTCAGAGGCCAAAACTGAGCAGAAGTATGCAATCTGAAATGATCTTTATATGGCCAAAAAATAAAATGAAATTCTGGTAGCTTGTAATGTAGTAAGATTATATTTTACTGCTTAGTTTTATGACCTGTAGTGTTAAGATATATAATGCAATGCAATATAAGGACGATTGAGAGACAAACAAATACATGTTGCTCAAAAGCCTGATTTGATGATCACATTTTAATGATTGTTCTCAAATCTGATGCATGTATAATCAAGTAAATCCAAGTTGCTTCAGTCCAGAAATGTTTTTATATATTTTTTTGTTTTAATTTGACATTTATGAAAATTATTCTGAGATCCCAGTTCAGTTCTATCTTTATTATTTCACTGACTGTTGTTTTATTGTTACCCAGAAGTGATTTTATTTTTTATTATTTTGTTTTTAATATGATGGTATTGAAATTGTAATCTGAAGGACAGAATTCACAAAAATAATCAGAATTTAAATAGGAATAATAATCAGTTTAAAATGTCTATTATAACATAGCAATTGTAACATTTTTTATGTTTCACATATTGTTTAATTGTTTGTTTTTTAGAAAACCCAGTGATATTTCAATGTAATCAGGTGTTTCTTTTATACTCCTACAGTGAAATGGATGACGAAAGCTTCAAAACACGGCGAGCCCCAGAGAATCTGACCTTTAAGGAGCGTCAGCGACTGTTTTCTTTGGCAATGGTCACTGCAAGTAAAGTGTCCTGATAAAAAGGCAAACCACCAAGATAATTTTTTTCTGGAGGATTCTTGTCAATCGTTCAGACAATCTGATTGTCTTAAAACAGACTGGTGGCTTAGTTTATCTGAATTCACAGAAAAATCCTGTAGGAATGTATTTATAGTGGAAATAGCATAGTCATAGTAACATAAATGACAGTTGCACTGCTTTTTCAGATGTATTTAGGTGATAGCAACATGTACAGCCTACCAAGATCTTCAAAAATAAATAAGCACATTGGGAAAAAATAATTCTTTATTGCTTTATATAACATTATGTGCAAGCATCATCGAAAAATATACCTTTTTCTTATTTTACACCTTATTTTGCTGATAAAACTGCACCACAATTTGTTCCTGCTCTCTGGTTTCAATAGATCCTTGCCGTATGCTTCTTATCTCATTAATGGCGTCGATTCCACTTATTTTCCTGCTCTTCACCAAGTAGCAGGCGAGCATCGTCCCCGTCCGGCCAAAGCCATGCATACAGTGCACCGCAACAGCCTGCCAAAGTCCAGTAGACAGACATGGAAATACTTAATAAATATTTGTAAAATACAGATGTGTATAAAGAATTGACCTGTTGTACCTGTCCTTTCGCATTGGCCTCCCCCACTATGGACAAGAATCTCTTGATCTGATCAAACGTTGGGGCGCAGAAGTCGTGAATCCTGATGTGATGAAGGGTGAGGTCTGGACAGGTGTCATGGTAAGGAGGTTTGCGCTCGCTCAGGGTCACCAGATGCTTGATGCCGTTGTTCAGCAGGAACTCATAGTGGGCTGTCATTCGTGGCATAGCCAGTCCTGCCACCTTACCAGGATCCACCCAGGAGAAGTTTGGAGGTTGTGCCGAAGCCATGGTTTTCTCTGTTGTGTGAGAAACACTAAAACATTGGTTACCACTAAACAAGGCCCACTGATTGAGAAAAACCATCTTGTATTTACATATCTTTCTCCTAAAGTACTGTTTGTACCAGAGTTATTATCATTAACTAAATTTTTAAAAAATAAAAAATGATAAATCTTAATTGATATAAAATAAAACATGAAGATCAAATTTTGCATTTTTGTGAAAAATAAAAATGACAAAAACACAAAATTACTAAAATTAAAATAAAAACGGAAAAAGCTAAATCCAAAAAAATTAAAACTATAAAGCTCAAAGTATATTTCATTTTTGACGTATGACGCGAATTTCGCCGTCAGAGGAGTACGCGCATCCTGTACGCACAGCCTTGGAAAGCATACTACTTTTGCGTCATAGGCATACGCGGGCGTTCGACGCATGCGCAATTTTGAGCAACGTTTTGCCACGAGTTACCACCCAAGTAAATATCTGTATTAGAGTACGCGGCAGAGCTCGTCATAAAACGAGAATCAACTTTGGCTTGGGTTTTCGGAAATGACGAGAACTGAGGGATTTGAAATGTTGTAAAAGCAAGGCAGAAATGGCTTTTATTACTCCTCAGCAGGTCAGTAATGTATTTTCTTGAGCATAAAAAATGACCACAACACGTAGCTCATGATATGTAACAACCAAAAGATTGTTCTTCCGCAAAATGCATGCATATGTTCTTGGTCTACATTATATCATCTTTTGGATAAATTAATCAAGTATTTTGATTCCAAACAGCAATAACTTAATCTCTACCTTGTTTAGGTCAGTGTTGACTCGTGGTCCATATCAGCAATAAACGGTTCCCTTTAGGTGGACACCCTGATAATCACACACTTCTCCTTTTCTCTAAATTCACATGCATTCAACTATATATTATTTTAGCAAATTAAATGTCGGCTCTTTGGAGCGGAACACTGCAGTCCGGTACATGCTGTACAATCGGACATATCAGCTGTCGAGTTCGGCTATGGCAAGCCGTTTTGACTTTTATTCATTTTCAGGATATGAACTTGTGTCATCAACAATTACATTTTCACTAGTTAAAATGTTAATTCTTGATATCAGGAATTAGATTTCGACTAGTAACAACGTTAATTCTTGATATCAACAATTCAATTTCCACTAGTACAAACTATAATTCTTGATATCAAGAATTGTATTTTTACTAGTGAAATCTCGCCATAGGCTGCCATTCAAATTCAATTGTTGATATCAAGAATTAATTTCTTATTAGTTGAAATTCCAGTTTCAAATATCAGCAATACAATTCTTACTAGTAAAAATGCAAATGTCTGATATCTGAAAATGAATTCCTGATATCAATATAATTTCTGATATCTAAAATGGCTTTCTTACTAGTAACAATCACATGATATCAGAAATTAACATTTTTACTAGTAGAAATTCAATTGTTGATATCAAGAATAGACATTTGCACTAGTAACGATGTAATTGTTGATATCAGAAATTAGCATTTTTACTAGTAAGAATTGTATTCCTGATATGTGAAACTGGAACTTCAAACTAGTTAGAAATGAATTCTTGATATCAACAATTGAATTTGAATCTCAGCCTATGGCGAGATTTCACTAGTAAAAATACAATTCTTAATATCAAGAATTATTATTACTAGTGGAAATGTAATTGTTGATATCAAAAATTGCCATTGTTACTAGTGGAAATCTAATTCTTGATATCAAGAATTAACATTTTAACTAGTGAAAATGTAATTGTTGATATCACAATTTCATATCCTGAAAATGAGGCTTGCCATAGTTCTACCTTTGGTTGGCACATGTTACTAACTTATCACTATAGTCTGTGCTGCATGCAGGTCTTTTCCTCCAGGGGGCGCTCAAAGGCCAAAAATGCCTTTCCACCATTTAACCACATTAAGATACGAGTAAGTGTTTGGGTATTACTGGAAACATTTATTTTTATTAAAAATTAAGCATTTTAAGCATAACAACTGCAACTATTTGTAGTTGATAAACAAACAAAAATTCGATGTGATAATCTCTGTAAAATTATTAAGTTACGTAAATTTTACTTTAATCATAAACGACAGTGATTGGCCCATTTCGACCAGCGCCGAGAGAAGTAACAGTTACCACGTAAAGACTACTCTGAATTACCATTTGCATGTATACCTTTACCATTGATAGATCTGTTTGTCAAAAGGGGGATTCTAATCCCCTGTAAAACGACGATGGGAAGCTGTAATACACATTGCATTAGAAGTAAACAACGTACAATATTTATTTAGACTAAACGTACTAATTAGTACTTAAACAGTACTAATAGAAAAACTTAGCGTAAGTAGCAAAAAATGCTATTAGCATGTCAGGATGGCCGAGCGGTCTAAGGCGCTGCGTTCAGGTCGCAGTCTCCTCTGGAGGCGTGGGTTCGAATCCCACTTCTGACAAATCGTATTTTTTTTTTTATGATAACATATCAAATGTTATTGTATATATGCAAATAGTTATGCAGGTAAATCAGTGTTGAAGGTAAGACAATGTTTTTGTGCAGGGTTTTGCGATCTTTTAGATGACATACACGCCAAAATATCACCCTTTTGCAAGAGACCCCCAACCTAACCCCCTCCAAAACTTTAAAAAACCTGTTTAGTTGCTTGTGCAAATTTATTTGGTTAAAAATATATTATAAATGTCTAAATATTATTTTCTTTCTATTAAATTTTTTTCCAGCGCATTGTAGCACTGTACTGTTAGATTCATTATTTATCCATTTATTTATTTATTCTTTTATTTACTTATTTTCTTATTTAAAATTTTATTCTATGTAATTTTAGTTTATTTATTAAATAAAATATATATTTTTATTTTTCTCTACATTGTTTTTATCTAGTCATTTCCACAGATCCCCTAGCACTTTTCTTTCAGCCTTCTGGTTAAAACCCTGAACTATGTTGAAACAGGCACCTAATTTGTTTTATATTAAGCAAATAGTTCCGGCCCTTAATTCTGATTGGTAGAGCTGCGTTCGATGCTTTAGTAAATCACTCTACAAACATACACCTGTGACCTCATTACATGAGTATTACTACACCACTGTGTCTGTGTTGCTGCATTTCCATGAATTATGTATTTCACGAAAAGTAACTGTTGTTTGTTATTTATAAAATAGTTTCAGATTGGTCAATAGCTGTTTTATTCATGATAAAATACGGCCATGACTGCATCACCCAGTTCTGTGTAGCACTGCACACAACACCCTTAGCAACCACTCTTAGCAACATAAAAAGAGTTTGTTCTCAATTTATAATGTTCATTGAAGCTTACTAGAAGAGTATTGTGAGGGAGATATCAAGTGGCCGAGTTTTACATTGTTACTAGTGCAAATGTCTATTCTTGATATCAACAATTGAATTGCTACTAGTAAACATGTTCATTTCTGATATCTGAAAATGAATTCCTGATATCAATATAATTTCTGATATCTAAAATGGCTTTCTTACTAGTAACAATCACATGATTTCAGAAATTTGCATTTTTACTAGTAAGAATTGTATTCCTGATGTGTGAAACTGGAATTTCAACTAGTAAGAAATTAATTCTTGATATAAACAATTGAATTTGAATGGCAGCCCATGGCGAGATTTCACTAGTAAAAATACAATTCTTGATATCAAGAATTATAGTTTATACTAGTGGAAATTGAATTGTTGATATCAAGAATGAACATTGTTACTAGTGGAAATCTAATTCCTGATATCAAGAATTAACATTTTACTAGTGAAAATGTAATTGTTGATATCACAAGTTCATATCCGGAAAATGAATAAAAGTCAAAACGGCTTGCCATACTCTAAGACACCTCCTTTGGTGTCATGCGTTGTGTAGGAGGGTGTGTCTGAGTAGCGTTTGTGCATGTGATATAGAAAACTGCTTTACTCTGATAAGAGAGCATCCTGATTCTTTTATTCTCTTTATTCTGTAATTCTGAGTGTTTGGGTTGTATTTTTATCCCCACTCTCTTCCATCTCTGTGGAGAGTGCGAGGTTCCTCTTCTCAGTGTATAAAGTCCTATGGGATTGCCTACTCTTTCGGCTATGAGCATTCTATTTACTTTTATTTTTGTCATGTGGGCACTCCTAAAACACTCTGGTCAATGTTACAATGTGTTGCTGTATCTAAATGCCATAAGTTCAGTCTGCAGTCACAAAATTCTTGTACAGGTATATGCTATATGTTACACCATGTAGTATCTTTTATTGGCTGCAAATCTGTTGCAGTTCTGACCTTTTTGCGTTATAGATTGAAAACTTTGACCATTCAGAATAGCATATACCGTACTACTGCAACATGTAGCATCTGTATTGTGCATGTAAACTGGTGAAATATGACTGTGACCATGTTGAATATTTTTGCTTGAAAAATAGAAGATATTGTTGCATATGGTTTCACTAATTTCACCATTTAAAAAAAAAGTAGTTGTGAGAAGTTAAGTAGTTGTGAGAAGTAAAATCACCAATCGATCAACATTCCAAACATATATAGTTTACACTGGAGAAATATGCAAATGTGCTTTGTGAAAATATGTGCTGAAAGTGGTGAATTTGACCCTTTACCGGCAGTTTGATTGACAGGCTATCTAACCAATCAACCATTTTGTCTGACAAAGCAGTCAGGGGAGTTAGTAGATTAACGTTGGTGAACTTCACTTCAAACATTGTGTGTAATCACGGCTTTCCGCGCTTGAAACAACATTCCTTCTGATGTCCATTCATGTTTATTTGATACTATAATTGAACTAGTATAAAGAGATGGTTAGTTCACGAGCCGATTAAAAGCGCTACTGTGATTTATCACTAGCCACTATACGGTATTTATTGTTAAAACTTCTTTAAAAAAATTACAATATTTTAAATATTTCATATGTCTGTCAACACGTTGTCTCCGGGATGTATTTTCCAGTGCGTGAGAACATGATGTGTGGCGTGAAAGTGTACGGTTTGTCGGGCATAGCAACATTAACTTAAGTGGGCGGGTCTTTGCGAAGGATCAAAAGTTCTCTCTTTGATGATGGGCTGTGGCTTTTTGGAATATGCACATAGATCTGAAATATTTTTGACAGACTATTTAGATGCTTCAGTGGTTTGAATCTGCTGATGAACAGCGTTTCTGTAAAGTCAAATACATTGCATGATGCATCCACGTGTTGTGAATGTGAGTGTTTAATAATCACCTGGTGGTTAATTACAAATGAAAAAGTGATACAAAATCAGATGCTGATAAACAAGCAGATAAAACATAGCACACTACACACGTTTTTACATCAAAATTAGAGCAAAGATATGCCATAGCCTTGTTAGTTGATATATAGTTGTACCATTTACACAACAGTCTGTTATAGTCTTCAGAGAAACAACTGTTTTTAATAGTTCAGTTATTAGCTGAACTTAAGTTACTAACTTGGAATATAGTCCCGTGGACTCTGTAGAACAGGAAGTGTCTTCAGAGGGTGATCTATTTCCTGCACTGACTCACTGCACATGTCATTTAAGGATGTTTTCACCTCTGTGATTCTGTCAAATGGTAAAGATTGACGGCTTATGGCTTGTTTTAGTGGTGTAACAGAACAACCACTTGTCATGATCACATGATCTGGCTCAGGAACCCTGGGAAACTGCCACAACTGTGTGTCCTCCTGCTGCCGGTGTGTCTTCATGTGGGCATTTCGACTTTTCACCTTCAAAAACACCCTATGAAAAGAGATATATCGTGAATCAGATTGCAAACTGGTGATTCATAACTGTATGAAGATGTTTCTGTTTTTGACTCAGGACGCAGCTTACTTTCCACACTCAGTGCAGGGAAAGACAATGGCTGAATCAGTATCTCCGCTGGTGGTGCTGTTGGATGGAGAACTTCTCACAGAAGCCGAACCCAAAGGCTGCGTCAATGTGGACACTCTGTGTTCGGTTGGAGAGCTACAGAGCAGCTGGAGATTGTTCTGGTTCCACGTTTCTCCGTTCGTCTCCTTGGAGAAAAATGGTAATAGTGTACCCAGAAACAGATGTTTACTTGTTCCAAACCCATTTTTTCTTAGAGCAACAGTAATAACTTGCACAATGGAAAAAAAAGCATGTTACTCATGCTCTATATTCCAAGTCTTCTGAAGTCACGTAATAGCTTTGTCTGAGTAACACACTTAATTTTGTTCTGCTTTAACTGTCAGTAAACTATTCTGGAATAAGACTGTTAGACGGAAAGATTATCTGTTGTATGGAGTACTTATATGGTGCTTTTATAGTGCTTTAATTTTTAAATGTTTTCATAGTTTGACAGAAGTAATATGGAAAAGACCCATTGAGGAAAAAGTGCACTTTAGCATACTTTTAAAAAGTCTTCTTATTACAGACAAAATACTTTAAAAGAATATGCTCATGTAAAATGTAAAAGTTTTCAGAAATAATTGCATATTCAGATACAGAATTGCATAAAATTCTCATTTTGTGTTCCACAGATCAGGTTTGGAACTACATAAAGGTGAGTAAATTGTCACAGCATGTAATTTCAGATTAAATAATAATCAAATCATCTTATGTAGAGAGATTTGCTTTTTTGGTTATGCTATATATAAAACATTAAATTACATTTTATATGATGCAACAGATACTGAAAATCTTCAGCATATTCTGATTGCATCATGCCAGTAAAAATTTCTGGCCACTGGCAACTGAGAGCGTAAGTTATGGGTCGAGCCATTCTCTATATAGCTCGGTGCTCAGTGCCATTGCCTCAGAATCATTCACATTCACGAAGCAAGCAACAAATTCTTCTTGCCGTTGATCTCATCTTTAAGAGGATGACCCTTTCTCTTGTGGCTCCCCTTTTGTGTTCCGGCCAGAAGATGATGTCCATCAAGGAACGTCATGCGTGCGGTGGACCCATCAAGTTCCTTGACATGAATGATGCAAATGTTTTCTGCAAGGAAATGCGCAGATGCAGGCGGCCGAAGTATACTTTGGGCTTTAGATGAGAGGGGTCCGAAGGCTTTCAGGAAGCTGCGATTGGCCACAGACCTTGCGCTCATGGCAATGAGGACGACCTCAGAGCATTTGCACTGCAGGCATGGGTGTAAGCCTTATGCATTCACTCACTCTCAGCACAAGTGTTCCCCGGCACGCACTGGTGGTCTAACTTGTGCAGAGGCCTTCAATATCACCCTTCTAAAAGAGAGTGGTGCCCTCTCGCTGGGCAGCAAGCCGCCTACATCACATCACATTGTTGCCCACATTTGCTTGTGGGTGAAGTCCAAGCCATCGCTTCCCTCAAAGCTGTGCTGTGCTACCACCATTTCCGAAAAGGTGTACATGGCAGCTGGGCAGGCAACATCTACATTTCATACTATGGTGGTGCTGCAAGTCTACCAGGCGAAGATGCTGCAGGAGAGGAGTCCGGAGGCTTTCAGGAAGCTGGAATTTGCCATTGACCTCGTGCTCAGGGAGAGGAAGACCACCTACGGCATTGGTCACAGTATGAGAAGCCTGGTGGCACTTCAGCATTACTTGTAACTGACACTAATGAATATGAGTGACTCGGAAAAGGCGCAGTTGCTGGACATGCCCATAAGCCCAAACAGTCTCTTTGGTAATGCTGTGGGCTCTTTTTCTGAAAAGTTCCTGGAAGCCCAGAAGCAGTCCAAAGTGCTAAATCATGTCCATTGCAGCCCCTTCGAAGCGCTCCAGATACCACTCTGGGTCCATTTTGGTGTCAGGACAGGTCACACACTGCATCTTCCTTGGGCTTGAGGAAGGACCCGGAACCAGCTGTAAGCCCACCCCTGAGCCCAGCCTTGTTTCTGATTTGAGTGGTATGAGGAGGAAGCCGACTTTCGACACAGATGACAAACCACCGAGCAAGAAGGTTCATCTTGCTGTGTTGCACCCATCTTTTCCCTTGCAGAGCAGCGATTCATTCCCTCCTGGCGAAAGAGGCGATAGAAGTAGTACAGCCAGAGCATAGGGAAAGTGGTCAGTACAGCCACTATTTTCTAGTTCCCAAAAAGGACGCTGGTCTCCGCCCCATTTTAGACCTGAGATTGCTGAATCGCGCTAGCAAAGCGCTCATTCAGAATGATCATTGTGAAGCAGATCCTTGTGCATATCCAGCCCGGGGTCTGGTTTGTGTCTCTGGATTTATTTCAATATTCAGCTAGCCCCTCTGCCATTTTCTGAGATTCACATTCGAGAGCACCGTGTATCAAGTCTTCCCCTTCGGGCTGGCTTTGAATTTGAGGGCATTTACAAAGTGTGTGAATGCAGCTCTTTCTTCTCTCAAGTAGAAATAAGAAATATTTTGGATGATAGGCTTATCATAGCCTAATCTCAAAATGTACTAGAAAGCCACAAAGCTGTGTTTTTCTAGACAACTACAACTACCAACATGCAGAACAGCATGCTCTATCCCTTGTAGAGCATCCAATTCTTATATATGAACCTAAATTTGTGTTTGATGCGAGTGTGCCTGAGATGCGAGTGAGCATGCACATTCTTTGCTTCACACTTTCGGAAAATTCAGACTGGGAAAATCGGTTTCTCTGAAGTGCTTTCAGAGGTTGCTGAGACTGATGGCGGGGGCAGCAGTAGCAGTTGTGTGCCAGCTTGTACTCCTGCATGTGAGACCGCTTCATCTCTGGTTGACATCTCTGGCGGACAAATGTGTGTCCTGGTGACTTGTGGCTGTATGAGCAGGCTAGCCCCTTTTTTACATTTTTTAACCATGTACAAGCAAGGGGTTTCAATGGTCAGGAGGATAGTTGTGATTACGGATGCATCACTGGTGGGCTGTGGAGCCTGCTGCAATGCAGGCCAACTTGCGGCAGTTGGAGTGCACATTTATAGTGGCACTTAAAGTGCTTAGAGCTGAAGGCAGTATCTTTAGCTTTGCAGCGTCTTCCTTTTCGTGAGGGACTGTCATGTTCTTATTCAAATGGACAACATGACGGTGGTGGCTTACATCAATCACCGAGGGGGTATTGTGGAACCTGCATGTCTGGCTGGTCAGTGTGAGAAGCAGATGTTGCATGTGCCAGACCTCTTGCTAGATACTAACTCGGACCGCACGACCAGGCACCTTTATGGTAGGTCTTCATGTTGTGGTGTAAAGAGAGAAATCAAGACCCTGCTTGCTGCGTTGTCTGTCATTTTGTTTCTACAGAACTGTTTGGATAATGACTGCACACCATCCACTATAAAGGTGTATGGGGTTACTATTTCTGTTTTCTATCTGCCCATTGATTGTTGCTCAGTGGAGAAGCACAAGTTGGTAGCGGGTTTTCTGAAAGGAGCAAGACAGCTGCATCCCTCTTACCCTAATCTGGGAGATGTTCTTGGTGCTTAGTGCACATTGCAAGCCACACTTTTGAGCTGTTGCATGCAACAGAGGTGAAAGTGCTCTCATTCATGACTGAGCTTTTACTCGATCTGTCATGTGGGAAAAGTGTGGTGACTTACATGCTTTGTCTACAGACACTGCTTGAATGGAATTTGGTAAGGATGAGTGTATAGTCAGTCTGATACCCACACATGCTTCCCATATTGTTTAGGGCACAAGTTATAATGCCACGTTTGGTTCTCGCGGGACTGTGCCAATGCTACACCCCTTATTTGCCCCGTTCGTACTTTGCATACTTATATGGACTGGTCTAAAGCATTTTAGGCTCTCCGAATAGCTCTTTGTCTGTTTCAGAGGTCGCAATAAAGGGCTGCTGGTTTCGAAAACAACATTTGTCTCATTGGAAGCAACAGCATTGGCTTCTAAGAATGATATCTGTCCTTTTGGAGTTCGGACTCATTCTACTGGTAGAGTGGCTTCTTCATGGGCTCGGGCTAAAGGGATTTCGATTAAGGACATTTGTCTGGTGGCAAGTTGGTCTTATCAGAACATTTTTGCTAGATTTCTACAACCTCGAGATTCCCTCTTTTACACTGCAGGTTTTGTCTGTACAGTGATTTGGCTTCTAATTTGCTATTGGTTTTCTGCAACGAACCTGGCCACGCCCCTTGAGAGCGAGATGGGTTTGACTAGGCCCAGTACTCTTATGTTCTGTGTTGGAGCTTTTACACTATCTGTGGAAACGCTTGAGTTGTTCTCGATCATTGTACATTGGCTGTTGCTTTTGCCAGGATTTATAGTGACGGTTCCCTTCGCTTATCTTCTAATAACTGAAACAAATGCTTGTTGTATTATGCTAGTTGACATTTTCAATGAAAAGTGACATAAGTCTGTCATTATAGACTACTATAACTTTACAGCTCACATTTTCATGTGAAGCAGTTTTTTCACTCTTTGAAAATAGAGCACTTGTAATATATTAGAAAATTAAAAGCACTTGTTAAGTGATGATCATATTCCCTATATTCACTGTAAAGCCAAGCTTCTAAGCTTTAAAATGACACCTATTTGGTGGTGGTGAAGTAAATGTTTAAGTAAAATGCTAACTTGGTGCACTACTTTGGATTTAAGAGGTTAAGGCTAACAATTAATCGATTATTGGATCATTAATTTAAATATCTATAAATTATGGGAATGTATGTGAATTGACATCCATAGTTGCTAGGTGATTGCTACAAAATAACACAACTTCAATTAATGCACAGGACATACATGCATGAGGCAGAATACAGCATGTTTTAGAGAAAAGTGTGAGCATACTAGTAAATGACAGGAAGTGGAGAAAGCACCAGGTTTCAGTATGTACTCAGATACTCACAGAGTTTGACACTTCACAGACAAACACTGCGCTGGAGTTTTCTGGTATTTTAGAGTCTCTAGTTTTACTGTTGGATGCTTTGTTCGGTTCTGCAGTGTTGTTTATTGCCCAGTCTCCCTAATGAAATATATAGGCTATGCATTAAAATACTTATTACTATTGATCATTTCCTTACATGAATCAACAATCAATTTGATGTAAATAAATGGCTGTAGTAGCATTTCACATTTAAGTCCTTTAACACTGTATGAATGTAATAATTGTGACTACAGAAAGGATGTGCACACTTAAATCATTCTTAAAAATGTCTTTGAATTAAATAATACTATATCAATGTGAATGATACTTGCTGTAATATTTTAATAATTTTTAGTTTTCTAATGCAATGTAATAAGTTAAATTTTAAGTGTCTAAACACTGGGTGGCAAAAGCAGTGATATGAGATTCAGAGGAGTATTACTAGTAAAGCGCGTTGTAACTCACCTGCTGCTCTTGAACAGGAGTAGCCAGAGCTGTACTGATTCTCGTACCCAGACGCAAACGTTTTTTCCATGTGTAATAGTACTCTACACACTGAGACACGGACTTTGTCTTGACCTAAATAAATAAAAAAGCAATCTCACAGTCACCAAACCAAATTAATGCTAATGTATTTACTGTAAACAAAAGTTTAATATTCATTTGCATGAATACAACTACCATTTTCTGGACAAGATAGAAGTCTTTTTGATGAATTAAAAGTGCTTTGTTCAGCTGGCGTTTCTCCTGAAGTGTCCACCTGTCTGATCCTAGTTGATAATAAGAGAAGAAATACCGTATTTAGTATTTTCAGTCCCTTTACTGAAATTTTTTATTATTATACTTCCTCAGGATGGAATTCTTGGATATGAGGATAGCACAGTAAAAAGACAAAATTAATGTCTCATTTTTATTTTTGGCTACAAAATCTTTTGAACAGTCACGCACCTGCGTAATGGTATTCTGTTTTGGGGGGTCTGGATGTGTTTTGCTTTGGCAGTAGAAGCTTTTCAAGGGTATTCTGGAACATAATAGTCATTTTAAGGCTTTTTAGACCACAAGTTTTAGTGTCAGGAAGTAATAATATGAAAAATACTGACCATAATATCTCCTCTGCACTCAAAAAGACAGTGAAGGACATATTCTGTGTTTGCTCCGCCACCTGGTAGTACACTAGAGCAAGCCATTTTCAGAAGATTATCCACTAAAAGAAAGGGGGGTGGGGGTGGGGTTGTCAGATATTTATATGTTTATATGTGTGTATATAAAAATAATGGAAAAAATAATCCTTTTAAAATGGATTTTTCAAACCCTAAAAATTATGTGCACATCATAATAATCTATTAGATTCTATTGTGTAGCTTTTACATGGTGCTGGATGATTTTATGTTTTGCCTTCCATTGTTCTTAAGAATATTTGCTCTGCATTGTAAAATCACTGTAGTTGCTTCTTAAGTACAAAAGTAAAATAAATGTGTGTTTTTAGTTACCTTTCTGCTGGTTATCAGGGGTATCCAGGTCTTTGGTGGATGACCACAGAAGAACAGCATTATGGGTATCTTCTTCTGTGAGGGATTTACTCTTAATGTCTGGGATCTTTGCTTGAAATTCCTTGCCAACATTAATGTGACTATAGAGAACATGTAAGAACTGATTGAGTTATTTTAATCTGACATTATTTAAATGTAATAAAGCAAGCAGTTGACAATAAAATGATTTTCTGTAACGCAATGGTGTAGCTTAAAGGTGAAGTATCTAATGTTTTCTACCTTAAACCACTTTTGTGAAATGGGAGGGAAAAACTATTTCAGTCCTTTTGCGTTTGTGTGAAAAACCTTTGCGTTCTCTCAGAAACGGTTTTTTTAATTCTTGGGAGAAAAAAAAGTTTTGGTACTGAACACAAAAACATTTAAATGTAGTTTTATCCGTTTCATTTCACTATTTCAATTCCATCACCATGTGCCCATCATATCTTAAAAATACCACTAAGACTTGAGGATGAACTCCTTTTAGGTTGGGCCAGTAAACAACTACCTAGCAACACCATAGTAATCGCACAGCAACGCCTTGGCAACCACCAACAGAACCAAGCAGGTTTTCAAAGGTAACGCTCACATTTTCTTCAAAGAATGTAAAACATTCCATTTGTTGCCACCAGTGGTATTGAATTTACACCTATGTTTTTATAAAAACAGATCAAATACTTACGGAGTTACTTTTATCACTTTTTCCCTTGAAGTCTCACAGTCATCCACAAGACCTGTTATTTATAGATAAAGATGGATAATGCATATTATAATGATGGGAAAAATAGCTACTGTAGCAAGAATTCACCATGCATCTAAAATAAAAGCCTGTTCACACCAAGGACGATAACTATAACGAAAGCAAGATAGATTCTGGTTGGCTGTCAATGTATTTATCGTTCATCAGCTGTAAATAATAGTACTGAAAATTATTACAATGAAATCGTTCCGCTTTGCCATTTTCGTTAGTTGAGGTGTGGACTCCATTATTCTTTTACATTTAGAATGATTTTAGAACCATATCGTTGTTGTTAGTTATCGGCCTTGGTGTGAACAGGCCTGAATTCAGTAAATATATCTCTTTAATTTTTTTATATATATTAATGTTAATTTAATTTCAACACATAGTTACACTAACCAGCCCCATCTGCAGCAGACTCGACCCCGCTGCTCTTGCCTCTTCCATTGACAGCACTGAAGAGGCCTGAGCCCGGGCGTATGGGGCTGAGCATGGGTGGAGGGGTGTATGGCACGTTGTCCCCCATGCTGCTCTGTGTCCTCAGCTGACTGCGGAAGAGCACAGCGCCTCGGGACTCCTGACCGGCACTGGGCGGTGGAATCATCAATGGGACCAGACAGTGGCGGTATCTCTTTTTTACTTGCTTTCGTGCACATTCTTCATCCGAGACGGATCTCTTTATCTAGAATACGTAATGTGGAGTGTGAGGTTAAAATCTGA
This sequence comes from Zacco platypus, assembly GCA_038088235.1. NCBI lineage: Eukaryota > Metazoa > Chordata > Actinopteri > Cypriniformes > Xenocyprididae > Zacco > Zacco platypus. Next base: position 5,488,614 of record CM076069.1, read on the forward strand.
TTAGAGATCACATTACTCAAACACAAACATAATGTTTTTCATAATTTCAGCATTATCAAATTAAGTTTTCTTGAAGAGACCAAACAAAGTATTTTCAAGTGATTTTACATGGTTCCAAGACAGGATTTAATTTATTCAATTATGTATATATATTTTTGTCATATCACTTAATTATAAAATATTACTATATAGCTAACTGTTAGCAAACAATAGCACATATTAGCATGCTAAATGTTAAGCCTTCTCTTTAAATAAAGCAGTATAATCATATTCTGTATGTACGCATTTTCAGCCTAAGCAAAAGCTTCACTGTTCCCCAAAATGTAATGTGTAATGGTTCTAATTGCCAACATAATTGTTCCACGGAAAGCATGCTGGGAACCACACTTTCAGTTATGTCAACAAGTACTTGATTGGTTAACAATCGCCCAACACAATTTATTCTAGTAGATTCTTGTACAATTCTAGTATTCTAGTACAATTTATTCTGCACATTTTAGAGAATTGCATTAACTGAAAGCAAAGAAATAAAGTTTAGAAGAGAAACACAGTTTTGTGTAGGTCACAAATAATTTGATTGAGTAAACTGGACAGTCTGTGTTTTCCCTTTTTTCAGTGTTGAATTGGATGTAGGGACAGTTTACAATTTTTTTTTAAATTTTTTGTTGTATTTATTAATAAATGATTTATCATTATTATTTTAAAATGTATGTGCCATTGTAATCTGAGGATGGCTTCATGCTGACTTTAAATAGTCAACCGGATCTCACAAGTACGGTGGCCGAGAGAGCTCAAAGCGCTGTGAATAATAAAACACATGCAAATTAAAAAAAGCACATGCAAATAAAAAAAAAAAACATGATCATCAGTTTGACAACACATGTGCTGCAAATCCTCACAACACATGCAAACTCAAAAACGCGCTACATTTACAAAAAGCGCTGCAAAGAGCACAAACCACAACGGAAATGTTTCAAGGGGGACCCCAAAAAGTGACGGACCCTACTTGACAACAGCACAAACTAAAAAATATTCAAATATATTATGTTGGCATTAACTCAATGTAATGTGTTTCACTAACAGAAAAGTGTTTTAATATGTGGCATTGTTGTTAACTCATTAAACTTTAAGAGATGATAATTTAGTGGATGATTTAAAAATATTCGTTAATCATCTGTAGCGTACTAATGTGACGTAATCGTAACGGGCGCCTGAGGCTCGACGACCACGTCATCTGTGAGCGTGACTTTCTAGCAAACTGAAAAACACTTTATTAAAAATAATAAATACATTAAATAATGTACAGTTGTTTATTTTTGTTTGCAGTTTTTATAGTATTTAATGATTGTGAACACTTTGTGCACTCAAATACCGTACACTATATAGGGATTAGTGAATAAGTGAAGGGTGAGTTGAACTGGTTTTGGACGGTCTTCCTAGTAGGGTCCGTCACTTTTTGGGGTCCCCCTTGAAACATTTCCGTTGTGGTTTGTGCTCTTTGCAGCGCTTTTTGTAAATGTAGCGCGTTTTTGAGTTTGCATGTGTTGTGAGGATTTGCAGCACATGTGTTGTCAAACTGATGATCACGTTTTTTTTATTTGCATGTGTTTTTTTTAATTTGCATGTGCTTTTTTTTTTATTTAACCGTACACAAGAAACTATTTTACAAACTGGTGATTTTGGAAGAATTTGTATGATTTTTATTTATTTTTTTTTTTTAAAGTAAGCATAATCGTCCAAGACTAAACATAAGTCAGTGGGGTGTAAGCGATTGTTCAAAAATAAACAAATGATATGGTGCAAATTCATACAGTTTAGCATCCATCACAGCCATAAACTTTCCAACTGTTGATGCAAATCTGGTTGCAGAAGGCATTAGGAAGAGGGACTTTTTTGTTTTAGGGAGTATTTTTGAGGATTTGTGAGGAAAACTAAATATTTGAAATATAAATCAAGTTTTTTTTGTATATTTAAAAAAACAATTTTGAGCATCGTCAGTCTGAAGTGATATTCAAGATGTTCTGAAGTGATGTTCACTGTTGAAGCATTTAATTTTCTAAACAGTGGCTAAAAATAGCTGTATTAATTCCAGAAACTTACACAGGAAGGGTGGTTTTGTACAGACGAGTGGGGTGACTGCTCACCAGACTTAATAAAACCACTTTGTTCATCATTTTTCTGGTGGCACAGAAGGTTGAGCATAAGTTTGGTTGGGGGCTGGTAATCCTTGACGGGTACTGACACAGGTAAGATGATGGGGTTGCTTTGAGTAACCTCAGTAGACAGATGAATTTGCCCGTCTCTCTGTTAAAAGAAATTGGGCCAAATCACCATGCCGTATTTCATGTATTTAAAAAAAAAAAAAAAAAGAAAAAAAAGTCTTTTGCACAAACAAGCCCACTGATACCAAAATGAGTATGGTTCGTACCATTTTGAGAGATGTGGGTTGCGTCCGCTGTCCTCCATGTGAGCGCATGTGGCCATTCAGTGCCGGAAGACTTTTGAACTCCCTCTGACAGACAGTGCATCTCATCTTTGCATGAGATCCCTCTTCTCTCGACAACCCTGGTTCTGCTCTACAGAAATCCAAATCCACATACTATATGATATTTGAGTTTCATTCCTTGCCACAGTTACCTCTGGATTGCACACTTGGGGCTAAAGATATGTACTATGTACAATGTGTTGTGTGCAAGTATTATGCCATGACTACTTTCAGTGAACTCTTCAGTTAACTGCTTCGGGGTGGGTGATATGATAAACTTTTAATCCTGTTATTTATATGCATCACTTAACCGTGTCATTGAAACTCATCACCAAATAATAATTAGGCTTGTCACAAATGACTCACTCATTTTATGTGTTATATACTATAGCAAATATTCACTGCTTGATTGTTGGTAATATTACAAATGGGAAACTGATATGATAAGCATTAACATCATGATTTTCTGTAAAGCTTGAAAACAATGTGTATTGAGAAGATCACTATACAAATAAATTTGACGGGACTAAATAGATAAGTAGGGTTAAAGTTAGAGTCAGAGTCAAACCTGAAATGAGGTGAAATGGCTTCATCTTGAATATCTGGTGAAGATGCCTGCAAGACATTTTTGAGAAAACTTTAAGTATGAAAATGAGTTGCTAATAATGTAATAAAATAAAAAATAAAAAATGCAGTACCTGTGACCACTGAGGCGCATGTGCGGTGAGATGGTGAAAAATATCTCCCCTCATAGTCGTTTGTGGAAATGCTTTACAGACTCCCGAATTCTTGCTCTGATAAAGAGGACTACAAAGATCTTCACTTCTTTGAGGGAAGCTGAAACCAGATTGATCTTCTTTGGGACTTGAAAACACAGGTGTGTTGGGTGTGGAGTGATCGCTAAATATGTTGTTTTGTTTTTCAGAGATTGATTGATCTTGGGAATGAAAGGAGAGGTAAGGATTGCCAGGTTGGGAAAGTGAACGAAGATGCTGTTGGTCCTGGTAATGGAAGATCTGCTGCTCTGGGACTTTAAAGTCTTGGCGGTGGTCGTAGTTTGGTGATTGGGCAGGTTCATGGCTCTCTAGAGAGTCATTATGCGTTTTATGTGCAAATATCCCTCTTTGTTGTTGATTCAAGACCATTGGATATGCCATTGGGTGGCTTTGATATCCATGCTGATGATGCCAAGGGCTTTGTGGCTTATGGAGAGTCCTGTTTACCTGCTCCATGTTGTTCACTTTCTGTTTTTGTGGCTGGTATCCATAGTGAAACTGCTGGTGGTTTTGGTAAAGGCCGTGCAGTGATTGTTGGGTCTCTGACAGATGGAAGCCGGACTGTTCACATATCGCTTGCGTTTGGCCTTGAATGACCATTGGGTTAAAAATTGGAGAATCCAAGGATTGCCTGTCCGATTCTTCTTGGAGACTTTGAGGTACGTGCAAACCTCCTAAAATGTGGTTTTCGGAGTGCTTATCATCTGTTCTGTTGCCATCACCGAAGAGAAGTTGAATATTTTTTGTAGGGAAGGCCTGCGAGAATGAGTCCAACCTTTGTGGATGAGAAGCACTGCCGTTGTCTTTGCAGGTCAGTGATGAGTTGTTCTGAGACGTGATGTTAAACGGGTAGATTCGATTAGTCTCAGATAGTTCTTCATGAGAAGTTCCCCAGGATGACCTTCCAAACTGATTATATTCCCAGTTCCCAGTGCTGTTTGGCATGTCAAGCATTGGAGAAAGCTCATGTGCTGGAGTTCCAGGAGATGTTAGTTGCTCGTGGTTGAGTCGCGGAGACATTGGAGATGATTGGATCAAGTTTATGTTAGGTACACCATAGTGAGTTACACCCAATGCACTTTGGCTGTGCTGGAACAAATATGTCCCGTTGGTGTGGTTGGTGAACTGATTTGTCTCATACAGGTTTTCTGTCATCTTTCGAAAGATTAAAGTGCCACTTCTGTACTGTTAAACTAATGGTTTGAGGGGTTGGGATTACATGCTGGTTTGAATATCACCATGGAACTTTTCCATCATTGGTAATTCTTTCAGCTGATCTCGAAAATAGATTTATCCTGTAAAACAAGACAGAACAAGTTTTTTTTATTTAAAGTTTATAAAGACATTTGTGACGCCTGCTGGCAAAATGAGTAGCAATGAGCAAATGATCAAAAAACGAGTTACTATTTTCACATTCTCCATTTAAAAAAAACCCTTCAAAATTATTTATAATTTGTTGGAACCCGACAAAAAAATGACTTGGCTATATCTGTTTGAAGTCGATAGAGTCAGCAAAGTCAATTTTGAGAAAAATTGACAGTTTTCTGAAGGTTCCAAAACAAAATCATCTACCAACCAAACCTTAAAATACCACCAAATTTGGCACAAACCAAGCCAAAACCCATATCTATATGAAAGAAATATATACTCAATTTTGTTCCCCATAATTCCGCAATTGTTTGATTAACATTAATGGAACAGACAGCCAATAAATTAAGACCTACTGTATCACACACATCTAATTTTACACATCAGATGTTTTCCCGCAACAGTAAACCAAACATTCACTTAAGACAAAACAAATGTTTGCATGAATACTCGCCAAGACAATTTAAAAAAAAAAAGTTCTTTACAAGTTCTTTTTGTATATCGGGATTGCACTCTTTGTGCATGTCCTTCGGATCTGTCAGTCAGTGTGAGTAAGATCATTTTGTTTACATCAGTATGAATTTGAAAATTACATTTCATTGGTTCAGACTCACGACATCAAGAATTCACTATGAATAAGTTGGAATGCTGCACTTTACTACAACACCAAACTTGTGCACGAGTGGTGGTGTGAGCTGAGAAAAACTGCATTTTTCATGGACAAAGGAAAGGTACTCCTCTCAGAAAATGTACAAATAAAGATACTTTTAGATGTATAAATGCTGTTTGAAGCATTGGGATCTCTAGACAAGTGCTTAATGAACTAATTTTTGTGAAAACCGCAAATTCGACCAAAATTTACATTTTTCACTTGAGTTGCCTGTAGCTTGAAAGTAGCCTGTGCGCATTCTGGCTCATTTTTTTTTTTTTGTAGAAAAGACCTGCACCAGTTAATTGTGCACAAAGTCCAAAAACCTGTTTTAAGATGTACACTACCATTCACATTTTTGGGGTTAGTGCTATTTGTTTTTTAATTAAATTGATCAAACGTGACAAATACATTTATAATTTCTAGTTTCTAGATTTCTATTTCAAATAAATCCTGTTCTTTTGAAATGTCTATTCATCAAAGAATCTTGGGAAAAAAGATTTCCATAGTTTCCACTATATGAAGCAGCACAACTGTTTTCAACATTGATAATAATAAGAAAATGTTTACTGAGCAGCAAATCGGCATATTAGAGTGATTTCTGAAGTGTGACACTGAAGACTGGAGTAATGATGCTGAAAATTCAGCTTTGCATCACAGTAATAAATTACATTTTAAAATATATTAAAATTGAAAACAGTTATTTTAAATTGTAATTTGCCGACCCCAAACTTTAAGCTGGTGCATATTTCGATTTCATGTTGACTTTAATATAAATTGTTCGGGTTATTTCCATTTAAATTTTTTTCAAACACGTCAAATGCTAGATCGTGTCAGAGATTAATTTATTCATTTTTCATACAGACAGGAATCTGTCTTTAGCAAACTAATAATATCTTATTTTTCCGCCCACAGCAGATACAGTAAATTCACACCATGACTCAGTCTGAGGCTTCCTCTCACATCTAGAATATGAAGTATAGACACCATCTTATCACTTCCTGTCACATGGTCTTTTTAGAGCTAAGGACGACAGTTTGATCTGTATCTAAGAACTGTTTGAAAGATGCTGCTGTCCTGACAATATTATTTTTGGTGTACAAATATTTTCACGTAAATGAAACGATTTTAATCTCTCATAGCAAAAGTGGCTTAAAAATGTACTTACTAAAGCTTTTTTTATACCCCTAAAGTGTTACCAATCTGAGGTTTGTCTTACAAAACAATGTGTGCATATGTACAGAGCAGTAAATGCATGTACTTTAGTCATGTGTGGTTTGAGAAAGACCAAGTGTTGATTGTGTAGTTTGAAAAAAGTGTGCAAACAGATCATTCGTTCATCTCTCTGAATCAGATTAACACAGCATCTGTATGTCAAAGGCTCAAGTGAGCACTGTGGTTTCGAAAGTTTCCATCTTCACTTTAGTCTGAGTGTGTGATGCCGTCAGACTCTGACCAGTCAGTGGAACATGGCGACTGTTAGACCTTTTGAAATAAAGATAAAAGTAAAAATACGTGCAAACAAACAAACACCCTTGATCTGTACTGTCTGAAAAAAGACAACGCTGAGGCACAACATCAACTCAACCCTCATCTATTTTTTTTTTTTTTTTTTTTAAATGAGGGATTTAAAAGCAAGTTAGGGTCATTTGATGGGTCTTTTTTTTTCTGTCGGCTCCCCTTTTTTATTCAGCTTCATTGCATGACTGTGTCCGTTATTAACAGTTTTTGGAATTCAGTAGTTGTGCATCACACAATTACTGAGGTATATTAGTGATATCAACAAGTATAAAATTCGACTTCGCTTTTAATGGACTTTTTTCTCCATCAAATTGTTTGGGTGTAATATTGGAATTTATATTTATTTTTTATTTTTAAGTATCAGATTATTATCATAAAAAGTGACAATTGTTATAGGTTTCTAAGAATGAAGTGATGGTCCCTTTTCAGTTTATCCTGACATCTGCATTATTTATAGAATCAAATACTTATGAATTGAACACCATCATATTTAAATACTTTTGTGTGTTTGCATAAAATTAAAATCACATCAACTCTTGTGCGCCCCAAGCGTAAATGAAATGACAAAATAATATCTATTTTTATGACTGCTATTTGTTCATCTTATCATTAGTAACTTGAGTTGCGTCTCAACGGTCACATCTCAAGTTTCATTTATGATCTCAACTTCATCTGTTCTTGAGGTAAACCCAGCTGACCTAGCACTACAGTCGATTATTAAAACACTGTACGTGTGATGTGTTTTTTAATTACAATCATTTTTAGAAACTGTAGCTGACATATCTGACTCAACATATGTTAGACTGTGCAATCGTTGAGCTCTTTTAACCATATCTGTGCATATAACGCAATCAAAGTTTGCAACACGATCCGCAACCCCGCTGAGGTCAACGCATACAAGTATTACTAAGACATCATGCACTGACTGTATTAATGGTCCGTTCATTGACTGTAAATAGAATGTCACAATTGAAATCACACACTTTTTTATTCAGTTTATCGGTATTAAAATTTTCTTGGCCAGTTTTTAGCATCTTTACAAGATGCACATGCTGCTTGTGATAAAAAAATGATAATGCTTACCTCACTCGTTTCTTTATGTCCGTAATGCACTTATTTAGCGCGCCAAAATGACCCATCAAGATGCACTGAATACCATAAGATGCACAACCGTATCATAACAAACATGGACAAAGTCGGCACAGCGCTTAAAAAAATAACTCAAAAGCACTTCTAAAAATAAAAGGGAAGTAAGTTCAGTTCATACTGCTGACTAAGGAATTGTGCTTGTGTCCTCTTATAGCAAATGTCTAAAGGCCTGAGAGGGTTCAAGGAAGTTCAGGAAATGTCATCTTTCTCTTTAAGCTGAGAGACTTCCGGGGTATAACCACAAGCTATTTTCTCAACCTGCTATTATTTGTCTCATTGCTTCATCTGGAGGAGGATAAAAAGTCTTTCCAAAATGGTGCAAAGCCACATTAGAATTGGTACTGTCAGAATCAAAGTCCATAATGGCAGTATTATTTTACATGGTGTCATGTAATGTGCAGCTTTCAATCTAATCAAATGTAAGTGTTGGCAATGTAAATTATGGTTGCATTATTCTTGTTTTAGCGCGTATTGTCAGCTTAGCCGCAATTCTTTGTTCACACATTGAGAAAGGTCAGTGTTTCTGTGAATGTGTGCTGTGGTGAACGCATACTGGCAGAGATTTGCTGCCATCAACAGTTTCATAGTGAATAACGGTAAGATATGAACTGATAGTCTCCTTTTAATTAAGAATTATGCGTGCTTTCAATACAAATAAATCATGCACGTATAACTAAATATGAATTTTACATTGGTGTTTATGTTGATGCTTGCTTGTAGGCCTGTTGATGTCCAGTGAACAGAAGACTTGTGGCTCTGGCTTGCTAATCTTCATATCAATCCACCACCATTTAGTGATATGTCACAGGAATCTTTTGTGAGCCTTTTGTGTTATTTCACTGTTAGTTAAACAAACACTGACTGCGTTTGCATGCATGAGAATTTTCCAATATTATTCAGAATTCGGTCATATTATGCTTATGTAACCGTCATGTAAATGCATCAACTCGAATGCTATAATGGGCAAATGATGTGCATGCAATGATCAGATCACAATTAGCTATGAGCGCAGTTAGTTCTTGACTCATCATGTCCCCATCAAGTCTTGTCATGTCCTCCAATGTTATATTTTAGGAATTTATCATGCAGCACAAACTTTATAAACATTTCCCTATGATTTCACAACTTAGGCCTCATTTAGTTCAAAGAAAAAAAAAACCTGTCTTCAGCTTTAAGAAATAATGAAACTTTGTACTTGGTTCTGCAGTGGGGTTTTCATCATCATTTTATCTGATCATAATGTTGCACCTGTTAACCGAAACTTTCTGTTTTCATCCGCAGTTTAAAAGTTATACAAACTGAGGCAGTTTAGTTTAAATGTAGGGAATAAATAATAATAATAATAATAATAGTAAACTAAAGGAAGCAATAAATTATTTTTAGAATTGCATTTCAGATAGCATATTCTGAGCCGAAAAGAGATTTATATCAATATATTTTCACTCAGTGTATATTGTCATAATCTGCTTCCATTTTTGAGCATCATAAAATATAATGTTTGAGGTTTATAAAAACTGCTGTAAAACAAAAAGTACTTACCCTTTTAGAAAGTGGAAGGAGGCATGATGAAGCTCTGAATAGTGTTCATTTGTCATCTTTCAGCCGAAGGATCCAGTGATCACATGACACACTCAAGACACACACTGCCATCAGCTCCAAGAACTTTTTTTGTTTCGTAACAGCAGTTTAGTTTTCAAGATCTAAAATCCATCATATGTAAAGCTTTAATTCGGTGAACAGCTCTGCAGTGAACACCAGTAGTGCCCTCTGCTGTAAAACACACTTCCGCTTCAACATCCTCTAAACACACTTTCACTATGACACAATATGACACACACACCAAACTTTAACATAAGAGTTTTGACATTTGTGTATGTATATATTTATTTATTTTTTGTTTGTTAATTTTTTTTCCCTTTCTCAGCAGAATAATAATTCATTCCACATTATTATTATTATTATTTATTTATTTTATTTCCCTTTTTCAGCTAATTCAAAATAATAATTATTGTTATTAATAACACTAATTATTATTATTAATAATAAATATAATAGTAAAAAATTATTATTATTATACATTTAAAGCAATGAATTTTTATTTTATGTGAAAATAGTTTGTTTTCCTCACATATTACTCAATTAAATTCATGCCAAAAAAGTATCATGATGATAAAAATCATGATTTCAGTCAAAGAAACGTGTTTTTCTTCATATCTAATAATGTCAGCATGTTTCTGTGGATGTTATAATGAATATCATTATCTTTGTTTGAAAACTGTCTATAAGGAGTCCTCACAAATAGAGGTTCAAACGTAGTTTATTCTCTCTTTCTCTTTCTTTCTTTCTTTCTCTTTCTCTTTTTCTCTCTCTTTCTTTCTCTTTCCCTTTCCATCTCTCTCTCTCTCTCTCTCTCTCTCTCTCTCTCTCTCTCGGTATGTGTGGTTCAGGTAAATCCTATGTTATGGGGACAACATATCACTACAAAGATGGCCATATGCCAAATCCTTGTCCTTGTGAGGGACATTTTTTGATCCCCATGAGGAAAACAGTTTATAAATCATACTAAGTCTTGGTTTTTGAAAAATTAAAAATGCAAGGTTTTGCAAATGCAAAGTTTTCATGGTAGGTTTAGGGTTAGGCGACGGAATATACAGTATGTACTCTATAAAAATGTCTATGGAAAGTCCCCACAAAACATGAAAACCCAGTGTATGTGTATGTGTGTGTGTGTGTGTGTGTGTGTGTATGATGAAGTGGCGTGTAGTTTGAGGAAGTCAGTGGCACACGTGGGGCGTGTCCAAAACACTCACGTCAGGAGTTCAGCTCACTCTCTCTTAGTTTGGATTCATATGAATTAAACAAACACCAGACGAGAGAGAGAGAGAGGGTGAGAGAAAGCTGGATTGAACATCAGCTCATTCTCAGGTCTGTAATACATTTTCGTTAGCATTTTTGAATTAGAGATTATGACAGTTTCAAACCTTGGAGTCACAGTGTAACATTAAGAAGGAAGTTCCATAGGTGCTGATGTGTTACAAACTTTGCTAAATGTTTCCAGTTTCAAAATGAGATTCTATTTTGATGTTGGTGTGGAGCAAAAAGTATTAGTCAGAAATGTGACACTTGATCTGAGCAGGTGAAGTGTGTGTATATGGATGTTTGTTGTCATTTATGATTTGCGAATATTCAGCTCATGTCTTAAAAAACGGCCACAGTATTTAACCATTTGATTCAAGCTAAATGTTTTAGTAGTTTGACAGAAAACAATGCTTAGGGACAGTTACTTAAAACTTCTTACATCTTTCTGTATACCTCTGTTTCATGTGAAGCACTTGTTTCCTTTACAAACTTGTGAATGTTTAACACCTTCACAATTTCCAAAAGATAGTGTAACATTTCAATACCACATGACAGGAAACAAGAGTTGTGGTAGATTACTTAGATGAGTTTAAGAGAAACATGGTAGAGTTAGTGTTTAAAAATCAAAGTTTTTCAGGATTGTTACTTATATTTTAGTAGAAGACTCTTAGCAAAGCTCAACCATTCTATATTTCACTTCCTATTTTCTTTCTATGATAATCTGAAAGAGGTCATGCTATCTTGTCATTATTTTAACTTGTCATGTTGTCTATCCCGTGACTCAGACATCATATGGTAACACAGGAGTAAACCCGTTCAGGCATCAGAGACATGGAGCACGTCCAGGTAGGAAATGTTGTGCTGGCATATTGAAATATAGTGCGTTTAGTCAAGAACGTCAAGTCCTTTTTATTGCTGTCTGTAATAAGAGATTTATGAATGAAATGTTATGGAATATTGTTTTAGAATAGATAAAATGCATTATGAAATGCTTAACGTTTCGAATAAAACTACATTTGAGCTGTTTTTAAGACAGTTAAGCTTACTGTCAGATAGTTCTAAAATTTATTTCATTAGAATAATTATAATTTTTTAATGCTCAGCAGACTCTAATAATAATGATGGTAATAATAATGATTCCGCCCACATTATTCTTATTATTTATATAATTATAATAGTTGTTATTGTTATTTTATTTATTTTTTCATCCATTTTGCGAACAGCTTGACACCTTGGCTTAATGTTGAAGTATTATTATTATTATTATTTTTGTTTTAATTTTACTTCATAACTTTTATTTGTTAATGTTGTACGTAAAATAAATGTAAGATTTTTCTAAGATAGCTAAGCTTACCATCAGATAGTTCAAGGATTTATATAATTCTAATAACTATAATTATTTAATTCTAATTTTTATTGTCAGCCGACTCTAAAAATAATTATTCTTCATCTTATAATAATAATAATAATTATATTCATAATACTATAATTGTTTATCATTGTTTTTCTAAGCTGCTTTTCCTATGTAGGGGTGAATTATTGTTATTATTAATGAATATAATTATTTGATTTAATAACCTTTATTTGTTTTCAAATTCCATTTGTATTTTAATATTTCCTGGTGTATATGAAAAAAATATATATAAATAAAAACTGGTCTATGACTTTGATTAACAAAGCAATCTACAACTAAACCTCAAATAGCTGGCAAATATCAGGACATAAAATTAAAATACAAGGATTTATCTCTAGAATTCCCAATTTTTCATCCTCTCATATTTTATTATTGAGTCACTCATTGATTTCCTTCAGCTGCGTCATATTCGCGCCTGAACTTGAACGTATTATTTCTCTCCACAGAGCTGATAATCATTTGAGCAAATGTAGAGATGTCGGGTGACACCAGTACGCTGTCATGGAAACCACCTCCTCCCAGTCCACCTCAGGCGTCCGGCAGTGCCGTCGAGACGGGGAATAAATGCAGGGGGGTGGTGAAAATCCTCAAAGTGTGCTTCATAAGCAACAGTGCCAACCTGGGCAAGAACTTCAAACTGGTCAAATGTGAAAGCACCTGGAATATCAGGGTGAGAAGACGAATGTGCATTTTTACAGAGGAATGCAAAATGAAATTGTTTTGACATGACAATAATAATGCATAGGGGCAGATTTACTAAGCAGAGCAAATTAGCATGATTCCAAATTAGAGCAATTCCAAAAAAGCGCAGATGGGAGTGGAAAGTTCTGCTCGTGATCTAAGTATGACAAGCAAATTAAAGAAAATAGATGCAGTAGGTGTCCTGACATTTCATCCTACCCGTCAGATTGTCCTGCCAGGGTTTACTGCGCATGGGCACATCATAAAATTAATTCATTAATTACTCACCCTCAGGTCATTCCAAACCCGCAAGACCTTCGTTCATCTTCGGAACACAAATTAAGATATTTCTGATGAAATCTGAGAGCTCTCTGACCCCCCCATAGATGGCAATTTAATTACAACAGGCACAGAAAGGTAGTAAAAACATCGTTAAAATAGTCCATGTGACTACAGTGGTTCAACCTTAATTTTATGAAGCAACGATTTTGTGCGCAAAAATAACAGCTTTATTCAACAATTTTTTCTCTCCCCCGTCATTACCCGTATACAGTTGACACATTAAGCAAAGCGCAGGCTTCCATTTTTACGTCCGAACGCCAACTCCATAATGAGCTGGTGTTCTGGCGTACAACATGGAAGCGCTGCAATCTTTACTATGTCAGCAGCGTAGGAGAACGACAGTGAAGATAAAAAATTGTTGAATAATTTTGTTATTTTTGTTTTGCGCACAAAAAGTACTCTCGTAGCTTCATAACATTAAGGTTGAACCACTGTAGTCACATGGACTATTTTAACATTGTCTTTACTACTTTTCTGGGCCTTGAAAGTGATAATTAAATTTATGTCTATGGAGGAGTCGGATACTTCTCGGATTTCATCAAAAATATCTTAATTTGTGTTTCGTAGATGAACGAAGGTCTTGCGGGTTTGGAAAGAAAGAGAAACTCCTACAAATGCATAAGTAATAAGGTCAACCTCAAAAATAACCGTCCATGGCTATTTTTCACTGTGTGTAATTAGGAAATCCTGACAGCAGTACCAGTGCGCACTAGGGGTGGCACGGTACATGAAAAAACACCCGAACCGTTCGGTTCGGTTTGTGTGTGCGTCGCACGGTTAAGGAAGGCTGCCCGGCGTTGGCCGATGCACCCGTATCGTTCAAATCCGGTGTGTTGGAACATTTTGGATCGCATGTTACTTACGAAGACAACGGAAACAAAACAGTAGATAGAACTGCGACTGTGTGCAAGCATTGTGCAAAATGCATTCAATATGCTAATGGAAACACTTCTAAAATGACAGTTCATTTGAGAAGACATCACGACAATGTGTCGATAAGCACAAACAGGAGAGAGCCGGTTAGGAAACAACTTCTACTGTCCGCAGCATTTAAGCAACCTCTCGGTGATAACTAAAGCATTGGGGATGTTTATGTTATTACATTATATTATATATTTATGTTTAAAGTATTTTGACTTCTTTAAAAGACAGAGCTTTAAGAGTTCCTCTCTTTGTCTTTTAAAATATTTTTTTGTAAGAGCTACACTGAAGTTGGCAGTTTGATGAATGCAAGTTAATTTCAATCTTTGTGTGCTAAAAAGGCACAAGTTCCTGTAGAGATAACAATACACATTCTCCTTTTTTTGCCAAACAAACGAAAAGCATGTCATCATCAATGTCTTCTCTCTTGCTGTATCAAAATCTCACCTAGCTTTTACTCAGAGATGGTCCCAGTAATGTGCTTAAAGTCACTGGTGTAAACTTTTAGTTTCTTTTTTTCTTTAAGGGTGAAATAAATCCACAAATATTGATTTATTAATGACGAATCTTTCATTTGAACTAGATCTGATGTATGATTTCATTCTGCAGAGAATCATTAAGTCGATCCTGGACAGCGGGCGACTTGGTCCCAACATCATGTTCTCAGAATGCTACGGTCTGCTGCTCAAACACCTCAAATCAGACGAGGTTCACTGGCTGCACCCGAACCTCACAGTAGCAGAAGTGGAGCAGAAATATGAACAGCAACACGTCGAGGCGGAGTGGAGGTGTGTATGTATGTGTGCGTGTCCCAGAAAAGAAAAATGTGAAAAACAAATTATTTATTTATTTGTATTTTCTTTTTTTTTTTAAATGCAATTTTTATCTAAATACATGTATTATACACTACCGTTCAAAAATTTGATTAAGATGTTTTAAAGTTTTTGAAAGAAGTCTCTTATGCTCGCCAAGGCAGCATTTATTTGATCAAAATGCTGTTATTATGAAATATTATTACAATTTAATATAACTTTTCTATATTAATAATATTTTAAGGTATTATTCCTGTGATCAAAGTTGAATTTTCAGCATCATTTAGTGTTTTCCCCAAATTCTAAGACATGTATTTTCTTGCCCCTTCAAGTGCATTTTGTAATATATTTTGGCCTTTGAAGTATTAAACGAAATATATTTTCAACCTAAAAATTAAATTTGCCTAAGTTGCCTACAACATATATTTAGTATATATTTTAAATATGTTTTGATCAGAGGAAATATAAATGTTTTTCCATAATGTGGGTCTTTAGATGTTTTCCTAACAACTGTGAGGGCGAGATATCTCCAAATGTTCTCAGAAGAGTATTAAAATATTCCCAAATATTCCCTTAATAAAAATATATATGTGCCAAGATAGAGTATATATACTTCATACGTCTGAACGCTGTACTAAACCCTCAGTATATTCTTACAGTTCTTGAAATCAGTTCTGTATGATGTTACTAACCCTGTTTTTGTTCTTCTATCATGATCAGATATGATTTGAGGATCCGTTACATTCCTTCTGATTTCCTGGAGAAGTTAAAAGAAGACAAAACTACAATGCTCTACTTCTACCAGCAGGTCGGTACCTGTCACGCGGGGAGTGCTTCTTCAGAATCACCACCCCATATCCTGAAATAGCACACTGAATAGTGAAGAAAAGACTATTTGCATTGAGGCATAGCGCTGAAGTGCTGCCAGTTTGTGTGATGGTGGTTTACACATCTAAAAAGGTGAATGAAGGTTTGTGCGTATGATACTGTTCTGCAGGTTCGCAGTGACTACATGCAACACAGCGCTAGTAGAGTTAGTGATGGGATGGCGCTGCAGTTGGGCTGTCTGGAGATCAGGTAAATTGAATGTGTCATGCTTTTTTCAGATTTTCAATTTTTTTAGTGTGTAATGTTGCTGTTTGAGCATGAAAAAGTTCTGCAAAGTCACTCCAAAGCGAGTTATTCTCTCTTATTAGTAAGCTCTGTTTCTGAACTCACTGAAAAGCCTCTATTGTAGAGGCTTTGTGTATTCCCGCCTAAGGCATACACAAAATAAAGGGGTGGTGCCTGGTTGAGTTAGCTAGTAGTGTGTTGAAACTCGCAGTTATGTTAATGGTTGTGACATTTCCCAAACACGCTCAAAGTGGTTGACCAATCACAACTCACTGGTCCATCCGACCAATCAGAGCTCATTGTGCTTTTCAGAAGGAGGGGCTTCATAGAGACCGAAACTAAAAAGAGTGTTTCTAACAGACTGGGAAGAGAGGTGCTGCAACAAAGTAAAATATATATGGAAAAATTAGTTTTTTTTTTTTAACATTCAAGCATGAAACCTATTCTAGTAGACACCAAAAACAAAATCAAGACTTTGTAAAATGGCAAAATATGACCCTTTTAACAATCTGCGTAGGAATCAACTGAAAAAATTATAATAATAATCAAAAATAATTATAAACTTTATTTGTATAGCACCTTTCATACTAGAAATGCAGCTTAAAGGGTTCACCCAAAAATGAAATTCCTGTCATTAATTACTCGCCATAATGTTCCAAACCCGTAAAACCTTAGTTCATCTTCAGAACATAAATTAAGATATTTTTGATGAAATCCGAGAGGTTTTTTTTTATCCTCCATAGAAAGCAACGTAATTACCACATTCAAGGTCTAGAAAAGTAGTAAAGACATCATAGGGTGACCAAATGTCCTCTTTTTCCTGGACATGTCCTCTTTTTGGGCCTAAAAAAAGTCATAAATCGCCCAAAATGTCTGGGATTCGGCTTTTGCTTTCTGTAGTCGCTATTCCATCTCACACAAATTTGGAATATCTTATGAAACATTTGCGAATAAAGCAGCGTTTCCATCCAGTGAGCCAAAGAGAACTAAATCATCACTCCCTGATAAACTACCTCTATATATTACTAAGAAAAATGTAAGTTGCTGCAGTAGATGCCAGTGTATAAAATAATTTTCGTATATAATACATTATTTGCGCCTCAGAGCGCGCAGATAAAACACAATAAACGCTGTCATGTTATCTTGCATTCAGAGGCCTGGTGTTTGTGAACGCAATCGTATGAGGCACTTCTGGGAGGGAATTAAACCGAACCACTTTAACGATAGACTTGATAACACTTTAACGATGCCATGTTATCGCAAAGTCAGACATTTTTGATGCACATCGTGGAATTTATTCAGTAAAAGTGATTCCATTGTAGTTTATGCGCATGTTTTCGTGTCGCATAAAAATGTATCCGACTTAGTTGGGATGAATGATCCAGAAAATTGCAAATTGCTTCAATTTTTCTTATTCTAACAGGAGGTTTTATAAAGACATGAATGCCAGCGGCCTGGAGAAAAAATCAAACTTGGATCTGTTGGAGTAAGTAGTTTGTCTTGTGCTGTTAGATAGTTTTACAAAAGAATATGCACAATGCATTGATGGCATTTCTGCTCCTGTCAGGAAAGATGTTGGCCTGCAGTTGTTCTTTCCTCAAGAATTAATCAGCAGTATGAAGGTAAAAACATTTTCTTGAACCCTTTGAGAATAAGGCAGTAAAGCGATCCAATACGCATTTGCAATTTTTGATGATGTTCATATGTCTGTTGGGAAACAGTCGAAGCAACTGAGAAAACTGATCCAGCAAACGTTCCAGCAGTTTGCATTGCTGAAGGAGGAGCAGTGCATCATGAAGTTCTTTGAGACATTATCTCTCTTTTCCAGTTTTGATGAAGAGGTTTTTCCTTGTGAGCTGGTGGTAAGAGTTTTTTAAAATTACAGCCATGTTAATAATGGTTGAGGTGTGTAATTTACTCTCTGAAATAACTAGTGAATGTCATTGCATTTAGATAACAATGTTATTTACCATTAAATGCTGCAAAAAACGTCACTTTTGCAGTGGCTATGAAATCAGATAAATATTTTTAGTAACATATCATTTTTTTTATCATTTAACAAAGTAATCATCTGTTGCAAAACTTAACTTGAAAAATGTCCTTGTTATCTTTCTGTAGCATAGATAACACTTCGCTTTGACATTTTGTTGGGTAATACATGCGTGACATTGATTCGAGTATGGTTTAAGTGACCAATATAGATCAAGCAGTAATTGTGAAGCCGTAAATGCTGCAAATGTCTGATTCTTTTCTAGCAAGGATGGAGTCTTTCTGTGGATCTGGTCATCGGCCCCAAAGGAATTCGGCAACGCACAGACAAAAGCTCTGTGGTAAGAAGAACAGCACGTCAATTCCACCACATAGCTTTTACCCTGAAATGCAGCACTTTTACACCAACGCGATAACCACTTCTATTTGTCAGCTAACCACAATGGAAAAAATGTAGCCTATTTCCTGCACGCATAATCATTGGTGTAAAGTAGAGTGATCCAAACACACATTATTGGAAGTTTATATATTTTGAATTAGTTTTTATTTTAAAATGTTCAGCTTTTATTGTAATTTTAGTGTTTTTTATTTTAATTAAATTTTTGTTTCTTTTTATATGTGTGTCTATTTCATGTTTCCTTGGCTGAAGTTTAACTGAAAAAAAATATTTTATTTAAAATTTGGTTTAAATGTATATTAACATAGCTTTCTTTGATGTTTCCTCACTAGCCAGTGCGTCTAGCCACATTTGCGCAGATTCAAAGTATTAAATACACCCTTCAGAATGACGGAAAGACACTGCTACATATATCTATAGAAGGAGCTAAACAGGTAAATGCATCTACACATGTCTGAATGTTTTTTTCTGAAATGAATGCTTGATCTCTGAATCTGTTTACCTTCCTTGATTTTCTTATGAAGATTAAAATACTGCATATTAAAAGATTTGGCCTTTCTGTTTTGTCTTGTTCAGCCTTTGTCCATCAGCACAGCCTCTCTGGCCATCGCAGAGAACATGGCAGATTTAATCGATGGCTACTGTCGTTTTGAGCACGGAAACGAGACTACTTTAATAGTGCGACCCAATAAAGGTGCGTAGGTTTCACGTTATCAGATCATGAAAACAACATCATCATCTATCTTAAATAAGTATCTACTAATGAAACCATGTAAATGGTTCCTCTGCTTAAATAGTTTTTGACTCACCTCACCAGTGTTTTACCATCTCTAGTATAGAAACCCGTGTACGCTGCACTTGCCAGCATATGATTAACAAACTAACGTTTGTGTTTACCAGACAGAGATGCTAGAATCTCTCTACCTCCTTTACCCTGCAGGTGAGCAGAGATGTTTATTATTCCTGTGCTGTGATGATTATTCCTGTGATATATATTAATTATTATTTATTTTATTTACTTACCTTATTTTTACCTTTTGACCTTTTGTGGGTGTATGTGTGTGTATATATATATATATATATATATATATATATATATATATATATATATACATACATACATACATACATACATATAGACAGTAAAAGTGGAGTAAGGGGCCGTTCACATATCGCGTCTTTTGCGTGCGCATATTCATTATTTCCTATGTAGGCGGCAAGCGCGCTCAAAATGGAAGCAACGCGGCCGCGCTTTCCACGCTTTTTTAGGCGCAATATATGACCGGCCCCTAATGAAGGCTGCCCGGAGTTGGCGGATGCACCCGTGTTGTTCAAATCAATGGAAACAAAACAGTAGATAGAACTGCGACTGTATGCAAGTATTGTGCAAAATGCTTTAAATATGCTAATGGCAACACTTCTAAAATGACAGTTCATTTGAGAAGATGAACGCCAATGTGTTGATAAGCACAAACAGGAGAGAGCCGGTTAGGAAACAACTTCTACTGTCCGCAACATTTAAGCAACCTCTCGGTGATAACTAAAGCATTGGGGATGTTTATGTTATTACATTATATTATATATTTATGTTTAAAGTATTTTGACTTCTTTAAAAGACAGAGCTTTAAGAGTTCCTCTCTTTGTCTTTTAAAATATTTTTTTGTAAGAGCTACACTGAAGTTGGCAGTTTGATGAATGCAAGTTAATTTCAATCTTTGTGTGCTAAAAAGGCACAAGTTCCTGTAGAGATAACAATACACATTCTCCTTTTTTTGCCAAACAAACGAAAAGCATGTCATCATCAATGTCTTCTCTCTTGCTGTATCAAAATCTCACCTAGCTTTTACTCAGAGATGGTCCCAGTAATGTGCTTAAAGTCACTGGTGTAAACTTTTACAGCTACACTGAAGTTGGCAGTTAATATATATATATATATATATATATATATATATTTATTTATTTTTTTTTTTATTTTTTTTTTTGCAGCCCTGTTGAGCATAAGAAATTTCTTTTAAAAACAGTAAAAATCTTACTGATCCCAAACTTTTCAATGGCAGTGTATATATACACACACTTTATATAATCTTATTTTTATTTACTTGTTAGAGTTATATTTCATATTTGTAATTTAAATAGCTGATTCTGTCTCAATGATTCTGTCTAATGTTTTTATTGCAAAGCAGTATGGAAAACACCAGATCTGACATGGAAAGTAAAAGTATGTAAATTAAAATATACATACTGCCTATATATACAAATTTTTATAAAAGACTGTTAGATACAAACTGTTTTTTGTTTCATTAAATGTTTGTTTTTTTTTTGTTCGCAGGTTCAGATATTTATTCAGAGATACCAGAAAATAAACCCGTTGCAAGTAAGAACCAAAATATATTTTAAGGGAATGATTACTTGTTTTTATTATTTATATGACATATGACTTTAACTCAATCCCCTTATATTCCAGCAGGTAAATTCAGCCTCTCACGGAACGACGTTGTGCTCGGCCGGATTCTAGGTGAAGGTTTCTTTGGTGAGGTTCATGATGGGATGTATAAAAGCAAGGTTAGTGCCTCAGTCACACACCTACAGGCCAAAATATACAGCCTAACGGATCACATGGATTTAGCAGAAATCACTAGAAACCTATTCAAGTTCAGCTTTCTGGACAGGAACCTCATGAATCTTGTCTTTATCCAGACAGGGGAGCGAGTGAATGTGGCTGTAAAGACATGCAAGGACTGCACAGCTGATGTGAAGGAGAAGTTCATGAGTGAAGCTTGTAAGTTTACAACGGATAGTTCCGACCTTGATTATGATTGGTTGAGCTGCGTCTAAAACTGTTGAAATCACTCTACAAACATACACCTGTGACTACAATACATCATTATTACTGCGCCACTGTGTCAGTGTTACTTGGCAGCCATTCTGCTTCTGAAGAATAATATTTTTGATCAGTAGCATTGCTCTTTTGTGTCTGTGTGTTTATTTTATGGGTATCACTTTACAATAAGGTTCATTAGTTAACACGAACTACCAGTAATATTGAACTGCACTTCTACAGCATTTATTAATCTTTATTAATTTCATAATTTACTAATACAGTATTAAAATCAAGAGTTGTGT
The DNA here is from genome assembly GCA_038088235.1 of Zacco platypus. Taxonomy (NCBI): domain Eukaryota; kingdom Metazoa; phylum Chordata; class Actinopteri; order Cypriniformes; family Xenocyprididae; genus Zacco; species Zacco platypus. The sequence goes on from CM076069.1 coordinate 5,510,213, forward strand.
TTGTTAACGTTAGTTAACTAACGTTAACAAAGATTAATAAATACTGTAACAAATGTATTGCTCATGGTTAGTTTATGTTAGTTAATACATTAACTAATGTTTAACTAATGAACTTTATTGTAAAGCGTTACCATTTTTATGAAACCATGCAGGTATGTGGAATAACCATTTTTTCAAAGCAGTCAGCCCCGTGACGCCGTGATTTAACGTTTTTGTTGTGCGTAGCCCTGAGCTGTTATAAATTCACTGTAATCCACTGCTTCACAGGGCTTATTGCTTTATTGTGTTTTCCACCTGTAGAATCAAATATATCCCTGAAAAGAATAATAAAACCCTTAAGTCATTGTTTTCATGCAGTGATCATGAAGAAACTGGACCATCCACACATTGTGAGACTCATAGGAATTATCGAAGAGGATCCCGTGTGGATTGTCATGGAGCTTTACCAGTATGGAGAGGTGAGATTTATTCATTTCATCGATTCCAAGCTTAACAGTGGCTCACTCGTATACAGGAAAATCTGTAGGTCAGGTCACTTTTATTCAGTTTCACAGCGATAAACAGGAAAATAACAGAATTAATTCAAATTCTGCACTCTTAGAAGAAAAAGATTGTATACAGAACCTTAAAATGTTCTGTCAGGTGCTTCATTTTATGGATTTAGTTTTAATATATTTTTAACAAATTTTATTGAATTAATTAGAACATACTTTCACAAAAAAAATAACCCATTATATATGTACATATTATGCAATCATTTAAAGAGTTAGTTCACCCCAAAATGAAAATTCTGTCATTAATTACTTACGTTGATGTTGTTCCACACCCGTAAGTTTTTCGTTCAGAATGCTGTCAATCGAACTTGAATGACGCACAAGAACAAATCTCTTTTGGAAGCTCAAACGTGCAGCGTTACCACCGAGGTTCATTCTCATGTGTTACGCAGCACGTTTGAGCTTCCGGAAGAGCGTGTCATTAAGGTTCGGTGGAGCTTCTGCTTATGTTCTCTGATCAATGTTTACATGCGAGTAAAAGCCTAAATTAAATCTGATCATCTTTCGAAAATTTGGACTAAAGTTACAAAGCCAGTCTATGGAAGGAAATCTCACAGCATTTTAACATCAAAAAGATTTGTCTTCCGAAGATGAAAGTCTTACGGGTGTGGAATGACATGAGGATAAGAAAATGATGCCAGAATTTTCATTTTTGGGGAGAACTAACCCTTTAGGACATTTCTCCTTATATAAAAACTTATATTGAACCTTTTAGGCATAAAGGGTTCTTTAAGGGTTCTTTAAAATTAAAGGTATAATATGTAAAATTTTTATATTAAAACATCCAAAAACCATAGGTTATATATTTAGTTCAGCTGTGTACTTACATAATCCTAAATGTTTCCAAGAATTTGTAAATTCAGAGAAAATTACAATTTTAAATAGTGCCCATCCCTCTCTTGTCACTTGCGCCTGTCAATGACGTAATATCTACGTTATCCCTGGTTTCCTTGTACTGCACAGTAACCATGGCAACATACACGGACAGCTGCGTAACGTCTTGCGGCGCGCTGCTGTTGTTTCGTTCTCGTTATAGACCATGGCAAACAAACTTTGGGATATAAGGAGAAATAAAACGAGGATCAATATCGACGTGGCGTTTCCGAGATGCCAAGAGCTTTGCAACAAACTTTGACTTGACGTTAGTAGACAAGGTAAGCAAATGTAGGCTACATAAGACTAATCAATGTTATATAGCTCAACACGATGAAGTGTTAGAATATCATCTGTATGAAAATCTAATGTTGATCTAGCTCACTGTTAAGTCAACAAACTAATACTACAACTTTCAACACACTCAAATACAGTTTAGTATGATAGTGTAACGTTAGACCAAGTGAAACAGAGCTGCGTTACCTCACAGTTTTAATTCATCAAATAAACTGACCTGTATGAGTAGTATTTGAGCACTTATGAGTAGTTCGGTAGAATGAAATGTCCTTGTTTCTTTCTATCCCCCGGGATTCGCGTGTGCCACTGATATCTGTCTCTCATTAATCATCGCTCCCGCGACTCGGCCACAGCCTGCATACCACAGTCATGTTAAAAACATGCATTTACTCATCCATAAACATTATTTTCCCATGAATATTATTAGATCCATCGGCATGACAACAAGTTCCATGATTCCATATTCACTGCGTCATCAATCTATGCCTCTGCTATTGTTTTGAATTGTTTAGTGACCCCTAGCAGACAAAAAACTACATAGTGCACCTTTAAGTCAAGAGCTCAACATATCACGCAGACGAAAGAGTGTATGACCCCAGCGAACTCGAAAGCCGCATGCTCACATGATGACAAAATAATAGGCGTGTTGCCAAACCAAGAATAAATCAGAACGAAGTGACAGAACCCTGACAGCAATAGTATTGTTAAATCATACAAACTTACTCATTAAGGGAATAGGATTTATTTATTTTTTTTTTTTTTTGCAGTATATTGAATTCTAAAGGCAGTTTCTGTTATATCTGTTTACAGTCACTCTTGCCAATGTCACAATAATGGGTAAATCTGGCCCGGCTCATATAGGTACATTATGCAATATTGTTAATCGGACTTTACGCTCATCCTCGTTTTTCTGTTTAATTCAGCTAGGAAATTACCTGACAGAGAACCAGCAGAAACTAACCAATGTCACCCTGATCCTGTTCAGCCTGCAGATCAGTAAAGCCCTGGCTTACCTAGAGGGCGTTAACATGGTACACAGGTACGCTGGTACACCTTCTGACCTGTGTTGTCCTAAATTAAATGTCTTAAATACATTATGCTATTGTTGTGAATAATAATGACCTAGTTTGTTTGAAATTTGCTCTTGGTTGGTTATCATTTTGAAAACACATTCATTAAGAACAGAAAGGCTTTAAATGTAACAACAATCATGTTTACAATTTATTCCTTTTGACTTTTCACTTTAATAACATGCAGAAGAGTGTCAGACACTCTTTTGGGTAAAAGTTTAGTTCAAGTCAGTTCAATGGCAAAAATATCAAGGCTGTAGCTGAACACCTTCCATTAACTACAGTGAACTTTATAAAGATACCCACAAGACTACTCTCTGTTCATCTACCGGGGTGTTTTTTTCAAATATGAGTTGTTTTGTTCCAGAAATTCTATTCTAAATTATATACCTTTTAGTAACTTTTTTTATAGTGTCATGAGGCTTTTCCACCACATCTCAAATTATATGATGTTTAATAGCATTTTAAACATTTTGTGAATAAAATATTTTTCAGATGCTGACATTTTTGTCTTGCTAATTGTGTAGCTGAAATTTTAGGTGTACTAAATACACATAAATAATATTTTCATACATTGGGAATGACACAATAAGTTTGTGAGTGATATTATTTACCTTTAAATTTAATTTAAAAAAAGTCTCTTATGTTCGCCAAAGCTGCATTCATTTCATCAAAACTACAGTAATAAACGCAATTTTAATGCATTCATGCTGAGTAAACTTATTAGAGGGTTAGTTCACCTAAAAATGAAAATTCTGTCATTTATTACTCACCCTCATGTCGTTCTACACCCATAAGACCTTCGTTCATCTTCTGAACACAAATTAAGAAATTTTTGATGAAATCTGATGGCTCAGTGAGTCTCTATTGCCAGAAAGATAATTAACACTTTCAGATTCCCAGAGAGGTACTAAAACATATTTAAACAATTCATGTGAGTACAGTGGTTCAACCTTGATATTATAAAGTGACGACAGTACTTTTTGTGTGCCAAAAAACCAAAATAACGAATTTTCAGCAATGAATTTCCAGTGATGGCCGAGTCAGTGGTTTGAAGCGCCAAAGTCACGTGATTTCAGTAAATGAGACTTCATTACGTCATAAGTGTTTCGCAACAAAATGATTCGTAAACCTTCGAAGCAGTGGTTTGAAATCGGCCATTTGATATTGTTGAAAAGTCGTTATTTTATTTTTTTGGTGCAAAAAAGTATTCTTGTCACTTTATAATATTAAGTTTGAACCATTGTACTCAAATGAACTGTTTTAAATATGTTTTAGTACCTTCTGGGCATCTGAAAGTGTTAACTACCTTGCTGGCAATAAATGCCTCACTGAGGCATTTCAGAAGATAAATAAAGGTTTTACGGGTGTAGAACGTCATGATGGTGAGTAATTAATGACAGAATTTTCATTTGTGGGTCAACTAACCCTTTAAGTGTGTGTGTGTGTGTGTGTGTGTGTGTGTGTGTGTGTGTGTGTGTGTGTGTGTGTGTGTGTGTATATATATATGTATTAGGACTTGCCTTTTCACACATGCATTAAAAATTAAACCGAGTTTGGTTACCAACACTGTTTAGTTGTTTTCTCCTTTTGATAATCATCTAAATCTCACACATGTGGTTGTACATAGCCTATTTTAGTGATGCATACTGCATAGATAATTACATTACTCAGTTCACTGTTTTCCTATCAGAGATATTGCTGTGAGAAACGTGCTGGTTGCCAAACCAGACTGTGTGAAGCTGGGAGACTTCGGCTTGTCCAGATACATCGAAGAAGAAGAGTACTACAAAGGCAAGTTCTGACTAGATTGTTACAGATCTGTCTGTTTTATCTTACTCACATAAATATAAGCAGATTCATTTCACTCTCATTTCTTATGTGGAATGCTGTCAAATGACACTTTGTTCTCTCTCCAAAGCGTCCGTGACTCGATTGCCTATCAAATGGATGGCGCCAGAGTCAATCAACTTCAGACGGTTTACCTCGGCCAGTGATGTCTGGATGTTTGGTTAGTGACTTTGAAGCATGACGTAGGTTTAGTGAGATTAATGCGTTTAAAGATGCCCGACGTGTTGTGTCACGTTTGTAAAGTGCAATGCAGACTTTTCAAAGCTGAATCACTGTTTTGATCATATTAGGCAATAAATCAATGTAATCATCATGATTTTTCAAGCTATCATCATTGCCAAAATTCCTATTTCCTGTCATTATTGCTGGTGTATTGTTGATTCTTGTGACGAACCAAACTTTTCACAATGTCTCGAAGTTTTGCAACAAACATACAGTGGTTCAGAAGACGCATTTCTAGTTCCTGATTCTAGCTGCTTCCTGTCCTTCTTCTTTCAGCTGTGTGCGTGTGGGAGATCATGAGTGGAGGTCAGCAGCCATTCTTCTGGCTGGAGAATAAGGATGTGATTAACCAGCTGGAACAGGGCATCCGTCTACCCAAACCTGAGCATTGCCCGCCAACCCTCTACTCCCTGATGACCCGCTGCTGGGCCTACACCCCCAACGAGAGGCCCAGCTTCGCTGAGCTAGTGTGCAAGCTGAGGTACAGCACTGCTAGTTGTCAACTGCCAGATAAAAATAATACAAACTGACCAACATTTAAGTATTCAAAAAAATGAATATTATATAAAATTGTTTATTAATATTAAAATTATTGTAAATAAATATTAAATATGTCAATAATTTCAGAGCAAAATTATATGAAAAGTAATAAATTATATAAAAATAATGAAAATAAAAATTTATGAAAATAAAAATGTAAATAAGAGACCTTGTTTGCAAGCTGAGGTACTAGCCAGCCTGCCCTAGTCGTCAAAGACTGAAAATGTCAGAGCTCAAAACGGCTCTAATTCTAACACACACACACACACATATATATATATATATATATATATATATATATATATATATATATACACATTAAATATACATATATATATATATATATATATGTATATACACTAAATATATATATATATATATATATATATATATTATATATATGTTAAAAGTAATAAAATTAAAATGCAAGTAACAATAAAATAAGTATTATAAAATTTGTTTTTAAAATTATACAATTTTATAAAAATTGTTTTAAAAAATGAAAGTGAAACATAAGCACACACACATATATATATTTAATATATTACTTTTATTATATATTAAAAATAATAAAATTAAAATGTAAGTAATATAAATATTAAATAAATTATAAAATGTAAATAATACTAAAAAAAATTAAAGATAAAAATGTAAAAAACAAATATAAATAAGTATTAAAAAATCAAATAAAAATTTATATAATCATAATAATAAATGAGTAAAAATGATACAAACTGTAACCTGAACTGTTTTCTGTTTGCTACCTACAGTGATGTTCATAAAATGGAGAAGGAAGTGGAGGTGGATGAGCTGAGAGCCAGAACCCGCTCCATAAACATAACACCGTTTACTGACGCTCCACCGAAGGTTGAACCGAAAGTTCTCACTTTCTATTTCTATCATACTTTTATTCTCGTACTGTTTATCATACTCACTCTTTTTTCTGTTCATTTCCGTTCTTGTTTTATGATTAGCCATCCAGAATGAAACCATCAGGTTTCAATACTGTCAATCCACGTCTACATCTGCAGGTGATTTTTTTTTCCCCCTCTTAGAATATCTGTAGATAAAATGCAGTCCCTTTGTAGTTAAAAGTTTCATTTTAATTTTAAATGCAGGTCCATAGGAAAGATATCTCTTTAATATCTCATTTTTTTCTCATAGACAGAAATAAATGAAATGGAGAGACTTTCGCTCCTTACATGTTTCTCCTGAGAAAAGACACCTTTAGAGTTTCAGATCTCCACAAAGTCTAACAGTTGTTTTATTTCAATATGACCTAATCAAATTGTTACATAATCTGAGCTGCTATCCACATTCAGTTTATAGCTTTATTTGTATCTATTTCAAAGAAATTTTAAGAGAAACATCTGAGACAATGTTCATACTGAAATGCAACGCGTCTACTGAGCAGTAAAATAGAAACTTCTGAGCAGTATATCTGCATTTCATTCTATGGATGATGTGTTTATTATTGGTAGACTGGACTATAAAATATAAACGGCTTTATGTTGGTCTAGGTTGTTTATCTAGGCCATGTCACACCATTTCCAGTACATGTGGTTTTGGTCTGCTTTTCTGCATTTGTGCTCTAAACCGCTATGTTATGCATGTGAATGTGTGAATTTGTTTTAGTGTGTGGTTTAGTTTTGCTTGTCTGTGTGTTGTTGCTCACGTGGCCATCTTTCCAGCTACCCGAGTCTCTGCGCATTAGCTCGCCTGTCCTCGCCAGCCCGCCAGATCGCTGTTTCGCGCTCACGTCCGGCTGCACGCTGACCCTGCCTCTGTCCCCTCGCCATGGCAGTATGGGGGTAAGAGCTCCACCTGCCCCCAGTAGTGCAAACATACTGTTCCTGTGTGTTTCTAGATCTTTTCACTGCCAAAAAAAAAAGAAAAAAAGATTTTGTCTTTTTTTGTCTTGTTTTCCAGTACAAATATCCTAACATACTTAAAACGAGATGATTTTACAAGAAGCATAATAACATAAAATATTATGTCTTTCTAAAAATGTGTCAAAATTAACATATTATAAAATTAACAAAAATATATTGTAAGGTTTTCCTAACGTTTCCATCAAATTATGAAAATGTTACTAATGAATGTTCTTTGAACGTTCAAAACATCCGTTTTAAAAAAAAAAAGTTAGCTGAAGTTCTGAGAATGTTCTTTGTTAACTGACTTTAAGCTTAAAAGAAGAAAAAATGTCCATCAATGGGGTCAGAAAAATACGTTTGTTTTCCCTTTGGATTAATTTGAATTTTCTGACCCCATTGGCAGATATTTTTTCTTCTTTCAAGCTTAAACTCACTTAACATTTTTCAGAAAACAAATTTAAATCATATGTTATTTTGCTTACTAAGTACATGTAACTTGATTTAAGAATATTTAGGTGTTTGTACTGGAAAACAAGACAAAAATACAAGAAAATCATATTTTGCAGTATAGCTAGAAGACCAATGAACATGCTTTGCACCACACACTGTCCAATAACCTAAAAGACCCCATTAGTTTGCTTGATAGACAGTTTTTTTTCCTGTGTTGATGTATTTCCTATTAAAACAGGAGGTGGGTACAAAACATCTTATTTTTAATGTTGCAAACAGTCTTAAGTTTATGTCACAGCCTGGAGAAACAACCCTTGAAGCTTGTGCCATAGACTAAAAAAAGAGACTTTCGCAATGAATCAATTTCAGCCACTTCCGTTACGACATATTCATGGTAGAGAAAGGAAATAAAGTATGAATGATACCGCAAGAGAGGGCATAGATAAACTATGATTTGCTATGCGCTAATGCTAGTAGGAAGCAGGTGGTATTTATAACCCAGAGGGAGGGACATTCTCTTCTGTAAATGCATTCTGTTGTCTGTAAATGCATAATTTCAACATTTGGAGTAATTAGCATATTGATAACAGACATGGAATAAAAGCTGCAAAACTCCACATCTTCAGCTCGTGTGTGTGTTTGTGAAGGATCGTGGTTTTCTGGAGCCCAGTAGTAAGGAAGATGCCCAGCGGCTGTGGGAACTGGACAGGCAGCGTGTGCAGGAAACTTTAAGGAGGCAGAAACAGGAAATGATGGAGGACAACAAGTGGCTGGAGAAAGAAGAGAAACTTCTGGTTAGTCATCAGTCTCGTCACAGTCGTCCCAGCTAACGGAGAACCTTCCCAGAACTTTGGCTAATGTTCTGCAAGATTCAAATGAATAGAAAGTTATCTGGCCTTTAATATTGTTCTCAAAACATTAGCACAAAAACATCATTCTTGGAATGTTTTTTCCTGAAACATTTTAGTTGGATGTTTGTTAACTTTGTTTCAGAACATTCAGAGAACATTCAAAAGTAACATTCCCATGTTTGCAGAATGATAAAATGGAATGTTTCCTTAACATTTGCATAATCAAGAACGTTTCTAAACGTTTTTTAAAAACCTCTATGGTTTGAACGTTCATAGAACATTCTGAAATAACGTTTTCATGTGAAACTTTAGAACAACTTTAGAAAAACGTTCTTTCTACATATTTTTGTTAGCTGAGGTAGTGCTAGCGATCCCAGTCTCTGCACACACTCTCTCCTGCCATGTTTAATTAAAACAGAAATGTAATAAAAATAAAGAAATAGTGTCTCTCAGTTACAGTATAAACCTTCTTGTCGACATATTAAGAGAAACAATTAAAATGTAAATAAAAAATTGTCAAATAAGAAAATGTATATAAATAAGAAACTTCATTGTACAAATTGATCTTATTTACATGTTCCTGATATTATACATGATTAATCAGTGCACATTATTCCAAAGAAAACAATATTAGTATGTCTAATCTTGTAATGACTTGCTCTGCCACTGAAACAACTTTCCTTTTTGGCAGACGTTTCCTTTCTGCATGGATTTCTCTGCTATATTTTGTCTCATTTCTCTTGAAATATATACATTATGAAAGATTTCATGACTTTAGGGTCATCTTCATGTTTCTCCGTTTCTCTTTCAGGATCCATTTGCCAATGACGAAACAAAGGCTAAAGTGGTAATATACTGAATATTAATTAAGATTTCTATTATACTGTCTTCTTCCCATCATGACTGTTGTCGTCCACTGTTACACTGCTAACATATTCTTCTCTATTTTAGATGTCAGAAAATGAGACAAGCCAAGGTCAGTTCATTTAAACACACACCATTACGTGCATTTTACTTAAGCAGAAATCAAAGGAATATTTCACCCAAATTTCAGCTGTTATTATTTTGCTCTCTGTATTTCAAGTTTTCTCAATGCAATTTAATTTGTTTATATTAATAATCTTCCCCTCTGTTCAGTTTCAAAAATTTAACAGTTAGTATTTTAGTAATATTTATATACTATTATAGCTTTTATTTTTATATGTTCATTTAAATGCTTTTGTGTGGTTTTGTTTTTAGTATTTTTTTATATTTATATTTAGCTTTAATTTATTTTTCAGTTTTAGTCATTTTTCTACTTCAAATTAAAGTTTAGGCTATGTTGACACTGTCAACTTTTGGGAATGACAAACGCATTTGTCATCTCGAAATGTCCCGTTTAAATATTGTCTGTATGAAATGTGCAACAGGAGTCAATCCCATAATCTCTTTTCATTTTAAAGTGAACTAATCCTTTCAGGACTCAAATACAGCACTGACAACCGTATTCTGATGCTGTGTAAACATGGTCTCTTACGGTTATTTGCTAAGGCAACATTTCTAATTTGTGTTTGTTTTTCAGGTAATATTGATATTGTATTTTACTTCACCTTTATTGCAAAATAATACACAAATAATTTTTAATATTTTTAGCTTCAGTTTTAGGTAATAATGACAACACTGTTGTTGATGCCCCACTTGTTTGACGTGATGAAATATTCCTGATATATTACTTTTATAATTATTATTTCAGTAGCCAATAATTATACTGTCACAATTTTAAAGGATTAGTTCACCCAAAAATGAAAGTTCTGTCATTTATTACTCACCCTCATGTTGTTCCACACCCATAAGACCTTCCTTCATCTTCGGAACACAAATTACGACATTTTGGATGAAGTCCAAGGCCTCTATTGACAGCAAGTTAATTTAAACTTTAAATGCTAAAACATATTTAAAACAGTTCATGTGAATACAGTGGTTCAACCTTAATGTTATGAAGTGACAAGAATACTTTTTGTGCGCCAATGGAACAAAATAACAACTTAATTCAACAAGATCTAGTGTTGGGCGATTTCAAAACACTGCTTCGAAGCTTTACAGATCTTTAGTTTTGAATCAGTGCGTGAATCAAGCTGCCAAACCACTGAAATTTCGAAACACTTATGACATAAAGAAGCCTCGTTTACTGAAATCAAGTGAATTTCACGCTCCGAACCACTGATTCGATTTTATAAAAAATATCTTGTGTTCCGAAGAAAAACAAAGGTCTAACGGGTGTGGAATGACGTGAGGGTGAGTAATAAATGACAGAATTTTCATTTTTGGGTGATCTAATCCTTTAATGATGACTTATAGGATCCATAGTAAAGCTTCTTCTAGGTTTTCATACTTAGTTTTTTTTCTGTTTCACTCTCAGCTCAATCCCAGGGTCCCCCAGAGAAGCCCCCGCGGGTGTCCGCTCAGGTAATTGCTGTCTTAATGCGGTTAGGGACGGGGTGAAGGGCAGACTTCTGATCTCTTTTTGAAGCTGCTGAGTAAAGGTGTCAGCCGTTCTTTGGAAGTTTCTAGACGGGCAGATGGCACCAATCAACGTGGCTGGTTTTATTGGGAGTTCTGTGACTAAAACCTGATGAGCTTTGGGCCTTTTGAGCTCACCTTGATAATGGGTCAGTAGGAAGAGAATGAGGGACGATTCCCTCACTACATATCTGTAGACTTTCAGCCTTGGTGAAGTTGAAATGAAACCTCCTGTTTCTGAGCTATGCAGTAGCTTTGGTCAGCACAAAATGAGAGATAAACAGAAATAAAACAGATGTTTCTTTAAATAAAAATATAATATATATTATATGATATGAAATAATTTGAAATAAATATATTGGGGGGAAAAATAATTTATTTCACCTAGTTGCCTACATTTTTCATTTTAATTTAGTTTAAATTTATGTCCTAAAAAAACTAGAACTGAAAAAAAAAACAAAAAAACAAATTTTTTAAAAATTACTAAAACTAAAACCCTATTCAGACAGGACTAGTTTTCCAAGTGGACGTTAGAGAAATTTATGTTTCATATTTACTTTGCGATTTTAATCCCGTCCGAATCCGTTTTTCTCAAATAACCTCAGTAAAAATTCCAGAGCACTACTGTTTTTCGGTATACTCAACGGTCCTCTGAGAAATCCGATCCTGTCCGAATGTGAATGTCTGTGATTGGCGATACTGTATTATACTAACACTTATAATAACACAAAATAACAAAATGACCAAAATGATAATGGAAAAGAAACTAAAATAACACATGGTTTAAATCACATATCTCATTTTATCTGATAAAATCCATACGTGAACATTATTTGCTGATTATTTGCAATGATTTGATACATACATATTAACACTGACTGATTCTGACTGTCATAGCCGGCGCCCACAGCAGAACTGGATCGCACAGATGACATGGTCTACCATAACGTCATGGAGATGGTGAAGGTCGTAGTACAGCTGAAAAACGATGTCAACACGTTACCAGCCTCAGAGTACGTCAATGTGGTGAAGGTAGGTCAACTAGTCAACTAAGGTAGGAATATTTTATTTCTGGTCATTTATGCTCAGGGTGGGGAGTAACGAAATACAAGTAACTTAGTTACGTATTTAAAATACAAAATTTGAGTAACTGTATTTTATTACAGTTACATTTTAAATGGATGGTAATCAGATTACAGTTACATCTGAAAAGTATTTTAGATTACCAAAGTGATTACTTTGAATTTTAATGTCATTTAAACAGCGATTGGTGATTCTCTGACTCTGACAGTCTGAAAAAGCAGAGTTAAGTTTCATCAACATTTTAATACTTTTAAGAGGATCATAAAAATGTTGTTGTTTTTATTTAGTATCATATGATTTATTTTATCATTTTTTGACTTTTCTCAATATTGCGAGTTTATTTCTCATAATTTTGACTTTTCTCAATATTGTGAGTTTATATCTCATAATTCTGACTTTATAACTCGCAATTGCAACTTTATATCACGCAATTCTGAGGGAAAAAGTCAGAATTGTGAGATAAAATTGTGCAATTACCTTTTTTGTTTTTGTTCCACACTTATTAGTATTCCAAAGTATTTAGATTAAGTTACTAAACTTGAGCAATGTAAAGAAATACATTACAAATTACTTTTTAAAGCTTGTATTTTGTAATCTGTAGTGAAATACATTTTAAAAGTAACTTACCCAGCCCTGTTTATGCTTAATGCTTAATGTTTGGAGTCGTGTTTCTTTGTTTGATGAGGTCATTATTTGTCTGATTTGGCAGTCAGTAGGAATGACGTTGCGCAGTCTGATCCGCAGTGTGGATGACATCCTCCCATCTTTACATGAATCCATCAGAATGGAGGTAAAGGATTTCAAAAATATAGCCATAGTGATTTCCCAGCTAACAGAGAACATTCTAAGAACGTTCTGGATAGGTTCTCTCAATGATACGCGCAAACATTATTCCAGAAACATTAATAGAATGTTTAGCCAGAGTTATCTGGTCTTTAATATTGTTCTTAAAATGTTAGTGCAAAAACATACTTTGTTCATGGAATGTTTCCAAAAAAACATTCAAAAGTAACATTCTTATCATTTTTATAAAATGATAAAATGGAATGTTTCCTTAAAGGGGCTATATGTAAGAATTGTCATGTGTTAATCACTTTTTTTATTGCCAATGTGTGAACTGCTTATAACGAAACTTAAAAACGAGATCTTCCCTGACTTAGTGACTATGACTATGTAGGCTGATTTTTATATGAAGGACAGTTTCGCCGGGAAAATCGAAAGGATGCGTCATTTAAACACGCTCCCAAGAACTTCTTTCTTTCATTCAATGACACATGAAATCAATGCTTATACAATGTTCAGGATATTACCAAAAGAGCCATTCTGTAGTGTAATGTCAATGTGTGAACGATTAATTCAACCTATAGTCTCACGTAGCCAGATATATATAGTCTTTATTCTCAAATATACTTTATAATCAATAGAACATGTCTGTCGACATGCCGGTGCAAACATATCCACATCGCTATGATCCGATGATTTCTTAAGTGTTGTTTTCTCACCACTGTTCTCACCACTCATCAAAAATGTCGCTCTCAGCAGTGCTGATGGCGTTTGGATGTTAGTTAAAAGTATATCACTGCAAAGGTATTTCTTTTACTTCTAAAGCAAAGAAAGAAAATGAACTTTGCCATGAGTATATTGGGGCTTTGAATCTCTTGCATTACGTGTGCATGAGTGCGAGCACAAGCAATAAGTTGTTGGCTGCCGTTCACTTTATGGCCACCGGTGTCGCTAATAACAAGGGTTTCTGAATTCTACATATTGCCCCTTCAACTTGACAAACAAAAAATTTACATTTTGAACGTTCAGAGAACATCCATAAAAATTATGTTTTCATAACTTAATGGGAACATTAGTAAAATGTTCTTAGAACATATTTTTGTTGGCTGGGTTTATGAGCTATTTTGAATGAAACTTCATAGATAGTGGGATTCAAACCCACAAGGATTTCACCCAGAATGCATATAAGTGCGGTATAAAATGTTGTTTTGACTCCTCTGTTCCTCAGATTGAAGGAACTCAGAAGTTGCTTAATAAAGACCTGGCCGAGCTGATCAGTAAGATGCGTCTGGCTCAGCAGAATGCCGTCACGTCTCTGAAGGACGAGTGTAAGAAACAGATGCTGGCGGCTGCCCACACGCTGGCCATGGACTCGAAGAACCTTCTGGACGCTGTGGACCAGGCCAGAGTACGAGCAAATATAGCCAAAGCCACCACTCCATAGATCTGATCCAATCGGATGTCAAACAGGTCCAATGAGAAAGCTAGAGAAGGAATTTATTTGTAAATGACCTGGCACAACTTGCTTTATTTATGTTTCCAAAAGGTAATGAAAGCAGTGCTTTCAATGTTGAATGTTTTTAAATTTATTTTTCACAAATGTCTGCTTGTAATCATTTTTAAAGAGTCAAAGATGTTTAATTTCTGTGGAGTTTGTGGAAGGAAATAAATATAAATGTCATTTCAAAGCATTAACTTAATTCTCTAAACTTTTACAAGTATGTTTTCAGAGGTTTCAGTGCTTCCATAAATTGAGACTTGAATTAAAAATCCAATATTAAATATATTATTTTGAAAATTCATTGAGATTTCACTTTTTAAACAATACAAATTTTCTTATATCTATTATATCTAGATATTATAAATATCTTAATATATTTTAACTAAATAATTAAATTTTTAATGTTTTTTTTTATTTTATTTTAAATGACCTCTTTTTTATTATTATTATTATTATTATTTCAATTTAACTGTATATTGAAAGACAGTGGGAATCCCGGGCCAGTTGTTTTACACAACCATCAGTAGAGGGCGACAACGCTTATGTCATCTCATTCATCATTAGTCTGTTAGGGAATTTTTACGCATCTGTAAGAGTTATTTTAAGGGATATGACTGGCAGATAGTCTCACTTACATTAATTATGAAGTCAACTGAAGGAGACATTTTCATGTCACGATTCATTCTTGATTTCAGCAGATAAAGGCAGATCCTAGTTGCTAGTTTGGCTTTAATTGCTCTTCATGTTTGGCAAAATAGAGTTTTAGTTCAGTGGACGAGCAGAACTTCAAGTAATAAATGAGTTTTTTCTCCCAGGTCCCGTTTAAAAATCATTGACCCACATGGTTCACAGAACCGTCTTGCATAATTGCGTGGCCTTTGCGATATCAAAAGCATTCTGTTTTCAAAGACTTGAGAAAGTTGGAAATAAATAGTTGCCTTCTGACCTTGGAGATAATTGCTGTTGAAAGCGGCACGAAATGTAATCTACGATTCATTGAACAGTTTGATAAAGGGTAAAGAGTGAACTGAATTGAACTGCCTCACATCAGGGTCACATAAGCATTTGCCTCTTTCCCAAAGGTTAATTTTGCATATTGCGGGGCTGACAGGACTCTGTGCAGTTTGATAGTGGTAAATGTCAGGGCATTCAGCGAGAGCTGAGGTTTGTTTCCTGTGTAACAAAGAATTGTGCCCTCGAATAATCCCTGAACGAGCGGCTATCTCATCAAAGGAAGAGACAAAAAAAGACCTTTTTATATATTACAAATGTTTGCTATCTTTTTAATGGTCCCTGAAAAGGTCTTGGCTTCAAGTCTTTATCAGAGCTCTTGATGTTGGTCTGTATCATGGCTCTTGAAGCGAGGGCTTAGATCATTCCTGACATCCAGGGAGGTAAGAAGAGGCCGACCGTCCCCAGCAGGCACACAATGATGAACATCCACAGGAAGATACGGTCAATCACCATTGCCACGTATTTCCAGTCCTCCTTGACCTGTCAAAAAGCAAAAAACACAGTGTGGTTCAGAAGTGCTCAGAGCAGGAAAACTGAACAATGTAATGAGGTCAGTGGCCATGAAGCGGAGTATCTGTTTTGCTGGGGGAGAAACATGATGCAGTATTCACACAAAAGGGTTTAGCACTTTAACATTCAGTCTGTTTCCACTTTAGACTTTTAGACTTTTTTTTTTTTTTTAAAGGTAATTGCTTTCAGTCAACATTTTTGTTGTAACTGCAATTTTATTTCTATTAACTGCAACATGATTTTTTTAAATCAAGACTATATCTCACAATTACAACTTTTATTTATTTATATTATTTATAAAAGTGATATTTTATATCTGACTTTATTTCTAATTTTAAACAAATCTCACAAGACTCATAAGGATGTCACAACGTTGACATTTTATCTCATAATTTTAACTTTTTATGTCAATTTAAACTCAATTTCATAATTTTCTATCTCATAATATGACTTGATGTCAATGTCAATTATGACATTTAATCTAGTAATTATGACTTGGTATATCATAATCTCATAATTTTGACATAAATTTTATCTCATTTTATACTTTATTTTTTATCTCAATTATGAATTATTGTCATAATTTCAACTTTTTATCTCAATGTCTTGGGATGTCAACTTTGACATTTTATCTTATTTTATAACTATCTCTTAATTATATTTAGGATTTCATAAGTTTGACCTTTAAATGTAAATATTATGACTTAATTTTTATGTAAATATTATGACTTTTATGTAAATTTAAACTAAATTCCATAATCTTTATCTCATAATATTACTAGGGATTTTATCACAATTATGACATTTAATCTTATAATTATGACTTAATATCTCATCATTTGATTTTTTTTGTCAATTTAACGGTCAAATAATGTTTTATCAGATAATATAACTTGTGATGTCATCGTTGTGACATTTAATCTTATTATTGTGACTTAGTATATCATAATTTCGACTTTATTTACAATTACAACTTTATATCTCATTATGTGTCATGGGATGTCATAACTTTGACATTTAATCTCATTTTATGACTTTTTATCTCTTGACATCATAATTTAAAATGTAATTACAATTGTTTATATTATAATTGACTTAATATGTCGTAATTTTGACTTTTTAATTTCATAATTATGATTCACCAGCGCATGATTTTTTCATGTGTGGCAGAAAGGGGCTTCTATAATCACTCAACAAGCCAGCATGAATCACTCACTGAAAAGTCTTCATTCTCAGCATGCAGGTGATCAGCGATGTAGCGCACCCCGTCCAGGGCTTGCAGGACACGCGGTGAGAAGCTGAGACTGGGGTCTGACACGAGGTTTGTAAGCTTTGCTGGACGCTGACACAGGTTCACCACGTGTCCTAACTGCTGGAGCTCGTACTTCTGGAGTAAAGGCTCCGAGTCGGACAGATGCAGAGACGTGGCGGATGGGGACGAGATGGATGTCGATATTCTCATCCCTACCCCGAACTCCATGTCCTGACAGTTCTGCCCGTCCACGTCGGTCTCCTGCTGAATCCAGCTTTTGGATGTGCGGAGTTTGGCCGTGTTGCGACGCTTCAGCTCGGGTTCTGGGCGTCTCATGAAGAGCCAGCGGGGAATGATGTCCAGGAACACTGAATGGACCCAACAGGGCATTTTATGGGTGCTGGGCGATCGATGGTGCACATTGAGCACAAAAACGGTGATGACTATGGAGAGGGTTACAAATATCATGGTGAAGAGCAGGTACTCTCCGATGAGTGGAATGACCAGAGACGTCGAGGGAATGATTTCAGTGATGAGCAATAGGAAAACGGTGAGGGAAAGGAGGACGGAAATACACAAAGTGATCTTTTCTCCACAGTCCGATGGCAGGTAAAACACCAGCACTGTCAAACAAGAAATAAGCAAGCAGGGAATGATGAGGTTGATGGTGTAGAACAGAGGCAGACGGCGGATGATGAAGAAGTAGGTGATGTCCGGGTAGATCTCATGACAACAGTCATATTTCTTCGTGTTGTAGGTTCCCACGGCATTGATGATCGCCCATTCGCCGCTCTCCCAGTAGTCCTTCAAGTCCACGGTGCTCTCGATCTGCTCAAGATCGATCTTGGCCTTGTCGTAGGTCCAGGAGCCGAACTTCATCTTGCAGTTTTGTTGGTCAAACGGGAAGAAGGTGACGTCAATGCTGCAGGAGCTCTTGTAGATGGCTGGAGGAACCCAACTCACCCTTCCTGTGTAGAACAGGTGGGCTTTGGTCATGTGGGTCACTGCGAACTCGCCATCCGCACTGTAGACAAAACCATGTGAATTTACACTATTGTTCAAATGTTTGGGGTCAGTAAGATTTTTTTAATATTGTTTTTTGTTGTCTTTTTTTTAAAAGAAACCTCTTATGCTCACCAAGGCTGCATTTATTTGATCAAAAATTCAGTAAAACCGATAATACTGAGAAAAATGTGAGCGGTACAAGACTTGGCTACTTTTTCTAAGTTTGCCACTTGAACACACAAAAAATGGACTTGATTCAACAATGTTAAATGGTCGAAAACAAAAAACTCCTTAATTGACCCTTCGTAAAGACCCGCCCCCTTTACTTACTGTTGCTTTGTCCGACAAGCCATGTGCTTTCTCGCCACACATCATGTTCTCACAAAGTGAAAAATACACAGTTTTTATTGTGATAAAATGTAAAACTTGAGAGGTTAAGTTCGTTACAACAGTGGTTGTCAGCCATTGAGTACGACAGCCACATAGTGGCTAACTGGCTATTGATATTTTTGCTATTTTTATATTTTTATTCAATCATAAGTCACCAAATGTTTAGGTTTTGGCTGTCTGTTTAGGTTTTTTCCCCCTGAAGTAAACGAAATATTAAATATAAGAAATAAAATAAGCATAATTTACATAAAAATGTTACTTTTAGAGTAAATTTAAAATAAAAAGATAAATTAAAAAATACCCCAAAAAACGCAAAAGGAAATTGTTAGTTTATATTTTTATCAAAGATAGTGATTCAACATTTATTTAAAAAGAAATTTTCACACCTGAGACGTTCATGCCCAAATTTGTCTACGAATGACCAGTTAAGGGCTGCTATTTGAAGGAAGCTTGAGGGTTAAAATAATTTTTTTTTTTTTTTTTTTTTTATATATTTCAAAATGTAGCTAAATTTTCAATCACATAATCCTTCAGAAATCATTCTAATATGATGAGTTTCTGCTGAAGAAACATTGATTATTCTATGTTTAAAACAGTTGTGCTGCTTCATAATCTTTTTGAAATCGTAATACATTTTTTTCAGGATTCCTTGATGAATGAAAAGTACAAAAGAGTGGCAATATTTTAAATAGAAATATCTTTTAACATTATAAGTGTCTTGACTGTCACTTTTGACCAATTTAATGCGTCCTTGCTGAATAAAATAATTAATAAAAGCAATTATCTGTCTTAAAAGCACAGCCAAAAAAAAAAAAAAAAGAATCTTGCATTCAAAGGGCTACAAAAAAACTTAATTATTTCTATTTTTGGCACTTGGCACTTTTTTTTTGTTACTAGCATTACTAGTATTTTTTTTTTGTTACTAGCATTACTAGTATTTTTTTTTTGTTACTAGCATTTCTGAATCCCAGAAAGTATGAGATGAGCCTTTTAAAAGTGCTTTCATTAAAATATGCATGAATTAGAGGAAGTGTCTTTGATATATCTGGGGTACAAACTTTCTTTATGCCTCAGGAAAGATATTCCATGACAATTGCAATAATTACTTCAAGTATCTGCATCACTTTTTTAGTTTTTGCTTCAGGTTTGATGATGCAAGAGGACCTCAATTTCTCTTTTGTCAAGATCAAATTTGCCTCCTAGATAAAGACAGACCCGGTGTTTCTGAAAATAGAGGAGTCATTTGACGTTTTATTAGGAGATTAAAATGTGCACCTTTTTTAATCAACTACAGCAGTGCTTAACATCTTATTTCACGCCATGTCTGTTTGATTTCATATATTAATGTTACAGAAACACCAGAGCGCTGGATCTAAGGGCTGCAGATATTAATAGAGCCGTTAAGACTTGGACTGTCCTCTTTCTTCCAGAATTTGAGCAGGACACTGTAGTTTAACCATAACCTTTAATGTCCGAATACACAGGACCACCATGACGAAATATTCCTGTATATGTCATGTGTGTCACAAGCTTTTTTTAGAGATAAATACTTACTTATTGTACAAGACGATGTCAGGCACCCAAATCATCTCTGACGGCACTCTAATAGACGTCACATTGTCAAACTCAGAGGGGTTCCAACGCAGCTTATAATCGTTCCATTCCTGCAGAGGCCAAAGAGTTACATCATTTTCTCATATGGACAATTATGGTAACACTTTACAGTATGGTCTCATTTGTTAACATTAATGTATTCACTAACACGAACTAACAATAAGCAATATATTTAATAAACTTTTTTTTGTAAATAAGAAGTTCATGTTAGCACATAGTGCATTAACTAATGTTAACAGATACAACTTTTGATATCATATTATAAAGTGACAAGAATAATTTTTGTGTGCCAAAAAAAACATAATAACGACTTTTCAACAATGTCTAGTGATGGCCGATTTCAAAACACTGCTTCGAAGCTTTATGAATCTTTTGTGTCGAATCAGTGGTTCAAGTATTTAGCATTTTCAATAGATCACGTGACGGCAGTTTGATACGCGAACCACTGATTCGAAACAAAGGATTCGTAAAGCTTCGAAGCAGTGTTTTGAAATCGGCCATCACTAGATATTGTTGAAAAGTCGCTTGTAATATTAAGGTTGAACCACTGTACTCACGTGAACTGTTTAAATATGTTTTAGTACCTCTCTAGTACGGTGGCCCAGTGTACAACACAACAACATTTTAAAAAGCAAACATAAGTACACAACACAACGAAATCGAGCCACAATACAACGGAAATGCTTCCGAAAAGGGGGCTGTCAGAGCTCGGTAAAGTTAGTTGTCCTTGCCAATGTTCTATATGGTCAGCAGTGATATCAACACCACGATTAGCTTTAACAGGATGTAACCACTGTATATCGATATGCAATATTACTTCAAAATCCCTTATGTGCACAACATCTTGATATTTATACCTGTGAATGATTTGGCGCGCTACCGCGTTGCACGATCAAGGGAACGTCTGTAAATTCCACCAAGTGGTTAAAACGTATAATTCGTATTCATTGAAATTACTTTTAACATTTAAGAACAGACATGTTCAAATTTCAACACTTGTAGTAGGTTTCTATTGGTAAGACTGACTTTCTACAGGTGACCTTCTGACAATACATACAGGGTATAATTTCACCTGTAGTAAGTCAGTTTTACCAATAGAAAACCCCAACAAGCTAACACAAACAAACGCTTTAAGTGAATTACAGTAAAAAAAAAATGGCAACACTTTATTTTACAGTGTCATTGTTACATTTATTAAATGTAGCCTATTTACTGTAGTAATAAATAGGATTATGCATAATTACATGCAATTAACCCTAAACCAAACCCTCATCCTAAACCTAACCCTATAATGTAGTTAATTGTCACTACTCAGTACTTAAATGTATAATTACACTGTTTATGGGTATATATATATATTGAGTGATTTACCATGAAGTTATTAATCAACATTTATCTTTCTAAATATTAATTATTTGAATAACTTCAACTTATTTTAAAACGTTTATTTTCATTTTCAAACACTATAAAATAATGATGTATATTGTCTGTACCTATGACTTAGAGAAAAGTACAACTTATCAGTATCTTTTGGGAAAGTTTCCTGTTCAGTGCAGAGCTCAGATCAACTTCAGCCTTGAAGAAGCTGTGAATCTTGTGTATCTTTGTATGTGAGCTCAGTGTTCTGTGCAGGTCCTTTATGAGTGCTGGTGGATAACTGGCACTCTGCTTGAGATCTGCCGAGACATGTCCTGACTTAACAGGACATCCTGTCCCTATAAGTTCATGGTCCGATTGTCAGCATCATGATGGAAGGAGATATGCTTCTAACTATCTGTCCATGTGTGGAAAATTACCAGTTTTGTCTAATTTTCTTGACCAATCAGAATCTTAGTAATGACGTAAGTGGACTCTGTTAGAGTATAATTGTTGTGGAAATGTGAATGTATGGGAGAGAGAGAGCGGCCTACGAACTCCTTGTGAGACTTGAGGCTGGCTTCTGCTGATGAAACTGCACACTATTCTTCAGTAAAATTTTCTTCAATTTATTTTTTTTAAACTCTGACTCCAGGTCTTCATTTATCATATCTGGTCTTTTGGGTCTTTAACTGTAAAAAATCCCCTACGCTGTAATACTGACACCTTAAAATAAAGTGTAACCAAAAGATTTTATAATAATAACAAATTGTGTAGTGTACATAAAAGAAAGCATTGGCACAATTTCGCATGTAGTTAGTCAGTCTGGTCACTACTACAACCTTTGGAACAACAACAACAACAAAAAAGCTTTTGGTGAATTACAGAAGTTTTTTCCCCTGAAAATAATTGTTTATTGTAAGTACATGAAGGTCGGTATTGACAAAATGTCGCTCGCACTCTCCACTGGCTTGTCGTTGTCCCACAGTGATCCCAGTTCCATCACTTCCCCAGGTAAACGGAACACATGTACATGAGGTAAAAGTAAACGGGTCTCGACATAGTTCCGACCTACTTCCACCGATGCTCCCGTGTCCATTGTAGGTCATCATAGGCACTCTGACTGGCTCAGATCAGATAGGATAGGCTTCGTTGCATCAATGAGCCTTGGGTGCCAAACGTCCTGTAGCCAGTTTGTGGTTTGTCTCTCCTCGGACTATACTGTTGATAATTCTCACCACTGCTGACCGAGAGCAACTTACTAGCCTTGCCATTTCAGAGATACTCTGACGCATTCGCCTTACCATAACAGTTTGGTCCTTGTCAAAGATTATGAGAACTGATTGTTCGCTTAAAATTTAATCTACCCAGACCTTAATATTTGGCATGATTAGGAGATGATCAATGATATTTGTTTCACCTGTGACTGGTCATAATGTTGTGGCTCATCAGTGTATATGTCCAAATTTTATTTTAAAGAAAGTGCATTTATTTATGTACATTTTGCAAAGTGAGGTCAAGTCATCATTAGGCAAAAATGGCTACTTTTTAACATAAACTCTTGTTCATCAGTTGCTTGAATGATATTGATCTAAACTGACGGAGTGTGATTGTACATACAGTATGCGAGAACTGTGATAACGGTTATCTTTGAGGTTTTGAGAATGTAATTATAGTATTTGTGACCCTGGACCACAAAACCAGTCATAAGGGTAAATTTTTTGAAATTGAGATTTTTACATCATCTGAAAGCTGAGTATATACGCTTTCCATTGATTTATGGTTTGTTAGGATAGACAACTAACTGAAAATCTGGAATCTGAGAAAAAAAAAAAATCTAAATTTTGAGAAAATCATGAAGTCCTAATGCATATCCAGTCACAAAAAATACATTTTTGATATATTTATGGTATATATTTTTGGCATAAAAGAAATCGATCATTTTGACCCATGCAATGCATTGTTGGCTAATATACCCATGTGACTAGTCCAGGGTCACATTTTTCACCATGAAGGTTATTTGACGGGTTCATGACTTACATTAGTTATATTAGTTTAAGATTTGATCAAAATATCATTTATTCATCACTTCAATTAAATATAAAGACCGTCACCTGTTTCAGCCAAACGTTTGTTGTCATCATTTGATTCTTCTCATCCTGTAGAATATCAGGGGATGAAGTTAGAAACAAACATTAGGTCTGGTAGATGAATAAAACCCACAGACTTACATAAGAAGTAGGCACTCGAGCCATTTCTGGAGACCAGAATATTACAAAGACTCTAGCAACTGTACGTTTCCATCAGAAAATGTAATGCTCTTCAATTCTTTGATTTTTATGAGGCCAAAAATTAATTTGAATTTGCCTCTCAGTTATGACCAAGACAAGCATCAAAAACAGCAACGTACCACATCAATAAGCTGGGCGATCGAGAGGCCAAACTTGACGATGACAACATCACTGATGTTGCGCACAGGTCTGGACCATTTATTGTAGCCGATGAAGAGTTTTTTAAAGAGTTTGTCTTCTGCATGAGCGTGGATCCAACCGTCTGATAGTGCTGCAAGAGATATTCAAGAGTTTTTGACAGATCATGCACTTTATTTTATTAATGACAACTGATTAATTAAGCACTGTAATTGATTACAAAGTGTCTGATAAATGTTATACAGTGGAGGATGTGCAACACTGAATAGGTCGCATTTGAGGTCACGTCACACTAACTGAGTTATTGCTGGGTAAAAGAAAAGACTGGCCGAGCAGAGCCGCCTCCTCACTGTAATTACTATTTGTTCCTTAATCACTGCAGTCAGCTCTAATTAATCCAGCCGTCCAGTGATTTGTGATGTTTTTTTTTTTGTTTTTTTTATTAGTACAGAGGGTGGAAACTTCATATTAGAATCTTAATATGGAGTCACACAGGGACAAGAACCAATGCAATGCAAACATACAGTAAGGTCCAAAAAAAAAATCAAAAAAAAAATCTGAAAACGCTTTGTTGTATTCATTTCAGTTGAATTAATATTAATTTAGGAAATGACCTTTTGATTCTCACTGTATGCACACAATAAGTACTGAATTTTTAGCTCGTTTAAAAATTTTGCCATATTAAATATGCTATATGTAGACTGTTGTGAAATGTTTAAAATGTTATTAATATGCATTCCAAGGCCCTCATCCAGAGATATAACACTCAATATCTAAAACTTTCAGATTATGCTATACTTTGCATTACATTATACGTTTTTAATACACAAATGCAAATGATTTTAAATACTTACATGATCGAATTCATGCATATTTTTAACATTAAGGCCAAATATATGATTATAAAATATAATTTTGCTAATCAAAAAAGAAATGCACTTACCAGGTTTAACGTGTTCCACAATAAGAAAAAACAGCCACAGATTCTTCAGAAATAATTTTAAATAATTTTGCCCCATATCCACACGCAGAAGTCCGCTAGAAATGAGAGGAATGACTTGTCATGACTGCTGAATGTGACGCTCGTGCAGTGGCTGCTCTGGCATCAGACTCGCACCGACGGACCGCGAGCCAATGATGATGCCGTGCGTCTCCATAGAGGACCAGTGGGAGGGGTAAACATTGTGAAGAACGCTGCACGTGCAAAGTCCTCAAAAATTAAAATCTGAAATAATTCAATACTTAAATATTTACATGACACAATTTGTTTTAGGATTAGCCCAACCGCGTAAATACCTCCTTCTTTATGTTGAATGGGATTTCATAAAAATTAATTATCATTCAAATCGTTTTTTTTTTTTTTTTTTTTAATTAAAAAGGTATTGTTGGAATATTCACCTTATTCTTAACGTAAGAGCGGAAGCGGCCATTGTAACTTGATTGTGTGGAGGCTTTCGGTCTCTTCCGCTTCCATTCATTTTAGTTGCTTCTTGATATTGCAAACTGTTACTTATCATCATATTATTTTAATATATTATCGTGTATTTTAATATTAAACAATATAGTCACTAATTACAAACGTTTGACAAAGTTTGCTATTTGTTTTGGCAGTTGATCCCTTTCAACTATTATAGTGAAATGCATTTTAAATAGATCCTGTTGCTTGGTAACCTTTATGGAGCGTCCAGGACCTACTCTAATTAATATCCATGAGCCTCCCAGGATTGGTAAATTCCCCAGCTGATCATCACGCCCTCTTGCAATCTTCTGCCTTTCAGCCAATCAGGTACGCGTATTTGGTAACGTCACGTTATGTGATTAATATTCAATTAGTTGTGTCTTCGCCATAGTAGGGCTACCTCGTATTTATGCCCAGAGGTCGTTCCCGACTGGGCAGTAGTGGTTTTAGAAGTCGCCACCTCTTCTGTACCAAGGGTTCTGTTGGTTCGCGATCTCTCCCAGAGTCCGCAGTGTGTCAGGTAAATGTAGGACTTTACTAAACTGAACTATACTTTATGGCTGCATTGCCTAATGAACTTTGTCCCGCGAACTTTTTGTATGTTGTTTTTTTTGTGCCTGTCTGTGTGTGTGTGTGGATTTGTCCAGGTAGAAGCAAGTAAAAAGTTTAATAATCTTTTCTCTTCTGTGTTTCTTTTTTTTCACTATTTTTGAATAAAAGGAAATAAAACTAGTTTCCAATGAAGAAGGCAGTGTTATTTAGTTTGTGGGGTGGTGTCGTCACCCCTAATTTGGCCCAGAGTTTTCAGAAGTTTGAGGAAACCACTGGTATTTCAAGGTATGTGACTATGACTATGATAATTTGTTAATTTATTTAAATTATAATTTTTTTTTTCGTTTTAATGTTTTTTAACATTACTTTTAGAGTGTTCATTTAAGATTATATCCATTAAAATAACTTTAAAGTAAGTTTTTTTCCTCAAGGGGTTTCATAAAGAATGTGATTGCAAAACGTGGCTGCGAGAATGCTTTATATCGCTCAGAGAAAGGGAAAATCACCCTAACTCAGGTAATTTTCATTCATTCATTCATTTTGAATATGATTAATCATTTTAGTCTGTGAGCAGTTTAGTATGTTTTACTACAGTATTTTATTCACTCATCTGACATGATATACATTCAGTCTGCTTTAGTGCAACAAAAATATTAACTCATGTGCTGCTGTTTTCTGTTTACTTGTTGCAGATGATTTCTGAGTTTGAAGCCGAGTGTCAGAAGCTAGCGGCCGATCAGGGTCTGTCTTTACCTTCCCAATTCTCGGCTCAGAAGCTTTTCAATGTCTGTGTTCAGGTAGAATTCAACCAAGCAGTTCTTGATGCTGCCACTATCCTTCGTAGTAAAGGTATGTTGGTTTTGCATTGCAAGATTAGATATGAAATTCTAAGGAGGATACGCCTTTTATCTTTTTCTCAGAGGGTTTGTTGATTTATCTTTTAAGGGATTGTTACGTGCGTCCTGGCCAATGTTTGGGTGGATGACACCCCTCAGAGAGATGCCACCGCTCGCATTCTCTCTGTTTTGGAAAGCCATTTTGACCTGGTTTTGCGATCCTGCCATGCTGGTGTCAGAATTCCCGAGCCAGACATCTTCAACAATGCCCTTGATAAACTTGCTGTTAAACCTCAAGAAGTATGTGCAGTAAATTATTTGAGAATGTAGTAGGTGCAGTAAATTATTTGAGAATGTCTGCAGTTGAAAACTGAAAGGAGATTCAGAGGCTGCAAGTTAAGGAAGTAACCAGATCTTTTCATTTGCTTGTTTAAGGCTGTCTGGCTGGATGTGGATGAAGAAAGTGTTAAGGCAGCTGAAGGTTTGGGAATAACGGCTGTTCAAGTCAAGGACATCACTGAAGCTCTTAAAGAAATCCTGAAGCTTACAGGAATAGAGGTGAAGAATTCTGACCCTACCAGTAATTCCCATCAAGACCATGTTGTTTTAAAGCTCTCTGCTGTGTGGAGGCTTTTGGGCGCCAAAAAGATGCTATCGATAGCCTAATATCTATAATTATTCTTCTGCTTAACAGGTCACCAGTGACCTCCAGCCACCCATTTGTGATCCTGAAAATGTCTCTCATGGATATGTGAATATTAAAGTAATTCATAAAGCTTATTTATCTCATAATTGTGCCAAAGTTCACTGCCAATGTGTTTTTGACAGAACAGGGCAAAAGGCTGTACTTCTGTTTTTTAGCCTGGTGTGAAGATCCACTATGTGGACATGGGAGACGGACCACCTGTTCTCCTGTGCCATGGCTTCCCTGAGAGTTGGTTTTCCTGGAGGTATCAGGTAAGGAACATCAACATTTCCAGCTGATGCAACCGAAATACAGGCCTTTGAAGAAATCATGAAATCGGGTTATTGCTGCGAGTTTGGCATAGCTTAAAGGTTGAAGATCAGAGCTGGTAACCCACGCCAGAAGGGTGATTCATGAGCTGTCACTATTAAACGTGAGGTGATTAGTGAAAATGTAAGTTGCTTTGGATAATGAAAGGAAGAATAGAGTAATGTAAGAGATTTTAATTCAAGTCAAGGCAAGTCAAGTCACGTATATTTCTATTGTGCCTTAAGCAATACAGTTTGACAGTGTTGTTAGAGCTTCTGTCACTAAAAAAAATTCCTAGTATGTGTAAACATACCTGGCAATAAAGCTCTTTCTGATTCTGATACAGAATCCTTATTGAGAATGATGCAAACTTCATTAAATATAACACAAATTCAAATTCTGCTGTAAAGCCGCTGTTAAAACACAATACTGTTATTATTTGGCTCAAGACAGTTCAGTGTGGTGCTCTTTGTGTGTCGGTCAAAAATGACAGAATTTTTTTTTTATTTCAATGAAATGAATGTACTATATTTTAGTTCGATAATGTTTTTTAATTTAATATTTAGTATTTTTAGGACATTTTATAGTACTAAATTATTTTTTATACTGTAGTTATAATTCACTTTTTGAATGCTTTAGAGTATCTCTTTTCAAAGTCGACGCTTGGCAAATTATTGAAGTGGAAAAAGTTTTTAAAAGTTAACTTAAAAAAAGTTAACTTTACTTTTATTATGAAAAATGCACAAAAATACTATATTAAATTTTTACATGAAGTAAATCATTTCAAAAACACGTTTTACTCTAAAACTGCAAGAAAATCAAAGCCATACATTTAAACAAGTTGTTCTCCAAATTTGAGCTTGATATCTCAAAAGTTGAGCTTTCAGTAAGATTTTGTGTGGGTGCAGTATCAAAAGTTTTCACTAGATGAAATTCATCTCCCATTCATTTCCCATAAATAGCACAAGTGTGCCTATTTTTTCCAGGATCATTTTACCTTTTCAAATCATGTCCATGATTATTTTTGAAAGAATCAAAAATGACCAAAGAGCATCAGAGGGTTCAATGACTGTGAAAAGTTTATCAGTTATGAAACAATATTAAACCATTATACCATCACTTGCTCAGGCATGTTAGTGCATTATTATTATTTCTCAATTTTAGTTAATGTTAGTTAGTGGAATATCTAATGTTAACTAATTGGACCTTTTTGTAAAGTATTACCATTGTTTTTCTTTATTGTTTCTCATCAGATTCCAGCTTTGGCCGACGCTGGTTTCAGGGTTCTGGCTCTTGATATGAAGGGTTACGGTGACTCCACTGCACCACCAGGTCAGTTATAATTATAATAAAGTGTGCTTCATGCTTTGTTTTTTCCACTGATTTTTCTTTCCTGTTTATGTATTCTGTGTTTAGGTCTTGGTTGGTAAAGTCAGCATTAAATGAAAATTCACCCTGTATATTTTTTAAATGTATGTTCCTGTTGTGAAAATTTCATCCATGCATAGGTTTTCATTTTTAAAAATGACACGCCCCTGCAAGCTCACGCTCATCTGCCTTCACTTTTGAGTGCAACATCCACAACTTAAAATTCAGTTAACAACTGACGCATGTATGACTCTCATGTATGCTACTTCCGTTTCGTCACAACTTTAAAGTAAAGACACTGTACTTCTTAGAGGCAGTATTTGTCCCCTTTCAAAACTAAAAAGAATATATGGTACATTGCTAAACACAGGGTTAAAAATGGTCTTAACCTGTGGTTAAAAACCCCAAGGCGAAGTATGAAAAGCCCAATTGTGCAATTCACAGAATCGGTACACAAACTTTGTATACATAAACTTAGCTGGATACTTCATTTTTGCTCATTGTACATTAAAAATGCATAGTCTTTCCCAGGAAGTTGTCAAGGTAAAGTGTTAAATGATTTTTTTAAATTACATCCTGTGGTCAAGGACGCTCAAGATACGGTAAATAAGCCTGGAAATTGCATTGCCTTATAATCAGCAGTTACATATGATAGATTATGTTTTTTGATCTTGGAACATTTTTACTCTTTGAGAGCTGCTGGCGTTTTTTTTTTTTTTTGATATCAGGTATAGTTTTATGTTTTGTTTGTTTATGTTTTTACCAACAGTATAGCTGTCATCAATGTTGGAAGTGTGCAGGACAGGTTTGAGTTTGTTTGCAATTGCATTAAACCTTAAAAAGTTTAATTTATCTGTAAGCTGCTCAAGTCAATGCATGAGGAAGAGATCCTAAAAACTGCCGCAGAGAGTTTGTTTTAAACGTGTGCGTGCGCTACTTGCTCAAATGTCATGCGCTTTAAAAGCAGAATGAATTTCCAGTTAACTGAAATAAATGCCCAAAGGGATTCTAGCACTCTCGTTCCCTTGCAGAATGAAAACAAGCAGCATTGCTCTTTCCGATGTGTGTCGGGTCACCTCTGTGATGGGATTTGATGTTTACTCAAAGAATTGTGTGTGGAATGACAGTGCATGTTTTGAACATTGAGGTTGTGAGAAGCTGTGCTGTTTTTTGAATATATGCTCAATGAATGAATGAATATATGCATGATCTCAACGCATTATTGCTTTTATAAAATGATTACAGTGCAATCAAAATATTAAAATAGTATTTTATTTTATTTTATTTAAGCATTTTATTAAGTGTCATCCTTCTGATAGAATATATAGTTAACATGCTAAATAACATTTATTATTATTATTATTATCAAATGAAAAGATACAGAAAATAAAGTAAGCTCTATTTTTATTCCCATCTGTCTGTGCAGAAATTGAGGAGTACTCTCAAGAACAGATCATGCTGGTAAGCAAAAGTTTTCCATTAAAAATTAGACACACTGATCTGTTATGTTGCTCAAAATTGATCTTTTTTCTCTCTCCCTGATGGCCTTTTAGGATTTGGTGACATTTTTGGATAAGATGGTATGTACTGTTTTTGCTTTCACGCATACATATCGTCAGGATTATTGAGGAAAGCTATTTATTATATTACAGAATAGTGAAAAACTTTTGATGCAGGGCTGTGTCAGGTTAGACATGTACTTAAAAGTTGGGTCTCGAGAACAAGTTCTTAATATGAAGTGGTTTACATTAAAATACACAAGCACAGATCCCCAACAAACCCATACCGGCGTGATAAACTAGATGGAACTGGATTAAATATTTTGACTGTTGCGATTCCAAATCGGACTTATGACCTGTAACTCTGCCTGAGGAGAACTGGAGAGGAGAACTGGCCCCCCCGACTAAGCCTGGTTTCCCCCAAGGTTTTTTTCTCCATTTTGTTGGAGTTTTGGTTCCTTGCCGCTGTTGCCTTTGGCTTGCTTAAGTTGGGGACACTTGCTTGATATTCAGCAGTGTTTTTAGTATGCCTGCATTGGCACCGTTGTATGTGAACTGAGCTGAGCCGGACGATTACGTCACTGTTTTC
The DNA here is from genome assembly GCA_038088235.1 of Zacco platypus. Lineage (NCBI taxonomy): Eukaryota > Metazoa > Chordata > Actinopteri > Cypriniformes > Xenocyprididae > Zacco > Zacco platypus. The sequence goes on from CM076069.1 coordinate 5,541,528, forward strand.
TCCAGTGCTGATTTACATAAATTAACTAGACTAATAACTACGTCACGACTTTAACTTAACTTAACTTAACTTAACTTAACTATTGATCTTTGCAACAGAATGACTCAATAATATATAGATTAAGATGGACAATGACACCATTTTCTTTGGGAGCTGCTGTGCAGCCAAAATTTATTTGTCAGTTATAAAAAAAAAAGCTGCTTTGCCACAATTTTCATTGTAAAAAGCGCTGTAGAAGTAAAGGTGACTTGACTTGACTTGACAAGCAATTCCTGAATGTCTGCAATCCTTAAAGTACCAACATAAACTGTGTCACGCTAATCTTTCGAGACGGTTCAAGGCATAGAGCGAATGACTCACTCACTGCAAGTCATTTATTTTTATCAGGATATCTACTTTCATCATGCAAAAGAATTCTCAAGTGTAATCATTTGTTTTGTCTTGTTTATTCTTTAGTCTTGCAAAAAATAAATAAATTTCAGCACACGTTTTAAAACTGCTTCTGCTCAGATGACTAACAAGTTTAGGGAACAACCGCATTTTTTCAACTAAAAATGGAAACATTTTTGTGCGTTTTGGCTGTTCATTTACACGACAACAGCATTTTGGGGGCCTGATAGCACAAATTTCAAAGTGCAAGTTCTTAAAGGGTTAGTTCACTCAAAAATGAAAATTCTATAATTTCTTTCTCACCCTCATGTTGTTCCAAACCCGTAAGACCATCGTTCACCGTCGGAACACAAATTAAGATATCTTTGATGAAATCCAAGGTTTTCTTTATCCCTCATTGAAAGCAACATAATTACGTCATTCAAAGTCCATAAAATTGGTAAAGACATCCTTAAAATAGTCCACATGACTACTGTGGTTCAACCTTACTGTTGTAAAGTGACAAGAATACTTTTTGTGTGCAAAAACAAAACAAAAATACTCTACCCTGTCAGTTTACGCAGCTGACAAAGTGAACACAGTTCAGCGCTTCCGCACTTCCAATAATGAGCCAGCTTCCATTGACGACTCATTATTAGCCGACATAAACACGGAAGCGCTGAACTCTGTTCACTGCGTACGATACTGACAAGGCAGAGAAGAAATTGTTGAACAAAATAAATTTTTTGTTTGTTTGTTTTTGCACACAAAATATTATTGTAGCTTCTTAACAGTAAGGTTGAACCACTGTAGTCACGTTGACTATTTTAACAATGTCTTTACTACTTTTATGGACCTTGAATGATGGTAATTACATTGCTTTCAATGTGGGATGAAAAAAACCCTTGGAGTTTATCAAAAATATCTTAATTTTTGTTCTGAAGATGAACACAGGTCTTGCAGGTGTGGAATGACAAGAGTGTGAGTAATTAATGAAAGGGTCAGAAATTTCATTTTTGGGTGAACAACAATTTAAATGATACTGTTCTCATCTCTGATATCATGAATGTGAAAACAGTGACATTGTGTGGATACATATTACGTGTTTTATCTATAGATGTGTAGTGTTTCTTTACAAAGTGATCCAAAGTCGCCAACTACTGGCTTGGCAGCATAATACAGTGTTTTTAGACATTTGTGATTCCTTGTGAACGTTGTCATCCTGTGTTGTCAATTATTTTCAGCTGAAAGTTGCTAAAACTGGTCGTTTAATGTCGTTAGATGACGTGATACTGGCAAGTCCACTGATCTATATTAATTAAATATAGATCAGTGGGCGAGTCATGGAATCTAGATCAGGTTTTTCCAAGAAATGGCTAGATTTGTCGCTAGGCTTTTGAAAAAACTCTCAAAAGGGGCAGGGAAGTCGCTAAATCTAGCGACAAAATTGCTAAATTGGCAGCACTGTTGTCGTGTGTATGTGAAAATGTGAACGTTTTCAGTGTTGCTCATTATCAGATCATTGAGCTGTTTTGCACCTCTCAGAATAGAACGGGTTAAACTGACACTTATCTGAACGAAGTTCCCCTTTGTCAAGCCACTTCATTTGAGTACAATGTTCTTGTTTTTTTTTAGTTCTTGTTTTTTAGGTTTTGCATGTTTTCAATGCTGTCAGGACATAATCCCAAATGCCTGTATAATAATGTTATTCACATTGGTACTTCTGCTTGAGTGAATGTGTGAACAGTTATTAAGGTGGTTTTGCACATTATATTAGAGACTGAGATCTCAAACGAATGAGGCACTTCTTTTTTTCAAAATTTGTCAGTTGGTTCACAATCTTTGCTGAACAGATCCCCAAGCTCTAGTGCAGATAGCACCTCGCACTTTTGTTTTATTCCCTAACCAAATGTCAAGCAACCATTCAGTGAATTTGTCATGATATGCATGCATTAGTTTTACTGGTCTTTGAATATTCCCTATTAATGTGTTTTTCACTTGACCAGACTATATCAAAATGTGTTAGCTTTGACGTGACTCTTTCTGCATGTTCTTTGTCAGTCACATGCAGTGAGACATTATTGCCATATGAAGTACATTGATCACAGTGTCTTTGGTCCCATTTGTCTTGAGGTGGTGGCCAAGGACTTTCAAAATATGATGGTTTATGACCTCTAACAGTAAATATGAACAGTTATGCTATATGCTAGATCACTTTTAAAATATATTAAAATTAATACATTTTTATCTAGACAGTTGCCCTATTCAGCTTTTGCTCAGCCACTTACATTGCAGACATTATAAATATGCTTGGAAAAAAAAGAAATTGTTTGCTGCGCACACTGCTTGGCCAATGTCTTGTGGTTATATTCTTATGGTACACCATACAGCTTTTTGAAACTTTGTTATGATTCAGAAAGAACTGTATTAGTGAATGCACTGAACAAACCTGGAAAATACACTAGATTGTTTGTAAATGCCTCTTTCTAGCTATGATTTGGCTATAATGAAAAATGCAGAAATGAGGAATGCAAATCATGTGTTTTTCACTCTGTATTGTATTAAGACTGTGAGAGTAGCCTACAAAAACTGGGCTAATACTGCTTTTTCAAGACTGTTTTGCTGTCTTGACTTGGTTTTAGAATTAGAATGATGAATATACAAAATTTATATACATATATATATATATATATATATATATATATATATATATATATATATATATATATATATATATATATATATAAAAATATAGATAGGGTCATTCCGTGTCAAATTAACCAAATTTCGGAAAATACCCCGGCTCAAATTTTTGATTTTATTAATATTTTCTGTGCAGAAAGACAAACAAAATATTAAATGGCACAGATATATATTTACTGAGTAATACACTATTTTGTGGAGGGGTGTCAAAATTACAATTTTCAGCTGAAATTTGGAGCGTGGGGGTGTAAAAATGTCTTTAGAAAGACCACACGGGCCAGCCTTCCTTGTTTTATTTTTACAATGAGATCGGTAGGTCTATTAGTAAAATCTGTTGACTCTAGCAATCTTTGTTGCATTATATGTCAACAGTGATGGCTCAAAAATGGCAAAAGCTCTTCTTGTGTTTTTTGCCTCAAGCTTGCATGCCTGTAACTCAATGCCTGTATTAAAGATAGCTTAAAATCCTTTTACATTCTGGTTCATAACCAACTGTCCTTTTGGTATTTGCATTCTCGATGGGGACCTTTGGATGGATCCTCGATGGTAATACTTCTTGAGTTACAGGCATGAAAACTTGAGGAAAAAAACACAACAAGTGCTTTTTGCCATTTTTGAACTTTCATTCATTTCATGTTGGCATATAATGAAACAAAGATGGTTAAAGTCAACAGATTTTACTAATAGACCTACCAATCTCCATTTAAAAATAAAATAATGTTACTGCCAACTTTTTATACCCCTGTAAATTGGCTCCAAATCTCAGGTCATTTTGACTACCCTCAACAAAACAGTGGATTACTCAGTAAATATATCATATTGCTATAAATATAAGACAGACCTGATTATATGAAAAAAAAAACATTGTCTTATATTCGGAACAATACGGTAATTGAAAATGAGTGCTTAATTGAAAATAATCATGAAAGTACATGCACATGTCCAAATAGTCCTAAAAATATCTGTAACAAAAGTTTGCTTTCGGGCAATGTTCAATGTAACTTTAATCACCAAATAACAAAGGGAACCGGTGAATGTTTGTTCAACATAAACTTTAATCCAAAAATAAACAAACAACAAAACGAAAGAAAAGCGGCAGCCCCCCATGGACAACTGCCATATATAAACATAAAAAAGTCAAGGCCTGGTCCTCTCTTGTCCTTCACTGCCGTCGCTCCTCCTTTTATCCTTCTGGAGCTACTCTGTGGGACTCGAGACTAGTGTGATGTTCATTATTGTGGCCCTGCCTACCACAATAGCATATATTATTTCATAGTTTTCTTTTGATTTTGAACTGAAATATGATTTCTCATGTGATTAAATTCACCCAGTTTGATCATTATTGCATAGATGAGTTTATAATTTCTTTGAATAATTTTTTTTTATAAAAAGTCTTTCCGCTCCTCAGGGCATCCCTCAGGTCACACTGGTGGGCCACGACTGGGGCGGTTCTCTGGTGTGGAACATGGCTCAGTATCATCCTGAGAGAGTGAGGTATTACATTTCAGGGAGAGAATCATTAACAAAATGTTTAAAGAATATATGTCATCATTCTGCTGTACACATTGAACTGACAATCACACTTTTGCTTCGCATGCTAATCATTTTCTTTTGACATGCAGAGCTGTGGCGTCTCTCAACACACCCCTTTTTCCTGTGGATCCAAAAACAAATCCAGTGGAGAAACTCAAGGCTGTGCCAATCTTTGATTACCAGATATATTTTCAGAAGCCTGTGAGTAATATCACCATTTATTTATGTGATGCTAAGCAATTATACACTGAGCAGCCATAACATTATGACCACCATGTAGCATCTGGATCAGTCAGACACAATTATTCATTATATATATAAAATGAATTATCCAGAAATTCAAAGTTCTGTGAAGCCATCCCCCCAAATGCAGCTAACACCAGGCCTTTTACGACCCTAAACTATGCAGACCTCTCCGGCCTGGTTATGACTCTAATTATTCTTTTCTTTTGTCTCTATAATTATTGACGATATTCTATTCAAGCAGATTTAATCCCCTCATTTCTTTCATTAAACTTCTCACTTCACCTTCTTTGAAACTGTATCAAATGCCCTTCATGAAAAAGAAACATTTCAGTGAGCTTTACATTTAAAAATTATTCGTTATAATAGCTAGGTGGCAACATGACAGGTGCATCTACTAGCATGTAGCTTAGCACACCATCATGACAATTTATGAGATTAAACCCAAGTGTTACGACTTCCAGGTTTTAGTCTAGGGTCAGAAGAAACAACATTGAGATTGTGGTCGTTGAGCAGTGGTGACGGTGGCAAGAGACGACGCGCTACACAAATTGCCCAATGCGTGTTTTATTTTACAATGTTGATAAGCGTAATAAAGCTAATGAAATTACAGGAAAAAGAATATATACAATATTTACATAAATATAAATTAGTCCTAGTCTTGTTGCAAGATACCACAGCATACCTTCAGGGTTCTAGTGGAGTCCATACCTCAATGGGTCAGGGCTGTTTTGGCAGCAAAAGAGGGACCAACGCAATATTAGGAAGGTGGTCATAAAGTTATGCCTAATCGGTGTGTGTGTGTGTGTATATATATATACATATATATATATATATATATATATATATATATGTATATATAAATATAGGGACCCTCCTGTAAAATGATACCATTTACATTTCTGTGTATTTAAATATTCTTATCTTTTGTATTAGGGTGTTGCAGAGGCTGAAATGGAGAAAAACCTTGAGCGAACCTTCAAACTGATGTTCTATGCAAGTACTGAGATTGTAAGTTTCAGAGTTTAATTTAATTTCTTTCTCTAGGGTTCGATACAATGCAGACTCATAGTGATCATGTCTGTCAAGCTCCAAACATTAAAAAACACCATAAAAGTGATTTGGTATATGCACTCTATTCCCGTAAGCCTTATGATAGCATTGTCTGAGTATTTTTTTTTTTCATCTGTGAAATGATCCCTTAACAGGGGACCTTGGCTCAAAAATAATGTTCTACTCACCTGTGAGTATTTATGAAGATAAGACCCAGATTTCCCTATAATCATAATCTTGCCAGTATCTTAAATGGTTTAAAAGAGCCATTATAATTCATGTTGGAACCTTGTGCATGAGTAAAATTCTGAACTGACACGGTTATCTGTTTACATTTACATTGCTTATTGCCGGCATCAAAAAGCCAGCGCTGATGGAGATCAAAGAGCCGAGTCGTGTGGTTGGTGCTGAATGACCCAGCATCATAATGAGGGCCACTTAAAGGGCTCCCATCCGGGACTCTGATCCTGGACTAATGAATCACAAATGACTGGCCGGCCATCACTCAGGCGCAGGTAGCCACATGCCGCATCTTAATGATTGCGTGGGCTGCGGTGTCGGGGCAGACAGGGATCTCTAGACACAATCCCCTTCTTCTGCACGTCCCACCCATAAAACGATGAAATCACCGTGGAGGGGGAGACACAAAGTGGCTAATTGCATTATGTTGCACATATCAATGCCATTTATCCAACAAGGAGCCACTTTTTTATATTAAACTATAGATTGTGAATGCCTTTTTATTTTCATTGGCAACGTCAAGAATTGCAGTTGTTTTTTTTTGTTTGTTTTTTTTGCCTTGCTAAGTCTTTTTGGTCTCTGGTCTCTATATATGCAAGTTTGGTTTTTTTCACATTTTATGATCCACCATGTGAAAATTGAAAGTCTGTTCACTTAGAAAAGTAATAGCATAGCTTTCCTCAACCAGCTGCACATTTTAAGGTTTCATTCACTATTGCTTGCACGTATCATGCACGTAGCAACACCATTTAAAAAAGAAAGTACTCTTAGTCTTTTAATGCAAAGGAAGGACTGTATGAAAAAATTTCACACACTTACAGTGAAGGAGGTAGTCATGTTTAAAAAAAAACTGAATATCACAGAGACTTGGGCAAACACCCTAGAAACCAATTTGCTAAAAAAAAAAAAAAAATAAAAAATAAAAAAAACACTCGGAACCAGTGGTGTTATTGTAATCTAATACTATTAAAAATATAGTTAATTGAAATAAAGCTGAAATATTAAATTCAAAATATGGATAAATACTATAATAGTATACAAATAATACTAAAATAACATTGGCAACCAGTATTGGACAGTAATAAAGAAAGAGAACAAGCTTATGATTGAATATGCAAATAAAGCAAAATAACTGAGGAAAAAAGAGAAGTCCTCTGATGCCTTGTTTGTAATTTATATTAAAATATCTAGCATTAATTCGATCTTAAACGGATTCATTAAAAGAGTTATTACTCCACCACCTCCGTGACATCATTAACTAACGTGGTTGAATGTCAAATTTGAGACAATACGTTTTTGGGAAACAGTCGTGACTAGCTAGTTGGTTTGTTCGACGATGCATCGTTGTATGGTAGTTAAGCAGCGAGTTATGTCGTACGAGAAACGTACTCCAGAGCGAGTCTCCATTCACTGAATTCACAAGTCTGATTCTAAATGAGTCCAGAACAAAGTCCTAGGAGCTTGAGTGCATGTGACTGAGTTGCTAATGCCAAATTTTAGAGTTTGATATTGTACCTAAATAAAAATCATATTTAGTTCATGACTGTAAGTTGTTTGTGAACTAAATCTGCTTTAAAAGGGCAAACTGTTTAGGCCCGATGCATGAAATGCTTGAATGTACACGTCCAAATGTGTACCAAACCATCTAAACTGGGTAGGTTTTAGTTAAAAAACTAAATATAACGTTAAAGGTATATCTTCTTCAATATCTTCTTTTTATAATCTGCAGGATGTGTTTCCTAAGTTAACCACTGCTGGAGTCTGCCAGAGAGGTAAGAAAGCAAACTGTGGAATTTGAACACAAATTAAGATATTTTTGATGAAATCCGATGGCTCAGTGAGGCCTCTATTGCCAGCAAGACGATTAACACCCTCAGATGCCCAGAAAGATACTAAAACATATTTAAAACAGTTCATGTGAGTACAGTAGTTCAACTTTAATATTATAAAGAGATGAGAATACTTTTTGTGTGCCAAAAAAGCAAAATAACGACTTTTCAACAATATCAATTGATGGCCAATTTCAAAACTGAACTGCTTTGAAGTAGCTTATAAAAACTTAGTTCTGTTTTTTTTATTTTAGCTTGTTTGCTGTACACCCTGTCACGCAGCTTTTAGGCATTATTCTCTCTTTGGTTAGAAACAAGAAATGACAAGGAGGAAGCTTCATGCAATACAAAGTCAATGGAGAGTGTTGATTGTTGATTCAGTCAGCTTATGATTTGTTCTGAGAAATGAATGCAAGTTTGATTCGAGTCGCACTCGAGAAGAACGGAACAAACTGCACCGAGCCTCACAAAGCCTGCATGAATGCACTGGCCTTATCGTTGTGTTTTCCTTGTCTGCTCCTTTGTTTATCAGGTGGATTGTTTGTGGGCTCTCCCGATGATCCGCCCCGCAGTGCTATTCTGAGCAAGTCTGCTCTCCAGTACTACGTTCAGCAGTACACCAAGAGCGGCTTCAGGTACACTGAGAAAATGGGCTCCAAAATGGGTTTTTTGTGTGTGTGTGTGTGTGTGTGTGTGTGTGTTCTTTTGTAAACGTGATTTACTAAAGTAGGACATTTTGGTCCTGGAACATCCCTTACCAAATCTGATTTTAAGTGGCTGTTAGTGTTAGGGTTGAGGTTATGATTGATATTAATGGTCCAATAAAGGATATTTTAACCAATATATTATTTATCAGACAAAATTATTTGGCAAAAACTACAAACTAAAGCTACAGGTTTTATTGGTAACATTTTACAATAAGGTTCATTGGTTAAACATTAGTTAATGTATTAACTAACATGAACTAACCATGAGCAATACATTTGTTACTGTATTTACTAATCTTCGTTAACGTTAGTTAATGAAAATACAGTTGTTCATTGTTCATTCATATTAGTTCACAAAGCATTAACTAATGTTAACAAGATTTTAATAATGTATTAGTAAAACTAACATTAACAAAGATTAATAAATGCTGTATAAGTGCATTAGTTCATGTTATCTAATGAACCTTATTGTAAAGTGTTACCGTTTTATTTTACTATGCAAAAAAAATTAAATAAATTTAAAAAAAAAATACATAGCTCATAGGAACAAAAAGCTCATAAGAAAAAGCATACATTGACTACAACATAATCAGTTATTAATATTTTGTTGGTTCTCTTGTTTTTTCATGTGTTCATTAATTCTTTGTATGACGCAATATGTAGTTTTTTTGTATCTTTGAATGTGTTACAGCAAGTCTAAATATGTGCAGATGAGATTTCAGATGTTTAATTATTTCAACTTTTCCACTCAAAGTTTTTTTAAGTTTTTATTTTTAATACAAAGAAGAATGAAGAAAATCATATGGATTTGGAAAGACAATTTTTATTTCTGTCTGTGAACTAAACCTTTAAATTTCAGTCACTGATAATATATTCATGCTCATGCACATGGTGGATGACATGTTGTCACTGACGGTCTTGTTTTGTCTCAGGGGTCCTCTGAACTGGTACCGTAACGGGGAGAAGAACTGGCATTGGATGTGTTCCAGGCCAAGAGGCAAGGCAAGTGTCCTCACCGTGCTCTAGCTCTCTGCCAGCAAACCAGATCTCTGACACCATCATGGTCAGAAACACCCCAGTGCCCCTTATTCCAGCAAATCCACGGCACATCTACCACAGTCACATGGCCTGAGTGGAGCATATGGTGTCTGTTCCCTTTGCCCCAACATCTGCTCCTTCATGACTTAAGCTCAAGTGTTTTAACTCTGGCTGCATCTTTCATAAATGTGCCTTTATTAGGGAGGGGAACCATCATCTGGTTCTTCCTCATTCCTCATTTAATTGGTTCTTCCTTTTTCATTTTTGAAAAAATGCCAATGCAGATTGATTGATGCTGTTAAATGTTGTTTCATGCAGTCAAACTTGATATGTCTTAAGAAATTCGGTAACACTTTACAAAAAGGTTCATTAGTTAACATCAGTTTTTACCATGTTAGTTAACATGAACTATATATATATATATATATATATATGTGTGTGTGTGTGTATATGTATGTGTGTATATATATATATATATATATATTACACACATGTTTATGTATAAATGCATATACACGTCAGTCTTAAGGAACTGAATGAAAAACAATGCGCCAATTTCTTTTTATGAAATTAGTGCATTCATTCAGTTTATTAAGACTGTCAAATCTGATTTGGTTAGTAGAAGGTACATCATTTAAAATGCTTTCGCCATCACAGATCATGATGCCAGCTTTAATGGTGACCGCAGGAAAGGACCCTGTTCTTCTGCCAGTCTTTGCCACAGGCATGGAGAAGCTGGTGAGACAGCTTTTCTTATTCTATCATTATGTTACTTCTGCATTCATATCATGTCGGAAATACTTTTAGAGATGTTGATCTCTGCAGACTCACAAATGAATAGCGTCTAATGTAAGTGTGGAATTACTGGTATGTACGCAGTTTGAGATTGCATGTGTGATGTCATTCAGCTGATCTGATGTCTTGGATGTTTTCTGTGTGAAGGTCCCCAACCTCACCAGAGGCCACATTGAGGAGTGTGGACACTGGACTCAGATGGAGAGGTAAGGGTCACTCTGTGCTCCTGTTTTCCCATAAAAAATGGTAACTTCCTGAAGGATGATGTCATTGAAGAACTGTCTTTTATTAAAGGGGTTTTTCAAAAGACTAACAGGATGGAAAGGTATTTTGAGAACACAGGGAAAACTAAATTGATTGCCGGTTAAAACAACATTACCAAGAAGATGCTTTCTTTTATTTGAGGAAAGAAGAAAAATTAAATACCTTAATAAAATGCAGGTTTTTAGAAGTTTATTTTAGAAATAGCACCGCTTAAGCCAAAGTAGTACAATGATTAAATATTCACTCTTATGTTTACTCTGTGGGAAAAAAAAAAAAAAAAAAGATTTGCATCTATATAACTTTAGTTTATTACTTTATTTTATCCACCATATGAAGGTAATAAATAAGATGGAGAAATGTAGTGTGTAACAAGAATCACTTATTGGAGATATATTGAAATTAAAATTAATCAAACACTCATATAGCCACAAGCTACATGCGTGAACGGCTCTAAAATTAGATGTAGCTGCTTAAATGTCAGCAAGATATCAGGAATACTTGTTTTCCAGTAAATTAGAGAGAAAAAAAACAATTGATGGACTGACCTTTAGTACTCTCATGCACTCTTGTGTAATGATTGATAGAGTAAAACATTAACACAATGCCAAGTTAGGTTAGCTGGCTCACGTGGGTGTTGCATGTTTGAATCGCTCATTTTCTGAAATTGTTCATCCTGAAATGTTCATTCTTCTTGTCCCATCATTTCTTGTTGTTATGTTATAAAGTGTGTGTGTTTGCTCATTGGCTGGTATGAGACTTATCGCACAGTGCATTAAGCTAGATCGATATTAGAATATCATATTAATAAAAGCTGGATGGCTTGTGCTGCTACATGGAATAAATTTAAAAAATGTATCGCATAGAAAATTCTGTTGTACTGTTTCTACAAATAAAGCTCTTTCTGATTATGCCATGTTAGCCACTTGACAAAATAGCATTGTCTCTTAGGTACAGACATGTTAGTCATGGTAAATAAAGAAAACAAGACTAACCATGTTGAACTATAAAACAGTGATTAGTTTTCTGTCAATAATAAGTTATCCAAACAGTTGCTCACCTGTATAATAAAATGTTTCTTTGATGTTTCCTTGGTTTCTACAGAGATCAAGGGTAAGGTGGATATGACGTAATTGATGGGTGATGCAATGACAGGGGTCGTTACTCTGGTTAAAATAGCTGATTTCTCTCGATTTAAACATTGGAAACATTTGGGATAATATAAGTCAACAAAATACATAACATTGTTCTAGTGGCTTTTGGATATTTTAATCCAAAAATCTTGCATATTGTGCCTTTAAGGCAAGCAATATCACACAAGCAACGAGTGCAATATCATACAAATGCTGTTTTTGTTCAGAATAGCACAAGTGGAAATGCGATACTGATTTTATACAACAGTTCAATAAATAAGAAGCTCATATTGTGTTATGTTTTAGACACAATACTGTTTGTTTTTGTTACCTCTAAAGCCAGAGCAGACTGTACGTCTCCAAGCAACACAGCGTTCTGAATGAATTCATGTTTTGAACAAATCGGATGAACCGATGATTCAATGGCCCATTCATAAAGGGAGCCTTACTTAATTCCTGTTGAATGAATCAACCGTTTGAATGAATCTAATGAATAAATGACTCATGACTTACTCATTTAGACATTTACCGCCACATACTGCCAGTTTAGAGGATTATTTCATTCAAATAAAACAATTTTATATTCCATATAAATAAAAACCCCATTAAAGGTATAGTTCACCCAAAAATGAAAATTCTGTCCAAGATATATTTTGTCTTATCAAAGATTATATTTAATTCTAAACCTATATAATATGGCATTATACCAGCCCTGAGCATGTTAGACTACTAAAATGAAGGGAGTCAAGCACTAGGCAGCTCACTTTACACTTTACCATTCAGTGTTTCTTACAGAGGAGAGCGTTTACCATGACAGTTTTTTACTGGTTTTAAATGAAGGATACATTTAATACAGGGTTTCCATCATTGAACAGGGTCAGGCCACGTTTAGTGATTGTATAACACCATCACCTCGGTCAACCAACCAATCACATAAATAACAGTATCGTGACACTGACCGACACATCCAGCTCACCCCAAGGTTGAACAACCACATTGAGAAAAACATTCCTCGTATATCATGATTTAAAGATACAAAACCACTAGAACGCCTATCTAATAACGCAGGGCGAAACTGTCACAAACCCATCCAGGTGTCATTTCACCCCATAATCACAGAAAGAAATTGTTGCATATTATTGGCTTTTATTGTAAGGGGCATCAGTAGAGGAATTTTAATGTCATGTTTCTAAATAGCTGACCTGTTTCCAATGCTTTTCCATTAACTCGTATTTTGTGAAACTGCTTTTCTAAAAATGAGTGTTGTTTGAAGGGTGAAATGTAACTTGCACGCCTTTTAAAGTGTGAAAAATGGCTGGAACTGTTGGATGTTGTTGTCAGATACGTCAAAAATGGAAACCAAAACCAACTGATGTGTATCTCATACCACCAACTGCTCTTTCCATTCAGGTCATGGTGCGTTTCAAAGCTTTATTCAGTTAAGCCAGGCTGTTTCAGAAAGCTCTATCAGATTTTGTTGGTTTGAATGTGTGCCTTCTCTTTTTCAAAATAACAATTCTAGTCATGTACTTTAGCCACCACAATCCTAGGGTGTCACGGCACTGCAAAAACTGATACAAAAAGTATTTTTGTTGTTTCTCTTATCTAAAACATAATCAAATATCTAAACATCATTAAATCAAATTAAAATCACATAAAATATGAAGTCTTATTTTCTGAAAAAAAGGCAAAATTAAGTGTCAGATTTTGTTCTTGTTTTAAGTATAAACATTTTTAAGTATAACATTTTGATATTTTTTTTTGTACTCAATAAAGAATGTTTAGATATTCGGGTAGCACTTTATTTTACAGTCCTGTTCCCCATGTACATACTATGTACTTATTATAGTTTTATAGTAGTTTTTATAGTAGTATATTACAATAATTGGGTAATTATCAGGTGCTTTCTTAGGTAAGTACACGTACTGTAAAATAAAGTGCAACTGATATTTATACTTGAAAAGCCAAAAATACAAAGAAAATGATTGGTTGCACTTTATTTTACAGTATGTCTACTTGAAAGTGTACTTACCCAAGAAGGTACTGATAATATAAGGTAACTACATGGGTTAAGGTTAGGTTTAGAAGTAGGTTGAGGTTTAATACCAAGTTATAATCCTAAATGCTATAATAAGTCCATATAGTATGTACATGTGGAACAGGACTGTAAAATAATTTGCTACCAAATTACCAAATTATTTTTGCTGTGTGAATCTGTCTTCTCAAATATAATGATAATGTTGTGGTTGGTAATGTGCATCTAATTACTGTTCCTAATATCAGAGCAGAGCGTGATTTAACTGTCCTCTCCACACTGACCCGAGGGCTCCATAACTTGACGCCTGCAGCTGTAAATTATTTTAACATCTCTTGACCTGTCCACCTCCATCAACCTCTCCACCCTCCACTGAACTTCAGCAATCAATTGATAAACGCTGACATTCTGAACCTGTACAAAAACTTCTTGCCTCATTTTTAAAACAGAACATGTGATTTGACCCTGTGACCCCATAAGACAATGACACCCGTGTTAAGTGAAGAAGATTTTTATGCGTCTCTGAACTTACACACGGGTCAGAGTGGGGTTTTTTTTTCTCTCTCTCTCTCTCTCTCTCTCTCTCTCTCTCTCTCTCTCGTGGAGATTGTGTGTGGTTTACTTTAATTTACTATAAGATCAGAAATGTGAAAAATGTGTTGAGATTTAAATGAAAGTGTTTGCTTTTTTAAAACCCCTAACAGTAAGTATTAATGTTCAGTGTGTGCGCTAACCTGTTAAAGCCCGAAATATGAAATGATTAAATTGAAAAGTTAATTGAACCTTTTAGATGAACTTTTGTCTAAAGGTTCAATATGTGTTCATATGTGTTTCTTGGTTGAGTATCATATTTGATACATCAGGATTTAATGCCTAATAATACGATATAAATGAATATGGAGCTCATACTTGAGTAAAAAACACCTGCGTTTTATTTTCAGAGGCCCAAACTGAGCAAAAATATGCAATTTAGTGCAGTTGCTGATATTTATATGGCCAAAAAGTAGCTTGTAATGAAAATCAATGAGATCTTTATAACAGTATAACAAAATGTACTTGCATAAATGCATATAAATATCAGCTGTCATATATCTCCCAATAATGTCATGGTAAGATGATAGTTAAATGCTTAGTTTTATGATCAAAGTTCTGTAGTTTTAAAACATATAATGCAATCCAATGATGATTGAGAGATGAACAAATAAACATTCCTCAAAAACCTGATGGATCATATTTGATATATTTTATGATTTTTCTTAATAATGATGATTTGATAATCAAGTAAATGTAAGTTGCTTCAGTCCAGTAATTTTTCACCTTGAAATATTACTAACAATACAAAAGCTATTGTTCATTTTACTTAATAAAAATAGTAAAGATTTCACAGCAAAAAGACGCTAACCATGAGCTGAACGTGGATATTTTTACAATTTATACCAAAGGGCATTTTCCTTGCCGAAAACGTATAAACTGTCAATCAAACAACGTTATATAAATGTGGTAGATTGAGTACACACGTATTTTGCCTTTTGTACAAATATCATACATTTTGTGTGAGCAGCATCTGTCACTATGGCAGAGGTTTTTCATCAAAGTTTGGATCCTGTTGACCATTTAGAGGCCTTAGAAATTTACGTAACAAACATAATAAAGTAGGCTTTCTCGGGTTAATGATTTTTGCCTTAGTATGAGCCATAGTAATAGAAAGATCACTAATTATTTTAATACCATAGCCATTTTTGGTTCTATCACATGATCAGTTTAGGCCAATCTCTTCACTTTTCTCTCTTCAGGCCTGCAGAGCTCAATAAAATCCTCATCTCCTGGCTGAAGGAAACACACCAGAAAGCCTCTATCCCTGTTCATCCCAAGTTATGAGACAATGGTCTTGATTTAACTATGCACGGGTGAATGAACCGGCTCGGCTGAAGTGCGCTAATGTCCTGGCTTGCCGATTGCATAATAATAGTTCATTGTCAATTGACTGAATTCCTGTAGTCCTCTGCTTTACAAATGAAGTATTTTGTAATATGTTGCAATAATGAAGATTTAAGGCAGTGTCTATTTATATTGTGAAAATAGTCACTTGGGCATATTTCACGTTTTTTACAAATATCATACATTTTGTATGAACAGCATTTGTCACTATTTGCACTAAGTCTAATTTGGTGCAAACAGTATCTGCCACCTTTTTTAGTATAACTTAGTATAAATAGCCACTGCCTTTTTATGTAATTTTGATGAAAATCACATTTTATTATGAACTGTTTTTATTATCAGCTTTGCAAAAGAAAACCAATAAATAATCATTTGCTTAGTAAAAAAACGAGTAGATGAATCAATACTGCTTTCTACAAAAATCATCAATAATATTATGTTTGCTACAAACATTGATACTGGTGACTGATATGGACCATTTTTTGATTGGCAACATCAGGCAATATAATTTAATAATTGAATCTAACAGAACTCTGCTGGTTGTCTGTTTAACAGAGGTGGTCATTTCTGCATAGTGTCAGCTCTAGAAACTAACGTCAATGGATATCACACTTTTTGCAGATTAATTTTATTTGTGTGTGTGTGTACATTGTGCAAAATAGAGTGGCGCAGATACGACATCAGAACCGGAAGACTAATTTGCTGCTGGTTCCGTGGCGTTTTATAATGGGCTTTTTCAGTTTGAGTAAAATAAAGCCTTGACTAACATAACTTGACTATACTTTGACGTTTTGTTCCACAATGTAAATTGCACCCATAATTTTGAAGCAGTTATTAAAAACTGACATTTTCAAAAAGGACCCTAAGTTAAACCAGAAGCACAATAAAACTGGTTAATTAAATCTAAAGCCTTTGACACACATTTTTCATCTTTTAACAATAACGTGGTGTAACTGCTAACTGTGAAATCTCCATCATCTTTATTATTACGGCTATTGTCACTTGTTTTCCCAATCTTGAATGTAAAATAAGCAACCACGAACTGGCCGTTTGTGTCGCGTGTTGTCTCTTGCCACCGTCACAGCCACTCATAGCGATCACAAACTTGTGTTGTTTCTTCTGACCCTAGACTAAAACATGGAAGTCGTAACAGCACCTGACCGATGAAACTGTTTAGAAAAAACTTTTAGACAAGTTTTTGTCAAACTGTCATCAAAGATGGACTTTGAACATCAAGGATCATGACAAACATCTTGTTATGTTTGTACTGACAAAACATACAGTATAAAACTCTTGGGTTCAAATAACACAACCAACACTCAGGGATACTGGGGGGTATTCCAAAAAGCAGGTTATGTGACATACCTGGGTAAATTTAAGGGTAAGTAGGCGGATAACCTCAGCTGTCGGTTCCAAAAACGGAGGTAAGTTTCAAGTTATGTAAGTAGCCATAGCAACTTAAGCTCTGAACATTAGTTTCAGGGTTAGTTTGTTTCAGAGAGGTGACGGAGCATGGCATGCTCTTTTGAAGATGATCCAGTGGCTGTGGAAGCACAGATTATACGTGATTATACACAGATTATATATTGTGTTTAGCATGCTGAATATTGAAGTCTGTGTGACTTAAATATAGTCAATTGCAAAATATTGTCACAAATTTAGAAGAATTGGATCAATCCACTTAAAAGTTTCACCAACTGTTTATGTGTTTATATGCGCTACCATTAACTTTATAAATAATCATTGTTCAGCATAAAATAAGATGATCATGTTATACATATGCATTATTTTATATATGAATTGTGAAATTCAGTCACTTATGAATATATGAACTGTGATTTCTTGTTACATCAGTGCATCAAATCAGAAATATAATAATTTTGTATTATGCCCAAGCAAAGGAAACACCATCCACCGTAATGTCAAAAGGTCAAAATAAAACATTTTAGGAAAATCGACGTCAATTTATGATGTCAGCTTATTGTGATGTTCTCTCAAATTTTTGGACCCCCACCTGTTTTACGGCCTCAGCCTTCTTCCTATCGGCTACATAGAAAACTAAATTACATTATATACTAAATTACACGGCTTCATTAACAGTTTAGTGAATTTAGAAAATATCACCTTGTTGGAGAATGTTTTTATGTTTCATTTTGACTTGGCTCAGAGTTCTTCAGGCTCCAGCAGCTACTTGATGAGGAGGTTGTCATCATCTAGTGGTCTAATCTTACGCTTGTTTTTTTTTATCATGTAGTTATGCTAACTTATAGAATGTGGCATGAAGCATCTCACCATTGTTGAGGTATGTATTTCAGCATGGGTGTTTATATAGATGGAGGAAAATTGTTTGTGATGTCCTGCTGTGGTCAACCTGAGGCTTTCGCTTACACACCCACTGAAGCTAAACGGGGTCGAACCTGGTTTCTGTCAGCATCAAAGACTGGGTAGCAGCGGGAAGAGGTGTTGGAGAGGCTAACAGGTCTGATCAGCCTGTGGTCTGAGTGGATCCTAATGCCCCAGTACAGTTGCAATAAGCTGTACTGTATAAAGGGTTTACCCTGGTGTAATAGTCCATCACATACTGCCCAAAGCCCCAGTACAGTCACCATAAACTGTACTGAATAAAGAGTTACAATAAACCCCAGAAAATAAGGGGGTGTAACTCTGGGGCAAAAATATTCCCTACATTACATGCCGATAGTTAGTTAGTTTCACATTACAGATGATGTAGTTTATTCAGTTCTTACAGCTTACATGGAATCACGCTATTTTTTTCATTACTATTTTAAGTGTTATTGAAAGAAGTTCCATATGCTCAACAAGACTTTTTTTTTTAATCAAAAATACAGAAAATCAGTAATGTTATGAAATATTTTTACAATTTAAAATAATGGTTTCTGTTTTCTGTGATGCAAAGCTGAATTTTCAGCATCATTACTCCAGTCTTCAGTGTCACATGATCCTTTGGAAATTATTCTAATATGCTGATAAGCAGCTCATTTGCATTTAAAGGGACACACAATAAAACAGAACTTTTTTTACTCACCCCCAAAAGTGGCAATTTTAACATGCTATTAAAAATATTCTGTGGGGAATTTTGAGATAAAGCTTCATATACACACTCTGGGGACATCTGAGACTTATTTTAAATCTTTTAAAAAGAGGCATAATTGGTGCCCTTTAAGGAACAAAACTGACTGTCATTGAGATTTTGCAAAGGAGCAAAACTGACCGTCATTGAAATCTCGCAAGTGAAAAAAAAAACGGTCATTGAAATGCCGTAACGAAATAAATCAGACTGTCATTAAAATCTCGTAAAAGAACAAAACCAGCCTCACAGAAATCTCCTAACTGAATAAAAACGACTGTCATTGAAATCTCGTAATGGAACAAAACCGAACTTCATTAAAAACTTGTAACAAAACAAAGCAGATGGTCTTTGAAATCTAATAAGGAAACAAATCATTGAAATTCCGTAATGAAACCAAACCAACAGTCCCTAAAATCGCATGAAGGGGCAAAACCGCTAATATTTGAAATCTCTTAATGGAACAAAATTGTCCATCTTTGAAATCTCACATAAGAACAAAACCGAACATTGTTGAAATCTCATAATGGAGCAGCGCTAATAATCATTCTAACTTAATAACAGAGAAAGAATAAGTGTTATTGAAGTCTTGTATCTGAAAAAAATACTACACTGAAATTAAACATGAAGTAAGCTCATTGAAACCTCATCACATTGAAAAACCTTCAGACATTTTAAGCTAGCAATTAACAATGAACCAAGAATGTAGTTCATTAATTAGCTACATAGACTAACAACTTCAAGATATTAATCATAATTCATACATAAAACATGGTCAAACAGATATGAGCAATCAGTGTATGAATCTCAACAATGGTGAAGAAAAAAAAATCAAGTAATCAGATCAACTCCTGACATCACAAAAAGCTACTAAAATACAGAACAAAAACCACAGCAAAAAAAAGCAAAAAGTTATAATAGGAAAATTCAGCTGCATAATTACTTACACAAATACTCATGCTGTGATGCATGCTGGGAGTTTTGTACTTAATTGTTCCCAGCATGCATTGTGGCATGACACTTTTGATTATCACCATTGTTGAGATATTCATGTGCTCATTCTTGATGTCTTTGTGTGTCATGATAGAGTCTTCTTTATGTGTGATCGTAATAATAGTGTTAATGTATTATACTGTAAAAGTCCACAAAAGTCAACTTATTGTTGCAGAACAGTTGTATCTCATGGTTCAACATCACAGAGCTTGTAATATAAACGCACTAAAATAAAAGACAGTCATTATGTTTGTGTGGCAGTTCTTCCAAACCAGCGTTATGCTATTACTGACATTGTGGTTTGCAGAAAAATTAAGATTATTCACTTAACTTACAAGATGGCGAAAACTTTACAGACAGCGAAGCGAGGCGAAGGCGCCCTCAAAGTTGCTCAGAGAAATGAAAGAGTTCTTCACAAAATGGCAGATTGTCGTTGTTTTTCACGGTCATTTCATATTACTGTATTTCAATTTACAGTAACGTCGCAAACTACATTGAAAGAGTATAACTTACACAGCGTAACAGTTCTTAAATATGGGAAGAAGGAGGCGGAACATTCAACATAACTTTAATATTAAAACAAATGAACAGGGCTGGTCCTCTCTCGTCCTTCACTGTTGTCACTTCCCTTTTATGCCTCCAGAGCTCCTCCGTGAGAGAGCCCGGTGCACCGCGCAGCTGACGCTCATCATCACCCGCGCCACACGGCTCTCGCCCGCCCTGCTCGTCACACACAGCATATAGAGTAAAATGTTGGAGTATAAACCTTAAATTTCGAAATCGCGGTCAGCTTTTCTAAACTAACATTAAAACTATTAGCTAAAATGAAGTACAATGTCTGTATGCATGACAATATTAAGATTTATTACTCACCACATAACGAAGATGGCGAAGCACGTTTCCAGGTCGGCAGAGAAAACAGACACGACGCACTCACATGACAGAAAAACTCTTTCAAATGGCTCTCATGTGCCCACCGCTGACAGAAATGAAGAGTGTTAATGCGTGGCACCCAGTCCTGATTTTTTTTTATTGTAGGATAGCAGTTTTACCCACAAATGTTTGTGTGGTATTTTCCGCGGCCAATTTGCACTACTGTATTTAGATTAACAGTTACTGATAATTTCCCAGAATGCATTGAAAATCTACAGTAACATACTATTGTCACGCTGTGTGCAGGTAAACAGGACGAATTCGATGAACTTAGAATCAACAGGGTTTTAATTCCAAACAGATAACAATACTCCAGACAGGCAGGAAACACACAGTTTACAAAGACGAGAACCGACAGCGACTGAACAAACACAAGGAGAATATAAAGGGAAGAACGTAATTAGGGAGAACTGAAACAGGTGTGGATAATTACTAAACAGGCAAACACACGGAGGGCAAATGAACAGAGAATGACAACACTAGACTAAACACAACAGTCCATGGGTGTGACAACTATCAACCGTGTACACAGTATGGAACTGTTGAGAATACAATAAAATACTGTGAAAACAACAAAATCTACAGTAACATACTATCAACCGTGTACACAGTATGGAACTGTTGAGAATACAATAAAATACTGTGAAAACAACAAAATCTACAGTAACATACTGTACACAGCTTATACAGCAAAATACTGTTGAGAAAAATAGTATAATACTGTGTAAACAACAGAAATCATTTAAAGTGTAGTTTTAAACCAGAAGCGCAATAAAACTGGTTAATTAAATCTAAAGCCTTTGACACACATTTTTCATCTTTTAAGAATAACGTGGTGTTGTCTGCTAACTGTGAAATCTCCCAAGAACAGAAATTCCTTTCAATTCTTGATTCTGAACAACGCTCACAGATAACAACTCAGTAACTAATAAAAATAAAAAAGGAGTAATAGCGCAACCCTGCCTAACACCACGCTGTACATCAAATCTGTGAGAAGTGTCAAAATTAATAACAACTATTTATTCCTTTATAAAACATAGAAATAGTGGAAATAAAGGAGTCCCCAAAACCAAACAACTTAAGTGATTTTAAAAGAAAATGGTGTTCAATTGTGCAAAAGGCTTTGTAAAAATCAAGAAAGAGAACAAGAACTCGAGAGTGCTTGAGTTAGATGGGTTTTCTTTTCTTTTCTTTGGTGCCACTCGTGTCCTCCCCAGTTTATCATCTTTGTCTTTATATACAATATTTACATAAATATAGAATTTTTTTTTTCCTATGTTGTTATTCCATCATCTTTATTATTACGGCTATTGTCACTTGTTTTCCCAATCTCGAATGTAAAATAAACAACCACGAACTGGCCGTTTGTGTCGCGTGTTGTCTCTTGCCACCGTCACTGCCACTCATATCGATCACAAACTTGTGTTGTTTCTTCTGAGCCAAGACTAAAACTTGGAAATCGCAACAGCACCTGACCGATGAAACTGTTTAGAAAAAAACTTTTAGACAAGTTTTTGTCAAACTGTCATCAAAGATGGACTTTGAACATCAACGATCATGACAAACATCTTGTTATGTTTGTACTGACAAAACATACAGTATAAAACTCTTGGGTTCAAATAACACAACCAACACTCAGGGATACTGGGAGGTATTCCAAAAAGCAGGTTATGTGACATACCTGGATAAGTTTAAGGGTAAGTAGGCGGATAACCTCAGCTTCGGTTCCAAAAACGGAGGTAAGTTTCAAGTTATGTAAGTAGCCATAGCAACTTAAGCTCTGAACATTAGTTTCAGGGTTAGTTTGTTTCAGAGAGGTGACGGAGCATGGCATGCTCTTTTGAAGATGATCCAGTGGCTGTGGAAGCACAGATTACACGTGATTATACACAGATTATATATTGTGTTTAGCATGCTGAATATTGAAGTCTGTGTGACTTAAATATAGTCAATTGCAAAATATTGTCACAAATTGGATTAGAAGAATTGGATCAATCCACTTAAAAGTTTCACCAACTGTTTATGTGTGTTTATATGCGCTACCATTAACTTTATAAATAATGATTGTTGAGCATAAAATAAGATGATCATGTTATACATATGCATTATTTTATATATGAATTGTGAAATTCAGTCACTTATGAATATATGAACTGTGATTTCTTGTTACATCATTGCATCAAATCAGAAATATAATAATTTTGTATTATGCCCAAGCAAAGGAAACACCATCCACCGTAATGTCAAAATGTCAAAATAAAACATTTTCGGAAAATCAACGTCAATTTATGATGTCAGCTTATTGTGATGTTCTATCCAATTTTTGGACCCGCACCTGTTTTACGACCTCAGCCTTCTTCCTATTGGCTACATAGAAAACTAAATGACATTATATACTAAATTACACGGCTTCATTAACAGTTTAGTGAATTTAGAAAATATCACCTTGTTGGAGAACGTTTTTATGTTTCATTTTGACTTGGCTCAGAGTTCTTCAGGCTCCAGAAGCTACTTGATGAGGAGGTTGTCATCATCTACTGGTCTAATCTTACGCTTGTTTTTTTTTTTATCATGTAGATGCAATGCAGTTATGCTAACTTATAGAATGTGGCATGAAGCATCTCACCATTGTTGAGGTATGTATTTCAGCATGGGTGTTTATATAGATGGAGGAAAATTGTTTGTGATGTCCTGCTGTGGTCAACCTGAGGCTTTCACTTACACACCCACTGAAGCTAAACGGGGTTGAGCCTGGTTTCTGTCAGCATCAAAGACTAGGTAGCAGTGGGAAGAGGTGTTGGAGAGGCTAACAGGTCTGATCAGCCTGTGGTCTGAGTGGATCCTAACGCCCCAGTACAGTTGCAATAAGCTGTACTGTATAAAGGATTAACCCTGGTGTAAAATAGTCCATCACATACTGCCCAAAGCCCCAGTACAGTCACCATAAACTGTACTGAATAAAGAGTTACAATAAACCCCAGAAAATAAGGGGGTGTAACTCTGGGGCAAAAATATTCCCTACATTACATGCCGATAGTTAGTTAGTTCACATTACAGATGATGTAGTTTATTCAGTTTTTACAGCTTACATGGAATCACTCTATTTTTTTCATTACTATTTTAAGTGTTATTGAGAGAAGTTTCATATGCTCAACAAGACTTCTTTTTTTAATCAAAAATACAGAAAAGCAGTAATGTTATGAAATATTTTTACAATTTAAAATAATGGTTTCTGTTTTCTGTGATGCAAAGCTGAATTTTCAGCATCATTACTCCAGTCTTCAGTGTCACATGATCCTTCGGAAATTATTCTAATATGCTGATAAGCAGCTCATTTGCATTTAAAGGGACACAATAAAACAGCACTTTTTTTACTCACCCCTAAAAGTGGCAATTTTAACATGCTATTAAAAATTTTCTGTGGGGAATTTTGAGATAAAGCTTCATATACACACTCTGGGGACATCAGAGACTTATTTTAAATCTTGTAAAAAGAGGCATAATTGGTGCCCTTTAAGGAACAAAACTGACTGTCATTGATATCTCGTAACAAAAAAAAAATGGACTGTCATTAAAATCTTGTAAAACTGACACTGAAAACTAACCATCATTAAAATCTTGTAAAGGAGCAAAACTGACAGTCACTGAGATCTTCTAAAGGAACAAAAACAACTATCATTGAAATCTCGTAAATAACAAAGAAACAAACCATCGTTGAGATCTCGCAATTGAACCACCATATAAATCTCGTAACTGAACAAACCCATTAAATTCATAACCCAGCAAAACCGTCCGTCTTTGAAATCTCATAACCGAATAAATATGACCGTCATTAAAATCTTGTACTTGAATAAAACCAACTGTCATTAAAATCCCATAAAAGAACAAAACATACCGTATTGAGATCTCTTAACTGAACAAAACTGACTGACAATGAAAATCAAATGTCATTGAAATCATTGAAAACAGAACTGACCATCATTGAAATCTCGCAAGCGAAAAAAAGTCCGTCATTGAAATGCCGTAACGAAATAAATCAGACTGTCATTAAAATCTCGTAAAAGAACAAAACTGTCATTGAGATCTCGTAACTGAACAAAACCGGCCTCACTGAAATCTACTAACTGAATAAAAATGACTGTCATTGAAATCTCATAATGGAACAAAACCAAACTTCATTAAAAACTTGTAACAAAACAAAGCAGATGGTCTTTGATAGGAAACAAATCATTGAAATTTCATAATGGAACAAAATTGTCCATCTTTGAAATCTTACATAAGAACAAAACAGACCATTGTTGAAATTTCATAAAGGAGCGGCGCTAATAATCATTCTAACTTAATAACAGAGAAAGAATGAATGTTATTAAAATCTTCTAACTAAAAAAAATCTACACTGAAAAATGAACATAAAGAGAAAAGATCTTTGAAACCTTCAGTCACTCTAAGCTGACAGTTAACAATGAACCAACAATGTAGTGCAGTAATTAGCTGCATAGACTAACAATTTCAAGAATTTAATTATGATGCATACATAAAACAAAATGTCAAACAGATATGAGCAATCAGTGTATGAATCTCAACAATGGTGAAAAAAAAAATCAGGTAATCAGATCAACTCCTGACATCACAAAAAGCTACTAAAATACAGAACAAAAACCACAGCAAAAAAAAAAGCAAAAAGTTATAATAGGACAATTCAGCTGCATAATTACTTACACAAATACTCATGCTGTGATGCATGCTGGGAGTTTTGTACTTAATTGTTCCCAGCATGCATTGTGGCATGACACTTTTGATTGTCACCATTGTTGAGATATTCATGTGCTGATTCTTGATGTCTTTGTGTGTCATGATAAAATCTTCTTTATGTGTGATTGTAGTAATAGTGTTAATGTATTATACTGTAAGAGTCCACAAAAATGAACTTATTGTTGCAAGACAGCTGTATCTCATGGTTCAACATCACAGAGCTTGTAATATAAACACATTAATATAAAAGACAGTCATTAAGTTTGTGTGGCAGTTCTTCCAAACTAACGTTATGCTATTACCGACATTATGGTTTGCAAAAAATAAAGATTATTCACTTAACTTACAAGATGGTGAAAACTTTACAGACAGCAAAGTGAGGCTCAGAGTAATGAAAGAGTTCTTCACAAAATGGCAGATTGTCGTCGTTTTTCGCGGTCATTTCATATTACTGTATTTAAATTTACAGTAATTCGCAAACTACATTGAAAGAGTATAACTTACACAGCGTAACAGTTCTTAAATATGGGAAGAAGGAGGCGGAACATTCAACAACTTTAATATCAAAACAAATGAACAGGGCTGGTCCTCTCTCGTCCTTCACTGTTGTCACTTCCCTTTTATGCCTCCAGAGCTCCTCCGTGAGAGAGCCCGGTGCACCGCGCAGCTGACGCTCATCATCACCCGCGCCACACGGCTCTCGCCCGCCCTGCTCGTCATACACAGCATATAAAGTAAAATGTTGGAGTAAAAACCTTAAATTTCGAAATCGCGGTCAGCTATTCTAAACTAACATTAAAACTATTAGCTAGAATGAGCTACAATGTCTGTACGCATTACAATATTAAGATTTATTACTCACCACATAACGAAGATGTGTAAACAACAGAAATCATTTACAGTGTAACTAGATAAGATTGCTTGGGGTGTTAGTGTGTGCAGTGTACGCTGTAGAACAAGTAGACTAAAACTCTTAGTCAATAATAGTCGGATTTCCACCTTTCAGTTATGAATAAACCTGAACTCTTAAAGCATCCTCTCTTAATTAGTCCGGTTAAAGGAGTCCCGTTGTCATTTCCTGAGGCGAAGCTGTGATTACAGTCACTGCGCCTCATCCTTTAAGACCAGCAGCAGCTCTCTTTGTTAAAGCAGACTGATTGCCTTGACCTGAGATTGCTGTCTTATAATGGAGTATAGAGAGGAAGCGGCACCAGAACCGCTGCGACTGCTTCATTTCAAAAAGGAAATGATTTCACATACAGAGGGGTCATTTTTGTTTGTTTTTTTGCCGTAGCAAGTTTCTGTTTTCAAAAGGGATAGTAATGGCTCCCTTCATTTGTTAAGATTCAAGTTATGTTCCTGCTTTGAAAACTTTGCGGAAAAAAGTATTGTGAAAGAGATAATTACACTTTCTGGTTAATGGTTATACACTTTAATTATCAACCACATTCATATTCCGGTTTTGGTTTTATGTAATTTCAGAAATGATGGAATTCTACCTATTTCAAGTTCTGGCATCAAATGAATTAAATGTTTCCTAATTAGCATGGATGTATAACATTATGTTTCAGAGTGCTTAAATGTTGTGATGTTATTTGTATCATGAGGTGCATCATTTTTGGTCAAGATCATTTGATCAAGCACTCTATAAAGTCTACTCCAGCACATCCCAAAGACAAAGAGTTTAAGGTCTGGACTCAGAGGTGCCAGTTCATGAGTGAAAATGATTATTTCACAGTTTGAGCCTGATGAATCTTGACATTGTCATCCTGGAATATGTTCATGATATGTCTTTCTACATGTTTTTTTAAGAAATGAAAAGATAAACACTCCATAAATTAGGGTTATAAGAACTGTTTCCAAACTTAAAACATGCTAGAAACATCACAATCACTGCAATAATGACCCAATCATAGACTCAAGCCTTTGCCTACTTAAATCCAAACAGGATATATATACAGTGAATACGAAAAGTATTCAGACCCCCTTAAATTTTTCACTCTTTGTTATATTGCAGCCATTTGCTAAAATCATTTAAGTTCATTTGTTTTCCTCATTAATGGACACACAACACCCCATATTGACAGAAAAACTGCTCCCATCTCTCAACTGCATCTCTGGAGCTCAGCCACAGTGATCTTTGGGTTCTTCTTTACCTTTTTCACCAAGGCTCTTCTCCCCCGATAGCTCAGTTTGGCCGGATGGCCAGCTCTAGGAAGGGTTCTGGTCGTCCCAAACGTCTTCCATTTAATGATTATGGAGGCCACTGTGCTCTTAGGAACCTTAAGTGCAGCAGAAATGTTTTTGTAACCTTGGCCAGATCTGTGCCTTGCCACAATTCTGTCTCTGAGCTCTTCAGGCAGTTCCTTTGACCTCATGATTCTCATTTGCTCTGACATGCACTGTGAATTGTAAGGTCTTATTTAGACAGGTGTGTGGCTTTCCTAATCAAGTCCAATTAGTATAATCAAACACAGCTGGACTCAAATGAAGGTGTAGAACCATCTCAAGGATGATTAGAAGAACTGGGCAGCGCCTGAGTTAAATATATGTCACAGCAAAGGGTCTGAATACTTAGAACCATGTGATATTTCAGTTTTTCTTTTTTAATAAATCTACAAAAATGTCAAGAATTTTGTGTTTTTCTGTCAATACGGGGTGCTGTGTGTATATTAATGAGGAAAAAAATGAACTTAAATGATTTTAGCAAATGGCTGCAATATAACAAAGAGTGAAAAATTTAAGGGGGTCTGAATACTTTCCGTATCCACTGTATATATATGTGTGTTGAAGGGGGTGGATTCTGGTATACACTGCTGCTTCAATATATATTTTGAGTATATATTTATCATATCTGGTCTTTTGGGTATTTAACTGTAAAAATCCCCTATAGTGTGTCTATGTATGTATGTATAAATGTATGTATGTATGTTTGTGTGTGTGTGTGTGTGTGTGTGTGTGTGTGTATGTATATATGTATATGTGTGTGTGTACCCACTGGTTAGTTTTCCAATTGCTAAAAACAATGTTAAAACATGTACTTTGTCCCTTTAACTGCAACCCTGATTTCTGAATAGGCCAACTAAGCACACCTAGAAGTTGCTTTAGTCTGCTGTCAAGATGGCTTCTAGGCATTTCTAGGCATTATTGATGTGCCTTGTTTTAAATGCATGTAAATTTTAAATATTTACATGTATAGTTCCACTAAATATTTACATGTATAGAATCTGTGATAGCACAGGTCATGGGTTTGATTCCCAGAAATGCACATGGAAAAGTATATTTTAAATGTAAGTTGCTCTGGTTAAAATGTAAATTTTTAGTATATTTGCATATTCATGTTAACTATTACATGCACAATTGCGTAAATCTGCATTCTTTTTGCCAAACAAAACTATGAAAATTAAATCTCAACTACTAAATATGTAATGCAATTAGATTATTGCTTATGCAGCTCTAAACTGCTTAAACATGTATTGTCGCAAAATGTAAACTATATTATCGGCCATCTTTATTAAATGTTGAATATATAGCAAATCCTACTTTTACCTGCATAATTACAGTATATATCAATATATACTGTAGAAAATAATCTCAACTTTTTTTTAATTGTTTATATCATTGCAAAATGTAAACTAGATTATCGCCTACTGACACCCAGCTCTAATCTGCGAATGTGACTATAAGGCATCAAGATATTAAGATATTATAAATATTAATATCATGATTTTCTGTAAAGCTGCTTTGAAACGATGTGCATCATGAAATGTCCTATACAACTTACAATGTGCAGTTCACTTTCAGAATAATGGTTTGTTTGGCAGTATCGTTATATACTCATTGGATGAAGGACACGAACATATAGACGCTCCATCAGTGATTCTTCTTATACTTGGTTTAGTGTGCACAAGGGACAATCCACCCTGTCAAAATGCTCAATCTCACAGATGATACATGAAGATCACTGGTTAGCGGCATATTTGGGGGCCACAATGATCAAGACATTTCCAAACATCAGTCATCATTATTAGTGAAACTTTATTCCAAGTGTGAGTTGCACAAATTGTTTAGAAATTCTGATCAGTTTTATCTCAGATCTGTTGCACACACAGAGGATTTCTATGAGCTGCATGCTTAAACTAGTCAAGTCAAATCTATTATTTGTATAGTGCACAATACACATTGTCTCAAATCAGCATTAAAAAAATCATGATGTTAATGTATATATCTTAATATCAGTGGTTTTCTGAAATGAGGAGGCAAAGTCTTATATATAGATATAGATATTTATATATAGATAGATAGATAACAAAAGGCTGGATTTATTGCACAAACCAATCATATGCAATCATAGCTTGACTGAGGCATTTCACGTGACCCACCGTACCCTACTGCATGCATGGGTCTGTTAAAACTCAATGGGCTAAGGGGAGGCGAGAGAGACGCGGACTCCCGGTGTAACTTTATACACTGGTATCGCTGTTGGATGTATGTTATGTGTGTCACTGGTGGTTGTCGCTGTGTTACTTTAGAAAAAATTGTGATTTATACAATTTTTAATGTCACATTTTGAAATATTTACATTATTTTTATTTTTGTAATATGGATTATTTTCTTATCCATTATTTTTATTGTTTTATTTTATTTTATTTTTTCATTTATTTATTTATTTAATTTTTTTTTGGAGGAGGAGGAGGAGGCACTGCCTCCCTTAGAGGAAATTTACCTGCTTAATATCTTCCCTCTAAAAAAATACTGGGTTGTTTCAACTCATGGTTCGGTCAAATATGGACAAACCCATTGGTTTAAATTTTTAAATTTGTCCATATTTGACCCACCCATGGTATGAAACATCATAACATTTTTTTAGAGTGTTCACATCTTATAGTTAGCAGAATAGAGGTGGGTGATAATATAGTTTAATTATGTGGTAATTCAAACAATCACACAGTTGAGATTTGTTATATATAACTAACTGTAGGTATGCAGATAAAGTTGGACATACTTACATAACCTTAACTTTATATAAAGAGCTGGCTGATATAGTTGCATTTTACACTTAAATATAGATTTATAGAATATATCACTTTATGTGAGTGTCTTTTATGTATAAAGAAAAAAGCTGGATTTAATATAGCCTATATCTAACTATAAAGCTGTGTGATAATATAGTTGACATTTTTGCGACAATGTAAAGAATCACACAGACGAGATTTGCTAATATACTCTAAATTGCTTTACTGTATTTATGCAAGTAAAGTTGGCTGTACTAACTTTTAATATATACTGTAGCTGGGCAATAATATGGTTTACATTTGGCAATGAAAAAAAATAATATATTTTTTACATTCTCTGAAGAAATGTTGGTTGCTAGGGTGTCCTGAATGATTACTAGGTAGTCAAATTCAAAAAAGATCAGGCTCAGACCCTTCCATGTGGGATTGTGGGATTTCTTATTCCAAATTGTAATTTCAATTACTTGGTAAAGTACCAGCACACCTTTGAACAAGATGCGTGATTTGAGGAATTATAGATGTTAGGTGTTTACTGTATTTGAACAATATTTTGTTCACATGTGTGATAGTAATACTGATTCTGCCCTAGCATTGCACTACTAGCTTGTGTCAACTGATCCATGTAAGCTGACAGGTTATTATTCAGGCTGTCATTATATCCTGCTTCAAGCTGTTGGGTCTTTGAAAATACGTGAATGTCATGCTCAGACATGATGTCTTACCTCTTCGTGTGGCCACTTAAAAACACTCTTGGCTCATCGCCGTGTGATGAGCCAATTTCTATGTCCATTTATCCTAAAACACGTCATCAAGTCAGTGTAAATTACCATACTATTAGTCCTCAAATTACCATCCTATTAGTCCTTTTTATCTTTGGTATAAAGCTGATATTTTTTTTTATCTTTAATTATTTTTGCTTATAGGAGCTATTAGAATTGCAAGCGATAAGCTCTATTTACGTTTGTCCAAAAAGCAGTAATAAGCGAGAATTTTTTTTCCTTTTACGTGTGCTGTTTTAATTATTTCCAGTGACGTGAGAGATTTCTTTGAGCTCTAGCTCTGCTTTTATGTGTTAATGCTGCCTCAATGAATTGATTATGGGATTCAATCTAGCATTCATATCACAAACAATAGAGAAGAACCTTAACAGATGAAACTGTGGTTCCGGTTCAGGGATTTCCTTTTATAAGCCTTTCTATTCCCAGATGGATTTCTTACAAAGAACTGATGCATGTACTAGATGAGGATGTGCCACTGTTTAGTCTTTGCTTTTATTTAACTTTCATATAATTATTGGAAAGGATTTTCACACAAGTTATGTAAAATTAAAAAAGGAAGCTGTCAGAAGTGTATGAGTAATACATAATCCCTACCTTTATCAAAAAGTCTTTGTGTGCTTATAAATCGACTTACTCTATAAACAATTATGTCCTTTTATATGAACGCATGAACTGGAAAGCTTGTGATTAAAGTCCAGTTAAATATTAAAACTTTTTAATAAAGTATCATACTTAATACAACAAGACAGCTAAATTACACAGAACTCATTTTGAGTGTATATTTGCTGCCACTGTGACTGTTTGAGAAAATTGATTTTCTTGAAGGCAATAAGATTCAGAATAATTAAATATGCAAAGTGCCTGTTAGTTTGACTCTTTTATTGAAGTCTATATATCACTGATTCTTGATATAAGGGACAAAACATGTCCTACACTCAAAAGCCCTCTTTGTGTTTAAAACAAATAAATTCCTCAAAATAAAAATACTTACATCTAAGTTATATCTAAAGGAAATATGGATACTCAAGACATTCTTTTATTTTAAAATTATTTTGTTAGATAAAATACATGTAATTTAACCTGTCCTCAGCATGAGGTCACAATGTAAAAATTGTAAATTCAAAAATATACATTTAATTGAAATGGCTATCAAAGTTGTGTCCTCACTTTTCATCAACTCCATCAGGATTTTTTTTTTATAATTCTGAGTAAATCAGGCAATGTCATGGTCATCTATCTGAGGACCCCTTACCTATTTCTTGTTCACTGTGGATCTCACAGTAGGACACTGACCCTGCATCCTAATGTGCATACTATCAACCCAATCCACCCTAAATAATATTGAATATTACTAATATCACATACTAATTTGGATGGATAGTATGCACATTGAGATGCAGGCATAGTCCTGAAAGTTATAATTTTTCTTTTTGTATTTTATATAAACCATGTTGAAGTCTCTGCGGTGACAGCTTTGTCAACTCCATCATTCCGGTGGACTATTGTGCTATTAAGTTTCTGTAAATAGTTGTGGGATAAATCTTGGCATTTTTAATATGTGTATTAAGGCAGCACTAGTGAGGCCAATCTAAACTAAACGAGCCAATACACACTGGTATGCAATAATTGCATTCAGCTGCTCTGCCTTGCAGCATGGGTATAAATGAGCAGCAGGTGCAAGCGCATATCAGGTTTTTGCTGAGGACCCAAGCAGGTGACTGAACACCCCAGTAGTGGATCTGCAGCTATGGCGACGAGACGTCTCCGTTCCCTCCTTCAGGGAAAGAGGATTACATATGTAGCTGAGACATTCTCTTTCAGTCGGTCACTCTCGACGAGGAGACCGACAAATTTGGATCCATACCAAAATGCCATAGGTTCTGCCCTTCCAGTGCCCTGCATAAGCCTCCTAATCAAACCAAGGCAGCGAAGATGATCACTGCCCACTCAGTGAACTTGGATAACACTGGGAAAGCATGCCCTTTCCACAGGAAAAGGAACGTTGTGGAAGCCATATCCTCCACAGCAGGTTCTTAGTGGCAAATACACATATGGACTAACCCCGCAGGGCCGTACTACAAATGGAAGTCTCTGAGGTGGCTCTCACCCAATGGGAGGAGGCTACACCAGGCAGAGACGGCTCTGCCAACCCTTGAAATAAACACATGGAATCCCCTCAGGGTCACTGCATATGGGTACCGTGCCTAGCACCGGTTCTCAAGGATACAGCAGAGGAAAGGCCTGGCACTGGACGCTCCACCATGTCTGGCTGCCAAGGGTGATGGAAGAACTCAACAGAATTTGCCCTCTGGAGTAATGTTAGCGCATTTAAGAGCAAGAAGCCGATACTCGGCCAGGGTCTCTCAGTGCCACCAAGCCAATTGAGGTGAGAACACAGGAGGATAGCGACTCAACACAAAGCCTATAGAATCTAGCGAACGTGTTAGGTGTCGCCCTGCCCACAGCTCTACAGATATCTGTAAGTGAGGCACCACACGCCAGAACCCAGGAGAATGTAACACTTCAAGTAGAGTGAGCTTCCAACCTGAGCAGAAAAGGTACGCCTTGTGCTTGGTAAGCCAAGGCGATGGCATCCACTATACAGTAGACCATCCTCTGTTTGGAGACAGCCTTTCCCTTCTGCTGGCCTCTGTAACAGACAAAGAGCTGGTCTGAGTTCCTAAAGCTTTGTGTCCCCGTCGATGGACATTCGTAAAGCACAGACAGGACAAAGCAAAGCTAGGACTGGGTCAGCCTCCTCCGGGGGCAGCGCGTGCAGGTTCACCACCTGGTCTCTGAAGTGAGTGGTAGGAACCTTGGAGACATAGTCAGGCTGGAATCTGAAAATGCATGCAGGTCCCCTACCCTCT
This sequence comes from Zacco platypus, assembly GCA_038088235.1. NCBI lineage: Eukaryota > Metazoa > Chordata > Actinopteri > Cypriniformes > Xenocyprididae > Zacco > Zacco platypus. The sequence continues at coordinate 5,575,835 of CM076069.1, forward strand.
TGATGGAGGCCCCTCTAAGGAAGCTGACGACCAGGTCGTGCTTCCCAACTGACTTGCCTCTTATGGGGTCGTGATATGCAAAAATAACCACAGCATAGACTTTGAGGGTGGAGGAAGACAGCCTTCACTCCAGTCCTTCCTGCAGGAAGGAAAGCGTGCTCTGATCGAACACTTTCTGGGGTCTTCTTGGTGAAAAGAACACCACTCAATGAACAGGTACCACTTCAAAGCATAAGCATGTCTCGTAGACTGTTCTTGTGCTGAAGTGATGGTGTCAACTACCTCTTGGGGTAGGTCACCTAGTACCTCACATCCCATCCAGGTACTAGACATGGAGTTTCCAGAGTTCTGGACGTGGGTGCCAAAGGGTGCCCCATCTCTGAGAAAGTAGATCCTTCCTCAGAGGAATCAGCCACGGAGGGGCTATTGCGAGGAGCTTCAGTCCTGGGAACCCAGTCGTTAAGCCAGTGCTGAAGTGGTCTCCTAAGAAGTAAACCAAGTGGTGTTACTGCTGCTGTGGCTGCCAAATGCTCTTTCGTGAGGCGTGCTGTCTGTTTGACCTAATCCAGCTCCATACCGAGAAAAGAGATCCACTGCACAGGCGAGAGTTTGCTCTTTTCCCAGTTGACCCAAAGACCCAACTGGCTGAGGTGGTGAAGCAACAGATCCCTGTGTTCGCATAACTGATCTCAGGACTGTGCTAAAATGAGCCGGTCGTTGAGATAGTTGAGAATACGAACAGCATGTTCTCTCATGGGAACAAGGGCCACGTCCACGACTTCCATGAAGACGTGGGGTGACAGGGCCAGCCCAACGGGTAGGACTTTGTACTGATATGCTTGATCCTCGATGGCAAAGCCTGTGTCGAGGGAGAATCGAGACATGAAGGTATGTATCCTTCTGGTCTCACTGAAAACCAATCTTAGGGATGGATGCATCTGAAGATGCATTTCTGCATCAGCATTTTGAACGGTGGCTCTGTTAAAAAGATTTGGCCAAGATTGGCCATTACCCACCACCTTTCTTGGGTACAATGAAGTATGACTGTAAAACCCCGTCATCATATTGGATGGAGGGACCAGCTCTATCACGTCCTTTGCCAGTAGGACTGTGATCTCTGCTCACTGAAGTGAACTGGATGCCTCTGAACTTGGGGGATGACGCCAGGCGAACTGAATCGCATAGCCAAGTCTTATGGTCCAAAAGAGCCAGCGAGATGGAGTGGGGAGCGCTAGCTAGGCTCTCAAGATCTTGCAAGTGGAACCAAGGGAACCACAGACCTGTGGCAGGGAGGTGGAACACAGGGGCCCGGCTTGGGGGGCTCTCTTTTCGAGGCGGCCCGCAGCGGGGTCTGAGTGTGCATTGAAACACCTACCTGGTTCCACAGTTGGACAGAGTGTGCATGAAAAGACTTGTTAATGCTCTTGAAAGACCCACTGCTGCCCACTAGCAACAGAAGAGGAGGATGAGAGTGGTGATGCTCTTCACCACCCACTGCTCTACGTGCCCTCTTGGGACCCAGAGATAGAGGAAATTGCTTCTTTGTTGAGAGAGTGGGAACCCTTGACTGTGGGGCCAGTGGCAAAACAGAAATAAAACAAAAGATTCTCCAACAGGCCCTCCTCCGGGGGAAGGAGTGGTGCGGTCACCATCTCCTGAAGAGCTGTTCCCTCCATCCCTGGGTTGCCTGTCTCAGGGCCTCTTGCGCTTATGCTTGCCACCAGATTTTGTGGCGGGGGTCTGGATGGGCAGGGCACCCTGCCTGCGACCAGCTCCATGACACTGCAAATACCTACAACACGAGGGGAGCGACAGTTCATCTTGCCAAGTGGAGACGGTATTTGGACACAATTGCATCGCAACCACTGTACCCCTTGGTCGCCGCACCATTGAGGGTGGTGAGGAGGGAGGATGGAGGGGAAACCAGGTCTGTTTATGGCAGTAAAAGGCTTTCTTGAGGTATTGGTGCCATGACTGCAACTCAGAGATAGCCACGCTCCCGCAGTGGGAACATGACTCATCCATGAGCGCCATCTCAGTGTGCTTAACGCTCAGACATGTGAGACAGCGATCGTGACTATCTGTTGGCACCAGGTAACGGCCACATCCAGAAACACACAGGTGGAATGTCATCTTTAAAGAAAAGAAAGACTCACACCCGTGTAAGCTCTTTTAGGGATAAAAAGGGAACCAGGGGAACCAGCCAATGCAACATTGACAGGGAATAGTGCAGCCTGTTAGTGTGCTCTCACTCACAGCTGAATAAAAAGCAGCTCATTGAAGGCGCACTCTCTATAGCTGTGAAAACAGCTGTTTGTTTGTAATCAGCTGGAGAGCATGGCCAATGCTGAAGTGCTGTATCTCCAACATGCTGAAGAGGCTCAAAGAAAACACTCTTTTAGATGCAGAGCAGTCAAAAGAAGAACAGCTCTGCTCTGAAGCAAAAAGATGATATGCACTTGCACCTGCTGCTCATTTATACCTGTGCTGTGAGGCAGAGCAGCTGAAAGCAATTGTCACATGCCAGTGTGCATTGGCTCGTTCAGTTTACACTCAAAGTAGATTGGCCTCTCTTGCAAGATTCCAATTCGTCTGTCTCCTTCGACGAGACATTGAGAGTGACAGACTGAAAGGGAGCAAAATTGCTCCACTGTGCAACACGTGGTAAAGGTGGAAAAATATTCCGTTTTGTCAAGTTGACAAATGCTCACAAAAACTCTTTATGATATAATGTATTTTTTGCATAAGGGGAATTATTCTAATGTTGTTTCATGATTTTATTTACATTTGCCTTATATACATAGCATCTTTATATCTACTGTCATCATGAAATCAAAAGCGATGATTCTTATCTATTTATGGAATATTGCAGTAATTATAAAGAAATTATTTGCAAACCCTGATGTAATGGACTTCATAGAGAGCGAACATGCCAGTTTGCCACTGCTTAAGTCATGCAGGTCAGGCACAATTAAAATGTAAATTGATGTAGTTAAAAGAAAGGCTACAGATCCTTTGGATTCACATTAGGAAAGATTTCTGTTGCTGCTACAGGGCAGGATATAATAATGCTTACCATTACACTTACCCTAACATCCGCTTTTTGTATTCTGTGAGCTACTGGAGATCCAGAATGAGACATATTGTACCACTAAAAGGAGAAAAACAAACAACTGGAAGGACTGTTGCATTAAATTAAATATTAGTTTAAAAAATTGTTAGTTTTCATAATTTGCTGTCTTGTCAATCAGTTGTTGTAACCTCAGTTGGTTTAATATTGTCAGATGAAGGTTTTTATTAATTTTGAAAGAAACATTTGATTGGTTTTTTTACCCATTTATTATGTTAAAATATTAAAACATTAACTGAACTACATTATATAATGTCTGATATAGCTATTTAAAAGGAGGGCAGAGAATTAAGGAATTAGATTGTTCATAACAACCCTAACCCAAGAAAATGTTTTAGAAAATTTATTTTTTCACTTTGCTCCTTTACTGAACAATACCATTACATAATTGAGGACTTTACACTGTTGTTGGATGAATTAAATTAAAATATCATGCTTTTTAATGCGTCTGACGGAGTTGACATAAATTATGTTCCGAAGTGAATAAATGTACATTTTTAGAAAAAAAACATTTTCAGAAAAATCTGTTCCCTCACGTGGTTCATTAGACTGCGGTCAAGCCAGCCGCCACCGCGAAATGCACGGTCAATCTAGCCACCACGATATTTCGTGGTTTGCGCATACACCGGATATTACGGTAAGACCGTCAGAGAACTGATCTGAAAACAAGCAATCCTCTGTCGAAGCAATTTCACATTTATTTATACATTCAGTATGTCTTAATAAATGAAAATAAATAACTATATAAACGAATATTACAATTATTTATAATAAATATAATATATAAAGCCCACTTTCACCTGAAAATGATAGTACACCTCACTGTAAAAAAAAAGAAAAGTCCTAGCTTCCAGAGATTCATTTCACCTCAGGTGGAAAGGATACCTTCTCACAGTGTCAACTGCACCCTTTCAGGACATTCTGATGTTGCATTCCAAAATAAGAGCCTCCCAAATCTCATAAATACGCTGGTTTGTCCAACTATGCATTGTGCACAAACTTTATTAACTCACGAACACATAACAGGTTGTATACTATTACATTAAAGCTACCACAAAATGTGCAGTTGTCAGAGAAGTATCTCAACTTAAAAGAGCTCAGAAAATAATTGAAGCTGGAAGCGACGATGAAAGGGCCCTCGCATCCGGGCTCACCGCCACCCGTTGGCCTTAGGAAAACAGTGTTCACAGTGGGCGACAGACATGTAAGTGAGTAAATACAGCAGAATTATGCCAAAGTCATTTTAAAGTGCCACACCTGCTAAGAGGTGTCGCTTTTACTATAATTGAATATTGCCATGTAGATGTCTTCAGGCCCGGACTATTATGAAAGATGTGAAGTTTGGGGCAGATCGGACATTGTATACCAGAGTTACAACAACTTCCTGTTTCATGGCGAAACATGGAACTTCGTCAGGCCTTCATGAACACGCCCTTCAGCAAAAACTATAGATCTTCGCAATTTAACGTCACAAAGGGCTTTAGATTAGAGTGACCAAATATGATGTTGATCAGAAGTACAACTTGTGACTACACAAACTTTGCAAAGAAATTTAAATATATCACTTCCTGTTGGTTTTCAGATTTCGTACCAGCAGCCTTTTTAGGGATTGGGCTCTGAAGGGCACTTTGTTGAAAATTTGTAAGTGACTCTATCGAACCTTTTTGCCACGCCTAATTCTGAGACCCATAACAGATGTTAATTTTTTAACCATTTCTGATGCGTGTGCAAAGTTTCCTGACTTTTCAAGCATGTTTAGGTCCTGAAAAATGCAATTCATTTGGGAGAACAAGAAGAAGAATAAGCTGAGCAATTCCAATAGGGTCCTCACACCATCGGTGCTCTGGCCCTAATTTAAAATTACAATGTACTACAATTGTATAGTACCCACAGTTATTTATGTAATATATCTCTCTGCATTAGTGGCTGTCTATTACATTTAATTCACCGTGAGTTAAATACAGTTTCTCAAAGGCTATCATCCAGGATGATGATCAGAGACTTTACATGAGGACCTATCAATTGTGTGTTTTAGCAGAGAGCTTAATGTATTACAGAAATTTGGGAAATTAATCAAGAAAAACAACGTTATGTCAAGAACGAAACCAAAAAGTTGTTAATACATTTTCTTTTTCACAGAGTTTAAACTAAACAAAAAATATGAAACCATGTGCATAGTTTAGGAGGCAGCCAGATGTAAAAAAGTATTATAAATATGAAGGAAAAGGGTCAAAAGAACACGATACGGCCTGTGAAGCCATGGTGACCAGTAATTTTAGGGCAACATATGACTCACAACACAGAGGAGCTTACAACTGTTATAAAATGGTTCCTAGAAAAAGCTGTAAATATTTAATAAAATGGACAATAGATAAAAATATTTGATGTATTAAAATTTTTATTGCTAACAAATAGTAACTGTTTCACCAAAGAGTGTCATTCTTTAACAGTGTTATGCAGAATGGTAACAAGCAAAAAAGACACAGCCGCACAGTAATACTGACTGGAGTGTGTTTAAAGAGTTTATTGGCAATGGCTTCTAATGCAGCACATGCAATCATAAACACAGAGTGGAAAAACGTGTTTTACAAATAAAGTAAAGATGACATTCAGAGCAGGCATAAGGAATATTGATAATGGGAAAAACATGGCAATGCAAGTAAACAAGCCTGGCCAATAACAACAACAGTTTCCAGATGACTATGCAGAGGCCTAAAAGCATGGAAGTATTGCATGGAATGAGACATAATACATGCAATACATGTAATGAGACATAAAAAGCATATCCATAGATATACAGTGACATAAAGTGGTTCACAAAAATAAAAGGGGTAAAATTAATGTCTTGACACAAGTTACACACGTTATTATTTTCACTGCAGGTAATATACTACTTTAAAACGGTTTAAAAGCTACAAATAGTAATTTAGTAATCAACCGAAAATCACGGGTTGTTGTTTAGTACAGAATGACAGAAATTATGTAATGTTGATTTTGTAAAATGTTTAAATTAAAAAGGACATGGAAATTGAACAATAAACACCTTATATTTGTGTTACCATTGTATTTATTTCTTATACTTTAGTGTTTGATGAGACAGAAAGAGCCAAGTGGACGAGCACAACCTGTGACGAAGTGGGGAGTTTTTGAGTTTACTTGTAAAAGGAAAATTGGAAAGTGAAAATCTGTAGCAATTTAAACCATGGATTTGTGTATGTAGCAGTTCAGTGATATTTCTAACTTCTTTTAGATCCAGTGTGACAGCTGCGAGAGGTGGTACCACGAAGAGTGCCTTGGCATGACAAAAAAGCAAATGAAACAGGCCAGGCTTAAAAATTGGGACTGCACTTTTTGTTCTTAAATATCTGTTAAATAAATGTTAAATATATTTTTGTTTAAATTATGTTATTTTTATTTTTATTGTAAAATATTTTGTTCATTAGATTCTGTATTTTATTTTTGAAAATAATTTTGGTATAACAATTGCATTAAAATAATTAAAAAATGTTCATGGGAAATTCAACCTCAGCATGTCTTGTAATTTTGACACTGTAAAGGCCTGGGTATACTTTACTTTCTGTGCGCAGACATGTCCTCTCTACCTGAGGTGAAATGAATCTGTGGAAGCTAGGACATTTTTTTGGGAATTTTTAAATGTATGGACAAACCAGCGTATATATGAGATTTGGGAGGCTCTTATTTTGGAATGCAACATCAGAATGTCCTGACACGGTGCAGTTGACACCGAGAGACAGTGTCCTCTCCACCTGAGGTGAAATGAATCTGTGGAAGCTACACTCAAAAAAATATTTCAGTCTAAACATAAGTTTTGTGTAATTTAATTACATAGCAATTTTCCATCCATTTGGATTACATAGTTTTAACATAAACAAACCAATAAACTTAATGTGATTCATATTTGTCAGTCATATGTAAATGAAATAGGTAAGATTTATGTAATAGTTCACAGAAAAATGCTCAGGTTAATTAACACTGTTTAGTGGTCGTGTGTGTGCACTACTGAGTTACCATTGAAGCAGTGTCAGAGTTAATGAGATCATTAAGTGATGATTGAACATTAATGATGAACACCTGCTGTTAACAAGCAGAATCACTGAAGAACAGAGAAACACAAGAACTACAACTGACTTCAGTCACAGCCTTCGATGAAATCAACTGAAGATGAAAGACATTTAATCTCTCAAGATCTGATTGAACAACTCCACAAACTTTACAAAACTTTCCCAGCTTCACTCGCAACTAACTACACTGACTTTATTTCTGTCATACGACTACAGAAGTTCTTATGAGAACTAACAGGTTTAGATGTTAATGATTTATAGAGATTCATTTGAAGTTACCGTCTTTGAGGTCAGTGTTGGCTTTAATTGGGCTCTTGACTTTATTATATCAGCTGTTTTCTGTCCAATGTAACTGAGTGTTGTTAAAACTCTTTTGTAATGGCACAAATGTCAAACAAATGTTTGATCATGTGTTGATGGCTGAGTTGTGGTGAAAAGAGTTAGCGTTTAATGATCTGATCTCATCCAGAGTTTAAATTCTGAAGTGGGTGGTGCATTACAGTAAAACTGTGATTCTATGGTCTGAGACTCAGCAGTGTTGTAACAATCAAATAATATACATTTTTTTAAAATTTGTTAGTGCACAATAAAATTTCAGTCTGCATGCATTGGAGCAAGAGGCTTTTTTTTAACCTGTCACCATTGTTGTGAATCGTACGTTGATCCTTGATGTCTGTTTTAGGGGGCTCTTATTTTGGAATGCAACATCAGAATGTCCTGAAACGGTGCCGTTGACACTGTGAGAAGGTGTCCTCTCCACCTGAGGTGAAATGAATCTGTGGAAGCTAGGAGTTTTTTTTTAAGAATTTTTGAATGTATGGACAAACCAGCGTATATGTGAGTTTAAGGGGGCTCTTATTTTGGAATGCAACATCAGAATGTCCTGAAACGGTGCAGTTGACACTGAGAGACAGTGTCCTCTCCACCTGAGTTCAGTAAAGTTGGCAATATATTCATATATTCGAACTTCCCGGATCAATAACTCGTGAGTTAAACGTTGTTAAAACACAAATGCAGCTATTTCCAATCATAGCAACCTAGACAACGAGCTACAACAACCCAATTTTCCTCAAATGTGCTTTATAATATTTAAATTTGTCTCTACGAGCCGGCGGCGAGACAAGGGACCGTCTGAAAAGTGCAAAACGCAAAACCCTTTTGCTCATATTACATCATGAAAAATACTCAATAACTTCACTGTAACACGTCACTGCTCTCCTGCTGGTTGTACTGGAACACTTAGTTTGATAAAAAAAAACATATATATATATATAACTTTTATGATTATTATGAACCAAATCAATAACTTCACTGTTAATAGTAAAACATTTCCTAAATTGTAATGCCATCAAATGTAGTAAGCAATTATCATTGTGCACAGAGCTGACTTAATAAACACTACTGTCAGTCAGAGGGACATTAAACAGGAAAGTTCTGTCCGAGCTCGCAACAGGTTTTGGAAGGAAACGGTAATATCTTTTTGTGGGAACAGACACATCTTTGAGGGAATGCAAACATCTTTGCGAGGGAACGCAAAGTTTTGCGTGGGAGCGCAAAAGATTTTTTAAAAAAAAAAAAATTCCACCCATGCCAAATTTTTTCCACCACCACGTTCCGTAATTAGCTGAGACCTTTGTCTACAAATATATAAAAATAATGTATTATTCATTTTAAAGTGAAAATATTTTAAATGGATTAATCATTCTACTGTGTGCTAATGAATTTATTAATAATAATAATAATAATAATAATAATACATTTTATTTGTATTGCACTTTACATTACAACAATCTCAAAGTGCTACAAAACGTACAGTAGTATAAAAAAAGATATAGATAAAAAGATATAGTTTGTTAAAAAGAAGTGCTAACATATTTTTGTTTTGAATTTGTATTTAAGATCCTGTTAAAATAGAATTCACAGATCTTTTAGATCTAGAGACAATGATCTCAGTTCATTTAGTCCATATGGACTATTATTTTTTAATTATTATAGGTTGTCTAAGTGTTTTCTACCTCATTTAATCTAGAGACGGACTCACAAGAACTCTCCTGATTTTCTTTTCTAAAAACTAATCCACCTCTAAAGTAGGTCTTTCTTCCTGACGGCGTCCTTTTCTCATTTGATCTCTGTATGATTATCTTTGGAGAGCTCTGGAGGTTTATTGATCCTGTTATTGAAGTCATCTCTACACTGTCCTGCTGTCAAAAGGGATGGTAGTACATAGCCAGTGTATTCAGACTTTTAGGGTGTCTCGACATTTTGTAAAACTTGTAGTAGCTTATTGTTTGAGAGCTGTTGAGGTTCATCAACGGCACACAACAGTTGGTGCCATATCTGAATGGCAAAATCTGGATTTTCTAGACAAATGCATTTTAGTGAAATATATGATTTGTATAGCTATATGAATGTAGATCTAAGCCTATGTTCTATCCATAAATCATCCTAGAAATCAATGTGTTCGAGCGGCATCCCAGCTAACCAATATGTGTAAGGACGTTTTGCCAATGTTCCAATTAACTTATGAAAATGTTATTTCTGATTGTTTTCTGAATGTTCAAATCATCCAGTTTTTTATAATTATTATTTTGTTTGGCGAACATTAGAATAAACATTAAGTAAATGTTCAATTTTATCATTTAGCAAAAATTATAGAAACGTTACTTTTGAATGCTCTCTGAACGTTTCGAAACAACAGTAATAACATTTAATATGTTAAAAGAACGTACAACGAAAACGTTCATTGAAGGTCTGAGAACGTTCCCTGTTGTCTGGGATACTATTCTGTTGCTATGGTTACAGACGTACGCGATTGTGGAGTTGTTGTCTGGTGAATGATGTCATCTAGGTTTTGTGATACTTGGAAAACCAACAATTCATTTTTAAGTATTAAAACAGATTTGAATAATTGGCGGGAATTTTTATGTAGCCTACATGGTTCAACATTATTCTGAATGCTCGTATATGATGGGGATGCTTCCCTTTATGTTGATATTTATGGTTAGTCTTATGACATTTTTCTTCCACCCTCGGTTTAGGTAACTGTCCCTCTCACGCCTACTGCACATCTGCATCCTTTTCCGTCATGCCACAGTGAACACTGAGATCGTCCAAAATAAAGTGACGAGAGGCTCTTCAGTCATTTTTTTTTCCTTCCAGCGTTGGCATTAGTCTCCTCCATGTTGATTATTCGCCTCCAACTGGGCAGATATAGGACTAAGTGGGAAAGAAGGTTTTTTTATATGTGTATTGATCAGAAATGACTCGCAGTTTTCATTGAAGTCATTTTAATAACTTTCCAGTTACACACAATGTTAGTTGGCTTTTGTACATTAAACTCTGTAGATTATAGATTAATAATATAAATGTGCTGCATATGGTAAGATACATTTAATTTCTCAATTCTATGCTAGTTTTATTTTAATAAACACTTTCTAATTTTACAAAATGTTTGTTGGCTTTTGCACATGATTATATGTATATTATCACATTTAAATGAATAAAAAGCCAGAGATATTTAATTTCAGTTCCATACTGGTTACGGACTGGACACATACATGCATTATATATATAAACATATAAATTTTATCATTCCTGCAGTTAGCCTCGTTAAGCCCAATGCAAACTTTGACTCTCTGCCGCCTCCTTGAGGAGACATGCGAGACTTGAACCAGAAGATTCAATACACATGTAACAAAACATTCGATACAACAAAGAGTATTGAGACTTTTCGTTTTTTTCAGACTGTATGTAACACCAAATCATTTTGTATCTTTTACATCAGTAGGTTCTAATATTTTGTTCCATTTAAGAAAGAAAGTATGCGTTTGTATGATCTTGAACTCTTGTGTCTTCATGCAGCTTGAGTCTCTTAAATCTTTTTCTTCTCAAATAATTCTTTCCAGGTGGGAACTATCTTGGAATAGACTTTTTCAATCTGGAAACAATTATCAAAAATGTTACAAAACTCTTAATGATGTTTTCCAGAACAACCTAATTACATTTTAAAATGAGAAGTTAACATTTTCATCCAAGTTAGACAAACGTAATAAGTCAACTCTACAATGACAAAGATGAGGTTTCAGATTTAAATGGATAGTCATGTTTAGAATTAGAAAACATTTCTTACCTGCTCTGACTTTTTAACCCCGTATCGAAACATTGTGGCCTGATGTTCGCTGTTGTTGAACAGGATGTCAAAGGTGATGGGTTTCGTCATGACTTCATCGATCTCCGGCTTGATGAGACTGTAGAAATCTCGAGGTGGATGCTTGTCATCCAAGTAGTTTCTTACCCTGTATCTCTTCCCGACTACATCAAGCGGGTCAAGCTTTACTGCAGAGTTTAGAGCTCGGCCAAAAAGGAGGAGTTTGGTGTCTGAATCTTGAAGAGAGAATGAATGTTGAGAGAAGAGTTATGAGCATTCTTGATTTCAGGTTTCACACTAACGGATAGCACACGCTTACCTCTGATGGTCAGATGGGCCACGTAAGGAACCCCATCCCGTTCACCATAGTAAACTCCAAAATGAGAAAAGTAACTGCTGCGGGGAAACTCAAGAATATCTCCAGGGTATAGCTTAGGATGAGAGTTATGCTGAGAGAAAAAAAGTCAAGTTATCATGAAACTACATTTTAAATACATAATCGCATCACACTCTTAAAAGAAAAGTGTTCAATGGGGATCTATTGTCACATCTTAACTGTAATGATGGCAAAGATTTGTGAGGCAGAAAGACGATGAAATGACATTTAATAAACATCAGGAACAACACAGCAGAATGTAACTTCAACACAAGACCCAGAACTGAACAAGCCCGAAGGCTTAAATACATGAGGAAGGTAATCAACCGAATAGGGAACAGGCGAGAACTAATTAGAAACTATGACAACTAATAAACGGACTAGAACCTGGCAAGTCAGACAATGAAAACTAAGTGTTTACATGACAAGGATAATATAAAAACATAAAAACGGAAACGTTGTCAAAACATTCCCGTTCACACGGATCTGTGAAAACTACAAAAAACAGTTTTTGCTGCCAGGCCGAAAACGCATAAAATGTCTTCCGTTCTTATTTGAAAACAGTGTCGTGTTAACGGGCCTTAAAACTAAACAAGATGATCTACACATGACTCAACTAAACATGACATATAGAACCCTAGGGCTCTGGACTCAATTTAAGTCAGAAAAGTTCTGGAGAAATGATTGCTTAATACAGTATGTTTATAAGCTGTTTAACTCATAACATTTAAATCATTAAAAAAATGAATGAATTAAAACTAAATCCATAAAATAATCCCATGATGGAAACCCCTGAAAGGTTCTAAATAGCACCTGACAGAACCCTTTAAGGTTCTATATAGAAGCATTTCTTCTAAGAATGTACAAAAAATATACATTTACCAGTCCCATTGGTGTTCGCTGCGCTATTGATGCCTTGACCGTCGAGAACACTAGAGATGTACAGCGAGTCTTTCATTAAAGAACAGTGAAGCATTAATCACATCTGATATCACAAACGTCAAAGGGCAGATTTATGGGGGAAGCCTATTAGATTAGAACCTACAAGTCAAGGAAAGTGCAGGTTAGTCGTGCAGATCTTATTGTCTATGCTACAGTATGCTCTCACACACCCAGGAACTATTCTTCAGTGCCTCGAGAAAAGACATCCAAATAAAGACATCCTTCATCATTGCCTTCACTTGTGAATGTGATTCTTTGTGTACAGTTCTTAATATTTCTCTTTCAGACATAAAAAATACAAAGCAAAGGAAATTCTTTTTATTTATTTTTATTTTTATTTATGTATTTTTTTTGCATTTGTCAAAGCCATTAAGCTTCAGAAGACACGCCTCAGGTTAACTGATGCAACTCATTCTCAAGGGATAGTTAAATTATAACTTCTCTTTTTATCAGGAAACATCTGCTCCTCAAGTCGAAGCAAGTAAAGTGTAAAATGCAAAAAGCTGCAAAAAGCATCACGTCCATCTCCATGGACTTAAAAGCTTTCCACATGTGGTGTAGCCACATGGTTAAAGAAACCTGTAACAAGTGACTATGAAATCATCATTGTGCCTTTCAGCTTAACATTTACCTTACTATAAAAATTAACTTTTATATTTTATGAAGAAATTATGTTGTTGATAAGGTGTGTTAGGCACTTTATATGGTGTTCTGACGGGTTTTAACACCATTGATCCATGCTGGAAGAAACAAAGCTTTTCGAAACTTCGAATCAATAGAACCAAGTGCTTAGCAAAATGATTCACTGTTTCGAAGTGCTCGAAACGCCACACGCTGGTGACTCCTGCTGGTCAAAACAGTGTAAATGCAGCGAAAACTCGGCTCAAACACGCATAAAACAACTTTTACAAACCAATTGCAAATGTTTTGTTGAAAGTATAATCAATTAAATGTAATTAACAAACCATCTAATGCCAATAAATATGAAGTGGCTTTATAAAATGTGGTATCGTTTACATTGAAGGGCTTTTTTTTGTTCATTTTATGGAGAGCTTTGTAAATCGGTCCAATACGAGACTTTTAAGTACATCTCTTTCTTTTTATTAAAGCATAAAAATCATTAAATTTATAAAAATTAATCTGAGATCAGGTAAAAAAATATTATTAATAATAACATAGACGCTGATTCATGGGCTCATGAGATCAAATGCCACTCAATATGTCATTAAAGTCGGAATCATTTCAAAACGTGTCATGAAGCCTCGTTTATTGAAATCACGTGACTTTACCTCATGACAAATAAATTTGCATCAATTACTTTCATAAGTCTAACTATACAGATTATAGTTGAGTGGTAGTTGGATTTTATTATTTGCATTTGACATACTTTTAATCATGTTTATCTGAACAAACCTGTGACATGTTTATTCATATTTTAAATGTTTTTATTTTTGTATTTTCTGTTTTCATTTAATTTTTTTTGACACACACACACACACACACACACACATAATACTGTTTGCACTCATTTGAGACATTAAGAAGGAATGACAGATTCTGCGCAACATTATATGAGGTTTTGAGGTTTTTATGAGGAGATGTGTCAAGAGAAAGTTCTGGCTGCCTGATTCACCAGCCCTGCAGTCCTCATGAAGACACTCCATTGAGCGCATTCTTTGAAAAGCACTTTGGTTTTCTTTCATAGCTCAATCTCTCTCAGACAAAAACTAACGTCCTTTTACTATTACAATTTTGTTTAGATCCTCTGAAGGCAGGCCCCTTTTCTAAATTAAAGTACATTTTCATGCCTCCGTCATTTCTTAATAGATAAAAAATTTTTTAGTTTTTAAAGGAAATCATATTAGTGTACATTTTAATGAAGTTAAATGTAGCATTTCTATAAGTCAAGTCACCGTTATTTTTTATATCACTTTATACAATACAGATCATTTCAAACCGGCTTTACAGTGAAAATGATTCAATGATGCTAACAGTTCATTTCAGCTCTAAAAGAAAATAGTGTCATTGTTCAGCTGAAGTCAGATCAGTGTTGATTCAGTTCTGTTGTACAATCATCAATTCTTACATTAGTTCATTTCATCTATAAAGCAGCTCAAACAGTAACATTTTAAAGCTTGCTGTTATGGTTTTAATTTGTTAACAATTTATAGTCCCCCCTCACTTTTTATACTATTTTGTAAAAAACAGCAATAACATCATCCTCCCAGAAAATTACATCATTTCAGAGGGAAAACAGCACAAGCATCAGTGAGAACTGATACTTTGATGAATTGTGGGATGTTTTTTTGGTGTTAGTCGGTTTGTCGCTCAAAAACATTCAATCCTGTTTACAACCTGTACACAAACCAGTTCAATATTTCAAAAGATGGTTAAAAATATGAAAATGAAATTCAAGTTGATGTTCTTATGTAAGTGAACTGTTGATCAATGACTAACTTTAAATCTTTGTTACTTTATAATTTTCTAAACATTCTTAAGTCAAGATACAAGGAAATGCAAAATGACTTCACGAAGATATGAATGTACTATATATATTGTAATGTATATATATATATAATTTCTTGTTTTTTTTAAAACAAGAAAAATATTTGCCAGTGGTTTAATAAAAAATAAAAAAAACTTAAAGGAAAGACAAGATTATTTTTATGACTCCATTCACCATTTTTTGTTATTATTCTTTTAAGCATAAACTCACTTTACTCGTATAAACTCAAAGATTATTGGAGGACATTTTACAAGAAAATACTATTTCATTTTTTTCTGCTTCTACATTTCATGTTGCAATGTTACTTACCAATTCTTTGTAACTGTTTGTGAAATCTACTAACAATTTCTGAGTGAAAATTGTTCTAAAAAGTAAAAAAATATCTAGAAATACTACGATATTCTATAAATGCTTCATTAAATTACCACAAGCATATTCATTTTTAGTCCAGTATGACTGACCCCTGTAATATTTTGTTCTTCATAGGAATCCCTAAACAATCAAAGGTCCTGCAGAATGAAGCTCCCTGAACAAATGAGCACACAATTGTCATGAAGGACTGCAGGAAGGAGCAGCGGCTGTGACTCGCGGTCAGACAGCAGGACTCGCACGGCACGTCTGCCATTCGGATAATGTGCGAGAAGCACATGCCTTTCCCTCTCGTTCTCCCGGGAACTTAAAGGATGAGAGACAGGGCCTAATCATATCCCAGCTGAATATCCCGGCCTTGAAAAAAGGTGACATTTCTGCCGGAGGAAAAGTTCTCTGGTCAGTGCCACCTGCCGTGTGGCCCATGTGCAGCCCCCACAATGCAGTATGAGGGAAATTCACCAGCTGCTGCTTCAACTGCCTCTGAGGAGCGGCTGGGATTTCATTGGCAGGTTTAGTCTAGAGCAGGGATTCCCTGGTTTTGCTCCATGCAATTGGTGAATCAAACCTATTTATGGTGCAAAATGTCAACAAGAATGTCACACATTTAAATGTATCAATATTGGAAAAACCTTTCTACTACAAATGCTTAAATCAAAATATATTTTCTTGACTTAAGTTTTGTTTTCTGAATTTATCAAGATGAAGTGTTTATGCTTAAAACAATATCAAATGTCAGTGGGGTCAGAAAAATCAACTTAACTGTCAAGTCAAGTCAAAGTCAAAGTCAACTTTATTGTCAATTCTGCCATATATACAGTACATACATACAGAGAATTGAAATTGCGTTACTCTCAAACCCTAGATGTATACATGTAACAAGGTAACAATTAACAATCACAACAACAACTAAAGAATAAGAAAAAATTCTTTAGTCAATCAACTGACCTTTCGCTGGCAGTTTGATTGACAGGTGATCTGACAGATCATAACCCTGAATCCACCATTTTGTCCAACAAATCAGTTAGTAGATTAACGTTGGTAAAATTGTGTCTACTCGCGTCTTTCCACGCTTGAAACAACATTCCTTTTGATGTCCATTCATGTTTATTTGATGCTATAAATGAACTAGTATGAAGAAATGGTTGGTTCACGAGCCGATTAAAAGCGATCTGTCACGACACATTAAAGAGCCACTATACAGTATTTATTGTTTAAACTTCTTTAAAAAATTACAGTATTTTAAATATGAAACTGTTTCATATCAAAAGTAACCTGCTCTGTTTTGTCTGACGACCCGTTGTCAGTGTCCTCTTTGCTCCAGGATGTATTTTTCACTGCGTGAGAACACGATGTGTGGCATGAGAGCGCATGGCTTGTCAGACACGGCAACAGTAACTAAAGGAGGCGGGTCTTTGCGAAGGGTCAATTCAAAGGGAAAACTGACAGATTTGTGCATGCATAAAGAACAGCAGATGCGTGTTTACTAGCCAAACATAAAGTATGGAACAAGCAATGAGGAAAAAAATATGAAATTTAGTGGTTGCTGATTTTACAGGGGGATTTTTTTTTTATTTACTTTGGTACTATTTTCACAAGTGCATATTTTTAAAACTCTTAGTGCAAAACTGATCACTTTTAACAGTCAATTCAATTGCAAACAATGCAAGAGACATGTTTCAAATCACCCTTGTTGCTGCAATAATTATAGTTACACGGTTACAGATACCACATTAAAACATACACTTACAATACCTAAATTACAATTGACATAAAATCCATAATGTTTGTAATAGTATCTGTGACGAGCAGGGCGGGCAAGAGCAGTGAGGGAACGGCGCGAGGCCGGTGACGTGATTGCTAATGAGCGTCAGCTGCTCGGTGCACCGGTCTCAGTACTATATGACTGAATCTATACTGTAGTTGACCTTTGTAAGGGTGAGTTATAGTAATGTCTCTACCATGGTAATGCCTCTGTTTACAGTATCACATGGCATACCATAATGTAAAATCATGCCATCTGTCTCCCTTCTTCTGATGCATCTCTGATCAGTCTGATGTTGTACAGTCATTTGTCTCTTTTTCCTTGTACTCTGTCCTACTCTGTGTTCACAAATTTCAAATCCCTCTGTCACTGTCTCTATCTCACACGTGCATGCCAGCACACACACACACACACACACACACACATACACACACATTAAAGAGATGCAAATGAAAAGTTTGATAGTAATAGCATTATGAAAGGCAGATATTGTGAATGAAACATTTATATCCTCCTGACACCCAGCAATGGAGTTTTGTCCTCTGAAGAGAACATTATATTTAAAGACCTTACAATGCATCGTTTTAAGTCTGGATGTCCTATAAAGAGCACATTCAGGTTTTTCAGAGATAGCAAATGTTTGGAAGTTTCACCATGACCACTCCCTCTCGGTCTTTAAAAATTTACATTGACATCGGACTAATTTTCCGATTGTTTGTCATGAATCAACATCTCAGGAAAATGTTATGTGGTTTCAAAACAAAATATGACTTTGTTACAAAACAAGACATCGATTTTATACATGTTCTCTGTAGAGGACAACAGGACTTAAAGTATGTTTGTCAAGCATTTTGGGAGACACAACTAGTGAATAGGGAAATAAATTATATATCAATATTCCTATGAAATATTAGATGATGTAAAAATCTTGCCAATTATTGCTCCCATTATTACGCTTCTTTTTTCATTACATGTTGCTTCAAGGATACAGTAATATGCAAATTACATACAGCGTGTAGATACGTTGTATATACACACATATTGCATAAAGCAAAATGCTATATCAAATCATTCTGTTATATCTTTCATAACATAAGTGAGAATCATCTTTATACAAAGTTTGGTATAAAAAATCCTGCAACCTTAAAATTGACTGGTGATTAAAAAAATCCCATTGTTTTTGCCTTTCCATGTCTATTCATGTCTTTTTATTTTTTAAAAGATTGAGTCAAGGGGCCTCATTTATAAAATGTTGTGCAGAATCCGTTCTAAATTTGTCATTTACATATAAAAGATCACCAGTCATCATCCAAATCCTTAAATTTAGAATGCAAGAATAACTTCGATTTCCAAAAACCTGCAGTAATCTGAAAAGAAAAAGTGCGTACGATCAGACCCTGATGTGGTGCTAAGCACTTTTCCACATCAATATGGGCGTAGTACGGTGTACATTTTAGGACATCACACTTCAGTCGTACATCGAAAAGGCGGTATGCCTCAGACTTAAAGGATTCAGTCACTGGACAAAACGGCATCGGACCTCACACTGAAAGGCTTGAGGTTTCAGGAAAAATGATGTCAAGTCTTGTACAATTAGGCATTGGACGAAACAGACTTGGTCAAAAAGGAATCAGACAAAAAGGCCTCAGACTGAAAGGCATCAGATATAAAGGCATCACATAAAATGGACTTAGCAGGAAGCAAATTGCTCCTCAATGTGACATCACACACACGCCGTTTTCTAACCGTTAAATATTACAGTAAGTTGTATATAACATATCCCACTTGTAAATTTGTATTATTTGCATGTATAAAAAGTTAGCTAAATAACACATTGCAACAAGCTTGCACTGCAAAATATTGTGAACACTTATTAACCATGGTTTTATTAAAGTAAAAGTGTGGTAACTATGATTTATTGTTGTATAGACACTATTTATATAACAATAGTTTTACTACAAATACCAAACTTTTAGTGTAGCAAAACCATGGTTAATTTGTGGTTACCATGGTTAACTATAATAACCATATTTTTTGTTTTATTTGTATTAAAACCATGGTTAATTTTCATACAGGAAAAAAAAAATCTTTTGAGCAGACTGCGTTGTTAAGCACAGCTGCTTTGTGTACAAAGGTAACCAAGGAAACAGCTTTATTTCTGTTGTTCCGGCGCCACCTATTGTCAGAGAGTCAATTACATTTTAATTCAGTTAATTGTTGTTTTTCTGCAGACCAATGTGAAAATCGCCATGTTTTTTTCTGTATAAAACATAACCAGTGTAATATTTAATTAAATCTGTAAGAATAAAATATAAGGTAGCCTATAGCTTACTTTTGGCCCTCTCTCTCTCTCTGCTATAACAAAGAACATTGCTAAGGAATTACATAAATAGCCTACATAAATACCATCAATAGATAGATTCTACATAATTAGCACACACACCTTACATCAATTTGGGAATAGTTACAGATAACTATAAAAAAGGAGGATAAAGAAAAAGATAACTGAAGGATGGCATTATGATGGGATAAAAGCCAATAGAAAGAAAAAAACTGCCAAAAAAATGATGCCTTTTCGTCTGATGCCTATTGTACGAGACCTGACACCTGACGTAGTTTTTCCTGAAACCTGAAGCCTTTTAGTCTGAGGTGCGATGCCTTTTTGTTGTATGACTGAGGTCTGAGGATGTCCTAAAATGTACACCACAGGACTGCTGTGGATTTAAGTGTACGCACACTCTAAAATCAAATGTATGCACACTTTATAAATGAGGCCCTATAGGTATGTGATTTTGTGTATTGTACTAACACAATTGAAAACATGCTGAAATGTTTGAAAAAAGTGAAAACACTTGATCTAATGTGATATCAGTACTAAGTGTTTTGAAAATTTACCAGTTGCTTGGAAAAATTGCACCAAAGTAAATACAATAAAATCTTTAAGAAAGATGAAATTCTGATAGTTTGTAATGTAAATCAATGAGATCTTTATATAAATATCAGAAGTCATTATTACCAATAATATATTGCATTAAGATTAATGAAACGGACAAACAAATAAACGTTCCTCAAAAGCCTGATGGATCATATTTGATACATTTTATCTTGAAATATTGCTAAAAATAAAAGTTATTCTTACATTTACTTCATAAAAATCAGTAAATTTCACAGCAAAAAGACACGTGAACCAAGAGCTGAATCAATACTGAATTTATTTAAGCTGGACAATGACACCATTTTCTTTAAGAGCTGCCGTGCAGCCAAAAATGATTTGCCAATTATTACTATAAAGCTGCTTTGACACAATTGGCATTGTAAAAAGCGCTTTATAAATAAAGGTAAAAAGAAAAGGAAAAAAAAGGTGAACATTATTACAATTACAATTATATTTTACTTGCTAAAAGAGTATAAATTATCAATCAGATGACAGAAAGCATAGCAGATCATGTACAACAGGGATTTTAGCAAAGTTTTGACATTTACAGGCCTTAGAAACTTGAATACAAACCGTGATCCAGTATAGGCTTATAAGGTTAAAATGATGTATTTGGCCACTATAAGGCTGTTTTCCATGCCTGACAGCTGTCACTTGCTTTTGGAATCTGGATGTCTTTAGCACTTGAGCATGAAGTCATTAAAGCACTCGTCATGTCCTCGCTTACATTTGCTCAGCTTTCATTCAACATGTCCAAACTCCTAGAGTAAATATCACCTGGTTACAGTAACATTTTAATTTCAGGTGTGTGTCTGCTGACCTTAAAAATGGCATAGCTGTTAAAGGGATAGATCACCAAATAAAGAAAAATTCATTCACAATTCTGACTTTAACTGGCCATTCTGTCCTCATATCACACAATTCTTACTTTAATGTGCAATTATGACTTTATATCACACAATTCTGACTTTATATCATGTAATTCTGACTTTATAACTCACAATTCTGACTTTAACTGGACATTCTGACTTTATACCACACAATTCTGACTTTATAACTGGCAATTCTGACTTTATATCTCACAATTCTGACTGTATAACTTGCAATTCTGACTTTATATTACGCAATTCTGACTTTATGGCCCGGTTTCACAGACAGGGTTTAGCCTAAACCAGGATTAGGCCTTAGTTCAATTAAGTAGCTTTCATAAACATTCACTAGAAAAAAAACCAATGGCACTGACATATTTTAAGATATGTCAGTACAAGTTGCTTTCAGTTAAAACAGCTTTAACATGCAATGGACAGCTTAAGCCTTGTCTGTGAAACTGGGAGCATAACTCGCAATTGTGAGTTTATATCTTGCAATTCTGAGAAAAAAAAAGTCTGAATTGTCAGATTAAAACTCGTAATTGCTAGAAAAAAAGTCAGATTTGTGAGACAAAAGAGGCAATTACCTTTATTTTTTATTTCATGGCGGAAACAAGCTTCCATGTTTCACTATATTTTCTTATTAGTTATCATTCTCATTACTAATTCTCATTTATGGGATAACACTCCCTTTAAGAGCTAAGAATGACTCTGTCACATATTGTCATTCCATGAATTGATTTCATTTCGCAGTACAGTACAAATAATCTAAAGCTCTGTTTTTTTTAAAGGGAGATCCAACCCAACATTACTCAAAATGTCATTATCATTATTCAGCTAATCCTGCAACCCTGCAAACAAAGAATCTGTGTCTTTATTGTCATATTAAACGGTCTCGCTGAATCCACAGCAGCATTTGCCATCTCCCGTCAGAATCCCCACCTGTTTTTAACCGTTGATTACGGTACCTTTGACCTCGCTGATAGAAACGTACACAATGGCAGGTCTTTCAGGCGTCTGTTCGTGTGGCCCTTATGGAACAGCTGTATCAACCACAGGAACGGCAACTGGCCGGCAAACACAGGCCTCTTACTTTAATGATTCAACACGAACATGTGAGGAAGCCATTAGCTTATCCCCCTCAAAACTTCATGTAAAGCAGTTAGGTCTGATATAGAAGTGTAGAAGTGTAGTTCATGGTCTAACATGCTGAAGAAATTATCTATAAAAAGCCTTTATGAATTCCACTGAGATATTTTTAAAACTGAAATCTTCTTATATGAACGGAAGGCATTCAACATTGTGATGCAAGAATGGTTTTCCATGCAATATGTTGATACATCTCTAATAATGCAACAAAGGGGCAACATCTGTCTGAGTGGCATGTACATAACAAAAATGTCAAAAATGAAAAAACTGTACAATGTTTGTGGTTTATTGCTATCTTAAATTAGGATAAAAATTTTACAGATCAGGTAGGGGCAAGTGTAGGGGCAATGTTAATACGTTTAATACGTATAAATATACATGCATACCTACAATCGATCGATCGATCGATAGATGGATTTCAACATTAGTTAGCCGAAGAAATTGTTTGATAATTTTGTTACCTCTAATTAATTATTTTGTGTTTCAAGGTTGTTTACGGTTTATATCTATACATTTCATTACTTTAATAAAATGCAACATTATACATTATAATAAAATAAGTCAATTTGTGTGAAGCAAACTGTGGAAATGTTCAGTACGATTTACCATTTTTTTTATATTTTGTTGTATTTATTTCAGTGTCTATTGTGTCTATTTTAAATAATTTATGTTTATTTTATTATTTATTTTATTTTGTTTGCTGCAGTAAGAAAATATGACCACAGTATCCCACATGTACATGAAATGGATAAAGTGCTGATTATGAACTAATCTATCTTTGTAGGGTTTTAAAAATAATAATCAATAATTCAACGATTAACCAATATAATGAATAATCAATTATTTTGGCTGAAACGGAGTCATGACCGGACCAGCTTACACTATCATGTCATGGAGCTTCTATAGCGATCTGAAGGCACGCACACAAGCAGCCAAGGCTATTTACAGCTTCTGTGTGCAACTGAAATAGACTGAGAGTTGAATTTCAATATGAGTCTTACAGCTCAACCGCTCTCCGGCTCTAAATCTATCTATCTCTCTCCACTCCAGCTGATTTTAGAACACAGGTGTTGACCTTAGCCATTATGAGCTTCCATGTTCTCATTCCCCTGCAGCTCCTGTTTCTGTCCGTGGACCAGTAGTCTTATGTGATCCAAGAGTCACACAAAAATAAGTAAAGACATAAAAGTACTCAGTGTATTTCAGTGTCTTATTGTTATGCTCACCAAGAAAGAGATGTTCCTGGATCAACATCCCTGTTTATTGATTACATTCCAGCAGTCAGACTGTAAAGATATATCTGGACTGAACAACATTCTTATTAGTTTATAATTTCCCTCTGACTGTAGCAGTGGTTAATAGTTCAAATCAGTGTTTGAGCAGACACTTGTAACATACTTTTTTCATTTCAATCCACGGCACCAATTTTCCACCTTTCAGTAATCTAGTACATGTTGCACTTTAACCATTTCAGCATATATTTAATTTCTTTTCTTGCATGTCACTTTTCCTGGGCCTATATATTTAAATTAATTTGTTTACACCTGTGCCAAATAAAATTAAGTTCCTCGTACTTTTTAGGCACTAAAGTCCAGAATTAGGATAGGATACATGTATAATTATTATATTATATATATTATTATTATATATATATATATATATATATATATATATATATATATATATATACACATGATTAAATAAAGTTAAAAAAAGATAATAAATAAAATTACATTACATTTTATTAATATATTTAATTGTACATAAATGTGTGTGTGTGTGCTTGTTTTCATGATTTATGAAGACACAAATTTTTATAGTGAAATGGGTATTACACTGCTATTATGACGTAAACATGTTTTATGAGGGCATTTCCTCATATTTAAAATAGCTTTAAAAATATACTAAACAATATTTTATTAAAATTTTTCATAAAGTATAAAAACCATTATGTCTATGGAGAGTTCTTACAAGAATAGTGAACTGTGTGTGTGAGTGTGTGTGTGTGTGTGTGTGTGTGTGTGTGCGTGTGTTTACGTGTGTAACGGTTGACTGCTCAGGAACAGGCACGACGAGGAAGGTCAAAGAACAAAGAACTTTTATTAATATAAGTCAGACAGAGTAATACAACCAACCACGGGACAGTGTGCATGGCACAAACAATAATCGACAAAAAACAGAACATACAGTTGTGTTCAAAATTATTCAACCCCCACTGAAATTGATTGTTTTGGCCGGTTTGACATTGATTTTGATCATTCAGTCATCCTGCTTACAATTAAATCAAAGAGGCACGTGTAGGTCAGACAAATATAACATAACATTTATAATGAAATAACCACAAATGTCTTTTCTCTGCTCACATCATTATCAGTTTTATTCAACCCCCAAGTGACATTCAATCTTAATACTTAGTACAACATCCTTTTACAGTTATAACAGCTTTTAAACGTGAAGCATAGCTTGACACAAGTGTCTTGCAGCGAGCTACGGGTATCTTCGCCCATTCATCATGGGCAAAAGCCTCCAGTTCAGTCACATTCTTAGGCTTGCGCACTGCAACTGCTTTCTTTAAGTCCCACCAGAGGTTCTCAATCGGATTTAAGTCTGGTGACTGCGATGGCCATTTCAAAATGTTCCAGCCTTTAATCTGCAACCATGCTCTAGTGGACTTGGAGGTATGCTTGGGATCATTGTCCTGTTGAAAGGTCCAACGTCTCCCAAGCCTCAGGTTTGTGACGGACTGCATCACATTGTCCTCCAATATCTCCTGGTACTGAAGAGAATTCATGGTACCTTGCACACGCTGAAGCTTCCCAGTACCTGCAGAAGCAAAACAGCCCCAAAGCATGATTGACCCCCCGCCATGCTTCACAGTAGGCAAGGTGTTCTTTTCTTCATAGGCCTTGTTCTTCCTCCTCCAAACATAGCGTTGATCCATGGGCCCAAACAGTTCTAATTTTGTTTCATCAGTCCACAGAACACTATCCCAAAACTTCTGTGGTTTGTCCACATGACTTTTGGCATACTGCAGTCGACTCTTCTTATTCTTTGGAGACAGCAAGGGGGTGCGCCTGGGAGTTCTGGCATGGAGGCCTTCATTACGCAGGGTGCGCCGTATTGTCTGAGCAGAAACTTCAGTACCTACATCTGACAAATCTTTTCTCAGTTCCTCAGCAGTCACACGGGGACTTTTCTCCACTCTACGCTTCAGGTAGCGCACAGCAGTCGAAGTCAGCATCTTCTTTCTGCCACGACCAGGTAGCGTTTCAACAGTGCCCTTTGCCTTTAATTTGCGAATGATGCTTCCTATGGTGTCTCTTGGTATGTTTAACATCTTTGCAATCTTCTTATAGCCATTGCCCTTCCTGTGAAGAGTAATCACCTCTTCTCTTGTCTTCCTGGACCATTCTCTTGACTTCACCATGTTTGTAACCACACCAGTAAATGTCTAGAAGGAGCTGAGTATCACAGTCATTTTAAAGCTGCCTAATTGGTGCTTATTAGGCTTTATTGCTGCTCCCTGACATCCACAGGTGCTTTCAATACCTGATTGAAAACACTTCAATGGACCTCTGTTCTTCAGAGTGGTAGTCTTTAAGGGGTTGAATAATTGTGTCAATGAAGAATTCACAAAATAAACATTTACTACTGTATTACAAAACCAATTGATGTCATTTTAGTTGCATATGCTTCTTTAAGAAGTCCTTGTAGGATTTCATTCTGAATTCAATTACAAATGTACTCTAAATTCTCTAAAACCATTTACAGCATTGGGGGGTTGAATAATTTTGAACACAACTGTAGGTGGGAGCTTAAATACACTGATGACGAGGACTAAACGAAGACAGCTGACAGGACTAAACTAATTAGACAATGATTAATACAAACTAATGATGACGAGACAGAACTAAACCAAAACGAGACATACACGTGACATTACGCCCCCTCCGAAAAAGGTGCGTCCTCGCGCCATAACAGAAACAATGAGGAGAACAGAAGGTGGAGGCTTTGGAGGAGGGCGTGGCGATGGTGACTGCCAGCCGGCTGGAGACGTAGGACACGGACTCCATGGTGGAGCTGACGGTGAGAGGAGCCAGGGAGGAGTCCCGACTGTCGGACCTTGGTGACACCGCCGACCTGGAAGCTTGACGCCGAGCCGCTGACTCACGGGACCGAGGTGCAGATGCTGGTTTGGCAGTCTGAGTGACGCTGTGATGATCGAGGATGACGGGGAGGTTGCAGGGAGGGAGGAGCTCGATGAAGCCATAGGGGTGATGGGTGGAGGTGCAGCCGCCAAACCAGAAGTCCGAGGCGGAAGCTGAGCGTCGATCCCCGGAGGCCGCCCTGGAGGGACGAGGGAGCCCAGCAGAGCTTCCGGGCTGACGGGCCGAAGAGGTGATGAGGGAGGCGTGGGTCGAGGTGAAGGTGACGGGCTGACGGGTCGAGGTGGCGACACGGGCCTGGAGGCCTGAAGTGGAGCCGGGGACTCCGCCTCAAGCCTTGCTGGTGGAGGGGAAGCCCGAGGCGCTGGTGAGGAGCAGCACGGAGAGAGTGGCGGGGGTAGAGCTGAGGAGCTGGATGACAGCAGTGGTGGCCACGAATCCAGGAGGCTGACTGTGACCAGTGATGGAGACGGGATCAGGGAGACAGGCAGGGGTTCAGGCTGACAACGGCTTCTGGACGGGACCGGCGGAGAAGACGATTCGAGGGTGGGGATTTGGGTGGGGACAGGATCCCCGGCCCACAGGTTGATGAGGTTGTGGTCAGCTCCTGGCTCTGCGATGGACCGACCCGCGTGCTTCAACTACGGGGCTCCAAAGTCATTTAGTCCCGCTCCGACTTCGGAGCGTACCCCGGGCTTCCAGGCTGAGGCGGAGTGGTCATCACTCCGGAGCATCCCCAACAGGTAGCCCAGGTAGGGCCTGGCCTCCGGTCGGAGAAGGAGCTGCAACGCCGGTGAGTCCATCTTCTTTTTACTCGTTTGAGGGTTGATTATTCTGTAACAGTTGGCTGCTCAGGAAAAGGCACAACGAGGAAGGTCAAAGAACAAAGAACTTTTAATATAAGTCAGACAGGGTAACACAACCAACCACGGGACAGTGTGCATAGCACAAACAATAATCGACAAAGAACAGAAAATAGGTGAGAACTTAAATACACTGATGACGAGGATTAAACGAAGACAGCTGACAGGACTAAACCAATTAGACAGTGATTAATACAAACTAATGATGACGAGACAGAACTAAACCAAAACAAGACGTGTGTGTGTACTTGTTTTGGCTATACTTGCGAGGACCAAATGTTCACACTTATATTGTGAAATACTTTGACAACCCACTAGTGAGGACATTTGACTGGTCCTCACTAGTTAAAAAGGCTTATAAATCGGCCAAAAGATTTTAATGTAAATCTAGTGATGATCACATGTTTCTGTGATGGGTACTTTTAGGAGTAGAGGTAGGGTTAGGTGATAGAAAATATAATTGACCTGATATAAAATCAATGGAAGTCTATGCAGTGTCTGCCCTAAGATAGTAAAACAAACATGTGTGCGTGTGTTTCAGGTATTCTCTACGTTATGGGGACAAAATGTCCCCATAAAAATGGCAATATCCGAAATCCTTCCCCATGAGGAAAACAGTTCATACAATGTGATGTTTCTTAAAAATGTAAAAACGCAGAAAGTTTTCTGTGATGGGCAGGTTTAGGGTAAGGAGATGGAAAATACAGTTTGTACAGTATAAAAATTATAATGTCTATGGAAAATCCCCATAAAACCTGAAAACTAAAAGTGTGTGTGTGTTTAATTAAATTTTTAAAACTGTTAGATCATAACCCCATCTTAACCATAACTATCCTGAACAAGAGAAAATACTTGTTGTACAGTTGCTTGTTAAAATGGCACATTTGCTAACTACAAACTGCTAACGGACATGCTAATAAATACATACACTCAAAGATTACGTGCCACAGGTCTGTTCTGATAGGTCAATCTCAGCAGAGAAAACAAATAATAAAATACAACTAACAACATAATCTATAAGATATGAAGAATTAATAAAATACATTGTTAGCAGCATTAGCAGAATGCTACTCCCCTCAAAGGTTGTGTCCACTCTCACAATTCAGACTTTTTTTAGATACAGCCTTGCAATTGGTAGTTATAAAGTTTGAAATGTGAGATATAAACTTGCATTTGCAAGAAAAGGTCAGAATTGTCAGATAAGTCGCAGTTTTTTAATTCTCTGGTGGAAACATGCTTCTATATAAATAGGCACTACTGAAATGAAAGACAAAAGTGGCATGAGTAAAGTGATGTAAAATCTGCATTCCTCTAGACATTTATAGAAAGACAAAATGAATTATTAACATTAACATCATATATTTCTGCATACACACCAAAAACACAAACTTCTTTGTCAGCTGTGCACCAGAAAACATTTTCTGTCATGCAGTCCCAATAAAAGCTGGTGGCAGTTGTCTTTTCGCCCACCCTATCTTTTTTTTTAAGAAGCCATTGACATTCAATGGCAGCTCTGGCTGTGGGTGTAGGATGTCTGGAGTGCAGTGTGAACAGCTGAGAGGTGTGATTTCACAGGCTGCTGGCCCTGTCAGAGTGCTGAGGGCTGCGAACAGGAGGTCTAGGAGAGACCCAGGCCTCTAAAAGACACCAACAGGTGGAAGGCCGCCAACAAGGGGGAGGGCGACCCATAGAAAAGGACGGGAAGCCAAGCCGGGTCTGGACACAATCCAGGAGATGGCAACAGACGAGGATACGCACGGAAGAGTGGAGGACAGCGAGAGCGCCGGACCGGTATTTGTCCCCTCTGACGGACTGGACGCTAAGGGACGGGCAAGTAATGTGGAAACCTGTGCTGAAACTGTCATTGCTGTCGGATTGCAGGGCTTTTCGATGTGGAAGCAGCTCCTGGTTGAGCAGCTCCTCTCTACACTGCTTCGTTCTGTTTTAGGAGTTTGGTTTGTTTACTTGAGCGCATTTCGGGAACAAGAATACCATTTTTAAACATTTTACTTTTTATAAGGGCCATGCAAAGGCAGCATGCAATTTTCTAGACAATAGCTAGCCTGTTATTCACTAAATGCTTGCCAGAATGGGATAAGGCTTGACTTTATGGAAAGTTGACATGTCCTGTGGTGTGATGTGCTGAACTCCAACTAAAATTATTTTTAAACTGCAAAGGTAGTATTTAAGTATCTTTTCAAACTATTCAAAATAACTTTATAATTATCAAGCGTTATGTTTTTATGAACTAATACCAAATAGAATATATGTACTTTTAAATGTTAATTTGTTTCACTGCAGGAATGTTTAAAATAAGCCAGTGAAGGAAAAAAGGTGATTGACTTTCCCTAGATTAATTACACCTTGTCTATAGGAAAAATGTTATATATAAACTGCCCATATGTCTTACATATTGTATTGGACTGTTTTATCTGAGTGTTTAACAGATCCGGCTGTTGCTCTTTGAGACAACATACTTCCTTATATCCCCATATACGGAATCAATCTATGGAATGTAAGGAAGTGTGTGGCCTGAGAGAGACATTTTCATCATCCACATCATCATCATCTTCTTAAAACTGTAAGACTATGGCGTTACTGAATTATATTATATTTATGGTTTGTAGGGAACATTATCATCCATCTTAATGGACATACTGCATAATTATGTATTTAATTATTACGTATATTAAGTCAAATTATTTAATTTGTTCTATAACTTTGTTATATTGTTCTACAAATTATTTAAAATGTATAACATTTAAAACGATAATTTTTATTTTTTTAAATGTTAATTAAATGTATTTAATTGCATATATATATATATATATATATATATACATACAATTAATCTATATAATGAATAAAAACCATTAAGATATTTAAGTTAATTTGTTCTATAACTTTGTTATATTTGTTCTATAAATAAATTTAAATGTATAAAATATCATTTAAAATATTTTTTAAATATAACATTTTTAATTATATATATCCTATAATCCTATTTTATAAATATCCTATAATCCATATATATATAGTACCCCTGGTTTAGAAAGTTTGATATCTTCTTTTTTAAAGTATTAGGATCTACTTAATAGCCTTACAAATGTGCTTACAAATGACTTCCTAAAGGTTATGTCAAAGTCAAGCACAGGTCATTGTTGAGCACATGGTGATGTTTCTGAGCTCCTCATGATGACATGAATACTGAAGGACCCTGAGTGACAGAACACAGCTGCTGCCCATCACCACTGTTTACTGTTAGAAATAGTTGGACAGGTGGAGAAGAGCTAATTCTGGACGGACACCCCAGAATGAGGACATACCGGCACATCCACGCACTCTCCGTGTCATCGTCCTCCAGAAGGAAGATCATGACGTGGATACACGTCTTCTGCTGCCATGATCACTACAATTAGATCTGAGATTAAACGAACAGATGATTGGATAATTGTTCATGTAAAATGTTGATTAGTGAATGACTCTGAGGAAATTAATGTTTCTCCTCCTCACCTCTTTAAATATGATGATTAAATAAGCTGGAAACCTGTCTGTCCTCAGAAACACGTCTTAGTTGCTGGTAAAACGGAACCAAGTCAGGTGTTTGAGAGAGGTTTGGTCCCTTTCAACCAGCTACTGCGCCGTGAATTCAGCCAGCAACAGCAAAAAACATCCAAACATTAAAAGCATCATAAATATGTGCTCATTTCATTTCTAACATTTTAACCTGTATCATAAAAACACTGTTATTGTACATTATTATTCATATTTAATATCAATGATAAAATATGTGTTGTGGTCTGGTTTTCTGTGAAGTCTCTCTAAAAGTTCAGTTCTACTCTCTACTGGGAAAAAATGGTAAATGTTAAAACAGTTCAACAGACAAAATTTGGGTTCATTTAAGGTTTATTCGTAATTATAGACTTTTTCTAAATGCATAAACAAAAATCCAGTAACTTTTTATGCCAGTCCTGTGTTGTAATATTTGCACATTTTGATTAAAAATGAAAAACTAAAGCTAGCATTCGTCTTTATTCATTCTCTTTATATATTCTTTCAGTGTTTGTTCAATGTTTGTTCATTGTTCAATTTTAGTTGTAATTATGTAGTAATAATGTACATTAAAAAAATTT
This sequence comes from Zacco platypus, assembly GCA_038088235.1. Taxonomy (NCBI): domain Eukaryota; kingdom Metazoa; phylum Chordata; class Actinopteri; order Cypriniformes; family Xenocyprididae; genus Zacco; species Zacco platypus. Next base: position 5,607,267 of record CM076069.1, read on the forward strand.
ATCACTTTTTAAATTTGGTTGAAAATCTTAAAATGTCAACCCTATTATTGTGGTTTTGTAAAGTAAATAATTGATTTGAGGACATTTCAGCAATATATTCTATAAGAGGCATCTTGGAGTTTTCCGAATGTTAAACTAAACTGTGAAACTGCTACTGTTAATGTCCCAACATATAACAAAATAGATTAGCTTGAGGTGGTATACAATTGTGGATGTGGTAGTACGGGTTGATTTCTCAATTTTAATCGATTCTCCTTTTGATGAACCTGTATCGATTCTTAAATCTATATTTCTATATCTATGATAGATATCTATCATAGATATTTCTATCTATGAATCTATATTTTAGTCTATGCTGTTTTAAGTTAATGAATGAACAAAATTGTGTAGTGTGGCTCCCATCCAATCAATCACATTAAGATTTGTTATTTTTAATATGAAACAAAGTCTCAGCTTTCAAATTATATACATTTTATTTAAAGCTGCATGATTAATCGTAAAAAGATTGCGATCTCGATTCAAACACCCACGTGATCTTATTTTATTAATGACAACGATTCGCCTGCATCTATTAAACCTTTGACGAATTCATTTTTAAACATTTTTAAACCAGAAGCGCAATAAAACTGGTTAATTAAATCTAAAGCCTTTGACATATATTTTTAATCTTTTAAGAATAACATGGTGTTGTCTGCTAACTGTGAAATCTCCCAAAAACAGAAATTCCTTTCAATTCTTGATTCTGAACAATGCTCACAGATAACAACTCAGTAACTAATAAAAATAAAAAAGGAGTAGTAGCGCAACCCTGCCTAACACCACGCTGTACATCAAATCTGTGAGAAGTGTCAAAATGAATAACTATTTATTCCTTTATAAAACATAGAAATAGTGGAAATAAAAGAGTCCCAAAAACCAAACAACTTAAGTGATTTTAAAAGAAAATGGTGTTCAATTGTGAAAAAGACTTTGTAAAAATCTATTCCATCATCTTTATTATTACGGCTATTGTCACTTGTTTTCCCAATCTTGAATGTAAAATAAACAACCACGAACTGGCCGTGTGTATAGCGTGTTGTCTCTTGCCACCGTCACAGCCACTCATAGCGATCACAAACTTGTTGTTTCTTTGGAACAACAATTGGAACAATTGGCAACAATTGGAAATACTTAACTCACCCTGCTCTATGCAACAACTATTCAACAGTATCTGTCCTCTGTCATCCAGACCAGCACAAGCAACTCCTTCTAACCCCTGGATATCCGATGCACTTCGTGAAGACCGGACCATACTCAGGGCAGCAGAAAGGAAATGGTGCAAATCACAAGACCCATCTGAACTAGGTTCGTACCAAGACCTGCTATCATCTTTTTCTGGCGGAGTCCATGCAGCTAAGTCCTCATACTTCCACAACAAGATCAACAGCGCTACAAACACACGCTCACTCTTCAAGACATTCAACGCACTCCTCTGTCCCCCTCCACAACCACCCACCACATGTTTAACTGCTGATCAATTTGCCAATTTCTTTACTGACAAGACATCTTCCATCAGTAGCCAATTCCCTGCACCACTCACACTGGAACTCAGCCCCTCCTCATCCACTAATCTCCTCTCTTCCTTCTCTCTTCTCACAGAGGCAGAAGTATCAAAACTTCTCCTCTCCACTCATCCCACCACCTTCCCTCTAGACCCCATCCCCTCACACCTTCTACAAGCCATCTCTCCCACTCTTTTACCAGCACTTACACACATTATTAACTCGTCTCTCCACACAGGCACTTTCCCTACTACATTCAAGCAGGCTCGGGTAACCCCACTGCTAAAAAAACCCACGTTAAACACATCACTCATAGACAACTACAGACCTGTCTCTCTCCTACCATTCATATCAAAAACAATTGAACGAGTTGTGTTCAACCAGGTGTCATCCTTCCTCACACAGAACAACCATCTGGACATCAACAAATCTGGATTCAAGAGCGGCCATTCCACTGAGACTGCACTACTGTCTGTCACAGAATCCCTGCGAATTGCAAAGGCTGGTTCCAAATTATCTGTTCTCATTCTACTGGATCTATCTGCTGCCTTCGACACCGTAAACCATCAAATTCTTCTGTCCACCCTCTCGTCACTTGGCATCTCAAGTATTGCGCTTCAGTGGTTTGAGTCCTATCTCACAGGTAGGTCTTTCAGAGTCGCCTGGGGAGGGGAGGTATCCAAACCTCATGAACTGATCACTGGGGTTCCTCAGGGTTCAGTTCCTGGTCCCCTCCTATTCTCCATTTATACTACATCACTGGGTCCCATCATACAGGCTCATGGTTTCTCCTACCACTGCTATGCTGATGACACACAACTCTATCTGTCCTTCCAATCAGATGATTCCACAGTAGCTGCACGGATCTCAAGCTGTCTGGCGGACATTTCGACGTGGATGGAAGAACACCACCTGCAGCTCAATCTGGCAAAGACTGAGCTTTTAGTCTTCCCTGCCACTCCAACTCTACAACACGACATCAACATACAGCTTGGTACAACCACCAGTACCCCATCAAAGTCGGCCAGAAATCTTGGAGTTATCTTCGATGACCAACTGACCTTCAGAGATCACATCTCAAAGACGGCGCGGTCATGCAGATTTGCACTTCACAACATCAGGAAAATTCGGCCATTCCTGACTGAGCATGCAACACATTCTGTTTCTTCTGACCCTAGACTAAAACTTGGAAGTCGTAACAGCACCTGACCCAAGAAAACGTTTAGAAAAAAACTTTTAGACGAGTTTTTGTCAAACTGTCATCAAAGATGGACTTTGAACATCAACGATCATGACAAACATCTTGTCATGTATCACAACCTCATCTAACACAACCAACACTCAGGGATACTGGGGGGTATTCCAAAAAGCAGGTTATGTGACATACCTGGGTAAATTTAAGGGTAAGTAGGCGGATAACCTCAGCTGTCGGTTCCAAAAGTTTCAAGTTATGTAAGTAGCCATAGCAACTTAAGCTCTGAACATTAGTTTCAGGGTTAGTTTGTTTCAGAGAGGTGATGGAGCATGGCATGCTCTTTTGAAGATGATCCAGTGGCTGTGGAAGCACAGATTACACGTGATTATACACAGATTATATATTGTGTTTAGCATGCTGAATATTGAAGTCTGTGTGACTTAAATATAGTCAATTGCAAAATATTGTCACAAATGTAGAAGAATTGGATCAAAAAGTTTCACCAACTGTTTATGTGTGTTTATATGCGCTACCATTAACTTTACAAATAATCATTGTTCAGCATAAAATAAGATGATCATGTAATACATTTGCATTATTTTATATATGAATTGTGAAATTCAGTCACTTATGAATATATGAACTGTGATTTCTTGTTACATCACTGCATCAAATCAGAACTATAATAATTTTGTATTATGCCCAAGCAAAGGAAACACCATCCACCGTAATGTCAAAAGGTCAAAATAAAACAATTTAGGAAAATTGTTCTCTCAAATTTTTGGACCCGCACCTGTTTTACGACCTCAGCCTTCTTCCTATTGGCTACATAGAAAACTAAATGACATTATATACTAAATTACACGGCTTCATTAACAGTTTAGTAAATTTAGAAAATATCACCTTGTTGGAGAACGTTTTTATGTTTCATTTTGACTTGGCTCAGAGTTCTTCAGGCTCCAGCAGCTACTTGATGAGGAGGTTGTCATCATCTAGTGGTCTAATCTTACGCTTGTTTTTTTTTATCATGTAGATGCAATGCAGTTATGCTAACTTATAGAATGTGGCATGAAGCATCTCACCATTGTTGAGGTATGTATTTCAGCATGGGTGTTTATATAGATGGAGGAAAATAGTTTCTGATGTTCTGCTGTGGTCAACCTGAGGCTTTCGCTTACACACCCACTGAAGCTAAACGGGGTTGAGCCTGGTCTCTATCAGCATGAGAGACTGGGTAGCAGCGGGAAGAGGTGTTGGAGAGGCTAACAGGTCTGATCAGCCTGTGGTCTGAGTGGATCCTAACGCCCCAGTACAGTTGCAATAAGCTGTACTGTATAAAGGGTTAACCCCTGGTGTAAAATAGTCCATCACATACTGCCCAAAGCCCCAGTACAGTCACCATAAACTGTACTGAATAAAGAGTTACAATAAACCCCAGAAAATAAGGGGGTGTAACTCTGGGGCAAAAATATTCCCTACATTACATGCCGATAGTTAGTTAGTTTCACATTACAGATGATGTAGTTTATTCAGTTCTTACAGCTTACATGGAATCACGCTATTTTTTTCATTACTATTTTAAGTGTTATTGAAGAAGTTTCATATGCTCAACAAGACTTCATTTTTTTTATCAAAAATACAGAAAAGTAGTAATGTTATGAAATATTTTTACAATTTAAAATAATGGTTTCTGTTTTCTGTGATGCAAAGATGAATTTTCGGCATCATTACTCCAGTCTTCAGTGTCACATGATTCTTCGGAAATTATTCTAATATGCTGATAAGCAGCTCATTTGCATTTAAAGGGACACACAATAAAACAGCACTTTTTTTACTCACCCCTAAAAGTGGCAATTTTAACATGCTATTAAAAATTTTCTGTGGGGTATTTTAAGATAAAGCTTCATATACACACTCTGGAGACATCAGAGACTTATTTTAAATCTTTTAAAAAGAGGCATAATTGATGCCCTTTAAGGAACAAAACTGACTGTCATTGAGATTTTGCAAAGGAACAAAACTGACTGTCATTGAAATCTCGTAACGAAATGAAACCAACCATCATTGAAATCATATAATGCAGCAAAACTGACTGTCATTGAAATCTCCTAACAAAAAAAAATGGACTGTCATTGAAATCTTGTAAAACTGACTCTGCAAACTAACCATCATTAAAAACTTGTAAAGGAGCAAAACTGACAGTCATTGAAATCTCGTAAAAGAACAAAGAAACAAACTGACCATCATTGAGATCTCGCAATTGAACAAAACCGGCCACCATATAAATCTTGTAACGGAACAAACCCATTAAAATCATAACCCAGCAAAACCATCCGTCTTTGAAATCTCATAACCGAATAAATCTGACCGTCATTAAAATCTTGTACTTGAATAAAACCAACTGTCATTAAAATCTCATAAAGGAACAAAACATACTGTATTGAGATCTCTTAACTAGAGCTGCAACTAACGATTAGTTTTTCTGTCGACTAATCTAATGATTTCTTTTTTTTTTTTTTTCCCGATTAGTCGACTACTCTAACGATTATTTTTATTTATTTTTTTTAATTAATCTAGTGATCTTTTTTACGTAAGAAGTTAGAATTAATTTAGCAGTCAATTGAGGTGTAGAAACACTGGGACACGCCATTATGTTATAATACGATTTGATTTTGATTAAAAAATAAGCAACTTATGTGTGGTCGTCCAGTGGTAGATATTTGAACTTTTTTACAAACGTCTCCTGAACCATGTATTTTTCCTCTTGCGCTGTCTGTAATGTAGGGAGTCTTGTGATTGGTTGTCAAGCCAGCGAATCAGAATTTAGCAGCCTCATCTCTTATTGGCTGGAATTTTGGCACATTGTAACGCTGGATTGTGTTGAGCAGGTGAGCGGTCGGCGGTTAGCGAGCACGCAGGGCGGGTATCAGGAGCGCGAGCAACTGAAACCTTCCACGTGCGAAAGAGAACGTCCGCGCACATCCAAATAAACTTCTTTTAAATACAAAACTGATTTTCGTTCGCTCGAAATATTTTCTTATTTGCGAGACAAAGATTTTCTCCTAAACTCAGTTCATGTGTGCTCGAAATGCCCTTTTGCACGCTCAAAATATGATCTTGCGCAAGAAAAAATTTGGCAGAGATCCAAATTCCATAGGTGTTACGCCATTTCGGTTTTGCAAAGGGAACAAAGGACCATTTTATTTGGCCTGTTTAAAGTATTCCCATACTTTTGATAATCGTGGTCTAGGTTTTTGTGATAGAATGGAACTTTCTCCATTCCCAGGAACAGAAGCCGCCATTACGCGAGATGAATGTAAACAGTGTGACGCGTATTTTCGTAGTCAACGTAATCGATGACGTCGATGCGTCGTTGCAGCACTACTCTTAACTGAACAAAACTGACTGACAATGAAAATCTAATGTCATTGAAATCTCGTAAAGGAACAAAACTGACCATCATTGAAATCTCGCAAGCGAAAAAAAGTTCGTCATTGAAATGCCGTAACGAAACAAATCAGACTGTCATTAAAATCTCGTAAAAGAACAAAACCAGCCTCACAGAAATCTCCTAACTGAATAAAAACGACTGTCATTGAAATCTCGTAATGGAACAAAACCGAACTTCATTAAAAACTTGTAATAAAACAAAGCAGATGGTCTTAGATATCTAATAAAGAAACAAATCATTGAAATTTCGTAATGAAACCAAACCGACAGTCCTTAAAATCTCATAAAGAAGCAAAACCGCTAATATTTGAAATCTCTTAATGGAACAAAATTGTCCATCTTTGAAATCTCACAAAAGAACAAAACCGACCATTGTTGAAATCTCATAATGGAGCAGCGCTAATCATCATTGAAACCTCATAAAAAAATCAGGTAATCAGATCAACTCCTGACATCACAAAAAAGCTACTAATATACAGAACAAAAACCACAGCAACAAAAAAAAGCAAATAGTTATAATCGGACAATTCAGCTGCATAATTTACTCATGCTGTGGTGCATGCTGGGAGTTTTGTACTTAATTGTTCCCAGCATGCATTGTGGCATGACACTTTTGATTGTCACCATTGTTGAGATTCATGTGCTGATTCTTGATGTCTTTGTGTGTCATTTTATGAATTACATATTTCTTTTAACTGTGATTGTAGTAACAGTATTAATGTATTATACGATAAAATTCCACAAACATCAATTTATTGCTGGAAACTTGAGGACAAAACTGTCTGGGCCCCACATAGGCAACCCACATCAGACCCACCTGGGTCCCACATGGGTGTGTTGGCTGAGATACTGTATAAACAACAGAAATCATTAACAGTGTGTATTTGTACTGCCAGAGAGAGCAGTTTTGAACCACACATTAGTTATTTCTGTGTTACAAATATTCAAATTATCAGAGAAGTACTGAGATATAAGTTTTATATAAACATTGTTGTGATAGTGATCAAAATAGAGCAAACTTTTGAAACGAACTGGCGCTGCAAATTGTATCAATTACAATTACAATTACTGTTTATATCTTATTTCTCTGGGTGGCGACAAGTGACTATTAAATTTATTTGTCATTGAATCATTAATTCAAAAGATTTGTTCAAAAATACTGATTCATCCAGTATTGAAACAAGTATTTATTCAAACATTTTCCAGCGATTTATATTTTGTCAGAACCCCTAGTAAATTACTTGTTATTTTGTTAGGTTTTTTTCGTGTTTTGTTCTGTTTTGAGTCCCTTGTAATTGTAAAAAAGGTTATTGTGACTTTTTATCTCACAATTCGACTTTTTTCCTGGCACTTGCGAGGTTGCATCTCACAATTCAGACTTTTTTTTTTCTCAGAAATCCAAGATTTAAACTCACAATTGCATTTTATAAAATCGGAATTGGGAGATATACACTCATAATTGCAAGTTATAAAGTCAGAATTGCATGATAAAAGCTTGCAATACTGACTTTTTTTCTTGCAATTGCAAATTTATATATCAACTTTGCTTGCAATTCTGACATTTCTCAATATTGTGCATAACTCGCAATTGCTACTTTATATCACGCAATTCTGAGAAAATATGATTCTTGATCATTCATGTTAATTCATAGTGCATTATAACTAATGTAAAAGGCAACTTGAAAATGTTAAAATGTAAATGTTAATGTAAATTAACAATGAGCAACACTTTTATTAACCTTTAATGTTACAAATGGACTTATTGTAAAGTGTTACCATTTCATATAAATCCAAAAAATCATGCTTAAAAATGGCCATCTTTACGCACAAAGACATAGCATATTATATGTATACGATCACTCGTTATTTGCTCCTATTTTAGAACACATGATGATTATATAATCAGAATGTGTTAAAGTGCAGATAAAAATAATAACTGCAATCAAATTTAAACATGCAACTTCGCTGGACAACAAATGCATAAAAGTGAACAAATGGATATAAACTAATGTAAATAGAATGGTAACAATCGTGACATTAAACAGCTGATGTTTTTGTCACATTGTTTTAACAGCTTGAGGTACTAACGTTACTAATGTTGCCATCCTCTCTGCCTCCACAGCAAACATACTGCTGTTCTCCACTAACGCAGCATCTAGTCAACAAACTAATATGGAAACATATACTGCAGTGTACTGTATAGCATACCGCTTTGTAGTCTATGTATTCCTGTTTGAAGTGTCAGGTTCTGTGCAGCGAGCAGCCTCACGTGTCAAAACAAACACTATGAGGCATCAGTGATAGTTTTTATTTCGTCTCTATAAGTCTCTCTCTCTTTCGTCTCTCATGCCACACTCTTCTCAGCCGCTCCAGCAACGGACGCAAACCGAAAAATGAAATCAACCGCGGTTGTGCGAGCACTTCTTTGCAGCCTTGTTAGTTTCAGTCTCAGACAATGGACAGTTGGCTGAACATCTGATGCATTTGGCACAATTATCTGGAAACATAGACATAATAAAATACATAGATTCCCCATTGGCCTCTGGATCACGTCAACGGAGACGCCACATTGTGCAGGGGAACGTTGCCATAACGCTCATAACTGGAATTGAGAAAAATGCCTGTTTCATGTGCTGCTTGGGGCTGTACAAATCACCACACAATTGAATACAGGTCTCAGGGAATAACCGTTCACAGATAAAGCTGAACATTTGTTTTTGGTTGTATTTGGTCATTATTAGGGGTGTGACGAGATCTCGTACCACGAAAAGAATGGCGAAAGAATAACACACAATACACAAACAATATGTAAACATTGTAAGAAAACTATACTGTTCACCTCTGCAAAGGTTGTACAGACTCTTAGGGGCCGTTCACATATCGCGTGCATTTTCATTCGCGCAAAATGGAAGCGACGCGGTCGCGACGCGCATGCGGTGCGTCGCGCTCTTTTTTCCCTGGCGCACCTGTTTCGCGGCGAGATGAAAACATGAAAACCGCAGGTCATGTGACAAGAACCAACCGATCATCTTGGACCTTTCCGTAACAAAACATGGAAATCTCAGCTGAACAGCTGATCATAGCTGTACAGGGGGGTTGTTATCTCATCTCCATAAATATATCTAGTAGTAAAGCTAAAGCAAGGGCTAAAAATCAATTTATCCCTTGCTGAAACTTTGTCATGGTCGTGGAGAGCACAGTTCATGGTTGCATAGCAACGACAGACGCTACAGAAGAGCGAGCTCCCGAACGCTTGCAAAAGAAGGAGGAAGCGACGCGGCGGCGCTTTACACGCTTTTTAGGCGCGGTATGTGAACGACCCCTAAAGAGGCAGAAAGCATCGCTGTTACTGCTAACAGTTGGACTTCTCGGTGTACGCAGAGCTATATAACAGTTACAGCCACACAATCAATAGTGACTGGGAAATGGTCAACTTTGTACTGCAGTTAAAGTGACACGCAAAGTGTTATTTGATTTTTTTATTTAAATGTTTATTTTATTTATACAGTTTAATTTATGTTCAATCTGTAGAAAGAAGTTCAGTGAGATTTCTCATGTGAAATTATACAGGGCAGAAAACAATTGGTTGATTTTGTGGCAAAACATTTAGCAGTGTTTGCATGTTGTTTTGCTGCAAATAATTCATTAAAATAGAAGTAAAATGACATGCATTACAAGTTGATTTCAAATTGCACCAACATTTTTGCATTTTATGATTTTCAGTTGAATAAAAGACTATTTTTCCCTTCATACGTTTCATTATTGAGGATTTATTAAAAATACTATAAAAATCTCGTCTCGTGAACCCAATCTCGTGTCTCGTCTCGTCTCGTGGGATAGGGGTCTCGTCACACCCCTAGTCATTATATAATTATATTACAGTTTTTTTCGATTGCTAAACGACAGTGAGCACAACTGGAGCTACATGTGCAAAACTCAAACTACAGTCTGCACTACCAACAGTCACCTGAGCTAAACCGTTCACATCACCTGCAAAACTCATTCCAAGCAACACAACTCTTAACACATGGCTCAAAACAGGCTCAGTGCAGCCAAACACTATGCACAACCCTCACTGAGATAACACACACTGTCACTCAGAACACACTGAGAGGAAAAACACTAGCATCAAACACCAACACAGAAAATACAAACTTTTCATCTTTACAGTTTTAATAATTTCAGTGACTTCATATAAAGTATTATTTTCTTCAAAGAAAAGAGACATTCTTTCACATGATTTATTTAAATTTTTAGAACATAATTCTTTAAGGTAAATGAAAATTAGCAGTTTGCTTCAATAGTCTGTAGTAATTTACGGAATTACAGTAATGAGAAAAAAAAAGGTAGAAACTTATACTGTATATACTGTAATTCGAACAAATAGTTGAGGGGCTGATCCTGCCTCTTTCTCGAGCATCACGCCACAGGTTTTCATCAACATCACATCCTTGTTCCATTTTCAAAATTAGTGTTTCTGTTTCATATATATATATATATATATATATATATATATATGTGTGTGTGTGTGTGTGTGTGTGTGTTCACTAACAAGTCTAAAACAAGAGCCTTTCAGCTGAAATTGCAATCAGCAGTGTTTGAAAGGCACAAGGCTGAAATCTATTCTGTTTTGAATGTGTGTTTCACAGTTTTGACAGCAGTGTGTTAGCATTTGAACAAAGTGCTGTAAATCCACAGTGTTGTGCAGGTTGTGGTTAAAGTCATGGGATAAGTGTGTAGAGTTTTGAAAACTGTGTTCAAGCAATGAAAAACGAACTAGAGTTTGGTCCACATGAACTGCTGCTGTGCAGACTGTAGTTAGAGTTGTGCACATGTGACTCCAGTTGTGCCCACTGTCGTTTAGCAATCAAAAAAAACTGTAATAGTAGTTGGCCACTGGAGTCAGTCAGAAAATAGCTAGCGATGTCGCTAATTAGCTGTGAAAGTTGAGTTTACATGATTTACATTATAGTTTTAGTGTATATTATCTTATTTTATAAACTAATTTTCCTGAAATTTATATATGCATCTTTATTTTCTTAAAACCGACTTTTAAGACAAGCGCATATTTCGGTTAGGTGACTGAGTTTTTGTGAATTACTGTAACGTTAGTTAGTTGGCTAGCTTACTTTTCTCACACATTGAAGGTTTCCCAGAGACAACGAGTTGAGGAGACGGTGGGAAGTAGCTATAAGAAGGGAATATGTTTTTCCAGCGTGTTTGCTTTGATTTGCTTCATTTTCATGATGGTGGTCAATTCTAAACACAAGAAAGGCTAAAATGGGTTAAAAGACAGAAAATGCCTTTCCCACAATAAGAAATCTTTTTTTCATTTCATATAAAAATTTAAATTATCTCATTATGGGCGTCTTCACAATTCTTATCCAAAAATAAAGCAGCCAAATACGGGACAAGTCTGAACTTTGACTATTAAAATAAATATTTTTTTTAAGTTTACTATCAAGGTTTTAAGTAACTATGGAACTTTTTGTACTCCACATACATCATAAACCACTCAAATCGGTTGATTAATGTAAACATTATTTTCGTTTTTATCCAGAAAAACCGCAGCTTGCCAGTTTACTTGCATTTGTTTACAGTGAAGTCTTGCCCTCAGCAATATGGCGGACGCGTTGACGTATCGCAGCAACGTTACAAAGCGGCCAATGGGGCGTCTATAGTCTATGTCTGGAAACACTTCAGGAGTTTCGAAGTCGTCATCTGGTTGGTTGAATTCTACGGGATGTCCGGGACACGGTCTGCCTGGAAACAAATGCTGTGACACCAAACCCCCTCGGCGTGGAAGATGAACGCCGTCCTGCTTACAACTGTGACAACGAGCGCTTACCAGGATCAACTAAACGCTGAATTTTCAAAAGTATGTGAATTTCGCGGCTCCATTGTTGCAGTAAACTTGCAAAACGTTCTTGAATGAATAATTTATACGATGCACGCTGGTCTGTTATTGTAGGGACATCGACTTTACATTTTCACGCCAGTAAATATGATGCGGAACAAAACGAACTGTGATTGGTTGCGTTACATGTCAGTCAAACGGCCTCTTGGGCGGTCCTTGGCCAATAGCTGGGTTTCAGTCACGTGATTATGATGACGCGCGAAGGCGGGGCGATTTCAGATGGAGGGCAGGAAGTAAAAATGGCGAATACGTCTATGGAGGAAACCGTTGCGGAGAGTCCGTATTGTACGAATTTAGAACCAGTTTCAAGAAATAGATACAAAGAATTAGTGAACAGATATGTTGGACGTGACCCGTGTTCCCACTGATCCCCTCTGATTGTGGGTTGTTGTCAGCTGGAGCTTTCGGCTGTCTGCGTCAGATCTGGGCTCTCATCTGTCTGTTGGAGATCCAACATAGCCTCTGCACATTCCAACCGTCTTTGTTGGTCTTCCTTGAGCTTCATCCTCTGCTCTCGTTTAAGAGACGGCTCTGATTTGGGCTTAGTTTAACCTAGGTTGACCGTCGGAGCCCAATCTACCGACTCAACGTCACCCAAAGCGCTAGGGCAGCCTAAAAATCCCCAATGAAGTCCACATTAGACTACCGCTAACTTAATGATCATTACGAAGTAAATGAGCATTTAACGACAACCTAATGCTATATAAACACAGACACAATAAAAAAAAAAACAAAACTCCAGTTATAATTTTGGACATTCTTGTGATTCTTTAAAGCACATGTGATTCATACGAGAGCGGATTGGTTCGCTTGAAGGCTTGAAAATGTTTATTGGAGAATATTTTAAAGTGTCTTTGGAGAAAATGAACGTGAAAGAGGTCAGTCACTCTCACGCTTTTTATTACAGAATAACTGAATCTTGGGGAGTCAAACACGCCTGTGAATGGAACATTTCTGCAACGCGTGATGTGATGCTTCATCCGCAATCGTCACAAAAAAGGACATAAAAGTTTGTTTGTTCGTGTCTTTAAAAAACTGTTTGTTTGTATTAATAGTCCATCTAATCTAAAATGACAGTGAATGAATTAAAGACTTAAAGGGTTTTAAAAAAAAAAACACGTTGGCTAGCAACGTTAACATACGAAGTGTCACTGCAGACACGGGCATTAACAGACTCTGCTCCTCCCGACCGCAGACGTACGTTAGAAATCCACTTTTTACGGCTTGTCTCAGTGAGCTTTTGACATTTCTCACCTTTATGAGTGACAATCTTCGGTACTCTATAAAAACCCTTTCTTTTTCTCGATTTAAACGATTGGAGCAGCCGTAAACTACACAAAACATTGGCATTTTTTCAGATGACAGATCCTCAGCTACTCACTTCCTGCCCTCCATCTGAATTTCGCGCTCTCGTGATATAGCAGCGTGACGTCACGTGAAACCAAGCTATGAAAGCTGCGATAGAGTCCAGACCGATTGCCGTCAGTCAGATGGTCTGGCTGCGAGACTAGCAGTCGGTGTTCTTCCGACTTTATTGTAGTAACGAAAATGCTTTGAGGAAATGTATCGGAATAAGAGTATACATTTTATTTAGGAAAAGTAGTGGAGTAAAATTTGACAGAAATATAAAAACTCAAATAAAGTACAGATTCTCACAAAAAAATACCCAAGTGCTGCAACGAAGTTTACTTTGTTACATTACACCTCTGCCTGTTTGTCATTATAATAATAATGTAAGTAGCATACACCAATCAATTAATCTTAACCTTTAATTTTATAGTGATGTAGGCTACCAACAGGAGTTTTCTGTATAGTTTAAAGCAGTGTTTGAGAGTTTTTTTTCTTGAGAATATTTTCCATGTACTGTACCCGATAGGCCTCAATTAATCAATATTGAATCTGAATCGACTGATTGGCAAGTTAGTGAATCGAAATAAAATCGAATCTTGAAATGTGTGTCGAGATTCCAGCCCTAGTATCTAGCATAATATGACCAGCAAGTTTGTTTACTTTTTTCCACAACTATTTTGCATATGTTAAGAAAAAGCAGAATCATAAGTTGAAATTCTAGTGGAGTGATACAATGAAAGAAAATATCAGTCCAATCAAATTAGAGCACCGCAATTAAATGTTGTACTAAATATTTATTCTTCAGAACTCCAATTTTGTTCCGTTTGTTGTTATAAATGTCTTAACTCAGCTATTTTAATAAAAGGTTAAAAACATCTTTATTATGAAACCAAAGGCCACTTGACAGTTCTTCAGATCAACAATTTGTGTACAAAAATCAGAAAGCTAATGAAACCCACAAAAATACAGTACATAAATAATCATATTACACTATATGGCAAAGCAAATGTCATTAGATTCAGTGCTGTGCATCTATTTCATTAATTCCCTGATTGCACTGAACTCTTGCTGTGTATTTCAGAATGACTGTGCCAGTTCTGTAACAGAGTGAAATCAGACAAAATGGAGGACCAATTAATAGCAAATATGTATCAAAGTGACTGTGTACGTTTAAACTTTAAAAACGTTTAAAGTTTGTTTTGAATGTGACCTGTTCACAAATCAATGCATGTGTTTTAATAAAGAGATAATTATGTGGTGCCCACCTTCTTCCTCATGAAGTGGTTTGCACAACTAAAAGAATGAAGCAAAACAGGATCTTTCCCACTGAACGTGTGAGAAAATAAACCTTTACAGGTTTCCACGATTACTTTTCTTAAGAGAAAATCTCACAGTAGGCATCACACTTTAATCTTAATAAAACTGAAGGAAATCTTTTAAAGTCAAACAAATGACACACAATTGTGAATCTCATGAAAACATATCTGGGTCATTTTCAATACACATTCTCCCACACACACAAACAAAGAAAATGAGGCCTATTTTAGGACCATTATTACTTTTTTTGCATTGTGACAATTTAAAGACAGTCAAGCATTTTTTCTGTAATGCAATAACAAAATAATTTACTGTAAAACAGTAATTAAAATAAATGGATAGAACATAATATTCTACTACAATAATTACAATAACTGTACAATTTATATACTTTTTAACAATATAGTAATGAACATTGTAGAGGGGGACAGTAATGTCACAATGCAAAAAAAAAAAAAAAAAAAAAGAATACTTTTGTATTCTTCATGCAAAACATTCCCTTGATTATCATTTTGGGGTTAATGACGCTAGCGTTTCTGAACAGCTTTCTTGAGACTCACTCATACGCGTCCCTCTAATGCCCTGGAAAATCAATGAGTGTGCTGGAGGTGGACAAGACCCCCGATCAGT
Organism: Zacco platypus; assembly: GCA_038088235.1. Classification (NCBI taxonomy): domain Eukaryota; kingdom Metazoa; phylum Chordata; class Actinopteri; order Cypriniformes; family Xenocyprididae; genus Zacco; species Zacco platypus. The sequence goes on from CM076069.1 coordinate 5,622,667, forward strand.
GCAGCATTTTGCAGTGGCACCAGGAAATTCATATACAGTAAATGAGGGAAGGAGGTACAGCACCTCCCCAAGACAAGGCAACATCACTGTCATTGTGCATAAGTGAACATACAGTAGCAGCCAGACATCTTCAGTGTCATCAAATCCCTCATGAAACACAGTAAAACACAACTACAGCTGCTGCATCAGCCTGGAACAGGGCCACAGTCATTCAGCAATTCTACTAGAATCCATAACAGCAGAAATGTGAATCTATGGAGCCTCTTAAGGGACATGGTGATGGGAGGAAAAATTATATTCCAATGCGTTTGCATTCTTTCACAAAAACTTATGCAAGTTACTTAGAGGAAGGAAAACATTTTGCAAATGAAAGCAAACTTTTGCGGGTGAATGCAAAACATTTGCAAGACAACACAAAAGCATTGAAACCGAAGTTTTCCTCGCTTCACTATGTCCCTTTAGGGGCTCCATAGTGAATCTCACAAAGTGCATCAAGAATATATTTTATCCAAATAAAAAATAAAAAGTTTTTTTTGCATAAAAGAAAATAAAGTCTGATTTTAGGATTTATTTTTTGCAGTCTTTCCATGACACCAAAAAAAAAAAATCTCTCTTTACTGTAATGTGAAAAAGACACATCATGGTAGTATGTTGTGCTGCACTTTGAAATTTACGCTAATTTACTGTTTATAAATATTAAGTGTTTTACTGCAATACATTAACTACAAAAAAGACATTACAAAAAAATCTAAAAAAAAAAAAAAGTCTAAAAGATATTTTTGCGATGCAAGAAATTTTTAATGGTCCAAAGAAACAGGCATCAATTTCTTTATGCAAAATATGGGTATCCCTTTACAATAAGGTTTCATTTGTTAACATTAGATAACTACAGTTAACATAACATGAAGATAAACAATACTTCTACAGCATTAATTAATGTTAGGTAATGTTAATCTCAACATTTACGAATACATTATTAAAATCAAAAGTGGTATCTGTTACCATCAGTTAATGCAATGTGAACAAACAATGAACAATTGTATTTTATAACTAACATCAGCAAAAGTTAAAGGGATAGTTCAGCCAAAAATGAAAAATATCCCATCATTTTCTCACCCTCAAACCATCCTAGGTGTATATGACCCTCTCCTTTTAGTCAAACACAATCAGAGATATATTTAAAAAATTATTCTGGCTCTTCCAAGCATTATAATGGTAGAGAACAGTGGGTGTGTTTTGAAGACCAAGATAAACGCATCCATCCATCTTAAAAATAACCCATACGGCTTCCAGTGGGTTAATAAAGGCCTTCTGAAGCAAAGCGATGGGTTTTTGAAGAAAAATATCCATATTTCAACTTTGAAGTAAAATAACTAGCTTCTACCAGACAATCGTAAACATACTGTTTTGTTTTGCTTTATCCTCTGCATCAGGGTTTTTCTTCCGCCGCAAATCGATGTGTAAAGCCATCTGCCGCGAAGCTAGTTATTATACTTAATAAAGTTTTAAATATGGATTTTTTTTTTTCTTACAAAAACCCATCACTTCAGAAGGCCTTTATTAACCCCCTGGATGTATTAATTTTATGATAGATTGATGCATTTTTGGGGGCTTCAAAACATGCCCCTGGTTCAATACCATATTAAAGCTTGGAAGAACGAAGATATTTTTTAAAATATATACCTCAGAGATAAATATATATATAAATATATCTCAGATTGTGTTCATCTGAAAAAAGATAGTCATATACACCTAGGATGGCTTGAGGGTGAGTAAATCATGGGATAATTTTAATTTTTGGATGAACTATCCCTATCATAGTTAGTTCATGTTAACTAATGAGACCTTATTGTAAAGTGTAACCAAAATATGATTTCTTATGTCCTTTTAATTTTGTTTGTGAAATTCACCCAGTGGTGCATCAATGTGCTCTTTGAGTTTGAGATGACGGCCTTAAATAGCAAATCTCTGATTCTGTGATCAGCTGCTGTAAACAGTTGGACAAAATACAATCAAATTCCATGTGAAAAGAAAAAAACAAACAAACAAACAAAAAAAAAAAAACAGCAAACCGACCATGTCGTGACGCACTGTTACAGCATGGATTCCTCAGATAAAATAAGGCAACTGGAGTTAGACATCAACAGAGAGATCCCACTACATTTCTCCTTCCTCATCCTCATCCTCTTTCTCTGGTAGCGGCATCTTGAGCCACCCTTCAGCAGAGTGGCCGTGCTTTTTTTGGTGGCGTTTGTAATTGTCCCAGTGGCCTGTTGTATAGCCGCACTCCTGGCACTTAAAGGGCTTTTCACCGGTGTGCCGCAGCATGTGGCGTTTCAGGTTCATACTCTGGTTGCAGCTGTAACTGCACACGCTGCACTGGAACGGCTTTGCACCCGAGTGGATGCGCTCATGCCGCTTGAGATTCGCCAAGTTGCCGCAAGCGTAGTCGCACACGCGGCATTTGTACGGCTTCTCACCCGTGTGCACACGGTGGTGCCGCTTGAGGTTGTCGAAGTGGGCGGACGCATAATTGCACTGCGGACACTTGTAGGGCTTCTCACCGCTGTGAGTCTTCATGTGGCGGGCGAGGTGGTTGGGGTACTGTGTGACGAACGAACACGACGTGCACGAGTACAGCTTGTCGCCTTTTTCCGGGCTGGTGGGGGAGCTTTTGGATAACATGTCTAATGTGCATTTGCTGCAGATTTGCGCAGTCGCGCCTTCCTCATCCTCCAGCACCACGCCGCACACGCGGCACGTGAAGGGAAATAGCAGCTCAGGCAGAGGGTCCGACTCTTTGGCCAAACCCTCAGTGTGCAGCAGGGAGGGAGGGTGGCGGTCCGTTCGTAGGGTGTCATAGCTTTGGAGGAAGTCGGAGTCGTTGCTGATGTGTAGAGTGAGGTCAGACACCACCGACTCTGAAAGACAAAGTAAAAAATAAAGCTGAACGTCTATTTTCCTCTTTTGAGCAAACCCAATTTTAGGAACCCAACAGTTTTTACTTCCTTTTACTTCACACTCCACTTCCTCTTTCAGCTTGCAGCATGAAGTGCTCGGAGTGCAAAGTATATACATTAAATATACAACATCAAGAAACCTGCAGTTATGAAGAGAACAAGTGCTTCTTTGTTCATTTTAAAAACACCCAAAAGCCACCAACCCCTTTTACTTCTGTATGATACATTTGTGAGAGAAAGAATATTTAACGAGAAACAAAAACGTAGGGTCATACTTTTTATCCATCAGGAAATGTCTCGGTGAGAAAAAGGTGTTTTCAAATCAGATTTGAACGTGAGTTAGCAGTGGATTGTGAGGGATCTCCTCTGCTACCTGGAACACCACCAGGAAACACTTGTTTCTTAACTGATTTTTGACAGAGTTAAGTTCATCCTCCAGAGCATCTGCACATATCCCACATATTATTCTTATATCTCTTATTATTATTATCTATACTTAATTGACATCTTTGTTATAACTAGTATTTTTTAAGTTATTTATTTGGCATTTATACATTTATTATGAAAGGTGAGCAAAAGAAATGGCCTGGAAGTGCTAAGAGATGTGTGAGGGGAACAGGATCAGGAAAGGGCCAAAAGCTGGGACTCCAACTCAAATTTGGGTTAAAAAAAAACAAAAAAAAACTAAGTGCAATTTAATAAAATTAAAATTGCAGTTTTAAAAAGGAGGTTTCAAAAAAACTCCAGGTTTGCTGTGCTTGTTCATAGGGCTGCAAAATTTGTCTCTAAAAGTATGTGATTGTATATCAACTTAACTATAATAATCAGTGTTGGGGAAAGTTTCTTTTAAAAGTACTGCATTACAATATTGCATTTATGCAATAATGCATTTATAATATTTTATAATATACTTTTTATGAAAAGTAATGCGTTACATTACTTTTGCATTACTTGTTTTCACCTGGGCTGGACTTGCTTGTTTGTTTTTTAATAACAACAAAAAAAAAAGTTCTATTTTTAGCAAATGTAAAGGCCCTTTCACACCAAAATTGAAATGTAAATAAGCCTCAGGCTGAAGGAAATGCATATTTACGCCTGTACAGTAGAGGGCGCAGCTCAAACAAACCTTTCAGCTGTGCTGCCATTCTGGATAAAAGAAGAATTGGATACAGGGGCAGGAAGATCAAATCTCTTATTTCTAAATTTAATATAAAGTAATTTTATTAGTATGGTTGAATTGGATCATTGAAGGTCAGCAGCAAAAACATTGGTTAATAAAGTGAGATTAAATTATTAAATCTCTAAGATTATTTGCGTAATTTAATATAATTATTATAGGTTTGTGTAAAATTCTATATAAAGTATATTTGCATAATTTAATATAATTATTATAGGCTTGTGTAAAATTCCATATAAAGTATATTTGCGTAATTTAATATAATTATTATAGGTTTGTGCAAAATTTTGCGTTTGAGTAATGAGTTCATTACAATTACCATCTTGTTTACACCGTACACACAATGCTACTGCACTTCATGATTTCTTTCAACATGTGGACAAGAGAGCCAACAGTCAATAAATGTGAAAACAAAGTAATTGCATTACTTGTTTGATAAAGTATCTTAGATATTTTGTTACTTTACTAGTTACTTGAAAAAAGTAATCTGGTTACATAACTCAAGTTACTTGTAATGCATTACCCCCAACACTAATAATAATATTCATTACTATTACTACAACCACTAAATAAAATATTAAACAAAATAAAAATATTATTATTATTGTATATTTCAGCATTAAAATTTATTATTTAAGAAAAATAATATAATATTTTACAAACCTGTGTTATATCAATGACTATAAAGTTGTAATAATAATAATAATAATAATAATAACTAAAAATACTAAAAAAACAAAATAAGAAATATCACTATTGTTAAATTTTACTTTATTAAAATATATATATATATATGTATTGCACTAATCCAGATTCAACAATTGCACTAGGCTATAGTGCAAATTTGTTTTTATTTGAACATGCATTAAGAACTATGAAGTAGGTTAAACAAATACCTTCCGTTAAGGCTGTAGATTTGTCCTCCTTGTGGCTCATCATGTGTTTCTTTAAAGAGTGGCTGCTGTTCGCACGGAAATCACACTCGTTGCAGTTGAGGTCTTTCTCCTGCGTGTGCATACGCTGGTGTCTCTTCAGGTTACCCAGAGAGTTGCATGCAAATGTGCAGAACTCGCATTTGTATGGCTTCTCGCCCGTGTGTGTGCGCACGTGCCTCTGCAGGTTCACCAGCTGGGCAGAGGCATATGAGCAGTGCTGGCACTGGTACGGTTTCTCGCCGTTGTGCGTTTTCATGTGCCGCTTCAAGTGATTAGAGTAACGTGAGCTGAAACTGCACAGTTTGCACGAGTATGTTTTACAAGCACTTCCATCGGACGTGGATCTGCCTCGGGTTATCCTCTCTTGCCCGCTGTCAGCTGGGTGGGCTTCCTCTAATGGTCTGTCCTGGCGGTCAGCATCTCCACCCTCGGCTCCGCACTGGAGGCAGTACAGACCTGCGAGATCCAGCGCCCCACTCAGGGGGTCGCCGAGCAGCTGACCGCACTGCCTGCAGGAGAGGTACGGTGCAAATGTGGCGTCAGGACCCATCTCCTCCCGCTCGCTCTCCGTGTCTCGCGGGTCATCGAAGTCGCTCTCCATGCCGAGACGGTTGTAGCCGGAGCAGTCCTCATCGCTGAAGCCGTACACCGGCATTCCCATGTCAGCAGTGACGGAGTCTATCATGAGATAACAAGATGCTGCGTTATAGTGATGTCAAAAGTACCGACTTGGTATCAAAGGTTTTTTTTTTTTTTTTAATGTGACGCTATGAGCTCTGTTGAGCGGATTCGTAAACACTTCTGATTGGCCATTGTGTTCAGGCGCTCAACATATATGTCTGTGATTGTGTGATTGGCTATAATGATCAACCCACAGGAGCGTTTGAAAACATACGGAAGTGTTTGAATTAGTAAGCATTTTGAAAGCGGTCCGCTGATAGACGCCTGCTTTCAAACGCTCCCGTGTGTATCTGTGTAAGTGCTCGCTGATATCTATTTACAACATGTTTTTGAAGCATTGATATTATAGCCAATCACAGACATATCTGATAAGCATGTGAACACAATGGCCAATTAGAGGAATTTACGAATCCACTCAACAAGCGTCACATTTTTAAGATTTCCGTACTTTTAAAATTCCGGTACTTTTGACAACTTAGTTTTTATTTCTGTTACATTTTAACCATTTCTTTACATGAGAAGCTGGGGCAAAATATATCAAAGGTTTCATGCTGTAAAGGTGCCACAGAATAGCCATTTCACCAGATGTAATATAATAATAAATAATTAGTAATAGTAATAAAGTCTAAGGTGTACCCAGAATGTGTCTCAAGTTCCAGCTCAAAATACCCAATAGATTTTTTTATTATACCATGTTTATCTGCCTATTTTTGGGTGGGAGAAAAAATTAGCTGATTTGGTGTGTGGCCCTTTAAATGCAAATGAGCTTGTGACCCCAAAAGACCGTATAAATAGAAGCAGTAGAATACAGCAGCAGCAAATATAACTCTCAAAATGGATCATTACAAACTGTCATTTCCATGTACAGAACTCTTATTATTCCACTATGCCAAGGTAAATAGTTTTCCAATCTATGGCACCTCTAAAAAAAAAAACTTTAATGTGAAATAAGTCATCAAAATGTTTAGTCTGATATAATATAATGTAATAATTATAATAAAATATTATTGATACTATTACTACTAGCAATAATAATTGTTATTGTCGTTACTATTAATAATATAATATTATAAAACAATATAATATTATTACAATAAGCTGCAAAACTTCCATTTTATTTTTATGATATTACTGTAAAATAAATTACACAAAATGTCTGTAAAATAAATTGAGAACCACAATTTAAAATGGAGATCACAATTCTCACAGGATTCTAAACAGATCACTAAACAAAACATATAGTATGCCAGAGGTTCTGACAAAATGTTAATTAATCTGAATTAATTCTTTCATAAAAATCACTTTGAATGAATGATTCACTCATATATACTTCACTGTATTAATTCGTGTTTTTGAATTAATCTTTTGAAAGAATGTTTCAATGACAAATACATGTTTGCAACCATAAACTGAAAAAACATCTCTGCTTCCATCCACTGTAGAAAAATGAAGCCAAAATATCCCAGTAACAATCGGGTTCGGAGAATCTGAAGCCAGTGTTGCCAGATTGGAAAAGTCAAAAGTATCGTACCAGAAGCTCAAAAGAAAATTGGAAGAAATTATCGTACACGAGTTTCTAGTTTATTTAAATGAACTAAACTAATTTTTACTACAGAATGAATCAATACTGAGCTTACATACGCTGGACAATCACATTATTTTCTTCTAGAGCTGCTGTACAGCCAAAATTATGTTCCCTCTAATTTAACTCTGTAAAGCTAGGCTGACACAATCTGCACTGTAAAAAACTCTATATAAATAAAGGTGACTTGACTTGACGAGTCAAACGTACAGAATACAGCTATTTCTCCAGACTAACAACTTTTTGACATGATCTGAAAATTACCACAACAGATAAATAGCTAGGCGTACCTTAGTGGGAAACAACTGACCTAAGTGCCGCTGCAGGAACGTTAACTTGTGCTCGTGAGAGAGGGTCATTCTCCACGATGATTGGCCGAAAAGACGTAACGTGAGATGAGATGGAATGGAAGACATGCCTAACACCAAGTTCATGTTCTCCTCAAGATCATTACATAGAGGATCCACAGCTAGATCAATGAATATAGAAGCCCTTACAACAACCATCATTTGAAGTGTCACAAAATTCTGAAATTAACATACATTACGGGATTTTTTCATTATTTATCATACATCGGTCAAAATCGTTTGTCTGGCAATACTGGTCTCCGCAGCAGTGATCCTGAGGTGGAGCCGCGGCTCCCTTTCCCGCAGACTCATTAGCAAGCACAGCTGTCAATCATGACGTTACATCCCGTTTTTATAACATCAAAAAACGAACTAAAACAAAACACTGGGAAAACAAACAACTGAAAATATATGTCTGTGTGATAAGAGCTAAAATGACAGAAACCATCTTTGGAAAAAAAAAAAAAAATTGTATATTGTTTTTTTTTAGTTTGGCTCGCATCCCATTTGATTACATGGTGAGGGTGGAGTTTAAGATGTATACTGCAGCCGAAATGCTTTGGCTCTCATTTCATTTAAAATCTTGAAGTAAAATACTGAAGTAAAGAGTACTAATGGAGTTCAAAACATCACAGTCCATCAAAATATGCTTCAGCGATAAAGGACTCTGGCAAGAGGGACATAAAGGATCTTCACCCAAGATTTAGTGTTAGTCTGGAGTGACCTACTGGACAGAGAGTGTAAATAACATGGTCCCAGCGATTTTCAAAATGGACACAACGTTTTTAACCAACCACAGTATTCATTTTATAAAGTTCATCTCTATTACACTAATCCCATTTGGATTGCCATTTTTGAGCATATAAGTGATTATGATAGGTTTGAGGTCTGAAGGTGGAATTGGGTGTTTTTTGGCATTTTGTGCCTATGGCAATGGTACTATACATTTACAATAAATAAAATAAAAAATTATGATAAATTATTAAATTATTACTACTATTGCTACTACTAATAATATAATTATCAATAATAATAAAACAAGGTTTTCAATAGCAAACAGTTTTATTATGTCAGCTATTCTACAACGGCAAATTATTAATCTATCCATTTAATAATATTATTTTTACATTTAGACTTGTTCATATGGCGAAATGCTTGGCTGAACTATGGAATAGTATAGAAAAATAATTTCAGATGAATTAAAAGAATTCATTTATGTCACTGACCCGAGTCCCTCTCAAAACCAACAATCCTGTAGTCATTTTCTCCAAAGCCCAGCTCCTGTCCGAGGAGGAAGTCACTCTCCAGGACGAGGTTTTCCTGATTGCCAACTGCCGCAGCATCTTCAGCTCCCACTGCAAACAAACAGTACAACATCACAGCCTGTAGCACACATGTCTTTACCATGATGGAATCAATCTGATAATCACATCAGTCTTACACATGAAACTATAAAGAAGGTATTCATTTTTAGATTCTCAGTATTGGGAAAATAACCATGTCAGCTTGGATGACCCTTGTGTCATAGTCCACTAAATCTACAAGCACATACGGTTCCCAAAAGTTTTAGAGGATTTTTTTTTTTTTTTTTTAATTTCAGAGTAAATGTTTCTACATGAGCTCTGAATAGAGGAAAAAAATAAATAAATAAATAAATAAATAAATAAATATATAAATATATATATATATATAAATATATATATATATATATATATATATATATATATAATAGAAATGAATGAAGGAGGAAGGAACAATGGAGAGACACTAGATGAACAGAGGGAGTTGGATCAGAGATGGGTCAACCTCGAGTCCCGAGGCAGGAACAGGGGTCTGTCCAAAGGAAACGGAGTAAGGAAAGAATGACGACAGAAGAGGGGGAAGCTGAGATAGAACCGAGCATAGATGATTCTTAAAGATATGTAACTCAATATTAAACAAGAGCCTTGGAAATAGATTCTACTCACTTAGTCAAGGTATTAAACCCTAGTTTACACCAAGTTAGACTTAAATTTTGAAAAATGAACATGAACACTTATTTCAACAGAAAGCACTGAAAAAAGCAAGTTAAAATGAGTGAAGAAACTTGAAAAATACAAACCAGAGTAAAAAATATATAGAAACCAAGGACATGTGACTCAAAAGTGCTTCATAAACACATTCTGATATGACATTAAATAATTAGGTCTAAATTAGACAATTACAACTAGAATGTTATAAAAAACTGCATTATGACATTACAAAGCATTACAAACTGGGAACTGATTGTTGACTAGTCATGACTGGCCATGCGAATAGTTATATAGTCTCAAAATGGCCATATTTCACTAGCTAATTTACAATACAAACATTTTTATTCTCTTATTGATTATTATCAACAGAAAATATAATCACAATCAGAGTAATTTCAGCAGTAAAATAAATGAAAATCAGGCATTAATTCCAAGAAATAACAAAAAACAGTCAAATTGTGAATTGAGGTGAAATCAAGTGAAACAGAAATCCAGACTTACATTTGACAGGCTGTGGGTTAGACTGTTTTCTTCTGGGCATTTTTCTAAATGTGTCTGTTAGAAATCAGCAGTTCCCTGTTAAGCTGATCTTCATCACCATCGTCTTCCTCTTCCTCATTTTTCTCTTCCTCCCCAGAACAAAGAGTTCCTCAATTCACTCACAAACGCCGAATTAAATAGGTTTTATCATGTGTATTTCCAAAAATCATATCCAAAAAAGCCAAACAACTGAAACTTGTTATTATTTCTGTTAGCGTGAGCTCAAATTAAACTTCATACATAATACACAGACAGGACTGCAGAAACAGTCATATACGGGTTATATGACCCTCACATCGCGTAGCTGACGTCTGTAGCCTGATTTTAATCCACATCGATGAAAAAAATTAAGATATTTTGGAGGTAATTTGTGTTTATCTTGTAATCAGTCGAAGGCTAACTAGCATGACTAGCTAGCCCAAAAAGAGAACATACAATAAAAGTCCAGTGTTTATGACCACTGGACAGCCAGCAGGGGGAATATCAACGTCTCTCCATGAGCAATTATTGGTCCATGTTGATTTGTAGCCCTGTGAAGTGTCTCCATGAGTTGAAGAAGTGAAAGTGTACAAGTTTCATTGCTGCTGGAGTTGTTGTGATGGGAATGTGCAGCACAGGAAGTGATTGAAAGAGTTCAGTGTGAAACAGAGAAACCGTGACACCTACTGGAAGATCAGAGTACAGCAGCGCTTCCATTCATTCATTCATTCATTCATTCATCCATCCATCCATCCATCCATCCATCCATCCATCCATCCATCCATCCACCTATCTAACTATCTATCTATCAGGAATATATTAATATAATGTTATAGTATTAATTTTTTAAATATTAATGAATATTAAAACTGCGATATGATACAAGAAGAATTATAATATATACAATTTATGTGTATATATTATATATTACCATTTTTATTTTTTTTCAAAACGGTAACCTTTGATTTGGAAAGTGTTCGTCTTTCGCCAAGACGCCACCATTATCACTTCGTAATGGTTTCAGGTGTGCTGCACAGACCGATCGGCGTATGACATCAAAGTACCGCGATAGCGATTCAAAAGAGTCGTATGCTCTCCAGTCGCTCTCGCGGTACTTTGATGTCATACGCCGATCGGTCTGCGCAGCGTCGATACTTCTCGACCAAGCCTTATTATTTTGGGGAAATTTCACATACACAAGGTCTACTGCACCAGTTTGGAGAACATTATAAATAAAAAAGCAAGGAAGACTTGTCATATTTTTAAGGAATATTCAAGTTTTGATCAACGAATCAATGGTTTGTACGCTCTGCCATGTTTGTTTTGTTTTTCTGTGTATTAATATGTAAATTTCTGTATATTATTGTAAATTTCTCTGGTTAATAATAAAAAATAAATAAATCTCGACCAAGCCTTATGCCACACAGTTTCAGGATGTGTAAGGCTGTTGTGTTAGGCTATTTTTGAAAGAACAAAGTGTGGTCAGCCCTTTAATAGTTAGTTGTCTTGTTATACTAAATAGCGACCACTGGGAGTCGGCAGAATACGATGTTGTTGAGACACAGCTGATTTTGACACTGTGTAATCTGTTAATGAGGCTGAAAATATAGGGTCTGTTCTCCCAGCTTCTAATGATGTTTGTGCTAATGAGGATGTTGTAGTTAATGAAGAAGAAGAAACTTAACAGCAGTTCCTAGGGCTACTAGAAGTGAGTAAGGAGTAAATAATGTGTAAGGAAAAAATGTGCTCTTTTGAAATGGAGGATGTAGTGTCTGTAATGATGGGAATGATGGTAATTCACAAAGAACTGTACTCAGTTCAGTTCAAGCTGATTTTTCCAGGTGGTGGGGGTGTCAAAGAATGAAGTCTACCCGTTATTTAAAAAATTAATAGATTTGTTCATGTTACATTATATTTATAGTTATTTTCTTTTACACATGTTACACATGTGTCGCTGTGTTGAGCGTAATAACCAATCATGCAGATTTCTGTTGAGCTTTGGAATGTAATGTCCAATCAGAGGCATTGATTTGTCACCATGCAAATGAACTCACATGAATTCTCTGTTATTATTATAAACAACAAAATGCAGAAAAGATGCAGTTCATTTAGCCAGCCTGATCACATGAAAATGCATATCAATAGTACATACGTGTAATCTCGTGAAATATAGGCTATACACCAAAATGAGGTTACGTTTTGCAGTATAGACAGTTTTAGAGATTATATCGAGTTTTTTGCTAAAGTGCGTAATTCACATTAGACTGAAGTCATGGACCGCTTTGGTGTTCGCATTCTTGATGTAATAGCTATATTCCCAGTTTGAACATTTTGGTTTTCATGCTACTGAAATGGTTGGTATTTTTTTAACCAATCCATAAAAAGCAATAAACAAATTCATGAATGGTTCTTAGCTTGTTTTTTTCTGTAGCCAGATTAGGATGTTCTTTTTCCCCATCAAAAACGTTGTCGACTTAATAATCATCAATTTCAAGAGCAATAATCAACCATCATGAAATTGCAGAGTCACCCCATAATGACTTCATGTTTATAGGCTGTTTACCTTATGCAATGTAAATACATCTAGGCCTACATGAGCAGCATTAGGTCTGTGTAAATAAACTTAAATGCTATGTCAGATGCAGCTTCTGCTCATTTGCAGTGTAAATGATTTAGTTAATGGTTGAAAAAAATTAATTTGTAACAATCTGTAGAATTGTGATTGATTAAGTGCAAGTAACTCGATAAATTTAGGTGTTTGTACAATACAACGATTCAAGTAGATTTTTAGAGAGGGTGCTCGCTGCAGAGCCAAATGGGAGAAGCTAGAGCTCTTGCTCCCCGTGGCTGGAGCTCGAGGTCCCCCTCGCTGGATCTAATGGGCGGAGTTCGCTGCAGAGCCAGATGGGAGGAGCTAGAGCTCCAATGTGCGGGGCTTGAAGCGCTATCGAGCCTGTTAATGTTAGTGCGAGTTCAACCGTAATTAAAAAGGAAATGTTTTGATGCGCAAGATGCTGGCATAGACAATATTGCCTCATTTTCATTCGTCATGATTATGATTAATTATTTTCAGCATGATCAGTATCGTTTCCGTGACAAACGACATTATGTAACACTTAAGAACATTGCTAACATGTGCGTTTCTAATAACTGTTGAAACTTTCTATCTTTGTCAGCTTGTCATATTATTTTCGCCTTATTAAAATGAATAGTGTCGTTGTTTTCTTCACTTTTGAAGTCGCTTTGGATAAAAGCATGTGCTATAAGATTATGTAAATTACAAGACTTAGTAGGCAATGTGAAAGCTTACTATCTTTGCACCTCTCTTTATTTTTTGTCCACTGCATTAACATGTGGGTTATTTGTGAACTAAGCTAAGTCATCTGATTAATTCAATAATAAATAATATTAATAATAAGACTAGGTTGCCATCTGCCCTTTTTGTACATAAATGTGGAAGCATGTACTCCAACAGGCTAGTTGTAATTTTTTTATATATATATTGCAAATTTAAATGTAATATCGACTGTAAGTTTGGATAGACTCAAGCTTCATGTGATAGGCCACGCATTATGCTATTTTAATGAAATGGAAATAAGTAAGCAGACCAGTAGTCTTAAACCAGACATGTGACTTCCCACACTGGAGAAAATAAGGTAACAAATGTGTTCTGAGATGAGTGAGGCATCCACTCCAACAACATTTGGGAGAACATAAATGTAATTTAATAGTCACATACTGCACTGTCCTACAAGTTATTTGTTTCTATTAACCTAAATTATCAAAATGTGCATCTAAAATAAATCTTAAATATACATAAAATGTTAAAATAAGAAGATATAAAATAATGAATATATTTGAAGAACACAACACTTCTTTTCACAGAAAATTTTACTGGTATTTTACAAAACAAAACTCAATCAATATTTGTTTTATAGTACCCCACTGGTAGATTCACAAGTGAGGGTTGTGAAAACAAGACACACAGATATTTCTTTTGTCACGTATTTCCTGCATGAATAATTCCATGTCCTCTACTCTCTGAAAAATTAAAAGGAAGGGAGCCCAAATTTCTTCGTTGTATGTGAACTGAGCTGAGCCGGACGATTACATCACTGTTTTCTCCAGTGCTGATAAATTAACTAGACTAATAACTATTGATCTTTGCAATGGAATGAATCAATAATATATAGAATAAGCTGTACAATGACACCATTTTCTTTGGGAGCTGCTGTGCAGCCAAAAATTATTTGCCAATTGTTAATGTAAAGCTGCTTTGCCACAATTTGCATTGTAAAAAGTGCTATATAAATAAAGATAACTTGACTTCATTTGACTTTATCTTTTACAATGATTCAAACTAAGTAATGTAATGCAGAAAAACTATAACAACAATAACTGAAATTAAGTATTTGAAATTCAGACACAAAGTTTCAGAACACAAGAAAATATTAAACAAACAATATGTTTAGTTTTAAATGATGCTAGGAAGAAATGATTATGACATGCAAAAACAAAGTTTCAACAAACATGATATTTTTCACACAGTATAATTAAAATAATTCACACACACATACCCTCTTGCTGAACTGCATTTTGCATGTGATTATTTACATGATTCTGGAGCTCGTGTAAATATTTATACACCAATTTACAGTAGGCACAGTGGTATTTTTTGCAGCACACTGTGCATCTCTCGATAGACAGCAGGGGATCCTGTCCTCGCAAAAGTATTGTCTGAGGCATCTGTGCAGGTTAAGCATAAATAAAAACTATGATTAAAAACACGCTGCGTACCTCTAGTGGGGAATGAGAGAATGCTATAGCACATATTAGCTATCGATATAACTTTGTGTTTATCCCAAGTTAACCTACTCCCGATTAATATTTCAGGGGGTCAGAAAATAACAATAACATAGTCATGTCGAGACAGCGATAAATGTAAGATTATTATTTTTTTTTATACATCTCAAAGTTCAGTTTAACTTTAGAGTACAGTTTTCTTACCGTGCCACAGGTTGTACACTTAGTTAGAATGGACTATACCTGCGTCTGCGCGGCCCCGCCCACTTAATTCAGCGAGGTGGAGCTAGAGCTCCAGCGAGCTCTAGCTCCTCCCATTTGGCTCTGCAGCGAGTACCACTTGGGATTTTTATAAGGTAATGATCACCTGCTGCAGTGTCCTTAATAGCCACCAGAGGGCACTCCACCCCGGACTACTGCCTCACTATCACAGACTCAATTACCCATAACCCACTGCCCGGACTATTAACCATGATTACATTCAGCTGTTACTCACTTCATTGTTAGTGTCTGCCTATATTAACCTAGTTCATACAGTCACTCATAGCTAGGTCTTGTAGTTACTGCATATCTATTTGAACCTGTGTCTTGTTTTTTTCAGTCTCATTGCATTAGCTCTGGTTTAGTTTTTGCATGTACCCTGGACTTTATCTTTTTTGAAATTTAATTCTTAATTTTAATGGAATTGAAGTTGAATTGAATATATGAAACTAATATGTTACTGTCTGTCAGTATTTATTAAAGCAGCATATGAAGAGTTCATTTGCAAAAATGGATAACTCCATTTTTATTATTTCTCACAAATCATGTTTTGACTTTTTTTTATTGTGCATTTCAAGTAATATCAATCAAACTGCAGTTGGGTTGTTTTGGTTAAGTAATAACTAAAAAATGCAGGCAACTTACAAAATTAAAATTCATTGAAAGGGTGTTTATATATAAATATACATTAAAAGTTTGTTTTTTTAGCAAAAGATAACTCCACATTCAAACACAGATCAGAAAAGCAGATGGGCGAGCACACACAAAAATGCAAAAGAACAAAGTTTCAGCGTGTAAGGTGAACAAGAACTTATTATAATTATAAATTATAAATCCACTTTTAGTCATCTTTGATGAGACTCCCCTCAGCTAGCGCGTCTATTTGAAATGACTAGCAGCCTCGTCACCTGACCTGAATACGGTGCACTGATTCGCTAAAACAGACTTATCGGTTTCTGCTGTAAAACGTGAACTCGCGATGCCTTGACAGTGGACAAAACCGGCTTTTCTGACAAAATGGATTTAGGGTTCAGAACGTACTATATGTGGAGAATAACACAGCAGTCAGTTAATTTTTAACATAAGTAACATATGGTCAATACCTGTATTTCTCTGTCAAATTTGTTCTCTTAAAATTGCTTCTGCTTTTTAGGTGACGCTAAAAACTAATCCATAAAATTTAGTACAACATGATATTTCTGCCTCTAAGAACCAACAGACAAAACTCATGGTTTTCCATTTTCCATTTATTGGAAAGTAGGATTAAGAATAAGAATATTAATAAAATTCACTTCTAACCTTTGCAGTGAAATACAGTATTTAAACTACATTCTTTATCTATTGCCCAAAGCTACAGTGATATGTGTAGCTAATTTACTTTAATTTACTAGTCAAAACTTCTCAGTAGTGAACAAAGAAAAAAAATATATAACAATAAAATAAGTATTCTTTTTTAAACTATGCACATTACAATATCAGAGTAGACATACTGTATGCTTCTACTAATTACTTCTTAAGCTCAAAATAGGAACTTTACTAGTTTGGCATAGAAATGCCACACACAAAACCATTTCTATGAACACAGACACTCTTGCACTGGTTCTTATGTAAACCCCACTGTTGAACAATCAACTTTACAAGGATGTGAAACATTTAGTAACAGTGCTAATACTTAATTAAAACATAAAACAAGCCATTAATATACAGTTCACTGTGGTTAGAAATTATTAATGCATAATATAAGGCCACGTTTGTGGCTGACGATGTAATTATTGTCATAATTTACATGTATCAATGAGAAATGCCACATTTATAATTGTTGCAATTATTCATCCTCTTTCAATGAAACACATTCACGCAACAAATCCATTGACACATCTAAACCGCTGTATCTGGCTGCCAATGTTTGAACTCCACAATCATATTCATAGCACCAATAGCGCCTCCTGTGATTATAGCTTATGTAATATGTAAAGAGGTATGTTCATCGTCCAGGACATTGGAGTATACTGAATACCCGTATACTACCTTACAATTCCCGATTTAGCTGAGGGAGCTGAGAGGTTTACGATACTATTGCCTTTAATGCTTGTCTTGAATATCAGAAGATGAGCTGATATCCGCTGAAGGGTCTGATGACAGACCAGGTTTCATGACGATGCCTTGGCTAAACCTTGATGATGCTAACAGAGGATGATGTCCTTTGGAACTACAAAAGAGTAAAAATGGACAGAGATTAGAGAAAAATAATTTAAATGCTGAGGCAAGAATTTCTTTAGAATTGTATTTTGTTGCTTTGCAGCCTTAAATTGAAGACGGACACAGTATATCCAGCTGTATTCACTCTTTATAACTTATAACAACCAAGTGAAAGATATAACAACAACATTCAGAAAAAAATAAAACCAGAATCACTGAGTTGGAAAAAGGATCATCCCCTTCTGAAAATGACTTGTAAACTCAATCAGGTGTAGCTAATCACCTTCTCAATGGCACACAAAGTCATTTGGCTTTCAACTGTGATCAGATGTGGTAATTTTGATTATCTATGCATGAAAAGAAATTTCCTGAAGCATTTCAGATTCTATTCTATACCCACTGTATATATTATATATGTCTTTTTTATATGTACTATGTACAAATGTACCATAACAAATTTTAGTTAAAGGGATAGTTCACCCAAAAATGAAAATTCTGTCATCATTTACTCACCCTCATGTCATTTCGTAAGTATTTCTTTCATATTCGAAACACGAGTGAAGATATTTTTAATGAAATCTGAGAAACACCACTTTGACGCTTCAAAAAAGTACATAAAGAGATCGTAAAAATAATCCATGTGAATTGAGCATCTTAGTCCAAATTTTCTGAAGAGACTCAATCGCTTTATATGATGAACAGACTGAATTTAGGCTTTTATTCACAAATAAACATTCATCAACTCACAAATAAACGTTCATCAACACATACATCAGATATGGTAAATGGAATAAAGAACAATAAGGTTCGTTCTTGTGTGTTACACAGCACGTTTGAGCTTCTGTAAAAAACAGTGAGGTTTGTTCTTATGCATCAATCAAATTCGGTTGAGCTTGTTTATGTTCGCTGATCAATATTTATGTGTGTTATAGATGTATATGAACTTTTTGAGGCGTCAAAGTGTAGTTGTGTAGCTGTCAACAGAGGGACAGAAATCTCTCAAATTTCATTAAAATATCTTCAGTTGTACTTCGAATATGAACAAAAACCTTGTGGGTTTGGCATGACATGAGATTGAGTAAATGATGACAATTTTTTTCTGTTACATTTTTGCGTGAAATAACCCTTTAGTTAATTCATTGTCTAATGCATGGGTGTAGTTTGTGACTGAAAGATGCTATGATATTGTTTTATATTTATCTTATGAAAATATTTACCAAATAAATGATATTTTCAACTTGAAAGTAAATGTGCATATAATGTAGGAATTTTATTTTTGTAGATTTTGAATTATTTGTAAATAAATAAATTCATTCAAACTTTCTAACATCTCCTCCAAATCACATTTCTGTAAGAAGTTGAATGCGTGGGAATGATTGTGAATATGTAGATTTACTATAGAAACGCTGACCAAAGCGACTGGCTTGGTCTGAACGCCACAATATTATTACTGACATCCTTATTTGACCTTACATTCCAATTTGATGAATTAACCAAGAACAATTTAAAGGCACAATATGTAAGATTTTTACACATAACCCTCAATTTCCAGGTATACTTTAATAGAAGCCAACCAAAGACGCTTTAATATATTACTCGTTTTATTAGCAAGCAGAGCAACTGCTTGGATACATACATCGACAGAAAACAAATCATTGTTATAGATCTCAACACAGTTAGACTTATTGTTTGAATCTCGTTTTCTTGATTTACCATGAGTAACAAATTTGTACCATGCCTCAGAGACAATGCTATTTTGTCAAGTGGCTAACATAGCATAATCAGAAAGAGCTTTATTTGTAGCAATTCAGCACTTGTGGCTGTTTCATTAGAATTAAATAAAATATGATTTTAAGTGATCAAACATAAGCGTAACAAAATTCAGGTAAGAAGGAGGTGGAAACGGCTACTGTTAAACATAACTTTAATCATAAAATAAACAACAAAGCAAAACAAGCGGCAGCGGCTGACTGCAGCATATAAGCATAATAAAAACTTCTCCATGGATCTCGAGACCGGTGTGTCGCACAGGTTGCTTTACTTTAGCATTCGCTCCACCGGCCTCGATTCACTCCCCCAGCTATCGCGCCCCCTCTCTTTCATACCACAGTAACGTTAATAAAACTTGAATGCATTAGCTCATCCATAAATATGATTTCTGCCTGAGTGCCGTCAGATTGCTTTCCATCAACTGTAGAGGTGAAGACGACAACTCCCATGATTCCACGCTCATTCATGGCATCATCAAACTACAACTTGAGCAGTTAGTGCTTTGAATAAATGACCTCTAGAGGTGAAACTTACATACTGTGCCTTTAAGGTGTGGTTTTTAACATCTCTATGACTTATTTGATCAGGGTACTAAGAGATATAGTATTTACATACCACTGAATAAAATGCATAATTGTATTTTATTAATATTTTTGAAATGCATAAAAAATGGATAACATTTAAAAAAAACATTATCTAACTCTTTACATACAAGCTAATTAAACAATTTGTAAATTATTGGCATTGAATGAACTCACTATTTGTACAGTATATAGGCTATTAATATATTACTAATTTAGAGACTATTGTTTGCAATTGATTTGTACTTTATTACTGTATACTTATTATTAATGTGTTACCAAAAAAGGTTCACATGCTAATTAAAAAATAAACCAGGCAGTACACAGTATACTGCATACTTATACACTACCATTCAAAAGTTTGGGGTCAGTAGATAACTTTGAACAGTGGAATAGATCAGTGGTTCCCAAACTTAAGTATCTCCACAACCCCATCAATAAGGCTCAAGTACCCCTTCATCAACACTAAACCAAAGAATCAATGTTATGGTTAAAAAAGACTGGACAAAATACACATTTTAACTTTTAATATTTTAAATACAACATTTGATGGTAAACAAACACTTATTTAAAAATAAAAAATACATGAAATTACCACTGTAACCAGTAGATGTAACTCCCTAATATAGTTTTCACACGTTTTGCTTTTGAATTTATATTTAGACATTATATGTATTTTTTTGGTACAGCCTCTGAAAAGTCACAAAGTCTCATGATAAACAAAAACTGTTCTTCAAATTGCCATTGAATTACACAGAAAAGGAGCAACAAGCTTTCTCTATATAAATCAATGAAGCAGTCAATCAGTTCAGTGCAAAGTCACTGACTTCGGCAATGATGACACACTTTTGTGAAAACTCGGATCAATGAATCTAACAAAAGTGCACAATAAATCTACAATTTACAATGCATCTCCGCTTTGTTATAATGGGTTAGGTTTGTTAGCACATAGGACTTCCGGTAACTAAACAACACCTGATTGGCCATTACTTTCAACAGACATGCCTGTGACAACACTCAACGCTGCAAAATCACATTGTAAATGGACACATTTTCAGCAACTAATGCGCCAGGCTGGGGTGAGCTCAGGTCATTTACGACGTTCCTGACATGCAGAACAAACCAAATGAAGTCTAAAACTTTTTGAGTACCCCCTTGGAACCTGCTCACCTACCCCCTAGGGTGCGCACCTTTGCTTGGAAATCACTAGTATAGATAATGCAGTATTTCATTGGAAACCAGTCAGGGTTGCCAGGTCCTAAAAAAATTTCCAGTCCAAAGCCGACTGAAAACCCGCTGCAAAGGAATGAAAACTAGCCCAATCTTCCCCCTTCCAATCACAGCTGACATCTGCAGGATTTCCATAAAGGGCTTTAAAATAAAGGTTTTGATTTTGTTTGCAAATATTGTCTCGGCACTTCCCAAATTCTTTTAACATTGTAGATTGTTATGAAAATGAAAACCTTTTCTATTTTCTGATCTCAGTCAAGACCATTATTTATAAACCACATGCCCTTTACATCCTCTTGTTCTGTCTACATTTAAGCATCAATGTGCAATTAATCAATAATGCCAAACTCAATTAACCTGACTTATACCTCCTCATACCATCTCACCTTCACTCACTCTTCCAGCGGTCTTTAGGTTGCCAGGTATTCATTCAAAGGATCATAAAACACACTTTAGTAAAAGGATCTATATTAATTTTTCTTTGTCTACAGATAAACATTTGGAGACCGCAGTACGTTACACAAGTAGCCCCAAAAAAGGCAACTGTGGCTCTGTAATTTGTCCCATGGCTGTATTTCCATAATAGCCCAACTGTGCGGGAAAACCACAACCCTGGCAACACTGACCACAGTGAAAGTGTTGGTCAGTGGTGAAGGTCTCACCTTGCTGCCCAGCAGGCCTCCGTTATGGTACTCTGGAGTACTTTGGCCAGACAGCGGCTTGCTTTTCTCTTTACTGTGGTTGTTGGAATCGTTGTCTTTGATGATATCATACTGCTTACAGAAGAGCACAATCACAGCTGCAGCAAGACAGAGATCAGTTTGATTACGGGGACGCACATCTGATATGTTTAATTAAAACAAAACACTATCTTCCATCTGGATATCACAATTGAGTTTGAAAGGACAAAAGTTTTCTTAAGGTCACTGTAAAAAACAAATACAAAGCAGTACTTAGGAAAATGATGTCAAATTATAACATTTCAATGCAGAACAGAGAAGTTTTAAATATTGTTACAGGTTTGATACTCTGCACTAAAAACTTGAAACTTTTTTTTAACCCTGTAAAGCCTACTGTTTCATATTTGAAACACAAAAATGCCTCTAAATCATAAACATAATTCATCTTAAATGCGAGTATCAAATGTGATAAATCCATCTTTTGAGGAACAGTTATTTGTGCCATAAAAAATTGATCAAACTAAGCATTTAAATATAATCTTACTAAAACATTATCAGGAGATATAGAGTAAAAACTGATATAAATATCAGCAACAAGTCAAAAGATTTCTTTGGTAAAACAATATTATGAATATCATTGGAACCAGAATATTTTTTTTTAACTTGTTCATTATGATTATAATAAATTAATGGACGATGTCCTTTACCTGCCCACATTAGTAGTACAGTCATAATGATCAGTATCTCTCCAGTCTGAAGGTGTCTGGAAATGTCTAAACCCTCAACCGCAGGGTCATCTGATCAGGTGAACAAGACAACACATGTTAGAGGATTGAAGAGATCATTTAAGAAACTTTAGAATTAATGATGATGTTATTTATTCAAGAATAAAGTCTATACTGTGACAGAAATTAATCTTTGACAATGTCTTAATATATACATTCAAATATAAAACTAACTAAAAGTGTTTATAGCAAAGTTATTATTACCAGTTCAAAGTGTTATATCTGAATTTATCTTATTATATTATTAAACTAATTATATAAAACTAAATAGTCAGTGATATACAAATGAACTGGTTCTTTGCCTTTATTTATAGAAGAAAAGGGCTAAGATATTTCCTATTCTATAATGCAGACAAAATGACACAACAATGAAAGGGTTAAACCTGCAAGACCCTGTGTGTGTGTGAGAGAGAGAGAGAGAGAGAGATATTCAGAAGAAATATTTTAAAGAAAACAAATATATTGATCTGAAATATAGTGCATTCATTTTAAATTCATCCAGGTTCAATTGAATTTATCTTAAGGTCTTTTACATTTTTATTAAGCATATTATTAAACTAATTATATAATAGTCAGTACACTACAACTGAACGGGTTTCTCCCAAGGATTTTTTTTTTCTCCATTTGGATGGAGATTTGGTTCCTTGGCGCAGTTGCCTTTGGCTTGCTTAAGTCGGGGACACTTGCTTGATATTCAGCAGTGTTTTTGGTATGCCTGCATTGGCACCGTTGTATGTGAACTGAGCTGAGCCGGACGATTATGTCACTGTTTTCCCCAGTGCTAACATAGATAAATTGACTAGACTAATTATTGATCTTTGCAACGGAATGAATCAATAATATATAGAATAAGCTGCACAATGACACCATTTTCTTTGGGAGCTGCTGTGCAGCCAAAATTATTTCCCAATTATTAATTTAATGCTGCTTTGCCTCAATTTGCATTGTAAAAAGTGCTATATAAGTAAAGGTGACTTGACTATGCCTTTATTTTAATGAGATTTCCTATCCTATAATGCAGACAAAAGGACACAGCAATGAAAGTGTTAAACAACCTGCCAGACTGTAAAACACACACAGAGAGAGAGACAGAGAGAGAGAGAGAGAGAGAGAGAGAGAGAGAGAGAGAGAGAGAGAGAGAGAGAGAGAGAGAGAGAGAGATTCAGAAGAAATATTTTAAAGAAAACAAATATATTGATCTGAAATATAGTGCATTCATTTTAAATTCATCCAGGTTCAATTGAATTTATCTTAAGGTCTTTTACATTTTTATTAACCATATTATTAAACTAATTATATAATAGTCAGTACACTACAACTGAACGAGTTTCTCCCAAGGATTTTTATTTCTCCATTTGTTGGAGTTTTGGTTCCTTGTCGCTGTTGCCTTTGGCTTGCTTAAGTCGGGGACACTTGCTTGAAATTCAGCAGAGTTATTGGTATGCCTGCATTGGCACCGTTGTATGCGAACTGAGCTGAGCCGGACGATTATGTCACTGTTTTCCCCAGTGCTAACACACACAGAGACAGACAGAAAGAGACAGACAGACAGACAGAGAGAGAGAGACAGAGAGAGAGAGACAGAGAGAGAGAGAGAGAGAGAGAGAGAGACAGAGAGAGACAGAGACACACAGAGAGAGAGACAGAGACACAGAGAGAGACAGAGAGAGACACACAGAGAGAGAGACAGAGACACAGAGAGAGACAGAGACAGAGAGAGAGAGAGAGACAGAGACACACACACAGACTGTTTCATCAGTATGTTGCCTCAAATTCAACATTTTAGGTAAAAAATAAAATCTACACTGTGACAGAAAGTAGTCTTTGATAATGTCTTAAAATATACATACAAATAGAATACCCACTAAATATACTTATATTTATTACAGTCTAATAAAAAAAATTGTTTAAACTGTTAGTCTTCTCAACCCTGTTTAAAAATATATGCTGCCCTCTAGTGCTCATTCTATCTATTGAATATTATTTTGAATTATTTTAACCAAAGAGTAGTTATCTGCCTAATTTTAATTTACACATACTTCTTGAAATTAATTAAACAATTAAAATGCATTAATGTCAAGAGAGTATGGGAAAAAAATTGATTATAATACAAATTATTGTATTTTAAAGGTGTTCAGAATTGTAGCTAACCTTGTTTAAAAATAACCCTTTAGTGCCATTGTTTGGTTATTATTAAATTTCTTTTTTATTTAATGTCCTTAAAACAGAACGTTATTATGCTTATTTTTAAGCTGAACATACTACATTGATTAAAAAATGCTTGAATTTCTTATTTAATGTTAGTATTATTGTATATAGAAATAAACAGTATATAATTCAGAGGAGAATATTGTTTAGTGTCATGAATTATCATTGAGTGTCATCTCAGAATACAACATTTTAAAGAAAATTGCACATTCATTTTAAATTCATCAAGATTCATTGCCAAATATACAATCTTAATTTAAGTCAAACAATTATTTTACGATATGCGAGACTTTCTCATTAGTATTATTATAAGACTTTCTTCTTAGTATTGTTAAAACTGTCTTCTCAACCCTGTTTAAAAATATATATGCTGCCCTCTAGTGCTCATTCCATATATGACATTTGATTATCATTTCAATTATTTTAACCAAAGAGCACTTCATGTACCTAATTTTAATTTACACATACTTCTTGAAATTAAAAAAATTAAATAAAATGTGTTTCTTTATGATATTTGTACTATTAAATATAAAATTAGGTGCGTATATTTCAATTATTCATGAATAATTGACAACTTCCTTTTTCTACCCAGTGGGCCAACCTCTGTTTGGAAACAGCCTTTGCCTTCTGCTGGCCTCCATAGCAGACAAAGAGCTGTTCTGAGGTTCTAAAGCTCTGCATACACTATGTACAAACGCAGAGCACGGAAAGACGACACAACAATGCAATGGCTGGGTCTGCCACCTCTTGGGGCAGCGCTAGCAAGTTCACCACCTTGTCCCTGAAAGGAGTGGTATCTATCTGAACTTTGGGCACATATCCAGAGCGGGGTCTCAGGATGATGTGAGAGTCAGCTGGCCCGAATTCTAGGCATGCTTTGTTCACCAAAAATGCCTGCAGTTCCCCCACCCTCTAAGTGGATGTGAGCACAGTGAGGAGGGCTGTCTTAAGACACAGGATCTTAATCTCCACTAACTGCAAGGGCTCAAAGAGTGCTTTCTGAAGGGTTACTAAGACCAGAGAGAGGTCCCAAGAGGGGATGAGGTGTCGTTGAGGAGGATTCAACCTCCTGGCACCTCTCAGGAACCTGACCATTGAGTAGTTTTTCCTCAGAAACTTACCGTCTACTGCAATGTGATGTGTGGTGATAGTGGCAACATACACTTTCAGGGTGGAGGGAGAAAGCCTTTGCTCCTAACCAGTCTTGCTGGAAAGAAAGACTGACATTGATAGGGCATCTACGGGGGTCTTTCCTGTGAGAAGAATACCAATTAACAAAGTGGTTCCACTTGCCATATGGTTACCTGTCCCTGAGAAAGAAGGTCCTGTCAGGGAAGGGCTGTGGTGAGGAGCATTAGATCTGAAAACCAGGTCTGGGTGGGCCAGTATGACAGTCATGAAGACCTACTCCTCATCCTCCCTGACCTTGCAAAGTGTCTGTGTGAGCAGGCTCACTGGGGGAAATGCATACATGCGTAGGCCCCAGGGCAGTTGTGTGCCAATGCATCCATGCCGAAGGTGCCCCGGTCATGGACCCAAAAACATTCCCAAATCAGCTGGACCACCTGGGGGTAGATTCTCCACTCTTCCCTGGATGTATACTGTCATAAGAGCTCATCGTTTGCATGATTGAGCTGGCCAGGAATGTGGGTTGCTTTGGACTCCTTAGGAGGAGATGGTGGGCGAGTTACAAAATACAAGGGGAGCGTAGACCGTCTTGATGGTTGATGTACGCAGCGGTCAATGTGTTGTCCTTGCGGACCAGCACGTTTGCCCTGCAGCAACGCCAGGAACCAGTGTAGGGCAAGTTATACTGTTAGAAACTAGAGAACATTGATATGCCACTGCAGTCAAGGCCTTCCAAGTATGCTGTAAGTAATGATATGCCTATTACTTGCAGCATCCCAGTCCGGGGTGGAAGCATTTGTTGTCACAACAACATGCCAGGACACTTATTCTAGAGGCACACCTGCCCGAAAAAAGCAAGCTCTGACCAGGAGCTGAAAGTACAGCCACAGGTCGGAGTGATGTCCACTCGATGTGTGCCACAGTGCCATGCCAATCTCAGACCACTGAATCACTGTAAGACAATTTCAATGGAACTGCTGGCCTGCCTCTGAACAAATTCAAGCAGTTCAGGGACGCACCGGGGGAACTGAATCGCATAGCCAAGTCTGATCATCTGAATGATCCACGTTGGTAAGAGCTAACAAGGCTTCCAGTCACTATACAAGGGGGGGCCAAGGGGACAACAGACGTGCCTGCAGTGGGGCAACGTTGTTGGCAAAAGAGGGGGTATGAGAGGGGCATGAATTTGCGTCTGTCACTTTCAACCCACTCCTCTTGTAACCCCAGAAATTTTTAATTTTTAGATTTTGGGTACCACTGGCTGTGAGGCCATCGGCAGAACAGAAATAAATGGATTCTCCAAAAAAAAAAAGAAAAAACGATTCTCCACCCGGCCCTCCACCAGTAGAAAGAGTGGTGCGTTCACTGCATCCTGAACTGCAGCTCCCTCCATTAGTTGCTCATCTCAGGGACGCTACTCTAGCAGTTTAGATGGTTTGGAAGGCGCTGAGGCGGGCGACTTCACCTTCCTGTGGGTAGCTCGATGTTGCAGCCTAGGTAAAGGCCCCCCAGACAGACAGGTGTTAGCAGAAGCATCTCGCTGGGGCAGGATGTGTTTGATCGTCTCTGTCTGTTTCTGGACTGTAGAGAACTGCCTGGAAGATGGTTGAGTTGAGAAAGCAGACTTTATCGACTTCCTTGATCTCAGCCAGAGATGGTACTTCTGGACCACTAATATGAGCGTCATCTGCCCAAGGGACCGAACAGTGATGTTTGATGCAGGAGCTGATGCAGCTCCTGCATCAGCTCTTTTAGTGCCTTGGTCTGGTATACTTGCAGGAGGGCCATCCAGGGTGGAAGCGGCCTGCCCAGTGGCTCAGTGAGACTTGGCCACTAGTGTAGCTGAGAACGTACAGGTCTTGGATGAGAGATACGGTTGACGCCCCACCCAGGTGGCAGAATTTTGTGGGCACTGCTTTATCACAGCTGAAAGCTCTACCTGAGGGATCTCAGCATACTTTTGGCAGAAAAAGGTACCTTCCATGACTTTGTGACCTCATTGTGCACTACTGGGAAGACAGAAACTGGAGCAGGACGCTGCTGTTCAGCATGCCCCACATCGAGATACCAATCGTCCAACCACAAGGGTTCTGGACAAGGTGGAGGGTTCCACACAAGTCCGACACTCGCATGGAAAAGCATGGCAGTCAGCTCCGGGTCAGACTCAAACAACGCTGCTCTCCCGCAGCTGAATCTTCTTCCCCAGAAGTCTCTAGCCCACCCTCTGATGCAGCGATCAACATCTGATCCTCCTCGGGAGCCCCGAATGAGATGCTAGGTCCTCCATGAGAGGCACCAGCAACCACAGCCAGAAACTCCACAGCCTGCGATGGAAAAGAGGAGCAGGACGGCCGTGGGGCTTCACTCAGCGAACAAGCTCCCACTATAATCCACAGGTCACCCTGTGTATTCACCAAAGTATCGGGAAATAGCAGAGGAGACTCCCCCACAGTGGGTGCATGACTCATCAACGAATGCTACCTCAGCATGCTTATGGCCCAGACATGTGAGGCAAATACAATTGTGGCTGCCAGACAGAGCCAGGAAATGACTGCATCCAGAAACATATGGGTGGAATGACATATTTAAAAAGACACAATCATGTTTACTCTTTTAGGGAAGCTGTTCTTTAGATGTTAAAGCACCCAGGGGAACAGCCGCTGCACTTTGACCATGCACACTCAGCAATCGCGACCTCCAATGGAACACTCAGTCACACCAACACATGAATAAGAAATTATGATATTTCACAATATTACTGTTTTTAGTATGATTTTCATCATCATAAGATTTTTTTACACACTTTTTCACAATTGGAGCTCTATTCAATAAACGGACAGAAAGGATAAATGCTATAACCACTAGAAAGGCACCATAAAAATAGTCCACATTCTGCACTACATTCTTAAGTCTTATAGACCATTTCACAGCATTGTGTTATGTGGACTGATTTTATGGTAAGTATTAAAGTTCAGTGATATTAAATTGTCCCTCTATGTAAAAGAGTGGTGTAAAAAAATCTTCCAAATTATTTAGCATTTGCCATGTACACCAGGAAAGATAAATTATAATATAAAGTATGCCATTTACTAATGTTAAAGATTAGCATCTCAATTAAAAAATTAAATAGCATTTATATTTCTATATTGTATTATATTTTATGTTAGTAAGAGGTGTGGTGGGCCGCTTTGTGCCAGAAAGTCCAGGGCAACTTTTTAGCCCCAGTCCGCCCCTGGGAACCAATCAACTGTGCCCTATAGAGAACGATGTTATTGCAAACAGATTAAGTTAAGGACCTATTAGCCAGTGCCATCTTGAGCTCCATGACAGAACTTATGTCTGTGAGCTTGGAGCTCATCATATGGTAATGCAATGTAAATTAAAAAAAAACAAACAAACAAAAAATAAATTCAAAGTTGTAAATAAACAAAGATTATTGGATTGTTATACAAGAAAATATAATTTCAGTCATTTTACTTCAAATGTTCATGTTTGTGTATTATTTGTAAAATTTACTAGCAAATTTAGTGAAAATTGTTTCAAAGTAAATCCCACACCATTTTTGTGTAAATGATGACAAAATAAACTAGCTGATACAAATTAAAGATACATACTTTCACTTCAGACAAAACAACAACATAAAAAAACATGAAATGAGCATTATTAAATGAATGACATAGGACTGATGCTTATCTAACAGACAGGTTTACCTTTATCCATCATGGTGGATTGAAAATGTTCAGACTTTTTAAGTGTCCTGAAGTGAATCTTTTTGCTGGCCAGACTCTCTCCATACAGTCCGACGGACTGGACCTGGATAATATAGTCTGTATCTTCATCCAGATCCCAAAGTATACAAGCATGACTGGTCGTGTTCACCTCACGAATGAAACGTTGCATCAACCCGTCCTGACGCTAAAACACACATGTAAAGATTCAGAAGAGGCTAAATTTATTGCAGATATTAAATGTCAGACTTCCTCAATTGTAATATTGGCCTGTAGGACTGCATCTCATTGTAATAACTTTGATTGACCTGCTGTGAGATGGCAAAGCCAATTACGGTCTCTCCCTCCGGAATATTCCAGGACACAGTGGCCGAATCCGCCCGCAGGTGAGTAACAGAGACATTGACAGGAGCAGCAGGGCGG
This sequence comes from Zacco platypus, assembly GCA_038088235.1. NCBI lineage: Eukaryota > Metazoa > Chordata > Actinopteri > Cypriniformes > Xenocyprididae > Zacco > Zacco platypus. The sequence continues at coordinate 5,652,676 of CM076069.1, forward strand.
TCTGTGAAACACAAATCACCAACTTGAATAATTTCTTAGCACAACCCTCTGTTGCACTCAAACATATACAACTGAAATTAAAACTGAAATATTCAAGATTCAGGCTCCAAAAAAGTCACATTCAAAAAGATTATATTAAACATGTTACTGAAAAAAGGATAATGTTTGCGAGGTTTTTGAGATGCTTTGTACTATTTATAGATTCATTCTGTCTCCACTTCCCCAAGACATCCAAGGACCAATTTGACCAAGACTCAATGAAGAACTACAATAATGCAGTTCATAAATATGCAACACTTCTGTATTCAGCTGATTCACTCCGCTGGGACATTATGCAAATGAATTCCAATTTTAATTCTTCTCTTTAATGGGACAGGCGTGACTCAGTTGGTCAAAATTACAGTCAATCCACAGTGCTCCACCAAAATCTCTGATTTTATTTGTCAGGGTGAAAAATCTGTTTGACAGAAAAAGGGCATGCAATAAGTTTTTTTTTTTTTTTGACACTTTTAATTGTGTATTTGTATTGTGAAACGCACTATACAAATATATATGGCTTGTCTTGACAATCATTCAACATATCTTTGAGTCATATAAATTAGAAATGTGCTTTAAGTGGTAAATTAGTTATGTTTATTACTGAATCAACCTGATGTTGCTAAACCAATAAAAAGTGGTTTCAATGCTCAGATAAGGTAGAAATAACTCCTACACATTTATTGTATATAATGTCAAAAAGAATAGTATAAATGCACAAAAAACAAAACAACAAAAACGACAGAAAAAGTGTTGCAAAACAAGACTCTAACTGTAATTTGCAAACATGTACATTACATACATTTTTAATTTTGCTGATATCCAATAATTTCATTATACACACACACAGATTATATACATATATATATAGCTTTAAAAAAAAAAAAAAAAAAATCATATACAGTATATGACCCAGGTCAGACTTTAACCTATATCCCTGTAAACAATCAGCTCTTATACTATAAGTCCATATGCACATCCAATGGTACTGACATCTTTATTTTTTTTAAGTATGCTTGCTAACCAAAGCTCATGCATATATTATTTTAAGAGGGATAAAATACATATTCAGTTACAAAGATGACCTACTTGTGCATAAAAACAATCTATATAGCTATACTGTTACATCCAGGAGCAAAATAATAATAATAAAAAAGCAGCTGATATGTCAACAGAAAGGTTAACATCTATTAAATACTTTGTGAATATGCACATTTTCAGTTTAAAATAACAGTTTTTTTAAAAAGTGCATATTGATTATAAGTACAAATATATTACCCTTACAGTAGGGTACAGCTCAAAATGCCATAATAGAGCTAGACTATAACAGCAGTACAGCAAACCCAATCTTTGTTTACATTTCAAAGCTAAACACCCCCTTGTAAATAATTTAGCCCCCAATAAGACCACTACTGCTAGCCTGGCAGGCCTATTCAGCCAGTGTTTTAGGATCAAACACATTCACAGAGCTCAGCAAGAAAGGAAACATTGCCTCAGAGGGATGAGTAACTGCACTCATCCTTTTATAATAATTTGCCAAGAAAAGAGAAATTCAGCTCAATGGTAATGTGCCAAGGTCAATGCTTCATGAACATTCATCAGAATAGAAACCGAGATATTCTTTCTGGTAAGATTGTCTAATTAAGAATAAGTGCATTGAGAGAGCTGCCAGTCTTTCAATTTACTGTGAAGTTTGATGTAAGGTTTGGCAGAAGCACTTTAAATGACTTTTAGTGCATCAAAGGGTGTGCAAATTGAGATCTTCAATGACTGTGATCTATTAGTTTTAAGAAACAAAAAAAATAGATGAATCAAATCATCTTGAATACTAGAAAGCACTAGTTAAAGACCGTTACCCCCCTGTAAGAACATACAATATGTCATTCTTACCTATTGCAATGGCACTTAAATGTCATGATTTGACATGCTCTAGCACAGGTCATTTTCTCAGCATTGGCCCATTAAATCAAAGACAACGACTAACAGGGTGAAAGGCAATTTCCTTAATGTCTTCCTCCGCTGACTCGGGAAGGGCTTACATTAAAAACACTGAAAAGGATTATATAACACAGCATGCGAATAGACTGTAGCACAAGTATAGAGAGATGCATGCTGCATTTGATCTTTATTATTATTCATGCTGTAGACATTCATTTGACAGAAGGAAAAGAAGTTTACTTACTCGCCCCTGCAAAGCAGATGTGGCATCCAAACAGAGATAGAACAAGGCTCATAAAAGTGACTAGGTGAATCATATCTTCCTCAAGAGTTATTCCAGATGAGTGACGCCAATTTCCAAGGAAAAGTAACCTGAAGTTAACATCACTCCAGCTATGACATGATTAACAATAACGCATTTTCTTTGCAACACTGATACACTGTAATGACGAAGATGTTGATAAACAATCTAAGCCAGCGGCATCTTTTTTAGTATCCTCGCAGTCTGATGTTCAATGCACCTCAATCTGTTGCCATCCAAATCCGCATCAGCTGGGAAGCGCGAGTGAGATGCTTCCTTTTGCGAATATGTGAGCTAAAGAAATCACACTTTTGATGTCCTTTCATCGATACCGAAACAGAACTCGCGGATCGTCAGCCTCGCCACCAGTTACATGCTCACTGCGCGTCTACTGTAACGCGTAAGCGCGCATGGCGTCCATCACAAAGCTCGCGTTCGCCTTTCTCACTTTATGCGCTCGAGTAAGACGCTTTAAGAATACCAATAAATCAACTGCGCTGCATCGCCGGCACATGACCCACAGGTGGCCAGTCACTGATTGATTCTCAGCAGTCACTCATTCACCTTCTATAAGCGCATGACGCACGAACCTGCACCGGGATGAATGCAGTAAAAACACCCTCACCAGCTCTGTTAAACGCGATTTATGACGCCATTCAAACTTGCACATCGATAGACCACGGCAAACATTAAGATGAGGAGGTTCTCACATAGAATAGAACACAGAACTCTGAGCAGAACAGAATTGAGAGTTTATACCCATACGGTAAAAAAATATATATTTTATTTGGCCAAATCTATATTTTAAATATATGGTAAATAAATGTGTAAACTGTGAAGTTCAGTGAAATATATTTTTGAAACTGAAAATATATTTTGTTTCGACCCTCATATACTTTAAAAATATATTTCAAAGGCCAAGAAAATACATTTATATTTTAAAATGTATTTCAGGGCGCAAGAAAATACATTTCCAGTCGACAATGCAAATGTGGGTGGAAGAAAGCAATTGTGATCAAAACTACATTCAAATGTTAGGAAAATTTTAAACACGTGTAGGCCTAAAAAACACATTCATTTCCACATATTTTCTACATTGGCGACTTTTGTTCACATGATCTTCCCAAAAAATTCGTGATCATGGCAGGAAAAATTGTCAAATGGGTATATAGTCTAAACTAAAGCAATAATAACAAACCATTCAATGTACTTTGAAATTTCACATCAGATGTGTGTATAGAATAGAATAAATATTGGTGAATCAATAAATAATTCTTAAGAATTAACAAGAATTTCAGATAGAACAGAATATGTGAACCAAAATGTGAATAAAAGAATAAAATAAAAATGGCTGTATGTGTATTTAGCTGATTCCCTCTGCTGGGCCTAAGAAATTATGCAAATGAATTCCAACTAAACGTGACTCAGTTGGTCAGAATTAGTGACAATCCACAGTAATTTGACAAATCTCTGATTTTATGTGTTTGACAGAAAAAGTGCACACAGTAGGTTTTGTTTTTAAACCAATGCCCAACAACATATTCTTAAAGACCCTATGAAATCAAACTTGAAGTTTTGTGGCTTTTACTATAAATATGTTAGCCTTACTGTTATTAATAAGCTAATTTGCCCTAAAACAATGACAAAATTCAGATTTAGAAGATATAAGCATGTTTGCTAGTTTAACGACGGGAAAATGGTCGGGGCGCCCGCCACATGGACTAAAAGGGTTGTACCTAGTCTCTTAATGAGTCATGGGTGCGTTTTGGGCGTAACGTGGAATAAACCAATCAGAGTGTAATCTACCATTCCCTTTACAGCCAGTTGCGCTTGTACCATGGCGGATTCGCTATTTACATGGCGGAATTTGCAAGCGGAAAAACTGAATGGTTCTCTAGCGAGGAAACGGATCTTCGACAAGCTGGATTCCACCAAAGCATATTTATCTTCATGCACACAATAATAATCTTTTACATTGTAATCCTCCATTAAAATTTTTCCTCCAAAAAAATATTTGGCATGTTTGTGTGATGACGCGCATCCCTGTGTGTGTAATAAGCAGAGTGTTCGCGCAATGTGCACCCGCATATTACTAACGCGCTCATTTGCTATTTAAACAACGCGGTGCCGGATGTGAAAATGATAAACTAGCAAAAAACACTTGCGCCGCGCCTGGTGTCGCATTTCACCAGCTGTATGAGAAGGACCCACAGTGTCTCACTTCCGCCAATATGGATCAGTGATTTTGATGACATCACTCTCCACTTCAGCTTCTCATCAGATTTTCTCTCCAATCAAATGCTCTGTAGAATCTGAGACGTCCCACCACCCTCTACATTATAAATAGATGCTGAAGCTACGGCTGAAATTGGTCACCCCTCACACATTTACTATTTTCTACATGAATGGCACTATATAGGGGATAGGGAATGATTCAGACATTGTAAATATGCTTTCAGCATGCACACAGTCTGCTCCGGTCTAGAGACATGAGAGTGCAAAGCGGATCATATTTCGGCGCATACCAGGAAATCGGACCATTTGAATTCTGCACAGAATGCTGTATTTTAAAGCGAAATGGAAGAGAAGTGCTTCGAGATTAGGAGGAAACTGCAGCTTTACCAAGCTCAACAGCTCTGGCTGAGCTGTGATATAATGAAACGCTATTGGCTATTTTAAAAAGGGGGAGGAGCTGTTCATGAGGTACTTCAGTTGGCCTTTAATATAAAAAGTAATTATTTTAGACAATCTAGAGCAGGGGTGGCCAACGTCGGTCCTGGAGAGCCACAATCCTGCAGAGTTTAGCTCCAACCCTGATAAAAACTCACCTTCCTGTAGCTTTCTAGTAACCCTTAAGACCTTGATTAGCTTGTTCAGGTGTGTTTGATTAGGGTTGGAGCAAAAATTTGCAGGATTGTGGCTCTCCAGGACCGACGTTGGCCACCCCTGATCTAGAGAATAGATCAAATTTGTGAATTAAATAATGGCATACTATATGCGATATGAATATTATATTAAGAATACACAACCAAAAATGTGAATAAAAATCTGAGAATCATATCATTAAAATAATTAAAAGATGGCTATGTGCAATCAAATAAACATGAAATGATAGTACTGAATACTGAATAGAAAACTTCTGATAATTATATGTTAAAAATCAAATACAGTTGAAAATAGAAACCAATTGTTCTAGCGTGCGTCAATGTCTTTTAAAGGGGAAATATTTTTACAGCTGAGTCAAAGTTCATTTGGTGAACTTTGTTATGCTTACTTTGTTCATTGTCTGGGCTTTTCCTCTCAAGCAATCTCGGTGCGTTGAATTTCATACTTTTTCACTCTGCATTGCACTAATCATAAGAGTTTGCACTGAAACGCTGGAGTCTTAATACCGTCTGATGAACATGGATCACTTGAAGGTGAGTGAAAACTCAACACTGGTAACTGGCTGTGCTTTCATTTCAAATGTCCTTTAGCTGGTAATAGAGCAACAAATCTTCCTCCCTTGTAAGCTTAAATGTAATTAAAGGAGCCCTTGAGTGATGTTGGTAATCTTAAGTGCTCGGTTTTCTGTCTTACGCAGCAGTCGTGTTACGATCTCTCTCTGCCTGTGACGGAGAAATGCAACCCCATCAGCAGAGATATTGATAGAGCGCACAGCAAACAGATGGTGCAAATACTGAAACGATGCGACGCTGAGATTTTTGAGAAAAAAATAAATCATGATCCGTTTTATCAGGTTTGGCCTACTGTATAGTTTTAACAGGATATGTGAGGAATAATTGTGGTTTCTTAACTTGTTACACTCCTAACAAGAGTTTTCAATCTAATTTTGACCTGTGATTTTTGTTATATAGAGACTGTATAGTTCACCCATCATCCAAACAATGGTGGATGTTGCAAAGAGGGTTGAAATGATGCTGAGGGTCAGTAATATGTACTCCTTTATTTTAATCAACAACTCAAGAGTTTCATTTTAAGCATGTTTTAATTTAAATATAGTATTTAACATATATTTTATGATATATATGCAGTGCCTTGCAAAAGTATTCGTAGCCCTTAATTTTTTCCACATTTTGTTATGTTGCAGCCTTATGCTGCTTTATGTAAGCAATTAAGGTATGAGAGGTTGTGCTGTATCGTGACTTATTCATAATACAGCACAACCTCTCATAACTTATTGTCTATATAAAACAGTTACCACACAATACAAATATTAAAGCCAAAAAATGTAGCAATGCAACTTTCATGAAGTAAACTTCTAATAAATATGGCAAGCCGTTTTGACTTTTATTCATTTTCAGGATATGAACTTGTGATATCAGCAATTACATTTTCACTAGTTAAAATGTTAATTCTTGATATCAGGAATTAGATTTCCACTAGTAACAATGGCAATTTTTGATATCAACAATTCAATTTCCACTAGTATAAATTATAATTATTGATATCAAGAATTGTATTTTTACTAGTGAAATCTCGCCATAGGCTGCCATTCAAATTCAATTGTTGATATAAAGAATTAATTTCTTACTAGTTGAAATTCCAGTTTCACATATCAAAAATACAATTCTTACTAGTAAAAATGCAAATTTCTGATATCAAAAATTACATTGTTACTAGTGCAAATGTCTATTCTTGATATCAACAATTGAGTTGCTACTAGTAAAAATGTTAATTTCTGATATCATGAATGTGATTGTTTCTAGTAAGAAAGCTGTTTTAGATATCAGAAATTATATTGATATCAGGAATTCATTTTCAGATATCAGACATGAATATTTTTACTAGTTGCAACTCAATTGTTGATATCAAGAATAGACATTTCAACTAGTGACAATTGAATTCTTGATATCAGACATTTGCATTTTTACTAGTAACAATGTAATTATTGATATCAAAAATGATGATTTTTACTAGTAAGAATTGCATTTCTGATATGTGAAATTGGAATTTATCAACAATTGAATTTGAATGGCAGCCTATGGCGAGATTTCACTAGTAAAAATACAATTTCAGATATCAAGAAGTATAGGTTTTACTGGTGGAAATTGAATTCCTGATATCAAAAATTAGAATTTTAACTAGTGAAAACTGAATTGTTGATATCAAGAATTAACTTTGTTACTAGTGGAAATATAATTCTTGATATCAAAAATTGTCATTGTTACTAGTGGAAATGTAATTCCTAATATCAAGAATTAACATTTTAACTAGTGAAAATGTAATTGTTGATATCACAAGTTCATATCCTGAGAACGAATAAAAGTCAAAATGCTTGCTATAAATAAAAGCCTTCTTTCCACCAGAAACAATAGTTCCTGAATATGAACAGCAACAAAAGTTACATTATTAAGCCTTTAGATGGCGGCAAAGACCGTCATTATGAGTGTGTCAGTCGGTAGCGAAGACTTTTACATTGAAAGACTGAATTGTTGTGAACACGGAACAAGACAAATGCTTTGACTAGCGCTGACGGAAAACCCCTTAACTGTTAAAAGAACAAGATAATACATCAGACATTCAAATAGAATTTTTTATTAGACTGACCTGAAGGAAAATGCTAAATTTGAATGCAGGTAATAAACTCGCTCATTCGATTTCTTTCTCACAATACTCTTCTACATAATAGGCCTACAGTAAGCTTCAATTAACAAAATAAATTGAGAACATACGGTTTACGTTACTAAGTGTGGTTATTAAGGGTGTTCTGACACAAAGAACCGTGAAGCGGCCATAGCCGTGTTTTATCAAGGACAGGAACTAACTGTTTTATAACTACTTTTTTTCTACATCAGTCTATACCATGGGGGTCGGAACCATTGTATGTGGGTGGGACAAGACCCACCCACTTTTTAAGACCCACTCACTTTTAAGGTGTATATAATACAGGTTGTGAAATAATTGCCTAATATTAACTCTACTTTGGTGCTGGCCGGATATATTGCTCAAAGCCAAGTTATCCGACCTTCTCATCTGAGCTGTCAGCGATCAAACACCAATCATTAATGTCAAAATGTTTGAAACGACCAATCAAATCAAAGTAGGCGGGCTTTATGTTCACAGAAGCTGCTGAATGATGATCACGAATTCCAGCGCGACGCTTCGGTCATAAAGTGCAAATAAACTCAACATTTTCTCAGCTGTTTTACAATAGAAGCGTTAAACGACCAACAGAAATATTTAGGAAAGCAAACTAATAAACTTTTGCTTAGTTTCGCAATAGGCTACGTGATTCATTGTTATTCAATGTGACGAGATAAGAAATATTAAAGAAGCCGTTCAGCATAAGATTAATAATGAATGTGCATGCGATTGCACACTCTGAAACAAGCCCGACACGGATGAGAAGAATGACAACAGAACAAATGAAGGAGACACGCTGAATGAAAATGAAAATGCACATTCACCCTCCGACAGTAGATGGCGCTGATGGAACAAGAGAAATTCAGCCATTACCCTGGTAATCAATAGCATTAACAGTCCCTTATGTCTGTATGCTATACTGATATGGTTTTAAAGATATTGTTATCAATTTTTTTCGCCCTCAAACGTCTTAAAATGCACATTTACACCAGGGGAATCAAAATTTTTTCGCTGTTGTTGTTTCGTTCAAACATTTTGGACCATGGCAAGGAAACTTTGGGATATAAGGAGAAATAAAACAAGGATTAATATCGGCGTGGTGTTTCCGAGATGGCAAGAGCTTTGAGACAAACTTCGACTTGACAGAGACGCCACTCTTGCAAGTTAATAGACAAGGTAAGCAAATGTAGGCTACATAAGACTAATCAATGTTATATAGCTCAACACGATGAAGTGTTAGAATATCATCAGTATGATAATCTAATGTTGATCTAGCTCACTGTTAAGTCAACAAACTAATACTACAACATTCAACACACATGTTAGACCAAGTGAAACAGAGCTGCGTTACCTCACAGTTTTAAATCATCAAATAAACTGACCTGTATGAGTAGTATTTCAGCACTTATGAGTAGTTCGGTAGAATGAAATGTCCTTGTTTCTTTCTATCCCCCGGGACTCGCGTGTGTCACTGATATCTGTCTCTCATTAGTAATCGCGCCCGCGATTCTCGGCCACGCCCTGCTTCATACCACAGTCATGTTAAAAACATGCATTCACTCATCCATAAACATTATTTCCCCATAAATATTATTAGATCCATTGGCATGATGACAAGTTCCATGATTCCATGTTCACTGCGTCATCAATCTACGTCTTTGTTATTGTTTTGAATTGTTTCCTAGTGGACAAAAAAAAAAAATCATCTTTCCTAAAATTTAAAATTCACTTACGAAATTCTTTAATGGTATTTTTTTTTAAACCGTGAGAACTGCCTCATCAAAGGTAGCCAGGTTCATCGTAGAACAATATTACCATCCAGTCTCAATTTGTTAGCGATTTTTTTTTATATATATATATTAGAAAATCAATAAGAAATTGAGACTGGATGATTATTTTGTGGGGGAGGACCCACACACTTTTTTTTAATTTTTTTTTTTACTTCTGATGCCCATGGTCTATACACTCCATACACCATAATAAAAAAGCAAAAACAGATTTATGATAACTTTGTAAATTTATTAAAAATAAAAAAGTGAAATAATTATGTTGCATAGGTATTCATACCCTTTTCAGGGACACTTGAAATTTAGACCCAATTTGGCTGGATTTGACTGGAAAGGCAATAAAAGGTCTAACAGCTGAAAATACATATTAGAGCAAAAACCAAGCCATGAGATCAAAAGAATGTCTTTCAAAGCTCAGATACAGGATTGTGTCAAGACAGATCTGGGGAAGAATACAAAAAGTTCTGCTCCACTGAAGGTCCATTGAAGGAAGCATATAGCTTCCATAATCCTTAATGGAAGAAGTTTGGAACAACCAGGATATATATACAACAACCAGGATATATTATAGTTTACACCAAACTGAGTAAGCGATGGAGAAGGGCTTTGGTTAGAGATGTGACCAAGAAGCTGATGGTCACTCTAGTTGAGATCCATGATCATATAAGCAGATGGGAGAAACTTACAGAAGGACAGACATAACTGCAAAACTCCACCGATATGGGCTTTCTCAGAGTGGCCAGACTCAAGCCTCTCCTCAGTGAAAACCCATTGGAAATCACAGAAAGGGTTAGTTCACCCAAAAATGAAATCACTCACCCTCATGTTGTCTCAAACCCTTAAGACCTTCATTCATCTTCGAAACACAATTTAAGATCATCTTGATGAAATCCAAGGGTTCTGAAGCACACATAAGCAGTAACGTCATTGCGCCTTTTGAAGTCCAGAAAAGTAGAAGACATCACTGAAATAGTGACTACAGTGGTTCAACTTTAATGTTATGAAGCGATTTTATTTAACAGTTTGAATATGCAGTTGATGAAGTGAACAAATTGCAGCACTTCCGTGTTCCACGCCAGAACGCCCGACTCATTTTTGGCCGGCTCCTGCGTCAGCATGCATTGTGCTGCTCACGTGTACAGGGTTGGCCAATACTGAGCCGACGTTCGGACGTAAACACGGAAGCGCTGAACTGCGTTCACTATGTCAACTGCGTATTACAACAGCTCAAATTGTTCAAGAAAGTCGTTATTTTTGTTTTATTTTTGAGCTCAAAAAGATTCTCATCACTTCATAACATTAAGGGTGATCCGCTGTAGTCACGTTGACTATTTTAAAGATGTCTTTAATACCTTTCTGGTGCAATGACATTGTTGCCTATGTGTGGTTGAGAAACCCTTGGATATCTTCAAAAATAATTTGCATTCCAAAGATGAACAAAGGTCTTAAGGGTTTGGGACGAAATGAGTACTTAATGAAGGAAATTTCATTTTTGGGTGAACTAACCCTTTAAAGGTCTGATGAACATCAGATTCAAGTATGTATGGAGGAAACCAAGCACTGCTCATCACCTGCTCAATACCATCCCAACAGTGAAGTGTGGTGGTAGCAGCATTATTCTTTGGGGGAGTTTTTCACTGGCAGGGACTGGGGTACTCATCAGGGTAGAAGGAAAGCTCAACGCAGTAAAATATAGAGAGCATTTTGAACCTCGGACTTGGCAGAAGGTTCGCCTTCAGGACAATGACCCTATGCACACAGCTAAGACAATGCTGGAGTGGCTTATGGACAACTCTTTGAATGTCCTTGAGTCGGACTTGAACCCAAACGAACATCTCTGGAGAAACCTGAAAATGTCTGTCCACCGACGGTCCCCATGCAACCTGACAGAAGAGTTGCGGGAAATCTCCAAATGCAGATGTGCAAAGCTTGTCGCAACATATCCAAAAAGACTTGAGGCTGTAAAGGTGCTTCAACTAAGCACTGAGTTAAGGGTACAAATTATCACAAATCTGTTTTTTGCTTTGTCATTGTGGTGTATAGAGTGTAGATTGATTAAAAAACAAAACAAAGTCATTTAAAGCAGTTGTTATGTTGCAGTTAAGGCTGCAACATAACAAAATTAAAGGGTAGAAATACTTTTAAAAGGCACTGTAGATATTTCTTAATATATTTTTTTAATTTTTTTTAATAATTCTATATTTACTTGTAATTCATTTAAGAAACTTTCTTTAAAAATTGTTAACATCATAACTAATTTGTCTTTGCAGGATCCAGAGGAGAGTTTGATTGTTTTAAGTGGCTGTGGAACATCAGGCCGTATTGCATTTCTTTTGGTGGTAGGAAAGATTTATTGATTTAAAAAAATTATAAAAAATAAAAACAAGAACCATTGCAACTTGATGAATTAAAAAATAAAATAAAATAAGAAAATAAAATTAGAAACCTATCTGACATTTTCCCCACTGTGTTAACTTTCTTCTTTATATTTGTCATATTCTATTTCTATTTACTATCATCTCAGAAATCCTTTAATGAGATGTTGAACGCCCAAAGACAGAAACAGATCTGTTCGTACATCATAGCTGGAGGTGACAGGTGAATAAACAGTCTGTCTCCTTAATGAATAAGATGAGACTCCAGTATGACACTGCAGTATTTCAGGACTCTGTTTTTAAAGGGCCCTGCTGACATCACAGGAGGCTCCAGAGGACGACCCGGTGCTCGGAGCTCGAATGCTGGACAAGGTGAACACAAGAACAGAGAGTGAAAATAAACAATGCAATGCAACTTTAGTATAGTAATAAATCAGTTGCCCATGGAGAGACAATAGGCTATTCTTTCCCATTTTCAGAAGAACATCATTGCAATGCCTGAGTGTTCTGTACGGTTGCCAGGCTGTTGTTAAGTGATTACTAAAGTATTCTAAATGGTTGACACTTCTGTGCATTTGTTTTTTTTTTAAGTCGAAATTACTCACCCCAAGTTCCTCTTTCAATATAAGTCTTTATTTTTTCACCCATTTTATCATCTTAGTTGAAAGTCAGTGAGGTACATTATTTTTAGATAATTAGTATTTATTGTATTTAAATAATGTTATTAATAGTGATGCTTGCTTTAACAAAACCAATGTTCACAGAACATGACACGATTAAATATACCTAACTTTTCTCAATTTCCTGTTTTCTTTTTCCACTAACAGGTTCGTGCAGGAAAGAAGCACGTGCTGTTCATTGGAATATCCTGTGGCATGTCGGTATGAAGTCTGTTTTCTCAAGTCACATTCCATTTAAGAGGCCTTATAGTAGGCTAAAAAAAAGATAATAGTCATGACAATAGACCCATTATGTGTTTGCAAACAGCGATGACGTTTTTGATGGGCGGAGCCTACCTGGTTGTAGAAAATGAATGAAAGAATGAAAAAGTTCTTTTCGAGTTTATATCTCACAATTCTGACTTTTTTCTCGCAAATCCGAGTTTATATCTCACTTTTCTTAGAAGTAAAAACATAATTGTGAGGTACTTGTTATTCTGTCTATTTCAAAGGGTGTTTTCAACGATGGTATTCTATAAAAAGAAGTCTAAATTTTTTTTGCATTCCGATTCTGACATCCAAAGACACAACAAAACATTTTTCACTTATTCTGTGGATTTTGCACATTTTCCTCCACTTGCTAACGCTATTTTTCTGCCACGTTTGCGCACACAGCTGCAAGTGACGTACCTGTGACGTCTGCTCTGAATTGGTCTATAATCTAAAAATACCCTTTTGTAGATTCATATAATGAATTATAACTAATTCACACCAAGAGCGATAACTAATGTTAACAATATAGTTCTAAAAATCATTCTAAATATTAAAGAATAGCAGAGTCCACGCCACAACTATAACGATATGGCACTGAGAAACAATATTGTCGGAATCACTTTCAGAGCGATTTTTTTTCTTCAAGCTGAAAAAATGATAGCCAATCAGAATCCATTCTGCAGCACACTCTTAGAATAAACAATATTGTTGGTGTGGACTCTAATATAGTTATCTTAATAGTTCTCTTTATAGTCATCGTTCTTGGTGTGAACGGGCCTTAAGTCTTTATTTAATGGTAACCAGACATCCCGGTTTTTGGTGTCCTGACACTGGAAATGTCCCCGTTTTTGTAAAGTCAAAGTTTTGTTATAATACTGCTTTGCTATTTGCAATGATTACTATTTACTATTTTTTCAAAGAGTAATTTTGTGTGTGTGTGTGAATTGTATTAAATCCAGTTAAGGTAAGTTTGATGTGCAAATATTAAATTAGTAATTATAATAATTGTATAATTGAATTGTATAATTGAACCCACAACAATTAAAATGCAAAATCATGAAAAAACCTTTTTATTTTTTAATCATGAAATGGAAGTTGCGATAGTTTTTTCTTCCCTGTTGTAACATATACGTATATATATCTGTGTGAAACTACTTCTGGAATAAGAATAAATAAAGGACTTGATTTTATCTATGGAGAATTGATGGTTGTGGTTTGCTCTTGGTCGACCTAATGTGAGTGACAGGTTGCCCTGCCCTCGCGACAGTAAACACATCATCAGAGAAGAGGTGTCACTGCACTGTGACTCAAGGTTAGCTCGGATAATAAAAAGTGAGATTTTAATTATATTTTGACCACTGAACTAGTAAATGTCCTCGGTTTACATTTCAGAAAGCTGATCACCTATCTGACATATAATGCATGCTCATAACAAAGCCTACCGCTGGTAACCTATGATTGTGCTTCATGATGTTGTTCTATGTCAAAGGCACCATTTGTTGCTGGGCAACTGGATTTTTGTCTGAACCACTTGGACGTCTTCACCCCAGTGCTTCTGGGATTCAATCCTGTACATATGGCAAGGTATGGCTACTGAAAACAAAAATAAATGCCTTTCTGTTTATTACAAACTAATAATTATCATTTTTAAATCAATAACAACAACAACAGATTGCTAACACTCTTGCCATCCTGACAGGAGTGAGCTAATGCAGGGCTGTTCATTTCACTTTAAAGATGTTGCAGAGAGGATGGCTGCAGAGCAGAGACATAAAAGAGCATTCGTGCTAAATCCTGTATTGGGGGTGAGGAATATCGCATTGACATAATCACTTAAATAAGCACATCTGTGATGATGCATGTTGTGGAACCTGTGGTCTTTCCTCATAGGCTGAGGCCATCAGTGGATCATCCAGAATGAAAGGAGGCAGTGCAACTAAAATCATTCTAGAAACTGTTCTTCTGGCTGGACATGAAGCTGCATTTAGAGACATGATCGTGAAACCTGAGTATGTTTTCAATTTTAGTTTTATTTTCATGAACACATAGATATTTAAAATATTAAAATATGTTTAAAATAATTAAATATTAAATTATTTTGAGTGTATATATATATATATATATATATATATATATATATATATATACACACACACTATACATACATATATATATATATATATATATATATATTTAATAGAATAGAAATTGAACTTCTCTCATGAGTAATTGCTATAATTAAATGTCATTCAGATGTATGTCTGCTTGGATCACAGCGAGTGAGGTGGTTTATGAAACTACTTACTCACGCAGTGATGAACTTGCAGTTCTTATTCAGAAAGCAGGAGAGAGGTACAACCAACATTTCACTGCTTCCTTACACATAAACCTTGGGGTTTTCCCATACACATGATTAGGCTGAACTTCAGCTGCATGTAGAAAAATTGGACAATTTATCTTCATAATGACAGTTTCATCATAATTAAAGGCTCTCTTGTGATTTATTTCTGTATGTTTTAACAGCCTTCAGATGAAAGCACATGTGTACTATCTTGGATGGCAAACTCTTGGAATTATAGGACTGACTGATGCCAGTGAATGTATCCCAACATATGGAGCAGGTGCTGTTTATATTGTCATTTTATTATGTGATATCTTATTCCAGGTAATTAATCAGACAAATGGGTAAAGTAACAGAGCAAGCATACTTTTATGGAAAATGTTTCAACCCAGAACCACTGGTTTTTTGTTTTTTTTTCAGATTTTAGTGACATCAGAGGTTTTGTCAACAACGGTTTCAGTGAAATGAAAAACAAAGAAGGAGATCTATCATCTTTGGTGAGCTCAAAGCAATTGATTTAACAATTTAAAGGGAAAGATCATGCAAAAATGAAAAATTTGTCATTTCGAATCTTTATGCATCTTTGCATGCATTTGCGAAAGTACTGTATCCCTTTAAAGGTGAAACAACTGCAGTAATCTAAAACTACATATCTGAATATATATTATAAAAAATGTATTAACATATATTAATATAAAAACAACTATTTTTAGGGGCCAGAATTCATTATTGGTCACAAGGATTTTGTGGACACCATCTTACCGAGCTTGAGGGAAAATGACATGATCTTATTTTTGTTTACAGTCAATGGTGAGCAAGCATGAATCAGTTATGCATTTGACAATATGGTCAAATTGGAATATGAGCAGTTTCTTGAATATTTTTTAAATATATTTCAATGTCTCTCTCGAGATAACCTACATGAGGTGACAGCGCTGGCCAATCAACTGAGGCAAAGGACATCTAATTTGCATGCAATTGCTCATGACCTTGAGAGATTCACCATTCCTGTGAGTAAAATGAGCAATCAGGATTTTTTGCCGGTAGCAAAGACTTCTTACTTCCCTTCCAATACACATCTTGCACTGTTTATGAAATCAAATCATTTTTGGCTTTTTTGCGCATGTATGTATATACACTCCGGGGCAAAAACAAAAAGGGCCAACCCAAAAATGGCAAAATATTTTATTTAGTGTTTTTTTAATGGTCTTAATCATTTTAATCACAAATAAAGGATTGCAGAAATACTCTAGATAACGTAACTTAGCATGGAATAGCCTTCCCCAGCTTGCAGACAGCTTTTACAGGAAGAGTCAGTGTTGAAGTTTGTGTGTGTGTGTGTGTGTGTGTGTGTGTGTGTGTGTGTGTGTACTTATATAAATTGTTTCAGGAAAGAGTTTGCAACATGTTTGAAACGGTCCTGACCATCACATGGCCCTATTCTTCAGAGAAGGAGAATTCAGTTGTAATGGTAAGTCATATTTAGTTGACATATTTATATTGCAGTACCTAGCTTTATAAGCAGGGCTTGACATTAAACCTTTTGCTCAGCCACTGTAGCCAAAGTTACTAATCACTCACCATTTTCACTGGCCATAAATTTGACATTGATATCATGAGTAAAAAACTGCCATGTAGATATTTTTTAATATTATCTCATAATTTGGCAGCAGGTTTACTAGGCTGCTGTGACTTTTAAGACCTGACACACGGATCCATTATACCATTACACACTTTCTTTCTCAACTGTTTATGTTCACTTAAAACATAAATGACTGTGTTTACATGAATACTCACCAAGACTGGCATTTTGACATTATTTTGTGTGTATTTGACTGTTTAAGTGCAATAAGCAGTGAAAAATAACTCAATTTAGTACTGAGAAGTGGCTTTATGTGTGCACACATTGCATGTGAGCACAAAATCTGTGGTCATGATCTATTCTATGGAAATTGAGTAAGGAAATTGTAAGCGTTTCAGACATTTCAGTATCGATACGTATCAAAATATGAATATTTTTGACAACACTTCATTGCACTTAGTTTATTATTTCAAATGCGGAGTGACTCCATTACACGCCACCACTGAAATCCACCCGAATTTGGCGTGTGTTAATGTTATGCCCTGTGTATAAGTAAAAATTAAAGTAAAAAAAAATAAAGAAAAGATTTCAAGCCTTCTTTTATTCAACAGAGACAGCACTGGGAGCTTTCAACCAAATTGTGTCTTAATGCAATCAGCACGGGAGCTCATGTACTAAAGGGAAAAGTCTACATGAATTACATGATAGATCTCAGAGTAACTAACAGCAAGTTGTACAGGAGAGCCATCAACATTTTACAGGTATCAGTAAGAATTGTATGTCTCTTATAGGAATGTCATGCCCTAGCAACCACCCAGAATACCATAGCAACCACAGTGCAACATACTATTGAAAGTACCATGGCAACACCCTGACTTTGTAGCAATTAGTTTTGCACAGGCAAACACCAATCATATTTTCTTTTGTCTGACTAATTTTAGCTTTCAATTCCAAAAAGTAATTGAGCTGGAACTGTAATAAGACCCCTGTGTGTGCTTTTTGTTTGACCGGTTTAATTATATACCATCACTGTCAGCGGTTCACAGGCTGCTCCAAAACAGAGTGTGAAAGTGCTCTACTGAGAGCTATCTACAGCACAGATGATCTGACCGAAGACATGACCTCAGCAGATGTCTGCAAACACACAGATGTGGCTAACAGACGGGAGCGAGTAAGAACTGGTTTATTTATCTTGAAAATCTGTAGAGTTAATGCCAACAAATGGAACCTTTGTGTAAAGTGTTTGAATTTTTTTACTCAGCTGATGCATATTGAAAGCATGGACTTTGTATATATATATATATATATGTAGGTATATATGTATGGCTTTATTCCATCACGGTTCGGTACGGGTTCGGTACAGCAGGTGGGGAGAAAACTAACCATAACATTGCTTTTTTATTAAACAGTGGTTTACTGAACAAATTGTGTCTCTGACTTTAAATATATTAAATTATATATTTAAATTATAACGAAAAGTTTCTTAAGGATAAAAAAATTATCCCTGCTAATGCTATAGACTATGTAGCCCTTACTTGAACATTATGTTGGGATGCGATACCCCTCTCCCTACCTCCTGCACTTACAATCTGTGAAGATATATACACACACACACACACACACAGGTGCTGGTAATATAATTAGAATATCATCAAAAAGTTGATTTATTTCATTAATTCCATTCAAAAAGTGAAACTTGTATATTATATTCATTCATTACACAGACTGATATATTTCAAATGTTTATTTCTTTTAATTTTGATGATTATAACTGACAACTAAGGAAAATCCCAAATTCAGTATCTCAGAAAATTAGAATATTACTTAAGACCAATACAAAGAAAGGATTTTTAGAAATCTTGGCCAACTGAAAAGTGTGAACATGAAAAGTATGAGCATGTACAGCACTGTATACTTAGTTGGGGCTCCTTTTGCCTGAATTACTGCAGCAATGCGGTGTGGCATGGAGTCGATCAGTCTGTGGCACTGCTCAGGTGTTATGAGAGACCAGGTTGCTCTGATAGTGGCCTTCAGCTCTTCTGCATTGTTGGGTCTGGCATATCGCATCTTCCTCTTCACAATACCCCTAGATTTTCTATGGGGTTAAGGTCAGGCGAGTTTGCTAGCCAATTAAGAACAGGGATACCATGGTCCTTAAACCAGGTACTGGTTGCTTTGGCACTGTGTGCAGGTGCCAAGTCCTGTTGGAAAATGAAATCTGCATCTCTATAAAGTTTGTCAGCAGCAGGAAGCATGAAGTGCTCTAAAACTTCCTGGTATATGGCTGCATTGACCTTTACACTGGACCTCAAGCAACGTGGATTTTGTGCCTCTCCTCTCTTCCTACACAATCTGGGACCCTGATTTCCAAATTAATGTAAAATGTAAAATTTACTTTCATCAGAGAACATAACTTTGGACCACTCAGCAGCAGTCCAGTCCTTTTTGTCTTTTGCCCAGGCGAGACGCTTCTGACGCTGTCTGTTGTTCAAGAGTGGCTTGACACAATGCGACAGCTGAAACCCATGTCTTGCATACGTCTGTGTGTAGTGGTTCTTGACTCCAGCTACAGTCCACCTTTTGTGAATTTCCCCCACATTTTTGAATGGGTTTTGTTTCACAATCCTCTCCAGGGTGTGGTTATCCCTATTGCTTGTATACTTTTTTTCCTACCTCATCTTTTCCTTCCCTTCGCCTCTCTATTAACGTGCTTGGACACAGAGCTCTGTGAACAGCCAGCCTCTTTTGCAATGACCTTTTGTGTCTTGCTCTCCTTGTGGAAGGTGTCAATGGTCGTCTTTTGGACAACTGTCAAGTCAGCAGTTTTCCCCATGATTGTGTAGCCTACAGAACTAGACTGAGAGATCATTTAAAGGCCTTTGCAGGTGTTTTGAGTTAATTAGTTGATTAGAGTGTGGCACCAGGTGTCTTCAATATTGAACCTTTTCACAATATTCTAATTTTCTGAGATACTGAATTTGGGCTTTTCCTTAGTTGTCAGTTATAATCATTGAAATGAAAAGAAATAAACATTTGAAATATATCAGTCTGTGTGTAATGAATGAATATAATATGTAAGTTTCACTTTTTGAACGGAATTAGTGAAATAAATCAACTTTTTGATGATATTCTAATTATATGACACCAGCACCTGTGTGTGTGTGTGTGTATATAATATATATATATATATATATATATATATTAGAATAGAATAGAATAGAAATTAGGGAGAGGGGTATTGATGAATGTAGAGAGAAAGTCAGAACGGGTGTGGGGCGTGAGACCTGCAATAAAACTCATTTAGGCCATCGGCCAGTTGTTGATTCGACAGTGATAGGCGATGGTGCCTTGTAATTGGTGGTGTCTTCAGGCCTTTCTACTCTGATGTAGGGTTGTTGGCTGAAAAGAGGTTTTTATTTTCAGCTGTTTAGAGTAATTTCTCTGAGCCACTCTGATGCATGCAATTACGTTTTTTTTTTTCTTCAAATCATTATTTGGCTAGCGTTCCATTATATAGTCATGCTCTTATTAATGTGAATGCTTTTAAACCATTCAAGCGCCACAAGACAAATGAGAACGCACTCTGAGAATGTCTATATGCATACCTTAAATGAGTTAAATCACGTCTTAAAAGACCTTAAAGATTTGTGAGAAAATTAGATGGGCGTCAACCAACGGCAAATTTTAAAGTCACAGCAACCTAATAAACCAGTTGCTGTGATGTCTGTCATTAATGTTATTCAAAGAACAGATAAAACAGATAAAATTGTAGCTTTAATAAGGATTAATCTATATTTCATTTATAATTTATGCAGTTAAGACTGTAAAGTGTTTGATAAATGTATTCAATTTCTCTATCTTTCCTACCTGTGTATAATTAATGTGCATAATTAATGTTTTTGTTTTTGTTGTTGTTTTTAGTCATTTCACAGATATATCAACACCAGTATTAGTATCAGTGCCTTCATTCATAAAAAGATGCCATTTAATAAATATTTAGAATATCCTGTCTTTAAGTTGATTCTATTTTGAGAGTAACTGAAATTATTACAATATAAAAAATATTTAAAAAATTGTGATTAATTACAGAAAAAATAACTTGTCCGACACTCAAATGATGATTTCTTCAGTCACTTTAGTTGCCTTAAATAAACAACTTACAGTAAGGGTGATTACAATCAACCAACAAAACATCAACATAGTAACGTTGGAACAATGGAACAAACAAATAAAATGGAATAACAACCCTAAAGAAGTGAAATTGAAAGGTGTCATTTCTATGCCGCTAGTCACCCTGCAGAACTGTAAAAAAAAGATTGTTTTTTACAGGAGAAAGTAAATTTATGAAGTTTAATAAAAGCATTGTGTTATTTTCAAAGGCAGATTTAAGTGTTATAACTATCTTTTGCACTGGTAGGTGGTCCCATCTGCACTGGTGATGATCCAGTGTGGCTGCACTCATTCTGAAGCACAGCGTCATTTGGATTGTCATTCTGTGATTCGAGATGCAGTGAGCACCTGCCTCAACTCCTCAAAAACAGAGCGCTGTGGACTGAACCCACAATAAAATGATGCACGCACATATATTATATGTTATCTATGCTTACATTTATGCTTTGCAAGTGTACAAATTTAATAATGAATAAAAATAATAAAATAAATAAGCTAATAAATTATGATCCATATTTTTTTTTAATGATTCACCTATTAAATAATTTACTTTCTCCTGCAATTCGAGATGCATACTGAACAGAAAAAAACGATGAATTCTCACAATGAAGGGACATTTTTTAACATACAGTTTTTCAGGTGGCTTGGATTTTATGTAACTACAACACCTTGTTGGAAAGTTATGCATGCACGCTATGGCCTTTTGTTATTGCTTAAGTAAACCTAACTGGATGACATCAGGGAAATTCTGATCATTTTTTTGCAAAATACTTCCTTGACCTACTAACTGTAACCAATGAGAACTAGTCTGGCTACAGGGAGTTGGTAATATAGTAAGCTAGATATGCGATCGTACAATCACTGCTCTTATGCACACGGCATGAGCAGGTATGACTGGTGAACATGGGGAATTCTGCATGCACCTGTAAACGTAGCTGCCCGTGTTGCCCAACGAAGACCGAACAGCCATCCCTCAACCGCAAAAGGGTCTTCAGGTCAATCTATGATTATCCCTCACGCACAATATGGGATCTAAATCTGAAGAAAGGAGATATTCTAGAAGTAACTGGAGAGACTGAGTACTGGCTGTATGTGAGGAGACGGACAGCTAAGGGTGACAGATCTAAAGGCTTTGTGGAGGAACAGGGATATGTGCCTAAAGACTTTGTCAAGCCACTGGATAGCGTAGAGGCTGAGCTGTAAGTCTTTAAGTTATACTTGTATACATGTACTTTTGATAATTTTGTAATAATATACGGATTAGTCTCAAGCTTTGTGTTTTGAATCTTTTCTCTAAATGAAACTGGAATCCTGTATGTCCAGTTTCACAAGTTCTTGTGAAATAGCTACAGTGCACTGCTCAGTTAATGTTTTTTTCTGTAGCAATGACTCATGAGAATGATCATGGAGATAAAGTTTGGAAATTACTGACAGAAAGCTAAGAAATTGGCTATTAGGATCAATCTCATGAAAACTGTCATGAGACAAGAATAAGAAATATAAAAAAAAAAGATTCAAAAAAATTAATTAAATGAAAAATCAAGAAAAATACTTTTTGTAACATTATTTTCATATCAAATAAAAATTTTAATTTTCCCAACCTGTCTAGACTGATTGAAAATCAGCATAAATATTACTGTAAAGTATAATTTAAACTATACTTTACAAATCTAAAAAATGAGTAATAAATAAAATACAATAAATAAATAGTACATCATTTTTATTGAATTTAAGTTGTGTGCATGTATATATATATGTGTGTGTGTGTGTGTGTGTGTGTGTTTGTACAGTATATCAGAATGTGAATGAGATTTATTTCTTTTAGATTCATCCATTTCATGTTTACATTTTTTGCTCATTTAATCTGTCATACAGTCTTGTTACACTGGATACTACATTGGACACAAATAACAATGGACGTAATAAAAATTAGTATTGATTGATTTTCAGATGGTATTTTGAGAATGTTAAAATGCGTATAGAGGCCAGGAGATGTCTGCTGAGACCACAGAATGCTGAGGGTTCGTTTCTCGTCTGGAAGTGTTATGAGAATAATCATTACTACTTATCAGGTACATGTGATTCACAACACATGTCGCAATCTTCCTGCTTTAAGTTAACTGTACTAAATTGAAAAGAGATAAATCAATTAACAATGAACCAACCTTGATCTTAACTTTCAGAGCAGCTGAATAACATTTTCTATAAAACTAATGATTTCTTTTAAAGTGAGGAATGGAACTCATGCGCGACATTACAGGATCAAGCAGAGAGAAAACGACAAGCAGTTTTTCCTCGTTCATCATACACCTTTCCCGACCTTGCGTGAGCTGATACATTTTTACTCTAAAAACGAAGGCGGACTCTGTGCAAAGCTTCATGATCCCTGTGTGAAGGTCAGTGAAGAGTTTGAACCTACAGATTACTGAAAGCACATCAGCATCCTATAATTAAGTTTTCCAGCACAATTCCTATCTGTTTATTACTCTTCTAGTTGGACCAGCCAGCTCCTCTTTCTCTGTCATTTGACACCAAATGGGAGGTAGAGAGAAGTTCACTCACCAAACTAAAGAAGCTCGGCAGTGGGGAGTTTGCAGAGGTGTGGCAGGGACTCTGGAACAACACGACAGATGTGGCCATCAAAGAGTTCAAAGGTAATCAATAAACTGGTTAATTCAGTGGTTCGTAACTGGTTTTACTTCAGGTCCCATAGTTTACATGGAATATTGAGTGGCGACCCAACAGTGTTTATCATATAAAAGCAAAGAAAAGCACAACTTTATTTGACATAAACTTAAAATTCTATGGGTTTTTTTTACCCTTTCTTTTTTTTTTTTTCTATTCACAAAAGGGGGGAGAGGAATATGGATAAATATAGGGGTTTTTTTTTTTTTTGCCTTTTATTTTTTTTTAATTTACTATTGTTTTTCACCTGCTAACTGTGACCCAAAACAAACCTGGTCACCTTTGAGAAACATCGACTCATTTAACTCAAACCAACACAAAATTATTTTTCTTGGTTTGTTTTATGATGTAATGTTTCGTCTGTACCATTTTTCTTGCAGTTGTCAATTATCCAACTATCAAAACAGAGATTGAGATCATGAAGGAGCTGCGTCATGAGCATTTGCTGAGGCTCTATGCTGTGTGTACCACTAGTGAACCCATCTGCTTGGTCACAGAGCTCATGAAAAATGGCTCTTTAAAGAAATTTCTCATCAGTAAGTGAACTAATATTATATTTTATGCGGAAAATAAACACCACAGATACCTTTACCTTAATCTTGGATTTTAACTGACACATTGCTTTTGAAATGATGCAATTTAAGAGCTATACACAAGTTTATATCTTTCCCTAGGCCACAAAGAGAAACAAGATCTAGAGTTTTCGCTCATGATGGATTTTGCTGTCCAGGTAACTTGATTTCTTGGAGTGTAAATTCGTTGTCTGGATTGTATCAAATCAAAAACCATATGACCAGTTTTCCTTAAAAACAATTTAGCTCATCAATGAAACAGGATAATAAATGGAGGGGAATGTAGGGCAAGATTTTATCGATTAGGATGGTGAAAAGTGTCTTTATACAGTTTGAAAGTTTACATACCCTTTGCAGAATCTGCAAAAAATTGCATGTTATTTTTATTCACATAACAGATGTTTACATGAAATCTACAAGACAAAAAATAGCTAAATTTATAAAAATGACCCTATTCAAAAGTTTACGTACCCTTGATTCTTAATATTGTGTGTCGTTACCTGGATTATCCATGACTGTTTGTTTGTTTTGTGATGGTTTTTCATGAGTCCCTTGTTTGTCCTGAGCGGTTAATCTGAGCTCTGTTCTTCAAAAGAAAATCCTGTATGATACTAATATACATATACTTTATATACATATAACATAGTCTCTTTATAAGTAATCAGTTCATAGACTTGTCGTTCCGTTGGTTTAAGCGGCCCGAGGCAGCAACATTGATATTAATATTAAGCAGAGCGTGTTCATTATTTTTGCAATTATATTTGGTGCTGCAAGATCGGCTGGTCCTCAATATTCAAATCGATCTATCCTCATTTCCTTGCTTCTCCGTCCTCCAACCAATGACCCAAAAATCAATCATCGTGAAGGACAAATTAGTTTTATAAATGCACTTGTGGAGGTGAGGAACGAGGAAAAAGGAAATCCTCATCGTTCACATACATAAACATTCATTCACATCAGCCCAACAACAGCAGTTGTGATTTACACACAGCAAGAAAATACAGTAGTCTTTTCTTTCATCAGGGATCTTTTTTGTCGATGCCAAACCATATTTGCAGTATGTCTTGAACACTAGGACACTACGGACATGGTGGTGGAAAAAAATATGAGATGGGAGGAAAAATAATAAGTCAATGCTTTTGCGTTCTCTCAAATATTTTTGTTGCAGAAACACGTTTCTTGGGAGAATGCAAACCATTTGCGAGGGATCGCAAAAGCATTGACAAATATTTTTCCTCCATCTCACATTTTTTTCTTTCACTATGTCCCTTTAGGGGCTCCATAAGGAGAGAGATTTGAGAGCTTCTCGAACAAGAAAAGATGTTGGGTAGGACTTTGTCCATGGATAATTGATTGGATGGTTGTGGTTTGATGGATCTCATGTGAGTGACAAGTTGTCCCGCCCACGCACTAATAAACACATCATCAGAGAAAAATAAAAATGTTGCTGCAAAAGGGAGGGGAAGATATTTCAATTAAAGATTACGAGAACACATGAATTTGTGCTCATCATTATAAAAAAAAACTGTGATACTCTCAATAATTGTGACAAGCACTGTAAAACTACCTAAAAATATAAATGTTAAAATTTTTTGTTAAGTATTGGCAAGGATAAAAAATTAGCGGGAACAATTTCTAATTATTGGGGCAGATTTGTCCCTCTCATTGTCTATGGTGATTAAGGCTCAGTGTAAACAAAGTCTTTATTTTGTTGAATTTCTCAGATTACAGAAGGAATGATTTACATTGAGAACAAAATAGTACACAGGGATCTGAGAGCCGAGAACATTCTGCTCACCGACATGCAGTGCTGCAAAATAGCCGATTTTGGACTCGCTCAAATCAATCTACCAGGAAATCACAGGATTTCATCAGGTGAGATATTTGAAACGTCCATTGATGCAAACAAATGATAAGACAAACAACAAGTATGTACAACAGTTCTCATGTACCTGCAGATGTCAGGGTCCCTGTGAAATGGATGGCCCCTGAGATATTTGAGGACCAGGAGTACACAAGCAAGAGTGACATCTGGTCTTTCGGCATCCTTTTAACTGAAATCGTCACATATGGAGATGACCCATACCCTGGTAAACATGCTTCGTCCCATAAACATAATACATAAATGTTCTAAGTACGTTTTGCTAATGTTCCCATTAGGTTATGAAAATGTTTCGGAATATTCTCTGAACGTTCAGAATGTCCAGTTTTTAAAATTGTAATTTTAACATTTTTTAACATTAGAGAAAACATTAAGGGAACACATTATTGGAACATAACTTTTAAATGTTCTCTGAAGGTTCTAGTAATAATGTCCAACTAAAAGGTTTCAGAAAAAAAGTTCCATTAGTGATGTATAAATAACATTTCCATGCTAATATTTTGCAAATGTTTATTAAAGACCCGATAACTTTGAATGAATGTTCAATTAATGTTATGAATGAACGTTTGTTCATAACTTTGAGAGAACCTTGCCAGAATATTAGCCAAACTTCTGAGAACATTCCCTGTTAGCTGGGATTGCATCTCACCCAACTCTGTTATACTTCTTCCTTCTACAATCTCAGGTCAAGACAAATTGACATGCGTTCGAGCCATTCAGAGAGGAGAGCGAATGCAGCGACCGCCTAGCTGCCCCGAAGAGCTCTACGACATTATGCTGCTGTGCTGGAGGTCAAACCCTGAGGAGAGGCCAACATTTATGGAGCTGCAGGAGAAGCTGATGGCTCTCATCCATGAGCCTGTTTCTGAACTGGAGTAGACACTTTAGATGTGAGAGAGTTCAGAGACTTTTGACTATGCAGTAGCTTATATGTAACCAACGTATACATTCACTTATGTAATAGTTTACAGAGGTAATTGCACAAAAACATTCTACTGTAATGCATCATAAAGCATTGAAATCAAAATTTAAATCAACAAAGACAGTACAAAAAGTCTTGTATTGATATATTCTCAAATTCGAATATATACCTAATTAAGAACATCTTAGTCCCAAATGTATATATGTTCTAAAATGTTCTTAATTGTCATGAAAATAGTGTCATAATGAAAAAAATATGAATTGATTTTGGGGTGATGTGACAGATTTCATGATACTTATCCATATACAGTACACTTCACATAAACCTCTCGTTTACATGATTATGAATGATTATTACTAGTATTGCTAATTAGTATTACTAAAGGTGATTATGAAGTTTCTTAGTTTCCAACAAGCTGTTTCCTGACTGACATTTTTTGATCGATGCAGCTGACCTAAAAAATAATGGCTGTTCTTACCCCAATGTAGAATTGGCATGCCAACTTTCAACATTTGGTGACAGCAGAGCCTTTGCAAATGAATGTTCAATTTTTAAACTGTAACGTGGACTCCGTAAACTATTGTAGGACCATGTATCTTCTGTGATCTGAGAAAGAACTTTGTAATGTAATAATGTAAATCTTTAAAATGCCTGAGTTGTTGCTATTACTGCAAGTGCACTTTTTAAGGCAGGTTTCCTTCTTCCTTCTGAGAACATTTCAAATGACTATTACATTACTAAAATGTTTTAACAGCTCTAAATACTTTTCATGTAAATGGAAAAACCTCAAATTCCTTGACAAATACCTAATCATATAAGAATTCAACTCTGTGACTATTATAGAAGCTTTTTCTGAAAACTAAGGTTTGCATCACCTGAATAAATTACATCTTAAAATATAATAAAATAGAAAGCAGTTATTTTAAATTGTAATATTCACAATATTAAAGGGTTAGTTCAAACCAAAAAAATTAAAATTCTGTCATTAATCACTCACCCTCATGTCGTTCCAAACTAGTTAAACATACGTTGGTCTTCGGAACAGAAATGAAAATATTTTTAATGAGCTTTCTGTCCCTCTGTTGACAGTCTTCACAATTACCACTTTCAAGCCCCAGAAAGGTAGAAAAACATCATTTAAGTAATCCATGTGATTCCAGTGGTTTAACCTTAATTTTTACGCATTAGAGATTAATATTTTGATAATAAAGTGGTAAATTATTTTTTGCGCAAACAAAAACAAAAGTCACACTCGTGTCACTTAAAATATAAAACTACATAAAATTGAGGTTAAATCACTGGAATGGATTATCATATGGATTAATTCAATGATGTTTTTACTACCTTTCTGTGGCTTGAAAGTGGTAGGCTATCAATAGAGGGAAAGAAAGCTCTCAGATTTCATTAAAAAGATCTTCATTTTTGTCCCAAAGATGAATGAAAGTCTTACGGGTTTGGAATGACATGAAGATGAATAATTAATGACAATTTTTTTATGTTTGAGTTAACTAACCATTTTAAGTTTTACTGTATTTTTACTATATTTTGTGAGCATAAGGACAGTTACAAAACCATTAAGAAAAATCTTTTGACCAGTAGTATATTGTAAGAATGACACTTAAAGGATTAGTTCACCCCAACAATTATCTCATGATTTACTCCCCCTCAAGCCATCCTAGGTGTATATGACTATCTTCTTTCAGACGAACACAGAGATATATTTAAAAATATCCTAGCTCTTCCAATCTTTATAATGGCAGTGAATGGCGGCCTGATTTGGAAGCAAAAGAAAAAGGATCCATCCATCGTAAAAGTAATTTATAAGGCTCCAGTGGGTTAATAAAGGCCTTCTGAAGCGAAGTTTTTTCGTAAAAATGTTTTTTAAAAAAAATCCATAATTAAAACTTATTAACTATAATAACTAGCTTTCGGCAGATGATTGTACGCATCGATTTGCAGCAGAAGAGTAACCCCTTACCCAACGCATGACATAATGATGAACACGGAAACGCAGAGGATTAAACAAAGCAAAACACCAGTCAAGAATTAGAAGTCTAAAACAAGAAATTTTAAAGAGAACTGTTGGCGGATTTTGAAATAAGAGAAGAGGTGCTTGATTTTGCTGCACAGCCTTATTTGTTTAAACTGTGAGAGGCGTCTAAGCTTACAATACTACATCCTACATCATTGCGTCATGGGTTACTCATGTAGCCCAAGCTGACTTGCACAGTATGCATACAGTCGTCTGCCAGAACCTAGTTATTTTATATTATACAGTTTTAAATAAGGATATTTTTCTTACAAAATCACATCGCTTTGCTTCAGAAGGCCCTTATTAACCCCCCAAAACTGTGTGAACTACTTTTACAATGGATAGATGCACTTTTTTTGGCTTCAAAATCGTATCCCCCATTCACTGCTATTATATAGCTTGGAAGAGCCAGAATATTTTTAAATATATCTACAATTGTATTCATCTGAAAGAAGAAAGTCATATATACCTTGAATGGCTTGAGGGTGAGTAAATCAATTTTAGGTGAACTATCCCTTTAATGTTAACCCTTCTCTGGCCTATGGTTTCAAAACACAACACAAGAGGGAATTACATTGGGGAAAATAATAAACACACACAGGCTATGTGAGATTGATGGTTTCCTGTAAATTTGCTGTAAAGTGCAGACCAGTGTGACAGTCTATGCACACTGCTGAATTATATATTTACACACTATTGACTAATAGCTGAACAAGATTAATGACTGATGCAAGTCAACCTCAATCCTCTCAACCAGCTAAAGATACTCCCAATGCAAAGGCAATGAGATTACAATGACGCAAAAACTATTCAAGCTGCTGGACTAAAACTCTGCAAGGTAAAAATCTGTAAGTCTGTTTTGTGGAATCATTTGTGTTTGAAGCACAAACAGGAAAATGATCAATTATGCCTGACACATAATCTGAACAAATTAGCCAACACTCCTTCAAGATAAAGAACTGCCATGGTGGAGGAACAATAAAAAGAATCTTGATGAGCAAGTCGGTTAAAGTTGACGTTTATAGCCTGATACCTGAATCAACACGCACAGTTTAATGGCGTTTGGTGACATTGGAATGTTTGTCACACAATTGTTCAAGCATTTTGCATTTGTATTCTGAGCTTGTTTCTGGTCTTATGAATGGGAGTTTAGAATAAACCCTGAACCCTAAACATGCAATAATAAGCAATCATCACTAAATATTATACTGCTGTTTAGTTTACTGTGTCTACTTTCGACTGTTATGAAAACAACAAATGACATTCTCAGAATTGATCATTTATTAAATATTTCAATACAATAGCAACATACAACAAACCTTGGTCAAGAATGCTTTAAGTACCACATCTGGCAAGATGTTTTACCATGTAAAATGTGGCATCAAGCACCACTTAGCAGCATAAGAAAATCTTCTGACTTCAGTTCGTCATTTCGAAATATACAGTCATGGTTGCAGCTGAACTGACTGTCTCTCATAATAATTTGAGTAATAGCCCATTCTTACACATTTGTAATTATATATTTTGAAATATAATTGTGCCATTTAGCATATGAACTACATGTAATGCAATGCTAACCTCTGTCGAGGTCTGGTTGAACAATGCATGTATATAATAATACTTTTAACATTCAGCAACTTGAGAATTCAAAATTGTAAAATGTACATTATTCTGCTATTGTGTGGCTCTGTATATGCAGTATTTTACTGCCTGTGTATATAATTGCATACGTTAAATAGAAGTCAATAAAAGTCTGGTCTCTTTAACTTTTTAAGGGTTTCAATAAAATACCTTGATACATGGAAATGTACAGAATTGTTCAATATATAGTTCTCTTTAGCTGTTTAGATGTCTTTGAAATCAGATTAATTATCTCAAACATTAAAGTCCCACCTAAAGAAACATAAGTAATCAAAAATAAAGTGCTTTATATGAGGGTTTTTCAAATGAACTTTTTGTTCACCATAACATTATTGTCCATCCTTTGTATTCTTTTGTTTACTGGCCCTGTTGTTTAATTTAGGAGACACTTGCCATTCAGTCAAGCCATTGCACATGTCCTTTTGGCTTCCTGGTCTATGTGGCTCTTTGTATGGTGGTTGTTTAGTAATCACAACCATGTTGTCTCCTTGACTTTCAACACTCTCCATGAAACTCTGAAGATCTTTCAGTTTAGCTTGCGCTGTCTGATTTGTGCAGTTTTCCACAGATCCTGGTTGAGATTCCATTGATGTTCTTGTTACCTGTTTGGCTAGTGTGCTCTCACTGCCATCATCAACGGTTTCATCAGATTTATGATTCTCAAAATCCTCCTCAACAGAGCTACATTTGTCCGTTTCATTTTCTGTGTCTCCTCTGACTTCAACCTCGATCTTTACCTTTGGCACATTGGCTTTTTCCTCAGGCCGGTCCTCGTCCTGTCCTGTGTCTGATGTCCCATTGTCTTCTGCAGATCCATCTTGGTTTCCATCAGCATTATTCTCACTGGCAGACTCTTCATTTGGTGTCTCATCTGACTTTTCACCTTCAGTTGTTTCAGGCGAATAGTCATTATTTGACTTAGATTCAAGACCATCTTCTGCAGACTTGTCTTGTGTACTCTCTTCCCCAGTCTCAGTTTCTGCTCCGTTGGCACCTGATTCAGTTTCCTCACCTGTTTCTGTCATCTCATTATCTTCTTCTGCCTTTGCAGGTGAATCACTGTTTTCTGTGTTTGCTGCATCTCCCTTGAGACTGTCTTTCTCCTCACCATCCTCTTCTGTATCTCCTTTTTCAATCTCTTCCTCAAGAAACTCTACTTCCTCTTTCTCCTCAGTGTCTGTCTTACCATTTACAACTTCTTTCACATGCTCACCTTCTTTCTCCTCATCTTCACCACCTTCCACATCACCAGACTCTCTTTTGTCATTTGTTTCCTCTTCATTTGGACAGTCTAAAGATACATCTATAATGTCATTTGTGTTTTTGCCTTCATCTACTGCATTGAGAGCACCATCTGGCTCTTCTTGATCTGCTGTCTGAACATCATGACCTCTAGTATCATTATTCGTATCTTCTACCTCTTCATGAACTACTTCTAAGTTTTTTTCTTCTTTATCAACTCCACAAGTCCAGTTTGGTGTACATTGTTCTTCCGGCTTCGATTCTAGAGGTTTGGCTGGATCCTTTTTCATTTGTAAAATTTTCCGCAGATCAAATTCCATCATAACTGGAGCTAAACTCAAAGCCTGAGCTTGCTGGACTGCTCTGGACGCCATTTTCTTTTTCATGCATGCATCACATGGGCAGTATTCGTCGTCACTGCGTTGATCACTGTTTTCTGTACCTGACGCAGTGTAATTATCATCACTCCTTGACATGGAGATGGACTTATTGCGCATGACCCGAAGACGTTTGCGTCGCTGCTCAGTCTGGACCGTAGACTCTCTTGATAGAGTATTTCCCGGAGGTCTTGGGCCCCTACCAGCCCGACTTTGGATTTTTTGCAGTTCTCGGTTAATACTTAACTGAATCCGTTTGTGTACTTCCTCTTTCAGTTCGCTGATCATTGTATTAAGCATCTCATTGTCATCCAAATCCCACCTTACTTTGAACTCTGCCATGGCATCTGCATAATGTACCATGAACTGCTTTTCTAGCTTTTTTAATAAGCTCAGTACCCAAACAGGATCTGGGTCTTGTGAAACTCTTTTAGTAAGTGGAGCTCTCTGAACAGATGGTGGAGTTCCTGAGCTTGTATTTTCTTGGGATTTCATTGTGAAACTCTCATTCCCAGAGCTCTTATAAGAGGTTGTTTGTGGGGTTTGATCTGAATCATTCTTATTCTCACTACTTTCAACATCTTCTTTTTGTAATGCACCATTTTCTTGGTCGTCATCCAGTTGTGTATTTACTGGACTCCACTGTACTCGCTCTGCAATGTCTGGAGTAACTGGATCTGAGAGAACTTTGGATGGATCTAAACATTCACAAGCAGGAGCTATAGACTTTTCCTCATTTTCTTCTTTATCTTTATCTTGCACTGAGGCCTCTCGTTCAACAATTGGTGGTATTGTGCCCTGAGTGGTCTCTATTTTTTCTACAATGCCATTCATGCTACCTTTAACAGAGCCAGTGGAGCCAGCGCTTACATCAACCCCAGACGAAGACCGTGGGTTATATTCATCCTCGGACTGATGTTCCTTTGTGTTCTGCTTTTTCTGTTCATCCTCAGAGGGCTTTTGGAGCCAGAGAGACTGTAGAATCATAATGGCTTCATTATATTTTTGATGTTTTTCATTTTTGTCTGAGTCAATCAATCGTAAATTTGCAAGGCAGTCCAACAGCCCTTGAGCAGACTGACTTAATTTTCTGCCATAAACAGGGGAGACTTCAGGTAAACTAGTGGATCTGTCTAGTTTTGGACCCAGTAAAACCTTCATGACCTGAACCGAAGAATGGCACTGCTTTTGTAAACTGTCTTGTTTGGCTAATGCTACACAGTTGGGATTCATTTCATGAATTTCCAGTTGTGCTTTTTCAGCACAACTGTTGTTTGTCTCCTGCTGAATATGATTCTCACCTGCTTGATCTTCACGAGGTTCCTCTACCTCAATTATGCTTTCTGGTGCCTCACCTTTGTCCCTTTCAGAAGTGTCCTCACCACCTTGAGCCAGGGTCATATATTCAGTGAGTTCCACATCCATTTCATAAACATGGCCTTCAATGGGAATGTTCTTAAGCCAGTCATTTACAACTTCTATAGGGGAAGTGTTCGGTAAGCTTGACGGCATCAGTTCCTTGTTGTTGCAATCCAATGAGTTGCTGACTTCCTCATGTTTGCTCCTGCTGCTTTTTTGGCTTTTATTTTCTACCTTGTCAGTATTTTTGCTGGAGGCAACTGACTTTGATCCTCTACTCACTGGTCTTGCACTATCAATAATATCTCTCAACAAATCTGCTGCTGAAAGTGCCTGAGATAAAACACTGTCACTTGTGGATACAGGTTGATTGTCTGATGTTTTTTTCTTGTTTGGCATCTCTTGTGGTAGACTTCTACAATTTTGGGAAATATCAGACATTGCCGCTGAATTCGGCCTGGATGCAGAATTTTTCACAGATCTTTTGTCTGATGTGGATGTTTTAAGAGACTTGACCCCATCATTGTCTCCGTTACATTTCATGTTCAGTCCATTTATTTCCAAACATTGGGAAGAACATTTAGATCTTTTATCACTCTCTTTAGTACTTTCACCATTTTTAAACTTTTGAAGAGTCTTTGAAGAGTGTAAACAGTCACTTGCTGGTGTAGTTTTTCCAGAGGCTGTTTCACTTTGGTCATGTTTTGAGGACGTTTCAGTCATTTCTGCATGGTTGGTGTTGTTGACAGCTTCACTATCTCTCTCTTTCATAACTGTATTTTTAGCACTTCTCTGTGAAACTCTGGAGGGTGACTTACTTCGTGAAGATGACAGTGACAAAGTGGAGGGCACTCTGATGCTGTTTTCATTTAACTGGCTTCCTGACTTTCTATTCTTCAAGTCTGCTGACATGATGTTTTCAGGTGAGGCAGGCGAGAGGGCTTGAACAAGAGTCTTGCAGTTCTTGTGATGGGAGTTTTTAGGTCTGTCTGAAATTGCAGAGTTCACAGATGCTTCTGTCATTGGCCTTTCCTCAGCATTCACTCCATTGACATTCTCCATCTTGTGTCCACCATCCTCTGTGGTGGCAGATATCCCACTGATTGATTGTTCATCAGAGTCATCACCCTTGTGCTCTTCTCCTAGTCCAAGAGAAACAGATGCTGTTGATGTTGGGCTTAGAGGCTCATCAAACTGGTTCCCTGAAGACTTAATGTTATTGATAAGGGATTTAGCTGATAGTTTTGATTTTCCTGACAAGCTCTCTTCAGATTCATCTTTGGCATCCTCTTTTAACTTCTCAGGATTTGTCTCTCTCAAATTTTGAAAACTTGAGGAGCTGTGACAATTACATTTATTGGATCTTTGGGATTGTGATGATACATTAGAGCTTACTGACATTCCACTTGTTGCTCTGCTATTAGTCTTCTTAATTTTAGTGTCATGGTTTGATCTAGGAGATGGAGTCCTCTTTGTCCTAGGCAATGGAGAAGTCACAGTTAAGGCATTCTGTGTCATGTATTTGTCATTGTCCAATTCCTCGAATGCAGGGCTCTTTGCACTGGATTTGACAGATCTTTCAGAGCAGGCATTAGATTTTTCTGAGGTCTGAGACATTGCGCTGGTAGCTCTCTTTGACTCGTTTTTTGGAGTTTCACATTCTTCAGGTGTTACATCATTTGGTACTGAGGCAACTGTGTTTTCTGAAATGTTGTGGTTTGATTTGCAGGACCCACAAGACCCTTTAGACACATTTGTTTTAACAGACATTGCACTGTGAACTCTTTCCATAGATTTAGACTCTGTGGGTGAATGCTTTGAGAATCCATTTGACGTTACAGACGTTTTTGAGCAGTTGGACAGTGAACTACATAGTCTTTCCCCTGTGGTTACTTCAGTTTCGGGCTCACACTGAATATCAAAATGGCTGGACTTTGAAGTGGCTTTGTCCCTTAAGTCGCAACAAGATTTGACAGACCTAGTTGTTTGCTCTGATGTATGTGATGGATATTCAGAAGATTGATTTGATTTATTAGACATGGCACTATTTGATCTCACTTCTTGAAGAAATTCTGTGTGTTGTCCACAATGATTATCTGACGTGATATGATTTTGAGCAGCAGCACCTGCTGATTTATCACCCTGAATATTAAGTAACTTTGATGGCACTTCCTTGAAATCATTTGGACTACAAGATCTAGGCATTTTAGCTTTCCCTGAACGTGCAGATTTTGATTTGTTGGACGTCCTCGATACAGCTGATAAATCTGAATGCACAGACATTGGGCTGACAGCTCTTTCTTGGCTTTTTTCTTCAGATTCATTTATTTCTGTTAGGACCAAGGCTGGTGTGGACTCTCTCTGTGAAATAATAAAGTCTGACCCAGCTGACATTGCTGATGTGGCACTTTTGGTTCTTTCTTCAACACTTTCTGCATCATTATGTTTATATTTCAATGATTTCCCAACAGAACACATTTCATGAGCAGAGCAGGTGGACCTTTTGGAGATTTTTGAAGTAGAAGAGGCATTTGAATTTTCAGACAGTTCAGGCTCAGAGTGTTCCCGTGTGGCTTCCACTTCCAATGAATTATTAACAGCTTCACCGTTTTCATGAGCATTTGAAGTGGATGCAGCCGATTTGTTTGACTTCAACAATGTGGAATCAGCTTTCTCTGGATCGCTGCCCTCTGGATTGCATGAACATACAGAAGACTTGCCAGATCTTCTCGACACACCTGATTTGGGACTTAAAGACCTGTTTTCAGCATTACTGTCACATACCTTCAGAGCATTTGATGCTATGGATCCATGGTTGCTTGCTTGGCCTCTAGATTTACAAGACGCTTGGCTATGTCTAGAAATTGTACTACAAGCCCTTTCCTCAGGATTGTGCTGCCGATCAGATGCAGCTGAACTTGGGGTTATGGCTCCACAGTGACTTGGATGGGACCTGGAGGACACTTTTGAAACTGGAGATGTCGTACTCATCCCGTCTGGGTCTACTGTTCCTGCAAAAGTGGTTTTATACTTTTTCAGCTTCAGTGAGTTAACAACACTGCTTGATTCTTTACTTGGAGGTCTGGGGGACAAATAGGATCTTGGTAAAGTCTGGCAGCCACAACAATGAGCACATTTGGGTTGATCATCACTCTCACTTTGAGACCAGTCTGTTGCTCTCGAGATGCTTGGAGGCAGGTTATCATAATCATCATCCTGATCTTCCTTCAAAGACTCAAGCACATTGGATGAGTTGCTGACTGTAGAAATCGGACGCTGTTCCATGACCTTAATGACCTCACTATGTGGCATAGGAGAGATTTCAGGTTCCGTATGAGAACATCTACTTTTAATGTGACTCTCACAGCCATCCTCATAAGATCTCTTGCTTTTTGACGTGATTCCAGCGGATGATACTTCACTTCGATTGCAGCAACGACTCACTGCACAGTATTTTACACTTGTGTCTCCTTCCTCCATTGTCTGCTGAAAGCATGAGGCCTGTTCCACCACATGCTCAGTGTACTCCCCACTGGAGCGAGAAATTGTGCGCATACTATCCACCGATGACTTTTTGTGTACAACTCTGTGAGATGATCCACTGGAGCTGGGTGATTTGCAGTTCCCCGGGTCTTTGTGCATGGGGTTTTTCCAGATGTCGTACTCTTGGCAGTGGTTGCAACAGTTCTGACAAAGTGTCTCCTCGAGATGCTTCTGATGCAGCTTTGTTGCAAAGGCTTCATCAGTCTCCTCAGATGCAGAGATGGAGTCTGGCTCTGAATACTCAGCTTTAGCTTGAAGATAGTCACCGTCTTTTATGGAGCCAGAGTCATTAACTTTTGTGGCTGACTTTTTGATCTCGGTAGACCACTGGAGAGTCTCATCGTTGAAGAGCCGAAAGCGAACCTTCATCTCCACGGAAAGGCTGCCATCTTTATTAACAAGCACTCTCTTCTCAATGTCATCATTCACAACGACTTCTTTAACGTAAGGACAAGTGCTGACGCAACCGGACTGTCCTGGTGTCATGCATAATCCATTCTGATAGGACTTTTCTGAAGAAAGAGAGTATCTTGTAGATCTATTACTGGAGTCAGATCTTGGATGGATAATGCTTTTCTTTGTCTCCAGGCCAAAGTTAACTGTTAAAACAAAATAATAATAAAAAAATTAATTCATTAAGGGTAATAACATATTTTCAACATGCAATTATAACGAGGCATATTTGAAACAGACTCTTGATTCACCACTGCTGATAATACATTAACCGCCTTTGAGTTGGTGGTGGATGGTTGTTTCACCTTCAGTCTATTATTAGAGACACGTAGGTAGATGGGTTATTAATCACTTCAATGATACACCTAAAACAAATAAATGTACACAATATTTAACCTGAACTGTGGACACAATAAGAGAAAATATTTACCATTCTTTTTGCTTTCATGACCTTCACTGCAGATACTAGAGTGAGACCTTGTGCCCATTCCTGGAAGCTTTTCATCTGAGACCTTCTTTAAGCTTTCCATGAGCAGTGGTCTGAAGGGTTCTCGACCCACACAGACCAACACACTAGGACACTGCATCAAACTCTGAATGTTGTCAATCTGTTGAAAGCAGTAAATAGACAAAAGACATATGAGTCAAATCCACTTAGAGACAAATACTTACTATCACTGTTTTCATAGGCAGCTACATTCTAACATCAACATTTTAACTGAAATTTAACCTTATTAGTGACTGATGCTTAACACAGTTTCACTAAATACACTCATTTTAGAATTGGGAACCCCTAAATCATCAATGATCAATCATCATTCTCTCCAATGACAACAGCATATTAATTTATATAAACATATAAATCAACCAATTAAACACAAAATGCTGATTTAACATGTTAAGAAATAGTTAAACCAGTAATTAGAATTCTGGAGTCATTTATTCATCCTATTAATATTTGTTCAAACGTGTATGACTTCCATGAAACACAAAAGGAGATGTTTTGCAGAAAGATTTTTTACGTACTACTGTACAGAACATTGCATGGGGTTGTTACACTCCAAAAAGGACAAATATGCCATAAAATCTGTTACGAAAAAATTATTATTTGCCAAAACTCTTGCCCTATAGTTCTCAAACATTGCAAACACACATTCAAACCTTTGGTTATGAGATGCAAAAACCATTGGCAATCAATCAATACAGAAAATGTGCATGCATGAAGAAGATATTAGAGCTATGGTGGAGGGAAAGATTTTCAGTAAATACTGACTTTTTAATAAATGTTTTGTCCATTCCTCAGAACACTTGCGAACAAGTCATATCAATTGTTTTTTATGGTGCATTTTGGTCCTTTATAGCACCGCTGGTCACTATATACTGTATATGGAAGAACAATGTACACATACTTTAATTTCTCCTTTTGTGTTTCACAGAAGAAAGAAAATAATCTCTGGGAAACAACATGGGAGTATATGCAAATTTTTTGGGTGTTTTTTTTAATCCTAGTTGCATATTAGATTAGTATCTAGAACAACTTTTATTTCCCAGGACTTGCCTTCTATCCTGACCTGACACCTGCCTCCTAAAATACTTGACCTAGCTAATTAAAGAATGGCTGAAGAAATGAAATCCTTCCTGACCTTGCGTCCCTCCAGAGTGTAGAGTTTCCTGACATGACACTGCATGAGTTCTGAAATCTCGTCCATGAAGACGCGAAGACTTCGAGCAGTTCGTCTGCTCAGAATGATGGATCGCCTAACAGCAGGGTCATTGTTTTTCACTAGAACAATCCTTTTTGGGTGCCGTTGGTGGTGCTGATGTCCCGAGGGGGGTTCCTCAGGTCGGGAGGGCTTTCGGCGAGTATTATGTGGGTGGCTGTGGTGGTGCCAGACCGCCGGCCTCTTCCCTGCAGCTTCTATGTTGATTGGCTTGACGTAGCGGCGATCAGAGCACAAGTAACAGCCTCCATCCTCTAACTGCTCTAAATGTTTAATGCTGTGGATGCCCCTGGGGGTCGTGATTGTACGCACACCAAAAGGTAGAGGGACCTTTTGGGAAAG
Source organism: Zacco platypus (assembly GCA_038088235.1). NCBI lineage: Eukaryota > Metazoa > Chordata > Actinopteri > Cypriniformes > Xenocyprididae > Zacco > Zacco platypus. Next base: position 5,692,495 of record CM076069.1, read on the forward strand.
GTCATCCAATAAGGCATCAAAGCATTTGAAGCTGCGTTTATGGATAGCCATCTTTACCCCTTTGAACTGAGCGTCGCCACTCTTGTAGAAGGTAATTCTCTTGGCTGCGCTGGCCGCTTTCACACTGGAGCCAAAAGACGACGTTGGAGGATGAGGAAACTGTTCATTCTGAAAATGGGTATCGGCGTCGAAGGAGCCTGGGGCCGCCCTCTGCATCTCTCCTCCACGTCAATTCAAACTGTGGGGAAGAGTATGGAAATGTCATTGACATTATTTGAAACTCACAATCAACACAAGTTACAAATTCAAACCCATGAAGAGAAAAATCTTTATAAAACATACATTTAGAAAGAAATTTGATTAAATGGAGACCCTAGTAATGTCTCTGTTGTAGGGTTTGAAAAGAGGTTTCAACAATGTCTCAAATTGTGCTCAGATTTGCCAAGAAACCACGGTCCGAATATTTTATCTACACTAGGGTTGTCAAAAGTACTGACTTCGGAACCAATTCGGTAGTGAAACTTTAAAAATGTGATTGGCTACAATGATCACCACTTCAAAAACATGTTGTAAAAATATCTTTGCATTTCATGGCAGTGCTTAGACAGATACACACAGGAGCGTTTGAAAGTAGGCGTCTATCAGCAGATCCCTAATATATTCGCAGATAGACGGACTCGCTGATAGACGCCTGCTTTCATGTGTATCTGTGTAAGCGCTTGGTGAAGAGTGTCAAAGATGTCTGTTTACAACATGTTTTTGAAGTGTTGATCACTGTAGCCAATCACAGACATATCTGTTGAGCGCGTGAACACAATGGCCAACCAGAGGTGTTTATGAATCCGCTCAACAGTGCTAAAAATGTTAGGGGGAAATGCTGGTAACATCACATTTTTAAAATTTTATTACCAACTTGGTACCGAATCCACATTAATTTCTATTCTGCCGAGGAATAGGAGAAACATGCGAGACAAAGTGAGATACTTGAGTAAAACATAATCGAGAACTCTTCCAGGAACGGAACACCAAAATTAAACATAAAGGTCCATTCACACCAAGAAAGACAACTATAAAGATACTTAAAGATAACTATATTAGCATATACTCCGGTTGACAATATCATTTAGTTCATTATTAGTGTACGCTGCAGTTTTGTCATCTGTTGCTTTAAATGCTTGAGTTCATTAAAGACTGGTGGATTCTGATTGGCAGTCAATGTTTTTATCGTTAATCAGCTGGAAAAAAATAATTCTGAAAGTGATTCCAATAATATAATTTCTCTGTGCCGTTATCATTATAGTTGTGGTGTGGACTCTGCTATTCTTTTGTATTTAGAATTTTTATTTTTATTTTATTGTTATCATTGTAGTTATCATACATGTCAGGTCTCTCAAGCTAAGACAGGTATTACGTCTTCAAACTCTGAATCAAAAATATAGTTGATAAAATATCACTATTGGATAGTTTGAGTAAGGGATAATCCACAGATAGCTGTGTATTAATTGACTTTTACAGCATGATGTGGAGGCAAAGAACCACCCTAAAGACATAGCTCAGCATCACAAAATACTGGAGTACCATGGTACTTTAATCTATACAGTACCATGAAACTGTATGATTAGTATATTCATACAGTGAACCATGGCATTATCATGTTATTTCAAAGTACCAAAGAACACCATGGTATAACAGAAAACACAGATATTGTGATTATTGCAATCGAGTCGTGTCATTTTCAGTCAAACTTGTATTACACTTTTAAATGAGGTGTTGTGTAATATAAGCGACAGTAAAACGAGGCCCCAGTCCAGAGGTTAATCTCATGCACTTTGGGAAACAGTTATAGACTATAGCTTAAATTGCATTTAGTTCTTAGTCCGTAATAGGTACTTTAATCCAACATTTAAAGAACTTCAAGAGCATCATCTCAGAGCAAAATCTGTGCACAAAATCATTTTATGTGCATCAAACTGAGAGCAAAGACAGTTTTACCAGAATACCAGAATGATTTTTAAAAAAAATAAAAGTGCACCTGGAGGTAGTTGAATAAAAAGATCATTTCATGACAGCCCAGATTGAATAAAATGACAGTCTATGTTCTAATTATAAAATGTATTGATCTATATTTGACCAGAAAAGCATCACAAACTTCCCCAAGCTCATATGTTTTCACTGAACAATTCACTTTATCATAAATTAAATGTAATATATATATATATATATATATATATATATATACATACACATAGATATTACAATTAAAATAGCATTAGTTCTGTTCTCATAGCTCAATATAAAAACTATAATATATAAAATATTTATATAATGTGAACAATATACTTACATTTTCGGAGTACATTATCATATCTATTGCTAAAAAAACTGCATAAAAAATGAAAAATAAAACTAAAATCTGACTTTACAGAGCAACGTTCCAGGTAGCATCCAAGCACACGACTGCTACAGGGACACAAGATAACAAGCCCTCCCACAAATGGTCTAGCCACTAATCAGGGCCTTTGGCAGCTAAGGATAGAATGAAAAGCTTCTCTAATCATCTTGAGATTTCACAATCTAGGGGAGCGTGAGACACATGACAGTGACACCAGGATTGCATAAACAGAGATGCGCAGAGCTACGAGATGTCTGCTTTTTGACCCCTGATGGGATGGCAGGTTGTTTTATTCTGCAAATATGTAATTTAAACAATGACACACCAAACACAGAGACTGAAAATACATCTGCTGTCAAATTCACTCCAGTTCACTACTGCTTATATAAGTGCTTACCGGCATAACATGCCACTCCTGTTGGTATATTAATATTAAACAACTACAAACAATCACAAGAAACTATATTGGTGAGTCTCACAAATGTCACACTTGATATTACAATGCAGGGCTGCACAATTAATCACATTTCTAAACACGATTACAGTTACAGATGCCACAATTACGTAATCATTCAAAGGCACAATTACAAAAAAAAAAGTCCACTTACATTATTAAGCATGCTTTAGATGTTGTTGTTTTTTTTACAGGTTATCTTAAGTTTCCCCCCCCCCATAGTTTTAATTTTAGTATAACATTATAATACCATGCATATGTTTACAATGTATAGTTGACATTTGAGGCTTAATGCTATAGAAAACCAATACAAGATTTTCAGGAAGAGTGTTTTCAGCTTATTTATTTTCATATAAAAAGTATAGAATGCAGTCGCTTATTAGCATGTATATTAGTAAGATACTGGCTGTTTGTTAGTACTTATAAAGCATATATTAATGCCTTATTCTGCATGACCATGTTCTACATCCCATAATCCTACTTAATACCTAAACTTAACATCTACCTTACTAACAAGTAGTTAATAACAAGTTAATAAGTAGTATTTAGGAGGTTATTGAGGCAAAAGTCGTAGTTAATAGTAAAAATTAGACCCTAATCTAAAGTGTGACCCAATTAAATGATATATTTTTTAATTTTCGTTCATTATGTTTGGGGGTAAAATATACCTTGATATGTTCTTTACATGCTTCACCCAGATCTGACATACACATCAGGCATGTTTGAGAATCGACAATATAGCAGACTTGGACTGAATAGTCCAATAACAATTGACTGCATAGTAAATATTTCATGTAAACCTTCTTTATGGTTTGAAAATTAATGCCCTCAATAATATCTACCTGCTACTTAATTCAAACATATTTATATTCAGTTTCAAAGGATACCTTGAAATTAATGTATGTTAATAGTGCCTTTAGTGCATGTCTGCCTATTCTCTCTAATTCATAACAGCAGTAGTGCTTTGCTAGACATTTAAAACTGTTGTTGATCGTTGCTAAGCTATTGTTATGCAGTTTCTAAGGTGTCCTGAGTGGTTGCTAGGGTGTTCCTTGGGTGTTCTAAGTGATTTCTTTCTGGCCAAGTCATTTAAAAACTAAATTTTACCACAGTGTAACAGGACATGAGTGACTGTTGCTCACTCTAGCACTGCCAAAGCACAGGCTTACTGTAATCTCAGGAAAAGACAGCACATCCTCTGTACTCTTAAGTGACCCACTATTACCCTCAAGCTGAAGAAACATTAATACGGATGTTTTTATATGTCCTATGTTTGATTCTGACGCTGCCAAATCTTGCAATGGCACACCAAGCACAGAGCCCCTTTAATTAGAGCTAATTAATTACTAAACACCTCTGAGAGGTGTACATATATTTTTGACACTAATTATAAATCTCTAAAGGTTAAATTAACGGTTGAAAGTGCTACACATGATTTCCACAATTAGTAAATGAGAACTTGGCAGCCCATTGGGAGAAACCTGGAATACAATGCTGTCAGATTACCGAGACAAAAGTAAGAGCGTTTAAGACTCATGGGATGTGTGTGAGAAGAGGGAGGGGACACAAAACAATTTTACCAGTTCTACAAATATACATCTGTTCAGTATAATTTAAATAATTAGCAAATAACTTAAAATCTGCGTACAATGATTTTCATAATGCTACTGACATGCCTATAACACCAAGAACGCTTTCTTAATTTACTTAACAGCACTAAGAGCTGCTAGATATTACTCACTTTTCAACATAAAAAACTTCTTGAAATGAGATTTGTAAAAAATGACTACATAATAAGAAATATAAATCGACAGGTACACTCATTGCATTTGTAACCACTCAAAACCATTCAAAGCAATGCATCAATACATCTGCTAGCTCGACGTCGTTGCAAAACCTATTATCACACAAATAAATACTTCAGTCTGTATTCTATATTTGCATTTTCCCATTTTAGCTCAGACCCTGCAAAAATGACTTTCTTCCTCAGTATTTTTGTTTATTTTTTTCCAGTACAAATATCTAAGCATTCTTAAATAAAGGCACATTACCTTGAGATTCAAAATTACTTATATTGATTTTTGTTTTCTGAAAAATAGATTAAGCAAGTTTAAGCTTAACACAAGAACAAATGCCAGTGGGGTCAGAAAAACTTAATTTAAAAGGGAAACAAGATTATTTTTCTCACCCAGTGGCAGATATTTCTGTGACGTATTCACTTTATTTGAGGTGAAGTAGTTACACGTTACTGCATGTACTTACTATAGTAATAACAGTAAATTATACATAATTACAAATTATGTAACTAACCCTAAACCAAACCCTACTTGTAACTCTAAAGTAAGTACATGGAGTTAAGTAAGTTGAGTAAGTACAATGTAACTACGTCACCTTAAAATAAAGTGTAACTGATATTTTTCTTGTTTTAAGCACAAACTCACTTCATTTTGCATCCATTTTTTAGGAAACAAGACTAAATATAAGTCATTTTTCTTTTAAAGTAAATTTATATTGATTTAACAATTTGATTTAAGAAGACAAAACTAAATAATTTTTTCATGTTCCACTAAAACTATCAAGCTAAAACAGACCTTTTTATAAGCCAAACATGTTCAAATAGCCATCTTGATTCTCTGTCCTAATTCCACACATTGGCTTTAGGCACAGGTTCATTCTCCTCGACTGCCAAATCCTCCAACACCAAACCCTCAAGCGGTGTCATTACTTTTAAAGTAATCCAGCTAGAAAATTCAACAGGTTTTCTTACAAAAAGGAGTGCTCCTTCCTCTGGCTCACACAGATGAGGATGAAACAGGCACTGCGTTTGAAAGCATGTCGTTCCCTCCAGTGAAGAATGTCACTTTTCATCCATGACCATTCGAACCACGGACATGCCACAGCTGCATATTGTCTATCCACAGTCATTCATTCCATTAGGCTAATTATCACAGGCAGACCTTCATCCAGAGAGGAGGAGGAGGAGTGGGACTCCTCTGAAAGAGGATTATACTGTGTGGCCATCTGTGCCAAACGGAATTAACCCTTAGCTCTACAAAACTGAGCTGTTGTTCATGGTTTAGACATAGAAACACAGAAATAGTAAACTATTGGCCTGCGCTGACCAACAAAAAGTTACACTGCATATGTTGTCAATATATATGTTGTCATGTTAGCGATTTTTGTCTTAATATTATGAAATCGGATCCAATAATATTATCATAAAATTATTAACGTAAATATAGTATGCAATATTTATCACATTTTTGTCGTATTACAAAAAATTCTTATATTGTTTTTAAACAATATTATGATTAATTAATATAAACATTAAATATAATACAACATTCATATTAATATAATATTGTGGCAAATGTACCAAATTATTAAAACAAAATGACATTATTATCACTTAAAACCATTAAAACAAACCAACATTATGATATTTTGGGTTTTATAAGTACACTCAAAAAAATTTTTCTTGCCAGTAATTGAAATCGAGCAATCAATTACAAAGCTGTATTTTTGCTGTCAGATTCCGTTCCCCCCCCATGTTTTGTACAAATTGAGCTTCTAATATTTATCAAACTGGCTGGGACTCACTCTTACTGATTGCCTAGTAGCCAGTGTGCTGATAGCTGGTGCTGTTGTGCACCAAAAAAACTGATTTTGAATCCTGTCTGCCTTGTCTTTTCTATTTTGCTTCCTGTCAACATATTTCATATCATAATAAATGGCAAAAAGGCAAAATATGAACATTTAAACTAATGCTGGTTAAACTCCATCCACACACAGGATAGAATCAATATCTTTTAAGTTACTGCATGAACAACTCTCATCATATCATCATATGGGGTGGGTGGGTGGGGGGGTTCGACAGCTGTATTTTTGCCGTAATAAATGGCAGAAAGGCAAAATATGAACATTTAAACTAATGCTGGTTAAACTCCATCGACACACAGGACAGAATCAGTATCTGCATGAACAACTCTCATCATATGGGGTAGGTAGGGAGGGGGGCAGATTTCGACAGCTGTATTTTGTCGTCGGATTCCGTTCCCCCCCATGTGTTGTACAAAATGAGAGTCTAATATTTATCAAACTGGCATATATATATACACGTGCTGGTCATATAATTAGAATATTATCAAAAAGTTGATTTATTTCACTAATTCCATTCAAAAAGTGAAACTTGTATATTATATTCATTCATTACACACAGACTGATATATTTCAAATGTTTATTTCTTTTAATTTTGATGATTAGAACTGACAACTAAGGAAAATCCCAAATTCAGTATCTCAGAAAATTAGAATATTACCTAAGACCAATACAAAGAAAGGAATTTTAGAAATCTTGGCCAACTGAAAAGTATAAACATGAAAAGTATGAGCATGTACAGCACTCAATACTTAGTTGGGGCTCCTTTTGCCTGAATTACTGTAGCAATGCGGCGTGGCATGGAGTCGATCAGTCTGTGGCACTGCTCAGGTGTTATGAGAGACCAGGTTGCTCTGATAGTGGCCTTCAGCTCTTCTGCATTGTTGGGTCTGGCATATCACATCTTCCTCTTCACAATACCCCACAGATTTTCTATGGGGTTAAGGTCAGGCGAGTTTGCTAGCCAATTAAGAACAGGGATACCATGGTCCTTAAACCAGGTACTGGTTGCTTTGGCACTGTGTGCAGGTGCCAAGTCCTGTTGGAAAATGAAATCTGCATCTCCATAAAGTTGGTCAGCAGCAGGAAGCATGAAGTGCTCTAAAACTTCCTGGTATATGGCTGCATTGACCTTGGACCTCAGAAAACACAGTGGACCAACATGGCACCCCAAACCATCACTGACTGTGGAAACTTTACACTGGACCTCAAGCATGTGGATTGTGTGCCTCTCCTCTCTTCCTCCAGACTCCGGGACCCTGATTTCCAAAGGAAATGCAAAATTTACTTTCATTAGAGAACATAACTTTGGACCAATCTTTTTGTCTTTAACGCAGGCGAGATGCTTCTGACGCTGTCTGTTGTTCAACAGTGGCTTGACACAAGGAATGCGACAGCTGAAACCCATGTCTTGCATACATCTGTGCGTAGTGGTTCTTGAAGCACTGACTCCAGCTACAGTCCACTCTTTGTGAATCTCCCCCACATTTTTGAATGGGTTTTGTTTCACAATCCTCTCCAGGGTGTGGTTATCCCTATTGCTTGTACACTTTTTTCTACCTCATCTTTTCCTTCCCTTCGCCTCTCTATTAATGTGCTTGGACACAGAGCTCTGTGAACAGCCAGCCTCTTTTGCAATGATCTTTTGTGTCTTGCCCTCCTTGTGCAAGGTGTCAATGGTCATCTTTTGGACAACTGTCAAGTCAGTAGTCTTCCCCATGATTGTGTAGCCTACAGAACGAGACTGAGAGACCATTTAAAGGCCTTTGCAGGTGTTTTGAGTTAATTACCTGATTAGAGTGTGGCACCAGGTGTCTTCAATATTGAACCTTTTCACAATATTCTAATTTTCAGAGATACAGATTTTGGGATTTTCCTTAGTTGCCAGTTATAATCATCAAAATTAAAAGAAATAAACATTTGAAATATCAGTCTGTGTGAAATGAATGAATATAATATGTTTCACTTTTTGAATGGAATTAGTGAAATAAATCAACTTTTTGATGATATTCTAATTATATGACCAGCACCTGTATATGCCCTTTTTTTTTAAGACCTACCATACAATACCAGGCTGTATGTTGCCAGTAAAACTGAAAATGTGGTATTTATTTATTTATTATTATAAAATTATTTAATATTTAATTCTTAAAATTAAAATGTTTCTGTGAATAGGACATTCACTGTTTGCCTACATGTTTCCAACAACTGGAGGGACATTGAAAACTTTTAGACAAGAATTCCCTGAAAGATATAGTTTTTTAAAAAGCAGATGACACTAACTACAGCATGCAAGAAACTGCACTTTCCTGCAACTCTGACACTTTTGATACAGGAGATGTTGCATTTTGCTACTAAGTCCAGGAAGTCAACTTATCTGATGATACGTTTTCCAGTTTGGCTGGCCTAAATGCTGAAATGTGAAAACCTGTTATATGTATTAAAAAGTGTTGAAAACTTTAAATGTGAAGTAAAATAATTGCTTTTCTTTTTTCACTTAATTTTATTTATTTATTTTATTGTAGTGTATTTTTCTCTAAGGGTCCTGGTTGTTTAATTGTTTTAACAAATATTTAGGAAGAGAAGGGCCCATTTACATTTGTGCTTCGTGTTATAGATCAGGAGAAAGCATATTGTTTACCGTACTATGCCATGATATGACAGTGTTGAAATGTGAAATTAATGTTTGATTTTGAAGTATGGTTCTTTGATCCCTGTTACTTGTAGGCACACAAAACTAAAAAGTCAAACATGAGTCATAACCACTGGAAGGTTCAGTTAAGAAGGATTCATGAAATTGCAGAAAACAGTTGCCTTTATTTAAGTACTGCATTTCAGTATGTCTTGTTTTCATGTTTCTTTTTTTTTTTTTTTTGTCAGATTGGATGTTACTTTTGACTCATGGAGCAATTAGAACACAATAAATGTTTGAAAATTTAACATGTTTTGACCATTTATTTAATAGAATTAAGAAAATATGAGGTGATTTTACAAAGCAAGTAACAATAAGTTATTGGAAATGAGTAAAGTTTATGGATTATACAAGCTTAAATCACAGTTCATCAGTTTTCATAAAATTGATTTAATTCATTCACGTTAACTGAAAATGAAGGTGTGAAGCTTAAATAAATGTCAACTTTTGCGTTGGATTCATGTGATTAAATTGGATGAAAAATTGTCATCTAATCGAATTACATAAGTTTTAACTTTTGGGGTTAAATACTTTTTTGAGTGTATCATGCAAATATGACATTAATGATAATTAACAATAATAGTCTATATGCCTTTATGGGGACAAACATGTCAATTCAATTTCAATTAAATATATTAATATATATATTAATCAAATGTATTAAATTATTAATATTATAAAAGAGTAATACCACGTATATTATAATACACCACGCATACTGTAGCTATATATAAAATATTGAGCAAATATTGAGTCAAATGCGTAGTATTACAGTATTATTAATAGTATTAATATCACAATATTGTTATGTCTAAAGTTTACACTAGGTATAAGCTCGAATGCGTGCCGTATTATCAAATAATTAATATTAATGCCACAATATTGTTGTCGACAGTTTACACTAGATATAAGCTCACGTGTTTAAACAGAACATACAACATAGAAAGTACTATATGTGCAGTATAATGTCTTCAGGGTTTCCATGGCAACAAACACAACAGCAGTCGTCTCATGATGGCCTCCATACACACATTACAGGAGATATCGAGGATGAAGGTAAACCTGCAGCTATTTGCTTTTGACTAACCCACATTCTCACAGACACAAATGAACAAAATTTAGTCTACTTAAAATAAACAGCGCGAGATATATTGTGGATCTTACCTGCGCGCGCACTTGTTGAGAGGCGAGAAACACGAAGCAGATGCGCGTGATGCATCCAAAGTCACGATACAGTATATCTATGATTCACTGTGAAGGACGTTTGTGCGCATTAACACACAGCACCGGTTGTCCTTAACCTCATATCTGATGTGTGTTGTTTCAGAGAGATGATGGCATTGAACGTCTGAGCAGCTGTTTTCACTGGACAGAGTTTGATGGTGACGATAAACGACAGTATTTACATCAAGAGTTTGTGTATGAGAATGTGATGTTAGCAATTACACGAGGACTGTCGTGGTCAACAGTAGCACAAGTGGCAAACATCACCAAAGATCTCCTGCCGAAATTCAAAGGTGGGCCATTTATGTCCGTTTTGGTCCCTTTTTATATAATGCTTTTTGATTACCGCCGAGGCTATACTTGTTTTTCACGTGATCACAGGGATGCCCAGAAGTCCACGCGCTCGCCATTTTATGTTTTGTTGTTCATAATGAAATAAATATTACGCAAACACTTTTATTGATTACTTCGATTTTTTCGAATTAATTATTGAGATTAGGATATATCTTTGCATTTACTGTTACTTTAATTCTGTGTGTTCAGTTTAATGGTGTAATCTATTTACATAAATCAATCAAATAATTTTTATGTTAATTATGCATCCAGTTTTTATTAAAAAATGTTCAGATGGTATTACTATGGTGGCCGAGAGAGCTCAAAGCGCTGCAAATAAGAAAACACATGCAAATAAAAAAAGCACATGCAAATAAAAAAAACGTGATCATCAGTTTGACAACACATGTGCTGCAAATCCTCACAACACATGCATTTACAAAAAGCGCTGCAAATAGCACAAACCACAACGGAAATGTTTCAAGGGGGACCCCAAAAAGTGACGGACCCTACTAGGACGTGCGTCCAAAACCAGTTCAACTCACCCTTCACTTATTCACTAATCCCTATATAGTGTACGGCATTTGAGTGCACAATGTGTTCACAATCATTAAATACTATAAAAACTGCAAACAAAAATAAACAACTGTACATTATTTCATGTATTTATTATTTTTAATAAAGTGTTTTTCAGTTTGCTAGAAACTCACAGATGACGTGGTCGTCGAGCGCCTTCAGGCCGTACAGATGATTAACGAATATTTTTAAATCATCCACTAAATTATCATCTCTTAAAGTTGAATGAGTTAACAATAATGCCACATATTAAAACACTTTCCTTTTAGTGAAACACATTACATTAAGTTAATGCCTACATAATATATTTTAATATTTTTTAGTTTGATTTTGGGGTCCCCCTTGAAACATTTCTGTTGTGGTTTGTGCTATTTGCAGCGTTTTTTGTAAATGTAGCGCGTTTTTGTATATGCAGTGCATTTTTGTATATGCAGCGCGTTTTTGTGTTTGCATGTGTTGTGAGGATTTGCAGCACATGTGTTGTCAAACTGGTGATCACGTTTTTTTTTTATTTGCATGTGTTTTTTTTATTTGCATGTGCTTTTTTTATTTGCATGTGTTTTCTTATTTGCAGCGCTTTGAGCTCTCTCGGCCTCTGTATATTACAGATACAGTAGATAGATAGACTGATTTAGTGCTCTATAGAGAGGTATGTAGTTAGATTAGTAGATACAGTACATAGAAATATCTTTTACACATTTTCGTCCTGGTCTTAGAAAAAAAATGTAATGTAAAATAAATGTAATAATGACTGTACTCTTAAGAGAATCTGTTTATTATCAGTTAGAGTTTTTGATTAATAAATGTGATAATCTTTGCTTTTAATACTCATGTTAGGTTTGAAGACATCAGATGTCATTTGCCTCATCAAGGATCATTTATCACAGATAGAGCCTCGTCTCTCTGCTGCCCATCATGCTGTTCTCCTGGACTTCGTTGTAAAAACATATGTTCCTCATCTGCAGCTTTATCAGGCATTTTTAAATGGTGAGATGGGTCTTAAACACATCAGCTGCGAGATTGAGATTGAAAGCCCACCTCATACACAGCCCCTTTGTGAGGGTACAGACGCTGTGGAGTGGGAACACCAGCGGACTCTGGAAGATCTGTGTTTGGCTCAGTCCAGAAAAGAAGCAGAAATCAAGGAACTCAAAGAGAAGGCCGACGCTCAGATGATGGCAACGTTGCAGGCCACTTTAAACAATCTTCCACATGACCGGATGAGCAAACAGGTACAAAATATTAGCTATTTGCAGTATAAAGACCCAAATTTGCTTGGATGTTCTGGGTGATTACTAGGTATTTTCTTACTGGTCTACACCAAAGGTCTCTGTTATATTCTAGAATTTGCTCTAGAAATTCCGTCAATGTGGGATTTTCCCACCCGTGTTAACATCCAGCAGGCAAAAATAAGTATGGTTACTTTTGTAAGTAAACAGTAATTATCATAATTGCTGTTTACTTTTACATTGTAACCATACTTATTTTACTAATCATACGTATAGTTACTTGCCTTAGTAAACACCACAAACAACTGATGATTTAAAATAAACAACAGAATTCAGCGAACTCAAAGAGAAGGCAGAAGCTCAGATGATGGCAACAGGTGCACAGTTAAACAATCTTCCATATGAAAGCCAGATGAGAAAACCGGTACAAAATATTAGTTATTTACAGTATAAAGACTCAAGTTTACTTGGTGTTTTCTTACTGGTCTACACCAAGGTTATATTCTCATATCTAGAAATTGCTCTGGAAATGTTCCTTCATCCACCAGGTAAAAATAAGGATGATTGCTTTGAAAACTAAAAGTGAGGCTTGCCTTAGTAAACACCAATAAATGATTCATAAGAAGAACTGATCAACATTTAACTTACTTTTTCATCAATAAATGTCAAGTAGACGGATTGTTTGGACAGCGTCTCCGAAGCAACCTGAAATGTAGTTTCCTGCTCAGTGGTGATATAAAACAGGATTGTGATCCTAAGCTGCCCTGTAGCTGTTGGCACACTATTACCTTTTGAAAAACCATCAAAGTAAATCTCCAAGCTATTGGCGTGCGGCTCTGACGCGTAACCGCAGGGCTTCCACCAGCACTGACCTAAAAACGGTATTTTGCTAACTTCGCCATTTTACAGCGCAATGTGAAATGTGAATGCTGTAATAATTCATACTGACAGAAGTAACAAAGGATTAATTCTGTTGCATATTGTCCTATGGTTATCGCTCTCATACTGAAGACATTCTGTGTTAGACTGCTTCATGCTTAAGGAGCTGCAGGCTGTCAGCAGTTACCAGATAAGATGGATTAAAGGAACACCGCTCTGTTATTAACCTAGTTGAGCTCAACAGCCTTGGCCACTTTTTCAAAAGCTTTGGTTTTTCCTATAAAAATGAACACATGGACTAAGACTTGTGGCCTCTACAGAAGAATAGATCATTGCTTAACAGCCTCAGAGCTTGTGGTGGGTCTGCCTTGAAAGGTTTATACACTGTTGCTGAAAATCAATTTCTCTGTGATGAAAATAAATGGGATTTTTACTACTGAGACCAAGCACTTTTGCTCTCTACTCTCTCACTGGAAAACTGTTGTGTTCTATGTAATTGTGCTAGAGGACGTTCATGAGTGAAAGAATGGAGAACAACAACAACAACAACAAAAAACAACGTAAGGGAAGAAGAATGATAATCATGGGTTGTGTCCTAAATCGTCCCCTATACCCTTAAATTGGGCTCTAAGTGAGTGGACAGCCACTTGTAGTGGTGTCCGAAAACAAAGTGAACGTAATCGAGTGCACTCAGAGTACAATAACGAGAGTACAACTGATGTATGGTTAACGGCTGGAGTATTATGGCAAGCCATTTTGACTTTTATTCATTCTCAGGATATGAATTCTTGATATCAACAAATCAATTTTCACTAGTTAAAATGCTAATTCTTGATATCAGGAATTACATTTCCACTAGTAACAGTGTTAATTCCTGATATCAACAATTCAATTCTTGATTTCAATAATTAAATTCTAGATATCAAGAATTACATTTCCACTAGTAAAAACTATAATTCTTGATATCTGTAATTGTATTTTTACTAGTGAAATCTCGCCATAGGCTGCCATTCAAATTCAATTGTTGAAATCAAGAATTGATTTCTTACTAGTTGAAATTCCAATTTCACATATCAGGAATACAATTCTTACTAGTAAAAATCATAATTTTTGATATCAATAATTACATTGTTACTAGTGCAAATGCAAATGTCTGATATCATGTATTCATTATTTTGATTACACAATACATTTTATTTAATTTGATTTCCATTTAATACATAGTAAACTATTGTAGTCTCTGACTGGGACGCTCCCCCACAGGAAGAAAAGCCTAACACCATTTGACACATAATTGAATATATAGATTTTACTAGTATCAGTAAAATCTGTGTCCCATTCACTGAGAGAGACACTGTGAGACAAGGTGACAAAATGCTTTTTAACTTTGCATAATTTACAATGCATAATATTTAATTAACTAATAGTCACATGTATCTGGTCTTGTCAATGTTATGGTCATGTTTGCTTGTCTGCCAATGTTTGGATTTACCTGTGGATACTATTAAAGACTGTCTTGAATCTTAATCTTCTTCATACAGCCAGACCGTTACAATTACAAGACTGTCTTGGACCATTAAAATACTGTCTTGGATCTTCATCTTCTTCATACAGCCAGACCGTTGTTACGGAACGTGTATTCCAATAAGCGCACGAAGATGAAGGAGTACAGAATGTCTCTTTAATGAGGAAATCAGGAACATACACAGCATACACGAACGCACAATAAATGATAACCGACCAGGAGTGAGGGAAACACAGGGAATATAAGGACTAATGACAGGAACACAGGTGAAGACGATAACTGATAATGACAGACAGCTGACAGGAATTAACTAATGATGAACTGGAACTCAAAACAAAGACCACGAGACGAATGACAGGACTAAAATCAAAACAAGGAACACGAGACTGATGACAGGACTGGGGAAACAGATACACCGAACATGACACTCTTACAGTACCGCACAAACTGGGAGGGGGGGTGGGCACCCTGAAAGCCCTGTGCAGGCGCCAGTCAGGTGGCCTCCAGGGTGGAGTCCAGGGTGCCGGCAAGGGCGGAGTCAATTCCCCATTCCCCAAATGGATATATGGCCCCCCCCCCCCCCCAATTTTTATGGGAGAAGTCCCCCCAGGGCCTGGTTCATGCGCAGGAAGGTCTGGTCTGGCGCTGGGAGCTCACGCGGAGGAAGGTCTGGTCTGGCGCTGGGAGCTCACGCGGAGGAAGGTCTGGTCTGGCGCTGGGAGCTCACGCGGAGGAAGGTCTGGTCTGGCGCTGGGAGCTCACGCGGAGGAAGGTCTGGTCTGGCGCTGGGAGCTCACGCGGAGGAAGGTCTGGTCTGGCGCTGGGAGCTCACGCGGAGGAAGGTCTGGTCTGGCGCTGGGAGCTCACGCGGAGGAAGGTCTGGTCTGGCGCTGGGAGCTCACGCGGAGGAAGGTCTGGTCTGGCGCTGGGAGCTCACGCGGAGGAAGGTCTGGTCTGGCGCTGGGAGCTCACGCGGAGGAAGGTCTGGTCTGGCGCTGGGAGCTCACGCGGAGGAAGGTCTGGTCTGGCGCTGGGAGCTCACGCGGAGGAAGGTCTGGTCTGGCGCTGGGAGCTCACGCGGAGGAAGGTCTGGTCTGGCGCTGGGAGCTCACGCGGAGGAAGGTCTGGTCTGGCGCTGGGAGCTCACGCGGAGGAAGGTCTGGTCTGGCGCTGGGAGCTCACGCGGAGGAAGGTCTGGTCTGGCGCTGGGAGCTCACGCGGAGGAAGGTCTGGTCTGGCGCTGGGAGCTCACGCGGAGGAAGGTCTGGTCTGGCGCTGGGAGCTCACGCGGAGGAAGGTCTGGTCTGGCGCTGGGAGCTCACGCGGAGGAAGGTCTGGTCTGGCGCTGGGAGCTCACGCGGAGGAAGGTCTGGTCTGGCGCTGGGAGCTCACGCGGAGGAAGGTCTGGTCTGGCGCTGGGAGCTCACGCGGAGGAAGGTCTGGTCTGGCGCTGGGAGCTCACGCGGAGGAAGGTCTGGTCTGGCGCTGGGAGCTCACGCGGAGGAAGGTCTGGTCTGGCGCTGGGAGCTCACGCGGAGGAAGGTCTGGTCTGGCGCTGGGAGCTCACGCGGAGGAAGGTCTGGTCTGGCGCTGGGAGCTCACGCGGAGGACGGTCTGGTCTGGCGCTGGGAGCTCACGCGGAGGACGGTCTGGTCTGGCGCTGGGAGCTCACGCGGAGGACGGTCTGGCGCTGGGAGCTCACGCGGAGGACGGTCTGGCGCTGGGAGCTCACGCGGAGGACGGTCTGGCGCTGGGAGCTCACGCGGAGGACGGTCTGGCGCTGGGAGCTCACGCGGAGGACGGTCTGGCGCTGGGAGCTCACGCGGAGGACGGTCTGGCGCTGGGAGCTCACGCGGAGGACGGTCTGGCGCTGGGAGCTCACGCGGAGGAAGGTCTGGCGCTGGGAGCTCACGCGGAGGAAGGTCTGGCGCTGGGAGCTCACGCGGAGGAAGGTCTGGCGCTGGGAGCTCACGCGGAGGAAGGTCTGGGCGCGCTGGCTCGGGCGCTGAAGGTTCTGGCAGCTGCACGGGAGATATAGGCAGCTGCACGGGAGATACAGGCAGCTCAGGCTCTATCAAAAAGTCTATGAGCCACTCTTCGGCCGGTGGAACCATCGCGGCCGCAAGAGGGCGTGGCTGAGGTGCGGCGGCCACTCTTGGTGGCGGCTTGCTGCGAGCCTTATGAGCGGCGGCCATTTTAGGTGGCGGCTCGCGTCGCGGCTCGGGGAATGCAGGCTTCTTGAGCAGAGGATCGAGACAGGAATGGACGAACCGATTGGGACGGTATGTGGAGGATTCTGGTCTCAGGCAAGCTGGCGATCCGGCATGCTTCCGGGTAGGGACTGTCTGATCATTAATTCCGTCCTCAGCTAAATCTACAAAAAACTCGGAGTTGTCTAAGCTGAGGACGGAATTAATAAACCCAGACACGGACATGAAACAATCGTTTGGAGACACGGAGTGATATAAATTATCATCCAGTCCCATCCGGAAGCATGCATTGATCATGGGATCTCTCCAGCTCACCTGATGTGAAAGATCCAAGAACTCCTCCACATATCGCTCCAACGGTCGTCCATTCTGAAGGATGTTAAGTAGTCGATCCTCTGCCTCAGCCTGCATCTTTCGGTTATGGTCGGTTATTCTGTTACGGAACGTGTATTCCAATAAGCGCATGAAGATGAAGGAGTACAGAATGTCTCTTTAATGAGGAAATGAGGAAATCAGGAACATACACAGCATACACGAACGCACAATAAACGATAACCGACCTGGAGTGAGGGAAACACAGGGAATATATACAAGGACTAATGACAGGAACACAGGTGAAGACAATAACTGATAATGACAGACAGCTGACAGGAATTAACTAATGATGAACTGGAACTCAAAACAAAGACCACGAGACGAATGACATGACTAAAATCAAAACAAGGAACACGAGACTGATGACAGGACTGGGGAAACAGATACACCGAACATGACGCTCTTACAACCGTCACATGTAGTAGACTATTTTTGTGCCAGGGGTATTAGGAGGATATTTCACCTGGCTGCCACCGCAAGTACATATCAAACCTGTGGGAAGCACTGGTTTTTGTTATTCATTTCAGGAGTGTGTTGTTAATTATCCTCATTTACCAGTGTATTTAAGTTCCCTATAGTTTCAGTTCAGTGTTGTCTGGTCTTGTCAATGTTGTGGTCGTGTTTGCTTGTCTCCCAATGTCTGGATTTACCTGTGGATACTATTACAGACTGTCTTGAATCTTCATCTTCTGCATACAGCCAGACCGTTACAATTACGAAGGTATGATCGCTTGTTTTCCATATATCCATTTTCTTTAAAGTATCCCTTGAGTGGGACTTGTGAAATAGTGGTGGATTTTTCTGGACCTCGGCAATTCACTTCTCCGTAATGTTGTCTGTTATTTTAAATTAACGTCTTCTGGTTAGATGTTGTACACTTGTTATTGTTGTGCATTGTGGAATTGAATGAGTGCACTCAATAACGTTCACTATGGTTTCGGACATCGCTACAAATGACTGTTGCCTTCAAATAATGCCGTATTTAAAGGTATGGGCAAATTTTGGTCACCGCCATGGTTAAATAAGTTCATACACAAGTTAAAAAAATAAATAAAAGGAGTTATGTTGTGATTCTACTTCCCTCATCATTGTTATGATCCCTATGGGTGATTTCTTAACTTACTTCTACAAAACATAATAAATGTGAATATTTGTTTGATGGAAAACAATCTAAAGCAAACAAATGAGTTTTGGTAACTAATTACACAAATGTTCCATTATCATCTTTTGTTGATGAGGCTTTGGCGCTTAATGAACTCTTGAGAGATGAGATCAAAGATTTAATCACAAAAATATTTTTCTTTGACTCATATTCTCTCCTTTAGGAGGTAGAAGAGCTGCTGCACAGTTTTCTGCAATCGCAAGGAGAAATTATAACAGAGTCTCTAATGAAGGAAGCCCATCTCACTGAGAATCTGCTGCAGATGAAACTGAGGCACTTCGCAAATCAACCTGTTTTCCCTGAAAAGCACAGTGTGGCAACTCCTACAAAATCAAAGAAGAAGGGAATTTGAAGTACAGTTCTATAAAAGTTAAGATTCATGAAATATAATAAAGATTGATACCTTTATGTATGTGTTGTGTGTACTGTTTGTAGAGGCCACATCCACAGTGGAGCTAATATGGTTGATTTCTACAACCCAATTCACTCATGTTTACCAAATGGAGTAATAAATTAGGAGATTCACACCCATATCTAAATGAGTTCCTTAAAATTTGCAGTGGCCATAGAAAACCAGCGACAGCTCTGGTTTTATTGACTCCATTTCATTAAGCATATGAACCGTTTGGCAGTGACGTTTCACTGCTCTAAAATTTTTATGTGCAATTTCTTTCAACCAAAATTAAGCCAAGGTTGTTTGTCAAGCCAAAGGTGACCCCACAATGAATATTCTGCCAATCACTTTTATGTTGTTCTAAACCTGTATGACTTTCTTTTGTAAGACACAAAAGAAATTCATTGTCCATACTGTGGAAGTCAACCGGCTCCAATGTTTGGACACCAGTGTACTTCAACTGTGAAGAAAGTGATACAAGTTTGGAATTACATTTTTTGGGTGAACTATTGTATCACTAAGACTGATGCAGAAGACAGTGATTCTCAAATCCTACTAATTTATTTATTAACTAATGCTTTAACCGCTTAACATTAACAACTAAAACCAAACATCAAAGATACAGAAATATATATTCCAGAGTTACAAATGTCAATGCTAGAGTATGGTCCATGATAAACCATGATGAGGTTATTTTAATAAAATTAAGAGTCTAATAATGCCCTTTAGAAACAGCACTATAATTATGATTATTGTTTTATACTATGAAATTACATTTCTTTCACACAAGTACTCAATATCTAATAAGTATACACTACCATTCAAAAGTTTTGTGTCACAAAGTCTGCATTTATAGGATCACAGTAATAAAAAATATTATTACAATTTAAAATAACAGTTGTCTATTTTAATACATTTTGAAATGTAATTTATTCCTGTGATGCAAAGCTGAATTTTCAGCATCATTACTCCAGTCTTCGGTGTCACATGATCCTTCACAAATCACTCTAATATGCTGATTTGCTGCTCAAGAAACATTTTATTACCAAAAAGTTAAAAAGAACAGCATTTTTTTGAAATAGAATTTTTTCAACATTAAATAATTTACAGTCTTTACTGTATATATCCACTGATAAAAGAACCAACGCTAATTATTTCACATTGCTTTCTACAGAACAAATATTCCACAAAACAAATTTAAAGCTTATATAATTGAACCCTGTAAATCTTTGGTTTACTAAACCAGGAAAATCTATGCAAATACATGCTACATATGGAAAAAGGCAGAAAGTTTGACCTTCATTAATCTTAGTGCACTACAGGGCCCAATTACCATCCCTTCCATTAGGATCCAAAAACCTCAAACACATAATGGCAGATGGTGCTTAGTTTGCTTGAGACACTCTGGAATCTGATCCAGTGAAGTTAAGCATCGTCTGAACCAGCTCTGACAAACCATAGTCATGCTTCCAGCCCCAGTCACTGCGGGCACTGGCATCATCCAAGGCCATTGGCCAACTGTCAGCTAGAAGAAATAATACAGAAACACAGATAACATCAAAATTTTAAGTTTGGAAAGATAAAAAAGAGACACAATGGCATTATCTGCAGAATGTTTTTAAACCAAATATTGTGATGCTTAAATGTTCCCAATTTTGTTTTGAAGTCTGCTACAATACGTTTGCATGCATTCAAGGTCAAAAAACAATTTTTAATATAAATTGCAGTATCACCTCTTTTCTTGCAGTGTCTGAAACGTTTAGATCAAGGATTAGGTCTTTCTAAACCAGTGTTTCCAGACTCTGTTCCTGAAGGCACACCAACACTACACATTTTCTAACTCTTCCTAATGAAATACACCTGATTTAATTTATCCGCTTGTTATGGCGCTTTTCCACTGCACAGTTAAGGTTCTATATGGCTCACTTTTTGGCACTTTTTCACTGCATGGGATGGCTTGGTATGGAACGGTACGGCTCGCTTAAATATTACCACCTCGGTTGAGTTTCCAAGCATGCCGAACTGATACTAAATGTGACGTGTAAAGACTGCATATCGGTGATTGGTCAGAGAGAATCTTCACTACCAGCGTCTTTGGATTTGAAACACGAGACACCAAACCCGCTAGATTTAAATAGTCAGTAACAGCCACCGCAGTATCATTTGTTCGTGAAACTACTTGTTTTAAACGACCGTCACATGCAACTTGAAAACAGAAATGGCTGTATCGTGGACAGTAGACGAGGTGCAGACTCATTGGTAGCTGAGGAGCGGATCCACGGCAGTAGAGGCAGCGCAACCATAGACATAATAATACACACCCCATTGGCCGCTTTGTAACGTTGCTGCGATACGTCAACGCGTCCGCCATATTGCTGAGGGCAAGACTTCACTGTAAACAAATGCAAGTAAACTGGCAATCTGCGTTTTTTTCTGAATAAAAACTAAAATAAAGTTTAAATTTATCAACCGTTTTCAGTGATTTATGATGTACGTTTTGTACAAAAAGTTCCATCTCTAGTTACTTAAAACCTATCAAGGAAAAAAAGCAGACTTTATAAAGACTTTATAAAAATATTTTATTCTTGCTTTAAAATATTGCTTTATTCTTTGACAACAATTGTGAAGACACCCATAATGAGCTAATTTAAATTTTCTCATTAAATTTAAAAAAAAAAGATTTCTTATTGTGGAAAAGGCATTTTCTGTCTTTTACCCCATTTTAGCTTTTCTTGTGTTTAGAATTGACCACCATTGTGAAAATGAAGCAAATACAACAGAACTGTTCAAATACAAATCACACAGGCTGCTTAACGTTACTGTATTTTTATAGCACTAAAATGATACCGATATTTACAGATAGATACTCCAAAATAACAAGATAACTGACAGTTCCTTTAAGGTAATACATATGATATGGTACAACTACAGTTGAATGCAAATAGTAAATAAAAGTTAAAGTGAGAAGTAATATAGTAAATAGTTTACTGTATATAATATATATAGGAAATAGTATATAATATAATATAGTCAATGATAAAGTGTATAATATTGTCAATAAACAGTATACAGCAAATAAAATAGTAATGAATAGTATAATAAAATGATAGTATAAGAACAATATATAATATCACAATAATATATTGATAATAGCATATAGTATATATATAATACTAATACCGATGGTTTAGCTCCATCCCTAATCTTGGCAGACCTGTCCTGTCCTGTCAAAGTCCTCCAGCTTGAAGTGCTCACTGCATAACACAGAGAACTCACTTGCGGAAAAACTTTCCCTTCTTATAGCTACTTCCCACTGTCTCCTAAACTCTTTTGTCTCCGGGAAACCTTCAATGTGTGAGAAAAGTAAGATAGCCTACTAACTAACGTTACAGTAATTCACAAAATGTCGGTCACCAAACCGAAACAATTGCTTGTCTGAAAAGAAAATAAGATCTTGATTTTAAGAAAATAAAGATGCATATTTAAATTTCAGGAAAATTAGATAATATACGCTAAAACTATAATATAAATCATGTAAACTCAACTTTCACAGCTAATTAGTGACATCGCTAGCTATTTTCTGACTGACTCCGGTGGCCAACTTATCAACATAATTATATAATTACCAAATACAACCAGAAACAAATGTTCAGCTTTATCTGTGAACGGTTATTCCCCGAGACCTGTATTTAATTGTGTGGCGATTTGTACAGCCCCAAGCAGCACACAAAACATTTTTCTCAATTCCAGTTATGAGCGTTATGGGAACGTTGCCCTGCACAATATGGCGGCGCCGTTGACGTATGATCCAGAGGCCAATGGGCCATCAATGGATTTTATTATGCCAACGAGCGCATCTAACGATCAGTCTATAATCCCATTCATTTTGAGGCGGTACTAAACTTCAGTTGAAAAGCAAACAGAAAGTAAAGCGAGCCTTGCTGTGCCTGGCCGAGTAGTACCACGCAGTGGAAAACCGCCAAAAGTAGAGACACCAATACCAGAAATGTATGAGTCAGAAATGAAGACTTCCAAAATTTGCACTGACAGCAGTCAAGCTGGTATTATGCAAATTTGTTACAAATCTTTGTGGGTTCATGCAGGAAGTAAGACTGAAATTATTGACAACTCGTTTCAAGAAGTTTAGAACAGATTATTTCTTTAAGGTGACAATAACTATTTTTTTGTTGTACACTTTGAT
The DNA here is from genome assembly GCA_038088235.1 of Zacco platypus. NCBI lineage: Eukaryota > Metazoa > Chordata > Actinopteri > Cypriniformes > Xenocyprididae > Zacco > Zacco platypus. The sequence continues at coordinate 5,715,799 of CM076069.1, forward strand.
CTTTGAAACATTGCAGACATTTTATATTCACAAACAGTTATATTGCACACTACATGAAAAGTAATATTAAAAATTTTTTTTTTTTTTTTTAAATGCAACCACATTGTGAATAAAGGTGCTCATACTGATGTGTCAAACCCTTACCAATGGCCTGTCGAACTGGGTCAATCTTATATGTGACCTGCAGGTCTGGCAGGTGCCTCCTGATTTCTTGAACCAGCTCCTCTGGAGTGAAGCTCATGGCACTGATATTGTACGTGCGCATACTGAGTTTCCCAGCAGGAGCTTCCAGAACCTCCAGTGTGGCTCTCAGACAGTCCTCAATAAACATCATGGGGAGTCTTGCGTTAGACCTCAGATTGCACACAAATTTACCCGTTTTCACAGCATCGTGGAAGATCTGGACAGCATAGTCTAAGAGAAGAGACAGAAAAAATGGAGGTGAAGAGTTTCATAGATCCATTGGCCTTGCAGAGCAGTGGTATTATTCATGTACTGTTATGCCATATATACTATCAATTGTCATGAAACCAAAGTTGCAGTAGCTTTTCCTTTCTATTGTGACATGTATCCGAGAGAAACTGCTTCTCCAATAAAAATGCAGGGCAGGACTTGATTTTGTCTATCGGGAATTGATTAGATCGCTGGATCATTGCGATTTGCTATGGTCAATCTCAAGTAAGTGACAGGTTGTCCCGCCCTCGTGCCAGTAAACACATCATCAGAGAAGAGCTGTCACTGCAAGAGGAAAGGGAAGATCATTTGATTAAAGCTCATGAGGGTGCCACAGCATGTGGCTGAAACCAAAACATGCAGGAGATTACCAGGAATAAAGAATATAGCACAACCACATAAACTAAAGTTGCCACAGAGCAATGAACAGGGGAATATGAGGACTTAAATATACAGAGATAACAATATAAATGAACAACAGTGATCGTAAGCAGAAACTAAAGGAATTAAGTTGCAAAAAGAGCTCTAATTGAGATAGGGAAAACTAAACCAAAACACAATGAAACTGAAGAGACTGAGATCGTTGCAGTAGCTTTCCCTCCCGGAAGGCGTGTCCTCACGCCAAATAAGAGTCCAACTGGGGAGGGAGGAAGGGGGCTTTGGAGGAGGACAAGGGGCTGGCACCAGGTGGGATGCACGGCAATAAGACGGTGGGAATATTCAGTGTGGCGATGATTATGGGAGGAGCCAGGGAGGAGACTGAAGCGGGAAGAGTCATTTTGGGACCCAGAACTCAGCCAAGACAAAGCCCCATGGCAAGGGAGTCGAGGCATGGTGGAGACATGTCAGGGCTGACCACAGGACTGAGTTGAAGCCAGTGGGACTGAGGACCAAGGCGAAGTGGAGCCAAGGGAGGGAGAAGCCAAGGTGGAGCTGAATGGTCGACGAGCTGAGGTTTAGTGACAAGCTTGGTGACTGGAGACGGAACTAGGAGATCCACTTGCCAAGGCGGAACTGGAGACCAGAAGACCAGAGGAAGATCCATGCAGTAGATTGAAGACAATAGAGGGGAGCTGAGGGACTGAAAGGAGCCAGTGGAGGCAGGGTCTGTTTCTGGTAGAATGAGAGATGGAGGCTGGGTGGGACCATTGGAGACTCAGGAGTCTTAGAGCTGGAGGATATTTTTATTTCAGTTTTAGTTTTCGAAATTTTAATACTTTAGTAGTAATTACTTTACTACTTTACATTTATTCATTTTGCAGATGCTTTTATCCAAAGCGACTTACAAGTGAGGAATACAATGAGCATCGTGAAGAGGCAATAGACACAAGAAATGCTCACAATACAAGTTTCAGTCATCACTTAGAGTAACATAAGCTAGAGAGAATAGAGAATTTTTTTTTTTAATATGAGGTATTTTGAATATTGCCAGGGATTTTGGATGAAACCAGGGAGATCATTCCACCAGCAAGGAACAGTAAATGAAAATATTCTGGAAAGTGATTTTGTGCCTCTCTGTGATGGTACCACGAGCCTTCGCTTATTTAGTGATCGCAGGCTTCTGGTAGGGATGTAGACTCATAAGAGTTAGAAGTAGGAGGGTACTGAGTCTGTGGCAGATCTGTAAGCAAGCGTCAATGCCTTGAACTTTGTTTCAGTTAAGCCGCGTTTCCATCGCAGGAACTTTCCCCAGTAACTAGGGACTTTGAGGTGCTCATGAGATGGGTGGGTGGGACTTGGGCACTGAACATGCTGATTGGATGAGTTCACGCAGCATTTTGATTGGTTGACTCCACGCAGCATTTTATTTTAACCACCATTTTTAAAATTTGTTGCAGTGCATGCAGTAAGATTTGTTTGCTATTCGAATCAACAATGGAGTTTAAAAATATGGCCGATGGGCCAACAGCAAGGTTAAGGCTTTATTACGCTTATACGCTGAGGACGAAATCCAGTGGGAACTGGAAAGTCGCACACTGTCCTACGTCACTGGACTAATTTGCCTAATCTTCACAGTACGTTAGACCGCGATGGAAACGCAGACAGCAATATTTCCTGAGACAAAATGTTTCGGGCAATTTCAGTGGAAATGTGGCTTTATTTGCCAACATTTCTAATTTTATGGGCCCGGTTGCATGAAACCTTAAGTAAGGGAATCCCTGAGGCAAGGGATTTCTTTAAGAGTGTTGCAATAAACGTCTTAACTGTCACCCTTACCTAAGTGTTTATACTAAGCATTGCGCAATATTTTCTGGCAATGGAGAAGCAGTTGCTATAGTTAGGAAATCTCCAACAATAAACAGAACACAAACGATCACTGACCTTTAAACAAGTTTAACATTTACTAAACAACTGCTCTACATTATTCGAGTTATGGAGATTATTAAAGGCAGCCTGACACAGAGAATACTAAAATTCAAGCTCATTGTTTCTATGAGAAATAGAATTTACAGCTACGACACTGGAGGATACTCAAAATCCTGCCGTGACACTAACATAGTTACACATTGCTATTGTATTGTACTCACACATCAACGCCACTTTGACTGTTTTGTGATTATTCACTGAATGACGCGTTCAGTGACCCATATGCGGTACGGCTCAACACCTAACGTTAGTCCTGTTCGCTAAAAACAGAAATCTAACAGTTAAAGCAAATTGGACCAAGGATAAAAAAAAGCTATTCTTTTTTAAAAAGGGGGGGAAACACATAATATAAATATAACCACTATAATCAGTCATTCTTGTGCACAAGACAAAAGCCTGGTATGAGATAGTTAATTCAAGTGCATAGTGGAAGTAATAAAAATATGAAAATCCTGTGTTCATTTAATTTTTTAATTTTTTAATACACGCTGTTTCACATCATACTTTTAACAGGCTTTGATCGCAATAAATACACCAGTACTTCCTTATCCTCAGTTAACATGAAATCATCCATCGTGTTTGAGTTCACCAGATGACTTAAGGGACCTGTTTTGATCCCTTAATTTTTTTTGGACTAAATGATCACCAAGGATTTTGCTGCAACGCATAGCAGAACTTAAAAGGGAACACTTAAGTAATTAGTGACAGCCTTAAGGTTTTTTTTTTTTCTTGCAATCCATGTTTCACTAAGGATACCCTTATAACCTAATGGTTTTCTTAACATAAGGGCTTTCATGCAACCGGGCCCTGAAGTTTTTTATTTTGTTTTTTTTTATCTAACATATTCTAGCTTTATTTCAATTAACTAATAGAGTTTTTAATATTGTTAGTTTACAACAACAACACTGTTCCAGAGGAGACACGCTCACCTGTAGTTCCTCCACCAGGTTGAGAGTCTGCAGAAATGATTCCTGGGTATCTGAGACAGCGGAAGTCAAGACCAAATCTGTGATGGTAATACTTGAAAATACAATAAAGAAATGTGATTTAATTAATGCATCACAGAGCGAGGAAAAAAAACAAAGCAAAATATGCATTAAATTAATATGCATATAGACCTCATGAAAGGTTTGTTGTTATATTGTCTATTGCCTAAGCTTGTACTCTTCGTTTTCTCATTTTCTTTTCATATCATGCCATAACTAAAATCCCAACGAAATGTTTAGGATTTGCATGTGTTCACAAAAGTGTACTGACCTCTCCCATTAGCTCAGCGTGAACCTTGGACACTCCGTAAATGGTTTTTGGCCGTTGGATGCACAGATCAGGGGTGGGGTTACAAGGGGAGGTGGAGCCAAAGGTTTCAGTAGTACTGGGGATGAAAAGACGAAGCCCATGTTCAACGGCAATGTCAAGAACGTTGTGCAACCCTAAAGTGAGGAAGTTGGAAAAGAAACCTCTATGTATTTTGCCACTGAATAATGATTGAAGATGAAAAATGTCAAACCCCTCGGTGACTAACCAGTGATGTTGATGTCACGAGCATGGGACACATTAGTCTCTCCGACTGCACTCAGAAGGGCGCTGTAGTGTATCAACCAAGTGATGCGGTTGTTTACGACAGTCTCACGCAAGTTTTTGTAGTCCAAAATGTCAGAATATATAAAGGGACCTGAAGTCAAAATTACAATTCAATGCCTAAAATCAATATAAATAAATAAAAAAGAAAGAATTTATGCGCCCACCATAAGTAAATATAATGACACTCACCGCTTTGGTAAACATGATTTGGGGGTTTCTTGATATCAGACAGAATTACATTATATTTTCCAAGCTGCTTTCTGTAACAAAAGATAAACAAAAATCTCATATTTAACAATTTAATGCTAAAGACTGCATTAAACAAGGGATGTTTTTCTTTTCTTATTTGTGCATTCTCGTTTCCTTTCTTCGCTTCTTTTCCTTGTGTCTTAGCTCCACCCCCTTAGGATGGGAGGTGAAGGATACACCTTCGCTCCTTGTTCCTCACCTCCTTGAGGAGCAATTAGAGAACTGAGATACACTATGTGATGGCTGAGTTCAAATGATCAATTCCGGGTCATGGGCTGGAGGACAGAGGAGGGAGAAACCGAGGAAGCATCAATTTGGCCCTGTTTAGGTGCGTTATGGTCGATTCGATCACAAGCAGAAAAATACCCGCTAAATCCATTTCTTTTGTGCACTTTCAAAGATAAATGTGTGGGTTTTTTCAGATCTAACAGACAAAATAAGCTTGCGCAATTTACATATCAACACACCTGGAGATGACAGAAAAACACACAGAGAGCAGCATCTTTCGTTTCTGCTCCGACAGCCGCAAGACTACTCCGAACGCTGTGAGTGTGTGTTCGAAATCGGGAATTATTAGAGAACATTGTGCTTGGTACATTTTTTGTCTTAAAAACCAAACTTGGATCTCCAGCCAACAAAGTTTAAACCCACGTTTATAACGTTTATGCATTCAACCACATTAGCGGAAAATAGAAAAAATGGAAATAGAACCTTTGAGTATTGAGAAGCATCCAAGAACACCCAAGTTACTATCTGACAGATATTACTGAAATCAGCTGAAATCACATCATATTAGACAACCCTAGACAGCAAATGAAGAGTCATTGGACTTTTTTAGCCAATCAGAAACACTCTCTGCTTTTCATGGATTTTTGTCTGTGGAATGTGCCACTTCCAGTATTTTGCCAGTTAATCAACACAGGTAAATTGCAATCGAGCATTTTTTAAAATCAAGTAGGCTTACTCAAATTTAATCAAGGACAATCGTGACAGTCCTAGTTCAGTCTCACCTGAGCAGTTTGGCTAGACCCACTCCCAGCTGACCTAGACCCCCTTAAAAGAAAAACAAAGAGAAAATATGATTATAAATCATCATCGTCAGTCATGTGTTGCCATGGAGACTGCATTTCATGCTTCAGAATGTGGTAACCAGGGAAACATGACATCTAAAGGTTTATATAACATCCATTTACACACACACACGCACACACAATCTTTAAAAAAAAAAACATTACACAATAAATGGTCTAGCCACTTGTCTCCTGCACTCATACCGGTGATGAGAACTCTGGGATGATCTGTTCCAGAGGACACTGAGTGAAAACTGGCATCAGATGTGACTTGGCATGGAGAGAAACTGGCACTGCGAACTACAACAGCGAGAGGCTGAAAGTCACAGACTGGAGCCAGGAGAACCCGCTGCGCCGCCCCACTCACAGCTCTTACACAGGACCGCATCTTCTACTCACTGCCAACACACATAACAAAGTGTTGAATAAAGCACAGCATATACACAGAAATGCATATCCAAAAGATTCAGTCTTACAAAGGAGTCACATAATCAGTGTCACTCATTTACTTACAATTTTTGATTTGAAATATCAGAATCTGAAACATTTCACAAACTCTCATATTATTAGAATTATGTAATCACAGTTTTGACTTTATATTTTATATATATTTAAGGCTAAAATCATTTTTTAAAATTAATTTTCTGCATCTGACCTTTGATTATTTTGTTAGGGTTCCATCATCTATAACAAACATTGTCCTATTAAAATACAAAGTAGAAAAAAAGTCAAAGGTAAATTATTTTTTGGCAAAACTGCACACACATTCTCATGCATTTTCACTATCTGAAAAGTAGTGAAAGGGTCTTAGTGTTTCAAAAAACATTAAGAAACTTTATTAACATTCCATTTCAGCTTGTCACTTTATTTCATTTGGAACTCATGTGAAAATGTCAAAAACGTATTACACAAATTCAGATGCAACTTCTTAGTGTTAAAAAAAAACATTAAAACAATCTTTAACATTGTTTCTTTCTTGAAATTCCAAATCAATGATTCTAGCGCAAGTGAAAATCAACAACACTCTTCTTTTTCTGCGAACCCCACACTTTCCACAAGTAACTCAATCTTGACATGTTTAGACATCATTTTTAGAGCATCCCTGATTGTCAATGAAGTGAGGCCAATAGGCAGTGGCATCTTTCCTGACCTCTGGTTGAAGTGTGGATCACATCTTGCATAGGATAATGTCTCCAAATACCTTCCACCATCTGACTTATATTCTTCATCTCTGCCATCACTTCCAGGGCCAACCCAAGCATGGAGCAGGGCCCAGAGCGAGGTAGGGGAAACAGGGCCCTCCCTCAGTCCGTTCACGATCGCATTCCGGAGGGAGATCTGAGCACTGCCCAGAGGACGGCCCTCACTGCTTCATTTCTTCTTGATCTTCAACTTCTTCCTTTCTTACTACGACCTTATTTTCTGATGCACTGCCGTCACTATCATTAATACTTTCTAGATAAGGTACAGCTTTTCCTCTCTGTCTTCTATAAAACTTACTAATATAAATTTAAAACACACGCAAAAAGGCAATTATACTGCCTGCCAGGAATGAACAATAGTGCAGCTATAGTGAAAAAAAAAAAATCTATCTTCTAAAAGGACTTTGTCATTTACACATAACACAGATTTTTTTGGTATTTGAGTTATTGAATTTACAAAACGTGCATTAAAAATTGCCAAACACAAATTTGGATGTACAATTATTATTTTTTTTTAATTAAATGTATTTAAAAGTTTAAAATGAACAATGGAGCCTTGACAGCATGTGACCGAACATGTGCTCATGTCTCCATGTCCTTGTTGCATATTTTTGGTTGAATATTATTATTGTATTTTAAATGTGATTTTCTCTGCGTCATTTATAAAAGACGAAACACCATAGAGAATGACAAATCCTTTGCCTTGCTAAGGATAATTTTACAACTGCATTATATGCATCCAAAATACATATAATTAAATAATACAGGCAAGTATTGGAAAACTATTTATCTTAGATTGTCATGATTTCAATATCTAATAAATATTTTCATAGTTTAAGATTGAAAGCCTGGGTCTGGGACAAGAGTAAAACAATAAGATACTTACATAAAAGAAATTTGAATATTTTAAGAAATAAATAATGAAGACATGGAAAAAGTTTCCATGTGACCTTCACACAACAAGAAAAGAAAAAAACTAAAATCTGTTAGTTTTAATAAAATGCAACCCCATAAAAGCGCCTGTAGCTGAAGAATACCCCGGTGCTGCCACCTTCTGGTGATGGCTATAACAGTCTCACAAAAACCATTACCAAAGTCAAATCCATTTTATTAATAGCTACAGTACCATACGGTTAGTTCATAATCTTAACTGATCCCTTCAAAAGTCACATTATTTCCTTTCGTAGTCCAAAAATATAACTTATTTAAAAGAAACATTTAAACTACATTAAACTAAACTCAGGTGTATGAAGGTTACCAGTGTGACTTTTGGTCACGGCAACGTGATTGTTGAAAGCTGTCAAACAAGGTCTTCACCGTGGAAATTTAAATCCCTGAACAGATTCTTCTTTATTTTCCTTTTTTTAACTTCACAATTTTTTATTAATTATACTTAGCGTAGTAGTACCTCATATCACACTATAGTGTGTCTCCTTGCACTGTTTACACTAGTGCACTTGGCGACAAACCGTGCCTCATCACAAACTGGGAGGAGACTGACAGTCTATTTGCCGATCAACACCAGCTACTATTTCAAAAGCTTCTGTTGTAACAACACGCAGCCGGTGATGATGGACGCATTTCACTTTTGGTTGCTACATGTATCGCTTTCTGATTCTTACATTGTTATTATGTCTCAGTTCGGCGGGACGATCAAAGATACGGAAGCAGTACATTTAGCTCGTGTTACAAATAAACACATTCCTCAATCACGTCATTCATTCGTATGCTGAATTTTGCAAAAAAAAAAAAAAAAAAAGTGATGGAAACATCAATGAGAGAAACTTTGATTGACTCACCTTTTTATACCAGCGCCCTAATCCTCTCCAAAACTCCAAAAACTACCTCAAAGTTCAACAGGATCAGGTGTAAAGGTCTATCACTGGGCATACACCTTCATCCACCATCAATATTGCATCAGCTAGAGGTCTCAGACGGTGTCTCATGGAGAGTGTCACGATGAGCCGGTGTCTGCTGTAATTGGTCAGTCCACCCGAGACACGCCCACTTTACACTAAATGCATTCTAAAGTACATTACCAAATTATCTTAGCTTTATAATTACAGTGGACGTAAAAATGCCACAAAATGAAATGAAAAATAAATAAAATGAAAATAAAAAAAGAGTGATAATTATTTTACAGAAAGATTGTGCAAACATACTTTTCACTTGCTTTTATATATTATTTAATATATTCATAATTTACTTTAATCAATTTTGAAAAACATATATTGTCAGATGATCAAACAATGTATTCAAAACAATATTCTATCCATAATTGTTTTTCCCCGTAATATTACAAATAGCTCCAGAACACTTGCAGCCTTTATTGGCTCCATTTATACCAAAGTCCTTTTAAGGCAAGTCATTTCACTCGGTGGCCATCTTTGAAACTCCTCTCGGGCAGCTATTTCAATCATGCAGGTGTACCTATAGGAATGGGGAAACATCAATTCTTCAAATATGTTCACCAAGCTTACGATTAAGTTTCATATTTGAAATGACCAATGAAATTAAACAACAACTGTATCATAAATTCAATTTTTAAATGCTAAAATCATGACAAAAAAAGTTTGCATCTCGCAATATCAATCAAACAATATCTTAATTTGCATTCTGAACGATTGAAACAACATGAGGGTGAGTAATTAATGACAGAAATTTCATTTTTGGGTGAACTTTAAACGCAGCTTAGGTGTGTTTGAATTGATGCTGCGCTTCAGTGATTGCTCTATATTTTCTCTCCTTCAAAAGAAGACTCAGAGAGGCTATTGTGACCATTTATTTAGTCTAAGTGAATCAATTCCAAGTCTTACACAAGGAGCCAGTGGAAAATTCCTCTGTGTGTTTTGTAATTAACTATCTCGGGTACTATAGAACCTGAACATCTATTCTCATTAAAAAAGGTTTATTAATATAAAGTGTTCAACTCTGTGAACCCATGAGCATGAACTGTGTGTGTCACAGTGACATGCTGGAAGACTGGTAGGGCTTGTTTCCAAAGGAGTTTTTTCACACCTACATGACATTTAGTAGCAAAACAAGCTCATGGGAACTTTCATGAGTCATATTCCTTGTTCTTTCTCTGCTCACTTGCAAAAGTGTAACATCTTTGAATCAAAAACACACCAAATACAACCCATATTTTTATGCTAATAAAACAATTTGTAATAAAATATTTTAAATTAAATTAGAAAAAAAAAAAAGGGTAGAATTTTAGTCCTGTTCCGCATGGAGGCCTACATACTATATACTTATTTATAATAACTGGGTTACTAGGTACTAATAACTAGGTACTAACTCTGAACCTACCTCTAAACTTAACATTAACCCGGTATCTTATATTCGGCAAAGCAAGGCAAGTTTATTTATATAGCACATTTCATACACAACGGTAATTCAAAGTGATTTACATAGGAAAGGAATTAAAATATTCCAAAGATAATCACAACATATGCATAAGAAATAGAAATATCATGCCTGACTACCTGAATCACTATATTCGGCGCTGAATGGAGGAGAGAGTACTTTCTTGGGTAAGTACACTGTAAGTACAAGTACTGTAAAATAAAGTGTAACCAAACAAATGCACATCAAAATTTTGTTTATGTAATATGTCTCTCTCTTTTTTTAATATGCTTTAAGAGTGTCATGCTATAAATAAACACCATTGCTTAGTATTTTCTGTTTAAAACTGCAGTGATCTAAAGACAGTTTCAAAAAATTTTGGTTTGATTTTGGTTTGAAATCGCTGGTGTTTCTGACGCCACAAACTACCTTGTAACCTTAAGCATATTATTAACTATGACCGCTCTGAAGCAAGGGAGTCTCAAGAGAATATATTCCAGTATATTTTTATGTTGATGTGAAAAATTGGGTAGATTTAGCAATATAGGGGGTGTATGATATATATCACAATGTTATGATGAACTATATGCAGGGCTACTCTGGCAACTACACTGGCCTTTCCACAGCGTTTCAGAAATGATCTCTGTCTACAGTACATAACCGAAAATACATGTCACATGACCGTTCATGCCCACTGGGCATGCGCAGACAAGTGTAAACAGTTGTCCCTTGGGCATGAGGGTAGCTGCAGTATTAAAAAAATCCAGAGTTAAATTGCACAATGGCTGATAAAAATGATAACAAAGCCAGCACAGACTAACAAAAACGGGGTCCGCAGCATTTTCAAAAGTGTCCTTTTTTGTGGTTCGAAAACGCTGGCGTATTGTAAACGATAGGCGTAAACGTAGCAAAACTTATGCGTTTTAAAACTAAAACGCATGCAAAAAGCTAATCATATTAATTACCGTCATGTGTCCGACGTTGTAAAAAACATTGTGCAGTATTTACCTCAGTAAGTTGACAGAGTGGATCTCTGAGCTCATGCCAGTGAGTATAGGCGGGGGTAATTTGCATATTCATAGTTCCCTCCCAGACTAAATCGAGCTGATAGAAAGGCAACAGTAACAAAAATCAGGACTCGTTACAACCGAGATCTGCAGAAAAGCATCTCTGAACACACAATACGTCGAAGCTTGAAGCTGATGGGCTACAGCAGCAGAAGACACATTGGTATCACTCCTGTTAACAATGGACAGGAAACTGAGGCTACGAACACAGGCTCACCCAAATTGGACAATGGAAGATTGGAAAAAAGTTCCCAGGTCTGATCAGTCTTGATTTCTGCAGCAACATTCAGATGGTAGGGTCAGAATGTATCAGTGTACCCTGTTACCATGTATCAACGGTTCAGGCTGCTGGTGGTGTAATGGTGTATTGGATATTTTCTTGGTACACTTTGGGCCCTTTAGTACCAACTGAGCAGTGTACCCATCTTCTGATCGAGCAGGTTAATGCACCAAAACGTGTTGTGCACGTCACAAAACTCAAATAATCGTAAAGAAAGTGAATTGGTGGGTTTTTGTTAAATGTGAGCCAAAATCATCACAATTAAAAGAATCAAAGACTTAAACTACTTCAGTCTGTGTGCATTGAATTTATTTAATACACAATTTGAGTTGATTAACTGAAATAAATTAACTTTTCCACAAAATTCTAAATTATTGAGTTGCACCTGTGTGTGTGTGTTTGTGTATATATATATAAATTAAAGTTGTTCTTTAAAACAAAAACAAATGCAAACCATATTTGTTTTCTTTGATAAAATAATTTAAAAATGTATATTACTGAAGTCACCATGAAATCAATTTTCATTTTTTTAAAAAAAAATTTTTTTATGGAATACTGTATTTATTACATCAGTATTCCATAAAAGTATTTATTACAACCTGTCACTCGTGTGAGATCGACAAATAGCAAACCACAACCAGCTATCCAATCAATTCCCCATCTATAAAGACAAGTCCCGTCCTATTTGTTCTTGTTCCAGAAGTTGTTTCACTTGGATATTGGACTATCACAACTTCCATTTGATGTCTACTGTAAATCTATTAGAATATACAATAAAATAAAATGTAGTGTTGCTGTATTTGCGTTAAAAAAATGATCTGATTCATTTTCAATAAGTAAAAATGTTGCTATTTTAAAAATAATACCAGATAAAATAATGGTTTTGTCCGTGCCTCAAGAATCAGTGATTCCAGACTTATTCCATAATGTGTCAGTCTGACTAGCGGTCATATGTCCTGTACATATTGAATCAATGGTGTGTCTTTCATGGCATGAGCATTTGTGTGCAGCAGTCATGCAAGAAATATACATTTATTGTCTGCTTCAATAGCAGCACATGAAAGCAAGCCAGAACTCAAGGGATCTGCAGGCAATTATCTCACTTGTAGTATTCACTGCCCCTACAGTCACAACATTAGCTTTCATAAAAATTTCATGCCCTTGTGCTTTTGCGTTTGGTAGCGTTTCTGTTGGTTCAAACCCACTGCAGAGGGCTCTACAGTCACTCTTATGAACAGAGGAGACAGGCTGCTGAAACAAATGCGGTTCTTTTAAATCATATTTTGTGTAAATGGGTTCTGCTTTTGCAGTCAGGCAGAACATTGGACACTAGAAGAATTTCTCGCCTAAACTAGTTCTCTCAAAACTCAGTTGTGCTGTATTTCTCATTCTTTCACTAACTCTTTTCTGTTTTAAATTTGCATATATCACATGACGTCCACAACAGCGTTATATCCAAATACTTTATCTCATGATCCATGCTCTTGACTTGAGCTTCCATTTCCAATGTGATGAACTGTGAGAAATGAGAAAACTCTGGCCTCATAATTCGTGCATTAAAGGGTTAAATATAGTCATGTTTCACACTTTTCCTGTTACTGAAAATGAGGTTTCCACATCCTCTCATTTTATCATGACAGTTTAATTAGTGAAGAGCGGTTAAGCCGCCCAGTATCTCTGTCAGATGTGCTGCAGTGTCTGTTTGAAGATTTGGACTCTCTCCATTGGGATGGAACTAAAGACGGGGGCTTTTGTCATATTACTCTGGCAGAGGGTTTTGCTTGTGCTGTGCTAATCTAGGAAATTCCCCATGTGCTGAAAGCAACTGCAGTGGATTTTATGGAGCTCACAGATTGTGTTCAAGGAGGCTGTTTTTTTTTTCATTGTTTGCTTTTAACAACAACTGGTTTAAATACTGTATGAATAGAGCAATAATATAATGCAGTTTTAAAAAGAACATCAATATAAAAGCACAGGAATGCTAAAAAATGCTGTGCAAAATCCTATATACACCAGCATCTGTATTTAAATGAAAATAAACATTAAATGATCGCTTTGTGTTTCATACTTGTTTTACAGTTTAAATTTAGCTGAAAACCCAATAATAGGCCATTTTCCATTCTGATAAAAGGTCAACATATTAAATGAACAGTACGCTCTAAAAAACTGATGGGTTAAAAACAACCCAAGTTGGGTTGAAAATGGACAAACCCAGCAATGCCTATGGCTGGCTTAAAATGAAGCCAAATAGGTTGGAAATTAAAAATCAGACACATAATTACTAGAGGCAACAATAATGATCAAAAGGTGAACATTTATTAATAAGCAATTAATAAATGTTAATTTATTAAACATATTAATTAATGTTAATTTCCAACATAATTTGGGTTCATTTTAAGTGAGCAATACAATAATTATTAAACAATAGTTGAGTTAAATAAAACTACCCAGCATGTTGGGCAAACATTTAACCCAATCGCTGGGTTAAAACAACTCAACTGCTGGGTTTGTCCATTTTCAAACTTGGGTTGTTTTTAACCCAGTATGTTTTTAGAGTGTACGATCTTTCATTTATTTATTTAAAAAATAAATAAAATAAACCCACCTTAATTGAGAAATATTTATTGCGACAAATAAACTAAAGTTTTTCCTGGAAACAAACGTCATTTATTTTATAGCATTTAATATTAATATATAGCTAACATTGATACACTATTTAGTTAGTTAGTATGTTTGTGCATATAAATTTTTTAAATTCACCTTGAGATGTTTATAAAAGTGTGACAAACGGCTACATAATACATTTGGTATTTGATATTCTCTTAAAATCATTATATGTAGACCTGTTTATTACATATCACGTCACTACATAAAATATTTAGTGTATTTTTGTCACTACATGATATTTCCAACTACTATTGCAAAATGTGAAAAATGGTCTTAATACAGTAATGCGTCCAGACTTTTAACTGGTAATTTATTCATGAGTCCTATAGACTAATTTAAGTAGCATCGTCTCACACACTCACACACACACACACACACCAGCACACCAGCACAGGTATCGCGGAAGTGACGTCACGGAACACGGAAGGAGGGGGGGATGAAGCGTTTCAGAGAGCAAGATGGCAGCAAAATCCGATGGCGTGGGGATCGTTACCGGTTTCGCCCAGCTGCACAACCTGGACGAAGCGGTCGGCGACGATGATGCGCTGGACAGCTCGGCCATACACATCTGCCACTGCTGCAACACGTCGTCGTGTTACTGGGGCTGCAGGAGCGCGTGTTTGCAGTCGCTGCTGGGCGACAGGGATGCTGGAGAACGCAGGCGGCCGCAGCATCAGCAGCAGCCGGAGGAGCGCCTGTGGCTGGACTGCCTCTGGATCGTCCTCGCGCTGCTCGTCTTCTTCTGGGACGTCGGGACGGACTTGTGGCTAGCCATAGACTACTACTCCAAAAGGGACTATCTGTGGTTCGGGCTCACGCTGTTCTTCGTGCTGGTGCCGTCGGTGCTGGTCCAGATTCTGAGCTTCAGGTGGTTCGTCCAGGATTACACGGGCGGTGGGCTCGGGGCCGTGGAGGGGCTCAGCAGGAAAGCCACGGCGGATCTGAGCTCACGTATCTACGGCAGGGACAGGTGCTGTGTGATCTCGATATGGATATGGCATGCCTGTGTGCACATCCTTCAGATGGGACAAGTGTGGAGGTAAGACGCTGACGTGATGATGATAGAAAGTCCATTAAACGCTTTTAGAAGGATGCACAAATCCAGTTTATGGACCAGAAGAATGTGCTGATTTATACAGGGAATAACCTGCTTGTTTTGATCAGATGCTCAGGATGGTTTATGGTTGTTTTGGCTGGTCCATGACATCACATCACCGTGCACGCGCTCCAGAGATGATGCACGTCAAACAAACACACATCGTGTGTATTTCCATCATCTCCGAGGCAGTGCTCGGTTGAAACACAAATGTTTTTCTTTCTCTTGCTTTATGGCTCGTTTTGTGTCCTCTAACCATCTGTGTAACGATGCCAAACAGTTCATTTCAGCAGAATGACGGGCTCACTTTGGGCTTGAGAGTGTGAAATCGATAGAGCTTGTAATTAATTTACTTGAATGACCTCTGCAAGAGGAAAACAAACCTCGGTGTGGTTGGGTTGTTTTTGCAGCATCCCGCTTTGGCTTCGTTTTGTAGGATCTTGCTTGTACATTCAGTCTTGTAAGCTTGTCTTCAGGATGTTGTAAATATTTTAGTCGCTCCAAGGTCATCTTTTATGCTGATCGAGAAACGTGTGTTCTGGTCTGGGGTTGCATTAGCCTGATGTGGGGACCCCGATGTGTCTCATTCATGAGAGGCTGTTTGCTCTCGAGTTGGATCGAAACGTTGTGATGAGCATATACGCATGAAACAAGGCTCGACTTTACAAAGATTTGCTATTATGCATATGCAGAGTAACTTAAACGTGTCATCAAGAAGGATATTTTATGCTTATAATGATTTTTGTTGTTGTTGTAAATTGTGTTTGGGTAAATCTCACAAAAAAAAACAAAAGAAAATTAAAATAAGAAATTATGATTTGCATTAAGAGAGAAACTTATTTTAGTTTTGCAGTGTGTTGACAAATGATCTCAATTTATTCACATATTGTCATTATTATTCTCATTGCTTATCTTTACATTTTTTTTACTCCAATATGACCATTTTTAAAGGGTTAGTTTACCCAAAAACAAAATTTCAATCATTAATTACCCACCCTCATGTCGTTCCAACCAGTAAGACCTTTGTTCATCTTTTTGGAACACAAATTAAGGTATTTTTGATGAAATCTGAGAGCTTTCTAACCTCACTATTGACAGCAACGTCCTAACCAATTTCAAGGCCCAGAAAAGTACAAAGACAATGTTAAAATAGTCCATGTGACTACAGTGGTGCAACCTTAATGTTATGAAGCGACGAGAATACTTTTTGTGTGCAAAAACAAACAAAAATAACGACTTTATTCAACAATGTTTTCTCTTCCATGGCAGTCTCCTACGCTGTTGATGTAGTGAACTCAGTTCAGTGCTTCCGTGTTTAGGTCAGAAAGCCGGCTCTGTATTGGCCGACGCTGTTCACGTGATCAGCACGACGCATGCGTGTTATGCTGATGCAGGAGCCAGCCAATAATGGGTCAGCGTTCTGACGTAAACACGGAAGCCTGCACTATGTTCAACATATGTTGAACTACAAGTACAATCAGGTTAAAGTAAACACAGTAAAATGATACTATCACAATGTATAAATCTTAGTGATAAATTCTTGTTTTTTTTCCTGGAATAAATTAATGAGAACTAAATTATTGTAGGGATTTTGTTGGGTGTAAATGTGCTTGTCATGAAATAAGTAGCACAGTGTTAATAATGATAATAATAATACTAAAATTAGGCTTATATTTGTTTAGGGATATCTTTTTATTTTTTCTTACTGAAATGCAAAATATGATGCTCACAGATTTTGTGCAATTAATCTAATTGGCTTGTTATTTAGTTATTGCAGTAGTTTAGTTTTTTTTGGTACAGATGGTTTAACCAGTCATATAAAGTGGTACATTCATTTTAAATAGCAAATTCATAGATATTTGGATTCAAGCCAGGTAATAGATTACAGAAAGATTCTAGGCTGAATGATTTTCCAGAAATCCAATTGTCAGATTACAGGATTTCCAAATAATAAATGCTCTGTTATGTTCAGTATCTATAAATGCCAGTGATTAGTTCCATACAGCACCGTAACCTGTTTACTGAGAGTATCCAGTGACATGTAAGAATAGCTTGTTGTTGATGCTTTACTACTTCAGCAGGGTGACAGAAAATGTAGTCTGTGTCTGCAGGCATGAATAAGACAATTAGTTGACTGTCACGCCAGTTAAGATCATCTGTCAAGCTCAGGGGTGACCAAAAGCTTAGGCAGAAAATGTGTTCCCCGTCGGCGGCGCTCACACCCTCTGAATGCACATATGCTTCCCTTGGCAGAGATCTAACACTGATGAGGGCTGATTGCTGTGTTAAGAGTGGAAGACCCCAGCTTGACTCACAGTTCTCACAGCATGAAAATCCTTTCAGCCCTTCCTTGCTTTTAGTTTACAAATGCAGATTATGTCCAGTTGTTATTCTGTGAGACGGTGACATTTGGGCTTGTAGGATCAAGCAAATTACCAAGAGGTTTTTTGAACGCCATTTACAACATAAGACTTAATTTTTCTAATAAATTGATGTTTCCATAGAGCATATTTAATTGCTGGCGGCTTGTAAGGCATAATCATGGAATTGTGCATTCATTGAAAAAAAAAAAAAAAAAAAAATTGTAGGATTTACTTTGAAACAATTTTCTCTTGTCAACTAAAAATCTTTTTTTTTGGCCATATTATTATAATTTGATGTTATTTCATATTGTGTTGTTGTTGATAAATGTGTGAGTAATAATGTATAGTCGTGGTAATAAATCTTGTATCACCCTGAAGGGTTCTGTTTTGTAATAAATGACTGACTTTTTCCTCTATATATTTCAGTGTTTTCATAGAAAATTTAATTGGTGCCGTTTTGTAATATGCATGATAGTTATTACTTATACACTGCAAAAAGAAGGAAAAAAATGGTTTAGGATCTACTTTGACGCAATTTTCAATCAGAAATTGCTAATAATTAGAAAGAAACTGCAAATAACTAAAATTAAAATGTTGAAGCAGAAAGACTAAAATATAGCATTTTCTTTAAAAACATTTACTCCAATAATCTTAATTTTTTCAAGTTGTGAATAAAACATTTTTACAGTGTATTTAAAGTTGGTTATTTGAACAAACCCTTAACCCTAAATATTGAACTATTAATTGAAAATCTTCCTGCACTGCAAAAAATGATTTTCTTACTCAGTATTTTTGTCATTTTCCAGTACAAATATGTAAACATTCTTAAATCAAGATACTTTTACTTGAGAAGCAAAATGACCAGAAGATATTGAGTCTTGTTTTCAGAAAACAAGAAGAAAATCTGCCAAAAAGGTAAAAAAAATAAATTTTCATTTTGAATTAAGTTGATTTTTCTGATAAATATGTATGTGTATATATATATATATGTGTGTGTGTGTGTGTATATGTATATATGTGTATATGTATGTTTTTATATGTAATATATGTTCTTTATTCATTTACTTTCAGAAAACAACTTCATATATTATCTTGTAATTTTGCATTTCAAGTTAATGTATCTTGGTTTAAGAATGTTTACATGTTTGTACTGGAAAACGAAACAAAAATACTGAGCAAGAAAATAAAGAATTTTTTTTTTTGCGCAGTGTGCGATTTTGTGCTGTAGACATGAATAGTTCCCTAAATCATGTGACTTGTTAACGAGAAGTCACGGTGCTTAAAATAAAAATGAGATTTGAGCGTGAACTTTTCACTAATAGGGCCATGAATCCAGCAACTAGTAATTGACCTATTAAGAAAATGCAAAAAATCTAATTTGCATTCTAGCATCTGTTATTAAACTCTCTCGCCAACATCCTTTATGAAAACGGTGAGCTCTGGGTTCATGTAGTCCTGTTATACAAGCATGATCTCTAAAGCACAGCACAGGTCAGACCAACAGTCTGTGTGGCTGTAGATGTTTTGACACACTGACCTGAATTCTCCTCTATCTGTTCATTGCACTTTCAGTAACCCCGAGCCCCAGAGCTCACACCTTTCACCAGCTTTTACAGCCGCCACTTAACCGCAGTGTGAGCGGCTCCTGGGACAAGTATCCCACTCACAACCCTCCACCTGCAACCTTGTTCATGTTTAGTGTTTGTGCAGTTTATTTATTCTGATTGAGCTCTCTCATAACATGAGAAATACAACACAAGGTCTCCAATATCAGTCCCTTTGTTGAAAATTGCATAGCACACAGCATAAGACTTTTAGTTGATGTGTGCAATGTTTTTGATGTTAAAATTCCTTGCTCTATCCGGTTTACATTTACATTCATGTATTTAGCAGATGCTTTTATCTAAAATAACTTACAATAGAGGAACATGAGCAAGTCATTACTGATCCAAGCAATATTCATAGTGTAATCTGGCAGGTTTATTAGAAAGAGTAGAGTAGATGGGAAATGCAAAGAGGAAGATTTTACACCGTTCAAATAGTGTCCCTTGTTGGCAAACGCTATTTACACTAGCGCCACCAATGTCCAATATCTGGTTGGGCCACTCAATACTGGGTGCAGCAGAAGCGAGCAAGGCACGCAATTTAACGCAAGATGATGTTCTAAAAGTGGAAATAAACTGTGAACAAGTGTTTAATAATATTAAAAGTGTTTATTGGGTAGGGTTAGTGTGTAGGGAGAGGTTTTATTCTCCCAGTAAAGCAGCATCTAATAATTTTAATGAATATAATTATTTAAACTCTGATATTATTGCATCCTATTCTTGTAAATAAACTTACATTACATTAAATGTATTAAAATGTAAATAGCATCTATCGCTAAGAAAATATGCTATTTTCACTCAAACTAATCCATATGAATTGAGCAATTTAGTCAAAATTTTCTGAAGAGAGACTATCATTTTATATGATGAATAGATATAATATATAGGCTTTTATTCGAGCCGATCTCATGAGTCGTATCAATGGCACGATTTTCTGTTTCTGTTTAGCGTGCTATTTATACACAGAAATTACAATTGGTGCTACTATGACGTGCGCACTTTTCATGAGCATATGATGCGCAATTTTCTGCGTGTATATGAGTCAGTTATTTATATAATATGTATTATAGATATAGATAGATATAGATATATACACATATAGATATAGATACGCAGTACTAGGAGATCGTGTTGTTTTATTCACATATAAACATTCATTAACACACATTAGTTGTGGTAAACGGAAGCTCAAGCATGTTTGCTTGACGCGTGTGAGAACCAATGAGGTTCATTCGTGGGTGTAACGCAGCACTGCACGATTAATCGTTAAAAGATCACAATCTCAAATCAAACATCCACATGATCTTATTCCTAAATGACAAAATTAAATATTTGACAAAATCACATCGGAAAAAATTAAAATGTGTTCTCACTGATCCAGAGTGAGCAGTTGTCATGTGTAGGTTTTTTCAACCACACAGTATCATAATTTCTGTTAAAGTGATCACAGAAGTACTGGGTTATATAAACACTGATGTCTATGGAAGCAATGAAAATGTTGCCTCATGAAAGTAACTTTGCGCTTCAAACAATGATTTTATCATTACATTTTTATGCCAGTAGTTGGCGCTAAATGACTGTTAAAAAATGTATTTGTCACTGAATCATTCAGTCAAGAGATTCATTCAAAAAGTCTGATTCAAAACAGAAATCGCTCAGATTTCATTACAAAGATGTTCCGAAGATGGTTTGGAATGACACAAGGGTGAGTAAATGACAGAATTTTAATTTTTGCGTGAACTAACTCTCCAAGGTATTTTATTTTTTATTTTCTATTGTCCGTTCTTATTCAGCAGACAGTGCAGCAGGAATTAATTTAAAGTGAAAGTATCACATAGTCCATATGCACAGGGATATTTCTTATTTAATAATGTTTAGCCTTACGTCTACTTAGCCATGAAATCCTCCAGAATCCATTTAACCTTTCTGATAACTCTGACTACTGAATTAGCCTAAACTGTTGTTTCTTTTTTATTTCGGAATTAGATTTATTGGACTTTCAGTGAAGAACAGAGAAGACTGCCGCTATAGTTTTCAACCTCTGCTTTTATTACTGCATAAGGATTACGATTTTGGAATTCATTCTGCAGCTGTAACTAAAAATACCAGACAATTAAAAATGGGATTTGCTGTATAGTGAATAACTTTCAAGGATTGACATTAGCAATATAGAAAGTAGCCTACTTTACATTGAGAAAGTTGTAGTGAGGCCATTTGCTCTATTTAATTTTAAGTTTATGTGTGTAAACTAAGAATTAAACGGGCTGTTTTAGTTCATGTTGAGACTAATGTGTTAATACATAATATTTGTCAGAAAGTTGAATAAACATTTCATGGTGCTCTGAAAGTTATAGTCTGTTTTGCATCCAATTTTCCTAATCTTTTTAGGTTTTTATTATTGTGTCCCTTTTAATGAATGCTCAGAAACAAGTCTCAATAGCTAAAAAGCAGTCTAAAAGTCTGTTTTCTCAGATTGTATTGCTAAGTGCCTAACAGTCTGCTCAGTTGTTAAAGCTGTTATGGAGTAAACCCGACCATTTCCTCATAAAAGATTCTCCTGTGAAAACCTGAGGTGCTGAGCACAAGCTTCAGTGTTAAAGTTGTGTTCAATTATTGATTGCAGGCAGAATCTGTGAAAGTTTCAGGGCAAAAGCAAGCATAAAGCCTGTGTACTGAATCTATCCTCCCTGCGGGAGTTTCAGTAACGGCTGAGAGAGAGTTTACAGTGTCTCAGCAGGATCTTTCTCTTAGTCATGATGTACTTGCAAGAAATAGCACCTGAATTCTTCATCTAGGGGTCAAATGGATGAACAACCTTGAAAATTTTCTTCTTTCACAAATTTCCAGACGGTTTACTATAGCATTTTCAACCAGACATTAATATTTTGAAGTCAGCATGAAACGGAGTTGCGATAGTCTTTTCTTCCAAATTGTGATATGCATACGTGAAACGGAGAAAAAATGTAAAGAAAAAAATGTAGGGCGGGGCTTGATTTTGTCCATGGGGAATTGATTGGATGGTTGTGGTTTGCTATTGGTCAGTGACAGTTTCCCCCGCCCTCACGACAGTGAACACCTCATCAGTGAATAAAAAAAATTCATGGATAAAAAAAATTATGTGTACTAATAAATCATTTATAATAAATACTGAAATATTCCATTAAAAAATGTTATGGGTTGAAAAAAAACTTCATTGAAATACTTTCTTGTATGCATCCCAGTTTGAATGTGCAGAGCCAAACTGTAAGTTGCATTCCTGTAGTTTTGGATTTTCTGGTGTGCACCCAAGCTAGGATAAAGGAGCATGAAGGTTGTTTTAGCCGCTGACATTTACAGTACGCACTTGTCTCTGCATGTGGAAAACTCTCTGTTGTTTGTCGGCATACATAAATTTTACTTGGAACTCTTATTTAAAAAGAACAATTTGACAATGACATACTAGAAGACAAATTAAATGAATATCCAACACAAAAGTGTCTTTAAATAATGTATGACACACCATAACACAATAAATGCTCTGCTGGAATACATTTGAAATAATTTGCCGGTCCCTGTGTTAAATTATGCAGGTCTCTACTGAAATCTGTCACCATGAATTTGAACGTATTTACGATTTTGAAGTTGTCAGAATGTTTTCTATGTATTCAGTGTTTTTCCAGCTGATGTTTTATACAATATTTATACAACTCTGTAGGCCTAGATAATAATCCATTTGCAGGGGCATTTTTTGTGTGTGCATATTACATTTCTGGTGCAGATTTGGCATTTTTGCATTAACCAACCAAGCAACTTTGATTTTCTGCTCAGTATTTGCTTTAACAGAGCTCTTTTTCGTTGCCATATTATCATTTGATAGTATTTTCCTATTATGTTGTTAATAAATGTGTGCGGGATAATGTCTCATATCTCGTATCACCCTGAAGGAGGCTGTTTTGTGATTAATGACTGACTGTTATATTTTATGTGGTATTCGTATAGCATAACTAGAATAGAGTTCGGCATATTGTTTGCCCTCACGTTTTGAATTTCTAGGGCATGTTTCCAAGCCAGGCTCATTAGAAAATTGTGCCTGTGGTGAAATTTCTGCAAAATGATATTGTTGCTTCTGCACTTTTTGCAACACTTTCAAAGTGAAATGTCTAGTGAGTGGACAGTGGAGCTAAATGCAAATTCTGTTTTTTTCTGACACAGATGCAATGTTATGTATCATGGAAAGCTTGGAAATTAAATGTCTGTTGAGCGTTGAATTTGAAAATAACAACCTACCTACACTAAACCTAACCGATAGTGTTAACAAAAGTGAATGTGAGATAAAACCGCATTTGCTGTTTTATCTCACTTTATTCCTTTTAAAAGTCTGAGGATACCAGCATTTCACTTCAGAATTTTAAGGGCTGTTGAGCAGATTCTTAAACACCTCTGATTGGCCATTGTTCACATGCTTAACAGATATGTCTGTGATTGGCTACAATAATCAACGCTTCAATATGTCATAAGTAGATGTGGCACTTTGAAGCGTTATCTATTTACAACATATTGAAGCGTTGATCGTTGTAGCCAAATACAGACGTATCTGTTGAGTACGTGAACACAATGGCCAATCAGAGGTGTTTAAGTTAATCAGAATCTGCTTAAGTGTTTAAAATACTAGGTGGAAATGCTGGTGTCACATTTTAAAAATTTCACTACCGACTTCGAAGTCAATGCTTTTGACAATCCTACTGTAATCATGATTTGTGTGATTGTTGTTTTACTGCCATTAATGCTTATTTCAGCCGGAAACTGCAGTAAATTGCATGTATAGGCACATTTTTTTAACCCTATGTTTCACTTTCAGAGCCTGGGTTAATTTCTGACCCTGCTCATGATGTTTATTTACTCTTGTGGAGCTATATAGCCATTGTATCATCATTTCAAACTATTCATATTTAGTTTATGATGAATATATGCACATGTATGCATATATTTACCTTCAGGTATGCAATAGTTCAAAAGAAACCGAACAGCCTAAAGATTTCAGACCTAGTGTTCAGGTTCAGAATTCAGATCTCTTTCTGAACAGCACATCTGTCCTTCAGCCTTACAGGTTTCTAATTTATGCCTTTTTACCTTTTGGAGTCATTTTACCCATTTTCATTTGATGTCTGCTCAATCCCATAATTCTGTTGCAGTTTGGTTGTTGTGTGTTCTCCCCTCACCCCATTCTCATTTCATGACTCCATTTTGTTCTGTTTGTTTTGCTTTAGTTTCCCTGATGGACTGATGATCTAGACAGAAGCAGTTTGGTTTGGGACAGGGAGGTTTACTCGCTCACATAGCGGAGGGCAAGAGAGACAGAAAGAGGCTTCTGGAACGGGCCGAGATGAGTGTAAGTCTACCTCTCTGTCTATACACTCCTCTTTATTTTCATCTTCTCTCCGTCTGTTTCTGTATTATTAGAGCAACAACACGTTTCACAGTTTTCACCGCTTCTAACCACTTCAATTCAAAAATTGAGTGCAAAAAGTACTGCAAAGTGAGACTAAATGAGAATAAATTCACACATGCATGAGAAATGTCCCCAATCATTTCCCATCGTCTCTCTCCATATGTTTGTCGGGTGTTATGAAACTGGAAATCCTTTATTTTAATTTACTTATTTATTTACCAGTAGTATTCCCCAGGAGGGATTTAGTAGGGAAAACTCCAGAACTCCTCACAGGATTTTACAGGCGTGTACAACTTTCATCTGAGATTTCAAACCTCTAGATAGAGAATAGAAAGCATATCTCTGTGATTCTATTTTAATTCTAATTCTATTTTGGAAAAGATTGTGCCAGCGTGTTTATTTACATTTTAGTTTTCTTGCACGTATCATGGCATCTGAGAGATTGTAGATCGATGCAGTGGAAGGTTGTGTGAATATGGAACTAATATGGAACTAAATTCAAGAAATGTTGCTGTGTTTTTTCTAGTGTTTCTTTTAATGATGGCTACTTCTTGAGCTGTGTTGTTTGGGATTAGTGATATTTTTTTGAAAGAAAGAAAGAAATTGGCTCTTTAATTCAGCAACGATGCACCAAATTGATCAAATATGACAGGAAAGACTTTTTCAAAAAAAATTCAAGATTTTATGGTGAATGGAAAACTACTAAGAAAATGTTCCTATTCATTCGGTCACGTTTGACGTACGTCGGACAGACCGACGAATAGGAATCTCTAGAGAGGCCAATCTACTTCGAGTGTAACTAAAACGAGCCAATGCACATTGGCATGCAATCATATGCATTAGCTGCTCACCTTGCTGTGCGGGTATATGAGCAGCAGGTGCGTTGCATCTTCAGCTTTTCGTTTCGGAGCCGAACCTTCATGGTGTCTTCAGGCGAGTGTGGTGAAACAAGTCAGCGCTTTTCTAAAGGACTGCTCTTCATTCCGGTTCAGATGGACAGCATGGCAGCGGGTCGATCTCTCTCTCTTGTTTCTCTTGTTTTTCTGAGCAATACGAGCGGTTTAAAAGAACCAGCTTCAAAAGCCGTTCTGACGGCTGGTGACGGTGCGCTATATTAGAGCGCTTAAAAGCTGTTCTCACAGCTGTTGGAAGGCTTCAAAGAGAGAGTGCACACGACAGGCTGTACTCTTTCCCTGTCTGTGTGCGGTGACCATTCCCCTGTGTGCTTCGGCACTTAAAAAGAGCAAGTCACTAAAAGAGCTCGCACAAATAGTTTTGCGTCTTTTTAAAGATGTCGTACTACTTGTGTCGTACTACTTGTGTCGTTACTTGGCGCCTCGGGATGGTCACGAGCGCTGTATCGTGCTCTTGGGCTTAAGGCACGCTGAGGCAGCATTTGTAGATGAGTCATATACCCATTGTGGGAGGATGGCCATCGCGGAATTACGGTCTAGACTCCTCAGGTTGCTTCGAGCAGGGACACTGGTGATCTGAGGATTACGGTGAGTGTGCTTCCCTCAGGGAACCAACCCCCTGGGAACCCTCTCTCCTCCTGCACTTCGCAGCCAGTAGACCCCAGGGGTGTGTACCATCCGTATGCTTCAGGGCTCCCCAAGATGACCGGATGTCAATCGCTGCATCGGAGGGTGAGTCTGACACTTTCTCGGATGATGATTCGACGCAGCTGCCTCCCTTGGGAGTGACAGCTGTGCCCGATTCGGACCCGGAAATGATGACTATGCTTTCCCGGGCCACCAGCAGGGTCAGGCTCGTGTGGAATCCTTCACTGTGTCCCGAGCCCTTGAGGTGCGCTGCCAGGAGAGTGGCGACTCCACCCCCAGGTGGTCCAGCTGATTTGAGTTCGGAGAGGTTCAGGTAGACCTGTTTGCCTCACAAGAAACCTCCCACTGCCAGTTATTTTACTCCCTGTCCGAGGGAACACTCGGGACAGACACACTGGCTCACAGCCTTCGCAAATATGCGTTTCCCCCAGTGAGCCTACTTGCACAGACTTTGTGCAAAATCAGGGAGGACGAGGAGCAGGTTATGTTAGTTGCGCCCTATTGGCCCAACTGGACCTGGTTCCCAGAACTCTCACTCCTCGCGACAGCCCCTCTCTGGCCCATTCCTCTGAGGAAGGACCTTCTTTCTCAGAGACAGGGCACCCTTTGTCATCCGCATCCAGACCTCTGGAAACTCCATGTCTGGTCCCTGGACGGGACGCGGAGCTTCTAGGTGACTTACCCCCCAAGGTACTTAACACTATCACTTCGGCGTGTGCACCGTCTACAAGAAGTGGAATCTGTTCGACGAGAAGACCCCCGAAGATGCTCGATCAGAGTCGTGCTTTCCTTCTTGCAGCAAGGGTTGGAGCGTAGGCTGTCCCCTTCCACCCTCAAAGTCCATGCTGCTGCTATTTCTGCAGACCACGACCACATAGATGGCAATTCCGTTGGTAAGCACGACCTAGTCGTCAGGTTCCTTAGGGAGGCGAGACAGTTAAATCCTCCTCGTCCCCCCTCCATACCCTCTTGGGACTTGGCTCTGGTGCTAAGAGCACTCCAGAATGCTCCCTTTGAGCCTTTGCAGTCAGCAGACTTAAATATTCTATCGATGAAGACTATTCATATTAAATATTCTATTCATCCTAAAAATTCTATTGCTGCTGGCTGCATTGGCCTCCATCAAGAGGGTAGGGGACCTGCAGTTTTTTTCGGTCGAGGGTTCCTACCACTCTCTTCAGGGACCAGGTAGTGAACCTGCAAGTGCTGCCCTTGGAGGAGGCAGACCCAGCCCTGGCTTTGCTCTGTCCATTTCGCGCTTTGCGACTGTACATAGACAGAACTCAAAGCTTCAGGACCTTAGACCAGCTCTTTGTCTGTTACGGAGGCCAGCAGAAGGGAAAAGCTGTCTCCAAGCAGAGGATGGCCTACTGGATAGTGGATGCCATCATCCTGGCTTACCAAGCTCAGGGCGTGCCCTGCCCGCTCAGGTTGCATGCGCACTCCACGAGAGGTGTCGCATCTTCCTGGGCACTGGCTCATGGCGCCTCGCTGACAGACATTTGTAGAGCTGCGGGCTGGGCGACACCTAACACGTTCGCTAGGTTCTATAGCCTTCGTGTCGAGCAGGTCTCCTCCTGTGTTCTCACTTCAGGTTAGAGGAAAGGCCCTGGCTTAGTGTCGGCTTTCTGCGCTTATATGTGCTTATTCTCCAGAGAGCAGCCGATGTGGCGGAGCGTCTGGCGCCAGGCCTATACTCCGCTGCATCCACCGGGGTTAGGCTGGGTTCCATATGTGTGACCGTACGGGGATCCCATATCGTTGGTTCCACAGTCGCTCCTAAACGAAGCCCGTTTCTTTCCCTTTGGGAGAACCCACCTCTCATCGTGTTGGAGTCACCTCAGTTCTTCCATATGTAGCACAGCCTACAGGTTAGTCCATATGTTCTTTCCACATAACTCCTTCGGGGAAGGATGTGGCTTCCGCAGCGTCCCTTTTACATGAAAAGGTACGCTTTCCAACGTTATCCAAAAGGCTCACTGAATGCGTTTTGGGGAACAGCAGTGATCGACACTCTCTATGTTAGCCCTGTCCCACCGTCCTCAGGCAAGGGTAGTTCAGGTGGCTTACAACAGAGAGCTGGAAGGGGGCAGCTCCTGTGGCACTTCGGTAGGGATTCCTATTCATCGATCTGTCCGACGTACGTCGAAAGTGACCGACTGAATGGGAACATCTCGGTTACATAGGTAACCCTCGTTCCCTGTAGGAGGGAACGGAGATGTACGTCCCGTCGCCACAGTCGCTGTAACCCGCTGATGCTGCCGCCTATCTGGTCGGCTCCTCAGCAAAAACCTGAAGATGCAATGCACCTGCTGTTCATTATATACCCATGCTGCGAGGTGAGCAGTTGATGCATATGATTGCATGCCAATGTGCATTGGCTCGTTTTAGTTACACTCGAAGTAGATTGGCCTCTCTAGCGGTATTCCTATTCGTCGGTCTGTCCAACGTACGTCTCCATTCCCTCCTTCAGGGAACGAGGGTTACCTATGTAACCGAGACGTTTCTTAAGCGGCACATCAGCATATTAGAATTGATCATATGATACTAAAGGCTGGAGTAATTCAGCTTTGCAGCACAGTAATAAATAGCAATTTAAAATGCATTCAAATAGAAAACTTTTACAATATTACTGTTTTATCTCTATTTTTGATCAATTAATTTAAGCCTTGGTGAGCAGAAGAGACTTCTTTCAAAAAAACTGCAGAGCAAATGTGTGACATAGCTTGTACATATCTTTCCTTTTTTCTGACAGTGACGGTGCTACTAAAATATTAAAGTGTTTGTCACAGTACATCCTATGAATTTGTGTGGCTAAATTTATCAGCTTTATACTGTGGGATTTTGGTACATGCACTCCATGCTTTTAAGGCGGTATTGATTAACACGGGAAACCGCTTGGGTGACATGAAACCGAACATTACTGTAACTTGCACCCATTCCCCTCCCATCCGGATCGATATCTATGGCACAGCTGCGTACAGTGACTCATTCAGCTGGAAATATAAAGCAAATAAAGGCCATTCACTGAGTGACTTCCTGTTACTATTAGAGAGACATGTCTGACACTATGAAGCCTACTGGATCATACAGAATATCCTGGTTCAGGCAGTGCAGTTTCCTCTGGGTATATATCAACATAAAGCGGGTTGTTCATGTGTTTGCATACAGTCAATATTGGCCATTAATCATTATATCGCTGAAACATCCTACACTGACTGTAAATAGATGCAGTGTTTATATGTAAACTGTGAAATATGTGATATATTGTGATATCTCACGCTGCTTGTCTGTGTTCACAGCTTTCCCCCGAGTATGTGTGCACTGCAGGGATTTTATAGTTAAATGAATATAAAACAATGAAACTTTTTTTACTTGAAATAAAATAAACGTTTTAAACAATTTCTCCTATTCATTTAGTTTAACTTGATGTACTAAAATAACTAAAACACTTGAATAAAAATTAATAAATGCTTTATAAACCTATTGTAATTAAAAAAAAATCAAAATATTAAAATAAACTATAATTGTAGTATCTCAATGGTACTAAAATAACACTGGTGCGGTAACACTTTCTTGTCAACTGTATTTTGTCACAGTGTGATTATTGCATTTCTATATTTATAGCATTTGTCCTGACACAGGTGTGCAAATAAGAGAGAGCCATTTTGGGGGTCCTCCAGAAACGGGTTTGAGAAACACTGATGTAATAAGTCTGCCCTTGATGGGAAACTCCTGCTGCCATGTGCTCGAGCTCATTTTATAGACATAAATAATTCACACTCACGTTCTGATGTGCTGCCAGAGTTTCCGTGCCCCAGGCAGCCTGTGAAAATGATGGCCTACAATTTTTTGCGCATCTATTTGAAATAAATGGTTTTCCAAAGTTGTTAAAAGTCTAGTTCAATTTATTTATTTATTTATTTATTTACTTGCACACACACCATTGTTTTGAGGTCAGTGAGGACTTTTAATGCTTTGTAACTATGTCCATGGCTTGTCCATGCATTGATGGGAAGTCAGATAATGATGAGGCTTCTTTTCCTCATGCCAAGTGCACACTTGGAAAAATAGATGCTAAATTGATAGTTCTTGGGTGCAGCACTACATATAATGTAGATTTATTGGACCTTAACCTTAAATTAAATGCTAGCCTGCTAATGTACATTATTAATCCTAATGTACAATAAGGTTACTTAATTCTGAAACAGAAACCAGAGACATTTCTGAGTTCAATTGTCAAAATATCAATGAAATCTCATTTGTTTATATTATCTATGAATATATTTAACTGGTTTTAATACAATTCACCAAAAATCGCGCTTTGAAAAATAGTAAATAACCATTGCAAAGAGAAAACAGATCAAAATAGTATAACACATTGTAACATTATTAAACAAATAAATAAATACGATGTGTGTGTATATATACAGCTCTGGAAAAAATTAAGAGACCACTGCATATTTTTTGTTATTTTGACGAGTTGTTGCTTTTGGCAAATAAATGCTCTAAATTACAATATTTTTATTTGGAATTTGGGAAAAATGTCAGTAGTTTATAGAATAAAACAAAAATGTTAATTTTACCCAAACACATACCTATAAATAGTAAACCCAGAGAAACTGATAATTTTGCAGTGGTCTCTTAATTTTTTCCAGAGCTGTATATATATATGTATGTGTGTGTGTGTGTGTGTGTGTGTATTTAACATTTTTGTAATTGACCCTTCGCAAACAGTTTGATTGACAGGCGATCTGACCAATCATAACCCCGAATCCGCCATTTTGTCTGACAAAGCAGTCAGGGGAGTTAGTAGATTATTGTTGGTGAACTTGAACTTAAATTGTGTGTACTCAACGTCTTTCCACGCTTGAAACAACATTCCTTCTGATGTCCATTCATATTTATTTGATTGTATAAATGAACTAGTACGTAGAGATGGTTAGTTAACGAGCCGCTTGAAGGAGCTACTACGATCTGTCACCACACATTAAAGAGTCACTATATGGTATTTATTGTTTAAACGTCTTTAAAAAATTACAATATATTGAATATGAAACTGTTTCATATGTCTATCTACACGTTGTCTGTATCCTCTTTGCTCCACGATGTATTTTTCACTGAGTGGGAATATGATGTGTGGCGTGAGAGCGCATGGCTTGTCGGACAAAGCAACAGTTAACTAAAGGGGCAGGCCTTTGCGAAGAGCCTATTGTATTTAATGTTCATTCTCACAAACTGAATATATTGTATTCAGTAGTTAGAACTTTTTAGTAAATTAATCTTTGGAAATGAATCTGTTCTCTATAATTAGCTCTATTTTTGCTTTTTAGGCTGATTTAGGTATGCGCTTTCTGTAAATGTAATATTTTTTTTTTTTTTTTTTAATTATGCATATCGGGATGTTTGATTTGTCCCACATGGTATAATTAAGATATGTGTTTGGGAATTACTGCATTTTGATGGTGGAACTTTTGGGAACTTTTAAAATTGTATGCAAATTAGGCTGTTTTTTAGGAACAGATTGTTTTGTACATTTATATATTCCTGTGGTTTCTGTGTTACATGGGATCGTGACATTGAAACAGGAAAAAATCCATTTACAAGCTCATTTTGTGCAGAGATACATATTTATTGGCAATGCATTTTTCTCATGGAAAAGTGCCATGGGACCATTGCAGATGAGATACCAATTCATTGAGCATTTAATAGTGCTGGCTTTTATAGCTTCCAGTAATCGTAGGTTCAGTGTGTGTATATATATATATATATATATATATAATAATTATTATTATTATTATTATATTTTTTTATTTTATTGTAGTAATGTTTATGATCTTCTGAACAGGTATATCCGCACGATGTACCTGGGCATCCAGAGTCGGCGACAGAAGGAACACAGGCGGCGCTTCTACTGGGCGATGATGTACGAGTATGCTGATGTCAACATGCTCCGTCTGCTGGAGACGTTTTTGGAGAGTGCCCCCCAACTGGTGCTACAACTCTGCATAATGATCCAGAAGAATCGAGCCGAGACACTGCAGTGTGAGTGTGAACCGATCATTAGTGGAGTAATATTGCAATTGTAAACTTTCACAATGCACAATAAATGTGTTAAATAGATCCCTCTACATCATCTATACATTTGTAGAGTGCTGTTAGTAATGCTAACTTATGGGTTGGCCTACAAAAATATGTCATCACTGCAGCACTCTATTTAATGTGTTTTAGCTGAAAGATGTCCTTCTGCAATATGTTGCGAAAACATTTCCAGTCATCATTCTACATGTTTCTGTGATGTTTGTGATTTAAGATGCATTTTAGTAAAGCAATAAGTCACTCAAGGCCATGCTTTATGCTGATTGCATGTAAGGTATGGTCTGAAATGGCTTGTCCACTTGTAAATATGAAATTTCATGATCTAGTATGTGTAATTTTAGTGAAATTTCAATTATCGATACTTCAGCAAAAATATTTGTTATATGAGTACATATATGTTATTAACTAATGTGAGTGAAAAATCCTCAAAACAGTTACAGAATATAAATAAACAGAGAAACAAAGTAAACAAAGAAACAAATTACAAACAAAACCGACAAATAAACAGATCAAAAATTACAATTAAATAAACAGTGCTTTAGGTTTTTCAGGAAGATGTACCAACAGTAGTATTTAGATAAGTAATAGCCTTTAGCAGAAATTTAATAAAGTAATCAAATGTAAAATTACACTGCTGTATATATTAAATATATACTAATACTTAACTACAAAAGTTATTCTAGAACAGTGAGTGATTTTATCGTTGTTTTTTTTTGTTTGATTAACATTAACGACAGACAGCAGCAGATTGATTGGGCTGCTGTGATTTTAAGAGCTGCATGGATCCAATATACTGTTACACATGTGTATTCTCTCTGAACTGTTTACATTCACTTCTCATAATTTACTCACACTCAAGCCATCCTAGTTGTATCTCACTTTCTTCTTTCAGCCAAACACAATTGAAGTTAAATTAAATAATATTCTGGCTTTTCCAAGCTTTATAATGGGAGTGAATGGTACCCAAGATTTTAAAGCCCATAAAAGTAATCCATTCTAGGGTTGGGGAATGTCTACCAAATTGGCATCAAATGTGATCTACCAAATTGGCATCATGTTTGAACGTTAAGCTCAACATTCATGGGAATGAATTAAAAATGCTTGCTCTGCTCCGTGCCGGTGGACACATGGTTATATGGTCCATGTCTGGAGAAAGAGAGAACGTGCACAGAGCTAAAAGAACTTGAATGAAGCGCATTTGGCTTTAGATAAAACTAATAGAGGATATAGTGCTGAAATATCTTTACCACAAACAATCCTGTGTGCTTGTGGTCTGATTCCCACCGCTGTTTTGACACACTGCTCACTTCAACTAGAAACCGTGAAATGGTGCTACCGTTCTGTCTCGCGGTCTGGATGGAAACATGCTGGGATCCGGATGCGGACCACGGGGCTCCATTTGAATATTAGTAGTTTAGTTCATGTAAAACATCTAGTAACCTATAATTCGTTTGGCTTTTTTGCAAAATAAAATTTGTACTGTTTAAATTGTGGTCATTGAACTGTTTTTAATGTAATTTGTATTGTGATTGGGAACAACTTCATTTACGTTATTATTACCTAATTAGAAAAAAAAAATATTATTTGAAGTAACTGTGCTGAAATTGAAAGCATGCATTGCACTGGGCGATGTAGAGTGATTAATTAAGGTTGGGGAGGGGGAGGGGGATCACGATGCTGGGTCAACATCTGTTAGCCATCGGCGATGGACGATGGCATCGTCTATTGGCCCAACACTAATCCATACTTAAACCTCCACTGATCACTGGCTTCCGGCAATGGCCGCACACAACTCTGGTTCTGCCAGGAGAGTGACGTCTGACCCAACACATGATGTATTGATGAACGCAGAAGCACTGAGGAGAGAGCAAAACAGAACACCAGTAACAAATAAGTCTAAAACGAGAATTTTTTAAGAAAAATGACTAGATTTCGATATAAGTTTTTTGAATCGCAAGAGGCGTCTACTCTCACCTCAACTTACGCTGTCAGAACTCGACTTGTGTACCTGAAGCCAGCCCAACCCTAACCTGAAATCGAAAATCAATTACGATTAATCGCACAGCCCTATTGTCAACTGAGCCAGCTGATATTTAAGTATGGAGATAAAGTTTAGGATTATGAATTGTCAGTAGCTCTACAGAAGTGGTCTCCAATCCTGCTTGTGGAGAGCTACCGTCCTACAAATTTCAGCTCGAACCAAACTCTAATCAAGGTGTTCAGAGCTGTTTGATAATTACAGACAGGTGTGCTTGAGCAGGGTTGGAACTGAAGTCTGCTGTACGGTAGCTCTCCAAGAGCAGGGTTGGAAACCCCTGCTCTACAGCAAACCATTTTAGCACCGTTTAGAGCTTTTCACACTTGAACCAGTTAACCTTGGGTCATTCCAAACCCCGCATGATAGCAAGGCATAACACTGGGTAAAAAGCGGTGCTAAACCCACTTCTAAATTACAGATTTGTAATGGTCCTGTAATAGCGGGATTTAAAATGATGATAATCTGGGGTTAAATGCAGTGTGAAGATCCCTTGTATTGCTTGTTTTTGGGATCTGATAGAGTGTTTGAACCTGGGGACTGGGAGGCATGACCGACTTAACCAGATTGCTTTGTAAAATGATGACGAGCAATTTAAGTCCTTAAGAATGTCTCTTGTCATGAATACCTCACAGGTGTCTCCTCTGTTGCCTCCCTGCTCTCACTGGCTTGGGTCATGGCTTCGTACCAGAAGCTCTTGCGCGATTCCAGAGACGACAAAAAGAGCATGAGCTACAGGGGCGCGCTGATCCACATCTTCTGGAGGCTTTTCACAATATCCTCTCGGGTGCTCTCCTTTGCCCTCTTCGCTTCCATCTTCCACATCTACTTCGGCATCTTCGTGGTTGTGCACTGGTGTGCCATGGCTTTCTGGATAGTGCATGGAGGCACAGATTTTTGCATGTCCAAATGGGAAGAGGTGCTCTTCAACATGGTGGTAGGCATCGTCTACATCTTCTGCTGGTTCAATGTGAAGGAGGGCCGAACCCGGTACCGCATGGTGATCTACTACTTTGTGGTGCTTGCCGAAAATACGGTGCTTACTTGCCTGTGGTACGCCTACCGAGACCCAGTCACTACTGACTCCTATGCAGTGCCTGTGCTCTGCGGAGTTTACCTAACCTTTGCCTCAGGGGTGGTTTTCATGGGCATCTACTATGGGTTCCTTCATCCAATGGGACCTAAAATAAGGGTCCTAGCTAGTTCCTGTTGTGCTGAGCTTCTTTGGGGACTTCCGTTACCCCCGGAGGCCGAGCCCATGGCACCCACTCCTGGTCCGCGAGCGTCTCGACGCATTCCCACTCGGGCTTCCACGGGGGCCTTTGGCCAGCCAGATGAAGGCACAACAGACACCTGCCTGCCTGTATTTCAGGTGCGCTCGCCCGAGCCCACCACTCCCTTGGGCCGTTACAGGCCGGAGGGACCTCTGATCAAGATCGACATGCCCAGGAAACGTTACCCAGCCTGGGACGCGCACTTCGTGGACAGGCGCTTGAGAAGGACGATAAACATCCTGCAGTTCATCACGCCCGCGACTGTCGGGATCAGGTACAGGGACGGACCGCTGCTGTACGAGCTCCTGCAGTACGAGTCGTCCCTGTGATGGCTGGCTGGCTCTCTCCTCCATTTAGTTTCAGATCTGCCACATTTCTCAAAATGCATGCCATTTTGGTTTCCAGATAAATTATAAAAATGTGTGTAAAAGAGGAACAGCAAGTGTAAGCATCACGCATTGCACTTTTTCTTTTACGTGAATAGCCTCCTGAAGATGTGTATATATTTTGTATGTATATACTGTCTCTTTTTACTATATATGTTTAGAAATGTGTTCCCATGAAGGGATATGAATGCGTCATGGTGTTTACAGCCAGCGGAAACCATTACATTGGAAAAATGGAGATCGGTTGACCACATCAACACCGCCTTGGGTTTTTTAACAACTTTTATTAATCTGTATCTAACTGATCTGATATTTCAGAGCTTATTTTCACACTTTCATCGATCGATATGCTCAAGTTGACCTTTATATACAGAATATAGAATATATAGTTATATATAGAAAGTACCTGCTATAACCTAGAATTTTCCACTTGAATAAAGGGGGGTTCACACTAACAGTGATTTGCATGGACAATGCAACAGGAAGTCACTTATTTTCAGTAAGAGTTATCGATTTTCGCCAAGTAGCAAACTACAGTAGAGCGATTTGGCGATCTCTAGTGAGTTAATCGCTGAACACGCCTCTTTAGACTGACCTCTACAGATTCTACTTCCTGTCAGACAAAATCCAAGTGGCATTCATTGTCTGTTTGCCTTAAAATTTGTATTTAGCTTGTTAAAGTGTCTTTATTCTTTGGTTATTAAAGAAATACCTCATTGACTCTGTATAGCACAGTTTAAGTCCATTTATCCCTTTGCACAATATGATCAATATGAATCTTGCTCTGAGAATCATGTTAGATCTGTATAGTTTAGTGGGAATTTAAAATAATAATTGAAGCACATAACTCGTGGTTTTGAAGGAACTGTTTTGTACAGTGAATAGCACATTCAATTGATGATTTTTAAATTATTTGTTATTAGTTATATGTTTTTGTTTTATGGCTATCTTCGCATTGCAAGCCAGAATCCCTTGTTCTGATTTTTAGCTCAGACTTTAAAAAAAAAATAATAATAATAATAATTTTTAGTATTCTAAATACTGGTAAATATATATATATATATTTTTTTTAAGTTTGAGCTAAAAAATTTAAAACTTATTTATATTTATTCTAATTAATTTATTTATTATAATTCATTATTATAATTTATTATTATTATTATTATTAATATTATTATTATCATCATTTATTTTTTTATTTATGTAATTTTAAATTATATGATATAATATTTTTATCATTTAAATTTTTACAAATTTTATATTTATTATTATTTAGGTGATTTAGCATTGTGCCACTGACCATTTTTGCTTTTCCCATCTTCACTCCAAGGATGAGTGTGCGCAATCATGACAAATTTTGAGTTCGAATTGTTGGCACCATGTTCACACACATGAGCAGAAAACAAATCTGACTTGGCCTAGATTCAGCTGTGGTGTGAACGTAGCCTGTGTTCCTTCTGTTTAATCTCAGCAGAAATAAGCACAGAAAACCCTTGACAAGGTGGCGTTGTATGAATGGTCCTCTCCATTATTTCAATCTCTTTTCGAGCATTTAGACTGCATAGTGTACGGTTACTGCTCTCATCTGTTTGTCTAGTGTCATCATCTAAAATTCCAAGTAATAAACTTGTGAGGTGCAGAAATGTGGCTGTGGTTCTCTGAGGAACCCTGGCCCACATATTTTTCCTGTGTAATTACTTAATTGTTAGTTTTTTAACATTTATTTTATTCTAAGGTGCAAAAAGATGCTAAGCTAATGGCATTTGAAGTTATCTTTGCCTGAATATACCTGAGTGTATTTACACAAGTAACCGTGGCAGAGTCTCACCATAGGAGGATTTTGCGATCGTCTGAGAAGAGGATGATAATTGCCTCAACACACAGGGCTTGCTGCTGCCCGCAGCGCGAAACAAAGCCAAATCACATCCTCTACTGTAACAGTCTCTCTCTGCTATTGGTGCACCAGGCCGCCTGTCAAGCTCATCCTCCTTGCTGATTGGTGCTTATAGGGACCTCAGTTAGTTCTTATTAACTAAGCATGCAGTTTTTGTCTTTTTTGGTGCTACATTTATTCTTTTTTTTTTTGTATTATTTTGTCATGTGAAAACAGAAATGTGGACGTTTTAAAGGTGCACTAAGTTTTTTTTTTTTTTGTTACCCCTAACACTGTACTTCTGAAAAATATTTAAAATGATGCACATGCAAAGAAACAGTGCTCCTGCAAAATGGATGGGGTGTCAATCGTTTTCACTATAGCTTGACATTGTTGCATGTTGCAATGGCCTAATTTAAGTATAAAAATAAAAAGCTTTCACAAATAGTGGGCAAAATAGTCAATTTATAATGAGGCTGAACTATTTTAGCCAATGCATATTGGTATTGAATAAATTAAGAATAATTACAATAATTTGCCATCTTGAATGTTTTTTTTTTCCACTGAGCTTATGTATTATAGTGCATGCAAATGCCACCTTTTGAATTTGTTGAATTTGACCAAAAGACATTAGCTGTGTCTCAATTTAGAGACTGCATCCTTCGAAGTCTGCAAAGATCGAACCGAGCATTGTAAAATATACAGTGGGTACAGAAAGTATTCAGACCCCCTTAGATTTTTCACTCCTTGTTATATTGCAGCCATTTGCTAAAATCATTTAAGTTCATTTTTTTTCCTCATTAATGTACACACGCACCCCATATTGACAGAAAAACTGAAATATCATATGGTCCTAAGTATTCACTCCCTTTGCTCAGGATTTAGTAGAAGCACCCTTTTGATCTAATCCCAGTCTGAGGTCCTGAGCACTCTGGAGAAGGTTTTTGTCCAGGATATCCCTGTACTTGGCCGCATTCATCTTTCCCTCGATTGAAACCAGTCGTCCTGTCCCTGCAGTCCCTGTCCCCTGTCCACTACCATGCTTCACTGTTGGGACTGTATTGGACAGGTGATGAGCAGTGCCTGGTTTTCTCCACACATACCGCTTAGAATTGAGGCAGAAAAGTTCTATCTTGGTCTCATCAGACCAGAGAATCTTATTTCTCACCATCTTGGAGTCCTTCAGGTGTTTTTTTAGCAAACTCCATGCGGGCTTTCATGCGTCTTGCACTGAGGAGAGGCTTCCGTCGGGCCACTCTGCCATAAAGCCCCAACTGGTGGAGGGCTGCAGTGATGGTTGACTTTCTACAACTTTCTCCCATCTCCTGACTGCATCTCTGGAGCTCAGCCACAGTGATCTTTGGGTTCTTCTTTACCTCTCCCACTAAGGCTCTTCTCCCCCGATAGCGCAGTTTAGCCCGATGGCCAGCTCTAGGAAGGGTTCTGGTCGTCCCAAACGTCTTCCATTTAAGGATTATGGAGGCCACTGTGCTCTTAGGAACCTTAAGTGCAGCAGAATTCTTTTTGTAAACTTGGCCAGATCTGTGCCTTGCCACAATTCTGTCTCTGAGCTCTTCAGCTCTTCCTTTGACCTCATGATTCTCATTTGCTCTGATATGCAACTGTGAACTGTAAGGTCTTATATAGACAGGTGTGTGGCTTTCCTAATCAAGTCCAATCAGTATAATCAAACACAGCTGGCCTCAAATGAAGGTGTAGAACCATCTCAAGGATGATCAGAAGAAATGGACAGCACCTGAGTTAAATATATGAGTGTCACAGCAAAGGGTCTGAATACTTAATGTGATATTTCAGTTTTTCTTTTTTAATGAATCTGCAAAAATGTTAAGAATTCTGTGTTTTTCTGTCAATATGGGGTGCTGTGTGTACATTAAATGAGGAAAAAAATGAACTTGCAAATGGCTGCAATATAACAAAGAGTGAAAAATTTAAGGGGGTCTGAATACTTTCCGTACCCACTGTAGCTGTATTCAACTGTCTGAAAGCAATATGTTCACCTTGGTCCATTTATTTACATAATAAATAGTATAAACGATCCATAAAATCACATATTGATTAGATTTCAACATTTGAGCAGCTTTAAAGTGTATTTTTTAAAAAATGCTTGTATTGTTAGATATTTGAATAAGTTGAAACCCAACAATACTTGCATATAAAAGTGTAATCCGTCATTTTCTCTCTCTCTCTCTCTCTCTCTCTCTCTCTCTCCCTCAAAAAAGTCCAATCGTCACCAATGTGCAATAAATCTTGGGATAGGCTAGGCTATGAAGTATCCACTCATTCTATCCTTTGTGGCCCAGGAAACAAGGAAGGATTTGTAGGCCACATTGAAATTGGACCGTCTTTGTTACGTACTGTGACGCAGCATGCAGCCTCTGAATTGGGACGCAGCCATTATCTTAGAACGCATAATTTATGTTCAAAAGTAACCTTGTATTTTGACGATTGCAGCATTTAAATTACAAAAAAAGTATTGTATTATAGTAGATCAGCATCTGTTTTTTGGTTGCACTGGCCAGTGAAACAAACCAAAAAAAAACGTGGTGCACCTTCAACTGTGAATTGTTTCCGATGTCATGGCACTTGCTTTTCACACAAATTCATCGCAATTTTGAATTTCCAAATAAGAGAGAACCTAAAGCAGTGCTGGCTTGGTGCACCACATACATGCACAGGAGATCACTTATGTCCTTGACTCCATTGTGCCTGCTTTGATCCCAACAACCAGATGCCATACAGGTGCATCCAGCAGGTGAAAAGGGTTCTTGCCAGGTTGGAAAAAGAGCTTGAGAATAATCACTAATTGGTGTGCTTTTCCCTAAAGTTGTCATTGGATTGCTGGAAGCTCTTTTACGCTGCTTCTCTCTAGACTCTGCTTCCTCCCTGGTTGCTGCTAGCCCTTCCCTCACATTAACGTGTGGCTCAGGTGTATTCTGGTGCAGATATATATGTTTTAGATTTCCCTTCAATTATAAATCTATAGTAATAGGTCATTCTGAGGTATTCTAGGACAGTCCTCCTCCAGCGCTCATTTCATGACTGTTTGTGTGTTTTCTCTGCATGTTTTACTTTGATTTCGCTCATCCGCAGCATTCTGGACCACTGTTGTTTGCTGGAGAAACCTGCATCTTTTCATAGTTAGTGTATTTTTTTAATTTTTTATGTTTTTAATGGCTGCCAGATGTGCCATATGTCCATTGGTGCAGCTTCACCCATGCACATCTGTGCTGTAAATATAAGTCACCTGTTGGCCTCCTCTGGGTGCTAATACACTGTGATTAGTTCTCCTTCTAACAAAGCAGTAAACATTCAAATGCATTCAGCTTGTTATTGTTGAGTCCAACTTTTGAAAGCTTCCGCTGCTGAGGACTGACTTTTGAAATATAACTACGCTGAAAACACCTCAAATATTACTGTTGTCCTGTTAAACAGTACCTGCAATGATACGTATGAAGTCAAAATCAATTTTTTGTTTACTCAGGCTTTTTTTCCTTCCTCTGACAGACTGAAATATTCATCAGCTGTCGTCAGAAAATGCAAGGGCTTCCTTGATATGGACAGAAAACCGCAACAGTATTGCAGCGTTCAGTTAATAATATATATGTATATTATAATGAAACATTCATTATTATACATTGTATTATTATAATGAAGCATTCGGTTAATGCCACCATGGA